>OX411555.1:29229020-30496326 GCA_948146395.1 Fragum whitleyi
GATACAACTTATGTCAATCGGAGATTGCATTTCTGTATTTTGTTCCTTAAAAGGAAAATTGGAAATTCTTAATTTTGATTTGTTTGAATCGTCTTTTACGCCACCTTCAACAATATTTAAGTTTAATAGCGGCGGCTGGTGACCTAACAATTGGATTCCCTGTGTTTCTCTCACCAGCATTACCATTACATCCTTTTGTAGCCTCATGCTGATATCTCTCATAGATCTACGATTATCGGCCCATTGGTAGGACACAAAGGGTCGTAAAGGATGAGGTGTAGCCGTCGGGGATCGAACCCGGGGAAATCCTTTGAATATGGTACAATCCCCCCCCCTCCGCAAAATGCGACATTTGTAGTAAACGCAGGTAGACAAGTTCTGCGCTCAGAATAACAAAACGGTGCGAACTGTTTGTAAATTAACCCCCGCTTTGCATGTAAATGCGTATGCAAAGCGGGGTTTAATTTGCAGTTTGTTACCGTTTTGTCAACCCGAACGTAGGGCTGGATAACACGTTTTAAGTCCACCGAGAAAAAAAGCCAGTATTTTCATCGTTTTCTTTTTTTTTAATCCTGAACTCGTACTCATTGCTTACTTTGAAAACCCAGCAGCTTCACAAAGGTGTCGAAAACCAAATGCAAAAGACCACACTTGTCACACAAATCATTTAATCTAGCATATCTCCTGTAACAGATCAAGAAAGACTTACAGCTAAACAAATTGGATTAGATCTAAACCGCGTCAAGGCCAGGCGAGTGGGTGTAGCCTTTCAATATTTGTCTTCTGTTTCATTAACAATGCCTGGCATATTTTTATTAGCTGGGATTGAGAGTCTTTGGAATTCAAATGGCATTCATTTGTAACTGTTTCATTTTAGTTCGATTACGGCAATAGCTTTAGGTTATATAGTTGCTTTACAAAAATCTTATCAAAATGTTTCATTGTCCCTGAGATAGAAAAAAATGCTAAATTGAAGATTGTGTGCTCCGAAATGTTGCGGAACTATTAAGGGTCCACTACCTTACAGTGCTTTTCCTATATATTTACATCCCATGGACAACCCCATCGAGCTTTTGTGCGCAAAGCGGGGTAAAATTTTAAAACGATTGCACCGTTTTGTAATCCTGAACGCAGGACCTGTTAAATATTTTTACTATTAGATGGGTGTCATTATACTAGCGTAAAAAACAATACGTATCGGGCCGATAGGCATATAGCATCGCCATTTCGTTACTTTAAAAAATGGTGTCATTACGCATGTCATTTGACAAACGGATTAACTTGAATTGGTGAATTTTATTGATTTCCCTTGATTAAAAAATGGGGTTTAAAGGGTTTATATCAAATTCGTCGCACGACGTATTAATGTGAAGAATTGCTCAAATTTGGTATTAAATGAATAAGTGAATAAAGTGCCTTCACCAACGGCACAAATGGCATCCTCCTCCCCTCCCAGCTTTTTAACCACGGTACCTTGATAGCCAACACTTGACTGCTGATTAAACTTTCACCGTGAAGTTTTATTATGAAGAGATAACTTGCCTTTTCAGTGGTCTTTTATCCTAGATTCTCCTCTCATTTTCATAGATCATTTCTATATTTCTAACACTGTTAAATTAATATTGCTACAACTTCAACCCTAGCATCAGTGCCATTCACATGTCAAAACATCTGCCTGTGTGAAGAAAAACACGAAGCTATGATTAGGTGCACCAGCTTCCACAAAAGAGCTGCAACGAGTCACTATTAAACAATGGCTTGAAACCCCACGCAAACAAGCGAAAAATTGATATAGTGAGATATCTGTATATTAAGAATTACAGCTAATACACAGAGGCCAAATCTTAAATAATTTTCCTCAGTACAAAATGATTTTTCAAGGAAATGTCAAATTTTGCAGAATATTTTGATCCGGTGTTTGCACTTTGTCTTTATCAAAGTATTACATCAATTCTATCTATCAGCTTTCATTATTGTTATTAAGCAAAATGAATCAAAGCGCTGAAGGCCTGGTTTATATACAGGCAAGGTGACATTTGAAGGCATGCACTCCAATTTTTTAATCTCTTTTGATTCGCATTTTTGTAATTTCAGTTGAGTTGTTTGGTTTGCTACTAGTCAGTCAATTTATCCATTCGATAATTCCGTCCAACAATCGTAGTATAAAATGATTGTGAAAAACAGCATGCATATATAGTTGAACGTCTGGTCATGGCTGGTTAAAGCGCTATAATCTAGATTTCGGCTAAGAAACTACACATTAGGCTATCTTAGGTAGAAATTTGTACGGTGCATTTCATGAAAACGTTTATTATTTATACGTTTTGCGTTTTGAATATCCCGACGTCAACGACGTACGTAAGAAAATGGGGGTATGAGCCATTCGGCACAAAAAAGCAGGTCTTTTTCACTTACAAAATGATTGCAATTCGGTTTAATTTCATCAAATGGTATGTGAGAACAAAGAACAGATGGCACAATAATGTAATATGACATCAGATAATAATAATGTACATGTATGTTTATGTTTTCATACAATTTGCATCCATTGCAATTAGCCTCAATCTACGAACTTCTGGAGACCCGCTTGTATTTTCAACTACACTCCTGCACAATCTCAAAGTTGGTTAATTTGTAGAACAAATCAAGAAATCCTAATCTAAATTATGTCCTTAATTTGTACAAAAAGAAATTACAAAAGATAAGAAACAAAGCGTTCTATTACCTTTACTATTCTCAACATTGTTATGCTATAATTATAATTCTGTTGAAAAAAAGTAAAATATCTGTAAGTCACTGGTAAGTCGAGTTTTTTCGAAGAGTAACGACCGATATCTAATTCATTTAAATTACAAAGGTCATGTTCAGAAAAAATATGCTTCCACTATAACAACGCATGCGTTATACCTTGATTTATTTTACCCGAATTTGACTTCTGTTGGAAATTCTTAAATAACTATTACCGACATATTCTATCAATTAACAAAATATATAAAATTCAAAGCCACATAGGAATTATCAGATTGTTATTCATCTAAATAGCAGGGGTAAAATTCGGGTCTATAAAACCGCGCTATACTACTGTGAAACATTGTTGACCTGTCACTCATTATTTTTCGTAAACTTTCGTTAATATCCGCGAGGTTATCAAAAGAATTCTATTTTAACATAAAAAAAGGTACTTCAATTGTTATAATTGGGTCCGTAGCGCAGTGGTCTAAACCGTTTGCCATTTAGAGTCATTGATCTGATCAGACCTGGTTCGAATACGCACGCAGTCGGATACAGTAATCTTTGTCCCAAATTGTTTTAACTTTATTTTTATTATTTAATAAAGGAACAGTTTTATTGTCTCTTAAATTTCTTGTTTGTTATATTCTATATTCGCAGTTTTTTCCTTATTCAAATCTCTCATTACTTTATTTTCATGGAATTAATAAGCTGTTGACACCTGTTCAAGCTTCAATTGTTATAATTGGGTCCGAAGCGCAGTGGTCTAAATCGTTGGCCATTTAGAGTCATTGATCTGATCAGACCTGGTTCGAATACGCACGCAGTCGGATACAGTAATCTTTGTCCCAAATTGTTTTAACTTTATTTTAATTATTTAATTAAGGAACAGTTTTATTGTCTCTTAAATTTCTTGTTTGTTATATTCTATATTAGCAGGGTTTTTTTTCCTTATTCAAATCTCTCATTACTTTATTTTCATGGAATTAATAAGCTGTTGACACCTATTCAAGCTGAGGTGACGAGGCTTTTGATCGTTAACCTAGTTTCTCTAACGCAGCACCTAAGCGACTGAATTGAATTATCTTCTCATCGTTCATGATATTTGATGCATATATTATTACTAATTTTCTGATCGTGCGATACATTTCATTGCTTGCCGTTACTTCTGTCAATTCTGTTTACGGTATTTTTTATCCGTTTTTTTTTAAATTCTATTTTGAGGAGTGTGATATATTTATCCTGAATTTTGCTAAAAAAAGTGTTGTGTGTAAGCTACTGAGCAATAGGAAATCATTTGATGCAGAATATCAAACAGATCACCCACCGGAACGATGAACAAAATTAAGTAAACTGTGCCTTGCTTTTTTATATCAAAGATTTGAATTACTGCAATTAAAAGTAACGTCGTATTTTTTCAAAATTTAAAAAAAAATATGAATAAAAAAGACAAGACGAGAATGAGATTCGATCTTTGGAACTCTGCTTTCCAAGTTCCTGACCTTTCTCTTAAGCTGTGTACGGTTATTTATCACCACTGGGTATATTTTAGTATTTGATTGTACTGTTCGTGTATTTTTTAATCTATATAAGGTAGTGGGTACCGAATATCAATGAAGGTCAACAGGAATATTAAATGAGTGACAGGTCAACATTGTTTCACAATACTTAAAAAATTATATATGCAATAATAATATCAATACACGCAACCAACTTCCTCCTTGATTTTAAAAACAATTTTCACGTATTTGTCCGAAAGCATTTGCTAAAAGACAGATTCTTTGGAAATGCAAAACTAACCCTAAAGGCGATCTTTTATTTAAGATTTTATTCTTTTATTATTATTTCATTTTTTCCATTTTATATGTTTGAATTTCGACGATGAACCATATTTGTTAAAGTTGAATTGTTAAATAAATATTTTATTTTATTCTGTTCTGTTTTTAATTTTAGCTTTTCAATCAAACACGTGCCTATAATCTATTTAACGATTTTGCAAGACACCTGTAGTTTCAATGCTCAAATGTAGACAAATAGATTAAACCTATGATACGTTCAGGATGCAAAAAAAAAGCCAACGTTTACATACGTTTATAAAACGGTATCTCGCTTTGCACGCCAGTACATATGCAAAGAGGAGTACTATTTAATTAGCCCTTCGCAGAACAAATAAATTCTTACTTTCACAAACCCTGATTTAATTGAATCTGTACATAACTTTTTACGGACTATCATTCGAAAGGTCCCGTGTTCAATTCCCGACGGCGGCACTCATGCTTTCCGACCTTTTGTGTTTCACCATCGGTTGATAATCAAGACCTATGTGAGATAGCAGATGGAAGCTAGGCAAGGGTATTATGGTAGTGCTGATGCGAGAAATATCAGGAATCCATTGTAAGGTGCTCCAGCCTCGGCGATTTAACTGCAAGATTGTTATAAAGGGGCGTAAAATCATATTCAAACAAACAAACAAACAAAGAAACAAACAAACAAAACACTTTACGATGGTCCTATATTTCCAATTGTCCATTTTAACGGATTTAACAAATACATGTTTCCTAATAAGTTCCTATTTGAATAGTCGACTGCATCTTCAGCAAATTTCGGCCAGTCTAAAATTCTGTAGCCTGGAAATGAATTTACGACCGATTCCCTACTTACGTTCAAGCTTGTTCCCAGCCACATTCTGATAGTAACCACTCACTCCAATCAACAACTGTCCTCAATGATTGTCAGAACATATCTGTTATATAGGCATCGAGAGTTTTGACCTTTTATAGCATTATGTTTTTTTGATGTCTGCTTGGTTTTATTATGTCTAAGACGAATTCAACAAAACAATAAAATTACCGACTCTCGAATAAAAATGAAAGGCCTTTTATCTTCCCAGTATGACACAAACAGTGTAGCCGAATAGTAAAGAGATGGAATCAAGTTACAAAGACTTACAATTCGATTAATTCGATTATATTTATCCATTTAGATCATGACTTCTCACGATTAGAAACGAGTTACCACGTCAAACTACGCATCAATAACTTTATCATGTAGTAGACGTGTAAATAGAAATATTTCTCGGAAGACATAGCGAAATCAAAGTGCTGTCAGCACTGTAAATCGTACATCATTGAGAGGCTGGGATAGTGCAATAGTTCGCCAATCAAAAGGGCTCAAATTTGGACAATAAGAGTTGGTAAAATCTTTAAATTTGTGAGTTTTTTGTCTTAACAATCCATCTTTTCGAGGACATCGCCAGCTCATCCAACCTCGTAGGTCAGATTTTGAAAGTTTGCTGATTCGATAGCCCTCTGCTAGTCTAAATTATTTCTTAGCAGATTTTTACGTTGTTATAATGAGCACGCGCCAAGCTAAAAGCTTGTCTGTTAATATTATTCCTCTCTCTATAGAGTTTAAAAGCCTGTTTAGCAACAAACATTTTTCATTAAACTATTTACAATTTTGATTACCAACATGTTTGTATTTCAAGCATTGGGTTTTCCCAAATACTGTAAATGCATTTTCCCTCAAGAAACACGTGAAATCGCCAACTATGCTATTTATATCTTTGGTTTCTGACCAATCGATTAAATCTAGCAGCACTCTATGATTATTCATGAGTTGTTCTAAAAATAGATCGCTCTTGCTGCTATCCTATTTCAGTTTATCGTATGTTTTTGTCGGTTTATTTGTTGTTGAATAATTTTTCTTCATACTCAAATTTGAATTTAATGAAAATAGGATTGGAGCGTGATCAGAGTACTCATTGAAATCAAATATTTCAAATCTATTTGTTAACACATGCGAAAAAAAGTAAACTTCCCACGCTCCCTGTTTGAGTGCAGACGACTATTGACTAATGACAAACAAGTTAATTGACACATTGCGAGCAGACGATGTCCATCTGAATTTACACGTGGTCTGAATTTACTCGTGGGTTTTGACCGAGTGATAATCATAACAGAAATTGATTGGTTGTCAGCCCTACAACTGGTAAATGACCGTTCGAGAAAGTTCAGAGCAGTAATATTGTAAGTGCTACAAATTAATTATACAGTAAACCTATTGTACGTTTCAACTCCTTTACTCAACCGAAAATCTTGTTATAAACACTGAAAATACTAACTGGTAATTACTAAAAGCGAAAATTACATCAAATTTTGTATTAGCCTCTTCTCTATTTGTCGAAAAGTAAATAAGGTTTAAACAAAGTTTGTAGATTGTGACTGAAAAGGCCGTTTCTTCGGTGTTTGAAAACACATAATTTGGTTTGAACACATTGCTCAGAAGATAATGGTAAAAATGTACTGGGTCAAACAGACTGGGTTTCTGGAAAACGGTAGATATAAATCTACTGCTTCGCAGTACGATTTAAAAACAACAACTCGTTACTAGCTTAAGATACTTCATTAAAGGGGTAGGCCCTCGCATATTCTCAGAAATCACACATTTGACCGGGAATCTATATCTTGAAAGTTAAAGTTTCAGCAAAAAATCTTATAGTCTGACTATTTTATGAGCAATTGTTTGACGGCATGTACAGTACGTAACCGCTCATCAAAATTTCAAACGCCTTCACGACGCCGAAATTACATAGAAAGTAATGTATTAGTGTCCAAAAATAACAATGTTATCTGGTAAAGGTTGGGAGAATTTATCATGACGAGGCTTTGCCGAGTCATGATAATTTCTCACAGCCGAGACCTGATAACATTGATATTTTAAGACACTAACATGTTATTCTATTTATCATGCAATCATTTTTCAGTGCTTGAGTATGATAAACCCTTAAAAATCAAAGAAATTTATGTGAAAGTGTATGCAAATTGTTTCTTAAAATAGAGTGCCTGATATCATGTTATGTTATCAGACAGGTGATATCAGGTCAATGCAGGCTTCATTGCATGATAAATTCGATTCTCGCATAAAAAGCTACATAAAATGATTCTCTCGGTCCTGTTACAGCTTCTAATGAAAATGCGTCCAAACTTTATTTTTTAATCTTTTCGATCTGCAGTTATACGCTATTCTTTGTTAGCATTTTCATTTACTAAAGGGTAAATTGGCATGGCACCATATAGGTATATAGAAATGGTCGGATCGGTTTCAAAAGTAACACAGTGTCTGATAAATACTTACTTACTTCAGATTACCAAGAAAACTGAATTTAGATATCAAAAAAAAAATATTGGAAGGTTTTTTGAAGTCGTATACATTATGTTTGCACAAAATATTTAAAGCAAGTATTTTAATGATATAAGTCTCCTTATTTCTTTCAAGTTGAATATTTTAAATTTTATAGAAACGTAGGTATTTCATGAATAGATATCCACAACAACGAAACACACCCATACAAGAATATTGGAGGGGGCATCTTTTACAAAGTTACATAAAAAACTTTCTTATATTATTTAAGTTTGTCATGGAAAAAGAAAATCAACACTCAAAACAGAAAATTGTTGTAGTTTTTCCTATATTTCATTAAAATTTGGGTGTTGGTTTACTTTGCCAACTTTGGGCAAAAAATAGATTTTTAAGGTATTTCTTGCTTGGCAAAGTGATACTAGGTCAACAGGTGTGCTGTGGCAATATTGGTATTTAAAAATGAGCTCAACTTAGCATGATAAGTTATTCCAATTGTCAGTTCGACGGAATATTTTATCGCCATTCTTCCTTTCATTTAATACAGAATTAATTTTATATAATTGATGATAATTCAGATTAAAACTAATATACAAGGTAAAAAGTGAATATGGTATAAGATTGAATTTAATGCTCTTTAACATTTGTAAATAACTTTTGAAGTCTAAGAAATAATTTGTTCATTAGCTTAAGTTCTTCTTATTGGAGGTTCATAGTCAACAATGAAAAAATATTAGCATATGTTTACGTTAATTGTGGAACAAACAACTATTATTGAAAAAAAAAATAAAGAAAAGGAATGAATTAATAAACAAGATGTAATTGTTTGACACCAATGTCCCTGTGACTGCCATTTGTTCGGAACAGGTGTTTGATACATAAATATGTAGATTCTGAGATGTTTGAATGTCTAAAAATGCTGCTTTAATCAAGACCACTTTAAACAGTAAGGGTCATTACTAATCAAAAGTTAAAGTTTATTGTGAACTTTTTATGTCATTAATGAGTGACTTTCACCAAATGGCATTGACATTGTGATGTATGTGAAAGTCTTGTCCACATTTTAAATTTCACGGTTTCTGTAACGATCCGAGCAGTTAGACAGACGTGATCCATCCAGAGATATGGATCCTCAACCCTAAATGGATTGACTCTGTCTATATAGACTACAATTAGCCATTTAACTAAGGGCAGGTCTCTCTCATTTACATATCCAATGCATATTACCTCCCTTTAAACCGTTACAGTTCTATGGCTAACCAATCCAAAAGTACGGCTATGTTAGTTTTTTTTTTTTTTTTTTTTTTTTTTTTACAAAAAATGACCTTGGAAAATGACATTGAGCTTGTCTGATGACATTGAACTTGATACAAACAGAAATGTCTTATTCAAAGCAATCATTATGTGAGCTTTGAAGGCCCTCTCTCTTACCAAACAAAAGTTCTTGTCCCAAACAATCATTATTTTGGATACGATGGTTCTATCAATAACCATTCAAACGTTATGACCAATGTTAAAGTTAAAGTTTTTTTTTAAAAAAAATTGCATTGAAAAATGACCTCGAACTCAACCAATGGCCTTGAACTTGATGACAGAAAGGTCTTGTCTCAAGCTACCATCATTTGAAATATAAAGGCCCCATCACTTACTATTCTTAAGTTATGGCCAAAGTTAAGGTTTTCATTATGTTACAAATTTGACTTTGAAAAATGACATTTAACTCGAAGGACGACCGTAACATTGGTACCAACAGAAAGTTCTTGACAAAAGCAATCATCGTGTGAAATATGAAGTCTCTATCACTTACCATTCAAATGTTATGGCGAATGTTGACTTTTTTTTCGGACAAACAGGCAAATAGAGTAACGGATAGATAGACAAACGGACCGGGCAAAAACGATATGCCCACGATTTATCGATGCGGGGGCATAAAAAGTAATTATAAGTTGATAATATTGGTCAACAAACGTAGTTTAACGACCATTAAATAAGATAATTAATGCAGAGACACAAATTCTTTTCTTTTTTCTTTCAAAAACGATTTATGTCTTACTTTGAACATGATGTTTTGGGAATTAATGGAGATTCATGTCTGTGTTTTTCTCAAAAGGATATTTGTAAAACATGCATATTGATATACCATTTCTTTTGTAAAGATATATTCTTCTTTGGCAAATTGAATTTGTCAAAAGTGCAGAAATGTCCATTATGTATCCTTGTTTATCCAGGTAAATCAGAGGTGTGAAAAAATGTTGGTTGGCAGAGTGAGATTCCTCAAGAATTTTAGAAACATAGAAATATATAATACGTACTTAGTCTTTTGCATGAAAAAAAAATATCTTACGAGGTAGGGGGGGGATTAATAATTGTCGAGGCTCTGCTAAGTACGTATCGTATTTATCTTATAACATCTATTCGCCTTGTTTTTATCGATGTTTCTAACAGAAATTCAAGTTTCTAAAAGTAATCGCATTATATCATTGTTCTAAAAATACCCATGTGTAATCATAAAAAAATATTCTATGGGATATTATGACACGGTTATTATAATATTTTTTGTATAGTTATAAGGTAATAAAGTTCATTTACTGAGTATACAGAAGGTCTTTGAACGTATATTTGACAAAGTAAGACTGAACCTTATTTTGAATCGCAATTGTGATATTCAGCAAGTGTTGATAAGTAGACATCTCGTTACATGTAATATTTGTTTGCCTCCTAACAATTCTTTCCTGGTATTTCTCACTCCTCTACCAGCATTACATACGTCACCTGTTATCCCGCATAAGTCTACGATTCTCAAGCCATTGAGAATTGAGACTAATTGTCGGAAAGATTAGCGCCGCCGTCGATGATCGAACCCGAGACAAACCTGTAAATGACATGTTATAAATATGCGAAAATAATCAAAGGCAATTTCATTCTTTATATTTTGTAGAATTTATCTCTTTAAGTTAACCAAATAAGCATTTATCATCGAGAAAGCATATTATGCAAATTGTGATTGTGATTATGTAATTGATCAAAGACAAAATTTATTAGTAGTTTATATATATATATATATATATAAATATATATATATATATATATATATATATATATATATATATATATATATATATATATATATATATATATATATATATATATATATATATATATATATATATATATATATATATATATATATATATATATATATATATATATATATATTGTACAGAGTTTATGAACCAACACTTGTCTTAGAGCTACCAGCTGCATTTGGCTTGTGTAAGACCAAAAGCAAATATAAACATTTTACTGAAAAATGACCAGAACCACCCAATGACAGACAACTATAGCACTAAAGCAAGCATGAATATGTATACCTTAAAATATGTCTTCATCTACTACGCAGACTTAGGCTTACACTTGGGCTGCTTCTTTTGAGTAGTTTATTGTCAGAATTTTTTTTTTGTTTTCCTTCATATTTATATTGCGACGATATTGTAATCATTATATATTATGAATTCTGTCTTGACCATACCTCATGTAATTATAGATTTGCAAATAAAGTTTAGAAAGTATGTTTACAATGTATAAATAATATTACTCAACAGCATAAATATGTGATCGAGTAAAACAGTCATGGGCGGGAAAATGGCCCCATGTGTCTATTGCTTCCTTAATATATCGACAAGTATACTTTAAACAAAAGTCATGATTTTTCTGGTGATTATCCAGCCGATTTTTCATAGGGTAAAGTATGAGAAAAATAAATATTTCTCGAAACAGTCTTTTTAAGTACCGTTTTCGTGACAGGCATGAGTAATCAACAGCGATTACGGACCTTTTTTGCTATTTTTAGCCAAGTATAAATGTTTGCCAACAATTCACTTTGGACAAATAGCAACATTAAGGACAATAGCAAGAATTATCAAAACATTCATTTCTTTTTTCAAACTTGCTTGCCGTTAGTTCATTCTGTGTCGGACAGACGAACAACAACAACGCAAGAACGGGGTGTTACCGGCTTAAGAGAGAAAAGAAAAAATAGATAAGCCCAATCTGCCAAGTGCTCTACATTCATTCTGACCTGGATTAAATTTCACTATAATATATATATTCACATAATATGTAATATATAGGCTTTGGTCTATTTTCTGTCTTTCTCTAATTGAACTGTCAATTAAAGTGAAAATAACTGGCTTTGTAATGTAATGAGTGCATTTCGTAAAAATAAATACCTATATTTTTTTTCCAATTTAAACGCCAAACTAAAAAATAATGTTGATAAATAAGTTTTTCAAAAAAATGTATTGTAACAATTAGACTTTTTTTATTCCGTCGGAAAAGTTATTTATTAAATAAAATTCTCGACAACTTCTTCAAATAGTCAAATAGGAGTGTTTATATTATATGTACCATTTAAATTAGTAAATGTTAATTTACATTAGCCATTGTGTTTCCTTACAAACTGTTCCGACGGTCCTTATTGTATAGGCCAGGCATATTAGATATTCTTAAAATCTCAACGATGAAAAATCGAGAAGTACTGACCGTCAATACCGCGTGAGATCCTCTTCGACTTAAAACAATTGACAGGCAAGTGATACTTAATATCAACCTTTCGACAGGGATCAAAGTGATAGGCCATGTAGTTCCCAAGAGCAATTGTAATATAACAA
This sequence comes from Fragum whitleyi, assembly GCA_948146395.1. Lineage (NCBI taxonomy): Eukaryota > Metazoa > Mollusca > Bivalvia > Cardiida > Cardiidae > Fragum > Fragum whitleyi. Next base: position 29,241,560 of record OX411555.1, read on the forward strand.
TGATGAGTTGAATAAATTCGTTTTTCCATTTACAGAATATCACAAAAAATTGATCAGGAGCATTGCCTGTGCGTGCAAACACTCGAAAGAGGGCGCTAAGTTCAACACCCCCTCCCAAAACAACAACAACAACAACACCAACAGAAAAAAAAAACAAAAAAAAACTAAGAGGCACATAATTCTTACTTTTTCTAGAGTTAAACCTCATGATTGTCTGGATAGCTTTCGTGATAATGAACACAAGATTTTCGTATCCGTATCCTGTTCCGTTCTGTGTCATTACATTTTGAGGTAAGGGATCAGTAACGGTAGGGTGACTATAAGAGTACACTCAGAACCCGACCTACACAGATTTCAAAAAGCCACAGTGATCAATTACTGCTAGATCAATGAGATATCAGATGTGTATATTCTCCTCTGGTTTTAGTATCCAATGATTTGATTTTATTAAGCGCACTAAATTATCCCTCCAAAGTAGGTAGGTGTCACAAAAGAGTACATGTAGAGTACAGTTGAAGAGGCGAAGGGTCGCCGATAGTCCAATGTAACAATACAAAATGACGTCTAGCTTCTAAGATGGCTGACATAATCATTGCTTATCAGTGATATTGATATACCAAAATCCAGAAATGCTTTCCTTGGTGATACGAGCTTCAGATTTCGCATATACTCCAGAGTACACCCATTTAGAAGAGATCGTTATCCACGATCAATAGACAGGCTCGTGGCCGTTCCTGAAGAAATTCCTTAAGAACACTGAGAATTTCGTTCACTTTGTCATAAAATTTGGCGTAAATTTACCAGTTGGCTACCATTTTCAGCGATTGACACCATATTGGTGTCTAAAAAACAATAAAAATGGGCTAAATATCATTCAGAAAAGCACCATATCCAAAATGGCAAGTAATATGGAAGCATATTATCATGATGGTTACCCTGCTTGATAGCTGTAAATACAGCTGATACAGTGGTGTCATTTAACTGAATATATGTGACCCGTCACACGAAAAAGGACCAACTGGAAACTCAATGAAATAAAGAATTAAAAAGAGATCGGTTCTAGTCAACCAGGGGTCGTATTTCCAAAATTCTTTCACAAGAAGGTAGATTGATTATTCTATAATCAGTAAATAGGCACAGTGCAAAAAGATTCACACTTAACGCACTACCCAGATGGTCCCTTTTCGCTTTACGAGTCACATATCTATCCATCAAAAGATAGATCTAAATATAAGAGTAAGTAATTTTCAATGTCTTGGGTGACATACAACATGGTTTCGTTCAATATGGCAGCTTTGCTAAAGCAATGCAAAACAGAAAAACAAAACTCTCACATAGGGATACAAATAGCAAACTTTTGAAGACCAAAACGGCAACATTTTCTCAGATGAGAGATGTATGTTAGCCGTACATAATATCTCATGTTTATCAATAAAGCGGGACAAATCACCTTAAGCACTCCATTAAAAAAATATGAGCACAATGGTATGAATATGGTATCTTAACTTCCATAACAACATCTTCAAAATTGCAGACATTACCGCAGGCTTTCTATTGTCTAATTGTCCTGGAATCCTTTAAGTCTTAGTTTTGTTAAAAATGGTATTCTTAATAACGAGTCATGGAGGCAACCTTGGAAAAAATAGGCGTCATTTTTTTCTTTTGGAATATTACGCATGAAATGTTCATCAATTTATCTTATTAAGGGGGAAGTCGGTATTGGTTTTTTGATCTAAATATTGCGTTTTTTTGTGTTATCCGCATAGAAACTATGTGAGAAAATTGGTTTAACCTACATGTATTTATTTTTCATCGATTGGGAAACAAGTTCTTACAACTTAGAGTATTCCCTATCGATTCTGCTTGATGGAAAATTCACCAGTACACGCGCCGAATGTGTGGGCCAATAAAAGAACCAAGATCGATAGCCGCTTCCGGGAATCGAACTCAGGGCCTTTGGGTCAAGAGGCCGACGCTCTACCTCTAAACCACAGACACCACACTGAGAAAATTGTAATGGCTGTCATACTTAGGGTAAGACCCCAACCGATTTTTGGCCTTCTTTGTTCTATATAAAATTGCTCGACTTTCAGGTGCTGCAGCGCATTCCACAACAATTCTCTTTTATACTACGCCATTAGCGCTACATCTACATGCATCTATCTTTTGAGACTCAAAAACTGGGTCTATTAGGCTTTTGTTTTGGGCTATTCAAGCCAAAGTAAGAGCAACGCCTTTTCCGTCCTATGAAGAGGACAATAAGTTCCGGTACGCCCCCGTCTCTTATCCGTCCTCCCGGAGAGGAAATCGTGCATACAAAAGATCGAACCAAGCGTTTTATTGAAGAAGAGATGCAAAACTAGCAAAAATCAAATAAATATGCACGTGGATCACTGTTCTTTACTTCAAAATGCCATTTCAAGCCGCACTTTTTTCTTAAAGATCTACTTTACCCTACAGCGACCTCCAGAAGTAAATTCCACTGTGGTCACTCCTATAAATCAAAGTACTGAAAGTACTTAAAGCTAGCAAAGCATACATATTTTAGTAATCTTCCTTTAAAAAAATATTAAGATACAAAATCAGGGTTAAAATAAAGCGAGGAGTTTTAAGGCATACTTTTGGATGAGTTCTTATATGAATATAGTTCATCAAAGTGACCGTACAATGTAGTGTGCATAGTGAAAATTCTGGTCAAACTAAGTCATTACTTTGAACACATGTGATATTTTTGGAAATCCACATTTCAATACACTGTACAACCGTAAGTGTGAAATATTTCTTTCTGACATAAAAACTATTCTGGTCATTGTTCAATACGGATGAGCCAAATTTTCATGTCCCTACGTTTGTATTATCAGATAAACTTTGCTCCTTCAAAGGTCTTTCATTTTGACTTACAAACTGAATAAGTTTCATAATAAATGCGCTCAATGTATGGTCCTTAGAATATAAATAAAGAAAGTGTCAACAGGTAACCTTTCCTCGTGTTTTCATATGGACTATTTCAAATTTTGATTCATACGGTTCATTTTAAAGACCTGACAAACATTAATATCCAATATTCATGAATTGTCGCCCCTTTGATATATACACTAAAGAGAGTTGTTGACGAACGACGTACGAGGGAAATCTAATGATCACACTGCTCACAATAAGCCCGATGTGCCCTTACGAGCCTAAAGTATGAGGGGGTGAGGTAAATTCGTCAAACGTCCGGGGTCAAATAACAGGACGTTTTACTTGGATCGGTTTGCAACATTACGGAACTACTTTTTATGGCAAAAGCATTCATTGATTTAGTGGTTAAGCTGCCAAGGGCAGTTTGCACTCATTTGAACTTTGAGACTACCTCTTAATTGTGTATGTTAACTAAAGCCAGCAAAGCTGACGCTTTGCTAATTAAATATCAAGTACACCGTAATAAAACAATGCCCTATAGGGTCTTGATGTAGATTTGACACGTGTATGATACAGTTCATACTTGCATTGAATCAAATAGGTATGGTGTGATTCTTAAAATTTATCATCGCCGTCTAAGACATCAGTGCAAAATGTACAGCTTGAATTATATAAGTCTAACAAAAATTTGTTGTTTTATTAATTGATTTTCAATTTCATTATTAGAAAAAGTTAATGGTTTAAAGCCTTAAAGATGGCTGCCCCATAGTCTTAACAATTTTGAGTTTTAAATACAATTTTTTTCATTTATGGTATATGCATCACATATGGTGGTTAATATAATTAATTGAAAGGCGTTTACCGGCATAAACTAGCACATTTATAAAGCTAAAAGAGCAAATATGCATGGTGGTTAAGAATTATCTCTTTCTTGTCTTGCAAACTTTTGTTCGATGATATTTTAATAGTGTTCTCTATGAAAGAGTTGATTTTGATGTTTATATAATGAAATGGTCATTTTTTTGTAATACGAACATCTTTACTTTTTGATACTGGCATCAGTCTTGAAGTGTGCATTGTACATTTGAGTGTATCAGTTTTCTTATGACCAAGGGAAGAAATTTTGGGAAACGGCCAACTGATATTGCTTAAAGACAATAAGAATTGCAGTCATCTTTGAAAATGGCTACCATGTTATCTTACTACCATAGCCACCGTACTTTTCGTAAGTGGTACACAATGGAGAATTTCTTAAAGACCTGGTTTAATCCTTATTTATTTGACCCCCCCTAAACGAGATATACAATTAACCACCCATTGTTATCTTAATGGTTTTATGGTCCTAATCTTAATCACTTAATCACCTTGTATACTCTATGAAGAGATACACATACAGAGGCTGTCAGGCATATATTTATTTTTACTTATTGAGAAAATTATTTTGTTAATTATTGGTTAAATATTTAAATGTCTAAATATCTCATTTATTATATCCTAAAGACAATTTTATTTGCAATGTTTAAACTTGGCATCAAAAAGAAAAGTGTTTGTGATGCATCTTTAACTTTCGATCTTCCTTAAAAAAATGATAAAAGACGAATAATTTTGCTTTTAGAAAAATAATTCCTAAATCACAAAGTAGCTGTAGCTATGTTATTTAGAAAACTCTGAAATAAAATTGCATGGAATGATTGAAAAGCGATAAATAATGTCCTCCTGCAATGTTTCAATTCTTTAGCAAGATTTTATGGGTAATAACATATTTGGAAGGAGATAAACATATTTTTTACAAAAAAAACTTTTTTTAAATACACTTTTTCTTAGCATTGCTGCAAGTTCAATCTTTTTTTATGTATATAAATTTCTACCTTCAATTGATCTAGTTCATTTTATCACTTTTTGTCATTTCCTAATTTTTAAATTTAATATAATCACAGTGTTTGAAGTCATAAATAAATATAACATAAAATACTTTTAAAAAAATCATGAACTTTCTGTTTAAACAAAATATAATATTCTATTTTTAACTTTTTTCAAATCAATTTATGAAATAATGATGACCAATAATGGCCAATGTCGTGTGTAGAATATAAAGGGTGATTGACCCCCTAGGGTGATTCTGAGAGATTAACAATTAGCTTATCAGTAGGGGTCCTGAATAAACAACATTCCTTAAACCAGGTCTTTAACACATTCGGAAAAGTATAATCTGGAGTATACCTGTACCATGTATACAGCTCCCATACCCGAAATAGATGTTTTTATTACCCTTACTTATATTTCTTATAGACAATAGTCGGCGGCAATCTTAAAAGTTGGATACCAGTTTGTCTTAATATCTCAGCTACAGTTCTTTATAGGAATAAAAATACCATAGAGTATATTTGTATTTAATCTGATGCTTGTAAGGCAAATTGGGCGAAATCAATTGACTTGTACCGCTTATTGCCAATAAGCATGATTGCTACCTTGTGAGTAGCCGCCATTCTGGTTTTGCAAAGTAGATACCGTGCTTTTTCGAAGAATATACTTTGGAATATATGTCTGCTTAATTTATTGTTCGAATTACCTATAGAAGGATTTTTCGGAATGTGCCATTTATTTTGTTTATATGCACAATAAGGATGGCTGTCATCTTGGAGATGGCCGCAATCTTGTCTTCACATACCGGCTACCCTAATTATTTTTTAATTATTATTCAATTAAGTATATCTGTATACAATTTGGTGCTCTCATGGCAACGTGAACGAATTTTCTAAATTTGTATCGCTAATAGCCAACAAGCATGGTGGTCATCTTAGAAAATGACCGCCATGATGTCTTGTCATCGTGGATACCGTGGTTTTTGGAGAACGAAATTTTCATTCATCAGTATTACTATGTGTGGAAAACCCTGTAGGATCTTAATAGATTCGAAATAAAGTATTGTCCCTTTAGATTCAATTCCGCAAAATCACTGTTTATTCCTTTAATGACGTGATACTAGAATTCTTCATCAAGTGAAGTTAATGAAAATTACCCTTAAAGACACAAAATGAGCTTGCAATGTTTAACCGAGCGTATTTGATGATCGGCGTAAGCTTGTCGAGAGTTTAGAGTTATAGCAAAGTTTGTGTCTGTACACTGTGTAGACAGTTATTTATTTTGCTTTTGATCAAAGCCTTCGCTGTTGCAACTTGTAGTAATTTTCCGGAAATATGTTTCTATTTAGGTCGTGACCACTTGAACTTCTACACAAATCTAATAGGCCATACCAAACGTGATGCCCTCTACGATTTTATCTGCCTTTTTATGAATGAATCTGCACTGAGTTACGAGAGGCAATAAAGTTTACAAACTAATGGAATGTTCCTATATTAAGCCCCAAAACATTAACATGCACCACTTGACCGTGACCAATCTTGATATGAATTTAACCCATTACCAGACAACTTATGTTCTTAACTGCCCAATTCTTGCTTAAATCCCGTTTATATTTCAAACCTTGTCGTTTTCTTGTGTAATGTAAATTACTTCGGTTACGGGTATTTTTGTATCACATTCCCCAAATTCTTTCCTTATTTTTTCGTTTCGAACAAGGACGGAAATCAGGGGATATAGCCATCTTGGAACGATTTACTGTAAATATGTGAATTTCGTTGTTATTTTGAATTAAAAAATAAATAAATAAAAGAATAATTAATTATTCCAACACAATAGATCTAATTTCAAATTTTAACATCGAACGGAGACTGAAACGTCGTAACTAAAGAATACTTAACCTGTTGGTGGGTGCGATGTTTAAGTCCCCACTGGCATTTTTGTCTCCTAGTTTTACACTGATAACAAAGTACATGTATTCTTCTTCAAAGCACTGAACATAGTAACTACAACTATATAGTAGCGTTTCAATCCCTTGGATGAGTGTAAAATTTCCTCAATCCAATCATTCATCTGTTTGTTTAACGGAAGTACTTATAATATTACACAAAAATATCATTAATATATATTGTCCATATCGTACCTCATTGTACTTGGATGAAAATAAAAGGTATGTTTTGTTCTGTTCTGTTCCTTGTAGCGTTAGAAACGGTAACAATTCTAGTGACATCCGTGGTTTATGCAATTGGGTTTTACATAATCTTCAACAAGCGACAGCCAGTCTCGAGACGTTTTAAGAATTATTCGACGCGTGTTTAAAATGTACAACCTTTCTTGTACCTTTTGCTGAATAGGGATGAACACCGCTATTAACAAGTTTTCTTAAAAATCGCGGTGGCAGAAGCACAGGGGATCTTTACATAATCTGAGTTTTGCCATATATGTTAATATTTAATAACCTATAAGACGAAATTTGGTTTGTGAATCAATCGCCTGTGGACTGGACCTCCTAAATACGGAATCTGTTTTTTCTTGCACCAGAACTGTTATTAGCAAACACCCTTACATAACTGCAATCTTCTAACCTCTTAGGTTTACAATTGTCCATCGATTTTAGGAGCAATAGAATTTAAACTACGACTTTATTTGAACAATCCATTAGCTGTACAAAATACTTACCTACATAAATCGTATTGTTTTTCTTTATTTCTGTTTTACGCATTGTCATCAGAAAATCATTCTTTCACAAAAATGCATAATACCGAAAGAGACCAAAACCCTGTAATTACAGCGTTTTGGTTGAAGACGAAACAGCGGTCTTCTATTTCGGAGGATGTCGGACCCAATTCAGGTAGTCAAAATTCCAGCAGATGACTTTTAATAGTCAAAATGCAAAAGACTGCTTTTCTGACTGCTCTTTTTTAGTTGAGAAAAGAATTATTAGTCTAGATGTAACCGGGTTGACTATATGGGGTGTTTGTACTGCCTTGCCGTAAAAGCTAGCTTTTATAGCGACGTGGTAGAGCACTTGCTTTGGGACACAGAGGTCCCGGGTTCGAATCCCGACGGAGTCGAATATTTATCTTCGTGTTACATTTGGCGCCCACCGTAAATAACCCACATGAGGAGGTGGTTATGTGATGAGGTAGTTAATGATGTTGAATTGAGAAGATTCGTGGAAGAATCTTAATTGTCGAGGGTGTGTATGTAACCGGGTTGACTATATGGGGTGTTTGTACTGCCTTGCCGTGCAAGCTAGCTTTTATAGCGACGTGGTAGAGCATTCGCTTTGGGATGTAGAGGTCCCGGGGTCGAATCCCGACGGAGTCGAATATTTATTTGCGGATTACATAGACACTATAGTTGCCTGTTTTCTTTTCTCTATCGATATCTGTCTCTCCGTCTGTCTCTGTCCATCTGCCTGTCGCTCCCTCTATCTATTTTTCCTTTTTTTCTCTTTCTTTGAATTTACAGTGAAAATGCAGAATTGCCGAAATTTTGTCGAGACACCTTGCCTTAATTATTTTTTACATTTATAATTTCTCTTTTCTCAACGAACTCTATATATTTCTCTAGAATGACATAGCATTCGATCACCATCAGTACTTCCAGTGCTTTGATCTGAAAGGGGATTCAATGGCTATATCTTGGCCAAATTTGGTGCTTGTATCACAAAGTGAAAATTGTTTATGATTTTCGACCTTAATCGACCCCTCTACAGGTGTTATTATTAAGATGCACGAATCTAGTTGAAAAGATCATATTAAGGCATTTACGATATTTCAACACTGAGCCACTACGAGGATGTAGAGAAGGAAAAGCTCGGTCGAAAGGAAATATGAGGCTTTCCGAGGTCGTTCGGCGTCGAACTTTCAAAAATTTTCACTAGGGATGTACTACCTTAAAAATGGCATTCTCTCGTCATCATCCAAAAGTCATGGAGGCTAAAGTGCGCGGTCGTAGTTGGCTGTGCAATAAAATTTAAGGTAGTGAAACTGCAATAGTTCTGCAACATTTTGGATATTGTGATCTTACACAATGTTGACCGAGGTTTCATAATGAAAATCATTAGGAAACCTTCGGTTAACATTGTTAAAGTTCTACGCCCGAAACATTGCGGAACTATTACGGGTCCACTACCTGAAGGTTTGAAAATGCCGTGCGATAAGCCTGGCGAGTCAAATATATTCAAGTCACGTGATTATTTACATAGCGTTCGTGTCGAGATTATACATTTACTTGTTTACAGTTATATACCGTAATGATGGCGATCCAAAATCTTAAAATATGGACCTATTGTGTAGCATTTGTAGGGTTCGTAGCGGGTGTTTCAACACAGCAACACGGTACGTTGTTACTTTATATATACACAAGTTTAAATGAGTGACCAAAGGTCAAGTTTGTCGATACAGTTATAGACAAAATTGCCTTTGATTGCTTACAAAAACTTGTGCATCTACGCCACATACCTCATTATCTGCTCCATTTTCATTGAACTCAAATAATCTTTCCGGAATGGTCTTAAAAAAAGTCACCATGTTTTCGTATAAATTCGATTCCGTGTTTTTATACGCAACCGAAACTTGACGTAGATATGGGATGTTTTTCATTCGGAAAATAGTTCGGACTTTTCCGTAAACTGGAAAGTACCTCGGACGTAAGTGTAGTAATTTTTCGTCATTTTACAGGTATTTCGGCTTCTGGTGGTACTTTAGTCAATACGCTAGAAGAAAAGTCCTTAAAAACTTTCAGGTCATCTATGTATCTCCTTTGGATATTTTTTTTTGTTTTGATAACAAACGCAGTAAAATACTGCGTTTTGTTATCAAATTATAAAATGTCGAGTTTAAGCCTTTCGTTCTTTTGGTTTTTTCGCAACGTCATGTTTGTGAAGTGACATAAACCCACGCGCGAAATGACGCGCCATCATGTCTGCGCCCTCGTTATCCCCGCGACTATTCCGTAGAATCGCCGAAGATCCCCGATTGGTTTTTTATAAGGTTGTGTTTATCACATTCTCAACTAAGTCTAGAAAAAAATGTTATTAAGCGAGTCTTGGTCAGCTAATTCGCCTTCTATTTCTTTAACAGGTTAAGGATCAGCTTTTCCCACATCGTCTAACAGATTTTTTTTCTACTGCGAAAACGTGCGTCATTATGAATTTAATCTAATACATGTGTAAGACAAGGATATCTTGATAGCTGTTCGTAATTTAGAAGATAAAAGGAGATATATGAGAAATTGATATCTGTAATCTTCTACGTGTGAACACGTCCTTCCCGACGTCAGTATGTCCATTCTTCCGTACGTCAATATCTTGTAAACGCAATTCCTATAAAAATTTCATTTGGATGAAATTATCACGGAATGTCAACTAGCCTTGTGCATAGTGTCAGAGCGTTCGTAATATTCTACCAGGCAATTGGTTGGTGGCGTATAATGTGACTCTGGCACTATTGTTCTACAGAAGTAAACTATGTCAGACATCTTTGTTAAATTTAGTGCTCGTATTTCAAAGTGAACTGAAAGGGTTTTTGTTTTGGTACTCAATTGAAATTTATTTCTTTGGTTTGCATAATTTAACCTATACCAAGCTCTAATCGGACACTTAAATAAAGCACGAAAAGTGTTGCACAGTAATGTTAAAGATGCACTGTGTCGATAGCCCGTTCGTTTGTTACATAGAAAAAAATCTGGAAATAATTCTCCGGGGAAAGCAATCTAACTTGAATGAGAACATTGGTACACCTAATTTCAAAATTAACATTGGTGCTGGGGAAAATTTAGAAATTTTGCGTCATATTACGAAAATGGACGTTTTGGTTAATCTTTTCTTTTTTTATTTTATCCGGCCAACTTTAAGGCATTGAAAAGATATTAATTTTTCAACATCGTAATTGTATTAACTCGACTGAAATTTTGACATTCCCTGCATTTCGCGAGTTTTGTGACTTTTTCAAGGTGGGGTTGGTGTCTTCTTTTGTCTGCTACAATCGTCCTGTCGGTCCTTCTTACACAATTCCTTTACCAAAATCCTCGAGGATTATTTGTCTTTGTATGAAAGTATTGTTCTAATAAATTATTTTCTTGTAAATGTTTTGAAAAGAGCAAAACATGCAGTGATGGATTAGAAGTTGGTTTCAGTTTACTTACGAAAAATTCAACTGTTGGCCCGTATACGCGTTTTTACCCACCACACAACAGGGCCATCTGAAAACTATACGTAAATGAATATTTTGAAATTAATGTTAAAAGGAAAATCGTTGTAGAGATGCGAATTTTTTTCGAACCACTGCTTAAATTGACCAGGATGAATTTCGCACTTCCCGGGGAGTCCCTTTTTGTGCGATTGGTCTCTTTTGTGTAAAAAATGATTAATATCCGAAATGTGGAAAAGAAATTACGGGTCAATGGTTCGCTTGGACGATAAATGATATATATTTCTATAGCCCTAGGTAAATTTGGGATCCTTCTATCCTCACTATTTTTTTACCCAGCGTCTTAAATCAATACCACAATATCAAAAAAATATGTGAATTGAACAATCGTGTCGAATTCACAAGATTAAGCACTAAATTATCCGCCTCTAGACTTCTTTTTAAAAGCAGAAATTTCCAACTACATTTAAAAACATCGTGAAATTGACATTTATCCCAACAAAAACTATTCTAATTTCCACTTAGCGCTCAATTCATTCACTCTCAACACTCACTCGAACCACACATAAACGCTACAAAATGACTGAAAAAAATAAGACCAACAACAACATTCAAAATAAATACAGCTCGCAAAAGAATGCGATTTCACTGATATATACTTGAAATTGTAAGCGATATAGCATGCTATTTATAAATCTTATTTTCATTTTAAGGGGTAGGGAGGGGGTAATAAATATATGCCCTGTTAAGATAAGACATGTTTTGCCAAAAATCATTTTTATTGTATATAGCTATGGCGAATTGCGGTGACCTTAAATCGTTTTGATACGACCGATTAAAAAAGGGCACAGAACCCACGTCTTAAGCATTTTTTATACGCCCGAAGGGTCGTATTATGTTATCGTCTGCACCGTCTATCTATCCATCTGTCCGTCCGTCTGTATGTCTGTCTGTCCGTTTGTAAATTCGTGTCCGGTCCATTACTTTCAAACAATAAGGCCTATGGTCTTGAAACTTCACGTGTGTATAGATCTCATAGCTAGGGTTTGCAGAGCACAAGAACCACAACTCTACCATTTGTATTTTTTAGTTATTGCCCTTTGTTTGATTCAGTTAGCAAATTCGTGTCCGGTCCATAACTTTGAAACTAAAAGGCCTGTGGTATTGAAACTTCACATGTGTATAGATCTCATAGCTAGGGTATGCAGAGCGCAAGAACCACAACTCTACAATTTGTTATTTTAGAGTTATTGCCATTTGTTTGATTCAGTTTGCAACTTCGTGTCCGGTCCATAACTTTCAAAATACAAGGACAGCGATGTTGAATCTTCACATGTATGTAGAACTCATAGCTAGGGTGTTTGATTACATTATCTCAGTCTGATTGAATTTGTGAATATTTTAGTAGTACTCGGGTACATATAATTACTTGAAGAATAGTGATGATATCCATAAGTAATCCACAGTTCTTTAATTGCCTAAGAACACATTTTCCTAAAGACAAATAGGAAAACTAAACAAAACAAACACTACCATCATAATAAATACAATAGACCATAGTGTTGGCTAGAAAATACATCCTTAGGATCAATAAAAAGTTCAAAACATCACCCATTTATTTCTGAGCTTCGGGCGTATAATGCCACGCCCAGCGTTGCTCTTGTGTTAATATGACGCCAAAAGCATTCAAACTTTTCTACTAAAGATGACGTAGAACCAAGGCAAACCAACCAAAGATTAAAACTGAGTAGTTTACGCAAATAATGGAGTGGTGTTCCGAAAGTGAAGGGTCAAGGTGCGGCTTATCCGAACTTCTTTGGTAATGTTTGGTCATTTAAAGTAATTCATCTTCTGGTGGTTACGGTCAATTCATTTGAAGAAAAACAAATTGGTTTATTGTTATCTGTTCTCTAAGGTGATCTTTTGGGATAAACACTTTTAGTTTTTATCAAATGATAATATGCCGAGTGTTAATCTGTTTCCTTTAACTGAACATCATCTTTAACGGGAAATATTCAAGTTTTTGACGTCATGTTACCTACATGCGAAACGCCCAGCTTCATGCATGCATGCTCCCTCATTAAGGTAGTGGACCCGTAATAGTGTCGCAACGTATCAGGAGTAATGAACTTTGATTTTCATTAGGAAACCTCGGTTAACATTGTGGAATGAACATATGCTCCAAAAGGTTGCGGAACTATTACGGTTCCACTACCTTAATCCCGAGGTCCATTTCGTGGTGAAAACGATCGGTACATTGAAATTATCGACATAATTTCGAAAAAAATGACGTGGATGAGGTGAGGTCTTGCAGAGTTAAAAACAAACAATAGAAAGTACACTATTGTCAATGATCTTTGACAAGACTGCAGGACCGAGCCTTAGAAACGCGTCGTTAAGCTTGGAAATACTCCCAGATTCTTAGGATATGATTGGAAATTTTCTAACTTTTGGGCCCCATAGATTTTTATTTTTTTACATTGAAACGTTATGTCGTCGCCAAAAGGCCTCAGAAACTATTGCGAAATTAAAACTAACATTTAACTTTCCTTACTATTAACATCCGTTTCAACGGTGTATGGCTCTTCTTTGCAAAATGGTAACTAAATTGACCATCGAATAAACAAAGTTCAAGCATCCGAATTCCGACTTCTCAAGTGTGTCGAGTCTAAAATATATCTTAAAGATTCGAGATAGTTAGTCTCCAGTTTAAAAAAACGTTTCGGTCGTTAGAAGAAATTACTTTATACCAATAATATATAGTATCGCCTTCGTATGTCAATTGTATTCATCGATATGTAATGAAAATTCTATATATTTGCCTAAAGCCTGAACGTCAGAAAATCCAAAACTCCAACGCCTCCATACGAATTTAATTAAAGTAAAGCTTCTTCTTTTTAAATGAAAGTTCAGCCATATTTTATTGTCATTTCAAAAGACATATTGTCTGTTTTCAGAAAGCGATATGCTATCTATTGAAACCAGATTGGAAGCACTTACATGTATGTTCAATAGTCTGAATTAATTCTTATTTCCAGGTTATTTCTGGCACGTGACAGACTTCCATTACGACCACACCTACAACAGCAGTCGACTATCGTGTAACCAGGATCTTACCCCACCCACTATCGGGCGATATGGGACATACTGGTGTGACTCGCCATGGGCACTAATCAACAGCAGTGTACAGGCCATGGCAGATATACGACAAAATGTGGACTTTCTTTTATGGACTGGGTAAAGAATTTCTAATATACAAAATTGAGATAGTGGACTCGTAAAAAGTTCCGCAACTTTTCGGGAGCAATGAACTCTAACAGTGTTAACCGAGGTTTCCTTATGATTTTAATTAGGAAACCTCGGTCAACATAGTGAAAGATCATGAGTTCCGAAACATTGCGGAACTATTACGGGCCCACTACCTTAAATTAGTTCACGCGTAATTTGAAATGAGTTCGGTTTGTCGCCGGAAAACTAAGGAAGACACCGTATAATAATGCAGTTTAAACAAACATTTCCAGTTTTATTTTTCGCCATCGTCATAGCAGTTCTCAAATTTCGAAACAATATAAACTCATCTTCGAAATTTGATAGACATTCAACACCACTTTCTTCCGCTATCTAATATGAAAAAGACTTTATCCGGGAAAACACGATTCTTGTCGATTTCAACATTCTTATTAAAGGTTAATTACCTGAATTAATCAAGATTAATGTAAATAAAAAAGTAAAGCTGATCTTATAACTGCAGGTTTGAAAAATAATTAAACTAATCACGCGAAAAGGGACCACCCGGAAAGTGCGAAAAACGTCGATCCTGGTCGGGCAGCGCGATCTGCGCAGCCTGATCAGGATCAGTTTTTTTCGCAAGTAACGAATTTTTATTCGAAACGAATGATTATTTTATCCGAATTTGCATTTTTTCCAAAAAATGTCTGTTTGTTTACCTACGCTGGATCCAGTCCTATTTTCAATTATTTATTTTACGGAGTTCCTAGATGGTTCCTTTTCGCGTGACGGGTCTCATATTTGAAATCAAGTGGAGGCCAAAAATATGTCACATTTAGTAAACATATAAATTTAGGAAACCCACGTTAACGTAAAGTTTCTAGCCTTGTCAGTCTGCGCAGTCCGCGCAGACTCACTGAGCAAGAAACTCACTCTTTCAAGATAGTACTTTATCGCCTTTCAACTACCAGTCATCTTCTAGTATTATAAGAAATGAAATTTTTAGTATACAACTTTTTTCTTCGTCATTCTATGCCGTTCCTTTTATTTATGATACCAGAAGGTAGACAAATTAAAATTTGTTATTTGTAAAGCAAACATATTTGGCCAAATATGTAATTAAATAGCTTTAAAAGAAACTGAATCTGAATTTATGAACGCAAAAGCTGTCGAAAATATAATCGCACGATGTCAAAAATATCATACAAAGGTCGTAGATTGTAAGATATTTGGGGCGAACGTTTGTTTGTTTGTTTGAATGGGTTTAACGCCGCTTTCAACAATCTCGCAGTTATATCGCGGCGGCCGGAGCACCTAACAATGGATTCCTGGTATTTCTTTCACCTGTACTACCATTACACCCTTTCCTAGCCTCCGACTGCTATTTCACATAGGTTTACGATTATCTACCCATTGGTGAAAGACAAACGTCGGAAAGGATATTTGCCGCCACCGGGGATCGAACCCACGACTTCCGGATTGGAAGTCTTATGCCTAACCAACTGGGGGCGAACGTAAACCAGGCTTAAATGCTCACAAAACCGGGATATGCCCTCGGGGCTTTTCATTAACCTGTAACAAGAATACTTGAGGTATCCGTACGGCAAGCGCAAGAGCGATCAGCAAAATATACCTATTGCAGACCGTGTGGATGTCGTGTGTCTCCGTACGTTGACCTGGCGGGGACCGTATGATATTGCGTTTAAAATTTTACAAGCTTAGCATCGCATAATGGCAGAATGATGTTCATGCGACGCCTTTACCACGTGTCTACGTGCTACTGTCTCCATGTGGTCTTACGAATTTTGAAAGTTTGCATCACAACTTTTTTTTAAAACATGATTGCGATGTCTACGGAAGCCGTTAAATCGTTTACACCCCGTAAGCATAGCACTTTCAATAATACATATTTACAAATTGCTACTTGACGGTTGCATATTATTTTTCAAAAATGGTTTATTTTAACAGGGATACTGTTTTACACGCATCCGACGATCATCTTAACTACACTATTAATGCCGCCATTCTTGATAAAACGACCGATGCCCTGAAACAAGCATTTCCGGGAACCAATGTTTATGCCACATTCGGAAACCACGATTATTACCCAAACAATCAGTTTCCCCCGAATAACAACTTACTCTACAATGATACGCTGTCTCGATGGGGCACGTGGATAAGTGATGTCTCACAGACTAACAGCTTCTTGAAGGGTAATCCAATCACATTTATGCTTCTGTATCTGTCCCCCCGTCTCTCTCTCTATATATATCTCTCTCTCTCTCTCTCTCTCGCTCTCTCTCACTCTCTCTCTCCCCTCTCTCTCTCTCTTTCTCTCTCACTCTCTCTCTCTCTCGCTCTCTCGCTCCTCTCTCTCCCTCTTTCTCTCCTCTCTCTCCCTCTCTTTTCTTGTTCTTGTTCTAATACTTCTTCTATCTTCTTTCTCTCTCCCCATCTCATTCAAATATAAGGTATAAAATATTCCCTCTTCAATCGCGAGAAGTGTTTACAAATTATACAGCGGATAAGTTGAAAATAAGTATATATATAACCCCTCACGCCGTCAACGGACCATCTGGGTAGTGCGTAAAGTGCGGGTTGCGCAGACTGACAATGGTCGAAACTCTTCGCACTTTACTTATTTTCTGAATGTAGAAAAATCAGTCTGCCATAACATTGAAAGAAATTTTGAAAATGCGACCCCTGGTAAGCATGTACTAGAGCCAATCTCTTTATCAAATGATTACTGATGATTTTACGGAGTTCCCAGATGGTCAATTTTCCAGTGGCGGGTCCCTCATAAGAAATAAAACGACCCGGATTGGTAAGTCAAAGGCGTAAGATATTTTTTTATGTTATTTTGAGGTCAGATCGATGACAATTTATTCCACAACATGCCGCTGGTGACGGCCGGTAGTGTATTCGTAAATATTGCTGTTCAGGGTTATTTACTGTATACGTTTGTTGATAATCTTTGCGAGAACTTGATACTGCTAGAAACGTTCAGGATGACAAAACGTAAAAAACTGTAGTAAACTGTTGACTGTTGATTTGCTTTTGTGTCCAAAGCGGGGTAAAATTGGCAAAGTGTCTGCACCGTTTTTTTTGTTTTGTTTTGTTTTGTTTTGTTTTGTTTTTTTTCATCCAGAACGCAGTGCAGATTCTAGTGATGTAAATTTCAATTATCTTTAAACAATACTGTAAATATTATAAAGAAAATCTGCGAATGTCAAAATCGTCCATAGTATTTCCTTCTCGCAAGAAGTGCGAAATAAGAGATGGCGTTCTATTTTCAGATACAATATTTTTTAAGTACCTACGTTTCCTTGTAAATCAAAAATGTAAATAACATTTCCGAGAATTTAACCGATAAAAAAAAAACGAGTGTCGACAATGCTTATTTTCATTGAAAGGTCTTTAACCAGCACAACTTTTATTGTGAGAATACTTTTAATACCTACTTTTTTAAATGATTCTACTGGGCACTCAAGTGTACGGCATAGTTCGGCACCATTTTCGTGAAACGCCGAAGCTGGAGGTATGTTGTTTTCATGACCTACGTCTGCATTCGGAACATCGCTCGGACTTTTCAGTAAACTGGAAAGTACATGTACCTCGGACGTAAGTGTAGTAATTTTTGGCCATTTTATAGGTAATTCGGCTTCTGGTGGTACTTTGGTTAATACGCTTGAAGAAAAGCTTATTCCTTTAATGCTTTAATGCCATGTTTTTCCCGAGGTCTATTCCGTAGAATCGCCGAGGGTTCCCGAGTGCTACGTCTCTTCGTTCATGCGCCTATCTGTCCATGACTCGTTAACACCTCTTTCCCGTATGACTGCTTAAAATTCTTAATGGATTGATTTTCCTAAATATTCTCATCGTATAAAAAACGGTGGGTTAATATTATTCACTGTTAGATAAAATAAATCTACTGTATAAATCCTTGAACAGAAAAGCCTTTTACAGAGAATAATCAGTTTGTGTTCTTAAATATCAGTGTTAACTGGTCGAGGTTGGGAGGATGTATTATTCACTTTGCCCTGGGCACACTGTTTCATTTTGCCGCAGATACAAGTGCCACATCAGATTGTTAATTGTCAGTAATTAGATCCACGCTCACTTATATTTTCAATTTTAGAAGTAAATAAACATTCGTTGATTTTTTAGCTCATCTGAGCACGAACAAAGTGATCGAACAATGTCCGACGTCCGGCGTCAGTCGTGCGTCGACCACAATTTCTTTAAACATTTTTTCCTCCTAAATCAGTGGGCCAATATTGATGAAACTTGGCAGGGATATTCTTTGGGTCAAGCTCTACCAAAGTTGTTCATATCGACTACAATTTCTATTTTGCACGAAGTTCAAGGAAATACAAGTTTAGGTGCAATGAAGAAATTATTGAAAGAATTTTGGAGAAATTTCTAGTATTTCACTTTGCCGCGGTCTGCCCTATAGATTTTCACTCATATTCGCTATCGACAATTTTAACGTCATTCTCTTAAAGCTTTTATACGATGAATTTATGGTTTTTCATGAAGTTCTATCAAAGATTTGATGTATATATTGGAAAACACGTGAATAATTTATATCCCTTAAATATTTTCTCTTAAAGTAGGCCTATTTTGGTTCAAGATTTTAACCCCTTTAAAACCAGTGGATCGTCTCAGGCCCTTACTTGCCTCTTTTTTTAATGTTCTTGTAAGGCTATTCAAGAAACAATAGTTATTTGGTTGAACTGACATTCAACACACACCCAAAAAATAACGGAATTTGAATATTGTGACTGATTTACGTTTATACATGTATATCTCGAATATGTATCAAAATACTATTTTGTTTTTTCAAAGCTACGGTTTGCGTTACCTTCTATTGTCGCAAAACCTACTCTTTTACATGCATTTTATCATTTTACAGGTGGCTATTACACAGTGAAAACCCAGTATGGGTTGAGGATTGTAGCTCTCAATACCAATCTATACTATACATCAAATAAGGCGTCTATGCACGAGGCCGACCCGGCAGATCAACTAGCGTGGTTACAGCAAATATTGACTGATGCAAGGAGAGCTAACGAAAAGGTATATCTAAAATTGAAATACATTTGAGCCTGTGCGTGACATTTCCAACAATTTGAACCCGTGTGTGAATGACCAAACAAAAAGTAGCCCAGACGTTACATAATGTAATAAGAGGATTGTGTGACTTTCTTAAGTGCTAAGTGACGACTCTGGCAAGTCTGTGTACATGCACTGACTGGCCAGAGTCTTTGATTGGCGCATATTTGAAATTGTTGGAAATGTCATTCACAGGCTCATTTTGACCTGTAAGAGGAAAAGTGATAATCCGGGTAGGATGTAAAATATTGATTCTCGTCAGACTGAACGGATTGCGCAGACTGGCTAGGGTAGAAACTTTTCGGACTTGAATGATTTTCGTGATCTAGAATGATCATTCTACCTTCCTGTGATTTTTGGTTCTGAATTGCGTCCTCTGGTTGACTTGCACCGGCACCAAACTCATTTTCTTCATTCATTGTATTAAGTTCTCAGATGGTCCTTTTTAGCTTTTATGGTTACTTGATGTCCGTCGTCCGTCGTCCGACGTCAACAATAACCTTGTGGACACTCTAGAGACCATATTTTTAGCCCAATCAACCTGAAATTGGTCAGAATGATCATTTTGATAAAATACTGTTCGAAATTGATCAAGTTGGCTCAAAAATTAGGTCACAGGGTCAAATTTTAGAAAAAACGTTTAGACACTATAGTGGCCAAATTTTTTGCCCAATCAACCTGAAAATTGATCGGAATGATTATCTTGATGACATCTTGGAAAAGCTCCAATTGGGTCATGTGGGGTCAAAAACTAGGTCACGGGGTCAAATCTAAGAAAAACCTTGTGGACTCTAGAGGCCATATTTTAGCCCAATCAACCTGAAAATTGGTCAGAATGATTATCTTGATGAAATCTTTGACAAGTTCGAAATTGGATCAAGTGTGATCAAAAACTAGGTCACGGGTCAAATCTTAGAAAACCTTGTGGGCACACTAGAGGCCATATTTTTATCGCAATCAAACTGAAAAATTGGTTAGAATGATATTCTTGATGAAATCTCAGACAAGTTCAGAATAGGGTCAGGCGGGGTCATGGGGTAAAATCTTGAAATATTTTTTTAGATTGTTTATTCAGGTGAGCGATTAAGGGCCACTGTGACCCTCTTGTTTACTCAATGGGTCACAATCTTTGTTGGTTACATAGATGTCAGTAATTCCGATATTGTCTTCTTGCATTGTTTTCTTAAATTCTGCCTAAAGACATAACTATCAGAGCACATTTGCTATATACACGTTCGGTAGTATACGTGTTGTGCCCGTTCTTGGGAAAATGGCCATTCTCATGATTGAGCAACCGTTGTTTGCCCGTTCTTAAGAATGGTTGCTAAATCTTAAGATTGAGCAAATATATTTATAACCTTCGTTTACAATTGAAATACATAATCAAAACTGCTTTTATCATACGAACATAAATTAACAAGGAGAAATGTTTATTCGATTAACAAAAAAAGTTTAAATTACCCACTTTGATAACGATAAAATGAACACTTTTCCCTGTGTTCTGTGAAATCAAGTTCGGCAACAAAAACGAAAAAAATGATACAGATCTATTATTCCAGGATCTTTCGTAAATGACATCGCAGAGTATGTATTATCTAGTTTTGTTAATTATGAATCTCGGTCCGTCCGCCCCACATCCATTACGCCATAATTCCTGTTTGCCCCGGGTCGTTCGCCGAAAATCCCATTCGACCCCTCTTTTTAGTAAAATATAAATTGCTTAGCGGTGTTTTGTTAATTCTTATGTTAATTATTTTCATAATAGAAAGGATATCAACAAGATCCTTGTTTCTCTGTTAAGAAATTCTCCACATAAATCTTAGGTTCAAGTAAAAATGAGGCAAGTCTTAGGATAATTCATTTGATAAATAGAAAAAAACAAATTATTATCGATATTCTTTATTAATTCAAAGCTGATTTTTTTCTTTTTTTTTGGAGGGGGGGGGGTGTTCATGTCATAAGAATGTACTCTCTGTTTTCTTTAGTTGATAAATAATAATAAAAATAATAATAAAACATATGTATTTAATATATTTAATCAAATAATAATTAATCCAACATACACAGATTGAATGAAGTAAAAAAATAATAAAATATTCAATTTCTTTTAAATTTTGACATTTGATAGCACATAGAAATGGCAAAATTAATCTATCAGATACAAGGTAAACAAGCAAAAACTACTAAGATGATGTTCATTTTGGTCACAATACTTCAAACATGTGGTCTGATAAATTCAATGGGTTGGGCAGAAACAAATAGAGGGAATCAATCGGTCTTAAAATTCATCCCGGGACGCACCAGGACACCCAGGACTTAATGAGGCATCCCGGAACACATCATATAATGAGATATGTCATTACACTGATAAAACGGCTTGTCCCGAGGTTTATTAAACACGCACAAAGGGTAATTTTACATGAGTCCCGGGATGGTTTGAATTCTTATTTTCATTTTACCAAGTGTACATTTATATAATCAATTTCATATTGCCTTATGATTTTAGTTAGCTTATTTTTTAGACATGAAATGTCCCGGGGTGGCCCGTTTGGTCCCAGGGTGATAATCAAGACCCAGAATCGCCTCACCTTTTGGTCAATCCATTTAATAAACCCAGGGCAAAACACAGTGTAAAGAGGGTAAATGGACCTGTTACCTTAATTTTCATGCATTTGAGGACCAGTATAACATGAAGAAGGCAACAACATTGCAGAGGCACCTTTTTTATGTGGTAAGTAGTCATTTATGTGATGGTGAGCGAGACATCAATTCAACATGTCTATATATAATCTCTTCTGAAGAGACAATCAAGCTCAGGAACCATAAGTTTGCGTACTACAACTTATTCAATAAGTACACCTCCGCCCTTTTTTAAGTCTTCTCATATTGGATATCATATGGAAAAAGGTGGTAAATAATCACAAAATACATCCTTTAAACTGTTGGATTTCCTTTTATGAAAATCAACAAAGGAAAATAGCTCAGAATTGAAAAATATGTAGAGTTACAATTCTTATACACTACACTCCATAATCATGAGAGATAAAGCTATGTAAAGTTACGATTCTTGTGCACTTTACTCTGTAATCATGGAAAATAGAGGAAAATAACCGCTAAGTTACAAGTCAATTGGATATAGGTAGACAGAGATAAACTCTGGGCAGATTAACAGACAACAGGCACTGGGATGCTGGGACATCATGGATGATCACATAATAATATGTCCTGTCTTCTGACAGCCTTATAAAAAGGAAGTTGCTAGCCCCATTGTTTTATAATACAAGACAGGGTGGCTTAACAGTCCTCAATGGACAGACACTAGATTTCCAGGATTTTTTTTTTTCTTCAAAAAATCAGAAACCACCATGACATCAAAAAGCAGTCATACAAAATTAAACATTCCGTCCACACATAAAATATTTTTCATTGGAAAGTTTCATATTAATCTAAATTTTGATCTCCATTTTTCATGCGACATTTGATTAAATGAATTTGTCTTCCACCAATAAAAAAAATTGGAAAAAAGTGTGCCTGATTTGGATCATCAGCTGATATTTGTCTTTTGCAAATGGGTTGATAATCATATGCCTTTGTGGGATAGCAGCTGAAGGCAAGGAAAGGATGTTATGGAAGTAAGGGTAAGAGAAATACAAGGAATCCATTGATAGATGCTCCAGCCGCACACATTCTTTCTGACATGTATTTGTTCTTACAAATTGGATTGGTAGTCATTAACCTATGGGGGATACTGTAAAAGCTTTATAAGAACCTCAGGGTTCTATAAGAGTATTTCCATTAAAAAGGGATGGGCTTTTATTGGAGTCTACCCTGTATACTTTTCTATTACAACGGTGAAAAATTGCCAAAAATAAACATAATTTTCTCAAAATAGTTAACATTTGATTGAGGGAAAGGCGCAAAACATCTGTTGAAATTTTAGTGACATTGATTTTGTGGACATGTGCTTTTGTTAGTTAGGCTTCAGTATTTTGAAAAATCACATAAAAAAGGTTGAATAACAATTTCAACCTCAGATGAGAAGAATGGGGGTTTATAAGAGCATGGACTCTATTAGAATTTTTACGGTAAGAAATTGAATTGTTAAATAGGATATCATGGTAGTTGCACTTGTGATCACTTGAGTTATTACAGGTCAAGGATAAAGCATAGAAAACAAGCTTAATGAGGTTATTATCAGTTTAAAGCAGATGCCTCTGCAACTTTTCAAAATGAAAGTTAAAATTCCAATTTATCATTTCAATAAAATTCAACATTTTTCTCTTTTTTTGCATCTTTTAGTGTTCATTTATTTGTCATTTACATGGGTTTGGGCACTTGTATTTATTGTGATGAATGTTGAGCCTATCTTTCTATATAGTACAACCATATATATAAAAATATATATGACCCGTCACACAAAAAGGGAACATCTGAGTTACGCGTAAAGTGTCGACCCTAGTCAGACCTCGCGGACTGCACAGACTGATTATAGGGTCAAAACTTTTTGCACCATGCTTATTTTCTGAATCTAGAATATTGAATCTACCTTCCAGTGAAGGAATATTAGAATTGAGACTTCTGGTTGACCTATGCTGGATCAAAACTCTTTTTCAATAATTCATTTTAAAGAATTCCTGGATGGTCCCTTTTTGTGTGACGGGTCACATATATAACCCTAGCTTCCATTCAACTTGGGTAAAGAACTTGTGATTTAAACTTTTTTTTTTTAGACTATGTACAATGTAGGGGGCCTACAAGACTTATTAAGTGCCATAAATACATTTTTGATAAGTTTCAGGTGAAAAGTGCTTGAGTCAATTTAAACTTTAAAAACCCAGGATTGATAGCCTGCATAATTCACTTGAAAACAATTGAGCTAATTGTGCTTGAAACTGTTAAGATTCAATAAATTGCCATTTTTGCTAAAAAAATTTTTTATATAAAATATGATAAATATCTATTAAAGATAATAAAAGCGACAACAAACAATCAAAGCTGGCAAATGAATGGAGAAAATGATGATAGACTCAGAATAGACTTTCCAGTCTATAACAATAACAACAGCAACAACAACAACATCAACACTCTTCATGCAGACGTCGTTGACAAATTAGAACTACATGTACATAACATTCTAAATCAGTCATCAACAGTCAATATGTAGTAGACATGTACTAAAAATAGGTATAGAATTTAAAGGGCCTTGCAGAAAATACAGTCAATTAACCAGTTCAGGTCCACTTTCCCTTTGAACGCTCTGCTTGACTCAATTTTCTTGTATCATATTGTTCTTCAAAATAAGCCATAGTTAATTGCACTACAATAAGTATGATATAAATAAATTGCCTTAAATTAAGAGACAAAATTTAACGAATCCTGGTCCAATTCAACCAGTTTAGAATTTCTTACCATTTCTTACCATCCTAGACCTCGTAGGTAGGCAGTATCTGCCTTTCATGCATTTCGACATTGAAATCATTGATGATCACTTGTGGTATTGAAAATTTTTATGCCCCCGCATCGATAGATCGGGGGCATATTGTTTTACTCATGTCCGTCTGTCTGTCTGTCCATCTGTCTGTCCGTCCGTCCGTCTGTCCGAAAACTTAACCTTGCCAATATCTTCAAGCCTATTCAAGATACAAAGCTAATATTTGGCATGATGATAGATCTCAATAATCCGCATCCTCTGGTATCAAAGTCAAGGTCATGTGACAAGGTCAAGGTCATTTGTCAAGGTCAAACTTTGAAAAAAAATGCAGTTACGAGGGAATTCGTATTTCACAAACACATCTTGTTTTTAAAGTTAGAATAATTTTAATGATGATTTTTACTCGATTCCTCAGAACGATTGCATTTCAATATGAATAATATCAATTTTGAGAATATGAATGATACTTGCACAAGGATTGAGTTTTGAAACAAAATCATTTGAGAAATCTCTAGAGATACTTCTTCAATGAATTTAAGCCCATACTATGCTACAAATATCTCAAGTCTTCAAAAGTATTATTCCAAAGATGATTTTTGAATATTTCTTTTCCATTTTGAGACAACCCTCAAACAGGTGGACCAGAACTTGTTAACCCTTATGCTGAGCCCGGAATATTCCTGCTTTGGCAGGAGCTATAGACCAACATCAGCCTGCACATATGTGCCGTCTGATGTTAGTCTATACCACCTGTTTCTCACTTTCAAACCAGAATTGTCAATAGATTAGTTTTTCAAAATAAAAATTGACCTACAGTTGGTACTTTCAGTGCTTTTTGCCCTTTGATTTTGATGAAAATTTTTAGCCAAAATTTATTCAGCATGACAAGGGTAAAGTCATTGTCATGTTAGCACACTTGTGTCCAATTTTCTGAGTGCCTGCGAAAGATTGTTGGAACGAAACTAGCTGTTTTGTTTCCAGGTTTTTCTCATGTGATCAGTTTGGCGACGCCATGTTAGATTGTTCGGTTTCGTCACAACATTTTTCAAAATTTGCAGCTTTCTTCCACCACTAGTGTATGTATACAATAAAGACATGGCTTTTTAATTCACCATTTAAGATTATTTGCCATTTCGGAGGATTTAAATACGCTTCCATGACCTGTTTGCAGCAATGATTTGCACAAGTTGTCTCCCTTGTCACGCAAATTCTGTTTACTTTCACTTTTGCTTGAATGCATTGTAAGAACAATATTTCAGACTGTCATAGTAATTATTATCATTTTATTAATTAATGCCTTTTATGGCCTAAATTCACACTCAGTATTTTAGTTTTGACAATAATATGCAGCTTTTATAAAAGCAAAAGTAAAACATAAAGGTACTTGCAAGTCATGTAGAATTTGTCTCAAAATACAGTGTAGATCCTTATCAGTTTGCACATTTATTAGCATAGGCACACTGCAACCTTTGATATGTGTAATTAATCATGGTATATACTTCCTGGAATATTTCTCTTCAAAGAATAGTTTAGTAAGAATTTCCTTTGTGTATTTACAGCTTTTACCACACACTTCATAATGGTATAAAACTTCATGCAAGAAATTAAAGGTTGTTCTTAATTTGGAGGCATGACAGTAAAAGACTGCGAACAATCGAAGAAGAAGCTTATATAAATAGAAGAACTATGATGTCTGACACAGAGAAAATGCAGGTTAATGCAGATCAAAATAGTATTCAGGACTCTGCGTCTAAGTTAAGAAGATCAAAATTGACTTTGGCTTATGCGGAGAGAGAGATGGAATTGAAACAAAATAAGGCACTTTTGGCAGAAAATGAGACTATAATGAAGGCCAAATTAAGGAGGCAAAAAGTTGAGATAGAAAGCAAACTTGAACTTTCAAACAAACAGAAGGAAATGGAACTGTCAGAATTGGAACTTAATTTTGAGAATGATTTGTTAAATAGTTTTCCTCAAGCACCAGAGCCTGATAAATTTGAATCGAAGTATTTCGCGACACCATACCATGAAAGACCAAACCGGTGCTACAACTAGACTTCAATTTTGACGTGCCGATTTGCAGAGGATTTGTCACTCACCACAAACTATTTGGAAAAGATAAGTTTCATCGGAGAAAACTAACCGATCGGGATTTTTAAACAGTTTACAATTCTCGATCAGTGAAAATTTGAAACGAATAAGCGATTGACAAGCTATTTATAACCGATATCACCGATCGGTCAGTGATAAGCAACCGATTTACAAATATCTATAAGCGATGGGAAAAGATGAGGTTTTTTCCAGCCGGGTATCCATTCTTGATAGAACTTTCAAACGAAACAGTCGCATATTAAGAAACCGAGCAAAGTTTCGGTACGCACTGATGTCACCCACTCTGAGTCCGGCTAGGATTGTGCTGTATTGCCCAAACCGAAGACTTCTTTCTGGCGTTAGCCATTGCTTCGTCCACCATCTTCTATGTCTCCTACAGCGGCGACCATTTCCGCCTCGGGGGCCCAAGGAAATGCCATGTCTGAGGTTTAAGAGAGATTGTTGTTGCAGCAATAGACGAAACTGCTAGAATGCCCTTCCAACATTCATTATATCATTCACTGACCTAAAGTTTATCGGTTTTCATCACTTATATATATCATTTTAATGAAAAAACCGACGGTAGCCTGCTGAACAAAGACTTACCAGCTATTCATCACCGTCATCATGATCTTTGACCGGCGAACACATACGGATCACCGGTTGTATCCGATGGAAAGCGATAGGCCCCTGGTCGAATACCAATCAATTACCGACTGCCCGATTGACAACCGTTGTGAAAGCGACGACAGCCGATAGATGATTAAGCAAATAAGCGATCATAACCAAGCAAGCTCCTACTGGCAAGCTATTTGTCGCTTACAGACAACCGATCTACTTTGTATTTCACCGATCAATAAGCTATTTGTCGCCGATACCCTGTTACACATAAAGTCTGAAATGCTGACACCGATGACAACCGATCATATGAGAGAAATAATTCACCGATTAAGGACCGATTTAAATCCCACCGTATTTGTAACTGCCCCATAAAGAGAGGGTTTTTTTAATATGGAAGTTTGAAACGGAAACAAATCATGTACAAATCTGCTTCACATATGCATACAGTGATAAGGTTTTTAGATTCATACCTCAATGAATTAAAAGAAAACTCCCTTCATCTATTACTAAAATCATTAAATAATAGAAATCAAAGCAAGAAAAAGCAAGACATTTTGATCAATTTCACATACCTATAGGGCAGACATTACAAGGGTGAACCCTACATCTGGGCCCGCGGTAATAAAACTTTTCTCAAGCTCAACTGATAATTTTCTCATATTTTGAATTAGAATAAATGTATGAAGTTATAAGATAATATCAATAAGTTGTTATTTAAAGCAACTAATTAATAGTAACCTTTCATGTTGATACATAAATATGAGGATTACAACAGAGTTACAGCTTTAATCTCAAATTGAAATTTGAGAAAATTAAGAATAGAGCCTGAGAAAATTTTTATAACCTTGGGCCCCAATCTTTGCTTTGAGAAAGAATATACACTTGGTCTTTTGGAGTCATATTGTTGCCAGTTGAGCACATTATCCTTCGATTTGTGATATTCCCTAAATAGTTTTACTACATCCAAATCTGAGCCTCTAGCTTTGAAATTTAACTCTTGTCATGCTGAATAAAAAACCTGGCAAAATTATATATGAATCAAAGTGCTGAAAGCTCTGTAAATCCTACTTGTGAGTCAGAAATTGATTTTGAAAATACATTTTCTGAAACTTTTCTGGCTTAAAAAGGAAAAATAGGTGGTATAGACGAAGATCAGACTGCACATATGTTTGTCTATAGCTCCTGCCAAGGCAGAAATATTCCGGCTCCAGCATGACAAGGGTTAAAAAAAGGTGTTTAAAGCCACTTATAAAAAGTTAGATCATATCATAGGGCTGTTCACTGCTTCCTGGGTATCACATTATAGGGGACTTCGGCACAGGTAGTGATGACGTCATCAAAATATGAGTGGTTGGCGTTTCCAACCATTTTTACATACACAAAGAGCAAAAAATCCAATTTTCAAGTAGTAAAACTATACATTTGTAATGATTTATTCCAAGTGATGAAGGTGTCAAAATGTAGATAAATCACCCCTTCATCTGGTTATGCAGTTGTCATCATGTGACAATGTCTTTGAAACGAATAATTTGTGTCGAAATATAACCACCCGGAGAGTCATACGAATCCAAATGATTCGTAGTTGAGCAACCAAAGTATCGGAAATGGGACACGAATAAAGCTGTGATTAAGTCATTTTTTGGCCACACTGCAATGAAATATGTTAGTTTGAATTTCAATGCTTTTTTTTTTTTATCTCAGTAACGATATTCATCCCGTCTCAGAACATCCAAACTTAGATTTAAGTTTTGTATTTATCCTAAATGGTCTTTACAACATAAATCCAGTCACTTTAACCTAGGAATATTGAGAATCGTCCAAAGCTATCTAAATATTAAATCCAAATTGATAAAAATGAAAACACACACACATTTAGAAATTAAGGTCATGTTAGATAATAAGCGAACGTTGCAAATCCAAGATATTCGGATGAAACTGCTTTTCGAACACATACTGTTAGGTACAAAAACCCTAACAGAGAGTTTACATTATGGGACATGAAAAACATTATCGGCACTCATCACACAAACATATGTCATACAGATTGGCATTCCTAACCCAATGATCTATACTACACGGCGAATCTCTTTGATCTGACCATAACCGGATGCGCCAATCAATATTGTCAATGTCATAAAACGGTAGCCGCTTATCCAACACACGTGCACGGGCCATTAAGATCGCCCTTACTTACGCAACGTTTTATACCACATTCCTAATTTTTTTTTGATCTGCATCAATCAAGCCATGTCATTCGCCACTGATTGGTTGCTTTCAGTATGACACAACTAGTCTTTGAGCCCGATGTGTGAAAGCTTGGTTTACACATCAAATACTATGCTTAATCAGACATAGAAATAACATGCTGTCATATAAAAAGTCAAAATATTCCACATGCTTCAAAACATTGCAACTATAGAAATGCAACATTTGACTGATTACAATCCTCCGAAGGCCATCTCGTTGATATTATAGAACTATGACAGTCACTCAAACACATACTTTTTGTAATCTTTGTAATAATTAGCAGAAGTGTAGAATTTCAACCAATCAAATTATTGACGGATCTTGAGGGGGATTGCAGTGAGGGGTCGAAGATGTGTCATTAAATTATCATAGAGAAATTCAATCAAAACTGGGCACTTATAGGAAAAGGCACCATCTATATTTTAAGTTCCAAACCTCTTTACAGAAATCCTGTATCCACCACTGCAAATGATAAAAATGTTTTCGAAATGATAAAAACAAATTCATTCATTCATTCATTCATTCATTCATTCATCCGTCCAACCATTCCTCCATCCATCCGTCCGTCCGTCCATCCATACATCCGTCCGTCGCCGCCGTCATAGCGCAGTTGGTAGCGCGTCGGACTGTTAATTTACAGGTCCCGGGTTCGATCCCCGACGGCGGCACTCATTCTTTCCGACTTTTTGTCTCTCACCAATGGGTTGATAAATCGTAGACCTATGCGATATAGCAGCTGGAGGCTTGGAAAGAATGTGATGGTTGTACTGGTAAGAGAAATACCAGGAATCAATTGTTAGGCGCTCCAGCCGCCGCGATATAACTTGACTGAAATAATGTGGAAAGCGGCGTTAAACTCCATGCAATCAATCAATCAATCCACCATCCGTCCTTCCATACATCAATCCATCCGTCCTTCTATCCGTCCATCCATCCATCTGTCCGTCCATCCGTCCGTCCTTCCGTCTATTCGTTTGTTTGTAATTTCGTTCGTTAGTTTGTTCGTCCGTCCGTCTGTTTGTCCGTCTGTCCGTCCGCCTGTCTTACTAGCCGACTTTGAATTCATACGTCAGTCGGTCATGGAACATTCTTAGTACCATAAAAAACCTTCAGTTTGAACACTTTGTATTTAAACAGGTCAATTAGCCCAAACCGAATACCTTTCCACTGTTTTCAACAAGGTGAAAGGGTTTGTCTAACAAATAATCGATAATGACACCACTTGTCATTCAAGAATCAATATTCCCTAATTAGGGAATGTCATTAGGCATCTAAGGAAAATTGTAACATGCCGAAATATTTTGTAATAGTGAGACAGATATTGTTTGGATATATAATGGCTAAATTTTGAGTGATAGGGAAAGACTATCAATGCCGATTTACCGAACGATTTTGTTCGCATAAACAAACAAAACATAAACCTATTTTTCTTATAATAATAAGATATTAAAGAAAAAAAATCAGGATCAGATAAAATCAAGATAAATCAGCGGTGAAAATGATAAATGTTTGCAAAAAAATCAACCAAATCGATGTTATTCCTTTTTGATAGTGGTGTTTTCAAAGCATGGTTATTAATTCTAAATTCGTGTTATTTTCTTTATAAACATGTTTTCTGAAAAGTTCGAATGATTTACTTTTCAAAAATGTATTGTTTTGATACCTTTTTCCTCAAGTAAAGCGAAAAAAGTAATTTAGATTGGGCAATATTTACATAAATTAAATAGAGCGAGGCGAGTCAACGCCAACCATTTTTATTGGCTATTGGGCTATGACGTCATACCGAAGTTCCCTATACTAGATTGGGCTCTTAATTTTATTTCCCAAGGATGTACATCAATATGTCCAGTAGTGCAGAAGGAATACCAACCAAAACCTTTAATTTTGATTGGATAGTCAAGTCCTCCATCTAAATCCCACAAATCAGCAGAAAAAAAGTTCCTACAGCTCATCATCCTGTTGATTATCAAATTGCGAAAGACACCTTATGTCAGTATGAATGGTCATATTTATGATCAAACCTATGACCATTTGATATGCAGTCCAGCCAACTGATTTCTCCTCAGTACTGGGCATCTCAAGTATTTTTAAGAGAGAAGATGTAATTAGTGCATTTGTGACAACTATTTAGCTTTAGAAGTTGTTGAAAATGTCACACATGAAGCATGGATTTGTACATGGGTGTTGAAATTTTCTCACTTGTCCTTGGACAAGTTGGTAGCTGAATTTCACTCATCCAACTTGAAAATTGCTTGTTAAAGTTTTATCTATTCTTTCTTTGAACTAAGGATACTTTATATGGGTTGAAAATATTACCATCTTATACCCCTGTCAAAGAAGGATAGTATTATGGGATCACCCGTGGTGACCACGGCCATCCTGGAGCGTGCACTTCTCTGTCCAGCGCGTAACTCTATAACCTTATGTCCAATTTCTCAGTGCAAGAACAAGAACCATTACTCTACCTGGCCTATTTTTGAGTCATTGCAAATCTGATACAACTCATCAAGGAAAAGTGCAATGCAAAAAAAAAAAAAAAAAAACATGACTCAACCTGGCTTATTATTTGAGTTATTGCCCTTTATTGTTTTTTATACTTTGATCTTGTCCAGTGCATATCACTTAAATTATAGGAGCTATGATAATGAAACTTGATGGGTAGATAGATCTCATTATGGGAAGTGCAATGCAAAAAAAAACTTTTACCTGGGTTTTTATTTTTAGTTTTTGCCCTTTGTTGTTTTTCATACTTGGATCTTGTCCTTGGCATATCTCTTAAAGTATAGGAGCTATGATAATGAAAATTGATAGGTAGATATATCATTTTAAGGGAAATTGCTGTGCAAAAGAACCATAACTTTACCTTGGTTATTTCTCTAGTTATTGTCCTTTGGGTTTTTTTCATACTTGAATGAGCACATCTCTAAGAGTATTTGAGTTATGATCATGACCTTCATGGGTAGATAGATCTCATCAAGGAGAAGTGCATTACAAAAGAACCATAACTCTTACCTAGCTTAATTTTTGAGTTATTGCCCTTTGAGTTTTTTCATGATTGGATCTTGTCCAAAGCTTATCTCTAAAAGTACATTAGCTTTGATCATAATAATGATCATCTTCACTAGTCAAGGGGTATCAAATCCATAGCTTCTTCTCGATTACCAGGTAAGATATGTAAAACGTTGATCACCCTTGGTCCGACAACATGAACAATGATATACTCCTACTACAATTATTTCTCTGTCTGTCTACACAAAAATTGTCCAAAGATATTCATTCAAAATCACTTCAATTCTACTCTAAGCCCAATGTTACATCAAGCTGTGTGATGGGCGTATCTTGTGACAATTTGATACCTTGTTCAACCTGGAAACAAATGAGTATAGAAAACATTGTGATAAATGGAGAAACTGCTTTTTTTCCTTATCTACTATGCTTTTTATTTTAAAATAATACCTTTACTGAAGATGCCTTAAACTGCAACATGAAACCACTTTCAAAAGTCTGCAATTTAGTTATTGATATAAGACCAACTTGTTCTTGGACAAGTTTTCATGGAAAATCTACTCAGCCACAGGCTAAAAAACCCAAGGTTGTACAAGTTGAGCATGGGAATTTCACACCCCTGCAAGCAACAGTCTCATGTGTTCAGTCAGTAGAGTTTGGTTCCTGACAGCAGCACTCATCCTTTCTGACTTTTTGTCTTCCATAAATTGGTTGATAATCCTAGACCTAAGAGGGATACCTGCTGTAGGCTAGAAAAAGATGTACCCATAATGTAAGTACTGGTGTTAGAATTATCAGGAATTTATTGTTAGGTGCTCATGCCTCCACAATATAAATGAAAGATAGTTTAAAGTGTCGTAAAACCCTAATCAAACAAAATCAGTTGGTAAAGCTTCTTACTTCAAATCAAAATATATGTTATCATATGTGACCTGCCACGCGAAAAGGAACCATCCTAGCAGTGCGTAAAGTGGCGATCCCAGTCTGACTGCGGATTGTCACAATGTGCAGACTGACTAGGGTCAAAATTGTTGCATTTTTTTTATTTTCCAATATAGAATGAACAATCTACCTTCCTGTAAAAGGATTTTTGAATTGCGACATGTGCTTGACCTATGCTGGACCCAGTCTCTTTTCAAATATTTATTTGACAGAGTTCCCAGATGGTCCCTTTTTGCATGACGGGTCACATGTTTAATTCCCAGGCTAAAAAACTAAGTATTTTTTAGGATGAAACTTCTGATAAACACGTACATGTAGGTTGAAAAAGCTTTTTTTGACTCCAGTATAAAACTTCATATTGTTTCTTATAGGCTTATTTAATTAAATATGTGACCTGTCAGACGATGCGATATTCCAGATAGTGATTAAATTGTCGACACAAATCTAGCTGTGGACTTTATATGGAGAGGTGGGGATCACCTTTGGCTTCCACTGCTTAGTCCGCAGCATATTTCTGACACCGTATGTCGGATTGACTTGAAACTTTGAAGTTATGTTTCTTTTATGATAATGGATAGCAGAGCACAAGAACAACAACTCTACCTAGCTGAATGTTTTTTAGGTATTTCCCTTTGATGTTTTTCAAACTTGGACATTCAGCTGTGTAATTGGCTTATCTTGTGACAATTAGCCACCTTATAAGTACCCCACCGGTTACCGGTTGGGGGACTATAGGTTTGCTTGATTCCGTCTGTCC
Source organism: Fragum whitleyi (assembly GCA_948146395.1). NCBI lineage: Eukaryota > Metazoa > Mollusca > Bivalvia > Cardiida > Cardiidae > Fragum > Fragum whitleyi. The sequence goes on from OX411555.1 coordinate 29,275,917, forward strand.
GTCCGTCCGTCTGTCTGTCTGTCCGTAACACTTTTGTCCGGGCTATATCCTCTAAACCATATGTGCTAGCAACTTCAAACTTGGTAAATTACAGATCTCATTGAGGAGAAGTGTCATGTTTAAGAACCTTTACTGTGCCATGCCCACTTTTTGAGTTATTGCCCTTTGTTGTTTTTACCCTTACATTCTTGTCCGGAACATATCTCCTAAACTATGTGTGCTAGCAACTTCAAACTTTGTACAGTTATAGATCTCATTGAGGAGAAGTGTCATGCTCAAGAACTGTTATTCTGTAACGCCCACTTTTTGAGTTATTGCCTTTTGTTGTTTTTAGCCTTACATTCTTGTCCGGATCATATCTCCTAAACTATAAGTGCTAGCAACTTCAAGCTTGGTACACTTATAGACCTTATTGAGGATAAGTGTCATGTTCAAGAACTGTTATTCTGCCATGCCCACTTTTTGAGTTATTGCCCTTTGTTGTTTTTACCCTTACATTTTTGTTCGGATCATATCTCCTAAACCATAAGTGCTAGCAACTTCAAACTTTGTACACTGATAGATCTTATCAAGGACAAGTGTCATGTACAAGAACTGTCACTCTGCCATGTCCACTTTTTGAGTTATTGCCCTTTGTTGTTTCTTTCCTGACATTTTTGTCTCGTACTTATCTCCTAAACTATAAGCCCTAGCAACTTCAAAGTTTGTACACTGGTAGATCTCATTGAGAAGAAGTGTAATGCACAAGAACTGTTACCCTGCCACATCCACTTTTTTAGTTATTGTCCGTTGTTGTTTTTTGTCCTGACATTATTGTCCGGACCATATCTCCTGAGCCATCAGTGCTAGCAACATAAAACTTGGTACACTTATAGATCTCATTGAGGACAAGTGGCAAAGGATTTTTTGTTATCCGGTGGGGGACTTTTGTATTGCATCGCAATACAACATGCACTTGTTTAACCTTGTATGGTCATTTTACCTCTCTGCAAATGTCCCTTAAAAGAAAGGATGTAATATTGGATGGGTTGTGGTGCCAATATCCAACTGGCGGGTGGATCTTTCTGTAACAGAAGTATAACTTTGTCCCCTTATGTCCGATTGACTTGAACCTAGGCAATTTATTCCTTTCATGATTAAAGGCCGATTTACACATTCACGATTTTTGGCTACGGTGCCCCTATGATTCGCAACAATTTGTAAAATTGTCATTTACCATGGTGATTTGTAGTACAACTGTGGTGACACTCAATGTTTTGTGATAATTAATGAAATTCTATGTTGGTGCTACAGAAGTTTTAAACTGTTGTGGCGAATTGTGGTGGTTATTGGGCATGGCCTAATTTATAGCACAACCGTAGCGAAATCGTGCTGATTCATACTGACACTGAAGCTTTATTCGCGACAATTCATGAGAGATCATAGCCAGTCGTGGAATCCCACATTAGGAATTTTCACGATTTATCATGAAATGGGTAAAGTTGTCGTACAAATCATCCAAGGTTTCGCTGCGGAGCTTCATGATTGGCCATGACCATTGCCGCTTAGAATCAGACTTGTACCATTGAACCTTACAAGCACTGTGAGCATTCGTTGTGCCACTGCAGTCAATCCTCATTGACTGTAGCGTTGCTGTCAAGAATCGTCATTGTTTCGTATAAATACTTTACAGACACCATACTTATATTGTGTACATTCTTACTGGAAATGTAGTGATACTGAATATTTCTACTTCTTGCCACGATTCAACCCGATACATTCCAATTTTTCTGACCATGAGAAATCTTGGTGAATTGTGGTGAATCAGAGAGAAAATCGAGAAGGTGTAAAGAGGTCTTAAAAAGTGCAGTTGGCAAGAAAAGTAACTCTACCTTGCTTAATTTTTGAGTTATGTCCCTTTGTTGTTTTTAATACTTGGGCATCCAGCACAGCAACAGGCCTATCTCGTGACAATTTGTCACCATGTTGACATATCAAATCCGGCTAACCTCTAATGAAATCAAAGATTTTTCAAATACGGATTAAGCCGCCTTTATAATGCAGTTGGTAGAGCTTTGGACTGTCAATCTAGAGATTTTGAGTTTGATTCCTGATGGGGGCTTTCATTCTTTCTGACTATTTGTCTTCCAACAATGGGCGATAACAGTAGACCTTTGTGGGATAGCAGCTGGAGACTTGGAAAGGATGTGATGGTAGAACTGCTGTGAGAAATACCAGGGATCCATTATTAGGTACTCCACCACGCTATTGCTGAAAGATTGTCAAAAGGGATGTACAACCCCATTCAAACACACAAATCAACTATTGATTTTACAGAGTTCCAAGACGACCCCTTATTATGTGAGGGGTGAGGTGTATAGTTTAAAGTCCGTTTTGTAAAGCATTAGCTGCCCTATAGGCTTCTTTCATGACCACCATTGACAGGGGATTTTTTTTTCAAGTGCGTTTCATTTGCTGTCTGTTTTGAAAATAACTGGATATTTTGTTGGATAAAATTCGGAAGAGCCTGAACAGACCGGTAGAACATCTGATGCATTGTTCCAGATGTTTTCATTGGGATGAATTATCATTCAAAATAGTTATCCGGGTTGTACAGACTCTGACAGATAACAATCTATTATATATCGTTTCCCGATGCTTCATGAATGTCCAGACAATCTTTAATTAATGTAGGTTTACAAACTGAAAATTATGCGAACAACAATTTAATTAATAACGATACGTCTCATATATTTAGATAAGGGGTCCGGGATATTCAACCGGAAGTTGGTCTGTCAGTTTGTCGAAAGTTGAGATCGAACAATAACATGATTTTATAGTTTATATGTAGAATTAATCGAATAAACTTTATTTTGGAACCATAAAATGAATAAAATGGAATATTTAAATGCAAGAATCATACTTTTATGACATGTTGTGTTGATATAAACGTTGGTTTGACCATTCTTAAGAATGAGCAACGACCCCCTGTCATTACTTGCCCGTTCTTGAGATTAAGTATTCCCGAGATCGGGCACGACATACGCACCAAGGACAAGGTCATTAGAGAGGATAGGTATAGAGTGGGTGAGATTAATTTAACCCTTTGCTGTTTAATCCCTGCTTTTTACGTGCCTTTGATTTTTTATGATTGAGAAAACATTGTGAAAAAATAAGAATTTGCTTCTGTCAAGCAATTTTTCTTTTTCCACACTATTTTCTACCCTACTGAATGGTTATTTTTCAAATTAAATCTACTTTAAATTTTCGTCTGCAAAAACTTTGAATTTGGACAGGTCCAAAATTTTGTAAAACAGGAAAGGGTTAAGTCATTGAACTCAGTATTTTCGTCATGTATCGGCGTCCTTCTGAAATATGATTATCATTAATATGACATAGAAATAATTAGGGACGAAGGTAATGAAAAAAGGTAAAAAAAAGAATGAGAAAGAAATAAAATTATAATCAATTCAACATTTATGGCAGATATCATGACTGAAAAAATCATTCAGAACAATAACCTTGACAATTCATTTTATTTAGGTCCAGAAAATTAATTAAAACGTAGCTTTTTATCACGGCACTTTTAAAATAGTCACTTACCTCTGCTTTCTTGACGGCAAATAGACGGCTCAGTGAAAACTATCGTAAGTGCTTATCAAATAGTTACGTATAATAGTTTTGTCTGGCTCGTTGGCCGAGTAGTTAGCGCGCTCGACTCGTAACCTGGTGGTTGCGGGTTCGAGCCCCACCGGAGGCGGGTAGTGTATTTGGGCAGGACACTTTACAGACAAGGCCCCAGTCCACCCAGCTGTAGAAGTGGGTAGCAGTGGTGAGAAACCATTGCCTCTTTCTCTATGTGCAGGATAAGATCTGGATGAGTTAGGACCACGATGGAAATAAGAGTCATTCGACCCGTTATCGTGTTATCCTCGAGTAAAAAATAAATAGATTGCACTGACCCATCGTTATATCCAAACCGGGTTTCATTCACCAAATGCTGGTCTCTATAACGATAAAAGAATTAACTTTTTTAACATTACGGTTTCAGTTGGGGCATATACCTCAAACAGTAAATATACATAAAACGCTGTTTACGTAGACGTAGGTTCCTACAACGGCCCTCTTGTTAACTTTGGCCCTTTCCGACGGGGGCTTTTCTCACTAATTTTATCAAACTACAATAGTCAAACAACGAGAGGATTGCAAATTTTATTATGTCAGATTGTTTAAAAAAAATGATGGTATTCAGTTCTAGTCGAAAAGGAGGATTCACTTTAACCTCTAAGTTTAAGTGACAGGTGATAGCCACGGTCTAGATATAGAGCTTCGTCCTATTGACCAAGTGGTCCCGACTACGATTCCAAGGAGCGGCTATAGATATTGTTTCCTTCATTGGACCACACATTCACTAAACTTCTTACGAAAAAATCAATCGTAAGTCAAAAACAGAAATCGTAACTGGTTCTGCCTTACGATATCTCATTGGAATTGTCTTTAGAAGACGATTCTAATGTGATATTGCGTGACAGAATACCACATTTAGTTACTACTGTTGAAGTAACTTTATTTCTTTCTTTCGAAAAAAAAAATCGTAAGATGTTTAGTGAAACGGGTACCTGGTTCATTCTCCAGCGTTAGAACTTAATGTAAATTGAGTGTACATATATCTGTTTCCAAAACGATGTATAATAAAAATATTTAAATTTGATGGCACATATCCCATCTACCCTGCATGCAGGCTGGAAAAACGGTGATAACTATCCCCCGCTTTGCATGTGCACTTGCATGCAAAGTGGGTTAAAATTTACAAACTGATTGCACCGTTTAATCACCATGAACGCATGGCTTAATTGCAAACATCAAACGCTCCCTTGTGGATATATGAATCATATATAGGGGGTTGGGGCCTTAACATACCAAACCACAATTTAAGAATTTATTAATCCAAAAACACCCAATTAGTAACATTTATTTAAAGAAAGAGCTATGTTCCCGTGACAGAACATAAACCACCAAAATTCGGCCTTGAATATGCCAAACGATAATTTGTGGATATTGAATTCTATAACACTCATCTAGTCATAATTATCAGCTCACCTGAGCACGAAGTGCTCAAGGTGAGCTATTGTGATCGTACAATGTCCGGCGTCCGTCATCAGTCGATAGGTTTCAAATTTTTTATGTAGCATCATCTAGTGAACCACTACCAAGTTTGTTCATATCAAGACCCTAGGATCAAATTTGGGCTCCACCCAGGCGCAACCCTTTTAACATAGAATCAAAGAGCGAAAATCTTTTAAAATCTTCTTTTCGGAAACCAGAAGGCACACAGCTTTCATATTTGGTATATAGCATTATCTAGTGGGCCCCTACCAGGTTTGTTCATATCAAGACCCTGGGGTAATATTTGGGCTCCACCCGGACGCATCCCTTTAATCTCATATGAGCATGATGGTTGAAAATAGGAAAATCTTTAAAAATCTTCTTCTCTGAAATCAGAAGGCAGACAGCTTTCATATTTAGTTTATAGCATCATCTAATGGACCTCTGCCAATTTTGTTAACATCAAGACCCTGGGGTCACATTTTTACTCCACCCGGGTGCATTCCGTTTTACATAGAATCAAAGAGCGAAAAGGCATATCTGTCTTGCTCTTGGCTGAAAACATTCCATTGTATTGATCTTATGTAGAAATTATCTCCTTTTAGACATTAAGAGACGCAGGTGAGCGATCTAGGACCATCATGGGCCTCTTGTTTTAACATAGAGCTATGTTCTAGAGACAGTACATATACACCACCAAGTTTGGTCCAATGTACCAAACGACGTTTTGTTGATAAATGAAATCTATAACGTTCATCTAGTACCGTTTATTTAAACAAACAGGTTTGTTCTAGAGACAGAACATACATCATGATATTTCGCCCCTTAATTAACCAAACGACGTTTTGTGGACAAAATGAGTTCTTATAACACTCATTGAGTAACATTTATTTTAACATAGAGCTATGTTCGAGTGACAGAACATACACCACCAAGTTTCGGCCACAAATATACCAAAACGGCGTTTATTTGATAAATAAATCCTATAACACTCATTTAGTAACATTTATTTTAACATAGAGCTATGTTCTAGTTACTGAACATACACAACCAAATTTTTGGTCAAATATACCAAACGACGTTTTGCGGATAAATGACTAACAATTATGTAGTTACATTTATTCTAACCTCTGGGTTTTTATTGACGGCACATATCCCACCCGGAATACATACACCAAATGCCGTTTTGCGAATAAATTATTCCTACAACAATTATGTAGTTACATTTATTCTGTCCTCTAGGTTTTAGTGACGGCACATATACCACCCGGAATCCACACACCAAATGGCGTTTTGTGGATGTATGAGTCTTATAATGACCAACTTGTAAACATATTACGGAGAAATACAGACTTTATTGTTGGAATGCATTTTGGTCATGATCACGCTGATGGATTTAAAGTATTACCGGACATGAATGGTGAGTAAATCAAACCGGTCAATATTATATATAGTTAACAGCATTGTGAAATTGACAAGGTGAATGATTTTGGAATGATTTCCGAATGAAATTGAATTAGTGGAATGAGTGAGTTTTCAGTGAAATTAAAGGGAAACAATCCAATATTGCTAATTTTGTTCAGGATGAACAAAATTAGCGACATTAATTACATTCCTTTAATAAAATATTCTTACAGGTTCTATGAATACTTTCCTACCTCTTCAAGGACCAATCAGATGCTAAAAACTTCAATTTTGTCAGTGAAATCGCGATTTTACTTTACCTTTATTTATTTTGAATGAAGTTGTTGATCTTATCTTTTAAGTGTTTTTTGAGCGTTCATGAATGGTTTGAGTGAGTGTTTGGAATGAATGAATGAATGGAGCGCTGAGTGAGCGATTTAGATTGTTTTTTATTGAGATGAATGTCAATTTCATGATGTTACTAACTGTATAATTATATCAAACCGATTGTCAATTTCGAACGTACGCATCGATAATAATGATAATCTAAGAGAATGGCAATATCAATGATCTTCAATCATATTGTCATTTCCATAATTGACATTATTATTTACAGTGTATTGGCGATAATTAATATTATTAATATTGATAAAATGTTTTTGTTAACAATATTACTCATGTGTGGGCCCTCTTTACGGACGGCAAACAATATGCTAAGCACATTTCGTAAAGTTATATTTTTCCATAAGAATACTTACGGATTACCAAGAAAATAAGAATCATCTTTACATTTATTTCAAATTTTGATATTTCCTATAAAAATCATCCGTGGAAACTCTCGGGATGTAGTCCTACGTGTAAGATGAAACCTTTTTAGAGCTCTTAAGCACAATTTTAAATGAATATTAGTTTTCTTTGTTTTTTTTTTTTTTAATTTTTTTTTCTTTCATTTTATCGCATAAAATGCAAATAAATTCAAAATGTTGAAAAATAAACTAAACAGTATAGATTCAATACCCCTTGACTCTTGAAGATGTATGTTTGTAGGTTTATGAAATTGAATAGTTGGAATAGTTGAATAGTTGGAAGTTTTTCTTTCAAAAAATGGTTAGAACCTGAATATTTCGACAATTTTTTCAAATGTTTCCCTTGAGGTATTATTGAATGAAAACGGATAATATTTCTTTCTTGGCTATTTTTCCAAGATTTTAACGATACTATGCCTTAGTAATGAATGAAACAAATTAATTATTTTCAACACAAATACCTTGCATAAAGTAGCAACCTTCACCTTTAAAAGATTTATTCGGAGCCTTTTCGTATTGCTTTATTTTGTCTTCCTTTGTAGACAATCCTGGGGCGCCTATATTTATCGCCCCTTCTGTTACACCGTGGAAATACATCCCCACTGCACCGGAACACAACCCCGGGATTCGATTAGTCAAGTATGACAGACAGACGGGAAAACATTTGGAAATTCAACAATACTACCTGGATATTGTTGAAGCAAAAAAAAACGGTGTTTCAAACTGGGTACAAGAATATAACACAACATTCGCCTATAGTTTATCTGAGTTAACTGCCGAGTCACTTCATGGTTTGATCGACAGACTTGGTGACATGAATAGTGACGAGTTTACTCGATACTGGCGTCACTTTACCGTCAGTCCTCCCAACCTACAGCCGTGTGACGAGGATTGTCACGCAACCATTATATGTGGTTATACACACTTTCAACAAAATAATCTCGATACGTGTAAACAGAACTTGGTATCAGGGACGACTATTCCGACACCATTTAAATATCTCACCTTAATGTCTGTTGTATGTCTCTTGTATTTTTTTCTTATCACATGATTAACTTTAAAACGATTCTGGACTGAGTATGAATTTGCGGTGGTATTTTTGCCTTTGTATAGTTTGTGTTTTTCTCTCTTGGGCTCAAAGAGCTCATTGTGTGGCGACTGTTAACATCTTGTGTGTACACTAGAGGTCAGATTTTGAACCAATCGTCTTGAAACATGGTTGGAATATTTGTCATTATGAGATCTAAGATATGTGGTAAAAATAACCGATGACAAATCTCAGAAAACCATGAGTTCAAGTTCGCATTTTTTAAAATCTTTATCAGAATGCTTGTATACATGATATCTTTGATAAGTTCGAAATTTGGTCATGTGGGATCAATAAAAGGTCACATGGTCTAATCTTAGAGAACACTGTGCATCATAGAATCCACATTTTTGGCTCAAAGTCATGAAACATATATATATTAGTAAGTATGTTTGTCTCAATGAAGAGTAAGTTCAAAATCGGAAAAAAACGGCGCCAAAAACAAGCTTTCAGGGCCAATTCTCAAAAAAACCTTGTGTGCACCCTGAGGTCACCTTTTGTTTCAAGTGTCAAGAAACATGGTCAGAGTGTTGGTCCCAATGAGATTTATGACAAGTTCGAAATTAGGTCAAGTGAGGGAAAACAAGGTCAGTCGGTCAAATCTTAGAAAAAAGCATTGTATGCTTTCTATTTTACACATTTCTTATTAAAATGTTTTTAAGCTTAGTCAAAATGCTTGCTGCATGATATCTCATACGAGTTAGGATCAGGTTGAGTTAAAAACTAGAACACAGAATCAAATCTAAGAAAGACTATGAGTTTATTTTGTTAGATGTTTAATGTGTAAGGGCTTGGTAAAATATCATACTGGAAACTTCCAAGTGCAGATCCGAGGGACTAGATAGGGGACCTCTTGAAATGTTTTAAAAGTTAACACATTAGGAAAAAATGGTATTGAAAAAATCTTAAAATGTCTTTTATTGATTTTGCATTGTAATCTTTACATTGTTCGACTGACAAACGAAAATGAAAAGAAGACTTAATACGCAACTGATTTAGTCTTGCCCTGCATTCAGGATGCAAACGCGTATGTGAACGTTTGGAAATACTACCCCGCTGCGTTTAGGATGACAAAAACGTATGTGAACGTTTTGAAATACTACTAAGTGATGTACGTGAGTACACGTGCAAAGCGGGATAACATTTCACAAACGTTTTCGTGACCGTATTCATTTCAAACAATGTACTGGTATAAGGAAAAACATGCATTGTGCCCATATTAACTTCTGTTAAAGAATACTACTACTACTACAACTACTACTAATAATAATGATAATAATAATAATATCTTTATTTAAAAATTCTGCGGTCAAATTTCTTTCACGTGTTGGATGTAATCTTTTCAGTGATGAATGACGATAGTTATTATTAAACACAAAAAAGTGAATGAAAAAGAAAAGGTTCATATTTGGTAGTGCTAACGTATGCCTATTGTTAAGGCAATAAGGTTCCTTCACATGTGGTTTTACACAATAGATCAAAGAACCATTAGGATTGATGATAAAATATGTTGCCTTTTCATTTCTTTCACGTTATTTTTGCTCATTTTAGCATTAAATCTATAATCGTTTCCTTTAAAGTAAAGAGTCGATTTAATTAACATCATTTGACCGAAATGCTATTATGACTTTTTCAGCTCACCCGAGCACGAAGTGCTCAAGGTGAGCTTTTGCGATCGTCCAATGCCCTTCGTCCGTCGTCAACAACTTCTTCAAACATCTTCTCCTCTTAAACATAATTAATACTTTTTCACCTTCCTTTGGAAGAATTTTTCTTATCTAGCCAGGGAGGAAAATTTTTCACCTAACTGGGAAGGAAAATTTTTCATTTGGCTGTTATTAGAAATTTTTCACCTTGCTTTGAAAGGGATTTTTTTCAACTGGCCAGAGAGGAAAATTTTTCACCTTACTGGGGAGGAAAATTTTTCATTTTGGCTGTAATTAGATTTTTTTCACCTTGCTTTGGAAGAAATTTTCTTATCTGGCCTGGGAGGAAAATTCTGCACCTTACTGGGGAGAAAAAAATTCATTTGGCTGTAATTAGAAATTTTTCACCTTGCTTTGGAAGAATTTTTTTTAATCTGGCCAGAGAGGAAAATTTTTCACCTGAATTGTGAGGAAATTTTTCATTTGGCTGTAATTAGAAATGTTTCACCTTGCTTTATATTTTTTTAGCTCCACTGGCTGAAAGTCACTGGGGCTATTGTCATGGCGTTGTGTCCGTCGTGCATCCGTCCGTCCGTGCGTCCGTGCGTGCGGTCGTAAACTTTTTCTTTAAAAATCTTCTTCTCAGAAACTACAGAATGGATTTCAACCAAACTTCACAGGAATGATCCTTGGATGACCCTCTTTCAAAGTTGTCCAAGAAATTTTTATCCAATGAAAAACATGGATTTAATGGGCGTGGCTAATTTTCCAAATATGGTAAAAAAGGACTTTTCTCAGGTTCTAATTGATGGATACCAATTATATTTTACATGAATGATCCTTGGGTGACCCTTTCACAGTCTACAAAAAATTATTGAAATCGGATGAAAATTATGTATTTTATGGGCGGAGGTCATTTCCACTATATGTTATATAGTGGAAACTTTGAAAATCATTTTCTCAGAATCTAACTGATAGATATCAACCAAATTGTACATGAATGATCCTTGGGTGACCCTTTATCAGTGTACAAAATATCATTGAAATCGGATGAAAATTATGTATTTTATGGGCGGAGGTCATTTCCACAATATGTTATATAGTGGAAACTTTGAAAATCATTTTCTCAGAATCTAACTGAAAGATATCAACCAAATTTAATATGAATGATCCTTGGGTGACCCTTTATTAGTCTACAAAAAATATTGAAATCGGATGAAAAATATGTATTTTATGGGCGGAGGTCATTTCTCTATATGTTATATAGTGGAAACTTTGAAAAATCATTTTCTCAGAATCTAACTGATCGATATCAACCAAATTTTACATGAATGATCCTTGTATGACCCTTTATCAGTCTACCAAAGATTATTGCGATCGGATGAAAAATTTGTATTTTATGGGCGGAGGTCATTTCCACTATATGTTATATAGTGGAAACTTTGAAAATCATTTTCTCAGAATGTAACTGATGGATATCAATCACACTTCATTAGTATGATCCTTGGGTGATCCATTATCATGCAGCCAAAAATTATTGTCATTGGATGAAAAATCTGTCTTTTATGGGCGGAAGTCATTTCTCTATATTTTATAATGTTGGAGACTTTGAAAATCATTTCAACATCAGTTAAACCCAAAATATCTAAAAATCCAGTCAATACTTAGATTTGTTATTACAAGAAATTTAAGCCTGTGGAGCGACACAAGCCATTCATGGCTTTCTAATTTTTATCTGGACCGGGAGGAATTTTTTTCACCTACCTATGGAGGATTTTTTTTTCATTTGGCTGTAATTAGAAATTTTTCATCTTGCAATGGGAGAAATTTTTTCATCTGGCCAGGGAGGAAAATTTTTCACCTACCTGGGGAGGAAACTTTTTCATTTGGCTGTAAATAGAAATTGTTCAACTTGCTTTGAAAGAAATTTTTTTATCTGACTAGGGAGGAAAAAAATTCACCTAACTGTGGAAGAAAACTTTTCATTTGGCTGTTATTAAAATTTTTGACCTTCGTTAGGAAGACAATTTTTCATCTGGCGAGGGAGGAAATTTTTTCACCTAACGGGGGAGGAAAATTTTTCATTTGGCTGTAAATAGAAATGTTTCACCATGCTTTGGAAGAATCTTTTGATCTGGCCAGGAAGGAAAATTTTTCACATTACTGGGGAGGAAATTTTTTCATTTGGCTGTAATTAGAAGTTTTTCACGTTGCTTTGGAAGAAATTTTTTATCTGGCCAGGGAGGAAAATTTTAAACCTTACTGTCGAGGAAAATTTTTCTTTTGGATGGAATTAAAAAATTGTTCACCTTGCTTAAGAAGAAATTTTTTTACCTGGCCAGGGAGGAAAGTGTTCACCTAACTGGGTAGGTTTTTTTTATTTGGCTGTATATAGAATTTTTTCACCTTGCTTTGAAAGAATTTTCTTTATCTGGCTAGGGAGGAAAATTCTTCACCTAACTGGGGAGGAAATTTTTCATTTGGCTGTAATTAGAAAATCTTCACCTTGGTTAGGAAGAAAATTTTTCATCTGGCCAGGAAGGAAAATATTTCACCTGACTGGGGAGAAAAATTTTCATCTGGTCAGGGAGGAAAATTTTTCACCTTACTGGGGAGGAAAATTTTTATTGGGCTGTTATCACACATTTTTCACCTTGCTTTGGAATAAAAATTATCTGGCCATGGAGGCAAAATTTTCAATTAACTTGGGAGGAATTTTTTTCATTTGGCCGTTATTAGAAATTTTTACCTTGCTTTGGACGAAATTTTTTTATCTGGCTAGGGAGGAAATTTTTTCATTTAGCTGTAATTTAAAAATTTTCACCCAGTTTGGGAGAATTTTTTATCTGGCCAGGGAGGAAAATTTTTTACCTAACTGGGGAGGAAAATTTTTATTTGGCTGTAATTTGAATTTTTTCACCTTGCTTTGAAAGAAATTTTTTTACCCGAGCAGGGAGGAAAATTTTCCACTGACTGGGGAGGAGAAGTTTTCATTTGGCTGTAATTAGAAATTTTTAACCTTGGTTAGGAAGAAAATTTTTCATCTGGCAAGGGAGGCAAAATTTTTCACCAAACTGGGGAGGAAAATTTTTCATTTTGGATTTAATAAGAAATTTTTCACCCTGCTTTGGAAGAAATTTTTTTATCTGGTCAGGGAGGAAATTTTTTCACCAAACTGGGGAGGAAAATTTTTCATTTTTGATTTTATAAGAAATTTTTCACCCTGCTTTGGAAGATTTTTTTTATCTGGCCAGGGAGGAAAATTTTTCACCTAACTTGGGAGGAAACTTTTTCATTTGGCTTAAGAAAAATTTTAGTAGAATTTTTTTACCTTGGTAAGGAAGAAAATATTTCATCTGGCCAGGTCGGCAAAATTTTCACGTAACGGAGGAAAAAAAAATTCATTTGGCTGTAATTAGAAATTTTTCACCTTGCTTTGGAAGAATTTTTTTTCATCTGGACAGAGAGGAAAATTTTTCATCTGACTTGAGAGGAATTTTTTTATTAGGCTGTAATCAGAATTTTTTCACCTTGCTTAGGAAAAATCTTTTTCATCTGATCAGGGAGGAATATTTTTCACCTAACTGGGGGGGAAACTTTTTCATTTGGCTGTTATTAGAAATTTTTCACCTTAGTTTGGAAGAAATTTTTTTATCTGGCCAGGGAGGAAAATTTTAACATGTCTGGGGAGGAAATTTTTCTTTTAGCTGTAATAAGAAATTTTTCACCTAGCTTAAGAAGAAAGTTTTTCATATGTCCAGGGAGGAAATTTTTTCACCTGATTGGGGAGGATATTTTTTCAATTGGTTGTAATAAGAAATTTTTCACCTTGCTTTTTAAGAATTTTTTTCATCTGGCCATGGAGGAAAATTTTTCACCTAACTGGGGAGGAAAATTTTTCATTTGACTGTAAATAGAAATTTTTCACCTTGCTTTGGAGGAACTTTTTTTATCTGGTCAGGGAGAAAAAATTTCTTCTGATTTGGAGGAAACTTTTTCATTTGGCTTTAATTAGAAAATATTTCACCTTGGTAAGGAAAGAAATTTTTTATCTGGCGAGGGAGGAAATTTTTTCACCTAACGGGGGAGGAAAATTTTTCATTTGGCTGTAATTAGAAATTTTTCACCTTGCTTTGGAAGAATTTTTTATTTGGCCACGGAGGGTAAATTTTCACCTTACTGAGGAGGAGATTTTTCATTTGGCTGTTATTCGAAATTTTTCACCTTGCTTTTGGAAGAATTTTTTTATCTGGCCAGGGAAGAAAATTTTCACATAACTGGGGAGGAATTTTTTCATTTGGCTGTAATAAGAAAAGTTTCACCTTGCTTTGGAAGAAATTTTTTAATCTTGTCAGGGAGGAAAATTTTCACCTAACTGGAGAGGAAATTTTTCATTTGGCTGTTATTAGATTTTTTTACCTCGGCAAATCTTCATGAATCTTGGCAGTTATGTTCCTTGTATCAAGCTCCGCCAAAGTTCAACAAATAAATGAAATCCGCCCTTAACTCTGGTTGCCATAGTAACAAAAATGGGTGAAAAAAGAAAAATATTTCTCTCTGAAACCAGTTGGCAGACGGCGCTTATATTAAAACGAAGCATCATCTGGTAAATCTTCACATTGTTTGTTTATATCAAGACACCGGTATCAAATTTGGACTCCATCCGGGCGCATCTTTTTTACATAGAATCAAAGAGCCAAAATCTTCAAAAATCCTCTTCTCTGAAACCAGAAGTCAGACGGCTATCATATTTTATGTGTAGCATCACCTAGTGGACCCTTATAAAGTTTGTTCATATCAAACCCTTGGGTCATATTTGAGCTCCGTCAGGAGCATAGAATTAGAGAGTGATAATATTGAAAAATATTCTATCTGAAACCAGAAGAAAGATATGTCTTATATTTGCTATGTAGCATCATCTAGTGGGCCTCCATGAAGTTTGTTCATATCAAGACCCTGTTGTCACATTTTGGCTCCGCCCAGGCGCAACCATTTTTAAATAAGAACTGATAGAGTGAAAACTTAAAAAAATTCTTCTTCTCTGAAACCAGAAGTCGGAAAGCCTTTATATTTTGTAGGTAGCATAATCTAGTAGACCTTTATCAAGTATGTTCATATCTAACCGATTGGGTTAAATTTCGGCGTATCTCGTTTTACATAGAAACAACGTGCGAAATCTTTAAAAAATCGTCTCTTGGCTGAGCACATGTGCATCCTATGTGACTTGGAAACGAAGGAGCAATAGGAGCATCATGGTCTTCTAGTTTTTTTTTTAATTATTATTATCATTTTTTGAAATCGTAGATGGCTTGAAATACTAACTGAGCATGGTTAGCCTATTTTAACTTTAAGTTATTAACGTACCTTCCTTATAACTCCACGTTACTCTACAAAATTATGCATTTTTATCAAATTATGCAGAAGTGTAATCAGTCCTTCGTTCAGAATGACAGAACAGTGCTAACCGTTTGCTAATCATACCCCGCTCTGCTCGCGAACTTGCGTGTAAAGCAGGGTAGTTTATACTAATTTATTTTAGTTCGATTGCGACGAAAGCTTAAGCTTATAGAATCGCTCTCGAACACTCAAACCTGATGTTTTCACGTCCCTGAGAGAGAGGCAATGGTTTTTATCCCACTGCTACCCATTTTTACAGTTGGGTGAACAAGGGCTGGCTTTTATGTGTTTTGCCTATGAACACACCCCGTCGACAGTGGGGCTTGAACCACGGACCTCCAGGTTACGGGTCGAGTGCATTTACCACTAGGCCACCGAGGCAGTCAAAGCAGGGTATAATTTGCAAACAGTTTGCGGATTTTTGTTATCCTGAACGCAGGACAGGATTTCAAAAATTATACACAATGTGTTACGGAAAAACGATTACTATAAGATACCATACAACTCCGGTCGGACGGAGAGGAGAGCTCGTCCAGAAAAGATTTGTGACCCTTCAAACGAAAAGGGATCTTCTGGGTTGTGCGAAATTGTAGACGCTTGTCAAACAGTGTGCGTTGTAAACAGGAATAAATTTTTGTAAGCCTAGCTTCTTTTCTGAAATTTTAATGATTATATAGGGGATGTTGGTTGAATAATTTTTGAAGTATTACGAAGTATATATATAAATATATATATATATATATCAATAATTATTGTTATTGAGTTATCGCCAAACCTAATTACACCTTTGTTAAGCTTTAGTTACGAATTTAAGACCATTTATCAAAGACATTTTCGACAAAGGTTTAACAACGCATTTTGTATTAAGCATATTCGTATTGTGCAAGTTCGTATAGTATGTGAAGGTGTTAACGCAATTTTCATACACCGGGTCCTGAGAGACACATAATTACAAGTCATTAAGTCAAGTTGCATTTATAAGGTCATTTTATTACACTTTCACAATTTTTAAATAAATGGATTGCAAGAATAAATCAGAAGTTCCGTCTAAATACAGATTCACATTGTTCCTTTTTTAATGGCTATGTTCCTTATATAGGCTTCATATTGTTTAAGTTACATAAGAGATAATAAGAAATAGCCTTAAGTAAAAAGCTTTTTTTCATCATCACCTTGATTCATTATTTTTCAGCCTTCATTAGACGATTAGAATTTTTACTGAATGAAATTAACCCTTCCCTTGTTGTTTACGGCATATTTCTACTGCACACAAAGCTTTGAAAGATAGTATAGACTAAGATCAGCATGCGCAGACACGCATGCTGATCTTAGTCTACACTGTTTGCTTTCTACTTAGTAGTTTGTGATGAGAACCTCTAGGCGGACTTGTTCAGATGTTCCAAACGTCGTTTTACGAAAGCGTTCATTCCACCCACGCATGCGTGCATTTTATTTTACCGATGCATGCAACATGACGCGTGAAACGTGCGCAAATATTTGCATGTGCATACTCATATCACCATGGCATAAACTATTCTCTGTATGTTCTCTGTTCTCTAAATGAAAATATTTTACCATTTTTTTAGAAGTTGAATGGAACTTTACCTTCTTGGCACAAGAAAAGACAATAGGTACATCCTCAGAATTCTTAGCGTTGGGGTATGAAACCCTTTTCATACCGACCAGAACGCTCCATTTGATACACGAAACCAAAATCTTCTTACTTATTCAATACGCGTAATCAACTCGTATCGAAAAACAGTATAGCGCACATAAAGTTTGATTCCAAAACGCAGTGTTTACTGGGTTTGGTCATCGAATTATAGTATGCAAAAAAATCTCCATAGACTATCGGTAAGCAATAAAGGATTTTATTTTTATTCTTCGAGCGTATTGACCAAGTACCACCAACCCCCGAATCACCTAAAAAAGTACCCAAAATTACTATACTTCTTTCCAGTAAACGAAAAAGCCGGGGCGATGTCCGTAATGCGGTTGTTCTTGAAAATTCATCATAGTTTTTAGCAAATAATTGACATTTCTAGCAATTTCAAAATTGCGCCTAGCAAAGAAACTTTTCGGTCTGTTTACTCGCACATTCTGATCAGGGCCTTCTCTTTGCTCTTTGTATCTATTTACTCAAAAAGAAATATATTCTAACGAGTTTTTTTTTATTGAGACAAACATAATTGGCATTTAAATGCAATATAAATAATTTTGCGGCTGAGACAATCAATCAAATCTGTCGTAACTTAATGTCTATATTTGTGTCAGCAGAGCTTTTTTCTGTGAAAATCGTTTGCTTTTCAGTTCTCAGTTTAATGAAACTGTGGGTGTTATAAAGGATGTGTCTTCTATAAAACAGAAATAAACCAAATGAACTAAATATTGTATTATACCTGTAATATATTGAATTGTAAAGAAACTTTAGAGTAATCTTGATTAATAACTAAACTGAAAGAACCTAGGCAATATTTCGTTACATCAGAAAACAGTTTAAGCCTTGAATATAATTATGTTTTATGATATTTAGTGTATCGAGCTGTTGATGGTTTATGTCATAACCGTTTAAAGTAGCAATGGACACATGACGTCATTTCTGCCGCCCATTGTTTTTTCTTTTTCTTGTTCACATATGTTGTAGATCAACATTGAATAGTTACTTTATCAAAATTTGAAGGTGCCTTTCCATGCTCATTTTCATGCTAGAGTTATCTGCCCTTGAGTGGAACTGGCCATTTTTCAGTGAAAGGTCTAGTATTAACTCGGTACCAGTTGATAACTATAACACATACATGTTTATAGACCTTATACATAAAGACAAAGGCTGTTGACAAATAAATTTCTCTTTGATCAATTGTATTTGCATAATGTGCCTTCAAGAGTTGAAAATGTACTTATTCTTTGAAATTTTAAGGGGGGAAAAAGCCACCAAAACTTATATTTTGAAGATATTGCCCAGTGAATTTTTCTTATTGCCCGATATGTTTAAAAACTATTCCAAAATCATTAATTTTGTCAATTTAAAGATATTGTTGACTTTATGAGTCTGTGTGTGACATTTATCTTATAACTATACAAATATCCGTGTGATAACATCCCATATGATATTTTTTATGATATCACATAGTTATTTTTAGAACAATAATACAATGGGTAATTTTTTTTTTAAACTTGCACTTCAGTTAAAAACATCGACGAAAACAAGACACATAGAGGTTATAAGATAAATATAATACGTACTTAGTGTATTGCATGAAAATATATCTAACTCGGCTGTTAGAATTGATAATTGTCATGGCAAAGCCTCGACAATTATCAATTCTCCCAACCTCGTTAGATATTTTTTTTTTTTTTCATACAAAACACTAAATACATATTATATATTTCCAACAATGTCCGGTGTGCGTGATGGTCAGACATCGGGCCTCCTGAAGAAAAATCATAGTGTCATTGAAATATTCTACAAATATTTACTCATCTCAACTCAACTTTATTTGGCATTCGGCAAACATATATGCCATTGGCCATTTACAAAATGTATACATGAAAATATGGCTATGGCAGAATAGATGTTAACAAAGAATATTGTATTTAATAGATAAATTAATACAGAGAATGAATCCTAATTCAGTGCGAAGTAACGACGCTGATCAGACTGTGCTGTTGCACAGGCTGATCTGAGTCTTTGCGTTTCGCAAATGTGTAATTGTTGGAAATGTCACGCGCAGGCTCTTATTATTTTGGCTGTGTTTCCATACCTTTTATATGAGTAATAGTCATTGGAATATAAAACAATCATACCCGTTGTCAACCAGGGATGTGAGGCACCGTATAAACCAGTTTTATGCTTCATATTAGAGTTTTTTGTCCTGGTTGAGGCCTGTTTAGACACTCTCGAATTTTGGCGACGGTGCCGCTACGATTCGCCAAGATTTGAAAAATCGTCGTATACCGTGGTGATTCGTAGTAGAACCGTGGTGAATAGTGGTGACTCTTGATGAATCGTGATGATTCGGGAAACTCGACGGTAGCGCTACGGAAGTTTTAAACTGTTTAAAACATTCGTGGCGAATCGTGGTGTTAATTGGGCATGGCCTAATTCGTAGCGCAACCGTAGCGGAATCGTATTTATTCGAACTGACACCGTAGCTATATTCGCGACTATTAGTGAGAGATAGTAATTCGTGACTAATAGTGAGAGATAGCAGCTAGTCGTGGAATCTTTGACATTACGAATTCTCACGATTCACCACGAAATGTATACGATTGTCCTACGAATCTCCCACGGTTTAGCTACGGAATTCCACGATTTGCCACGATCAAGGCCGACAGGAACCGTACCACCAACGTGAGCATTCTTTGTGCCACCGTGGTCAATCCTCATTGACCGTAGCTTTGTCGTCATGAATCTTCATTTATTCGTAGCGATACCTTACAGACACCGTACTAATATCGTGGACATTCTTACTGGAATCGTAGTGACACTGAATAATTCTACTTTTCGCCACGATTCATCCCGATCTATCCCGATTTTTCTGACCATGAGAAATTTGGGTGACTCGTAGAGAAAACTGTGGGTGTGTAAACGGGTAATTATATTGTATAACATATCAAAGTAGAAAACAAACTTCAATATATATTGAGCAAAAATAAAAAGTGTCCACCCGATAAAACTTCGTATTACTTAAAAAGTGCACACAGGAATTCTATGAAATATATTGCAAATTGCGCCCTAATCATTTGGTAATAAATTTGAAAAGTTTTATGTGAATTGAAAAAGCCGCTACCGAATTGTAGGCGCTAACGTAGCCAGGGGGTCGTTTTCAAAAGTCGCAGACTCTCAATTAAATATTTAAATGATTTTCTGACAATTTTAAGCTTGTGCAATGCAATATTATTGCGTCAGGTATTCTGGATTGCTAAGACAACTTCATTCCTTCTGCTAATTCCTACTAAAGTTACGTCAAATGAACACAAACATTCATAAAACATCTTACGCAGAATCAAAGCTCAAACTAACAAAACTCTGTCTGCTCGTTCCTTTTCAAGAAAACCAATCTTTAAATGCTCTATTTCTTTTTTGCTGAAAACAAAACAACAATTGCATTGCCACTTTACGTCAACGTTTCATCTTGCTCATTAGAGAGGCTCGTATGAATATCAAGGAAATTTGCTCGCTTTACACCCGTTTAGAATTAAATGGCAATTGGCTTAGTTTTAAGGTTTGACGTTTTTAAAGGTTCAGACATTTATTTCACTTCCGCTTTGAAATAGTGGTTAGGTAGCGTGGAGGCTATCGCGTCAATGTGACTGAGAAAATTTGGCGTGACGTCTTCCCAGTGGTCCAATTGAGTTGAAGAGGGCGAATGACAATACTACTCAATCGGAAATGGTCAGCACACGTCTTTATTGTTCTTCTCTTTCAACTAACGTCCGTAAAATTGACTCAACGATGGCGGTTTTTGATTACGCATGTGATCAAGTTTTTTCTCGGTCTCATTACAAAACTGTGTTATACGGAACACAACTATTGTTTGATTTTCTTAACCACAGAGCGTTAGAGGTTAAATTCATTTGAGAAGAAATTCACGATCGAACACGTGACGTACGTCGACGTAGAAAACAAACACTTCGTCATTTTTTGAAAAAAAAAAACACACCAAAAATGACATGTTGCTTTAATGAAAAATCATGTTAGCATGAGAAAACGAAGAGCTGCATAAACAATTGTACCTTAATTGATTATTTAATCATTAAAATATAAAAGATATTAAAATGAGAAAAGTGGATACTTTCTTTTTTTGCTGAGTATATATATGTAGAATTTGCTATTTTGACTCGCCGATTGTATACAAATGTACTGTAATCCCAAGTCACGTTAGCGTATTCGAGTTATATATGTAATTCAAGTATATGCATAAGTCTTTCGTCGATACATGGAAGGGGATCAGGGGTCAGGACCAAAATATCCCCCACACCCAATAAATTTTAAGATATGGTTATATAAAGCAAGGGGTATGACGTTCAAAGTATAATTTTGTAAGGGGCAAGCTGTGGTTACGAAACTTTGGTTGCGACGGGGTCAATTATATGATAAAATTACTTTTTCGGTTGGACATAACTCCCTCCAAGTGGATCTGTCCTGCGTTCCGGATGACCAAACGGTGCAAACATTTTGCCAATTATACCCTGCTTTGCACGTGAGCTTGCGTACAAATCGGGGCATAATTAGCAAACTGTTTTCACCGTTTTGTATTCCTGAACGCAAGGATACACTTGCCCTTACACTATACTTTACCAAGTTTATTTTTTAGCTCACCTGAGCACGAAGTGCTCAAGGTGAGCTATTGTGATCGTAGAATGTCCGTCGTCCGTCGTGCGTCGTCCGTCGTCCGTCGTCCACAATTTCTTTAAACATCTTCTCCTCCTAAACCAGTAGGCCAATCTTGATGAAACTTGCAGGGATGTTCCTTGGGTCAAGCTCTACCAAAGTTGTTCAAATAAATGAAATCCACCCTTAACTTTCCCTTTACCCTTAACAAAAAGGGTGAAAATATGAAAATCTTTAAAAATCTTCTTCTCTGAAACCAGAAGGCAGACAGCTTTTATATTTGGTATGTAGCATCATCTAGTTGACCTCTACCAAGTTTGTTCATATCATGACCCTGGGGTCATATTTGGGCTTTGCCCGGGCCAAACCCTTTTTACATAGAATCAAAGAGCGAAAAAATTTAAAAATCTTCTTCTCTGAAACCAGATGGCAGACAGCTTTCATATTTGGTAGGTAGCATCACCTAGTGGGTCTCTGCCAAGTTTGTTCATATCAAGACCCTTGGGCCATATTTGAGCTTTGCACGGGTGCATCCCTTTATCTCTTATGAGCACGAAGGGTAAAAAATGAAAATCTTCAAAAATCTTCTTCTATGAAACCAGAAGGCAGACAGCTTTCATATTTGGTATGTATCATCATCTAGTAGACCTCTATCAAGTTTGTTCATATCAAGACCTAGGTTCATATTTGGGCTCCACCCGGGCGCAACCCTTTTTGCATAGAATTAAAGAGCGAAAATCTTTTAAAATCTTCTTTAATCGAAACCAGAGGGCACACTGCTTTCATTTTTGGTATGTAGCATCATCTAGTGGGCCCCTACCAAGTTTGTTCATATCAAGACCTTTGGGTCATATTTTGGCTCCACCCGGGCGCATCCCTTTCAGCTCATCTGAGCACAAAGGGTGAAAATAGGAAAACCTTCAAAATTCTTCTTCTCTGAAACCAGTAGGCAGACAGCTTTCATAGTTAGTATGTAGCATCATCTTATGGACCTCTTCCAAGTTTGTTCATATCAAGACCCTGGGGTTTCATTTGGGGTCCACCCGGGTGCATCCCTTTTTACATAGAATCAAAGAGGCATATCTGTCTTGCTCTTTGCTGAAAACGTTCCATGGTATTGATCTTAGGCAATTATCTTCTTTTTGACATCTGCCTATCTAATTAATGTGATGTCCCAGGGGTCAAAGAGACTCAGGTGAGCGATCTAGGACCATCTTGGTCCTCTTGTTTATTCTAAAGAATATAAAAGCTAAATATTAATCGTTAAAACACCGGCTACATTATAATAATGATAATAATAATGATGATGATGATAATAATAATAATAATAATAATAATAATAATAATAATAATAATAATAACTTTATTTAAAGAAGGTAACATGTCAAGACAAATAGGCTTATTTTCAACATGGCCCTCTAACAAATTCGTTTAAGAGAATCAAATGAACACACATGCACTTTCCCACAAAATATTGTTTAAGTCAAACACACACGCACACACTCACACACTCACACACCGGCGCATGTGCACACACGCACGCTCAAAAA
Organism: Fragum whitleyi; assembly: GCA_948146395.1. NCBI lineage: Eukaryota > Metazoa > Mollusca > Bivalvia > Cardiida > Cardiidae > Fragum > Fragum whitleyi. Next base: position 29,299,226 of record OX411555.1, read on the forward strand.
CTGAAAAAAAGGAAATATACATAAGCATTACATTCAAAGTTGTTGTTACGATGTTTGAGTCACCTGGTGGTGGAACATAACTTTATTTTATTCTCCATTTTGTCACCAGAGTCTTCGAGATCAATCAGTGTCATATCACGATATGTTTTACTCTATCGGTGTCGCATCACGATTTTACTCTATTAAGAACCATTTTATTGTAATTGTGTAATACGACTCTTTTGTCTTTCTTCTTTCATTTCTTTTTAAATGTTGTCGAAATCTATTTTTTATGTATTTTCTCATCTTAATTAGTAATATAAAAAAGATAATTCTACAGACGCGATCGTGTATTTTTTACGGTTTTGACGCCATTGATCGTCTAAAATTATCACGACAAAAACATTGATAACTTTTCTCAAGCTTCTTCTTTTTACCAGAATCCCATCTATATTTATTCAATGAATAGATGATAAAAGAAAGACGAGGAAAGCGAGATACATAGATATTCAGCCATGTAGAAAAACAAAAGGAAAAAAGAGAGATACGTGGAAAAATAAATAGACAAAAGAGAAAATGCTATATTTGAAGGAATAAAGACGAAACTAAAAACTTTATCACACTTATAAAAACACGAAGCGGATTCATTTATGAGTGTGTGATTTTTTTTTTTTTTTTAATTTCAATCCTGTATAAAATTAATGAGTGCTCTCTTCATGTCTGATTATCTACTTTAATGAATCAAATGTGACACGTCACGCGTAAGGGGCCCATCGGGGAGGTGCGAAAAGTGTCGATCCAAGTCAGGCTGCGCAGAAAGCGCAAGCTGACTTGGGTCGCAACTTTTCGAACTAGGCTGATTTTCTGAATATATAATAATTATTTTACCTTTCCGTATAAGAATATTAGAAAGGCGTCCTTTGGTTGACTGTTGGTGGACACAATATTTTTTAAAAAAATTATAATAAAGAGTTCCCAGATGGTTCCTTTTCGCGTGACGGGTCACAAAAATGCAAAGATTTATCCACAATAAAAAAAGATTTCTTTTTGGCCTACTTTGTGCGCAAGCTTTCAATAAATCTGCATTCTTTAAATCGGTTTCATTGAGGAATAAAATAATATTTTAATCAAACCAAACTGCTCGAATTAAATCTTATATACATGTATCCAGTTGAAGAAAGATGTGTTGAAATTACGTGTCATTTTATTTTGCACAAGAATGTTTTTCTATCCCTACACAGTTCAGCTTGCTCGAGTGATCAAGTTTATTAAGCGATCATTTTTATTAATCGACTGCTTTTAAAGTCCCCTATTATTAGTGAACAAATCCTGTTGTAAGCAACCATTGACCTCAACAGCCGCTATTTGGTGGTACCGTGAGTGGTCGCTTAATACGCCTTTACTGTAAAAAATAAAATGTAGGTCGCTTTGAAAAAATGCTAGCGACTCAGGCATACAAAATACATTTTTCTGTATTTCATGATCATGTGAAAATGTTTGAAACGGCCAGCACTTGGTCATTTAGTTTTGTTAGTTGAGGAAGCCAAGTGTCCGAACCCGTGATCTCGAGTTGTTCTATTGATCAATGGTAACAGAAATTATTACAACAAAAATTACAAAAATCAAATCATATTTTAATCATTCTTAAATATTTTAAATATTTTATTCGGTATACAAAACTTTTTAGTGTGCCTCAAAAGTTTGATTTTCGATCAAGATAACGTATGTTCCGTGGAATTAAAGTTCTTTCCATATTAGTCCGCTTTCCTTGTTCGGTAGTAATCTTTTAAGACGTTTTGCGGAAAGTCGCTGACTTAATTACAATAAATTTCAATTGTAGGACTGACTTATTCCTCTAAACATTGGGAGGGCGAGACAATTACACATCATCTTAACACTCCTTTGTCTGTACGGGATGGCAATTTTAAAATTCCATGTTATATTATAATCAACTTATATAGAGGATAAACGCTTCTTTCGGAGAAAAATTGATGTCATTCAGGTAACAACAAAGGCTATGACGTCGCGCACGGTAATGCAACATTTGAAAACGCACGTCTCCCGTTAAATTCCATCTGCCATTTCGTCCTACCCTGATGGTCAATTTCAATGTTCTTTATGCCAAACAAACCACAAGAAACCATACTTTTTAAGACTATTTGCTAGGTGAATTGAGGAAAATCAAACTCCCGTTTAAGTACGTTTCTTTGTCATAAAATCTCTTAAATAACGTCTGTAAAACGTAACAAAGTTGTGAGGGTAGATTACTTTAAGATCCCCAAAATGCGTTAAATAGTTCGTGAAAAAATAATGTGGAGAATCTTAGGATTTACGCGAAAAGTGATATCATGTTAGTAGGTGAACAAAAATGATCGCCAAAGAAATAACAAACAATTGGTAGAGATTTTTTTTAGAATTCAAACGTTGTAAAACGTCAAATTTTAGCGAAATATCGGCGTGAAAAAAGCGAAGTTTTCTCAATATCTTTATAAATGAATAGATGAAATTTTGTGAAATTTCAAAATAAAAATGTTATTTTGTTCAAGTTTTTGTTCATGTTGTTTAAAATAACAATGCGTAAAATACAACAGAATAAATAAAGAAAAGGTGTGTGGACACAGTTTCTTCCATACGCGAATTTTATAGCCGGGTTTCGCTATCGCATTTCATTATCAAAATGATTTTCATAAATCATTCTACATTTTCAAAATATTATTATTTCTTACAATTACTAGGAAAAATTTAGAAGAGCTACGTTAAAAAATATTAAAATTTGGTTGTGTGGACATAAATTTCAAAAACGTATTATTTTTTTAACGTCTTACGTTATTACATTGCGCACTTCACTTTTTCAGCAATCCAAGACAATTATGCTTAAGGCAGATTGATGATTAAATTACTGCCAACAGATTTTTTTATTCTGTCTTATGCGACGTCTATATGTTCAAGAGTGGCGGAGCCACGGGTGAATATATAGCTTTTGTTGTGCACGAAATGAAAATAAGCAGATCTTACAAAAAAAAAAAAAAGATTATTCTTTGTCTTATATGTAAAAATGAGACAAAATATGAATTTGAGAACATAATCTCTCACAATGGGTCGTATTGCACGTGATTGATATGCAACATTCATGATAACGACACTTGCAACATTCATGATAACGACACTATTTGAACTGCGCTTTGATAACGTTTTGTAGCGTGAAATGAACGAAAGCTGGTTAAAAGTTTTTGATAACTACACTAGTTAAGCGGTGAGTTTATCAAATGATAATCTACCGATATTTCTCGATAATACAACGAAAAACATTCAAGAAACATGTATCCACCCTCCGAAACGGTTACGGCTTCTGTCAGTTGCAAAAAGTTTTCAATGAAAAGTTAAAGGCGGCAAAAACTATATAAATAGAAAATACCGACTTTAATCTGTATAACCATCAGATCATTCGGAATATCGCTCGGACTTTTCCGTAACAGAAAAGTACCTCCGGGCATAAGTGTAGTAAATTTGGGTCATTTCTAGGTAATTCGGCTCCTGATGGTACTTCGGTTAATACGCTTGTAGTAAATCAAATTGTATTAATTCTCTCCGATCGTCTTTGGAGATCTTTTGGGCATACTATAATTTGATGACAAAACGCAGTAAAACACTGCGTTTTGTTTTCAAATTATAATGTGCCCACTTTTATTCTTTCGATGATTCCATTTTATACAACATCATCCTTAGCGGGATGGTTGATGTTTGTGACGTCATATAAACCTACGCGCGAAACGACGCGCTTTCATGGCTGCGTCCGTATTATTCCCGTGGTCTTTTCCGTAGAACCGCTGAGGGTCTCGATTGCCATCAGATGTGACAAGTAAATATTTATAAAAATAATGTTTTCTGATAGGCGAAATAAATTAACAGATTGCTGCTGTCAATAAAAAAAAAACGATGGACCAATCAAAACAATCATTTATAATGATGACTGCACCGCGCGTTTTTGAAGGATGTTCCTGGCAAATACTATTGTATGTAATGTTAAATAAATTCTAAATAACAATCTATTTTTAAGTAGAAAAAACTAAATCGTGTTGCTTTACCATCATGGAGTTTGCTTCGAGTAACCCCTGCGATCATCATATGAGACAATCATGAACCGATACTATTGTACTTGCGAATTGATCGATTGATTGAATGGAGTTAAACGCCGCTTTCAACATTTTTTTCAGTCATATCGCGGCGGCTGTAGCACCTAAAAATGTTTTTTCCTGGTATTTTTCTCACCAGTACATCCATCACATCCTTTCCTAGCCTCCAGCTGCTATCTCACATAGGTCTACGATTATCAACCCATTGGTGAGAGACAAATAGTCAGAAAGAATGGGTTCCGCCGTCGGGGATCGAACCCAGGAGCTCTAGATTGTCACTCCGACACGCTACCAACTGCGCTATGACGGCGGCCAATGTTCTTGCGAAATATCAATATTTCTTCAACATGTGCAGAATGTACAAGAACCTTGCAAATGCTTGATCGAAACGAACCTGGTCCAGAATAAATGGAGACAACTTTCAATGGTAGTTTGATCCATGTTGAAGTAGGTGAACGTGTGAATATTACGATCACTCTTTCAACATTTAAAATTGGCTTTTTGATAAATGGATTTGACCTAATATAGTGTTGATATATGACAAAAATATGTCCTATAGACTTGTTAGCTTACCACTCGAGAATTAGAAATGCAAAGAAGAGGTATTAAGTGTTGAATGGCCTACAGGCGATCTTATAAATCATATCAACTCCGGGCTGACAACAAAACAAAAAAGTCGAAAAAAATCCCCCTTTATTTATAAACTGCGTCAAAAACAAAAACAAGAACAATTCTTGAGTGTAAACCACCTCTTTTATTTACCCTCCATCGCATGATAAATAGAATATCATGTGAGTGTCTTAAAACATCAATGTTATCAGGACGAGGTTGGGAGAATTTATCATGATGATGATCTGTCTCGTCATGATAATTTCTCACTATACCATTGGTATTTAAAGATACTAACATGATATTCTATTTATAATGCGATTATTATTTACCGGTTAATTATAAAAAAAACCCATAAGAATTAAAAAAAAATTCGTTTGAAAGTGTATGCAAATAAATATAATAAATAATAAATAAATAGACTGTCTGAAATGACCAAAAAATGTATTTGTAATAATATTTAACTAAAATTTTAAGTCGGCATAATATCTCATTTCTGATGACGAAAAATACACTGTTTTCTTCCAGTGAGACTATCCAAGGATAATTTACCGAGATATCTGGAAAACCAACAACCAAAATATTTATCTATGACTCAGTGCGAAACAGTTGTAACTGCCTATAAACATATTGGCAATTACAACTGTTTCGCGCTGAGCCATTGTTAGAAATATATACAAAAAAAAACATATATATGTATAAATTTTGAAATCGGCAGCTCAGAACATTTCAACATTTTTCATTCGGGATGTTGTGCCCTAATACACTTCTAAAGACGGGTTTATCAGGTTGTAAACAATTGTATTGACCCGTTATCTTGTCCACTACTTTATTCAGGTTAATAACAGAGAGATTGTCGAAGGTTTGATAGATTCTTATTGTCATTGTTCACGGCATCATCAAAGGGAATTCATCTTTAAATATTCGGACGGAACCAGGACACTGATGATGTTCAATAGTAAACTTTTCTGAAATGAAGTAATATTAGGCAAAATTGAATAGCTATACTTCCCCTTATCAAGAATAGATGGAATACTTCTATTCAGCTAGATCGAAAACCTTTTAGTGCAATAACTTGTAATTGTTTTGATGAATTGACCTGCCCTGCGCTCAGGATGTCAAAACGGTGCAAACAGTTTTCCAATTAAACCCCGCTTTGCAGGCAAAGCGGGGTATAATTGGAAAACTGTTTGCACCGTTTTGTGATCCTGAACGTAGGGCTGTTCTGAGAGGACCGAGAGGACCATTATGGCCCTATATTGCTCCCCCGTGTATGTAAGTTCGAAGTTTTAAAGATTTTAGACTATACCCTTGTGTTTATGGGGTCTAACAGCATATGTTGGCTATAATCTTTAAGTAAGACTAATAATTATTTTTAGTCAAAGTGGTAAGTTTATATAAAACAATACTTTAAATTGTTGGGCGGTCATGCGAAAAAAAGGACTACCTAAAAACTTCGTAAAATAGATATCAGTAAAAGAGAATGGTTGTTTTCGAGGGCAGCCGAAGGTCGTATTACAAAAATTCAAAAGTTAGAACGATCATAAAGGATTTTGAAAATATGCGTTTTACGAAAAGTGACAAAAAGTTACCGGATCCTTGTGAATACACGCAGTCTGAATGTAGGATCGACTCTTTACGCACACCCAGATTGTCCCTTTTCGACAGACGGGTACACTATTTGAAAAAACAGTGAGTCTAAATTTTCCTTTGATGAGAACATTAACTTCTAATACCGTAGAGTCAAAGAGGCCCGACAAAATAAGATTTTTATGCAATGTTTAAATCTTGGTCAAAGGCAATCATATCACAGAAAATTATAACCTAATGCTATGATAAGACAATAGCACCACCTAAGGGTGCCTATCTTAGGATGTTCTCAGCCATCTTGATCTCAACACAATAGCTACAAGATCTTTGTCGCTCGATCATTCCAGTCAATACTCGAGATCTACTCGAGATCTACTCGAGATCTACTCGATCGCATTCACACCACCTCGATCTCTACTCGACCGATCCCAATGATTACCCCCCCCCCCCCCCCAATCGGGAACCCTCGGCGATTCTACGGAATAGACCTCGGGAATAATACGGGCGCTGCCATGAAAGCGCGTCATTTCGCACGTGAGTTAATATGACGTCACAAACACAACTGAGGATGACGCTGCGAAAAGCAAAATCAACGTAAGGTAAATTTTGGGTATATTATGCTTTGAAAACAAAACGCAGTGTTTTACTGCGTTTTGCTTTCAAATCATTATATGCCAAAATGATCTCTATAGACGCTCTGAAAGCATTAAAGGAATTTGCTTTTCTTCAACCAAGGTACCACCAGGAGCCGAATTACCTAAAAATTGACCAAAAATTACTACACTTACGTCCGAGGTACTTTCCAGTTTACGGAAAAGTCCGAGCGATGTTCCGAATGCCCCCCCCCCCCGAAAAAAGCCGAATGTAACAATAAACGAATGGCCGTGTATCAAATCGAGCTGAAAGGGATGAGGTCGGGCATATCTCGAGTGCAGGTCCAGAACGATCAAGTGCAGGTAGGGTTAAAGATATCAATCCGATCACACTCGATCTCTATACGATGTATTCACGATCAGCTAGATCTCACACACGATCGATACACGATGGCTTTCCGACCGCTTCTTAATCGAAATTTTACTGGATCGTACACGAGTATCATTGACAATTCAAAAATATTCTATTAGGAAGCGCTAGCGATGCGGACCTCACTCGATTGTATGGACCTAACCCGACCATTTATAACTTGATCGCTTGCTTGGGCTTGATTTAGCTGATCGGATCTTCAGTCTAAACAAAGCGTTAGCAATATATAGAGTCTGAGAAGTAGCCTAAACGTGCTTGGCCGAATGGCCATTTCCATGAAAATGGTTTGAAATATAATGGATTGTTTGGGAGAAGATTTTTATTAGATCTTGGATTGACAGCGGACAGTTTGACAGACGGACAGAGAATGGGGAGGGCGCTGAGCATTTATCGAATGTAGTATATAGTTATGCAAGATAAAATGTGTTCAGAGTAAATGGTATCTGGTTTTAAGTGGGGCAAATCGTAATATATTTCTGAAATTTGCACATGGAAAATATTCTACGCGCTCAAAACTTGGCTAGATGCGGTGAATGATGAAAAATAACTTACCGTAGTTTAAGGTGGGACGTTACAGTTTTGGGGAGACAACTCGCCTAGAAAAAAATGTGAGGGGGCCTTGTTAAAATCAACTTTATATGAAGTTGCGCGTGCTCAGTGGAAGGCTTTTTTTTCAAACAATCGTAATTTTGTCAACCTACACGTAGGATTGTCCTGAATTCAAAATAAAAACGTTCGCGAAACATTTCAGAAACATACGACTGCTAAGAAAGGTTCACTTTCTAAACGTTTGCAAATGTTTTTGCATCCTGAACTGCAGGGTTTGGCAATTATTACGAGGGGCAAAATGAAATCCGGTCATGCGTTAGAATAACGAATCACAAACGATCATCCGAAAATGGTAGTCTGCATTACCGTGTAAAGTATATCTAATAAGTGTTTCACACTTGTGCTTCGTTATTCCAACGAAGTACGGGCGACGTGGATAGACCTATCATAAGCCAAGCCATAAGGATGACAAAACGGAGTAAACATTTTTGCTATTTATACCCTGCATTGCTCGCATGTGCATGAGCTGAACGTTTACTTCGCTTTGTTGTCCTGAACGCAGGGCTGTCACGTTCTCTTCATCACTAAAAGGGAATTTTTGTGTTCGGGTTTTATCGTTGTAAGTATAAAACTATCATATAATGGATGCTTATAAAAGGTAGTCATCTTTCAGTTATTTGAACATTGCTTGAAAAGGAGAAAAAAATATGCTTTTTTGTTTACGACTTCGGTAAAAACTGATACAGAATGACGAATCATATCCCAAAATAATAAGATTTTGCCACTTGGATGCGATATCTCTCCTTTTCAGTTTACTTGTCTGCACTGTTAACTGTCTATTCGTTTTTCACTATTCTTTTTATAAATCTTCAAAATGATATGTTACTTTTGCCTATAAAGATCCCACTCATTACGTATGTTACACGTCGTAATAACGGAAAGGGGACAACGTAGAAAAAGGACAATTTCAACCTTTCAAAAATTCATTTCTTCTCTCTAAATTTCCATCTTTATTTGATTTCGTTTATGTGTGTTTGTAAGAGTGAAAACGATAATTTGATAACAATTATTAATATTCCATCAATAGCTTTGCCAACATTGAATATTTCAATAAGCAATGATTTCAAAAAGCTTTCGTATTATTCGAAGAGTGTATGTATTCGAGAGTAACTACGCCTGCTCCTTGACCAAGAAGTCCCGAGATCGGGTATGAATACCGGCGATTGTACTTTTTCCTTTATTTAGCCATGAGACTGTTGAACTCCTCTGTAATCCACAGACTCAAGAGGGATCAATGTAAAATTTAGGAAATTGTTTTCTAACCATTGTAAAATAAATTAGGTTAAAATTATCAACATAATCACAGAACTCTAAAATCTTTAAAATCAATCGAAAGTCATGTTTTCTTTCTTTTTTGTTTCAATCGAGTAATAAACCATCTTATCTTCCGTGGCAACTGAAATGACATATTATTTCTATATGCAATTGCCTCATATAGAAAATGAGTTCATGGAGGAAAACCTCGTGTTTTGATCAGGATAATGGCTGCGCATGTGGCGGATCCAGAGGGAATGGAGTGCTCAGTCTTTCACTGAGTAATTCGACAAAACTTTGGTAATGATGTGAAATGACTACCCCCCCCCTTAATTGTAGTTTAAACCCCGTTACAGAAATCCTACAACTGCCATAGGCGTTACCAAGTGTATCAAAATTACACATATTTTTATTGTTGATTGGGATATCAGGGGACGTAACAATGCCTGGACAAAATCAAGTTAGAGTAGTAAATTATGGGGGGTACTGTACTTCAAACTTATGAAATTGACTAAAAGTGCCTGGATACATATACTTTTCTTAATTAATTTCAGTTGAACGATAGTTGGGCTAATTTTCCATTGACATATTTCGAGTTTATTTAATATAGGTGTTTGCTTTTTTTGCCTTCAAAAAAAATATTCACTATTTATCTCTGAGGAACATTTAAAGCAAAATGTCCACTTGTCACTTAATTATGCCCTTACTAGAAAGTTTATTATGTTTTTATGTTTTCCATATCTATGGCTATAAATATATGTTAATTTAGCACACCAGCATTGTGATTGGTCGGTGTAATAAACAGTTTTCTTTGATTTTTTCGAAAACATGGCCACCTTAAGAAAAATGTAAATATTTTCAAAATATGCGTGGGAAGCTATGTTGATATTTTCAATATATCTGTGCATATGAATGCTCTAAAACATACATCTGTTTCGCGGATATCTGGAAATCCCCCGAAACTGTAACGGCCCTCCTTAAGGACTATGTCAACGCAGATCTACCTTTTTGAGAACGAAAACTGAATGTTAAAAAACCCGGCATGAAAGTTATTATTGAAACGACTAGTTTTCACTTTGTAAAAATAATATCACTCGAAATGACTAGTAGAATGGACATGAATACTGAAAGCATTTTCCGTACTTTAAAGAATGTTGAAATAGCGTCAGTTTGACCTTTTTCGAACATGATTTAACAGAAATAAAAATGTAGTATTCCACTGATTTTTGACACTTTATGAATGCTAAGAAGATACAAATCAAAATATTATTACACCAGAGAAAAGTACAAAATAATCAACTAAATTTGTTGTAAAAGTTGACAATTATGATATTTTTCTCGGACCCAAAATGTCATTACGCTATTCTTTTAATTCACAATATTTAGAGACAAGCTTTGAAAATCTTTTCTTTAATGGTAAAATTCGAGTCTAAATATAGAATACTTTTCTAAAAATGATCAAGTATTCCATTGTATAGATGTTTTTAATCATATTTCTAGTGCAGATAGAATTGATCAGCTCCAATGAATATAAAATGTGCCATCTTTTCCTTTAGTTTGTCACCATCGTCTATAAGAGCTCATCTGATATCAAATAAATGTAATTTGTCAATCAAAAAAGAGGAGGTACGTTCAGTTAGTTACATCGTGAAATTGACATTCACCTCAATCAAAACCTTTCTAAATTGCCCACTCAGCGCTCCATTCATTCATTCGAAACACTCATTCAAACAATCAAATGCGCTTAAACCCATTGAAAATCAAAGCACTGAAAGTACTGATGTTGGACGTTTCTGTTCGCATTCTAGAGTGATTCCTCCATTTGTTGAGAAAAGAGAAATTTTACATGTAAAATTACGATAAAAGGAAATGACCTGACGCATCTGGATTCAGATATACATTTCTCAACATATATTGTCGATCGTCAACCAAAGCCCTATAATTACAAGGGTTCGACAACTTTCGGCAGTATGCCGGTTGTTGCTTAAAAGGTGATTGTCTGATCCAATGGGTATAAAAGTAATGAAATGATCTAGGTTATTATTCTTATTTTCTAATGATAATCGATTCTCCGTAATCTCATAATTACAATTATGGTGTTATCTGCTTAAAAAAATTTATAAAATACTAATTATTGTTCCGCGATTTTCTTTCTCAAATAAAGAAAGAAAGGGGACGTGATTATATAAACACGTAAAAAAATGCAGACACTCGTCTCGAGATTGGCTGTCGCGTGTTGAAAAGTAAAGTAAAATCCCTTTGCATAAACCTTTATAGCACGACCTGAATGTTTTCATGAGTGACCTCCCATAGACCATTTGGAAACAAGGGGCAAATTACTCACTCTACCTGAAAAGTAGTTTTACGCAAGCAAACCGTTCACCTGATCTCAGAATTGCATATAATTTCGCACTTAAAAGATCTCTTTGAGGTTTCAACAAATTATGTAGAATCCTTGTTTCTCTCCACTTTTAAATGCATAGTTATCAGACAGATACAATTCTCGAAAAAGATTAAATTGAATCATGGTGAGCACTACTGTTTGAAAACCTATTAACATCTGACAGGATTGTTCTTACGCCAAAAATAGAATCAACAACGTCAATCAAAATAAATTTTGATAGAGAAAAATGGCGATTTCACTGAATTGTTAGCGTCTGACAGGTTCTTGAAGAAAAAGGAATCTATCTATAGAACTGTATGCATATTTGATTAAAGGAATGTAATCAATATCGCTCATTTTGTTCAACCTGAACAAAATTTGCGATATAGGATACCCCCCCCCCATTAAATTCACTCAAAACTCGCTCCACACACTCATTCAATTCCATTCCTAAAACATTCCAAAAATATTCACCTTGTCTATTTCACGATGTTGTTAACTGTATAACAAAGATTTTTAAAGAAATAATGTTCGATTCAGCAAAGCCCAACCATAGATCGCATTTTGAAAATGAATGTGACCCGACAGGCGAAAACGAACAATCTACAGTGTCGAAACTAGTCAGACTGCGCTGACCGCGTAGTTTGACTAGTGTCGAAACGTTACCCTCTTCGCTGATTTTTCGAAACTTAAACGATCGACACACCTTCCCATTAAAGAATTGTTGGAATGAGGCCGTTGCTTGACCTATACTGGAATCGATCTCTTTTCCAAATTTTTATTTTACAGAGTTCCAAGATGGTCTTTTTTTCGCGTGACTAATCACAAATATAAATTGGCCGGTGGTAGATATAGATATACATACACGCTAGTTCTACATACAGTAAATGGCCGAAAGTCGAAATTATCAGCTTTAGAATCCCAAACTCAATGCTTTTCTCACTTCCAATATAAAACCTTTTTCCGAGACGGGTTTCATACATGCTACCCGTCATTCGGAAATACCAGGGATACCACATTTTTTAAAATTAATTTCAAATTGCAACCTCTGTTTATCTTCTACAGGATCACGTCTCTTTCTCACGCAATAAATGACCATCTGGAAAATGGATCCAAGTAGAGGTCAACCGAAAGGCCACATTGTAAAGTAGGAAATCAGTCAAGTTCGAAAGATTTCGATCCTTTTCACCTGCTCAGTCTGTGCAGGCTGACGAGCGTCGACATCCTACGTAGTGCCCAAATGTCAGCTTTTCGCCTGAATGGTAACATTAATTTCACCAATTTTCCAGATGATCCATTTTCCTGAGATGGTTCACATGTTACGTTAACATAATTTTGTTTCGTTTTATTTTCATAACTTTATACATGTAGAAGTATTTCTTATCATTTTTCAATAAATTATTAATTATTAAATGATTAATTCATTAAGACCAAACATTTCAAGTTTATTCGAAAATGTGTTTCATAGAATACAGAAAACACATAAATCTTAAAGAAAGAAAGAGAGAAAGAAAGAAAGAAAGAAAGAAAGAAAGAAAGAAATAAATAAATAAATAAATAAATAAATACCAACTGCTTATGATGTAGCTGGTTTCATGGTCGTGAGGTTTTACAGTTTTACTTTCGGATGCGGAACTTATTTTAGTAATATCATTTTATCCATACACTGTTTTAATTATTGAATTTTGATAAAACGACGGGGGATAAGTCATGAAAAAATGCATTTGCGCATGGGCTTTTTCGTTTCTCTGCATTTATATTACAATTCGAAAGTGAAATCATAAATGACTGATAAATGTTTGATTTATTATGTACAAGGCTCACTGTCTGATGCCCTTATATATATGTGACTTGTCATGCGAAAAGGGACCATCTCAGAACTCCGTAAAATAGATATTTAAAAAAAGAGATTGATTCTAGTGCAGGTCAACCAGGTGTTGCATTTCAAAAATTCTTTCAATGGAAGGTAGATTGATTATTGTAAATTCAGAAAATTAGTTAAGTGCAAAAAGTCAGTATGCGCAGGCCGCGCAGTCTGACTAGGGTCGACACTTTACGCACTACCTAGATGATCCCTTTTCACGTGACGGGTCACATTTGATATAAATCCTTTCCTTTGTTGGTTATATAGATATGAAGCAATAACGTGTGACCGAGATACCGGGGTACAGGCATATTAATAAACAGTCTGTAAGCCAAGTTCGTGTCAAGAGACTTATTAGAAAGTTAACAATCAAGTTTATAGAAGGTGTTATAGTGATTGTGACTTTAACTTAGGAAAAAAGAAATATACAGATGGATAGTAAAGCTGTTTTTGCTTTAATTTTCTTAATTTGTATACAGGTAAGGTATCAACATCAACAATTCAGAAACGCGAAGATCCGAATCAGTTGCTTTGGTCGTTCTTATTTTAGGCTAAATTAGTATTGAGCGTCTTTTGGGCTTCACTTCAAACACCTATCATTAAGATGAACAAAAAAGCGTTTGTGAAATTCAAGCTTTTTGTGAGCACAAGCAGTCCCACTGAATAAAACTAACAATCTTTAAACAGTAGCTAGCATTATATTAAGTTGATAAATAGACATTTCGGAAGTCATGAACATTAAAGGAGTAAACCGAGGTTTCCTAGTGATTTATAAGGACACCTCGAGTAACATTGTGAAAGATCATGAGTCCGAAATATTGCTGAACTATAATGGGTCCACTTCTTTAACAAGACCATAATGTCGAGACATCTCGGATTCAAAGTGGAAAATAAGCTTTGTTGTTATATAAAAGTAGGCCAGAAATACGTGTGTTTGAAACCTCAATGAAAATATGTTCTCATATTCCTATAAGTTTAGTAACGGACTCTTTCCCAAAACTATGAAGGAAAGAAATTAGCACAGACAATTGGCTTTCAATATATTCATACCGGCAAGAGCCATGACTACTTTTTATTCCTACCGTAAATTCGTGTTTTGTTACACGAAATGGTAGCTTTTGTCTGTTTGTATCTTCTAATATCTCTTGAAATTATTCAAACATTCCGAGTGAAAATTTCGCTTTTCCATGACTTTTGAAAAAGACGCTTAGAGACTTTGCATGGAATGACGAAATAGCTTTTGAAAAGCAATTTCGTCATTTCATACAAAGCTCTTTTTATTCACAAATACGTTTTTTAACCAAAATCTTTCAATTTATAATTAAACGTCTGAAATTCTTGAGTATATTTTTTGTCTTCTGGAACTACATTGTTGTACCAGTCTAACCTTAAAGGCAACTGCGATCAGCCAGCAGCTATATCGTCTATTTATGTTAACAGGTATTTGTTTTAATAGAACTCTATATTAGAATTGTTAAAAATGGATAAAACCCTTCTCAAAGAGAACTCATAGATTCTATATGAATGCGAGATAAAAATTTTGGATAAAAAATTGCAGTCAGAAAAATACTAATTAGAAGTTTGTCTGACTTTCTAAAGACACTTTTGGACATTATCTTTCTACAAAGAGCAAAGCGAAGACCCTGGTCAGACTGTGCAGATGCACAGGCTGGCCAGAGTCTTTACTTGGCGCACATACGAAATTGTTGGAAATGTCACGCCCAGGTTCAATTTATAGAATATGTGTATGTTTTCTTATATATAGATAGTATGGAGCTTCAATTTTGAAGATAGGACAATAAACGATTGTTGGAGTGCTGGGATTCGCTGTTCTAACCATTCATCATGTAAATTCGATTTGGACAAGAAGAACTTGACATGTTTTTGTGTTGCAGGTTTTAAGGTATTTATGTACACATTTACATCATTAATCTGGTGCATCGTTTTCGCCATCTATCTGTTTCTTTGTATATTTAAACAGATTCACTTGTTATTGAACCACAATCAAAATGTTTTGTCTCCAAGAGAGCGCCGTCATAGCGCCGTTGGTAGCGCGTCAGACTGTCAATCTAGAGGTCCCGGATTCGATCCCTGACGGCGGCACTCATTCTTTCCGACTATTTGTATCTCACATAATGATATATACAATACTTTGAATAAAACTGGCAACTGGGATATTTTTTTCGCCCAGTGAATTTGTTTCTTGTTCGCATATATCGTTGATTAACATTGTTATACGCGTGGTAATTAAAACAAAATTTGAAGGTTCATTTCCATGCTCGTTTTTTATGATAGAGTTATCTGTCCTTGACTGCTAGTGGCTATTTTCAGGAAAAAAATGCCTTATATAAACTCGATGTCAGCCTATAGCTATCAAGCACACGCCTGTTGATAGATCTTATACATACACACAATGACTATTGCCTATGAAATTTCTCTTTTGGTAAATACATTTGCTCTAGAAACGGTTCTGAAAGAATTGCCGAATTACTTTTTTTATTTTCCGAAATATTTAAAGAAATATTTTTTCATTTATTTGAAAAAAGCACACAAAAAAAAACCAAAAAAACCCAAACCCAAACCAAGCATACCTTTTCATGCGAATAAGAAAGTTTGGATTCATTCATGACCCCCTCCCTACTGAATGGTAATTTCATCTTGATTTTATTTGTATTTAGGGTATTTGGAACCGTTATATAATGTTAAAAAGAAACTAGGGTTATTCTAACAATGCGAGCAAAAAAGCCTTAAAGCAAAGTAATAGAAGTCTCCAGTTAATAGAGTCTTGAGCCCGATGTTCATTGCAGCCTTAATAGTTAAGACCCTTTTTGTCTTTTCTTTTTTCTTTTATTTTATCTTTAGTTTTTTGATTTTCTAATAAATGAGCCTGGGCGTGGCATAAGCAACAATTTAAAATGTGCGCAAAGCAAAGACAATGGCCAGTCTGTGCATCTCCATTCATATTGTTTTGTGCGCTGTCTAGTGTCCATCACGCGAGCATGAATAAGTTGGAAATGTATCGCACATGCTCAACTTTATAATGTATTGCAGGGTGATGTATGTGACGAGGATAGAAATGAATGTGATATTGGATCCGCGCCATGTAAAAAGAGAGGAGTTTGTCATAACAGTATAGGTAGTTTCAGGTGAGATAAAATATTTAAAGACTAAAAACAGGCGAATTGTCCTTTAAATTCTGATATACAACAAATAAAAGCAACCAAGTTGCAAGCGGCACTGAAATAAGGATAATTTGCAACTAACACCCCCTCCCCCCCCAATGAATTATTGATCTTTTGAAAGTTCATCTCAAATTAACGAGGCACTCTGATTTATAAATGTCCGGCGTTAGTCTTAAAACGTTCTTGTCCCAAACAATCCATCGGATATTAACAAAATTTCCCAGGAATTTTCCAAACACTTTCAATTGCTCCACAGAACAGCAATCCATAGATATTCTGGTTGACAAAGTTACCTTGAAAAGTCTTCTCCTCCAAAACTTAATGACCTAGAGCTTTCATATTAGTATGAGGCATTGCTTGTGCTTCCGTATCAAAAATACTTAATTTTTAAATATCTTTCTTGCAAAATAGCTATGTTGTGGAATTCTGTATTTTACATTAAAGAAAAGGAATATAATCTTTAAGAATATTCATCTCCAACGCACACGGCTCGGGTGAAATCTGTTTTTCTAGCCGGGAATAAATCTAAATATACCACGGCAAGAAACCGTATAACTAATGATGTTTTTGAACGTTCAAATTAGAATGAACGTTACCATGACGTCGTTAAATCGACGATTTCGCTCGTTTTTCACAAATTACCCTACGCATTCTCAAACGCTTACCCTGGTCGTATTTAAGGTGATTCCGTTCAATGGAATACACCAAAATGAAGTTGAATGAATTGAGAACATTGGTGTGTAATAGGAAATTCGTTATATTTCAAGCTGGATACACGAGATTTGATTAAAGTTAAATTTTCATTTTTTGCGGCCCGAAAAAAAAGGCTTTAAAATTATTTTTTAAAGAAATGTGCCCAATATTTTTTTATTTTTTTTTGTTTTTGAAATTTGATTTTTTTGTCCAGCTTACTTTTGATATGCTCGCATCATTTTGTGACGTTTTACCGTACGGATTTTCTACAATTGGGGATCAAGGTTAATTACCCTAGAGTCGAAAGTTGGAAAAAGACAAACAAGGTACATCGAAAAAATCGCTTAATTCTTTTGACAGACTTCACAAAAAGTATTTGATTGATTTCTGTATTTTGCTAGAAGTGTGTTTTTTGGAACAGTAAAAAATGTGAATATTGATTTCAAGCAAATCGTATGTCTATATATTTTACTACAAAAGTTTTAATGTGGTATTTGGGTTATAACCATTCATTAAGCTTCATTTTGGTATAATTTTGGTAACAAAAACGTCTTGTATTAAATCGCACTGCGCATATAAATGGGGGCAAGACAGTCTGTAGAAAGCGCGCCAAATCGTCATTTATACGACATCATGGTAACGTAATTTCCAAATTGAACATGAAAAAATATACGCCGTTGAAATCACACTAACTCGGAGTTTTTATATATACACAAAAATTTATTCATTTATCTTAAAAAAGGTATTGTCCTCTTCCACCTTAAAGAGACTTATTCAAGTACAAAAATTGCAATGCAATAAAATAAAATGCATTGTGCCATTTATTTCGGATTTATTTTAAAAAGAATCGCAGCCTATTAATCCTATTTCCTTAAAGAATGTCAGTAAATTTGTAACGCACCTTCAAACATTATGACTATTATCATAATTATTTTAAGTTTAGCTTCATTCATAATGTATGTTTACTATTATTCCAGATGTGATTGTTTACCAGGCTGGGTGGGATCTCATTGTGAACGTTCAGACGGTTCTGGACAGTCCGTGTGTATAACTGGATATACAGGGGTCAACTGCACTGAGGACTTCGATGAATGTACACAGTGGTAAAGATATGCTAGTTATAATGAAACAATATTTTCATGTGACCAAGTGCAAAACTATGAAATGCAAACTGAGGTTCAGAAACACGAATGATCCCGAGTCTATCATGATTTTCAAAAAGTGGCGGAATCCACTGAAAGGTCTTATCCGAAACAATACAAATGCAAACGTATAGTCTATATCTCTTAGTATAAAAATAAATCGTTACTGTTAAAGATACCTAGCGACCTTGATTGAAGACATTGACAATGTTGTCCACTGCATGCCCTTGTTACATGCAATTCACATGTGAAATATCAAAGCTCTATCCCCAACCATTTAAAATATATCAAGTAGCCTATGTTGAAGGTTTTTTTTCGTTTTTTTTTTTTTTAAATTTGAAATAAACAACATTCGCCAAATTTTACTGACCTTGATTTGTGACATTGACTTTGTTAGCCATTGATATGTTTTGCCAAAAGCAATGCGTCTGTGAAATATGAAGGCTCTATACAAGTCACGTTCCACTGTATGGGCAAAGTAAAAAGTACATTTAACACATATTTTGAACTTAAAAATGGCAATGAGCAATGCAAGCAATGAACAATGGGAAATATCAAAGCTTTACCACTTACCATTCCGAAGAAATGGTCAATGTTAAAATTTTCAAGTTGAGTTAAGTGACCTTGAAAGTATGACCTTGAATTTGACTAATAGTTTTCCTTGGTACTAACTCTATTCTTGTAACAAGCAATAGACATTCGAAGTGTGAGGTGTGTATCAACTACCTCATAAAGTATGGCGACCCATAAAGTATAATATTGGCTGATAACTTGTACATTGGTTTGTTTTTATGTGGGGATTTTAAGCAATCGTTCAGTCATATCGCGGCGGCTGGAGCTCCTGGCCATGGCTTCCTGGTTTTTCTCCATCAGTTCTTTATTACGTCTTTTCCTACTCTCCATCGGCTATCCCACTTAGGTCTACGAATACTAACTAATTTGAGAAAAAAAGTCGGAAAAGATGAGTGCTGTCATCGGAATCGAGCTTTTGACCCTCTGAATGCTAGTCCGACGCGCTACAACTGCGCTATGACGGCAGCCTCTCAGACCTTTGGTATCAATTGAAATGACTAATAACAAGCAATAGGCATATGAAATAGGAAGGGCAATCGTCTTTCATTGCTTTTAGTAAAGACCAATGATTAAGTTATAACTTTACACTTATTCAAAATAAAAATGACCATGACCTTAGCTTATAACCTTGAAGTTTGTGAAATTTAAAGGCTATATCAACTAACAATCAAAAGCAAAGGTAAAAGTTTTATGGGATAAATGGCAAAATAGACAAAAACGATGCCCCCATATCAATGCGGGGCACGAATATTTTAAGAACTTTCATGTCCCGCCTTACTTTTCAACCTACAAAGTGCAATCAAAACCTCTCTGGCTTGGTGTAAACTTGGACAGTGAGTAGAAAAAAACCTATAAGAAGAGCGAGATACAACGGTAATAGGGTATAACAAATAAAATGAACCCTGTATAGACTTTTTACTTGTTAAGAAATTATAAAAAGTAAACGAGAGAGAGGTATCCAATTAAATTGAACATAACAAATAACGGTTTGGATAATGATTCATCGCAATTCTAGTGATGAAGTTTTTAAGGGGGTATTTTCTATTTGTTGATAGGGCAGAAAATCCATGTGAACACGGCAGCACCTGTGTGAATGCACCAGGCAACTTTTCCTGCAGATGCGCTGTTGGTTGGGAAGGCAGAATCTGTAATGAGGATATAAATGAGTGTAGCCTCACTTCGAACCTCTGTCATAATGGCGGGAACTGTACCAATATACCTGGGGCCTACAGGTGTGACTGCCCATACCCGTATACAGGAGTAGCTTGTGACGATATTTCGACAACCCAATCAACCACTACATCAACTACTACTACAACAACGACAACAACACCTGCACCAATTCAAAGCACGTCACCTATTAGATCTGTATTGTCGACTGATAAACCGACTTCTAAAACACTTATACCTAGTGCATCCGGGACTACATTAACGCCTGCATCAACAAAAAGCTCAACACCTATCAGAGCCGGAATGACGACTGGTAAATCTATTTATAATATAACCTTCGTCGCGGGAGTGAAATAAACCCGTAGAATATTTTTGATATTGCACGGGTGTTATTACACTGGTGGAATAACTCTGCAAATGAAAAGCGACGCAATTTTGTAACCGCGTAAATTACGTCATAATGTATGTATTGTGAAGTCAGTTTTAAACGGCGTTGTACGTTTCGCGGAAAATTGAAATGTTGAATTTCAAGAATTTCGACGATTTTACGAAAAAATCGGATCAAATTATAAATAGAATATAAAATTTGTGAAAAGCGACGCTATTTTGCAACCGCGTAAATTACGTCATAATGTATCTATTGTGAAGTCAGTTTTAAACGGCGTTATACGTTTCGCGGAAAATTGAAATGTTGAATTTCAAGAATTTCGACAATTTTAAGAAAAAAATCGGGTCAAATTATAAATAGAATATAAAATTTGTGAAAAGCGACGCTATTTTGTAACCGCGTAAATTACGTCATAATGTATCTATTGTGAAGTCAGTTTTAAACGGCGTTATACGTTTCGCGGAAAATTGAAATGTTGAATTTCAAGAATTTCGACGATTTTAAGAAAAAAATCGGGTCAAATTATAAATAGAATATAAATTTTGTGCTCATAAAAAACAGAATTTTTCAAACTCGTCATCTAAAACAGATAAAAACTGGGCGCAGTCTCGTTTTTATCTGTTTATAGATGACTCGTTTAATGAATTCGGTATTCCATGACCACTCACTCAATATCCTCTACGTCTAACACACCGATACCCAGTGCATCCG
Organism: Fragum whitleyi; assembly: GCA_948146395.1. Lineage (NCBI taxonomy): Eukaryota > Metazoa > Mollusca > Bivalvia > Cardiida > Cardiidae > Fragum > Fragum whitleyi. The sequence goes on from OX411555.1 coordinate 29,320,529, forward strand.
GGACTACGTTAACAATGAGCAAAACCAAACCATTGGCAATTGCAATAAGCTCTGGACAATTATCTATTTCTCCTGGTAAAACTCCTGCGCATGGTAAATTGTCATCGACAGGTAATAGCTAACCCTTACGTTTTATTGCACGTTTTACGACGACAAACATAGTTTTTAGCTCAGCTGAGTGCAACCTGCTTAAGGTGAGCTTGTGTATTTATCTTTGTCCGTCGGGAGTCGTCAACAATTTACTTACACGTCATGACGTCTTCTCCTCAGAATCCAGTCGGAAATTTCAACCAAAATTGGCAAAATGTTTTGGACGCCCGTTCTCGAAACTGCTCGTGACAGGGCGTTGGATGACGGGGATTATTTGATCCCTGGAATATTCTCACTTCTACCTCTCAATTCCTCGGTCGATACTTCTCAGACCTTGTTCGTGATATTTGGATTGACCCTAAATTGTTGGAGTGGTAGGTTGGGGCTTATTTGACACTGAAACTTTTAAATATCATCTCACCAAAGACCAAGTGGCAGATTTCAACCAACCTTTGTAGAATTAATCCTTTGGGCGACCTTTTTCAAAACTTGTTCTTGACATTTTAATTGACCCCAAACTATGGGGATAGAAAAGCGGATTTTATTTTTCTGAAATATTTTAAGGTCTTTTCTACTGAAACAAAGTAGGCCCTTTTCAACCAAGATTGGCAGGAAATTTCCTTGGGCGACCCTTCTATAAATTATTCGAGTAATTTTGGTAGACCCCCAAAATTTCGGCTTGGCAGGGTGGGTGACTTTTTCAAAACTTGTTTGTGAACATTTTTATTGACCTCAAAATATGAGTGTGACAGGAATGGGCATATTTTAATCCTGCAATCATTAAACACCGTCTCATCACAAAACATTGGGTCAATTTCAACCCAACTTTGCCTGAATATTTTAAGCCGACCCCTTGTTCATGTAATTATGATTGGCGTAAAAATATGGGCGTGACAGGTAGGGGCTTATCTTGACTTTGAAATCATTACTCGTGACTCTCTTTCACATCCTGAGGCTAATTTCTTTATTTTGGTTGCAAGTTTCTTCTGATAAGCTAATATCGTCCAAGTGAGCTATTATAGCCTTTTTGTTAATTTATACTTGTAGTTTTATATGTTGATTTATTTAAATTGTACATTTTCAGACATTCCACTTGCTCTTCGGGAGTGTAAATTGACTCTCTATCTTTTTTTTAAATAGGGCTTACCTGCAGGAGTGTTTTTACGGTGATCAATTACAAATTTCCTTTTCAGCTACGAGAGAAAATGGTCCGATTGTGATATCAACTATTACTTCGATGACATACTCAAATGAGTCTACAGACAGTCAAGGAAAGCCAGGAAAGCCGACACCTTCTCCGGCTTCACCATTAAAGAGCCCTAGTGGAGACTCGACAGGTTATATGAATTATAATCAACCGACTTTAAACTGAAATACAAACTTAACCATTCAAAATTATAACATTTAAATCATTTAATCGTTCTTGTATTTATCGGTCATCTGTATACTCTTGCTTTTAAAGCTTTTGTTTTTCTTTTTGACCTACATAATGTAATTTTAGACCAAAGCAACCAATTCGCTGATTTGTAAAATACATGTTGAAACAAAATTTATGTTTAGATTTAACAACCTAAAAAAAGAAATCATAACAGAACTTAAGACTTTTCCACCATGCCATCTATCTGTTGATAAAACGCAGTCCCATTGAAATTCAAAGACATACACTGCCCTCCAAAAGTTTCTTCACACACACTTCTTTTAAAGATCTTTAGCTTAAGTAATTTAAAACAAAGTTTTATATTATTTTTATTAATAAAATGTATACTTTATATCTTTATTGCAATGTATCAATTAAGATGCAATACCAGAAATGGCAAAATCATGTAAAATCGACAAAATCAGAATAGTTCACCATTTTGCCAAATTTTCTATCAAGGGGATCAACTTCTGTCAATATTTAGTGTAGCCTCCATTAGCAGGTAAGACAGCCTGAACATGCATCTAGGCATGCTATTTACAAGTCTCTCACAACGTTCCACTGATAATCAGCATTTTCTCATTTTGTCTCAATATTTTCTGTTATACATTGTTCTAAAATAGTATCTTTATCAACAGTCATCTTGTCGTCTAAAGTAGCGTTCAAATGGGAATAATCAGATTTTAAGTAATAAAAACTAATCTATAACTTTGTTTAAAAAGATTAAAGCTGAAAATCTTATAAATGAAATGTGTGTGAAGGATCTTTTGGAGGGCAGTGTACATCTTATTTTGAACATTCTTTTTGGCTTCTGTTCTTATCTAGAAGAGGTACAGATAGGGGGGATAAAGCCAGTCTAAAATCTTTTTTTCAACGAAAAAACATGTTGTGGAGACCCATTTGAAGCGTCTTGATTTTTTCTCAAGGTTTTTACTTTTATTATTGAAACATTTTCATTTAAAAAACAAAATACCCTCTCTCCCTTTAGCTGTAATCTAGTATTTGCACGATTATTTCTGTGAATGTGTGCTTCAAAAAAAAATTAAAAAAATAAAAAAACACACACACACACATTATAATACAGTTAGCTGGTAACGATCAGTTTATTGTTAAGAATTGGCGATTTTGTGCTCAACTAATCTTTGCATAATGTTTTCATGCACCAAGAATCGAATGACAGTAAATAAACACTGAAATAATTTATATAGACAGGGATGAATCAAAGGAAAGGTTTTAAGGGCTTCAATAGCAAAACATAATCAATAGGGTACACTTGAATTCAGATAACCACTTTCTTGAAATAAACCGATCACAAAACAACTTTTCCAGGATTGTAATTAATATTATCTTTTAAAGTTTGGCTTGATAAATGGCTTTTGATAATGAAGACGACAGAAATGGTTTATTTAAATTCCAATATTGTTTAATAAATGGATTACGTGGGTCATCCAATAAATAGTGAGACTTGTGCCATAAAGCCTAACTAGTTCATAAATATGAGATAATTGTTCCACCATTGTTTAGTATAACCTCTTGGTCAATGTTTGGCAGACATTGTACGGAACCATTGTTGCTAAGCAACAGAAGAAGGTGTCTTATTTCGTAATGGCCACATTAACCCCTTGATGTTTCAATGTTTTAAAAACTTAATGTTACACTACCTGGTTATGTTTTTTTTACCCAAATCACATTGATAAATGTTTTCTCGTATCATATCTAAGTTGTAGATAATGGTTGTATAATTTTCGAAGGAAATTACGTCAAATTTCTTATGGAGTTCCTTCCTTTTATCTAACAACGTCGATCTGAAAAATAGGAGGGTATCCGAATGCAATTCCACATTGATGTACTCGTAAGTTTTGACAAAAGATTTTGCATTTAATGTCTTTCTTGGAGATGGCAGATGGCATCTTTAATAAAAATATTGATCAAATTGTAAAATGCAAATATTTTATTTGAAAAATAATGTTTTCGCGATCAAAATCATGCAAAATGGAAGTGTTTTTGCTAAAATTGATTTTTTAAACTGATGAAAGAAATGATAAGTAGAAATGAGGTACATTGAGAAAGTACTGTATCCCTGCATAATATTCATAGCAAAACGGCGTTGCCATCTTATTAAATTTTCTGAAATTTAACACTTAAGAGACATAACATTTTTGTTATTTTGATATTCATCTGGCCATTGTTAACGTCATGACGTCATTCTTTGTGACGTCATCAACACGACGTCATGGCAACATACTGGTTGATGTGAAAAATAAATGCAGAAGAAAGTAATGTACATGCATGTAAAATTTCGTTTAAGTATCTTCATTAGTTTTCGAGATATAGAACCAGTCTCACTATTTCTTGGATGACTCTCGTACATACGCTTTTCTAATTATTGCATAAACGTTTAAATAACAGGAGCTAAATCTTGACAAAAGCAAAATTAAGAATGGGGCGAAATGTTAAGGAAACGACTCATGAGTAAGTTTGTTGTGAATTTCTATCTTTTTCCTTATTCTTCATCCAAGTATACATTTCTATTAAAACATTAATATAAAAAATAATTTTTTTTAAAAAAAAATCTTATTCTTGTAAAAAGACGTATCCGAGCATTATTTTTAATGCATGATTTTTTGCCTTTTTTAAAAATGCTTATATATTCACAATCACCTTCCATAAATAACGACCATCAGAGATATTATTGTCTTATACATGTGCGAAATCATCATGGCGTCCTTGTAATAGATGTTTCTTTGATGATGGGTATAAAAAGTGCATCTGAAGTTCAAAAGTATTGTTTATAGAACAAAAATACTGAAGATATATCTAAATACGCTTTCTGAATGACCTCTGCTGGATCCATTTTTTTCGAAATATTTGATTCACGATGTGCCAAGATGGTCCCTTTTCACGTGTGGTTAAAAAATAAATCTCAAGAAATGTGACTTTAGGTGACAGTGGAGGGTCTAATACAGGAGCCATCGTAGGTGCGGTTGTCGGTATATTGGTTATATGTGGTGCTGTTGGTACAGGGGTTCTTGTCTATCACAAATATTTCAGGTATTGTATAAGTAGAACACGTACTCAGAGTTTTGTATGTAAAAATATCTAACGAGGTTGGGGGATTTGATAATTGTCCAGGCTCTGCCGTGACAATTATCAATTCCCTCAACCGAGTTAGATTATTCTTTTTCGTACAATATGTCGGTATATTGGTTATATGTGGTGCTGTTGGTACAGGGGTCCTTGTCTATCACAAATATTTCAGGTATTGTATAAATAGACAACGTACTGAGAGTTTTGTATGTAGAAAATATCTAACGAGGTAGGGGAGTTGATAATTGTCCAGGCTCTGCCGTGACAATTATCAAATCCCTCAACCGAGTTAGATTATTCTTTTTCGTATAACACACTTAGTACGTATTATATTTATCTAATAACATCTCCTTGTCTTGTTTTCGTTGATGTTTTCAACAGAAATGCAAGTATCTAAAAATTATATCATTGTCCTCAAAGTATACGTGTGATATCATGAAAAAAATCAAAAATGGGATTTTATCACACGGATATTTGTATAGTTATGTGCTAAAAATTACAATCAATTCCACAATACACGAAGGGACGTAAGGGTAGTGGACCCGTAATGGTTTCGCAACGTTTCAGAAGTTATGATCTTAAACAGTGTTAACTGAGGTTTAATAACTTTCTTTTGAAACCTCGGTCAACATTTTAAAATTTCATGCGTTTCTAAATGTTGAGGAACTATTACGGTGCCACTACCTTCATTATTTTTATTTTTATCTTATTTCATTTTATTTGTAATTTTGATTGTAACCAACGCAGGATGTCCCATGTTGTGTGTATCGCATGTGAATGAGACATGATTTATTTAAAACAAAACACTTAAAACAAAACACACCATAATTGAAGTAGTGGTCCATTCAGTCCATTGGTATTTGTAATCTTTCTAAAGGAATCCATGCTTCAAGTATTTCAGAATACATTTAAGATCATTTTTTATATCTCTACATCGTAAGAATGTTTTTTACTAGTCGGTTTGTCCGTTTGTCTGTTTATCCATTTTACCCAAAAAACGTTAACATTTGCCACACATTTTGATTGGTTAGGGACAGGGCCTTCATATTTGACATGAGTCTTGCTTGATACAAGGCCCTTCTGTTAGTTCCAAGGTCAAGGGCAAGGTTATTTGTTCTTATTATTGTATAATTGAAATATGTAAAGTGCCTGAAGAAGTTGACCAATCGATAAAATAATTCATGTACAATAATAAGCCTACTCCACATCAAGTTTTAGTATTTGAGTTATTTCTTCTGCAGAATCAGTGCGTTGTTCCTCAAGACTTCAAACATAGCCAGTTTCTCTTTACCTTTAATTTCGTCAATCTTCATTTTGAGTAATATATTTACAAAAAGCACAATGATAAATGAAACGATATATAATATATATTTGGGATTTCACTTTACCATAATTTCAAACATAAATCTTTCTATGCCTTATCATGATGGAAAAGGAGGGTAGGCTTTAAAAATGTGTTGTGAAGTTGTGAATATTATAAATTCAAACTTTCTTCTTTCAATTTAAGAATGCCACAGAAGATCGGAACCTTTAAAGGGACAAAGACAAAAAATATTGACGCAAAAAAATACTACAGACAAAACCGATGTCCACCCTCGAGACAAAACTATTTCCAAATGTCAAAAAAATTTAAGCAGAAATTTTTAGTGTCAGATTTTAACAAGATTATTATGTTTTTATGTGCAGTTTAATATTTGATTTTTTATAACTCAGCGCAGTTTTTTCTGTTTAAGGTAGAAACCTTATTTTGTAATGTTTCACGTGTATTTTTTTTTTTTATCATTTAAATATATTGAATTAATTACACGTTTCATCTCATTGTAGAAAAGGAAAAAAATCTGCAAATTTACTTTTCGCCTCGGCTCTATTTTTTAAATCTTGATATTTTCAGTATTTGGAATTATCACAGGACAAAAAAAGGACGATGCCAAATGAAACCTGCTACCTTAAATTCTTTCTATTGCATTTATTTGTCTTTTTATTTATTAATTGATTTTGTTTTGATCTTACTATTTGGGGTGTTCTTGAACTTATGAATTACATCTTTTAATCTTTTACAAAATAAACAAGTGATTTAATTGGGATTCTCCTTGTAAGAATTAGTTCTCGAGTGAACCGATCTTCACCTCAACAACAACAACAACAACAGCAACCCCAAAATACCACAGCAGAACAATACGTTTCTTTGATTAAAATCATGTATATATATATAGCTCATCTGACTAGGTTCGACACTTTACGCACTACCCAGATGGTCCCTTTTCGCGTGACGGGTCACATATATATTGAAGATGTCGGACTGTTTAAATAAAAGCGTCAAAGGTGATTTACCTAAATGGCACAACCAGGGTTGTGACAAAAATTTGAATTGTACTTCATTTGTACATTATCCTAGTTTCTTCATTGTGTTGGTGCCGCCGTCATAGCGCAGTTGGTAGCGCATCGGACTGACAATCTAGAGGTACCGGGTTCGATCCCAGACGGCGGCACTCATTCTTTCCGACTATTTGTCTCTAACCAATGGGTTGATAATCGTAACCCTATACGAGATAGTAGCTGGAGGCTAGGAAAGGATGTGATGGTTGTACCGGTCAGGGAAATACCAGGAATCCATTGTTAGGTGCTCCAGTCGCCGCGATATAACTGAAAAACTGTTGAAAGCGGCGTTAAACTCCATTCAATCAATCAATTCATTATACTGTGTTGGCAGTTGAGATAGTCGATCCTGATTGGATTCATGCAGTTCGGTTAAGACAAAACTACGCTATTCAAGTTTCTTAGTCTTTTTTTAAAACAAATCATCTAAGTCGTCTTTCAATGGTTTAGGACAAAGATTTTTGTTGTACACTTTCTATATTTTCAATAACGTTCCCATATGATAATATTAATTTATTGACCAATTTATTGGCATTGAGATAATCATGCGGACAAATTTTGTCAACGATTGGGCTGAAACAGTGGCGCTGAGAGCAAAAATAAAGTAGTGGAACCGTAACATTTTCGTAACATTTCGGAAAACATTATCTTTAACAATATTGACCGAGGTTTCCTAATGAAAATTATTAGGAAACCTCGGTTGACACTGTTAAAGTCCATTACTTCAGAAACGTTGCGGAACTATTACGGGTCCACACCTTAAGGTTGTTCTAAGATTCGTTCTTGTGATCTGCTTTTTGATCCCAAAATTATGACACATATTGATAAATAACCGAGATGTGATTGAGATACATGTACACATTATGACAAGATTATGATAGAGCTTTTAGTGTGGCAACTGGGGCAGAGCTAAGTTTTAAGAAATGGTCTTTTAAGCTACTTGTTGACCCACCATAACCCATTTTGTAACATGGCCTAGATATTTTGAGTCATTTTCGTTCAAGTGATCTATATAATTATTAAAACGGATCAAGAATGTAGATAATTGATACGTTTTATTAGCTCGGCTATTTTTCGGAGAAAACCCGAGGTATTGCTATAGTCTTGGTGTCGTCGTCCTTGTCGTCATTGTCGTGCGAACACTTTGACATTTAGTAATATCTCTGGTTCTACTGAAAGCAATCACTTGAAACTTGAAACTTGGTACACATATTCACCATCAAAAGAGCAACATACTATCAAGGGGGATAACTTAAGATGCATTTTGTGCAAATTATGCCCTTTTTCGATTTAGATTTTTTCCGCCATCCAACACTCAACAGCCGAGCGAAGGCACCCGTAGGCGGTGCTCTTGTTTCATACAAAACGTCCATAAAGTACAAAATGAAAGTTTTGCAGTAAAAGAGTTCTAATGCATCGCTGTAATACAAACATCGTTTCGGAAAATTGCTTCGGATTTTTTTTTTTTAAATGTAGTGCTAGGCACCTAAAATATCCACCAGAATAAGAGTATTATTAGATTTTTATTAAAGAAAAAATACATTCTTTTTTCTGTAATGCGAGGTGCAGTACACATTTACTTTTCGCTATATTACCAGTTTAATTCAATTAAATAGAATTTCAATTTAAGTATAGAATTGATCAAATGTGAACTTAAGATATATTCAGATATCAGTTATTTTTATTATATTTTCTTATGGTACTTTCGTCATTCATAAAGTTGTAATTGCGACCAATGTGCTTCAAGTTAGAGCACTTTATTTGTTAATCAAACGGGAAACTGTCTGATTAATCATGTCTGATAGTACGTTTGATGTTATGCAACTGGTTATTACTGGTTATTACTTTGATCCGACAAAATTTGGTGCTATAACTGTTTAAAACCTTAATGTCATAGAATCAAAGTGTCATGAGGTACATAACATATTTTAAAAGTCCAAATATTATGATTATTTATTTCAAGAAAACCACAGAAGGTCGGAACCGAAAAGGCCACCGATCTCAAGAACCATGCAGATACTGGGGACACAAACAAAAATACCAAATGGAGCCCAACACAACAACAGACAACAGATAATACCGACAACAAAGGTACAGAAGACAGTGTGGATGTCACTCCGTGAGACAATGTCGAAATACTATAATGGACTAGTTTCATTGAAACGAGTTTGTGAATTGTACATATTTGTGACCCAAGCCGCAAACAGGGATCATCTAGAATGTGCGTAAAGTGTCGACCTAGTCAGTCTACGCGAACTACGCAGACTAACTTGAGTCGAGACTTTACGCCATTTGCCCTAACTGAATCTGTAAGGATATATCTACCCACATGTGAAAGATTTTTGAAGTACGACCACTGGTTGACTTAACCGATCTCTTTCATAAAATATTAATTTTTGCGGATTTCCGAGTCGGCCCCTTTTCATGTAAATGGTCACAATAATTATCTAGATCTAAGTATTTATTTTGTGTCTTGTCTGAACTGTTTGAATGTAACAGTCTATTTTTTAACAGATTGCTTAAAACTATACAGACATCAATAAAACACCTTACTCATAAAGTCAAGGGTTGACTTGTTTTTGTACCAATATCACTTTTTCTCTCATCAATACATGGATAGGCTTTAACCTATTCTCGCGCCAATGAAATGTGGTCTGTGCTCCAGATGCCGTGACATGACTGAATGAAAAATTGTTAAAAGCGGCGTTCAATCTCTTTGATTCAGACGATAAACCGATTTGTGTAACCGGATACACCGAACGCTTTAACAGCAGATGAAAAAAACGATGTTTGCAAATAGTAACCCGCTTTGCACGCAGCAGTTCACACTGTTTTGTCATCCTAAACGCATGGCAGTTAATTTGGGTATCTTGGTAGTGCGAAAAGTGATGACTCTTGTCAGACTGCGCATTGCCCTATAACAACTGCCTCTCAAAAAGTGTTCAGGGTAAAACAGTTAAAAATATTTGTTTGTTGATGGTTAGAACTGACTGACTAGAAGTACATCACTTTACAAGTATCACCATAATGTTGAAGTAGGTATGAATTATAATATTGAAGAAAATAAACATGCTCAACAATTGAAATATCCCAAAACCTTTAGAATCAATCAACAGCAAACTTTTCACAATGATTGCATACATTTTTTTTGACAATGCCTTATTCGGGGAGCATAATCTGTCTCTGACGGCTATTAATTTTTTAAGGTTTGATATAGCCGATAAACCACCATAAAAACGCTGTTAGGACTAGTACTGCTTGTATTTGATGACAAAATTCGAAATTTCAAGTCGTAGTTACCATATGAAATTTTATTGCAGACAAATGCATGATAATAAATATTGAGACTGCACTCGATAGTCGCAGACGACGAAAAATGCTGACATTGGCGGGAAAATGTTAGCTAAATTCTGCATGATGATAAAAACTAGATGTACTTGTACTTGTTTGTGGACACAAAGACCGACATAGCTCATGAAAGTGCAGCAGTTATATTTGTCTGCAAAAGACGGAAATCCAGCACCTGTGGTGGCTCCTTTTATGAAATGTCCGACGTGCACTTGTAAAAAATGTTGGTGCTCATTTATCCCTCAGTGATGCATTTAAAAAATATTTACACGCTTAAAAATGCATGTTTACCATATGTAAATGAAGATAGCTATGGTGCATCCGTAACAAAATACGAGTGCGGATTAGGCCGCCGTTGACGTAGTGAGATAGCAGATGGAGGCTATAGTAAAATGGTGTAATGGTAGTGTTGGTGCGAGAAATACCAGGGGCTGTTTTACTTAACATCTTACGATAATTTGGGCTGTTTTACTTTGGGCTGTTTTACTTAACATCTTGCGATAATTTGGGCTGTTTTACTTAACATCTTACGACAATTTGGGCTGTTTTACTTAACATCTTACGATAATTTTTTGCGTTAGTCAAAAATTAAAGTTGCTTCTACAGTAGTAACTAAATATCTAATTTGCCATGCATCATCTCATTTGAATCGTCTTCAAAAGACAAAGACGATTCTAATGCGATATTGAAAGGCAGTATTTAACAATGAATGAAAATATCGGTACGATTTGTGATTTTTACTAACGATAAATATTTGTGTCAGAAGTTTAGTAAAACGTTCCCCTGGGTTTTATTACTAGGTGTCACAGTCGCCGCAACATGGCTGTAAAATTCTTAAAAGCGGCATCAAACCTATTCAAAGTGCGTATAGTTATTCAAAATAAACAAAAGTCAAAATCTGCAATAGGTTGTTTTCACTAGATATCAAGTGAAAGTGAACTTCGATATGGGTACTTATGTCCAATTTCGAATGTCAATGTTTGAAAAGATTACCAGGTGGATAAAATTCAAAGTTGTCGTCAATAGACATATTATATGAGTCTGTGCTTGACATTTCAAGCAATTTCATAAGTATTCTAGACTCAAACATTGAGCAGCTTAGACAGCCGCACTTTGCCCATAGAAGATTCACTGGCGACCCAAGGAGGGGTTAAGACAATATCTATCTAACAAACGCACAGTAGAGACTCTGGTTAGGCTGTGTTAGTGCAGAAGCTTGACAGGGGCATTGTTTTGTACATATGCGAATTGGAAATATTAGGCGCAGGCTTATGTTGAACATAAGGCTATATTTGTAAGTACCATAATGCTGTTATTTGACATTTTCCCTTCGTTATCATAATGCCTGGTTATCGAATGTCTGTAGCTATATATACATAACAAAATAGAGTTTTGAAGAAGCCCAAGTTATTTTATTGTATCATCTACAGAGTGACATAAGATTAAAAAAATATAAAAAAAAATATATCATGCAAATGATCATATGCAATGCAATGCTAATTGTGATGGCTTTGTGCTGTAGAAAACAAGGGTAGAAATTTGAAAACTTCTATAGAATTCAATATACCCAATGTCTACTCGTACAGAAAAACCTTGGGGAAGTGTATTCGTTTTGCATTGTGGTGTCCTTGTAATTATGGATAGGATATGCACTCGGAAGACCTTGGGTTGAAATCCCCTTAATGTGAGGTTAGTTCTACAGTGTCGTAAATGACTATATCTATGTAGACAATAAATATGAAACTGATCTATACCCTTGATATATGACTCGTCTAGTGGGAAAAATGGACCACCCGAGATCCATATAAAAGTGTCAAATATTTGAAAATGTGATTAGACAATAAGGGTCAATTAAGGGTGAATAGAAAGAATAATAACTAAGAGCATTGTGTAAAAGGGAAAAGGCCCGGTCCAAATCGGCCTATACAGGTCGAGCAAGTAGAGAAAGGTTTCATTTTCGTGTGACGCATTACAAATACCGGGCAAGCGGTCAGGATATCAAAACGCTGCAAACTGTTTGCAAATAATACTGTGCACGTACAAAGCAGGCCATAACTTGAAAACTGTTTTCGCCGTTTTGTCATTCTAGAAGCAGGGCTGCATTTATCTGGATTTCCAAGGTTACCAACAGACTTTTGAAAACAAGACAACGAAAAAATAGTTATTTGGCTAGAATGCAGTATTTTAAGCTTATATTTATGATTGTTTTAGTGTCGTAGACGATTGAACTACCTATCAAAAAAATTTAAGATAATGGACTCGTTCGATACCACCTGGTTCATTCGAAACACTATTTAGATCTTGCAGGATAAAAAATTATAACAACAAATGGTATCGGAATACTTGGCTTTGTCCGTAACACTTACAAAATGGAGTATTCAACTTCATGTTGACTACACAACATTTGCATTTTTCATGGTTCTTTGATATACTCTTCTACCAAAAAAGACATGCCTGTGAAAATCAATGAAGGATTAAATTATCCATTCTTTGAAAGATCACTTATAGTAATATCAACTTTACCCATCATTTAACACAATCCCTGTGTTCAGAATGTAAAAGCGCTTCGCAAGCGCTATTAGATGATACCCCGCTTTGCACGTGAACGTACGTGCAGAGCGAGGTATCATTTGGAAAGCGCTTCGCTAACGTTTTCATCCTGAACGCAGGGCAGGTCAATATATTCCAACTACCGGACTCTGTGCTTGATAATTCAGTCATCAGACAACTAAGCTTGTTATAACCGCAGGCAGTTGCTACATAGTCGAACTGTTGAATGAAAAGGTTGTCCTATATGAAAAAAATCTGATTATGAAATATTTGTCTTTGCTCATATCCTGTATTTGCAGGATTTTTTCATGTCACCTTGTCAGTTAGTAGGCTAAGTCTACTCATTAATCCTTCCGCCAGTCCTTCCACTTTAAGGGACAAATTAAGCATTGATTTCAAATAATTGGCACATTTTTTACAAGTCATAAGCATGTGTGCTTTTTCAAACCATTTTTTATGTCCAATGATAAATAGTTTCGCTTATTATAACTGTGTTCATGCTGCTGTTCGTAATCTAAACATTTAAGGGACAGAGGGTGACCTACCATTCGGAACATCACTCGGCCATTTCCGTAAACTGCACCAGACCTCGGATGTATGTAAGGCGGATGAGTATGTAACATTTTGTTAGGCGGAAACAGTGTAAGAAAAACTAACACTGTAGATTTAAATCTATTACAGTTAATAACAGCTGAAAAATCTTATTTTTTGAGAATGACGAATCATTCTCAAAAATTAAGATTTTTTCAGCCGATATTTAAGAACCTACAGTTGTATATATCAGGATACGATGGTTTCATGTCAGTGACTTATTAAACCAGTAGCGTTGGCGACGTCGAATGTTTTCACCCACAGTTTCGAGGGCTAACGCCATTCTAACAAACGTCATCGATTTTTTCCAAGGTTTTCCCGTATTTTTTTAAAATAGTCCGTCTATGTACATCCGAGGTTAATCGTGAGATTGGCCGAGTGGTGTTCCGAATGGATGACCTACATGTAAGAAATACGGACATGGCTTTTTCTTCACGTAACCGGTGGTTCTATTTTGCGTGAGGGGTCTCATATTCAATTAAGAAGTGTACTAAAAATATTTTGACATTAGGACATGCTTATTGTTTGAATTTGTAAAGTATTTTCAAAAACATTGAAGAAACTGTATAATAGTTTTAGAAAAGCAAAATATAAGGGTTTTTTTCATAGACTATCCCCTGATTTTTCATGCATTTTCCGACAACTTAAAATACAGTTGCTTTTTTGAAAACTTAATGATCAAACAAGGTACGAAAAAATACCTTTTCATGTTGGAATGCGACTAGGGTTATATGTCAATTGGACCAGTAACACAGTCTTAGGTTACATGTTCAACTCCAAATGTGCCTGTGCGTGACATATCCAACAATTTGAAATGTTCGTAAGGTGCGAACTTTGAACGGCGTAGACAGTCACCCACTATAAAATGTAATGTTACCTAATTTTGTACAGGTACTTTAAGACCTTATCTTTCTACTAAATACATAGTGAAGACTCTGGTCAGTCTGTGCGAATGCAAAGGCTGGTCAGATTCTTTGCTATGTACAAATATGAAATTATTGGAAATCTCACGCATAGGCTCAAACATCATTGTCAACATCATTTTATTCAAACATATCTATACTCATAATTTGTAAGTGGATTAAATGCATATTTTGCTCAATACATGATGAATCTTTGATATTTAAAGTTCTTCATTCTTTAAACTTGGATTTTTTGTCTCTTTAATAAGCTCTTTTGGGTATTCCTTGAATTTTTTTTACTTTTCTTGTCTACATTCCAAGGGTAATCCATCTATGAATTCCTCATTCAGGAAACTCTAATGGAAAAAATAAACATTCTGACGAAAAATATAATTTCTAGTAGAGGGGACAAGTTACCCCGAGGTAACGTGTCCCAGAGGATAAGTAACCAAACCCTTGGTAACCCATCCCACCTCCCAGAGCCGAAGTATTTTAATATTTTTTGATATTTTTTATTCTTCGTCTTAAACATTATATTTGCATTATGTATCAGTCTGTGTAACTAGGTGATATCAGATAGGTCTTTTGGATTTCCAAGAAAACTAGTTTAAATTTTCGCCTCGGAATTTCATATCTAATTTACTTTTAAGGTTTTTTCTTGAAATTTAAAAATTTTCTGTATAAATTCCAAGGGGAATCTATCTATTAATTTATCATACAGAAAACTTCTAACAGAAAAGATACTCATACTTATTCATATTTTTTCTCGTGTCGACTTTCATATCATCACATCATACCAACAACGACTACCGGGTATCTTTTTTTTTAAGTTAAAGTAATTCAAGAAAACTTTTGTTTTGAGAAAAAAAAATTAAAAAGCCAAACTTTTTCTAATGGGAGACAAGCTACCCCGGGGGTGGGGAGGGGGCAGGTTACCCCGGGGGTAGCTCAGTAAAACACGAAACAGTGTTACACCGGTATTCAACTTGAGCAGAATTATTAAACCGATATAAGGTCCACTTCTAACTTCCACTTAAAGGTTATTTTATCTTCGTAAGTATATCCTCAAAAAACAACGACGTCGATAAGAACAATAAATATATTAAAGGGATAAAATGTGAAATAAAAGTTAAATCTAAAATTGTAAGAAATATCAGAGCCTTTTGATAAATAGAATATAGCCTTTTTATTTTTCAATTTTAACTGAATCATAGTAAAATGAGTTTTGAGAATATTCAAAAAAAAAAAAAAAACCGAAACTTTTATTTCTTGAACAAAATGATTAAATGAATTTTAAATGGAAATATGCGAATAAAGCATATTACAGACTTGTAACAGCTTGTTAAATTGATTAAGAAAAAAGTCATGGAAAATGCACAGCCCTGCGTTTAGGTTCACCAAAATGTGCAAAAAGTTTTCCTATTGTACCGCGTGTACAATTAGAAAACTGTTAACATCGTTTGGTGATCCTGAAGGCAGGGCAGGTTTGTCATAATGTTCCTTTTCTATTCATCATTCAAAACTCTGGGTCTGATCTCAGTCTTAATGTTACACAATGAATAAAGTAATAACACGAGTTCGTTACTCCATATAACAAAAAAATACAATCTTCCCTTCTCACAGCTTTTTGACATTGACATAATATAAAACAGATATGCAGATATTTTATACTAATGTTAAGACGTCCTTTATTAGAATCTTATGCACAAGCTACGTGTTCAACATTAGCTTTGTGCATAGTGATCCTTGTCTACACAATCCATAAATATATTTGGTATATATTACACTATATATTTTCAAAAGAACATTTGAAATATCAGTTTGCATAATATCATACTTTAAGATAACTCTTATATGTTATTGTTGTAGATTTGTATGTATTTTAGGCCGGTGGCCTCTATTTACGCTACACAATAAACTGTTAAACTGTTATTTTAGTCATGGATGTATTTAAGTTCACAGTTATCTACTTAGATATCGATTTTGACTTATTTGTAACATAAAGTGTAATTCCGCTCCCTTTTTTGCGTGACGAGTCACATTTTAAAAGTAAAATGAAAAACAGAAATCTTGTTAACACGATCATTAAGATGAACTTTCAGCACGTATTGACTGAAGAACGTGTGAAAAAAGGCTGAAATAAAATGTGTATGATGTTCCAGTTTTACTTGGTAATTGGTGGCATTGTTGGAGTATGTGAGATTTTTATTGTCTTTTTGTTGTTGTTGTTGTTGTTGTTGTTGTTTTGTTGTTGCTGCCGTTGTTTGCTTTTTTTATATGACGTGAACATTGATGTGTGTTTTTTTTCTGTTTTTGTTTTTATCATACATATTGTTGTTGTTTTCTGATTATTTTCGGTTGCTGTAAGTATTGATTTTTTGTGTGTGTGAGTGAGTGTGTGCGTATGGGTTTTTTTTAAATTGGCTATTTTGAGACAAAAAATATTTTAAAATTGTCCATATCCGCTAGCTACTATCAAAGATATTTATTTGAAAGTTGGGTTGGTATATATTCACTATCTTAAAATTTTAAACGGGAAAATTTCTATGTGAATATACGGAAAAAATTGCACTTTTAAGACAAGGACTTTTTCGCCTTTAAGCAACGACGTCCGAGTGTGGCAACCGCCTCGCTTTATTTTTACCCTGATTTTGTATCATTATGATTTTTTAAAAGGAAGTTTACTAAAATATCTTTGCTTTGTTAGCTTTCAGTACTTTCATTACTCTGATGATTTTTATTCACCATCAGGCAATATATATTTATCGGGAAAAGGCGTCAAGACATTATGAAAAATATCAATCCAATTCAACCGCACACATTTAAAGGTGCTCTTTCACAGATTTTCATAGAAATAAAGGTCTATAAATTTCCAGTCTATAAATTTCAAAATCGTTCTTTTTCTGGAATAATCTTTCTTTTGCATGTATTGATATGAAGTTTTCAGCTGCCAAATACTTTTACCTTAGTTTTTGATTGAATAAGACAAACATGTGGAATTCACAGGCGAAAAAGCTGGCTCGAAATTGAAGATTAAGTTTTAAGGCTTTAGCAGTTGATTTATTTTTCAGAATGAATTTGCTAAATACAGGAATATCGACTGAAGAACGTGTGAAAAAAGGCTGAAATAAAATGTGTATGATGTTCCAGTTTTACTTGGTAATTGGTGGTATTGTTGGAGTATGTGAGATTTTTATTGTCTTTTTGTTGTTGTTGTTGTTGTTGTTTTGTTGTTGCTACCGTTGTTTGCTTTTTTTATATGACGTGAACATTGATTTTTTCCTGTATTTGTTTTTATCAAATATATTGTTGTTGTTGTTTTCTGATTATTTTTTTGGTTATTGTAAGTATTGATTTTGTGTGTGTGAGTGAGTGTATACATGTGTTATAATTCGATTGGCTATTTTGAGACAAAAATTATTTTAACTTTGTCCATATCCACTAGCTACTATCAAAGATATTCATTTGAAAGTTGGGTTGGTATGTATTCACCATCTTGAAAGTTTAAACGGGAAAATTTCTAAGTGAATTTGTGGAAAAATATTGCACTTTTATGACTAGGACTTTTTCACGTTCAAGCAAACATATCTGAGTTTGGCAACCGCCTTCGCAGCTTATATTTTAGTACTCATTAGAAATGAGTTTAAACCATTTAAAAAACAGCGTGAAAAATACAATTTTTAAAGCACAAAAAGTTTTATGTTAAAACCACGCAATCGTGTCATTTGATTCCACTTTTACATAGATCAAGTTCTATATTCTTGCAGCATGCAGATCTATAAGCAAGTTCTGATCAGACCATCTCGTAGCAAGAAACATTTTGTCTAACTATAGACTAGTAAAAGACAGATTAAAATGTTGCCCAATATCCATTTTAGAAATGTTAAATTTGAAAGATATGCACAGTCTAAATGTAAATGAGTCAACTAGAATTATTTTGTCACTTTTGTTTATTTATATGCACGTTTGAATTTCAGATTTTCAACAACGTTTTTGAAGAATTGAAATAAACCTTGCTTGCTCAAGTTGTTCAAGTATACTATGCCCACGGATCTTGTGGTTTCTTTAAACAATTTTGGAATAATTTGCGACACATTCAAAACTGTCATTCTGTGAAAAATAGATAAACAAATATCTAAGCAGGTTCGAATTAAAGATTTAAAGATAATAAAAACATCGTGAAATTGACAAGATGATTTTTTTAACGATATTGGAATGAATTTGAATGAGCGGGATGAACGAGTTATGAGTAAAATTAAAGGGGGGTTATCGAGCATCGATAATTTTGTTCAGGATGAACAAAATTATCGATGTTCATTACCCCCTTTAAAAAAAGTATGCATACAAGGTATATAATTAGCTTTCTATTCCTTCAAGAAACAATCAGACAATAATAATTTTAATTATGTCAGTGAAATCGCGATTTATTTCTATCTATTGTCAATTGGAACTTAGTTGTTTATCTTATCTTTTTTAAACATTTTGAGCGTTTTTGAATGGTTATAGTGAGTGTTTGGAATGAATGAATGGAGCACTGAGAGAGTGATTTAGAATGGTTTTGGTTGGAATGAATGTCAATTTTACGATGTTATTTACTGTACGAGGGACGATCCATAAATTCGTAAAATGTGCCTATTACTTAGGCATTTCTAGCTTGTTCAGTGTAAAGTCTGTTGTGAGTGTAGCTCAGTATCTTGAAAGAGCACAAATGTTATTATTTGTGCGAAACCATATTTAGCAGCCTTGAATTTCGTTACCATAGTAACATATGTATGCTTAGGCGGGGGAGCGTGAAAAATAATGAAAATATGTTACATTAATCAAATTTTCTGAAAGTGTTCGTAAATTTTATTTGAAATTTCTTGCTATAAGTAAATAAGGCACAAATAGGGAATCAGTTGTCATGCTTTAAACATTTTGGAAAGAGTTTTTACGGATACAAAATATTTTGAAAAAGATTATAATTCGAGTGAATAGTACCCGGACGTCAACAACAAGATGTGAAGTCCGTTTACTTTTCGAATTTTGTAATTTTCATGAGTTATGCACCATCCAAACATTTCAGATAATTTAGAAAATAATATTATGACAAAAGGGTAGTTTTTCTGAAATTACCTCTTATATTCAAAGAGCGCCAGGCTTTATAAGAGAATTGAGAATGGTATAATGGATTTTATAGAAAATGAAGTCGTTCCAAATGATTCTCATTTTATTCAAATATAAAGGTCCTGCATTTAGGTCTCCATTTCATTAAAAATTCTATTGATATAGAAATTATACACAATGGAATTCAAAATGGAATATGGACACTTTCTGCAATTTGATTTAATACGCATGCGAGCAAATGATAACTATGTAGATAAGAGTAAATAATGACGTCGCATATGACGTTCTGGTTCCCTCGCCTACATGCGGGGTCTATGTCTTAGATTGGTAACTTTACAATACAATACAATACAATACAAATAGTTTATTGCATTAAACATTACAGTGTTTACAGCAAAACAAATTTAATCAATCAAAATAGAGGATTCGACATGGTTAACAGAAGAAAATATCAATTACGTGAACAAAATAGATATCATTTTCTTTGGAGAAAAGCAAAGTATAGGTATTTATATAGGTTTAGAATAACAGTTTTTGATTTGTTTGTTAGTAAATTTGTAAATTTCTGTAAAGTTGACCAAACATAGTAATACCGTTTAAGATAATTTTTTTTCTAATTTCATCATATTTCGGGCAAATCAGTAGGAAATGGTATTCGTTTTGTATGCTTTTGAGTTATTCTGGTATCTTCCTTCTTCAATATCTAAATTATGTGAAGACAATCTAAATTTTGTAAGGGAACATCTAAATCTTTTATCGTTAATATAATCTAAGTAATGTTCAAACTTAAAATCGTGTTTGAATATTGATTAGGTTTGTAGACGATTTGAATAATTGATATTTGCGTACCATTCTTGGTAATACATATCTAACAACCTCTGTTTTATTAATTCATAGTTGACTTCAATAACAAATTGGTTTTGCCAAATGAAATGCAAGCCAGATTCATCCTGTATGCTTCTTACTTGATAAGCCCAATTTAGTGTGTTATAATCATGTCCATTTTCTAAATCATTGATCAACATCTTATACGTATTAAACAGAATAGAATTTTCGTTACAGCCGCTATATTACTAACACATTCGAAAATTTCCGCAATTGTTGCATTAAATGAATGTATAATTTTTATTTTGAAAGCCAACTTTTCTAAAGTTTTATAACCCCATTTTACGAATTTCTGGATCAACCCTCGCACATGTAAAAAACAAGTTGGTTTGTTATTATGGGCGACATTTTAGACGAGACTGATTAAATTCCGTCTACTATTTCATTTAATTTCAATTTATTTTGCAAACACTGCATTATGAGAGAATTTGATACCTTTACAAACTAGTAAATCGACCGCTTTTCTTCGATGGTGATTTTGTCCATGTACGGTCTAGATTACACAGTTTTAACAACAGAATCAAAGTCCCTACAGCTATTAGGCTACATTTCAATATGTAAGGCCTTCTGAATTGTGTTTGCCAATATTGTGTAATGTCAAGGATTTATAATACTCCGTTTATTTTGGAGTAAAATAAAAATAATAATAATAATAATAATTAGATAAATAATTAAATAGGAAACGCTTAATATACATATTTGCTTCAGGGGCTAAATATTTACTCTAGAGTTGTTTTTTGGTATTTAGATCTATCGTAACTTGAAAAGTTATAGTTCGAAGGTTTTGGTAAAACACACGTAGATAAAACACTGACAGAGATATACTCTTTTCTTGTAAATCTTTTATGAAACATTTAAATGCATATTCATGGTATATCCACCCAACAAAATTACATGTTCTCTCCCTTCTTTCAATTCAATATGAAGCCAAAAATTAAATACAAAAAATACATCTAAACTAAAAGGTTTTTCGCATTTAGCTACTGCGAGCTCAATAATACAACACAGCTACAACACAACTTCGTTTTAAAATTATTTTTTCATACCCTTTACGGTATGAAATGAATATTGACTAGAAAGGACATCAATTTCTGTTGATAATTGGAATAGTTTGTTTAACTGCAGTTTATATTGTCTAAGAACCATGTATAGACACACATGTTTTACTGAGTGACCAAATGTACGGATGGTTAATGGAAAAAAAACTGACTTTGATCACACGCTCAAACTCGTGAATCTGTAAGGTTTGTATAACGCATTATCCTTTTATTGTTAATATTTTGTTTGTTTGTTAATTTCTTCTTCTTCAGTTATGTGATAGCCAACTGTCGGTGCCCAAACAGATATGTCTGCGTGCTGGCTGTAATGTTAACGGAACGGCGACATGTAAACAGGACGTCATGAATAATACACGATGTATCTGCTATCCTGGTTATTCGGTAAGGCCGCCTGTATATTGACTTATAAAGGCACAAATTTTAGCACTGAGTAATCAAAGGTCCATTTTGTCTAAACATGTATAGACAAAATTATCTTTTTATCACATACTTATTTTAGCCCTGCGTTCAGAATGAAAACATAAGCGAAGCGCTTTCGAAATGATACCTTGACTGGCGAGCCCGCCTCAATCTATCGAAGGGTTACGTAGATTGGGACAGGTTAACCAGTCTAAATGATACCTCGCTTTGCACGTATGTGCACGCGCAAAGTTGAGTATCATCTCGAAGCGCTCGCGAAACGTTTTTACATCCTGAACACGGGCAGTACATCTACATCATTGTAAAAATTCGAGTTTTCAATTTTATTCAGCATCAGTCAATGTATATTTAGCGGGAAAAGGCGTCAAGCCATTATGAAAAATATCAGAGCAATTCAACCGCACTCATTTAAAACTTATCGACCACTTAGAAGTCATGTGAAATGAAATAGGGTCACAAAGGCCGATGGACGAAAAGGCCCAGAGTACAATGGGGCCCATTGACAAAAAGGCCCGGGTCAAAAAGGCCAAGTCCCAAAAGGCCAACTTTGTAAAGAGACCAAAATGGCACACTCTCAAAATAAGACCAAAAAGGCCCAATCCAAAGTGCCAAAATTAAATTGATTTATCATTATATTGTTTTAGAAGTCTATTTGTATGGTATTGAAATCCATTTGTCACTCAGCTGACAAAGCGTGGAAAAGGATTAACATTTTTCAAAGTCTTAAAAATCGTCTTGATAGACAATCCCTTCAAGCCATTTACTTTTCGTTTATTCGCCCTATGATAGAATATGCAGATGTAATTTGGGACAACAGCTCAAAAAATTTAAAAGACGAACTCGATAAAATCCAAGCGGAAGCTGCAAGGATAGTGACCGGCTGTACAAAGCTTGTTTCGCTCGCTGATCTCGATAAAGAGTCAGGATGGGAATCACTAGAAGAACGTAGGCGAAAACATAAACTAATATTATACTTCAAAATGGTAAAAGGAATAACGCCAGATAGTTTAAGTTCTTTAGTTCCCAACTCAATAGGAAGCACATCCTCATATAGTCTACGCGGATCTCGAAACCATAGAGTGCCAATTTGCAAGACAGAACTTTATAAAAGGTCATTTCTCCCGACAGTTATTGAAGATTGGAATAATTTGCCTATTGAAATACGGGAGCAAGATTCATTATCATACTTTAAGAACTATCTTAATCGTGACAAACCCGTACCAAATAAGTTGTACTTTTTAGGACAAAGGAAGCTTCAAGTCATACATACAAGGATAAGAAATAAATGCAGCTCTTTGAATCACCATTTATTTGCATATTTATTTGTTGACTCCCCCCTTTGTTCTTGTGGTCGTACCGAGACAAGCGAACACTTCTTTTTTGAATGTTATAAGTACATTAATATAAGAGAACGACTTTTTGGCAAATTATTAGTTTTCGGCAACATCGACATTGATATGCTTCTCTGTGGAAAAGAAACGCTGGCAATTGACGAAAACTCATTTATTTTCAATGAAGTTCAATGCTACATCAGAGAAAGTAAACGATTTATTTAAAATTCATACTACGCCTAAAAATAAAACAAAACAATACTTCGACGTATTATCAAGTGAACAGGCTGAGTTGTTTTGTGAAGTTGTTGCTAATATCGTTTTTACATGAATCAGAAAGACATAAGAATAACACAATTACCCCTTACCCCTATGCCCACTTAATTTCATTACACATACTATCTTATTTAACCCTGATTAACTATTCTCTATACGTTAAAATAATAATTGAAAGCAAAATACCCTTTTTTTCTAAAAACATCTATAAATGTGTACACATATTAAGCCATCAACAAGGAAAAGAACTTTATAAGCCCCGCTTTCGTTCTAATCCTTTTTGCATGTTTATGTTGAGAATTGTCAATTTATTATGTACAATTGTATACTATGCAAATAAAATATGTTTAAACCAAATCCATTTGTCTTGAGGCTGTTAGAATTAATGCAATATGACTAGTTAACATACCCGGGAAAAGCTTAACATGTTTTACTTGCGTGACGTTACATTCAAGAATCAAGATAAAAGTGTAGAAACTGTTAAAAAAAACACGTAATTTTACATTTGAACTGTTTTCTCTTACTGATTATTTAAATCAGTTTGTTTACGAACAGCCAATCATATCTCTTACACAAATAAAGACAAAAGAAAGATATGCTGGTAATGGGTATAATCATATCTTATTATCAAAAAGTTTCTATCTTTAATCTTAATGACTCTTTTACGTTAACATTCGCTTTCATATTTAGAGTATCTAGAGTCTTATTATGACGTGAACATTGATTTTTTCCTGTATTTGTTTTTATCAAATATATTGTTGTTGTTGTTTTCTGATTATTTTTTTGGTTATTGTAAGAATTGATTTTGTGTGTGTGAGTGAGTGTATACATGTGTTATAATTCGATTGGCTATTTTGAGACAAAAATTATTTTAACTTTGTCCATATCCACTAGCTACTATCAAAGATATTCATTTGAAAGTTGGGTTGGTATGTATTCACCATCTTGAAAGTTTAAACGGGAAAATTTCTAAGTGAATTTGTGGAAAAATATTGCACTTTTATGACTAGGACTTTTTCACGTTCAAGCAAACATATCTGAGTTTGGCAACCGCCTTCGCAGCTTATATTTTAGTACTCATTAGAAAAGAGTTTAAACCATTTAAAAAACAGCGTGAAAAATACAATTTTTAAAGCACAAAAAGTTTTATGTTAAAACCACGCAATCGTGTCATTTGATTCCACTTTTACATAGATCAAGTTCTATATTCTTGCAGCATGCAGATCTATAAGCAAGTTCTGATCAGACCATCTCGTAGCAAGAAACATTTTGTCTAACTATAGACTAGTAAAAGACAGATTAAAATGTTGCCCAATATCCATTTTAGAAATGTTAAATTTGAAAGATATGCACAGTCTAAATGTAAATGAGTCAACTAGAATTATTTTGTCACTTTTGTTTATTTATATGCACGTTTGAATTTCAGATTTTCAACAACGTTTTTGAAGAATTGAAATAAACCTTGCTTGCTCAAGTTGTTCAAGTATACTATGCCCACGGATCTTGTGGTTTCTTTAAACAATTTTGGAATAATTTGCGACACATTCAAAACTGTCATTCTGTGAAAAATAGATTAACAAATATCTAAGCAGGTTCGAATTAAAGATTTAAAGATAATAAAAACATCGTGAAATTGACAAGATGATTTTTTTAACGATATTGGAATGAATTTGAATGAGCGGGATGAACGAGTTATGAGTAAAATTAAAGGGGGGTTATCGAGCATCGATAATTTTGTTCAGGATGAACAAAATTATCGATGTTCATTACCCCCTTTAAAAAAAGTATGCATACAAGGTATATAATTAGCTTTCTATTCCTTCAAGAAACAATCAGACAATAATAATTTTAATTATGTCAGTGAAATCGCGATTTATTTCTATCTATTGTCAATTGGAACTTAGTTGTTTATCTTATCTTTTTTAAACATTTTGAGCGTTTTTGAATGGTTATAGTGAGTGTTTGGAATGAATGAATGGAGCACTGAGAGAGTGATTTAGAATGGTTTTGGTTGGAATGAATGTCAATTTTACGATGTTATTTACTGTACGAGGGACGATCCATAAATTCGTAAAATGTGCCTATTACTTAGGCATTTCTAGCTTGTTCAGTGTAAAGTCTGTTGTGAGTGTAGCTCAGTATCTTGAAAGAGCACAAATGTTATTATTTGTGCGAAACCATATTTAGCAGCCTTGAATTTCGTTACCATAGTAACATATGTATGCTTAGGCGGGGGAGCGTGAAAAATAATGAAAATATGTTACATTAATCAAATTTTCTGAAAGTGTTCGTAAATTTTATTTGAAATTTCTTGCTATAAGTAAATAAGGCACAAATAGGGAATCAGTTGTCATGCTTTAAACATTTTGGAAAGAGTTTTTACGGATACAAAATATTTTGAAAAAGATTATAATTCGAGTGAATAGTACCCGGACGTCAACAACAAGATGTGAAGTCCGTTTACTTTTCGAATTTTGTAATTTTCATGAGTTATGCACCATCCAAACATTTCAGATAATTTAGAAAATAATATTATGACAAAAAGGGTAGTTTTTCTGAAATTACCTCTTATATTCAAAGAGCGCCAGGCTTTATAAGAGAATTGAGAATGGTATAATGGATTTTATAGAAAATGAAGTCGTTCCAAATGATTCTCATTTTATTCAAATATAAAGGTCCTGCATTTAGGTCTCCATTTCATTAAAAATTCTATTGATATAGAAATTATACACAATGGAATTCAAAATGGAATATGGACACTTTCTGCAATTTGATTTAATACGCATGCGAGCAAATGATAACTATGTAGATAAGAGTAAATAATGACGTCGCATATGACGTTCTGGTTCCCTCGCCTACATGCGGGGTGTATGTCTTAGATTGGTAACTTTACAATACAATACAATACAATACAAATAGTTTATTGCATTAAACATTACAGTGTTTACAGCAAAACAAATCCCAATCCAAAGTGCCAAAATTAAATTGATTTATCATTATATTGTTTTAGAAGTCTATTTGTATGGTATTGAAATCCATTTGTCACTCAGCTGACAAAGCGTGGAAAAGGATTAACATTTTTCGAAGTCTTAAAAATCGTCTTGATAGACAATCCCTTCAAGCCATTTACTTTTCGTTTATTCGCCCTATGATAGAATATGCAGATGTAATTTGGGACAACAGCTCAAAAAATTTAAAAGACGAACTCGATAAAATCCAAGCGGAAGCTGCAAGGATAGTGACCGGCTGTACAAAGCTTGTTTCGCTCGCTGATCTCGATAAAGAGTCAGGATGGGAATCACTAGAAGAACGTAGGCGAAAACATAAACGAATATTATACTTCAAAATGGTAAAAGGAATAACGCCAGATAGTTTAAGTTCTTTAGTTCCCAACTCAATAGGAAGCACATCCTCATATAGTCTACGCGGATCTCGAAACCATAGAGTGCCAATTTGCAAGACAGAACTTTATAAAAGGTCATTTCTCCCGACAGTTATTGAAGATTGGAATAATTTGCCTATTGAAATACGGGAGCAAGATTCATTATCATACTTTAAGAACTATCTTAATCGTGACAAACCCGTACCAAATAAGTTGTACTTTTTAGGACAAAGGAAGCTTCAAGTCATACATACAAGGATAAGAAATAAATGCAGCTCTTTGAATCACCATTTATTTGCATATTTATTTGTTGACTCCCCCCTTTGTTCTTGTGGTCGTACCGAGACAAGCGAACACTTCTTTTTTGAATGTTATAAGTACATTAATATAAGAGAACGACTTTTTGGCAAATTATTAGTTTTCGGCAACATCGACATTGATATGCTTCTCTGTGGAAAAGAAACGCTGGCAATTGACGAAAACTCATTTATTTTCAATGAAGTTCAATGCTACATCAGAGAAAGTAAACGATTTATTTAAAATTCATACTACGCCTAAAAATAAAACAAAACAATACTTCGACGTATTATCAAGTGAACAGGCTGAGTTGTTTTGTGAAGTTGTTGCTAATATCGTTTTTACATGAATCAGAAAGACATAAGAATAACACAATTACCCCTTACCCCTATGCCCACTTAATTTCATTACACATACTATCTTATTTAACCCTGATTAACTATTCTCTATACGTTAAAATAATAATTGAAAGCAAAATACCCTTTTTTTCTAAAAACATCTATAAATGTGTACACATATTAAGCCATCAACAAGGAAAAGAACTTTATAAGCCCCGCTTTCGTTCTAATCCTTTTTGCATGTTTATGTTGAGAATTGTCAATTTATTATGTACAATTGTATACTATGCAAATAAAATATGTTTAAACCAAATCCATTTGTCTTGAGGCTGTTAGAATTAATGCAATATGACTAGTTAACATACCCGGGAAAAGCTTAACATGTTTTACTTGCGTGACGTTACATTCAAGAATCAAGATAAAAGTGTAGAAACTGTTAAAAAAAACACGTAATTTTACATTTGAACTGTTTTCTCTTACTGATTATTTAAATCAGTTTGTTTACGAACAGCCAATCATATCTCTTACACAAATAAAGACAAAAGAAAGATATGCTGGTAATGGGTATAATCATATCTTATTATCAAAAAGTTTCTATCTTTAATCTTAATGACTCTTTTACGTTAACATTCGCTTTCATATTTAGAGTATCTAGAGTCTTATTATGCATTTGGGCCTTTTCGATTAGATTCAATTGTGGGCCTTTTTGTACTGGGCCTTTTTGGTCAATTCTGATTGTGGGCCTCTTTGGGCTGGGCCTTTTTGACCCGAGGGCCTTTCTAACACTAGGCCTTTTTGACCCAACACCATGTGAAACGGTGCTCGGGATGCATAACGATAACTTAAAATATCTAAAACCGTAAAACGTCATTCATCAGTTTTAAAAATAAATGAGACATAAATGGTGTACACATGAATTCGATCAATTTATTCAATCATAAATGCTTAAAACTAATATTTGTTGATTTTTGCTTAACAAAGGGGTACGTCCTTTTTGGTTCCGGGTTCGATCCCCGGCACTCATTCTTTCCGATTATCTATCTTCCGACAATGGGTTAATAATCGTAGACCTATGTGGAAAAAACATTTGGAGGCTAGGAAAGGGTGCAATGGTGATGCTGATGCGAGAAATACCAGGAATCCATTGTTAGGTGCTCCAGCCGCCGCGATATAACTGAAAGATTTTTGAAAGCTGCGTTTAACCCACTCAAACAGACAAAACAAACATCCTTTCTGAATACAGATTTCCAACAAATGTGGAGAGATGGACGAGTGTAAGGAACACGACCCCTGTAAATTTGGCATTTGTGTCAATACCATTGGCAGCTTTAGGTGAGTGCGTTTTAATATGGGACCTGTCATGCGAAAATGAATAGACTGAGAAATACGAAAGTAATGTTCCTATTCAACCTGCCCTGCGTTCAGGCTCACAAAACGAAGCAAACAGTTTTTCAATTATACCCCGTTTTGCACGTTCGCATGCGTACAAAGCGGGGTATAATTGGAAACCTGTTTGCGAACGCAGGGCAGCTAAGCATACTCTGAGTGCTGATTAGGCAGGAACCAGTTTTGATTCCGGCAGATTTGTAAGAAATCTTACTAGGTCCTACATAATGGTCCATCAAATTTTTCCTTCGATGGACCCCTAATTGACTCAGGCTCTGTTTTGTCAAATCTTAAACTTACGGAATACCCAGATGGGTGAATTTATCTAAAACACGGGTGTTTAATCGATAAGGCGAACATTCTGCATATGTATATAAAACAAATATGTTTGACCCGTCAAGAGAAGAGGGTTGCCATGTTGAATGAGAATGAGAATCGAGACTTTTTGAAGAATCACTTTACGTAAAATGATCACCCTGACTTATCCTTTGTTTACCATGAAGTCAGGGTAACCCGACCTTCAGATACCAATAGAAGGGATTCGCCCTCGTCTTCTAGGAACCTAAAAGACATATGTGAAAAGGGACCCTTTTGGAAGTGCGAAAAGTCTGGCCCCTAGTCAGACAGCGGGTTCTGCGCAGACTGACAAGTGTCGAAACTATTCGCAAGTATCTATTTTTCTGAATCTAGAATTATTTTTCTACATTCCAATGTAAAAATTTCCGTGAGCTGCCTTCTGGTTGACCTATGCTGCATCCAATGTTGTTTCGATATATTTGTTTTACGGAGTTTCCAGGTGGTCACTTTTGGCGCGACTGGTCACATATTCAAAATAAGCACGAAAATGAAAACAAAATAAAGATCTAAATCTAAACAAACTAATGAGCGAACTGCTTCACATGATATAGGCCTATCATTTCAATTGTTAGTGTTCACTATTGAATCCAGTAGTGTACATGTGTAACTGTGTAACTGCAAGGGCGTGCAATGAAAATGAACGTGAACATCAAATAACCCATGTGAGCAGCTGGCGAAAAGTTGCTAGTCAGACAAGTACTTAATATGCGGGTCAAATTTGCCCTTGGTGTTAATATGTCGTTTTTGTTTAACCGAAAGGGCTCGATCGTGTTAAGGCGCCTAATCAAATAAGTCTCAGGCGATTTGCGATGTTTATCGGACCATATCGGATTTGCTTCAATGAAACACAGGACAACATCGTTGAACTAATGGCCGGCTTGGTTAAAATGTTCTGCAACTGGAGACCTATTGATTGAATCTTCGGGTTTTCCAGTTAGATCGGTGCAAATTGATGCGCTTATTGAGCTGTTGCCTGGTTTCGCCGACATATTTTAGTGGCATACCGTACATGTCACAATGTATACAGAATTTGATGTTTTGCA
The DNA here is from genome assembly GCA_948146395.1 of Fragum whitleyi. Classification (NCBI taxonomy): domain Eukaryota; kingdom Metazoa; phylum Mollusca; class Bivalvia; order Cardiida; family Cardiidae; genus Fragum; species Fragum whitleyi. The sequence goes on from OX411555.1 coordinate 29,350,769, forward strand.
ACTGTGTGAACCTCTAATTGCGGAAACAGCACCAAGAAGCGACTTGAAATTTGCGTTTCGTACATGATATTGCACGTTTGGCATCTGGGTGTTTTACACGGTCCAGAAATTCCAAGAGAGTCATTAGTTATTGCAGGACTTATTTTGGCTCTCACCAGAATGTCTCGAGGTGACTTGAGTCCTCGGTATGCGACGACTGGTTTCTCAGAAAACAATCTGCTGAGTTTGCTGGATGACTCAATTTTGGACCAGTGTTTGTCTATTATAGAGTAAATGTTGGGCAAGTCAGAATGGTACGCTAAAACGAACGGGATTCTGTTTGATTGCTGTACAATTTTGGTACTGATAAAGAAAAAATGAGTTTCGAAAGTGCTTGGGTTATTTATGCTTTAAGCAATAATCCAAATTACTTAAACTTACGATTATTTCAGATGTGAATGTCTTCCCGGTAAACATGGAGACCATTGTAATTTAGATGACACGTCGTTTAACTGTACGATAGGTTACGATATGGTCCACGGCAACTGCACGGACATCGATGAATGTACTTACAGGTGACTACACTGAAACGAACTTCTAAACGGCCACCTTTTTTAAGAAAATTTATCATATTTCCCTTGGTATCTGAAATGGCTAGTAGTCGAATTCATCATAAATTGTATCATAAATTATACAGTGAGAAACTTCGATTTTTGTCAACTCGAAAAAAAATTGAAGAAAGCAACAAATTTGAAAGGAATTCAAGAGTTTCCCTTATTTAAAAAATGAACATTGGTAGGTGGTGTAATTCTGACAGAGAAAAATAAGGCAATTGTAATATTATCTTATTCAATAATCTTAAATCTGACACGCAAATGTCATCATAGTTTGACGCTTATTGGATTAATTTTCGAGAATACTTGAGACCGAATTTAAAAATTCCTTTTCAAGTGCCAGTTCTGTGACTTTCGCAAAGAAGAGTTCCTATGTTTGACAGTTTACTACAGATACCAAGTTCAAACATTCAAATCCATTGTCATTTAGAATACGTAAAATTGAATGACCATTAATAAAGAAATGAAAGATACTCTATTAAATGACTATACTTAAAAATGTTAAAATCTTAAAAGTGTGACAAATGCAACGTGGCCAGAAATGCGTTTTGGTGTATTGTCGTCACTGTGACCTAGATGGCTTACTGGTTATGTGTACGATAGGTTATGGTGTGGATATGAATGAAGGTACATACAGGTAGAGGATAATCGTTTGTTTCAGTGTAAGATCGATTTCAATGAGTGAACAACAAAAGCTATATTTTCACTTTATCTCGATAAACCACCAAAAAGCATTAAAGAATGTACCTTAGTTACAATTCTAAAAGGTAGCTGCTTGCATACTTTCTGGTCTACGATTCATTCATATATGTACGTGTAGTTCTGATTATCGACTCTAATTACTTAGCGTACAGTCTAACAACTGCCATAAGCTAGTTTGTATAAAATGACAATTTCCATTTTCTTACATTTCAGATCAGTCAATCCCTGTGCTAGGGGACATTGTCAGAACACTATAGGTAGCTATAGTTGTATATGTCCTCCAGGATGGACGGGTGATCGCTGTAATAACGATATACAGGAGTGTAACAACAGTCCGTGTCACCATGGTAACTGTACAAACACGTGGGGATCTTTCATTTGTAATTGTGATCCTTCATGGACTGGGACTCTATGTGATACATCACTCACAACAATCGTAACGACTCTATCACTCACAACAGCCACGACCACCCAATCAAAATCTACAGCCGCGATAAGCTCATCACGCACTACAGCCCCGACAAACGTTAGTATCGGGTATACACTCAACAGCTCTACAATCGCTGTTCTTAGTACAACAGTTATTGGCAATAGTTCTCCATCCATGCGAAAGTCCCCATCGCCAAATTCCAAGGGTATCCTAGTCTCTACGACGAACCAGAATAGCTTTTTGACGATGACTGTTGGTATTCCACTTTCATCAGCTGCGGATCCGTTGTCTAACAAGGCTCAAAATGCTGGTGAACCTTTAGACGTTGGATTGATAGCTGGTTGTGTTACAGGAGGGATACTCGCTATAGGTGCAGGTGTACTGATACTGGTACTTGTCTATCAGTTTGGCATGTAAGGTTGTAGTTTATTTGGTCTACTGGTATAGATAGTTACATCGTGAAATTGACATTCATCCCAATCAAAACCATTCTAAATCACTCACTCAGCGCTCCATTCATTCATTCCAAATACTCACTAAAACCATTAAAATGCTCAAACAAATTGAAAAAAATGAATCAACAACGTCATTCAAAATAAATTTTGATAGGGAAAAATCGCGATTTCATTGACATAATTCAATTGTCAGCGTCTTATAGATTCTTGAAGAAATAGGAAGCTATGAATAGAACTTGTATGCATGTTTTATTAAAGGGAGGTAATCAATATCGCTAATTTTGTTCATCCTGAACAAATTTTGAGGTATAGGATAACTACCCAATGAATTCACTCAAAACTCGCTTCACACACTCATTCAAATTTATTCCTTAAACATTCCAAATACATTCACCTTGTCAATTTCACGTTGTTATTAACTGTAGAAGGCCAGCGAGTTATTGTCACGGCAGGGTGTCCGTCGAGCGTCCGTGCGAACACAATCTTTTTTTAAACATATTCTCCTCCCAAACCAATAGGTCGATTTAATCGAAACTTGGTGTGAATGTTTATTGGTTCACCCTCTTCTTAAGTGTTCCAAAATTTTTGATTGAGCCCCAAATATGGGCGTGACAGGGCGTGGCTTATTTTCCATATAAAATCTTTAAAAAAAATATATTATCCTCCCAAAACCATTGGGCCGATTTCGAAAAAGGATGGCATGAATGTTTCTTGGATTATCCTGTTTTTAAGTTGTTCAAGAAATTTTGATTGATCCCAAATTATCGGTAAGCTATGACATGGCTTATTTTCACACATAAAATCTTTAAAAATGTCCTCCTCCCATACCGTTTAGCCGATTTCGATGGCACTTGGCATGAATGTTTCTTGGATGACTCTCTTATTAAGTTGTTCAAAAAATGATTGCCCGCAAAATATGAGCCAGACAGGGCCAGACTTATTTTCTCTTTAAAATCTTTTATTACCTTCTCCTCGGAAACCATTGGGCGGATTTTGACGAAACTTCATATTTTTTTTTTATTTCATAATACGGCATGTCGGCAACAATATTGCCCTTGGCCGTCTCACAATATAATAACAATACGGAACATGACAAACAAATAAACAAATGAAAGATGACAAATAAATAAAACAATATCAAAAGTTCGATTTTGAATACAATGTAGTAAATTAATTAATTATTTATTCGTTTTCCTGATGAGCAATCAAACCAACGTAAACACAGCTACATCAAGGCTGTATTTACTATGCTTTGGTCGCTCAACCATAAAAAAAAACTAATTAGTTTTCAACAAGCTTTCAAACCCTCTAAGATACAACTTACTTGAGTTATATCTGCGAGCATATGAAAACCTGGTAAATTACGATTAAGCTGAAGAGTGATTTGGGTGTTTCACATTCTAACGTTGTATGCATCTTTAATGAATAGTGCTAAATTAACAGTAGATTTTCTATTTTGTAATTTCATTAAATTATAGAATTTGTTTATTGTAGGAAACGAGGTATTTTTAAAATATTTTTGTCGTAACTCTCTATATTTCGGACATATCATAATGAAATGGTATTCGGTTTCCACTAAATTAAGATTACAATTTTTACAAATTCTTTCATTTCTGTTAATATTCAAATGCCTACCGACTTCAATTTCTAACGAGTGTGAACCTAGTCGAAAGCGTGTAACTTCTTTTTTAGATTTTGTACTTAAAGGTAGATCAAGGTAGTTTTCGTATTGAAAAACATCCTTAAAATTAATATAATAAATCATTTTTGACATACTTGATAATTTCGATTTCCATTCTTGTACGAATTGATCTCTTATTCTGGTTTTGAAAGTATTTGAATAATTTAAATTTGAATCAAAATCATAGAAACAATTAGAAAACCCTAAATCGTCAATCAAACGACGAATTGCATTAGCCCAATTACCACTATTTGTAGTATTTATTTGCTTTTTAAAAGCTCTATGAATTAAAGTGTTAGAATTTTTCATTATTTTTTCCCAGTAATTCAAAGCTCTTTCTTTGCAAATAGTAGTTATCGGGTAGCGACCTAGCTCTCCCAAAACAGCGTAATTTGGTGTTTGTTTATTCACGGATGAAAGGTACTTGCAAAACTTGATGTGAATTCTATCTATTTCAGTGCAGCTATAAGCCCCCCATACGGGTGCCCCATATGTTAGTATGGGTACGACCATGGCATCAAATAATTTCAATTTTGTCTTGATATCTAGTTTAATTCTAGAAAATGTAGATAATAAAGAATAATAAGCTCGATTTGCTTTTTCAATAAGGGACTAATCGCTTTTTTTAAACTACCAGTGTAATTGAAGGTTATTCCTAGATAACAAAAGTTATCCACCTGTTCTATTTCAATACCGTTAATCACAAATGTAGGTTGGTTGTGGGTTTTCCTTTTTTCAAAAATACAAATTTTTGTTTTATCAACGTATATTTTTAAACCCCATTTCATAGAATACTGGTATAATTCATCTAAATGGCATTGGAGTGTTTTGTAATCTGTACTAAAGAGACAAATATCATCAGCAAACAGCAGTATGTATATAGATAAGAGATTTATGTCAGCTTCTGATAAATTTTCTTGAATAATAATTTCTGAGATGTCGTTAACAAAGAGAGCAAACATCGTAGAAGAAAGTGGCTCCCCTTGTTTTACTCCAACTAGAACATCGAATGCATCCGAGTAGTCTCCCTTATTTGATAATTTGACACATGATTTTACATAGCTATAAATAGATTTTAGCATCGTGAGCATTTTACAGCTTAAACCGGATTTTACTAATTTTACCCATAATGCATCTCTAATAACACTATCAAAGGCTTTCTCAAAGTCGACGAAAGCACAATATAATTTCTTTTTATTACATAAAGCATTCTGAATTATTGTATGCAAAAGAAAAATACAATCAATAGTACTTCTTTTTTCCCGAAAACCGTATTGACATTCGTTGTAAATCCCTTCGGACTCACACCATTTATCGATACGGGTTTTAAGTATAATTGAAAATAACTTAGCCATTGTATTTACTAGGGTAATGCCTCTATAGTTCGAAGGGTTAATCGTGTCTCCTTTTTTGTGAATGGGTACAATTATTCCTTTGCCCAAGCTCTCGGGGTATATACCTTTTTCAAAAATATAGTTAAACAAATTAACCAAGTACGGAGATATGAAATCATTTGAAAATATAAAAAAAAATCAGAATATATATCATTCAAATCCGGGCTTTTATTGCGTTTTAATTGTGATATAGTTTTTTTAATTTCTTCTAAAGTAAAAGGTTTGTCTAAGCTCTCTATATTCGGTATCTGATCCTGGTCGATTCTAAAATCTGTATCACGGTATTCCAAGTGTGGCTGATTACTTATCTTCTTAAAATGATTAATTAATTCAGATTTGTCTATGTTTGTAGGTAGCCCATTCTTATTTCTATTCTTGAACCTATTTACATGCTTCCAAAAAGATTTTGGATCTTCTTTGCTTAGAGTCGATAAACGTAACTTTTCTTCATTATTAAACTTTATCTTTGCCTTGTTCTTTCTATTAGAAAATAGTCGTCTGCTCTCTTTAAAAAGTCGCAAATTTTCATCGGTTGGGTTATGCTTGTATACTTTTTTGCAGTTTAAGAATTCTTCATAGACGTGTTACTCGGGTGACCCTCTTCTGAAGTTGTTCAAGAAACTTTGATTGATTTCCATGGGCCAAGCAGGGCGTGGCTTATTTTCACTAAAAAACCTTTAAAATTATTCTCCTCCCAAACCATAGGGTCGATTTCAACGAAACTTGGCACCAATGTTACTTCAGTGACCCTCTTGCTAATTTGTTCAAGACATTTTGATTAACCCCAAAACATGGGCGTGGAAGGGTGTGGCCTTTTTTCACGATAAAATCTTAAAAAATATTCTCCAAAACTATTGGGCAGATTTTGTGGAATCTTGGCAGACATGTTCCTTGGAGACCCTCTTCTCAAATTATTCGAGATATTTTGATTGGCCTCCAAATTTGAGCGTGGTAGGGCAGGTCTTATTTTCACTATAAAATCTCCAAAAAAATTCTCCTCCCAAACCATTCGGCTGATTTTTATGAAACTTGACATGAATGATTTTTTGGGACCCTCTTGTTAAGTTGATCAAGAATTTTATATTGTCCCCTCAATATGGGTGTGGTAGGGATTGGCTTATTTTTGCAAGTTGTAATGTCATGCTATCATGCTATATGTAGTATTGTTTCGTTATTTAAGGTTCACCAAGAAACTTTTCCTTCCTAGAAGCATTACTTGTTTATTTTGAAAAAGTGCTTTCCATTTAAGGCTTAGCCTTTACTTAGAAATATTGCTGAATGCGGCACTGGTCCTTTCAGACCATTTGTCTCCAACCAATGGATTGATAATCGTAGGCCCATTGAGATAACTGCTAGGGGCTAGGAAAGGATGTAATGGTAATACTGGTGATTGAAATACCAGGAATTCATTGTAAGTTCTTCAGATGCCACAATATGACTATAGGACTGATAATATTGATGTAATACCCCATTCAAACAAATAAACAAACACCCCATTCAAACAAATAAACAAACAAACAATTAGGAATCTGCTTTTCTGTCCATCTGTTGGCCTCTCCACAAATTTCTTCGTAATTTTCAATAGTGAGTTTCTCATTGATATTAAAACCAGACGAGCGATACAGGCCCATTTATGCCTCTTGTTCAAATTGATGTTTGACAAACTGTTATTATTTCCAAAAGGGCTCAGTGTCAGTTTCTATCAAAGTTTATACGACATATCGCACATTATAAATTCCGTCCAAATAATTTTCGTTGTAAGTTGGAATTAGATTGGATCTTGGTAATCTGAAGAAATTCAATTAAAGAGTGATACTTTTCCTTTCATATTTATATGGAATATCTATATTTGGAAGTTTTTGAGCATTGTATGTCACACAGGCAGAAATACCACATCTTGTCACATGTGCAGTGGCGGAAACGGAGGAGGTTATGGGGTGAAACAAATCCCCCTCTGAAGCCAAGTTATCACATTTTCATGCTGAATTTTCAAAAGTTTACCCTTCTGTTGTTCACGACGAATTCGTGTTGTGAACAAACGTTTGGCAGACAGTAAAGGCAAAGATCAGCCTGCAAAGTTGTGCAGTCTGATCTTAGCATACAGTGCCTGTAGAAAGAAATTTAGAAGCAGACTCGTCCGATATGTCCAAAAGATATATTCCAAAGATATTTTAGTAAACAAAATTCAAATTCAATGTATTCTAATATGTCCAATAGATATATTCCAAAGATATTTTAGTAAACAAAATTTAAATTCAATGTATTCTAATATGTCCAAAAGATATATTCCAAAGATATTTTAGTAAGCAAAATTCAAATTTAGCTGGATAAGGTACAAAGTTGATAAATACTAGGCCAAAGAAAATAATATTCATGTTCGAATTCCTTTAACAAAAATCCTGGATCCGGCGCTGACGTTTGTCGTAAGCAGTTCTATTGACATCGACTGACTGTGAACGTGTTATCTTTTTATTGTTCTGTTACGTCTCATTGTCATTTCAATATCCAATAATTTGTTGATTTTCTACCAAAACCTCGATACTTCAGCTTTAAACAAGCTGTAGTTACGAGATTTTAGCAGAATATCAACGAAATATTGTTTTGTTTACCAGAAAACGCCACAGGGAGATAGAGCCTGACCAGGATACCGTGATCGAAGTTGAACAACAGACCACGAACAACAGCGACACAGAACCCATTAAACCTGGCGGCCATGTTGTTGGAATACCACGAGATGGCGGCTACGCCATGAGGACACGGTTCTCCATACAAAGACTGTTTCGTCAATAAGACATGAAACAAACATTTTTACTTAATTTGAATTTGTGATAAAGTAGGTTATGGCTGGCGAAAAGACTCATTTTAGATAAGAATTGATATTCGAATGGACTTTTACATAGATAACACGGCGGAGAAACTTCTGGCACAACAGTAAAAGGAAATTATCAAAAATTTTGTAAACCGAGGGGTCAGTACAACACTATTTTAAGTGCCTGTGAATATATAGGCACTTAAAATAGTGTTGCACAGACCCCCTGAAATACTGGACTGGTTTAAATTCGGTTTGAAGCAGGTATAAAGTGTCCGAAAATCGCTGGAAGTGGCAGATCATTTAAAATATTGATTGCTAAAAAGTTATTGACGACCAAAGAAAATTCATTCTGTCGTCAAAAACTTTTATCATGAGATTTTCGAAAAATCCACAATTTCCAGTAAATAACTAACGTTTTCCGACTTCTCTTGTGCTAGTCTCTTTTAAACCCGTCCAGTTTTTATACAATTATTAAAGTTTATCGAAAAAAAATGTGTCAGGTGATTCCCCGCCCTGGATTATGTCTTTGTGACTTTGTAGCAATCTCTGGCCTCCGTTCCACTGTGTAATGAAAATAAATAGATAATAAAACAAAAACGATATGAACTGATTTTTGGAATTTTTATTCAGCATTGTTTGCCAACCATTAATGATTTGAGGAATATTGAAATTATTGTAGACATATGTAATTTGTCTTATCTAGGCAGTAGGCCTACATAAAAACGCCTATTCGAATTGAATTAATCATACAGAAATAGTGTATCCTATATTTTTATATATAAGATACATGTCATGTGAATAAAGGATCATCTGGGAACTCCGTAAAACAGAAATATTGAAAAGATATTTAGTCCAGTAGAGGTTAGGCGATTCTGATCTGCAAAAAACAATATGTTTTCAAAATATATACTTTTTGGCTTTGTCATGGAAATCACCCAACGTGCATTTCATAATTGACAAAAATATGTTATGGTAACGTTTAGAAGCTGTTATGGTTATTGATCTTTCTCGGAGTAGTGTTTCATCAGCAATTAATTTTGCATTGGAGTGGTAAGCAAAGGCATAGATAAAAGGGGGTAAAGTCTAAAACATTTATATCTCAACGAAGCCCAAAAGGGGTAAAGTCTAAAACATTTATATCTCAACGAAACTCAAAGGGGATAAAGTCTAAAACATTTATATCTCAACGAAACGCAAAGGGGGTAAAGTCTAAAATATTTATAACTCAACGAAACCCAAAGGAGCTAAAGTCTAAAACATTTATATTTCAACGAAATCCTAAGTTGTGGATACACATTTGAATCGTCTCGACAAATTATATCCAAGTTACTATTCACAGATCTTGTATATTTTACAAACTAAATCCATCATTAAGATACATCGTCTCTTCTTTCGATTCCACCGAGTTGAGACAACACGGACAACAATGGCCACACTTTTTGATGCAGTACAACTCCAGTTTGTGAACACATAGATACAACACCACCGCCACAAACACCATACCTAGAATCACACCAATGATCAAAGGGATGACCCAGATCAGATCCTCAGTGTCACTGCTGGTCGACATCACGCTGCTAGTGCTGGTGAGACTGGTGGATGAGGCTATAGTCGCTCCTGTTACGGCGACATCGTCAAATGTCCGATTTGGTCGAAACATAGTCTTTCACTTGTAAGGAATTGTTTGATTTCTTTTCTTGTGTTTATTAAATCCTAAAATGTCACTTATCATTACAACAAACGTATTCACAAAATTGATTTTTGTTCATAGTTATGTCTATTTTTTATTCAAATAACTCCATTTTTTGTTGTTGTTGTTTTGTTTTGGTTTAGATTTTTTTTACAAATTGTCTGTTTTATGTGAAGATTAGAGTCTTTTGAGCAAATATTCATACACGTGTAAAAAACAGTCACGCATTAAAATCGAAAACCAACTGAAGAGATAGACTAAAGGATGACAATTATTGAGCTGAATCAAGTAAAGTTCACGACCAAACTAATTAAACATATACATGTTCATTATCAGCTGACATTATCAATAATTTTGTCATATCAAAAATAAATGTGACCCGTTGCGCGAAAAGGGACCTTCTGGGAACTCTTTAAAATTGATATTTGAAAAAGAGATTTGTTCCAGCATAGGTCAACCAGGGATCTCAATTTAAATTTCTTAGTGAAAGTCAAACGGTATAAAAATGCCGACGTTAATGGAACGCTAAACGCAGAAAATCGTCCGGATAATAATAATAATAATAATAATAATAATAATAACGATAATAAAAAAATACTTTATTCATATAAGATAACCCATTAAGTTGACACCATTATACATGCATCAAAAATTACTAATGAAAACTTATTTACTTTGATGCCTTCTTAACAGAAGAGAAATGGCAAAATGATCTTTATGATGATCAGTACTCAGTATCGGTATGATAAAGATGATTGTGACCGTAAAATAATCAATGATGATTGATGGTAAAATGACAATACTTAAAATATATAAATATATTGTTATAATTTAACAAACGGTCTTTTCAAAATGAAATTGTCAACTATATGGCTGATCACCTAATGAAGGATAACAGAAAAATATTAAGTGATAAACTAAATATAAACATGAAAAAAAAGGAAAAGTTCACAGATGAATCGTTGAAAGAAGACATGCGCAACAAGGTATTATAAGACATTATTTAGCAATAAATATTTTTGAGTGAGCGCTTGAATGTAGATACATTTGAGATACTTCGTATATAAAAAGGACTAACATTCTAGTTCTCCATGCTAGTTAAAGAGAATGTCATTTATAAGATATCTGTTTTGGGAGCACGTTTGTGAGATGTCTTTAGACTCTATTTGATCTTAGCTCATATAATTGATTGCTACTGACTCGAAAAATAAATCCTATTCAGACCATAAGAGCACTCGATAAGAGGTATGACCTAGGTAGTCCGATACCATAAGTACTTGTTCCAATCTTTAACTGTTTAATAAATAAATATGTTTCGTTGAGTGTACCTATACGATAATTTGACCAAAAAAAATCAGTAAAGCATTTCATGCATTTTTCGGAGAAAATGGAGAATTTTGAAAATATCATATTTTTTTTCTTGCAAATAATCCATGAAAAGAACCTTGTAATATTAAGAATCTTGATGTTGACCTTCAATGTAAGGAGTTGGTATTCATGACTCGTTAAATAGAAGGAGTTGTAAAATATCTGATAAGTAATATTTACAGGACGAAAATGGGAGAAAAAAATGTTCTCGAAAAAAATACTCTTTTATTCAACGATTTTTTAACATTATCAAAAAATACGCCTACTTTGGATAAAGTTGAAAGAATATGATATAAAATTGGTTTAATATCAAAAGAATTGGAAAATACGAAAGACCGGTGGTGACTTCTTTTATTCACACTTCACGCTTCACACTTCTAACATATTTTCTTTGAAATGTGAACTCTGAAGCGTGAACTGGAGGTGACATTTCTTAAATTCAAACTTCACACTTCACACTTCAAACATAATATCTTTGAAGTGTGAACTGTGAACATTGAACTTTGAAGTGTGAAGTGTGAACTTTGAAGTGTGAACTTTGAAGTATGAAGTGTGAACTGTGAAGTGTGAAATGTGAACTTTGAAATGTGAAGAGTGAACTATGAAATGTGAACTGTGACGTTTGAACTGTGAAGTATGAAGTGTGAAGTGTGAACTTTGAAGTGCGAAGTGTGAACTTTGAAGTGTGAAGTTTGAAGTGTGATGTTTGAAGTGTGAACTGTGAAGTGAGAACTGTGAAGTCTGAAGTTTGAAGTGTGAACTTTGAAGTGTGAAGTGTGAAGTTTGAAGTATGAAGTTTGAAGTGTGAACTGTGAAGTATGAAGTTGAAATTTTTCAGAGTTGCTATATCTATAAACTTTCCAGTTTACAGTTCACATTTCACACTTCACACTTCAAAGTTCACACTTCATACTTTGCACTTCACACTTCAAAGTTCACACTTCAAACTTCATACTTCTCACTTCACAGTTCACACTTCACACTTCATAGTTCACACTTCATACTTCACACTTCACAGTTCACACTTCATACTTCAAAGTTAACAGTTCACACTTCATACTTCACAGTTCACACTTCAAAGTTCACACTTCAAAATTCACACTTCACAATTCACACTTCAAAGTTCACACTTCACAGTTTTATATAATATGTTTGAAGTTTGAAGCGTGAAGTGTGAATAAAAGAAGTCACCACCGGTCTTTCGTAGGAAAAGGTAAAATAACGTAGGCATGTCCAGGCGTTTTTGCCACTTTGCTTTCCATGAAACCACCGACCGTTCAAATTCATGCGTTCGCCTATTTTCGAATTCTGATAATAAATATGCCTGAGACAAGAGTTTTACAATATTTGTATGTAATACAAAACATATACCTCATTGATATTAAATAACTGCCAGTTAATATTCAATTACTGATAACTCAGACATGTAGGAAGCAATTAAGGGTATGGGTGGGTTAGATGAAGACTTGCTCATTTTGGTTTCTTCTTTAATTACAAGAAAAAATAAAAATTCGATTTCTACACCTGTAATAATAACTGAGCATGGAGGAGAATGGAGGAGGATTCTTCTTCTACCCTTTTGCCAAGGAAAATACAGACGCAAGAAAAAGAAATATTCATTATCAGCCCAAGCATCATGCATATCAGTCATAAGATGATGCATTTTAGGCAAGAAACGTTTAATTTCCATGACAAACTTGGTATTTAAACGTCATTTTTTTAATCTTCTTGCTAAAATGATTCGTATAACAAAAGACTGCTTGCAACAAGAGTTTTCTCATGTTCCAACAAAATATCTCGATTCATTATAAACGTTAACTTTGAAAAAAAAACATTCTTCATTTTAGCTTCTGTGGCATTGTAACGTACCGAGTTTTATTAAAATGAACCAATGGGAACAAAAAACTTGCTACATGGGAATTTAAAAATTGCCTGTGAATCATGTTGAAACTTTCTAGGGTTTAAGCCTTGGTCACATTTTTACGTTAATAACGTAGATGGTCGTTGTTATTCATCAACGTAGTCAGCCGTAAAATTTACGTAGCTGAGCGTCTACTGCGTCTACTGTTAGTCGAAGAAGGGCGTTCTTACACGTGGTGAATAGCGTTTTGCGAACTCGTGAGTTTGACCGTAGTGCCTTAGGTTTTGTAAAAAATGTTTTAAAGTCTATTCACGGTTTAATACGTTATTTTGTCCCTAAATCGACCGTATTCTCACAGTAGTTAATTCCTGTTGATCCTTAAATCGGATTTTAATTTACTGTAGTAACACGCTATATGCGAACTCGTGAGTTTGACCGTAGTGCCTTAGCGTTTGCAAAAATATGTTTAAAAAGTCTATTCACGGTTTTGTCCCTAAATTGACCGTTTTCTCTCAGTAATTAATCCCTGTTGATCCGTAAATTCACTACTTTTGCATTACGTGTGTCTGATTTTAGTGCACGGTTCGGTAGGGAAAAGTACGCTACTATATAATCTCGGTCAGATGTCACGTTGTAAACTTTATTCGAACGTAGTGATATTTTGTCGTACTACAACGTACCCTACCGTAGACTGCGTAGTTATACCTACTCATCCGTGATGTGAACGTTCTTCTATCATATTATTCTATCGTAGTGGTCGCACAATTCTTGTGTATGTTTAAAATTCGATTCTAGCATCTATTTGAACAATGTGCCCCAACCTTGACGTTTTGCGAGCTTTCTTAATTTTGTTTTATCAAGTGTTTATCTATAAAGAGAAAATATCTAGTAAGAGAAGAAAATAGAAGAATTCTAGTCCTAAGATATGGCCTTTTACCTACCTAAACCAAATCTTACATTTTACTAAAAAAAAAACGTGTCTGCTGGTTTCCGTGATGTAAAGTCCATCGAAATGAAACTTGACCCCTATGGCTTCAAATGGTTCTTGTCTCTTTTTTAAACAAACTAGCTCAAAGCAAGAAACAGGTTCGAGAATTAGAGTGAGGTTAGATTTTTTGTTTCATGCAAGCATTTGAACAAAAACACATAACTTCATTTTTTATTTCTTATGTCAAAAACCAAAACAAAAGCGAATATTCTACTTGTATTTTTGGATTTTACAGAACTTCGTTGTTGGTAAACAAAAAATAAATGTTCGTAAAGTTTTGATCCTAGTAAGACTCATCGACAAGCGGGAACCCTCGGCGATTCTACTGAATAGACCTCGGGAATAATACGGGCGCAATCATGAAAGCGTGTCATTTCGCACGTGGGTTTATATGACATCACAAACATTCTGCTATGGATGACGTTGCATGAAACACACATTTGACGAAAGAATAAAAGTGGGCATAGATCTAGTATAAATGTAATTTGATAACGAAACGCAGTCTTTTACTGCCTTTTGTTATCAAATTATAATTTTCTAGTATATGGCCAAAAGTTCTCCACAGACGATCGGAAAAAAATAACAAAATGTGTTTTTCTCTAAGCGTTTTGAATGACCGAAAAATCACCTGGAATCGAATTACCTAAAAATTACCCGAAATTACTACGCTTACGTCCGGGGTACTTTCCAGAATACGGAGATTTACCGATTGACTGTGCGAATGCGCAGGCTCGCGAGGTCGAAACGTTTTGCTCTTCACACATTTTCCAAATTAAGATTGATCGTTCTTCCTTCCTGAGATAAAATCTTTTGATATGCCGGCTCTGATTGACTGCAGCTGTTTTTTTTTTTTTGTTGTTGTTGTTGCTGTTGTTTTTTTTTTAAATTAATTTTACGGATTTTCTTGGTGGTCCCTGTTCGTGTAATGGATCATATTTTCATACTAAAAAGTGTGTACTTTGTTGTATAAAACAACCATTTCAAGCTGTCAGAGCTCAGGGATTGATTAACAAAACTTTTTTTAAAAGATCATTTGATCGGTTCATCATTTTTTCATGTCTGTCAGAATGTCATCGACCTCAAAGGTCTAAAATAAAATAACTGCCAACAAAAATATATTTAACAGCAAAAAGTAGGAGTTTCCGCAAAAATATCATATTTGTCATTCGACCAGAAACCATCTAAAACGTGACAAGGGTGCTTATCCTGATCAGTTTGAGCATTTTGTGTAGCTTTGGAATTGTAAGTTATTCCCTAGACCCTTGTCATGTGCGGATCGATAATTTTATTCGGGGGATAGAGTGGGTGTGGGGCTGTTCAACTAAAATAAGTTATAATTCTCAGCAAAGCATCTTTAAGAATAATTTGAAAGGAATCTTATAACGACATTTTTTGTCGGCCACTGGGGATAGTCTACTTTAACTTTCAGGATTTCCGAATATATGAAAAGTAACTATTTTGGCCAAACTATTTAGGATGAACAAGAATCCACCTATACGCTCCTCTCCCTCCTGGATTTGCGTATACTTGTATACTTAAAAATGCGATTTCATTTTAAGTTAAAATTCGCGTTCGACATGTAGTTGTTGTGCGACTAGAATAACAAATTATTAAAGCCTTAGACATTTGAAAAAATGTAGCGCATACATATAAAATAATAAAGGTTTAAGTTTCGTACCTTGTTAAACAAGAGGACTATGATGGTCCTATATCACTCATTTAAATATACAAGTCCAATGTCTTAACAACTTCCTTCATTTTTGGCATTCTCGTATTAAGCGTTAAATTTACAAAATATAGGTTGTTTTATATTTTTGGAAATAATAGACTGACCATTTTTTCTAGTATAATTGTTATTTAATTTCATCGACATTTGGTAAGATTTTGGTAACTCCTCACAAAAATGGTACGGAAAAAATGACGTAATTTCAAAAAGCGTGACATTTTTTCAGACTTTTTCACACGAAAATATTGTATTAAATTAAGGAACGAAAATAAACCAAATTCAAACTGAAGAAATAAAAGTCTGACCATTTTTCTTAAATGTGTTTAGATTTGACAATTTCCTTTATTATGTATGATTATTTTTACGTTGAAATTTTTCAGTCGTCATTTTTTTCTTCATTTTTAGCAGCGTTACACTTTCCGCTTTTTCAATTACGTGAAGAGATTTTCGTAAAATTTCATCCAAAAGTTTCGAAATTCACACTGCATTAGACCCAATAATCTATGTGTTTGTGTGTAAAATTTTATCATGATAAAGAGTGTATCCGCGATTTTATGGCATTTTGAACACGTATTGAAAGAGAAGCATGTTACGCGTTACATGCGCTTTTTGGCGATTTTTTTCATAATAGACTTGATGATATTTTCCATTCACAGTCATTGGTATCAGAATTTAGTGTCTATAGGGTAGAGCTATTCAAACGCTTTAAAATGATATACAATAGTGCTCTGTTTTAGCCTATTCAGCGATTTTATCTTAAAATTAAACAAAAATATGACTGAATTTCATGAAATAGCCCGACGTTACTGCGACGTCTCTAACCACTTGGCCAACGAGATGACTTTTTCAGGCTTATTCGACATTAACACTACAGCGAATGGCACTAGCGCATTCGAACGTATGTTCATTCGCTTTCAAAGGCTGATGTACTCCCATTAATGTAACTATACTTTCTACACATCACTCTTCTAAAGAGTCGATTCAATTTTGGATTCCACAATATCGATAGTTTGATATTTATCTGATAACTATACAAATATGCATATGATTACATCCCATACGATGAGAGCCGACACTGTCAATAACAGCCTGACAGCGCCTCTGCATACTCCTGAATAAGTTCTGGGTGATTCTTCGGGGAATAACAGATCATTCTTCTCTAAGGATCTGGCTGAGCTCATTGAGTATCCTTGGCTTGACCTGGCGAGCCGAAACTCGGACCTGTAGCTCATTCCACATATGCTCTATCGGATTTAAGTTCGGTGAGCGAGCCGGCCAGTCCAGACGTGGAACGCCCTCTTCTTGGAGAAACTTTTGGCATATACGGGCCGTATGTTGACTGGCATTATCATCCATCAAAATGAATCCATCCCGAATAGCACAAACGTAAAATCTTACGTGGGTATTGAGGATTTCATCAATGTACCTACGAGCTGTCAGAGTACCTCTTTCTAAATAACAAGATCAGTCCGCCTATCTCAGTTGATGCCACCCCAGACAATGATTGACCCATCACCCCGAACGATCGTGCTCAGCAATATTTGCTGCATGACACCTTTCTCCCGGCCTTCTCCACAATCTAGCCCGCCTATCAGTGTAGTCCAGGCAATACCTGGACTCTTTAGTGAATAGCACGGGGCGCCAACGTCTTATGCGCCAGCCAAGCCAACGTGATCCAATGCCCGTGTTAACCGACGCCGACAATGAAATCGGGACAGCGGAATACGAATAAATGGTCTTCTTGACCTCAAGTTATGCTCATGCAGCCGTGTTCGTATGGTTTGAGTCGAAACACGCACTCTCGAGGCGTTTTGAAGGTCGGAACGTAGCTGCATTGCCGTAGCAAACCTGTTCCTTCGGGCTTGAAATACCAAAAATCGGTCTTCTGCGACGGAGGTAGCTCTACTCCTACCTCCACCGTGTCTCCTTACAGGTTACCGTACTGTTGGTATCGTGCCCAAGCTCTGGTTACAACAGTATGGTGTACCCCCAGTACCATGCCAACATCACGGTTGGAAGCCCCTTGCTCCACCAAATCTACAGCACGCCACAACTGTTCGACAGATAAATGTCGTCTAACATTTGGATTAGCCATGAGTAATGATTTTAAAGTCAATAAAGTACTGTAAAACGGAAACTAAGCATCTACACGAAACATGTACATGTAGAAAATGTATGTAACCAGTCAAGCGAAAAGGGAACATGTGATTGGGGCATGAAGTGTCAATTCTAGTCAGGGTTTGTGGTCAGTGAAGCCTGATCAAAACTTTTTAGCACTAAGCTGATTTCTGTATCTAAAATGATCAATCTACCTTCTCCTGAAGTTACTTTCGAAATGCGTCCCCTGGCTGACACATTCTGGATCCAAGATCTTTTTACGCCGCCGAAGGATGCCGAAAGGGGACGTACATTAGTAATACCTTCTAAGTCTGTCCGTTTGTCAGTCAGTTCGTACGCCCGCCCGTACGTCAAGAATCTTTTGAACGCTACTCTCCCATAAAATAATCGTCGGATTTAAAAGAAATGTTCACAGAATGTTCTTGGTCACTTGACATTGCCTAATATGGTGAAAAGGTGGTATTCTGCCGCCCAAGAATGTGTCGGCTTATATTGTGTCTCTGGCACTCGTGTCCAAATATTTGTTTTGTAGAGTTTCCTAGATGGTCCATATTGATCTTGTTTAGATCTTGCTATGAAGTTATAAGTTACATCCATTGAAAGAAATTTTTATTAAGTTGTCACTTATTAGACGTTTTCAAAATATTCACAAAGAAAAATTATTGCAACAGTAGATTTTTGACAAATTAGTTCAGGGCCAAAGCTGAATGTGGTGAAAAATAATTTTCTGAAAACAGTATACACATGTAATTCTTCATGCATCGGAAAACGGGTTTTCCGTCCAATTATCCACGTTATCCGCTCATCTCCTACTGAATCAGATAAGACATTGGATATGGTGTGACCCCACCGGATTTTGGGCCTTCTTTGTTCTATTTAAAATTGCACTCTTTTCCGGTGCTGTGGTAGGTTCAACAGAAAGGTTTAACCTTTGACCTCTTTAGCCTTCGTTCAATGTCCTACCTTAAAGTAAGAAAAAATCTAGAAAAGCTCCCTTCGACTTTTGGGGTACCCATGCTTAAGTAGAGGTACCGTCTTTTTCCACCTATCAACAGGACAGTTACTTTGGGTACGACCCCCCCCCCCCCGCCCGTTATCCGTCCTTTCGCAAAGGAAATCGTACACGGAGAAGGTCAACCCAAGCGTTAAATCAAAGAAGAGATGCAAAACTAGGTGAAAAGAACAAAAAATGAGCACACGGGTTGCTATTTGCTATCAAAAATAACGTTTCGATGTCGCACTACTTTTTCTAAAGGATCTACTTTTACCATACAATGACCCCCACTCCATATAAACGCCGCCATTACTCTTGCAACATATGCAAAAGTGCTAGAGTTGTTTACGTTTGCGGCGATCAAAAGAATATTCTTCATTTGTTCGATGGGTTTATATTTGGCTTTTTTAACGTACATTTCGAGGGTTCACTGCAAGACCGTACTAAGTGTATATACAATGCGCAGAACCCTCGATTACTATCTACACAAATTAGATGTTGCGATACATTTTTCCGTGTGTATACATGTAGGTACATTTAATATCGGCGTCTTTATTTAATATTGGCGTCTCTGGTTTAACCATTTTTACAATATTTTATCATTTTAACACTTATCCTGCTTATTACGATATTTTGTGTCGTACTAAAGCTATGTCAGACAATATAGACTAATATCTGCCTGCATATACGTACTGTCTGATCTCAGCCAATATTGTCTTCTTTTTAGTTAATTATTCTTGAGTAAACTTCAGCCATATTCATTGAATTGTCATAAAGTTGGCAATGTGAATGGAACAATTTTTTAATTCTGCCGGGATGGGAATTGACAATAAACATGTCAAATCAATCATGTATATAAGGAGACTTTTGATCACGTTTGTACTTTGATCCAAGATTTTCATTACATTATTTTGGCAAGGATCGGTCGTAAAAATGTACATGTACTTTAAACTCTGGAAAGATTATAAAAATGAGGCTACACGTGCTTCATTAAGGTCAACGAAACCTCTAATTAGAATAACTAATTGACTAAAAAAACGTGTAGGCACATCTAAAGTAAACTTTAGTTAGTGACATTGTTATTTTTTGTACTATATAACCATTCCACGCCTACAGATGGCAATATTTCAAAAGTCTAGGTCAAGATTAGCTCTACCCTGTGTTCAAGACACAGAAGCGCAAGCGATTGACTTTCTCTTTATTAACCTAACGAGCCAAACGCAAAAACAGCTTGACATCAAACTATATGGGAGAGCAAGAGTTTATGATTATAATAATAATGATAATGATGATAAAATAATAACAACATATTTTTAGAGAAGTTAAAACATCATACGTTAATCAGACAGATTAATACATAAAACATAGTAAGTGTTTTGTATGAAAAAATATCTAACGGGGTTGATGGAATTGAAAATTCCCACAACTGAGTTATCTATTCTTTATACAATACACTAAGTACGTATTATAGTTATGTTATAACCTCCATTTGCCTTGTTTTCGTCGATGTTTCTAACAGAAATGCAAGTTCTATTTATATTCGCATTATGTCGTTGCTCTAAAATATCCATGTGATATCATAAAAATATCAAATGGGATATCGTCACATGGATTCTCGTATAGTTATAAGATAAATGAATAAAAAAGATAATTACAATGAAGCCTTCTGTAAAATAAAATAATAAAAGGTGGCAAATTGCACCGGACATCGGACGCCACGGTTGATCACATAATACGTTGTGTCTTTCGATGGGCAAACAATTAGAGGAAATAAGAAATTATACCAATTAATAGAATTTAGACTAGTTAACTTCCCTAGCTGCGATAACGAAGTCCTCTTTCTGATTAAATTGGTGGAGATTCTTCATCAGCTTAACTTAGACAGCTCTATAGAAGGTAGGTTATTCCCCAGATGGTCCTTGTGTACAATCGAATTACAAAATGAAAGTACTGATAAGTTGGAATGCGTTCAAGAGACCTCAAGCCACTAACAAAGCTGGCGCCTCCCGCCCTCCACAGGTGATCACATTATACGTCGCGTTACAGTTACTATGCTATTTTTCAATTGGATTCTGCTAAATTAGAGTTATGAATTACATCTTTAATTAGAATTGTCGCAAAGTGGACCTTAACAAGCGCTTTGTTCCTGATGAAAGCTAATTTCGCAGGGAAGTCTTTTACTTCATGAGTTGGAATCTCAAGAAAATTTTTGCACGAAGTTAAACTTTGACTTCAACCACCGTGACTCCATAATTGGGCACTTTCCTGGGTCGTTGACAACATTTGTGTCAAGGTCATGATTTGGGTCAATTTGTTGTTCAGTTAGAGTGGAAACTGATAACAGTTAAAGCTTACTTAATTGTTAATGCATTGACATGTATGACCTCGAAACACCAGGGCCTTTTTGGGGGGTCATGGTCAACATTTGTGTAAAGTTTCGTTATTGCAGGTCAATTGCTCCTCCGTTTAGCTAGCGGAAAGCAAATGGTCAATGGACAGACAGACATGATGAAATCAATATATGCTCCTCTACTTCTGAGTTAGGGGTGTGATGGTGCTCTTAAACGTCTTCAAGAATGTGAAGAAAACAAGATGTACTAGTAGGTTTGTTTCAACTGGCAAATCATCTTGGCGATGGGATGCAATTGGGCAAAGATATTCATAATTTCATTAAAGATATGGGGGCCAGGCTTTTATTGGATGAATATTTGGTTTTGACAATGAAACATTCATGTAGATAACTGCAATATGACGGAAACAAAACTACAATATGTTTCAAAATTATTTATTAACTTTAAAAGTGTATAATCACTTTAACAAAAGCAGAGTTTTCTTTTTTGATGTTTCAGTCAAAAGTTTGCTCAAGTTTTTGCGGGTACAAGTTTTTTCATCCATTACATATAATTTAAAACTCAACAAAAACATATCAATGGCTCAATGCGAAAACAGTTGTTACTTCTTATATGCCTATAGGAAGTTACAACTGTTTTACACTGAGCCATCAATATTATTCTTGGCAAGTATTGTCGAAAAGAAGTTGTTGTTTGTTATAAAGAAGCACTTTCTTCTTGTCCACACTTTCACCTGAGTATTTAAGTATCCCTAGTTTAGCTTTGGCTCTTTGTGTTCAAAGTTTTCACTGAAGTTAGAGTCAAACCATTTTGAACTTAAGTTGTTTGTAGAGCAAAGGAAATCATATTTTTCTCCTTAAAATTCAATAAGTAAAGCGGCTTTAGCAAGTGATTGGCTTCATAGGCCTTAACTTGTTTGATATCCAAGTTTTAGGTTCTGAGAAAATGATTTTGAGAGTGTCCACTATATAACATACAGAGGTAAATCTATGCGCGATATCATCAAGATATTGAATACAAGCATGCATGATTTCTATTTATTGAATTTTGCCCTCGCTTTGATTAGGCCGAGTCGTTATTCGACAATCTAACGCGTTTGTTATATCGTCGTTTTATTCTCAGACCGTAGATCAAAGTTTTACAAAACTAACGTACAAAACAATGCACACGCGGATGATATGATTACCATGAGCGAATTTAGGTGAAAAGAGCATAATTGCTCATTAGTATTGTAGGTATTCCGGTGGGAGTAGAACAAACTGGACATGAAAGCAAAACACTTGGGGTTGGTAAACTCGTTCAGATATTAGAAATAAGAGGACCAAGATGGTCCTAGATCGCTCACCTGAGTCTCTTTGACCCCTTGGCAGATGCCATAAAGGAGATAATTTCTACACAAAACCAAGTTTCATGAAGTTTGGGTTGAAATTGTGGCCTCTAAAGTTATGACGAGAAAAATATCATTAAGACTCCTTCTCCTGTAATATGGCATGGATATTCCCCATTTTCAATAGGGTTCATCCTTGTGACTTGACCAATATTCTGACCAAGTTTCATGAAGATTGGTCCACATATGTGGCTTTTAGAGTGTAAATAAGAAAATTGTCATTAAGACCCCTTTTCCCGTGATATGACATGGATGCTTCCAACTTTCAATAGGGTTCATCTTGTGACTTGGCCAATATTCTGACCAAGATTCATGAAGATTGGGCCATATTTGTGGCTACTAGACACACAATAAGAAAATTGTCATTAAGGCCCCTTTTCCCGTGATGTGGCAGGGATCCTTTCCATTTCCAATTGGGTTCATCTTTGTGACATGACCAATATGCTGAATAAGTTTCATGACGATTGGTCTCTAAAGTGTAAACAAGAAAATTGTCAATTGGGCCCCTTTTCCCGTGATTTGGCATGGATCCTTCCCATTTTCAATAGGGTTCATCCATGTTACCTGAACAACATTCTGACCAAGTTTCATGAAGATTGGATCATATTTGTGGCCTCTAGAGTGTAAACACTTAAATTGTTGACGCCGGACGACGGACGACACACGACAGACGACGCACGACGGACGACCGACATTCAATGATCGCAAAAGCTCACCTTGAGCACGATGTGCTCATGTGAGCTAAAAAAAGGCTGTAGTTAACTTGTGATTATCTTCAATGATATTTAAAGGATTGCGCACGTGCGTATTTTTGCAGAAGTGAATTAATGTCTAAGCAATTTTAATGAAAATAGACAAAAGCAGAAAGAAAAGATAAATGTTTGCCTACCTTCATCGATCCTTCTGCGTCCACAATCAAGTTAAATTATCGTGCTATTTGGAAATGTTTTTTCCGGTTTTTAAGAACAGAACAGAATAGAAGAACATATCTTTTATATTCATCCAAGAACAATGGGGTACAATATGGACAATATACATTAATAATGTTATATGTAATAATTTAAGTGCTTCCGGTAAAACAAATAGATGAATGATTGGATTTGGGAAATTTTAGACACATCCGAGGGATAGAAGCGCTACTATACAGTTGTAGTTACTTTGTCAAATACTTTGAAGAATTATATTTTGTTATCAGTGGTAAACTAGTGGACAAGAAAAATTGCCGGTTGGGACTTAAAACATCGCAGCTAAAGGTTAAGTATGCTATAGTTACGACGTTTTGGTCTCCATTTGATATTATAAATTGAAATCGAATAGATCTTTTGTGTTGGGATAATTATTTATCTTTTATTTGATTGGGTACAAAATAACAACGACATGCATATATAATTACAGTAATTCGTGCCAAGATGGCTATTTCCCTTGTTTTTCCCGTTCTTGTTCAAAACGAAAAATCAATGAATGGGATTTCGTTAATATGAAACAAAAAAGGTAACAGAAACAAAATATTTACACTACACACGAATGCAACAACAAAGTTTGAGATATATACGAGAGGGGTAAATTGCCGGTACAATTGAGAGCATAAGTCGTCTGGTGTTGGGGTAAATTTTACTTCATATGTATAGGAACATTCCATTCGTTTGTAAACTTGACCTTTCGTAACACATGAGTAGAGATTTCATTCATAAAAGGGCAGATGTAATCGTAGTAGGTCATCAGGTCGTGTGGTATGGCCAATCAGAAAACGGCTTTTGTTTACACATGGGTGAGTTCACCTCGTGTCATAGGAGAGTATATGGGAAAAAGATTTTACGGTGCATAGAGAGGTAATAAAAGAGAATATTTTCTGAATCGGGTTTTTAATACAGATAAAAAATCTGTAGATGTTCCGCGTTTCTAATGATGGTTTACGGAACAATAAGTTACAAAACATTTGAACCATTTTGTTGAAGTGTGTAACAAGGTCGTTCAGAAAGAGAAACTAGACCTCTAAAAGAAGCTATAACATAATTCTTCGAAAAATAGGTTGCGACATTACCAAATAAGCAGATCACGTGATTGGCTTGTGCTATTGCCACAATTCAGAGAAAACAGATCGCGACATTACCAAATAAGCTGATCACGTGATTGGCTAGTGCTATTTGCAATAGCTGACATTATTGGAGTTGACTCATCACATGATTTCCAAATATAGTAATGCAAACACATGATACTAGTAATTTCGTACGCAACTTTTATTAAATATCGTTTAAAACATAAATTAGCGTCTTAATAATATATATGAAGTGATAGTTGTTTAATTGTACAACATTATTTCTTTTTGGTTTAATTAACTGTGTGTCGATGTCAAGTTGAGATAAACAAAATAGGCCGAAGTGTATTCACATCCTGTTCACGTGATATGTGTTATCAAAAAACCCGAAATGAAATTATCTTGTGTCCATTTTGCGGTTTTGTTAAATCTAAGTTGGAATTGCTCCGCATTCCAACTTAAAAACTATGCGCCTGCTCTAGAAACACTAGTTTGGTCTTTTACACAGGGCATTACCAGATTTAGTTTCTAAAGCGGTCGCTAATTACTTTAATATTGAAATTAATGGCTTTTTCATATAGTAGCGATTCCTTTTTATGAATAAAAGAAGTATAAGCGCGGTTAAGCTTATCAGACAAATTTAAAGAAAATAGAATTTTCGAGCTTTATCAATAAAATAATTGCCGAGTCTAGTACTCTGTCGGTAACAAATTGATTCTCACTACATAGAACCTGAGTCCGATCCATGGCTCAACCTATTTTCATTAAACATTTGGCAAAAGTCATTGCGACAAAGGTCATTTGTCTCCCATCAATGGGGGAATGAAAATTATGTAGCTTATGCAGTAAGGGTAGCTTCTGGCAGGGATGACATGCCGTACTTGAAATGGTTTGAGATACAACGTTAAGTCATGAGTAGGTGCAACAGCAGTCGCGAATTAACGGAAAATTATCGAAAGTGATGTTTAACACCTTACAAACAATGCATTAAATTCTAAATCTTTTCAATCCCAAAGTTAATTAAGTTACGTTTAAATAAAAACAAATCGAATGCCTGTTGAATTCACGAAGCTGTCATAATATTTGAAATAATAATACATAAAAAATGAATAATTTTAATAGGTTTCGCCCACAGTTTTCCTTTAGATGTTGTCCTATCATTAAATTGTTTTTATTAGACACAGCTGGGAATGCTATCGAATTTCGTCTGGCTTTTTTGCCACTTGATACCACATTTAGATTCGCTTAAAACAGTGTTAGTTATTCGAATTTCAATTGGTCTCTATTGTGCAAAGATTTTGGAAAATGCGTGATTATATCATGATGGCTCATTTAAGCGATGGTCTACTTCTTCATTCAGGGGCTAAAACACCCTCTAAAAAATTCGTCTATGTTTTTATTTATTTATTATTTATTTTTTTTTTGTCACTTGAAACCATATTAAGATTCGTTCGAAATAGTGTTAGTAATTCGATTACCATAAGTCTCTACAAAGCAAAAGATTTTTGACAATGCATGATCACTTAATTGTCCATTAAACGCAATAATCTACTTCTTCATTTAGAGATCCATTTACAATCGATGAATTTCGTCTGGCTTTTTGCCACTTGATACCACATTTAGATTCTCTTAATTTGATTTAAAAACAAGATCATATTCTCTAAATTTGATTTGAAAACAAAAGATTTTGGAAAATGCGCGATCGCTTCGACGTCGCGCACGGTAATGCGGCACTTTTTAATAAACGTCACCCTCTGTGTTTTAAAACTAATCATAACAAGACTCCTTGGTCGCATCATCCTTATATCTTATATCTAAATAACGCTTAAACCATGACCAATTTATAAATCAAACTTTTATTACAAACTTTAAGACGCCGAAAAAGTGACGATTTTCCTTTATATTTTGATTAAAAATAGTTCAATTGCAACTAATCTGTAAATTAGAAATATTATTTTTCTTAAATATGTAAATAGATATCAGTTTGCGTTTTAATCGGAAAATTGATAAGCCGAAATTCGTGTGGAACGAAATCTTTTTAGGCTGTTATAAAATTGTTTTTTCCATTCTTAATACGCTAAAAGAAGCAGTTCCTTTATTCATACGATAATTTAAATAAAGCTAAGAAATATTATTTTTCTCTTCATAATCATATTAACATTTCATGAAAAAATATTTACGAATAAAAGAGATAATGATATTAGCTCGTGTGAAACGATTTCGAAAAAACGGCCAATATTGCCCGAATTCGCCCATGTTAATTTCGGATAGCAAAAAAGAATATTTGATACATTTTTCGCAAAGACTTGTATTCATGGACTGTAACTCGTTGTTCTAAAGACCCAAGAATAGTGAGTCCGCGAAGCGAACTTAGCAAAATGTAATAACTTTTTTCAAACATTCAATAAAAAGGGGGGTGCTTCATATTCCTTTTACAAAAAACGCATGTATTGGTGACATCACTTTCTATGAACAAGCTGCTGTTGGTTCATATTGATCATTGCAATTAAATAGGATGAATATTTAATAATGTCAGATTTACCTCTACATTATAACATAAATAATGTTCAAAAGAAGCGTCTAGCCCATTACATCTTCATATTTAGAGTGGAAATAAGCCCAACTTTACAAAAGCTTTAATCCAGTATTCGCATGTCTACACATGTATGCGAAGTTGAAAATAATATGACATTTTGCATTCTTCGCGAGGGATAAGGGGCGAGTTTTAATTCTTTAATGATGACTATATATTCGGACATTGTTATAGCTGCAGAAAGAGAGACCAATATAATCACTAGGCGCTACACAATCGACGTTCGCTATTTTGACGTAACATTTTAGTGCCGCATGACTGTGCGCGACGTCTACACGATTCATTTAAGCTAAGATCTACTTTCTCATTCGGGGGCTCATATACGATCAATAATATTTGTGACTCGTCATGCGAAAAGGGACCATGTGGGAACTCCAAAAAATAAAAATTCAAAAAAGAGATTGGTTCTAGTACAGGTCAACCAGGGGTCGCATTTCCAATATTCGTTCACCGGAATGAATATTCTAGACAAGAATCGACACTTTACGCACAACCCAGATGGTCCATTTTCGCGTGACGAGTCACATTTACAATCTTGTAGATTGACATTGTTCGTGTATGGGTGATACTGTCCCTGATTTCTTGCAGAATTGCTAGTAGAATTGTCCTGTGTGAAAATCATGCTTGTATGTAACTGCATCAAGAGGCTATAATTGGGCCAAAACCTTCAGATTGATATCGCTTGTCTCTGTTGGTGAATAAAGCGAGACAACACCCCGAATCACGAACAGTGCACCGCAGATACTATCATTCCTTAGCGTAATTGATCAATGAACAGCACTGACGCCCGGTCGTCATTTCGCCATCGAAGATGAGCCCTTATCCACGCACCACGTGCGTTCTCCCAAAAGACCGAAACTATAGCTTTAATCAAGCTGTAGTTATGAAGTTTTAGCAGAAAACCATCGTTATGGTCTGTGTGGACCGATGTAAGATTTTCTAATCTTAACGTTCTGTATGATCACTGATACGATAGCCATTAATGCCAATTTTGATTTCAATGATATTGATGGAATGATATTAACATGAATGCAAAATTGAGAACAACATAAGAATTGGAGAATCTTCGGACAGATACATACCGTATGTTAAGCGCTTAGTTTATTTCTATCAGGACTTCAGAAATGTTTTAAAGGCAAATGTTTTTTTTTTAAATTGGCAGTCCCGGTCGAAATCTATCGCAGAGATGCGTCAGTAGAATGAACCGGTTGCCTAGATGTGCTTTAAGGTAGTGCACCGGTAATAGTTCCGCAACGTTTCAGATGTAATGAATTTTAACAATGTTAACCGAGGTTTCCTAATGAAAATCATTAGGAAACCTCGGTTAACATTGTTAAAGTTTATAAGGCCCGAAATATTGCGGAACTATTACGGGTCCACTACCTTAAACGCCCTCTCCCTGGCTCATCTTGGCCGGCCTTTTTGCACTACCATTATGTTAAAACTTGAGCCAAAGAGCACCTATGTTAGATCACAGAGTACTACAGTGCATGGCAACCAAGACCATTACAAGATTTTTGTTGGACTCAATAAATTGTTCCTTTAGATCAATCTCGTGTTTAGCCATTTCTAAAGTAAAATGGTTTGCCTATTGCACACAGTTATGCAGCATACCAACGGTCTTTACTCGCTTGTTTAGTCATTAGTGCCACGATCTTATCACACGTAAATCATTCTTTCGTATTTGAGGATTGCAGCTAATGGATAACACGAAGAAAATAACATCAATTTCAATATCTTACGAGGCGTGGGATTTTTTACGTTTTTTTTTTTTGGCGTTTTTAATAGTGCACTTTGAGAATAGCTTTTAATAAAATTACTTTTTATACACGATTTATACTCGGGATTATACATGGTATTTTTAAGTGGCTGGTTATGAGCTTACCTTATATTATATCACGGTATGGCCAATTGTTATAATAAAGTTTATATAGTGTCTCGAGTCGTTGCGTTGGAATTGTTTCACATCAAATATGACAAGAGCCACGTCGGACATGGCCATCCCCCGCCATCACAACTTGAAAGTATACTGAAGCCTAATCAAAGAGCAATAACTCCAAAATTATGAAAGCAAGAGTGGTAGTTCTTGTGCACTGCACTTCTCATCCATGAGATCTATCCATCTATAAAGTTTCAAGTTGATAGCTTTCATACGCTAGGAGATATGCTCCGGACAAGTTGGATTGACGGAATGACGGGCGGAGACCATAACTATATCCCATTCACCGAACGGCGGGGGATAAAAACACCATGGCTAGGCAATGACGGATCTAGGATTTCCTTAATTGGGGTTAGAACATATAAATTCCGACAGCAGGGACTGCTGAGAGGGACGCAGGTTCTGCAAGTCTGAAACTCATACATCAGTCGCCATAACTCTCTGACTCTCATAATCATCTTTTGTCAGTCGACTGGACCCTCTTAAAATCAACTTCAGAAAAAAATTGAAGCCTGTTTTTAAAAGTCTTCAATTTTTCTGAAGTTGATTCCCAAAGATACATCTATCAAATGCATTGTATTAATTGCATTTCTCTATGACCGTGACATAAACGGGTCCCAAAGGAGTTTCGTTTGAACCACCCGACCCTACTATGCTAGGGCAAGAAAAGAGTACATTATTTTTATATTACCTAGAAGACACCCGAGTCGCAAAATTGGCAGGTGTCCACTGGGAGTTTTTTACCTTCCATCATTGTCGAAAGATGTAAATAAATTATTTTGATCTTGTTCTAACCTTTCATCTTTTTACTTCCTTAAGAAATTTGTGACTAGTGATCGACATTTTGCAGGCGTATCCAAAGCTTATATTAATCATACAAAGATGGCGAAGAAATCAAACATCGTCCCGTCAAAGGATATATATTGCTTAGAAAAAATTGATTCCTCTTGCATTCGCCAATCAGCCCAAGAAAATAGGAATTGCTAACGAGCTAGCGTCGCCAAATTTATGTGATTTGCTTCTAGTGTTGGGAGATCTTTAGGGAAATAGTAGACAAAAGATGCCACACGAAGGATATTGGTCAATTACAATGTGCATGAAAATGTACCTAGGGTTATCCTACAGAGTGGTTTAGGAAGATCTTTGAAATTGAACATAGTTTCGAAGAATCAAGTGAATGTCAGACAAATCACAAAATGTCACAATTTGCATGACGTCAACTTCAACGCAAGGTTTATAACAATTTTTCAGATTTTCAACGTATTATAACTAGAAAGCCATGAATGGCTTGAGTCGCTCCACAGGCTTGAAATTCTTGTAAAAGCAAAGAAATGTTTTGACTTGATTTTTAGATATTTGGGGTTCTACTGATGTTGAAAATGATTTTCAAAGTTTGAACTATTTAACAGATAGAGAAATGACCTCCGCTCTTAAAAGACATATTTTTCATCAAATCAAAATGATTTTTGGCTGCATGATAATGGGTCACCCAAAGATCATACCAAAAATTTTTGATCGATATCCATCAGATACATTCTGAGAAAATGATTTTCATAGTTTCCACTATTTAACTTGTTGAGAAATGACCTCCACCCATAAAATGCATACTTTTCATCCAATCAAAATAATTTTTGGTACAGTGATAAAGGGTCAATCAAAGATCATTCAAGTGAA
This sequence comes from Fragum whitleyi, assembly GCA_948146395.1. Taxonomy (NCBI): domain Eukaryota; kingdom Metazoa; phylum Mollusca; class Bivalvia; order Cardiida; family Cardiidae; genus Fragum; species Fragum whitleyi. Next base: position 29,381,560 of record OX411555.1, read on the forward strand.
ATTTGGTTGATATCCATCCATTACATTCAGAGAAAATGATTTTCAAAGTTTCCACTATATAACATATAGAGAAATGACCTCTGCCCATAAAATGCATATTTTCCATCCGATCACAATGATTTTTTGTACACTGATAAAGGGTCACTCAAGGATCATTCCAATGAAATTTGGTTGATATTTATCAATTACATTCTGAGAAAATGATTTTCAAAGTTTCCACTATATAACATATAGAGAAATGACCTCCGCCCATAAAATGCATATTTTCCATCCGATCATAATGATTTTTTGTAGACTGATAAAGGGTCACCCAAGGATCATTCATGTAAAATTTAATTGGTATCCATTTATTAGAATCTGAGAAAACTCACTTTTTACCATATTTGGAAATTAGCCACGCCCATTAAATCCATGTTTTTCATTGGATCAAAATTTCTTGAACAACTTTGAAAGAGGGTCACCCAAGGATCATTCCTGTGAAGTTTGGTTGAAATTCATCCAGTAGTTTCTGAGGAGAAGATTTTTAAAAAAAAGTTTACGACCGGACGCACGGACGGACGGACGGACGGACGGACGGACGCACGACGGACACAACGCCATGACAATAGCCCCAGTGGCTTTCAGCCAGTGGAGCTAAAAAGGAATAATGGAAATCAGATCATTTTTACAAAACCTTTATTTTTTTCATCCAATAACGACTTTAACAAATCACATAAGCCTAATTATACAAAACTGAAACTACAAATACATTTTGTTTGAGTACATAATCTCATTAAAAAGGTTTCATTACAATTCTCCGACTTCGAATAATCACTGATTGCAGGAGACGCCACCTAACCACCTAACCACCTACAAGACTGATAGCTTCCGTTAATAAAACGTCATGTATCTTTTATTCTTTATAAATGTGACACGTGAGGCGAAAAGGGACCATCTGGGAAGTCTGTAAAATGAATATTTGAAAAAAAAGATTGGTACCAGCATAGGTCAACCAGAGGTCGTATTTCGAAAATTCTTTCACTGGGAGGTAGATTGATTATTCTAGATTCAGAAAATTAGTACAGTGTGAAAAGTTTCGGCCCTGGTAAGTCTACACAATCCGCGCAGTCCGACAACGGTCGACACTTTACGCACTACACGTGACGGGTAACAAATTAATATCCGTTATCCAGGAAAAACTAACTTAATGAAAATAAAATTGGCAATAGACGAGTACTCTGGACAACACGACCAAAATCCAAAATTTCTTATTTCTTAAAGAAGAAATTGCATGTTATTTACCTAAAAGAATAAGATGCTTTGTGCCTATATCTGTTACCATTTTCCAACAAACTGTTGTTTTTATTTTCATTGGAGGTAATAAAGTGTAAAATTAGGTAGAAAAAAAAAAGAAATAGTTTGTTCCACACAATCTCTCTTTTTTTCTCATTTTTTTCGACAATAATTTGCAGTCACATTTGAATTTCAACACATATTACCAGGGACTGTGCCATACCAATTAATGAACATGAAATTGAATAATACCGAACAATAAATGATTCGCAGCCCTTTTCCCGAAACCTTTGGGAAAGCCTTCGTAAATTCTTTGAATTTGAATTATTATTAAATTGATCGTTTTGAATGATCTGGGTAAGACAGCAGAAATTACTAAGTTACGCTATTTGGGCATATATAGACAAAGATCAACCTTGAATGTATGTGCAGTCAGGTCAAAGTCTAAACCACCTTATTTTTCTCTATAAAACGGAATTTTTTTTAACATTACATTTTCAATATAGAGAGTAACTCACAATTAGTGCATCTGATATTTTCAGCACTTTGATTTTGATCACTGAATGAAACACCTTTTTCACTACGAATTTAAGACCAATCTTTTAATGTTTAGAAGTCAAAATATTTTTGAAAAAGGGTCACCCAAGGATCATCCCTGTGAAGTTTGGTTAAAATTCATCCAGTAGTTTCTGAAGAGAAGATTTTTAAAGAAAAAGTTTACGTCCAGACGCACGGACAGACTGAAGGACGGACGCACGATGGACACAACACCATGACAATAGCCCCAGTGGCCTTCGGCCATTGGAGCTAAAAACGAAATAATTTGAATACAGAGGGGGTTCATTTGAACCCCTCAAACCCCTTCTGGATCCATCACTGTCTCATGATAGATAAAAATACATAAAACTTAAAGTATATTTGTATATTCACTTTTGGCTAAAAGCTCATCAATGCAAATTCAACAATGTATATATATGTATATAATGTCTACATGACTGTATACACAGTACAGATACAGTCCATCTGGATTAACATTTTGTGAACGTCATGCAAAAAGGGACCATCTGGTAGTTCACTAGGTGTAAAGAGTCTCGAATATAATCAGAGTGCACAAAGTGCGAAGGTTGGCAGGGGTTGAACTTTTTCACAATTGAAAGAATCAGAATTCACAATTGAAAGAACTTCTGAATCTTAATTAAGTGAGCAAAAAAAGGCCCCGGTAAGAGTGCAGGGGTCAACACTAACACCAGTTCTCGGGCCCGAGACCTGTGGAATTTAAGAAAGACAGGTAGAAGAAACCATGTTTCAGGTCCTTTAGGCCTGTAAGAAATGGTCATGTCATGTCTTATCTATCTAGTTTTTTTTCTTATAAGTTGCCTTTCTAATAATGATATTTTCATTACCTTATGGAAATCAATGTGGGAAAAGAAGAAATTGCTTGTGACAAGCACTTTCTTCTTTTCCCACAATGTTTTTCTTACTATTTACTTCTTGAATGTCAAATAATATCCGTAGTTTTCTTGGAGGACCTGTTTTCATCAGGTAGGACCTGTACGAATTAAGGCTAACAGGTCCTTCAGGCTTGAGATCAAAAATTGTTTCAGTTGAACCTAGGAGTGTGCAGGCTGACCAGCTTCCAATCTGTAGAAAGTCTACCTGAATCTAGAATGGTTATTCTACCTTACCATAATCATGTTCATTTTTGAAATACAGTTACTGGTTGACCTCTAATATTCCAATCTCTTTCTCAGATATTTTGTACCAATTAACTTGATGGTCCCCATTGGCATGATCATTCAATTTTCATTCAGAAAAGTTTCCTTGAAACAAACATCTCTAACAAGTATAGATAAGCAAGTTTAAGTGAGTGATCAAAGTCTATTTCGTCTATACAGATATAGACAAAATTGACATTTGATCACTCATTAAAGCTTGCACATCTATAGTAATGCTTATGTAATATTAACATTAACATGTGATTTCAAATAACATGAATCTACAGAATGTGATAATAATGTCTCAGCACAAAACAGTTGTAACTGCCTATATGTTTATAGGCAGTTACAATTGTTTTGCACTGAGCCATCGATTATGAGCATTTACATTACATTTCAGACAATATCTCATGTGCATCAAGAAAAGAAACACTTTTTGTTAAAAATTGGGTTTAACGCCACTTTCAACAATCTATTGTCTCTGTATGTAGTAATTGGCTCAAACTTGAGCTAATTATTCTAAATTAATTGTGTGGCCGTCTTTGCTGCACAATGTATGCCCTTCATGCACATAATAGATTGCTGTAAATATCACACAAAGGCCCATATTGTACAAATCAGAAACTAGATAAAAGTGTCTTACAGAAAAAAATGCCACTGAAAATTGTGATGAGTCATAGGATAAGGGGCAATCTAGAAAGAATGGAAATGAAGATTCTAATCAAACAGAGCAAGCATACAAGGGTTCAATTTTTTTCCTTATCATGGCTCAGCACAAAACAGTTGTAACTGCCAATAGACATATTGGCAGTTACAACTGTTTTGTGCTGAGCCATTGTAGCTTTCTTTCAATGTGCTTCATATTTGTTCTGTTTAGTTTAGATGATATTGCTGGCTGGCCTCTACTAGATTTGAATTGGAATTTTACTCCTTTTCCATTTTTTACGTTTTGGTGAAAAAATTCCAAAAGATCCCTTTTCACAAAATAGGTCAAAACTTAATTAACATAATCTTACTCATTGCATTCTATTCTGAAATACATAAATAATAATATAAGCATCCTTGCATGAAGACTGTATCAATTAAGTAAGTGTGTTGCTAAAATTAATACATAACACCAATGAAATGGGAAGAAATTGTTGACATTACAGGCAATTAATCCTTCAATCATGCTGTTTTCAATATTAACATTTCATAGACTTGTATAAAAATTAAAAACAGAATAACATAGAAACATGATCCAGAAATACGTATTATATTTGTATTTTTCTTTTGTACTGTTTTATATCTCAAACTGCAAAAAACTTGTCCGGACAATCAAAGTTCATATGGTACTTCACAAATCTATTGATAGTTTTTCTCTAATTGTTCAACTTAAACTCAATTTGATTCCATATACCACAAATAGTTATGACTTGTTTTCTGTCTGGCTATAAAAAATGTAAAATAAATCACCTAGCTTTAACCATTTTTTTCTGTTATTAAATTATTATATTGTCACAAGTACACAGTTTTCCATAATAAAAAGATCCTCAAACAATCCGAGCTGTTATTGAAAAGAGATAACAGGAGTTAAACTCCTTCAAAAAAGATTTATCCATAACCTGACAATTGCTGGAAATTGTTGAAAAGTGGACTTATGCCTTCCAAAATTACTTAGTCCATATAACAAGTCATCAAAGCAGGGTGTGTTTGTTACAAATATATAGCTGATTGATTGAATCTTGCGGGTTTAATATTGACATGAAAAACCTATAGATGGAAAAATTGACATTTTCAATACAGCCTTGTTTAATGCAGGGTTGCAGAATTTCTGTCAGAATTGTATAATTTCAGGAAAAGGAATCCCCCCTCCCAATTTGTATGACCAAACCAACTTTACAGAGATCCATGATCCAACCCAGAAAGTATGCATAATTTCTCCCCTTCTTGAAATGCCAGGGCGTCTGGTCTAGACAGTTCCCTCCCAAAAGTGAAGTTTTTGTCAGCTAATAAAGCAGTATTAACAACCACACCCATCAAATTAAGGTATAAAATCTAACCACAGTCTTTTTAAATCAAAATAGGTGAAAAAATGTTACTAAAATCAGAGCAGATAATATTCTAAAAAGTCATAATGGCATTGTTTTTTGTGTACCTGTACAGACTATTGAAAGAAGGGCACAAATCGATGGATCAGTGTCAAAACAGTTATAACTGCCTATAAACATGTAGGCAGTTATAACTGTTTTGGGCTGATCCATTGATACAGCATTTTTCTAAGAGGTTTTTTAAGATTAAGTTCTGAATAAAGAGTACAATTTAAAAGTGAACACAAAATATTTCTTCTTTTTGAGTAGAAGGAAGTCGGCAAAGAGGACATTTTTAATAGGATCATATAGAAAAAGCCAATTATGCTGGCAGTTTCTGGAAGGTGCACAAAGAGGGTGCCTTTTTACATAAGTTTCAAGGCTTCTTGTCAGCCTTAATGCTGTGTTATGGCAATCATATGACATTTACATTATACAAAATCACAATGTCATGATGATCACATAACAAGATACAAATACAACTGAATTATTTGCATACTGTATTACCCCTAATAATAGCGCCCTCCCTAATAGTAGCACCCCTTCATTTTTTTACTAAGAAAACTCACTTCAAATGCCTAGATTTTAAGAACTTTTTGAGACTTCTTCTCTAATTTGATGTAAATTTCCTCTAAACATTTACATGATTGTTTAGAGAAAATTTACCACAAATTAGAGGGTAAAGGCCTAAAAGACATAACTTTAATGATTTTTTTAATAATCAGAAAATGCATACCAAATAAAAGCTCCCTGACCATGTAATTGTAAAGCTCCTGGGAGTGTTTATTATGAGAAATACGGCTCTTATCTTGAAAATCAAACATTTACTTCCAATAATACTGTCAGTTCTACAGATCACTAGGTGTTAAGGAAGTGGACCCAAAATAGTTTTGCAACATCTCAGAAGTAATGAATTTTAACAGTGTTAACCAAGGTTTCCTAATGATTTTCATTAGGAAACCTCGGCTAACATTGTGAAAGAATATTTGGTCCGAAATGTTGCGGACTATTACGGGTCCACTACCTTAAATCGGATGTTAACTCTATTAAATTTTGACCTATCATGCAAAAAGGAACCATGCCAGAAATAATCAAATTCAATGAGTATAAATTCTGGTTAGGGTGTGGAACTTTTCACTTATTGCAAATTTGTTTGTTTTTAGGCTCTGGTGCACTTTCCCATAACTTCATGTTATAACCAGCACCGTTACTACTACCTTATCTTAGACCAGCCAACTGCAGCTAGCCCTACTCCACTTGGGTGTAGTTATCATCATTTCGGTGGCTTAGCGCGAAACAGTTGTAACTGCCTATATGGTTATAGGCAGTTACAACGGTTTCGCGCTGAGCCATTGATTTACAAAATTAATGGGAGACAAATACCTATTATCACAAAAAGTTTTGTCAAATCAATGACTCAGCATTAAACAGTTGTAACTGCCTATAAACATATAGGAAGTTACAACTGTTTTGCGCCGAGTCATCAAAATGTTTGATGAAAGATTGTAAAGCTTGGGATCAAACTCATGAACCAGTCTGAATCTTGAGTTAGCATTCTTTTTTTCAAAATTAACCTTCCTCAGGAACACCTGTTCAATCTCTTTTACAAATATCTATTAAAAGGAGAAAGATTTTTTTTGTGGTATTTCACAAATAGATAGAGAAAGAGAAAACTACATCTTTGGAAACAACATCCCAAAATGTAGTGGTTTACTGGTTTATCAGTGATATAATCATGAAGTGATAATCCGTTGAGGAATCGTGATAATCCAACAAAGAATATGAAAGAAATGATGATAATTTAAGGGTTCTTTGGAAACTACACCCCAAAATGTAGTGGTTTACTGGTTTATCAGTGATAAAATCATCAAGTGATAATCCATTGAGAAATTGTGATAATCTAACAAAGAATATAAAAGAAATGATGATAATTCTAGGGTTAAGTACAACACAGAACTTAATGTTGTACAGTTACTTGAGGCACAATTTTACAATTAAGCATCCACATTAAGATGTCAGTGTAAAACTATGGTTAGTGCCTATATAATTATAGGCACTTACCATAGTTTTGCACTACAGTCTTGATATGCTAGTAGAGACAGCCGTATTTGCAATGCAATGTTGACAGGGCTCTATACGCTGTTAGCAGATTTACACAGGTTGTATTCTAATCTAGCATGGTGCATAAGTAGATCCCTGTTACTGTCGTAATAATGAGGGTAGGGGTCCAGTCTATGAAAGGGCTCTACCTTTATGTTTCAACATAATGTGTTTATTTCACAATACATCACTTAATGTTTTAATTCAAAATGTCACGACGTTACCCGTACATCCTTTTTCTGATCGCGCAATCGCATTGCAACCGCGGCCACTAATGCTGCACCTTTGCCACTGCCATCGTGAGAGAGTTGAAGTTTGAACTGGAATGAGATACAAATATACAGGGTAATTGTTTGATTAAGTAAAGAATATGTTGACCACTAAAATTTAATGATTGATAAAACAATAAGAAATTTTAAACCTTGTCATGCTGAATAAATTTTGGCTGTAAATTTTCATCAAAATCAAAGGGCAAAAAGCACCGAAGTCCCAACTGTAGGTCAATTTTTATTTTAAAAACTAAATCTATTGACAATTCTGGTTAGAAAGTGAGAAACAGGTGGTGTAGACAAACATCAGACTGCACATATGTGCAGGCTGATGTTTGTCTATAGCTCCTGCCAAAGCAGGATTATTCTGGGTTCAGCATGACAAGGGTTAATAGATATACATAAAATTTCTTCTTCTTATCAATATTTTTCTATATCCTTATCTTTCTGTATTTAACTTTGTTTCATATGAATTGCAACTTATTGGGCCATATTTGAACCTTATATCTCATTTTTTCCACTATGGGTACCAAGGAAGTGGAGCGTGTAAGTAAATATAAGAATGCATATCAGTGCACTGGCTGATCTAAACCTTTATTGAACTAGAGGCGCTTGAGCGCCTGATTCGCTCCACAGGCCTGAATATCCTGATAATGACTATTATAGGATGATAAAGCTGTTTAAATGAGAATTAAAGTGAATGAATGAGTGAATGTTTATTTCAAGTAAATAAGGGTCATATGCTGAAATATTTCTGCATAAAAAACTCATGATCAGTGAATAAATTGATCTCTACCTGTTACACAAATATTTTTCATTTAATCACAATAATTTTGTGCAGTCTGATAATGGGTCACCCAAGAATCATTCTAGTGAAATTTTGTTAAAATCCAAATATAAGAATTTCAACACTAACAGAATGTTATTGCACAATATACTGGTACTTTGTCTGCAAAATTTTGATTGTAGATCTTTCCACTTTTAGTTAAACACTACTAAAAGATGTTACTTCACAACAATTGTTTGTCATCAAAACAAAATTCTAACTAATGATAGTAAGAAGTAAAATATTCAATCCAATATATTTATTTTATTCTGCCCAATGCCTTAGAGTGCAGTCAACTCAACTCTACCCCACTCTGAATGTCAGGAGGTCAGAACATCATTTTACACTCTGTGCAGATTCACCCTTCGTTCAACTAAACTCACCAATTCTGAGCGGGTATTCTCAGGCTACTTATTTCAACTAATGTTCCTATACATTTGAATTTCAACGAAGGTTTTGTTCCTTCTAATCTATAATCATTACACCTCTAAATTGAACAAGTCTAGAAAAATTCATCATTGAGATGATACCAAAAGGGTGATCAAATATTCACTTTATATGTTATAAAACCCTCCGCCAATGAAAAAATATGCTGTTCATCTAATCAAATTATTTTTTTGCAGACTGATACAACTTCACAGAAATAAAATTTCCATGATATCTTATCCATCTGTTTAACCTTTCAGGATAGTTTGTTTTACCCTATATTGGATATTCCACCATATAACCCCATCCGAAGACATAAAAGACATAGTTTTGATCTGGTCACAATATTTTTTCATAGACTGATAAAGTATCACTAAAGAATCATTCTAGTAAAATTTGGTTGAAATCCATTAATTAGATTCTGAGAAAATGATTTTCAAAGTTTACACTATATAACATATAGGGAAATGACCTCCGCCCATAAAATATATATTTTTCATCCGATCACAATAATGTTTGCTAGACTGTTAAAGGGTCACTCAAGTATCATTCATGTAAAATTTGATTGATATCTATCAATTAGATTCTCAGAAAATGATTTTCAAATTTTTCACTATATAACATATAGAGAAATGACCTCCGCCTATAAAGTACACATTTCCCATCTGATCACAATATTTTTTTATAGACTTGTTGATGGTCACTCAAGAATCATTCCAGGGAAATTTGGTTGATATCCATAGGTTAGAATCTGAGAAAATGACTTTTAAAGTTTTCACTATATAACATATAGAGAAATGACCTCCGCCCATAAAATACATATTTTTCATCTGATCACAATGATTTTTTGTAGGCTGATAGAGGGCCACTCAAGGATAATTCATGTGAAGTTTGGTTTATATCCATCAATTAGTTTCTGAGAAAAGCCACTTATTACCATATATGGAAATTAGCCACGCCCACTAGAGCCATGATTTTCAACCGATTAAAAATCTTTGAAGGAATCTGATAGAGGGTCACCCAAGGAACATTCCTGTGAAATTTGATTGGAATCCATCCAGTACTTTATGAGAAGAAGATTTTTAAAGTAAAAGTTTACGGACGGACGCACGGACGCACGGACGCACGGACGCACGGACGACGGACACCCCGCTATGACAATAGCCCACTGGCCTTTCGGCCAGTGGAGCTAAAAATTAACTAAAAGTGTGAGAAGGTTTTAGGGATTATGTGAGTAGCCTACAAGACAAATTGTATAGTCCAAATTGTAAGAGAAGGGACACAACTATGCAATCATTTACACAAAAAAACTTCTGTTCTTATCTCCCTTTGGTTAAGGCAAGCCATTTTAATGAGCACATTTCATCATAATTTTTTGTTTGTTTGAATGTGATTTTATGCCATTTTCAACAATCTTTGAGTTATATTGCGGCGGCTGGAGCACCTAACAATGGATTTCTAGTATTTCTCACACAAGTACTACCATTACATCCTTTTCTAGCCTCCAGTTGCTATCCCACATAGGTCTATGATTAACAACCCATTGTTGAAAGACAAATAGTCGGAAAGGAAAAGTGTTGCCTTTGGTAATGGAACCCGGGACCTTTCACCATTTAGGCTGCTGCTATTTTGTAAAGAACTACTTGTGAGTAATCAGCGCCTCGTTCTTAACAAGTCTGTTTTTTAGTTTCCGAATTCAAAGCCCAACATCATATCACACATCAAAAAAATAAGTTGTATAATCTTTACAGTTTCTAGCATTTAATGAGAAGTTAATGAATAAGTAATTATTTACTGTTTGTCGTCATTCTCTTTTTTTGCTAGAAAATGTCTTAATGTTCTTTTTTTGAAAATTTAGTAATTTAAAGGCTGAAATATTGACTTTAGACTACTAATGTGTAGTAAAGAAAGCTTAAATAAGCTGTAGTTGAGCCAAATTGGTCTCCAACCAATGTTATGCTAACGAGGTGTAGACATTCTTTTACAATGACAAGTCTATAAATAAACCTATTAAACATTACCCCACTGAATTTTAATTTTATTTCAAACAAATTGTCAATTTCAGACACATTTCAACTAGTCTTGCTCTTTTTTCCCCCACAGTTATTCTATAGACAGCAGGCAGTATAGGCTAAGATCAGTCTGCACATCTGTGCAGGCTGATCTTAGTCTACACTGTCTGCCAAAGCTCTCTGTAAAACATCAAAATGCCATGATTAGCTTGAGAAGGGTTGAGGCTAGTATATTTGATTACAAGATAAATTTACAATACAGATCACATTACAATGTCTTCATTCAGACCTGTGTTATATTTCAAATAAGTAGACCAAAATCCTTAACCAAATGGACAGCGAAGCTCGACTATTCCTAGTGCTAGATAGTAACAGCAAATCAATATCGACATTGAAAATTCAATAAAATGAAAGTCAAGTGAAAAGAATCTTTATCTAGAGGCTGATGTTATGGTCACAGAAGCATGTTCAGAGTTTCAAAGCAAAAGCTTGAGTAGGAACAGAGATACCACTAACATAAAACAGTTGCACATAAAAAAATAACCAAGATTTCTAAGGCTGAAAAGGGTTAAAATTCCACTACATTAAATATCAGAGTAATGAATCTTTTTCTGTGGGCTAATATTATGGTCAAAGAAGCATGTGTTAAGTTTCCAAGCAACAGCTTGAGTAGATACAGAAATATTACAGATGTACATCAGTTGCACATAAAAACTTAACCAAGATTTCTAAGTCCGAAAAGGGTTAAAATACACTAAATTCAATATCAGAGTAATGAATCTTTGTCAAGAGGCTGATATTATGATACAGAAGTATGTGCAAAGCTTCCAAGCAAAAGCTTTACTAGAATCAGAGAAATAACTTATGTATAACATTTGCACGTAAAAACTTAACCAAGAATTTTTAAGTCTGAAAAGGGTTAAAATTCCACTAAATTCAATATCAGAGTAATGAATCATTTTCAAGAGGCTGATAATATGGTCACAGAAGCATTTGCAAAGTTTATAAGCAAAAGCTTTGGTAAAAATTGAGATATTACAGAAATACAATATTTGCACGTAAAAACTTAACCGAGAATTCTCAGTCCGAAAAGGGTTAAAATTCCACTAAATTCAATATCAGAGTAATGAATCTTTGTGAAGATGCTGATATTATGGTCACCAAAGCATGTGTAAAGTATCAAAGCAATAGCTTTTATAGAAATAGGAAATATTACTGAAAAGCAACATTTGCACGTAAAAACTTAACCAAGATTTCTAAATCCGAAAAGGTTTAAAATTCCACAAAATTTAATATCAGAGTATTGAATCTTTATCTAGAGGCTGATATTATGGTCACAGAAGCATGTGCAAAGTTTCAAAGCAATAGCATTAATAGAAACAGAGATTTTAAACACTTGCACGTAATCCTTTAAAAAAATACACACATTTCCAAATTTAAGAACAAGTTTTGTATTTTCTATGAAAAATTTCGAAAGAGTGCCATTAACAATTAAAATGGTTTGTAATCATAACTTGGAAATTAGATTTTATGGCTCCAGTGCAATAGTTATAGTTGTAAGTGCTTATAAATCTATAGACAGCTTTTATGAAGCAACTGTCAACACTGTCCCATCAACTCATATATGACCCTTGCAAAACCTACACAACATGCTATTAGCCCATGGGTTCCATTTGTATTTTTTTCAATGTCTTAAGTCAAATAGATTTGTGTTTCAACACAGATACAACCATCATATATAAAATATGCTTAAATAGATCACAGGCTGCTATTATTAGGGATGCAACTAACATTATCTTAAATCTTAATTCAAAGTTTAAGACAATCCTTAACCCTTTCCTGTTTTACAAAATTTTGGACCTGTCCAAATTCAAAGGTTTTGCAGACGAAAATTTAAAATTGATTTAATTTGAAAAATAACCATTCAGTAGGGTAGAAAATAGTGTGGAAAAAGAAGAAATTGCTTGTCAGAAGCAAATTCTTCTTTTTCCACAATGTTTTCTCAATCATAGAATCACAGACACGTAAAAAGCAGGGATTAAACAGCAAAGGGTTAATAGAGTGCAGAAAAAGTTGTTTTTATCTCAAGCCCATTTTGTCAGCAAACAATACTTGTTTGCTACCTTGAATTTAATGTATAGGTGTATATATATAATAGAGGTCTATAAATATATAGGCACTTGCAAGGAATTGCGCTGACCAATCAAAATAAGCACTCCTTTTGATAATACCGAAAGTATTGACAATTAATCAATGGCTCAGTGGGAAACAGTTGTAACTCCCTATTATTATATAGGGAGTTACAACTGTTTCACGCTGAGCCATAGATTTGGTGTAGCTTTTGAAATGATTTCACTGTACATGTACTATGTATTAACATATTGTGCTATCTCTTAAATATTGTAAAACCTTATCTATCTAATGAATTCATTATGAGAAAGAAAGGTTTCTTGAAAATAGTCAAAGCAGCAAAGTTTTGGTATAAAGGGTCATAGCATTATAAACAATTATCTTTAGAAAAAAATACACCCGCCAAATTGAAACATACTGACCCAGTTTTCGAGGCCGTTCATTCAATACACCTTAACAAGACCAAAAATATTAATAGGTCTCTATTGTAAACTGATAAGGGTATGCCAAATAACTTGATGTCAAATTGCCAAACACACACGCAAAAAAACAATTTTAAGGAATGGAGGTTGTACAATTGTTTAAGTATAATCATATGATAGGAAACATCATGGAAAAAGAAGAAATTGCTTCTTATCCTTTTTTAATTATTAATTTCATATTTTTCCTACTATATCTTCTACTAAGTAAGCCAAAAGGTAGAGTTGTACAATTCAAGGGTAGTCAGTAAAACTATTGTAAGAACACATTGAGTATGGTTGTGAACTGTATACAAGAATTTTGGTAATCATGCAACTCTGTGATTTTTTTTATAAATTCACAAAAACATTTTTCTGAGACTTAGCTACTGTGATTTTCTTGCTGTTCCAGGATGATTAAACTTTTCTCATACTCAACTTACACTTTTTTATTCAAATTTCAACTTGAGATTAAAGCGCTAAATCTGTAGAAGTACTAAAATATATGTATGAACATTAAAGATCATAATATTAATGATTTGCTACAAATAACAATTCACTAATATAATCTTTCATCTACAAACATTAATATTCATTCTAAATTTGAGAGAAACAAGTTTTATAATCTGAGTCTGAGTTAATAAAACATTTTCATGCTCGATTAAGACTGTTTTCACTGGTAGAATTCAAATAAATGAATGAACATGAAAGATAATATAAGTAAGTTGTTACTTATGACAACTTATCATTATTATCTTTAATGTTCATTAATCACGTGTATTACAACAGAATAAAGGCTTAAATCTCAAGTTTAGATTTAAGAAAATTTAGAGTTAATACAAAATACATTTGCTAAAAACACTCAGTATTTCAAATTTGAAATACTGAGTGTTTCTAGTAAATGTTTATTCTATTCCCTTCGGAATAATTTTGTGAAATTGCGATACAAAAAAAGTTTTATAATCTTGGGCAATGATCATTTATAACATTCTCACCTTTAATCCTGGCTTTATCAGCTCCTGGATTTTTAACACCATCAAATTGTGAAATCTTGGATGGAATCTGTACAATGACCCGTCGACGGCGATCGTCATATCTGGTTTGGCTGAACGATTAATTAAGGTGGCGAGACCGGAGGATGATAAAAATGCAGCACGAGCGGACACAAGCGTACAGATATATTTCACAATTTTACAGTCTTCTGAGGTATAATTTGTCACACCAATCTCATCAAGCACTTGTTTTGTGTTGGCAAAGAACTCGTCGTGATCACTGGAATTAAAAACAAATAAAATTAGGAAAAAAAAAACTTTCAAAATAACCTACCATTTCATCTTAATCAAGGTGTATCTAATGAAATCAATCTGTAATACCATATTTTCATATATTTGTTATTGTAGAAAGCAAGGGTGTAACTCCCGTTATGCAATTTAGGCAATTGGTAAAAGAAAATAATCCTCTTTCAATGATATCTTAGGTGAATGATCATAATATCGAAACTATAGCTTATTCAAGCTGTAGTCACGATGTTTTGATCATTCACCAAGGCTCATATCATAGAAAATGGGAGCAGAAGGAGGACATTCATCTTTTTTCACTGTCCACATTTCGACTTTATCCCATATATTCTATGTTGGTGGCCTTCTGAGTATTAATTTCTAAATCCTAGTTACGCCTATGGAAAGGATCTGGCATTAAAAATGCTTTTGGTATAATGTTTGGAAATTTAGAATTAACTTTCCACTTTCATATGTTTTGGTAAGTCTTCACTTCATTTTTACTTAAATTAAATAAAGATGAGATTTACATATGTTTGTTAATTATGTGTCAATTACTGCCATTAATCTTTCTTTCAGGTTCACAGCCATGTTCAGTGATGTTGTTGGCATTAAGTTCTATATGTGTATGCTAACAAATAAATCTACTTTTTGTCTTTTATTTTCAGACACATTTCACATTTTATACATTTACATTTCAATGACAGACATACCGGTGTAAAAACAGGTATGCTTTGTAATCACTGTCAAATCAAAAGGTCAGTTCAAAAATACTTTAAAAGCCTATGATACTTAAAGGCACTTATATTGTTTTTTTGCATTGACCATTCAGATATACTCTTAAATTTCAGACGCAGGTTTTGTAATAATGTTGCCATTTACTTTCCAATTTCAGAATCTGTAGCACCTCTGCTATTGACCCTTCAGTTTCAGACATTTATTTAGTAATACCTCTGTTATTTATCTTTCAATTTCAGTCAAATATTTAGTTATGATTCTGCTATTTACCTCTCAATTTCAGACATATAAACTTAAATACGTCATAAGTGACCAGGAATGGGACCACCAAAAAGTGGTTGTTAAATAAAATGGCCGCTTAATGCATGTTTTGTTTTCAAATTCAATTGATTGAAAATGTATATCATTGCAAATCTCAATAATCCTGTGCTGAAAAAACTCAACAGAATTGTCTCATTGAGATGATTCTGGTGAGTTTTAACAGCATTGGATTCATTTACAACAATTCTATTAAATGATATCTACTTTTTTCAGATATTTCGATTTAAAGAAGGAGATTTTGAAAATGGTCGCTTAATGAAAATGGTAGTTTAATAGATGCGGTCGCTCAAGCAAGATTAACTGTATTTAGTAAAACATTTTGCTTTTTACCTTTCAATTTCAGACATATATTTAGTAGAGCATGTTGCTATTTACCTTTCAATTTCAGACATATATTTAGTAAAACATTTTGCTTTTTACCTTTCAATTTCAGACATATATTTAGTAGAGCATGTTGCTATTTACCTTTCAATTTCAGACACATATTTGGTGAAGAATCTCCCTCTATGGAAGAGTTCACAATCTCTGTCAGCACTCTCAAACAAGAGTCCCTCCATTGACAACCTCTCTAGAACTAGTCGGACTATTTCACCCATATACATGCCAGAAATCATCTTCTCATAACTGAAAATATATGGTACATTTTGATAAGCAAAATTAATGCAACAATTCATTAGTAACCAATTCCAACATCAATTCAATTTTTGTTTGGCAAAATGCAACAGTTTGTAAGTAACCAATTCCAACATAATCTCAGTTTTGTTAAAGGCAACATTCAACAGTTTAATTGTTAACCCGTTCCAACATAATCTCAATCCAGTAAACATGTTCTTTATCCTGCCTGTAATATTTCTTTGTTATTTTCCATATAATATACATTTTGTTGATGCAATTTAATTGGCATATAAATTAACCATTAAGCATTCCAAAATTTTTCAAAACTCAAGCTTTTGGATGAGAAATTTCTATACACTATGTGGTACCAGACAGCCTTCAAATTAAAACAATATGTGCCAAAGTAATTGCATTTTATACTCCAAATAAATGCAACCCTAAAGACACTCAACCTTTTCATGTACATGTATTTACACCAACAAACATGATATTCGTTTTCTTTACAACTCAGGTACATTTTGACTCTGTGACTAGGCTCTTTAAAGAAAGTTGATGTATTTTGAAGATTTTTGCAAGCCTGTTCTAAGTGTATATTCATTGTACAAAATTATTTTGTGACGTACATTTGTTTTCCTGGGTTAATGGAGTAGGTGTCTAACTCCCTGTCATATTCTGTCCTAATGAAGTCTAAACAACCATTGTCACCAAATGCTCCCCACTCTGTATTTATGATCACCTGAAATAACAAATTTTTTATGGTGAGTTTAACTAGCCAATAAATAGAGAATTATAATCTAGTGTTTGTTTCAGTGTAAGTTTGATAATTATCATACATTGAGTCAATAACAAATGCTTAATTTTCATAAGTTGCTTTAATTTTCCACAGATGAAAATATAGCCTTAATTCAAGAAATAAAAGATTCAATTTTTGTTTTTTGTTTTTTATCTAACATGAAAATCATAGAATTATTTCTTTATTGAGACCAACTGCTTAAAATGGGACAAAACTAGATTATGACAGTTTAAGGAAAAATTTTCTTAAGGGCATCATTTTGCATGTGATTACAAGGCAATGTCATGATATCATTTGTTCAATGGGCTTCCCTATGATAATGCTAAATAGAGTGAAACTAAAGAAAGCATGGCATAATTTCACTGGTTAATTAGTGAGATTATCAGCTGATAAACTACCACTATTTCTTGACAATCTAGATACATATAGTAAACAAGATGTGTTTGTGAAACACGAATGCCCCCGTAACAGCATTTTTTTTTTTTAGTTTGACCTTGACAGATGACCTTGACCTTGTCTCATGACCTTGACTTTGGTGTACAGCTTTGTATGTCAAATACTTTTGGAGAAAAGGCAATGGTTAAGTTTTCAGGTTAAGTTTTTCGGACAGACGGACGGACGGATGGACGAACGGACAGACCGACAGACAGACGGACAGACAGACAGACAGACGGACATGAGTAAAACAATATGCCCCCGATCTCTCGATACCAGGGCATAAAAAGTTAAAACAAGCAATGATTGCATGTACTAACACTGTCTTGGCTGTTTGGTGTTTTGGTAAAATATGTAAATAGAAAAGTCAGAGGCAAAAATGTATAATATATCCCATTATATCTTAAAAGTTCAGAATAATCTAATTTGATTTTGTAAAGGTTTTGTAATGCTAAGAATCTTTAGTCCATACATTTATATATTAATTGTCCATAAATTGGATTAATAATGTTACAGATAATGAGCGGGCAACATTACAGTTTGTTGAATATATTGCCAATAACACAGATCTTGGATAGACCATTTCAAATTTATAAGCTTGATCCTTTTTCATCCAGCCCTGTGTTCAGGATGTAAAAACCTTTTGGGAGCGCTTTCAGATGATACCCCACTTTGCACGTGCACATATGTGCAAAGCTTGGTATCATTTCGAAAACGCTTCACTGACATTTTCATCCTGAACACAGGGCTGTTTGGCATCTTTAAACGTACCTGTGCCGGAGAATCATAGTCACCTTCCCACAATCCAACCTTCTCAAGAGATTCCATATAACACGCATTACACCCGGTACCTGAAATTATAAATCGTAAACAATTGAAAAGGTCAAGAATAATAAGTTTGAGAGTTGAAATCAAATCAAAAGAAATTGGAGACAAACATGCAATCATTAAATTTAAATATTTGTTTTAATCAATATTTGAGAGGATAAATTTTTTTCGATCAACAAATATTCCTGAACACATTTACTTTCAAGTGATTACTTTCATTAATAGATACCAGAGATATCACAAAAGTGTAGGTTATTGCATGACAACAGCATCAACAACAAGGCAATTTCATGGGTCATGGCAACCCTACTGTAAGTGCCCATATAATTAAAAGCACTTACATTAGTTTTGTGCTGATCACTTCAACTGAAACATACCTGAGGTTGAAACTCCCTATCAGCCAAGCTAAAAATTCGGTTGTGAAAGTTCATCATTTACCAAACAAAGTTAGATGCACTATAAACTATAAATTATGATTGGAACGTTTAACTTTCATAGATAAGATAAAATCCCTAATTGCAAGACATTGCGCCAATTCACAAAATGTTCTGGGTGTTATGAAGATATGAAGAATTTGTGAGGTGATGGGTAAATGACAAACTGCTTCTGTAGTTTCTGACAAAAATTCTGATAATCATTTAATTTTAAATTCACAATTGGGCCTGTGCCTGAGATTTCCAACAATTTCAAATATGAGAAAAGCAAAGACTCTGACCAGCCTGTGCATATGCACAGTCTGGTCAGAGTCTTCACTATGAGTAATGTAGATAGATAAGGTCTCAAAGTATCTGTAGACCATCAGGTAACTTTATATTTAAAGTATGTGGCTGTCTACGCTACTCAATTTTTGCACCTAACGAATATTTCAAATTGTTGGAAATGTCATGCACAGGCTCAATAATAAGTATACTCAGAAAAGCATCTTGATGATCACCATCGCGAGGACCCTTTATTCTTTCATTTTGTACCCATTTTCAAAATTGAGCAAAATACTCATCAAATTGATGACTTTTAGTTTTTGGATTCCATTCCAATTAAGGTTAATTTCTACAAAACAATCATTATAAAAATGTTTAGGAGTCATATGTTTGGAGAAAAAAAATGATTACCAAAATGCTTACAATTTTGGCAAAACAATTAGCTGAAATGAAATTTTCTAAGTAAATTGATTGATTGAATGGAGTTTAAACCCGCTTTCAAGATTTTTTCAGTTATATTGTGGCGGCTAGAGCACCTAACAATGGATTTATGGTATTTCTCTCACCAGTACAATCATCACATCCTTTCCTAGCCTCCGTCTGCTATCTCACATAGGTCTACAATAATCAACCCATTGGTGAGAGACAAATAGTCAGAAAGAATGAGTGCTGCCGTCGGGCACTCATTCTTTCCAACTATTTTCTAGGTAAATCATGTAGGTAACCCAGCTGTAGGGAGGGCACTCTTATAAAAGAGAAAAAACATTATTTTTTTTTTTAAGTACATTATCTTCCAATATTGACAAGCCTAAGATTTAAATAAGTCTGCATGGTAAAAAGTTCTATAATCATATGAGAAATAAATATTTTTTCTATTCAGTAAGATGATCATATATCATTTACAGTAAGTTGAATACCCACTGACATTTCTCTGACCTATGTTCAGTAAATATAACGATAAATATAGATGCTTGCCAAATACCTATGTGAAAGGGGCATCCTATGGGGAAAACTTCTTTACTGTACGTATTTCAAAATACCTCGAAATTTGGGTGCACCCTTAAATTAATTTTCAAAATTATATACCCTCACAAAATTTGTACAAATGGGGATGTATAGGTGTATTTTGTAAACTGAGCTCTGACGTAGGCCCTGAGTCCATTATCATAGGTATTATTTATCTAAAATGAACTGGCACTCATTAACTTCCGTTATTGCTCGAGTATTCCCGTAGCGTAACTCAATTTCGTTTCACCTTTTTACTTATATTATTTCACTTACTCTTAAAAAGGCACGATAGAAGAGTGGTTACAGACGCCTTCCCCTACACCGATAAGTTGTTGGGTCGAGTTCAATTCCAGACAGAGACACATATTATAATCATTGTGTTTATCACTAACATAATGAATTTTTTCGTTTTTTTTTGTTGTTGTATTTTTTAAAGAAATACATTTTTTCTTATTGTTTTGTCATTAGTTCTTTGTCAGTTACGATTAATATTTTTCATTTTTACATTATTCATTTTTGGTAGTTTGCACTAACCAAGATTACTGTATTCTGATCGGGACAAAGAATGGTCTCATACCTCAACGAAAAAAAAACATAATAAGTTGTTAGTAAGCTTGTACCAAAAAAACAGTCCCATCAAAGATCTCATTTGCTTTATGATATTAAATTATAGGATATCATCGAAAGAGAAAAAAGTTAAACAGAAATTCGATTGACGTGTTCAAACCCAGTATATGTTTTAATTTCATACCGTCATAAATTTAAAAAAAGCCTCTTCATCTCTCAAATATAGATCCAGATACATTTCAAAATCTCAAATTATTTTCAGTAATTTCAGTGATTTATGGACAGGACTTTGCAATGGTCAAATTAAGGCTTGCGGAAAGACTGTGCCGAATACCAATAGTCGTTTGCAACACTGTTCAAAAAAAAAAAAAAAATCTGTACTCTAAAAAGAAAAAGAAATATTTCTGGTCATGGTCCGACTTGAACTCGTGACCTCCCGATTATGGGAACGCACCCTAACCCCCACCGCTAAATTTCCGTATGTACCATGAGCTGTGATACATATTCTTAGATCTTAACCTCGCGAGTTTAAGTCTATATTAAGAAACATATTTAACGACTATCAATAGGGGTCAAAAGGAATATTTAATGAGTGCCAGGTCATTGTAGATAAATAATAAATCGGGTATAATATTAAAAAGCAAATGATAGGAATTTAACCTGACCCCTTCACTGCAATTATGAAAGTACATGTTTGAGTGAACCTTACATTTTATTACAAGCAATAACGTTGGTTTACATGGTCAATTGTAAACTTTTTTAATGCGCTATTTAAACCTGTTTCATCTATTGCTAAACAAACACCAGTCAAGAGGTCCATATGAATTTTATGGAAGACTGGTAGAGTGCAGCTGCAATCATGCAAGTCCTCCAGTCCTGTAGTCTTTAATTTCAAGTTGATTTCTATAATACCTTGCAGACAATAACATGATGGCTCATTGCGAAACAGCTGTAACTACCTATATGTTAATGAGCAATGACAACTGTTTTGCCTTGAGCCATTAAAATTTAATATGAATATGCTGTTTCCTGTAATAAGCTGATTTTACTTATCCCCACGAACAAATTGAGAAAAAGAAAGAAATTGCTCGTGATAAAAAACTTTTTTGTGTGTGTGTGTGTTTTAAGATCCTTTTTCCTGCAATTTTTGTGGTTTTTTTATGGCTTACAATTATGTAAGAACTACTATGGTATCTTAAAGGAACCTGTTTTAAAATTATTACAAGAACAATCGATGGCTCAGTGAAATAGTTGTAACTGCCTATATTTTTGTAGGCAGTTACAACTGTTTAATGCTGAGCCATTTAAATGACCAGTTACATTAAGAACCAATACCTACAGGCATTTAACAGAAAAAAACTTTGTTGAAACCCATTGCTGTATAACAACAGGCTTATCCAAGTCTTTATTTGAGCTTATGACATTCATTTTAAGAAAAATAGGCAAAAATCTTGTATCTAGTCTATAGGTGTTATGGACACAGCTGTTGCATAATAGTCTATTCAATTTCTATAACAGATTGTCCCTAATGTTGCAATTGCATAAAAACTGGAAACACGGTATCTACATACCTTTTTTCTGTGGACTTTTTGGCAAGTGCATTATCTACAATCTTTTCATACGTTTAATTCAAAAAGCTTGTTGCTACAGCTTTAAAAAGCTGTAGTTACAAGCTTTTTGAACTAATAAGACGTTATGCAACAAACACTATCATTAATATCTGTCGGTGAGACGTCAGACTTCACAGAAAATAACGGTAAAAATATATCAGAGACTTTAGTTTCTTAAGACCGCAGAGAATAACATTACAAAATATCATATCTAACTAATAATTATACCAAAATTCTGGGGCCAATTTCATCAAAACATTTAGGACATATTTTCGTCTTACTGATGACTTTCGAAACAGTAACAACAACAATCACTTTACATAGGTATTGAAAGATTGGTGATACATGATTGTTGAACTAAATATGAGCTAAGTCATAGGTGAGACAAAAATACGTCTTAAATATTTTGATGAAACAGGCCCCTGAATGTGATTTCTTTCACAATGTAAGAAAACATAAAACTTTACAAATGTAACACTTCTAAATAGTCTTATTCTAAGGTTGCCTTTTTTTTCAGAACTAAATCCCTCAGTATAACATATGGTCATTGACCTTCAAGATATTTCATATTCAGGATTCATAGTCTTTGTATGAAACTTGTGCAAAAGCATTACGTGTACATGTATAATATTATGTTGACTGTGATTGCTATTTGCTATGTTACCCCAAAGTTTGCAGATTTCAGAAGGAAGCCTACATTGTCCTTACTGATCAAAGTTGGTGATTATTTTATTTTTCATATTTTTCAAACTTGATCACCAATTGGTTATATGATGATCTGGGGCCCGTTTTACTAAACATCTTACGATCATTTTTTGCGTAAGTCAAAAATTAAAGTTGTTTCTCAAGGAGTAACTAAAAATTGAATTCTCCTTTGCAATATCTCATTAGAATTGTCTTCTCGAGACGATTCCTGTGAGATATTGCAAGGCAGAATCTATCAATGATTGAAAACACCAGGTACGATTTGTGTTTTTGACTTACGATCAATTTTTTCATAAGACGTTTAGTAAAACGGCCCCATGGGTCACAAATTTTACCCGATACCATCCCATAGCCCAAAATCACCTACAATCCCCTTGGACTAATATTACATACTTCTTATATTGGTCTATGGGTTTCTTGGGGGTAATTCCGAAGACCTATGATTGGTGCTTCAGTTGTTCTCAGCACTTTGAATTACATGCTATTTTACCCAGATTTTTATTCAGCATGATAAGGGTTAAGATATAATAACTTGTATCAACAGTATCCTTGTGTGTTTTTCCAGTTTGTGTGATGAGAAAACCTCCTGGTTGATGTTATCTTTATAATTCTATATGATTTATCAAACAAACTGTCAGTCAGAGAACGCACCCTCTATCATTTACTGTTCAAGCTGTAGTTGTGTGGTTTTGGTTTCCAATTGTAATCAAGGTAATGATATACCAAATAGATATACCAAATATCTACCCTTCTCCTTTAATGCTCTATTAAGGGTATTTTAAGGTAGTGGACCCATAATAGCTCTGAAACATTTAAGAGCACTTGATCTTTCACAGTTTTAACTGAGGTTTCCTAATGAAAATCATTAGGAAACCTCAGTTAACACTGTTAAAGTGACTACTTCCAAAACGTTGTGGAACTATTACAGGTACACTACCTTAAGTCTTGTTCTGCTCAATTAAATTTTGTTTTAAACAAATTGCCAATATAACAGACATTTCAACCAGTCCAAACAAATTCTTTCCAGCAATAATTAAGTATAAAGGAGACAGTGTAGGCTAAGATCAAACAGCATGTCTATGCAGGCTGATATTAGTCTATACTGTCTGCCAACTCTTTTAGTACAACAGGAGTATGCTATGTCACAACACTGAGGGTTAACTACATTTTCTCACATTTTTACAATGGAAATATAGATTACATTTATGGAAATAATTCTGAATGGATTTTCTCTAAATGATACTTTTGTTCAAACAGTGGATTTTTCCAGTACTGAAAATGTCTTTAGGTCTGGAAATCATTATAAGCTTTTTGTCATTGACTGCGAATGTGTACGATAAAAAAGAAAAGCTGAAATTGTTCACAAAGATTATATACAGTATAAATATAAATCATAGGTATAATTTCCATGGTCTAGATCTTTCTCAAGTACAGCATCGGCTTTGAAAACTAAAGGTCATGAGTTTGACTTCCGGGAGAGGCTATCAATCTTGGTTATTTCATAGCCCCACAAAATTGGCGTGAGTACGTAATGGGTATAATATCAAGGAGGCAGAATCAAGAGGGAATAATCTTACAATGAAGTTGCAAGAACTTCTTTCCCCATTGATGTTAAATAAATAGCTATAAACCATCAGAAAAACAAACTAGAAAGCCATGAATGGCTTGAGTCGTTCCAGGGGCTTGAAATTCTTGTAAAGCAATTAAAGTTTTGACTAGATTTTTAGATATTTTGGATTCTACTGATGTTGAAATAATTTTCAAAGTTTCAACTATATGACATATAGAGAAATGACCTCTGCCCATAAAAGACATATTTTTCATCCAATCACAATAATTTTTGGCTGCATGATACTGAGTCATCCAAAGGTCATACAAAAAAAGATTGATTGATATCCATCAGTCACATTCTGAAAAAATGATTTTCAAAGTTTCCACTATATAACATATACGGAAATTACCTCCGCCCATAAAAAATACATATTTTCATCTGATCAATATAATTTTTGGTAGACTGATAAAGGGTTGCTCAAGGATCATTCCAGTGAAATTTGGTTGATATCCATTGACTACAATCTGAGAAAATGATTTTCAAAGTTTCCACTATATACATATAGAGAAATGACCCTTCGCCCATAAAATACATATTTTTCATCCGATCACTATAATTTTTGGTAGACTGATAAAGGGTCACTCAAGGATCATTCCAGTGAATTTTTGTCGATATCCATTGACTACATTCTGAGAAAATGATTTTCAAAGTTTCCACTATATAACATAAAGAGAAATGACCTCCGCCCATAAAATACATATTTTTCAACCGATCACAATAATTTTTTGTAGAATGAGAAAGGGTCACACAAGAATCATTCATGTGAAATTTCATTGATATCCATCTAATAGAATCTGAGAAAACTCAGTTTTTACCATATTTGGAAATTAGCCATGCCCATTAAATCCATGTTTTTCATTGGATCAAAATTTCTTGAACAACTTTGAAAGAGGGTCACCCAAGGATCATTCCTGTGAAGTTTGGTTGAAATTCATCCATAAGTTTCTGAGGAGAAGATTTTTAAAGAAAAAGTTTACGACCGGACGCACAGACGCACTGACATACGGACGCACGACGGACACAACGCAATGACAATAGCCCCAGTGGCTTTCAGCCAGTGGAGCTAATGAACCTGGATCAAACAAGGAAAATACTAACATGGGCCCTTCAAAAAGTTTCCAACATAAAGGCTTAATTAAAGATTTCTTACTTATAAAACAATTGATTAATTGATTGAATGGAGTTAAACGTCGCTTTCAACAATTTTTTCAATTATATTGTGGTGGCTGGAGCACCTATGAATGGTTTCCTGGTATTTCTGTCACCAGTACAACCACCACATCCTTTCCTAGCCTCCAGCTGCTATCTCACATAGGTCTATGATTATCAACCCATTGGTGAGAGACAAATAGTCAGAAAGAATGAATGCTGCCGTTGGGGATTGAACCAGGGACCTCTAGATTGACAGTCCAAAGCCCTACCAACTGCGCTATGATGGTGGCTACTTATAAAACATGCAATGTTTTATTTACCACAAAATTCTCTTCATATAAGACAAAGATTTTTAACCCTTGTCAATCTGAATAGAAACCTTGACATAATTGCCTAAAATCAAAATGATGAATGTAATCGATAGCCTTATTGTCAGTCAAGATTTCTTATGGAAAAAATTTTTTAACTAGTATTGATTAAAAAGGAAATTCAGGTGACATAGACTAAGAAATGTGCAGTCTGATCTTTAACTATTCCTCCTTCAAAAGAAGTAATATTCCAATCTCAGTATGACAAGAATTAAAATTTCATCAATATAAAAATGTTATTTACAACACTGTTCTGTTTTGAATAATTGATTATTTTTATATTGTTTTGGAAAGGGGGGGGGGGGGGAAGGGGGATTGACGGGTTAAAGTAAACATACAAAAATACTCTCCATCTCACACAAACAATTGTCAGAAACATGTGACTTTCTAAAAATGACGCTCTATAAAAAAGAGACAGTCGGCAGTCAGTTTGTTACATTTTTGTATGGCAGCCAAAAATACTTGTATCTGTATACCTGTGTCAGAAATCTTTATTTTCTTTAAACAGTTAAAATTTTCTCTTAATTCATCACCAGGCAGTGAAATGGGAATTGAAGAAATCTGTTAAAAAGTAAAATCTTTTTGTCCAATTTATTATTATCATTTTTGTAAGATAGAAAAGAAAGGAAATTCAATTTTTTTTATGATTTCAAAATAATTTCTTTTCATTTTTAATCATGCTAAAAAAATGGTGTTTTGTAAGTTTGACCTTGAAAATTGACCTTCACCTTGATAGATGACAATTGACATGACCTTGAAAGATACATATTGAAGAAGAAGAACCTTTCTACCAAATAAGAGCATTTTAACTTAAATGCTTAATACCCTGGTTAAGAATTGCGGTTAAGTTTTCAAAGACAGACAGATTTATCACCATGCAAAATTTGCAAAATATGCAAATTATTAACTTTGTATCTATACTATTTCATTTTAAAGTAATTGAGAATGTTAAATTTTAAGGTAAAGTTTTGGCAAAATGATCTTGATAGATGACCTTGACCTTATCTAATGGTCTTTACCTTCGTTTCAGTTGCACGGGTATTCTTGAGATATATCATAATACCTAATATTAGCCATGCATCTTGAATAGTCATTAAATAATTGGCAATATTATTTAATTATTTATCTATTTTTCATTTAACTAGTATCTTTTGCAGCATTTAATTGCAATTGACCTTGATTAGATGACCTAACCTCCTCACGTGACCATGATTTTGATATCAGAAGATGCATATCATTTTAAGCAATTCACCAAAATGTCTACAAAGTAATGTAAGGCTTATGAGAGCAGTAATGCTTCATCTTCAACTGTGACCTTTGACCTGCCAAATTGTTGTTTGAAGGTTAAACTCTAAGGATAATTATAAATAAGTTGTTCAAATCTTTTTGAATGTTAATAGGTATATGACTTTAAATTTTCAGTACAAAATTTGGCTTTAAATTGTGACCTTGTCCGTTTCCATGTCAGCACAAAGTTAATATTCCATATTTGAATTTTTTTCATTTAATAATGTTTGCACAAAAATAAAAGAGATTATGAACTACTTCAAACATTGACCTTCCACTGTGTAAACTTGACCTTGAAATATTTGGTATTATGTATGAAATAAAATTTAAAACAAACTTAAGAATTATTTTCCTGTGGATTATATCTAAAGCCAATAAGATTACCAGTTGCAGCGATTATTTTGGGAAGATCGAATCTTCTATGATGTTTTTTTTGTGCAAGCAAACAGGCCCCAGACATTTTTTTGGCAATAGTATATCTATAACTGCCGAGAGAAAGTTTGTTTTTGTCAGTATGCAGTCTGATAACGGAACAACCTTGACAATCCTGATATATAACTTGTGTAAACACAGCTTATCATATGACCTCATATGACATGACACAGTTTACAGTCACCGCGTCCTTAGGGTCCTCTTTACACACAGATCAGTGAAAACTACTAAAGCCTCTATAAGTATATAGACACTTACAATTGTTTTGCACCAACCACTTCGATATGTTCTTTATCAGATGATGAAATTTTATGCTCCTCAAATAGTTTTTAACCCTTGTCATGCTGAACCCGGAATATTCCTGTTTTGGCAGGAGCTATAGACAAACATCAGCCTGCACATATGTGCAGTCTGATGTTAGTCTACACCACCTATTTCTCACTTTCAAATCAGAAATGTCAATAGATTTAGTTTTTCAAATAAAAATTGACCTACTGTTGGTACTTTCAGTGCTTTTTGCCCTTTGATTTTGATGAAAACTTTTAGCCAAAATTCATTAAGCATGACAAGGGTTAAGATTATGAACTTAGCTAATTTTCTTGTTCTATGTTCTATTACATTGACTTGAGACATATCCCTTTGTCTCCATTCTGCTGCTCTACTCCTGACAGCCCTAGCTTATTTTCTTGTTCTATGTTCTATTACACTGACTTGGGATATGAGACATATCCCCTTGTCTCCATTCTGCTGCTCTACTCCTGACAGCCCCTCAATAATGATTTAAGCTATATAAAGGTCAATGAGCTGATAATCCATGCCAAATATAAAGGATGTATGGCTCTGAAATCTTGTTCATCAAAAGAAGAATTCCAATTTTTTCACCAATTTAAATTCTTTTAGCTATTTTGGAAGGGTACAACCTAAAAAATATTCCTGCAAATTTGCCAAGTGGTTTAGAAGAAGTTGTTATTTAAATAAAAAAATGACTAACAATGAAACATAGAGCAATAACAACAGTCACTCTAAAGATACATATTTAGGTATATCCCCTTTAGAGAAGTTAGGCTTTTTTGATAGTCAATGTAGATAGTATTCATCAGATTTATATCAAAGAAATATTGATTCATGCATTTATCAAAACAAGAGGGCCGTTGGCCCTGGGTCGCTCACCTGAGAAAAAAGCTTCATTACCTAGGTATGTCCATGCAACCACAGAAAAAGAGATTTTCACTTATTCAATCAGATAACATTTGAAATAATCATTCCCCCCCCCCCCTCTGCTCCTCCCCTGGACATTATTTATTTAAGCTTTTTTCCATAAAAGGTCTGTGATCAGCTAATCTATGCCAGATATACAGGCTGAGTCTGAGACTTTTAAAGTTTTCTTTAATGAGTTGATCAATCCATGTCAAATATAAAGGCTGTAGGGATTCAAAATTCTCAACAAAGCACTCCCCCCTCCCCAAGATGCTCTGCACCTGGTGAATCTACAGTCATGATTTTAGCTAATTCAATATATGTTCATATGCTGATCATCCATACCAGTTTTCAAGTCTGTAGGACTCCTGGCTCATTAGAAAAAGTTTAAAGATTTCAAAAATGATCAAAAGTACTACCCCCTCCCCAAGACACTCAGCACCTGGTGACCCTACAGTCATGATTTTAGCTAGTATTAATGACAATATATTGATCATGACCATGACAATTTTCAAGTCTGTAGGGTTCCTGATCCAGGAGAAGAATAAGGTTAAAGATTTCAAAATTGATCCAAAGTACTACCCCCTGCCCCCTAATGCTCCGCATCTGGCGGCCCTACATTCATGATTTTAGCTCTTTTATTTTAGATCCATATGCTTATCATCCATGCCAATATTGAAGTCTGTAGGGCTCCTGGTTCATTAGAAGATGAAGATTAAAGTAACAAAATTTTCACAAAAGTACTCCCCCTCCCCCCTGATGCTCCGCACCTGGTGGCTTTACAGTCATGATTTTAGCTATTTATATTAAGGTCCATGAGCTGATCCTCCATGCCAATTTTCAAGTCTGTAGGGCTTGTGGTTCAGAAGAAGAAGAAGGTTATAGATTACAAAATTTGCACAAAAGTACTACCCTCTCCCCCCTGGTGCTACGCACCTGGTGAATCTACAGTCATGATTTTTGGTATTTTCATAAGGTCCATATGCTGATCATCCATGCCAGTATTCAAATCTGTAGGTCTCCTGGTTTAGAAGAAGAAAAAGGTTAAAGATTACAAAATTTTCATCAAAGTACTACCCCCTCCCCCCTGGTGCTCCGCACCTGGTGGCCCAACAGATATGATTTTAGCTATTTTTATCAAGGTCTATGAGCTGATCATCCATACCAAATTTCAAGGCTGTAGGGCTGCTGGTTCAGAAGAAGAAGAATTTTAAAGATTTTCTTAAATTTTTAACTTTGGTTGCCATAGCAACCAGAGTTTTTCACCGATTTCAATTCTTTTAGCAATTCTTAAAGGGGACCACCTAAGGAACATTTCTGCCAAGTTTGGAAAAAATTGGCCTAGTAGTTTAGGAGGAGATGTCGCTTAAAGAAATTGTTGACGGACGACGGACGACGGACGGACGCCGGACAAAAGGTGATCACAATAGCTCACTTAAGCACGTTGTGCTCAGGTGAGCTAAAAAGTCAAAGTTTTTGAAAGATGGTAACCTAAACAACAATGACACCAAGGCTATCATGTAATATCTATGGGATTTTTTTCCTTCCAAAAACAGCGAGCTAAAAATAAAACATATACAAACTTACCTAAAATAAGCCCAATTTCACAGTGTCTGTCATGATGAGCAGCAGACATGAGCGTACCCACAGCATCGTTGACTACCGCCACCACCTCAACACTCACTGACGTTGTCTGTAATTAAACAGAAATTTAGGACTGACTATTTTGATAAATAACAGGCTGTCAATCAGTCATGGTCTACTGGTATGGGCGCACCTTGTTAACATTAAAGTGTTCCAAAAAAGACGTCACAGTTTTCATCGAAGACTCAGATCATCATCAGGGGTAGTGTACAAGAGGGTTTAATCAAGATTTCATAATATAGCTGGCTCGCTGATTACCTGGGCCCAAGGTAATAAAACTGTCCTCATTCTCAATTCAAAATTTTCTCAAATTTTAGTTTCAGATTAAAGCCGTAATTCTGTTTTGAAACTCATTTTAATGCATTACAATAAAAGATAAAATTAATAAGTTGTTATAAATAACAACTTATTAATATTATCTTTTATTTTCATACATTAATTTATATTCAAAATTTTAGAAAAATTCTCAGTTGAGCCTGAAAAAAGTTTTATAACCTCTGGCCCTGATGAAGAGATTCTATCAATAAATGTGAATGATATATGCCCTGGATAAGCTTTAAAAATTTCGACATTTGACGATGACTAGACTTTCTCCCGTCCAAATGATCTGGGTCTGAGGTTATAAAACTTTTCTCAGGCTCAGGCTCAATTTTCTCAAATTCCAGTTTGAGATTAGAGCCGTAATTCTGTTTTATTCCTCATTTAATTGTATAAACATAAAAGGTTATATTAATAAGTTGTTATAAATAACAACTTATTAATATTATCTTTTATTTTCATACATTTATTTTAATTTGAAATTTGAGAAAATTGAGTCAACTAGAGAAATTATAATTTCTTATCAGCTTATATATCTCTGACTGGCCAATCAGTGTCAGTTTTTGAGAATATGGGAGCCTGGAGGTAATTTAAAATAGTAAAACATGAGTGGTGTAACTTATTTAATGTTAACTGACAGCCTGGGAGCCAGGCTAGACGATGACCTGTGAACTTAACCTGGAGACATCTATTTGTATCAAGTGATACATCTTATCCTGACATTTGCACCAACTAATTTGAGTTCCATCCCCAACGGCGGCACTCATTCTTTCTGACTATTTGTCTCTCACCAATAGGTTGATCATTGTAGACCTTTGTGAGATAGCAGCTGGAAACTAGGGAAGGGAAGGATCCCTACTGGTAGTACTGGTGAGAAAAATACCAGGAATCCATTGTTAGGTGCTCCAGCTGCCGCGATATAACTGAAAAAAAGTTGAAAGCGACGTAAAACTCCATTCAATCAACAAATCCAACTTATTTTGAAATGATGACCATCCTTAAATACAGCTTGTATGCTCTGGACAAGCTCAATTCCTGACTTTTGACCTATAGCTATGACGGCCTATGAGGGCCTTGACCTCGAAGACATCTGATAACTTGTTTCAAATAATTACATCTACTGACAAGCTCTAAATATATATGATCCAGCGCTGGACATTTCCAACAAATTCACATGTTCTCAAAGCAAAGCTTCTGGCCAGCCTGTGCCTCCATGCACACATTCTGACCAGAGTCTTCACTGTGTACTATATAGGTAGATAAGGTCTTAAACCCTCTTCTGACAGTCAGCATATATTGTTATTGCATTGTGTCAGTGTCTATGCTGCTTAATGTTTGTACCTTGCACACATGTGAAATGGTTGGAATTGTCATGTACAAGCTCATATCATGTTAAATTGTCTTTGAGCTATATTCCTACCCCTCTTTCTGTTAAATAGGGTAGCTCTGCACAACAGGCTTTTAAGATCAACCTTCTTTTGCAGTACATGTATTTGTTAGGGGTTTTTTTAAGTTGGCAGTGCCCCTTTATCAAGCTGACGTATTCTGTGAGCTGTGGGTTCTTCTGACAGATAAAACATGCCATCTGTAGCCCTGGTCCCAAGCCATATTGACCTTTGTTGAATGTTTGATGAAAGCCATAACTAAACTTAGGATTGAACTAAGGGTCCAGGACCCTAGAACTTTTGTAGTACTGAAGAACCTTTAGCTTTCTCAGACTAAGTTCACAGATAGAAAGACCTAAAATATCTGTTTTCAGGCAAGGGGAAATTTCATCGGATATTAAACTGTCTTGCTAGAGCTTCATATGTCAAGAATTGCACAATAAAACTATTTATTACCCTACAGTTTTTTAGCAATTTAATATCTTTATCAGGAAACTTATGGCTTCCATATAGCCCTGCCCTGTGTGCAGGACAACAAACAGTGCACACTGTTTGCAAATTATAACCATTTTGCATGTAAGTGCACATGCAAAATGGCATATAATTTGCAAACAGTTTGCACCGCTTTGTTATCCTACAAACAGGGCTGCTTCCGGCATGTAATAGCATTTGCAAACTTATATAAAAATGCTATTATTTGTAAAAACAATTGCGAATGTCTTTATACTGAGCACAAGGCTGGAATCTATTTCCTGAGGAACTTTAAGGGAAAATATTTGTCATTCTAGGTATGTCTTGGAAATAGTTTCAGAGGTATAGATATATATAATACGTACTAAGTGTATTATATGAAAAAATTCTCACAACCGAGTTAGATATTTTTTCACACAATACACACCATTTTTATCTTATATCCTCTATTTTTCTTGTTTTCAACAATGTTTCTTACTGAAATGCAAGTTTCTAAAAATAACCGCATTATATCTTTGTTCTAAAAATAACTATGTGATATCATAAAAAATATCATATGGGATGTTATCATACAGATATTGGTATAGTTATAAGATAAAAGAGGATGTAAAGTCAGCCTAAAATCATTATTTCTCAATTGCGCTATTATTTTTGAAATTCTTCAATCTAAAATCTAAAATATCCACTCTATATCTAGCTCTGTAGTTTTAAATTTCTAATATTGCCATATAAATGAGTGAATTCCAAAGATACAAGCTTTATGTATTACAAACAAAGAAAACATTGAATAAAAGTTTGTTGTTAAACAAAATTACATTATTAACCCTATCGAGAATACACAAACAAAGTATGATTACAATTAAAACCTCAAAAATATTGTTTAAGATAGAGAAACTTTTGATTATTAAAGTTAAGTGCGAAGTAGTTTTGTTTAAAACAGAAAAATTAAGAATCTTTCTCATGCTGTTGACATGGCATTTTTCATATCTAGTTATGCTTAGACAGATAAAATAGACAAAGATCAGCCTGCATAGGCATGTGGTCTGATCCTAACAAAAACCGCCTGCTTCTACTTTATTATTGGAAATTTTGAGCAACGTTGATAAAAATGTTCTGAAAATTAGTGATTTGTTTGAAACAATTCATGGCTACAGATAAAAGGTTTTTTTATATTTTAGAACAAAGTATTTCTAGAATCACAGCCCAAACTCTATATTGCTGGTATTAATTGGAATTGTCTCATTGAGACGATTCAAATGAGTACCCACAATTTAAAGTTTCATAGAAAAACAAAGATTTAAGACTCTATTAACCCCCTTTTAACTGTACCTTTGAAGATTTCAAACGGGTAAATGTTCATGCACTACAAATTGGACCAAGTATTTTGCATGTTGTTTAAAAAAATGGTTTTCAAGGACAAGAAGCTTTATTATTTAGTCAGATTAAAGGGGTTATTTAGAGGTAAAATGTCAGCGTAGGAAATGTTATCGCTCTACAAACAAATTGTTACTGTCAAAATTATAACAGTCTAATATCTCTTTTCCATAAATGGCTACAATTTTCCGGTTTTATTACGATTGTCTGGCCGCAGACTGGCAGTTTCAGGTTAACTATCATTTTTGGGGGACGATATATAATGTTTCAAATACAGCTTGAATAAAGCTGTATTTATGATGTTTTGGTATCCAATGTTGATTTTCATTTAAATTGCTGTAAATTCTCATATTTGTCTTTTCTTTGACAGTCAATTTTTAAGTTTTCTCTTCAACTAATTTATGTAATGTAATTTTCTTAATTTTTTATAATTTTCTTTTGAAAAGTGAATGCCTGACTGTTAAAGATCTATTTTCTGTTCTATTTTCAATGTACAAACCTTAAAACTTTATCAATTCTTGAACATGAGTGCCAAGTTGCAAGTGAATGTCTTTAGTAGAGCCAGAAAATTCACAAAATGTCGAAGTTTTCCAACAACAACAACAGTACCAAGCCTACAGTAGTACCTCATGTTTTCTCAGAAAACAGCTGAGCTAAAAAAGTTCTTCCCTAAAACCTGATCCAATTCTGTCTTTTGGGAAAGAAAACATTAACTGTTAATATTGTATAATTTTCTTGTGACAAGATTTTCTTTTTTTCATTTTTCCATAATGATTTCTCTTGAGAGGCATGAGATGGAGTAATTCTGGGCAATGGGTCATACTTACATTTTTTCTTTTCATGGCTTCATGAAGTAAAAAGCAAATATCTTCATTAACGACCCCTTCACATCTGAAGCCCTTTGTCCACTTTGAGAGTCGAGCCTTGGCCAGCCCTTCTTGTTTACACGGAAAGGAGAAGGTGAAGCCGAGAGGTAATGTTTCGTTCTTCAGATCATGGTCTCGTATAAATCTGCATATACAGTCTGCGATGTGATCGAATAACTAAAAGAGAAGATTTATGAATATAGGATAATTTTAATTGTAAGCTTTTGATATAGTTGTTTGATTGTAACAATTTCTTCTCATTTTAGACACTTTTCGTAGTAAGTAAAGAACTTGTTTGGTATTTTAGTGCATTGTAGTGTATCAACCTTGACATATGGACTTAAAAGTCCCAAGAATGATTTTATTTGAGAAAATATTGTAGAAAAAGAAGAAATTGCTTGTAAAAAGCAATTTATTGTTTTCCCCCAACATTTAAATTACCATATAGGATAGCTTAATTTTAAATTACACCTACTTTCCATTGCCCTCCACAACAACCTCATTCAATTTTAACCTTTGTCATGATCCCTGAATATAGGCATATAGGAAAGAGTTCAGAAACCCCTTTACAGACATGATGGTTCCACAGTATTTAGATTCCATTCAAAATTGTAAAACACATATTGCAGAGTGCAGAAAAGTCTTTTTAACATATGAAGTGCATCTGTAAATTCCCCATTAAAAGGTTTGACCTAGATAAGTAAATTACAAAATGATTTTATTCAAGGCTGCGACCCACATTAAATACTTAAAATAAGTGCCCTGCTGTTTTGAGAACAGTTTTTAGGGAATATGAATTCATCCTATCCAAAAATAATTATATAACTTCTTACTTTTGTAACACCCTTAAAGGGGTATCATATTGCTGTAGATTAATGTAATTTAAAGCTTGCAATGCACTGTAACATTAACCCTCGTCATGCTGATCCTGGAATATTCCTAGTTCTGGCAGGAGGTATAGACGAAGACCAGCCTGCACAGATGTGCAGTCTGATCTTTGTCTTTACCACCTGAATGTCTGTTTAAAATCAGATTTTTTTTATCAAATTTAATTGCTGACTAACAATTAGGAAGTACAGGGCTTTCAGCACTTTGATTTTGCCAAGGTGTTTTACTCAGCATGCAAGTGTTAGATGCTGGCATGTAATGTTCAAGACATTATCCTTCTGTACACAAATTTGGCAGAAATGATAGGCTACGATTGACCAACTTTAGACTTACCTATTGCGGGTAAAATAGGAACCAGACTTATTACGATGTAATTAAGATGTAATTTTATGCAAAATTTTGATTCAGAATTCCCTTCAACATTAGTGCATTCTGATTGGCTAAAAATTTGGTTTCAATTCTCAAGGAAACAATCAGAAATCTGTCTAATTATCAAACAAGAGGACCAAGATCGCTCACCTGTGTCTCTTTGATCACTTGGACATCACATAAAGGGAAAAGGTAGATGTCATATAGAAGATAATTTCTACATAAAACCAAGTTTCACAAAGTTTGGGCCATATTTGTGGCCATGAGAGTTATTTCATGTAAATTATCATTAAGACTCCTTTTCCTGTGATATGGCATGAATCCTTCCCATTTTCAACAGAGTTCATTCTTGTGTCCAGGCAAACATTTTGACCAAGTTTCATGAAGATTGGACCATATTTGTAGCTTCTGGAGCTCTTACAAGAAAATTGTCATTAAGGCCCCTTTTCCTGTGATAACATGGATCCTTCCCATTTTCAAAAGAGTTCATCCTCATGACCTAACAAATATTCTGACCTAGTTTGATGATGATTGGACCATATTTGTGGTTTCTAGAGTGTAAACAAAAAAATTGTCAATAAGGCCCCTTTTCCCTTGATATGGCATGGATCCTTTCCATTTTCAATAGAATTCATCCTTGAGACCTGACAAACATTCTGGACAAATTTCATGAAGATTGGGCCATATTTGTGGCCGCTAGGGTGTAAACAAGCAAATTGTAATTAAGGCCCCTTTTCCCGTGTTATGGCATGGATCCTTCCCATTTTCAATAGGGTTTATCCTTGTGACCTGACCATCATTCTAACCATGTTACATGAAGATTGGGCTGTATTTGTGGCCTCTCGAGTGTAAACAGGAAAATTGTCATTAAGGCCCTTTTTCCTGTGTTATGGCATGGATCCCTCCCATTTTCAATATGGTTCATCATTGTGACCTGACCAACATTCTGACCAAGTTTCATGAACATTGGATCATATTTGTGGCCTCTAGAGTGTAACCACTTAATTTGTTGACGCATGACGATGGACGCACGACGCACACCCCACAACAGACATTCAATGATCACAAAAGCTCACCTTGAGCACGATGTGCTCAGGTGAGCTAAAAATCCTTGCACTTTTGCTTCATAAAATCAAATCATTAGAGTTGAAGTCTTTTTTTTTTCATGGGGTATGAAACTAAAAACATAATCTGCAGCTACATATAGTTTGATTTTTTTCGTTTTCTACTGCCATGAAATCCAATCACTTCATTCTTTAAGTACATCCCTATAACTTTAAAACATTCATGGTTTCAAGAACTTTATTTTACCAAAAATGAAATCAGTCAAGTCATGGATGTAAAACATTTCTTTTTAGTAAAATCTTTGAAATTCAAAAATTTAAGAGATGAAGCGAGTATTTTTATTATTTCATTGATTCGTATATGAGTGTGATTAATTTTTTAGATTCATACCTCAATGAAATTAAAAAAAATCTCTTCTTATCTAATAATTTTATACAAAGAAGCCATACTGGAATAAGTTCTTCATAATAAAACAGATTTCTTGCAGAACTATTCTTTTCACACAAGCCTTAAAAAATTATAGCTACATGCATGTATACTTAAAATTGTTTTCATTGCGGAATTAAACCAATTTTTCAGACAATCAGAATGCACAAAACTTGTTGGACACAACTAAGATAAAATTATTTTGTTTTTGTTCACATTGATTCATTCTTCATTACTGAAACTTTCAATACAGTATTTCTTTCAAAGGTTACCAGAGGAAATAGTATGTATTGGCAAATTTTTATCTTGGGAAAGAGTAAAACTTGTTCTCATTTCATATATGGTATACATAGATTTAATAAGCAAAAATAAAACTCTCTCACAAATAATCTCCCAATTTACAGTGCATTTGTTATTTTTACAGTTTTGAAAAATAATGAAATAGGCACTCACTGCGATCAAAATCATTCAAAATCGCTCACCCAGCACTCCATTTCAACATTCCAAACAATCGATCAAAAAATGCTCCAAAGTTATTTGAAAACATGAAGAGAACATTCAACATTTAATTCAAATCGATCAACTTATTCTACAATTTTTATTGGCTGGCAAGGATTTTACAGTGTCTGATTGGTCCACAAAGACACACAAACAGAAAATTGCGTATATTTCATAAAAAGGAAGTAATAAAAGTATTGCTAATTTTGATCATTTTGATCAAAATAAGCAATATTGGATAACTTTGCTTGAATTTCATTCAAATTCAAAACTTTCTCTACTCATTCATTCAATTTCATTCCAAAATCTTTCATCATGGCAATCTTTCAATGTTTCTAACTGTATAACTGTTAAGTATTTCTTGACTGGTTTAATACAGTTACAACGCAGGATGACAATTTTTAAAGACCACAAGATGATATGGCAAACAACCTTAATCTGTATTCTAAAACTACTATTTCTCAATGAAATCATATGTTGTGGGTACTCATTAGAATTGTCTCTTTGAGACAATTCTAATGAGTACCAACAATATAGGATTCATTACAGAATAAGTGAGCAATCCAATTCCAAAACAATATTCTCCCTGTATCAGTAGCTCTATTGTTTATATACTTCATTATAAGAGCTGAACTCATCTCTCTTGACCTAGCAATAATTCTGATAACAGACAATGTATTCTACTTGAGGTCTTACTTATCAACCTCTCTTAGAAATGTTAAAATCCAGCTTATAACTTAACCCTTGTCATGCTGAACCCGGAATATTCCTGCTTTGGCAGGAGCTATAGACAAACACCAGCCTGCACATATGTGCAGTCTGATGTCAGTCTACACCACCTGTTTCTTACTTTAAAAACCAGTATTGTCAATAGATTTAGTTTTTCAAATGAAAATTGACCTACTGTTGGGACTTTCAGTGCTTTTTGCCCTTTGATTTTGATGAAAATTTATAGCCAAAATTATTCAGCATGACAAGGGTTAATGGACCATCTTAAATTTTCCATTATGCAAATATATATATATATATATATATATATATATATATATATATATATATATATATATATATATATATATATATATATATATATATATACATGTATTGTACTAAGTTATCTAGTACATAAACGGTGGCACACAGAATATAGACATCTTAACCATACTTATATTACTATCATAAATAAATGTAAATTTGTAAATAGCTAAATAACTAGATCTCGAGGCCTTCATGAATTTGCTAATACTATAGTAGACTAATATTACTGATATTAAAGGAATATAGTTTTTTTTCCCTATAAGATGATATTCTTTCAGAATCTCTTTTTCTTTCCTTGAAATGTCACTCAATTTCCAATAATCTGTTGAAAGATTTTGATTAATTTAGAGAATTTTTGTAAATAATTTATTAAGTACTTTCCAAGAAGAATATTTTTAAGGAAACAATTGTCAAATACATAGGTTGACTGATGAAGGACCGACACTCACACTATGGTAATAGTCAAGTCGAACTAAATCTATAACAATATGAGCCTGTGCTTGACATGTCCAACAATTTGAAATGTGCACAAAGCAAAGACTTTTTCTAGATTGTTCATCCACAAAGTCTGTCTAGGGTCTAAACTTCATGCATCATAGTGTCTTTAGACATTCAGAACATTCTGTTTACTGCTTTCTCTAGCTACTCAGTTTTAGTGCCTCACTCATACATCTAGGGTTCAGTGCAAGAGTGTACTAAGTGTATATACATTGTATATACACTTATTACACTCTTGCATTGAATCCTCAATATATCAAATTATTGGAAAAGTCTTTAGACGTTCAGGAAATCTTTTTACTGCTTTTTCTAGCTGCTCAGTGTTAGTCCATCACTCACACATCGAGGGTTCAGTGCAAGAGTGTACTTAGTGTATATACATCGTATATACAGTTAATACACTCTTTCACTGAACCCTCAACATATCAAATTGTTGGAAAAGTCTTTAGACATTCAGGCAATCTTTTTACTGCTTTTTCTAGCTGCTCAGTGTTTGTTTCTCACTAGCTCATATCAAATTGTTGCAAATGTCAAACACATGATGTTATATATGTGACCGGACACGCGCAAAGGGACTATCTTGGAAC
Organism: Fragum whitleyi; assembly: GCA_948146395.1. NCBI lineage: Eukaryota > Metazoa > Mollusca > Bivalvia > Cardiida > Cardiidae > Fragum > Fragum whitleyi. Next base: position 29,421,907 of record OX411555.1, read on the forward strand.
TCTGTACAATGAATATTTGAAAAAGAGATTGGACTCAGCATAGGTCAACCAGAGGTCACATTTCAAAAATTCTTTCACAGGAAGGTATGTTGATCATTCTAGATTCAGAAAATAAACAAAGAGCGTAAGTTTCAATCCTAGTCAGACTGCGCAAATTCGCAGCCTGACTAGGATCGACCCTTTATGCACTACCCAGATGGTCCCTTTTCGTGTGACAGGTCACATATATGTTACACAGTACCTGTACTCCTGTACCCAACATGATTCTCTGTGGAATGAGATACGTATTACTCTGTATGTCCACATCTCTTTCATTGATTTCCACCATTAAAACACGGAAATTTGTACCACCAAGATCAAGGGCTAGAAACTTCCCCTTTTCTGAAATTATAATACGAAACATACATGAGTATTAAAAAGAGGGAAATTAATGAATTCTATATCAATTTAACAAGATCTCAAAACTGAACGTAACCCCCCTCAATTCTTCTACCTGTATTACACCAGCCCTCGGTGTAAAAGAATAAAGTAATTTCTTCATTTTCTACATTGTTTTCTTCTCTAAAAATAGTTTTGTTCTTTAGGAAACGTCATCAACTTGATCTAAATTTGTCATCTGCAACTTTTTTTTTTTTCTAATTTGGGCCACTGTAAATATTTTCGCATGTTTCCAACAATTTCTTCATTTTCAATAATGATGACATATCATAAAGATTTTGTATCAATTGTTTCAACTAAAAGTGTCGTCTGCAATTTCTTTGAATTTAACCCTTTGCTGTTTAATCCATGCTTTTTACATGGCTGTGATTTTATGACTGAGAAAACATTGTGAAAAAAGAAGAAATTGCTTCTGACAAGCAATTTCTTCTTTTTCACACTATTTTCTACCCTACTGAATGGTTATTTTTCAAATTAAATCCACTTTAAGTTTTTGTCTGCAAAACCTTTGAATTTGGACAGGTCCAAAAATGTGTAAAACAGGAAAGGGTTAAACAAGCTACCGGTATAATGTATTCGTCTGTATACTGACCTGAACCGTCTGGTAGGGCTCGTACAAATGTAGGGAACATCTTGATGTCCGCCATGTAGTTAGAGTTTGCCTGTAAGCCATTGATCATCTCCTCGTTCAGAAGGTGCATTACCCTCTTGTAGGTTAGGGAGGAGAGCTTGAGACCCTTGACGAACGTTTCAATCTGAAATATTAATCATAAATGTGTAGCAAAGGCGGATGCATGGGCGTAGACACGGGTGCGGCAGGTGCGGCATTCGCCGCACCAATAATTGCCGTAGATGCGGCATGCCGCACCAATAATTGCCGTAGTCTACTACTAGATGCGGCATGCCGCTACAATAAAACTGGATTATGTTGACCGCTAAATGACTGAAAATGTATGTGAGCATATAACGGATGAATAAAACGTTTATAAAACATGATGTCTTATAGTTCTTTTAATCCACCATACACAACGAAATGCCAGCATCCTGGGATGACTCATCAATAATCTAAACTTCCAAGCGTCTGTAGAATGGTAATTCTGTTTACTTCCGTTTTCTGTTGATCACTGTATGGAAACACTGTACGGTAGTTTGCAACGGTATATTCAAAATGGCGGATAGGCGTTCGTGAAAAAGTAAGTGTTCTTTATTTTTGTTCGATATTACTATAATCTGTCATCCAATAGCATAACGACAACATATACGTAATCAGTTTTGAATACATCATCCATCGTACCTAATGATTAAACGTCCTATAGCACCGTCTGTGTGTAATACAGCTTCAAACATTGTGTTTTGATGACATTTAAAATTGAAGCGCAAAACGAAAGTAGAAATGGCCATATTTTCCCTAAAATGACCGCACCAGCAAAATCAAATGTGGCGGTGGATGGGGACAAGATATCTCCCTAAATATGACCCAAAATGTATTGGATCTAGCCCCTTGTCTCGGAAATATAGACACTTGAAAATTCCGATGGTGTACGCTACAGTTAAAACCGAAACTAAATCGCTGTACAGTGCGGTATATGGATATATTTGTACTCACCGGTTTAAATTTCGAATGAAAATCTGTACGCAACGGTTTATATAAATCATCATGTGAAAATCTTTCAACGGATGAAATAGCACGAAAAGGTGAAAGGTGACTTTGATACTATTTAATCTTAGTTAATACTGCAGAAAGACGAATATGTTCTTTTTCTTATTTTATTTTGTTTTGCCTGAAAATGAAGAAACCCGTCGAAAGAGTAATTAAACACAGTTCTAAATCTAATCTAATGTTTCTATTTAATTCTCCTGTTCTTCCTCAATAATTTTGTAAGACCCTGTACACATCGTTAAGATTAAAGCGCTTAACAAAGGCATAAAACTTATCAGTATTTCAGACATTCTTCTCGATGATATAATAAGACTGAAAAATGTTAAATGCGGCTAGAAATACGGTGAAATATGAAGCAAAATCGCTATTTGTTGGGCTATATAAAATTTTCTTTGGCTCACTGGTTAGGGTGTAAGTTGCTTGTCTTGTAATTTCATATTCTTAGGGGCGAATTTATGAGCTATCTTTTGCTTCAACGGGGATGCTTTTAACGATGTCACGTGACAGTCAATAGCGCGGGTAAGGCATGTGAAATCGATCATTGTTAATTGTGCTTTCGAACTTTATGAAAGAAATGGTTGCGTTTTTAACTGTATTAATTCAATTCGAAAAACAAAAAAGCCGATGCACAACAATTTGACGAAATACTAGTCTCCCCTATGAGTGCGATAAATCAATTGTCCAAATAACTTTGGAAGATTGGAAGGACGGAAAGACACGCAGCTTGGCAACTATATGCTTCCATGAATTTTCTCTAAACATTTAAAATTTCTTTTTAATTAAAAAATGTTGTGGAAGGAAATTACAAGATATTTGTCTGAAAGAGATAACTAAAAGAAATAAAACTATTTTCTTATGTGTATCAGAACTATTGAGTATTAAATAATTTATTTCGATAAGATTTCTTCTAACCGTAAGCTTCTAAAGCTGAAAGTTAAAAAAAACGTAAAGATTTCGTATGATATCAGAAACAATAATCTAGGTTCAAGCTTATAAAACTGTTTTGATTACTAAACTGAAACTTTCTATGACATAGAATTAAGTAGATACATAACATTAGATTTAAAATGGTGTGTAATGATACTCTATCAATTATTTTTCTTTGTTTCAATGCAAAACAAACAAAAAACAACAACAAAAAAGAATCATAAATTAATATTACATCATCGAGAAGAATGTCTGGAATATACTCCGACATTTTTAAAGTTTGGTGCCTTTGTTAAGCGCTTTAGTCTTAACGATTTGTACAGGGTCTTACAAAAATTGAGGAAAGACAGAAGAATTAAATAGAAACATAAAATTAGAATTTAAAAATGTGTTAAATGATACACTTTCGACGATTTCTTCATTTCCAGGCAAAACAAATAAAATTAAGAATAAGAATATATTCGTCTTTCTGCAGTATTAACTAAGATTAAATAGTATCAAAGTCACCTTTCACCTTTTCGTGCCATTCAACCCGTTGAACGATTTTCACATGATAATTTATATAAACCGTTGCGTACAGATTTTTCATTCGAAATTTAAACCGGTGAGTACAAATATATCCATATACCGCACTGTACAGCGATTTAGTTTCGGTTTTAACTGTAGCGTACACCATCGGAATTTTCAAGTGTCTATATTTCCTAGACAAGGGGCTAGATCCAATACATTCTGGGTCATATTTAGGGAGATATCTTGTCCCCATCCACCGCCACATTTGATTTTGCCGGTGCGGTCATTTTAAGGAAAATATGGCCATTTCTACTTTCGTTTTGCGCTTCAATTTTAAATGTCATCAAAACACAATGTTTGAAGCTGTATTACACACGGACGGTGCTATAGGACGTTTAATCATTAGGTACGATGGATAATGTATTCAAATCTGATTGCGTAAATGTTGCCATTATCTTACAGGATGATAGATTAAATCAGCATCGAACAAAAATAAAGAACACTTACTTTTTCACGAACGCCTATCCGCCATTTTGAATATACCGTTGCAAACTACCGTACAGAGTTTCCATACAGTGTTGATGTCAAACATGCGATTCCCCGTGAGTACATGGTGAGTTGTTAATGTCATTATCGATTAGTCCTCGTACTAGGGTTAACCCTTTCCTGTTTAATCCCTGCTTATAATTACGTGCCTGTGATTTTATGATTGAGAAAACATTGTGAAAAAAGAAGAAATTGCTTCTGACAAGCAATTTCTTCCTTTTCCACACTATTTCTTCCCTACTGAAATTGTGATCAAGTATAGTCTAGAATGCACCAAATCGCACCGTTTTTTCAAAAATTTTCCGGGGGGCATGCCCCCGACCCCCCTAGAAGGGCTTCGCGCCTTCGGCGCTCGCATTCGCTCCTTCGGAGCTCAGTTTTGCCGCACCAATGTAAATAACATGGCTACGCCACTGGGATGTGTACCTTTGGGGAACAACTTCTGAAAAGAAATTAAGACTGTTACGAGGGATGATCGATAAATTTGTGTTATTTTCAAATTGAACTTATACAGTTCAGAGTGCCTAGAAATGAAGTTAGTTCCTTCATACAATAAAGCTCAGTACATTTTACTTTCATCTGAGCGCGAAATGCGTGAAGATAAGGTATTTTCGCTTTTAGCGGGATGAACTTTTACAAGAATTCTATAGTCATGTATAACGTGAGAACACTTGTGGACAGATAGCTGTCTGAATAAGAAGCGTTTCCATAAGATACTCGTAAAAAATTTAGATTTCTTGCTTTTTTAATGAAAAAAATTGACAGCAGATATAATATTGATACACTTAATGCTGAAAATGACGTTGACCGCTGTTTCTAGACAGTGGGGGTTTACTATACACCTCACACAAAATGAGCAATAAACAATTAACTCGATTTATCGATAACCTCGTAAAAATGTCTTCAAATCTTTCCTAAAGTCGAATTTAAGAGGGTCATGCGATTTTAAACTAGAAAGTTTTATGAGTCTCAGACTCACAAAGCCTGCGTCTATTAAAATCCTGTCGAACTATGTGTGTTTGAAACAACTTAACATAATTCTTAGATCCCCCATTGAAAGGCACTCGAGCGCCTGTCAGCTCAAAAGACCCGATTATCTTTATGGTTTGAAGAGAAGTTTGAACTTTTTAGACAATTGAATAAACAAGGGAAGCAAGTGCTTCTGCGTTAAAAGGACCTGTCAGGACAGGACTTAGCAGTGACGTAATTTATCGAGTTTACTGTTCAGTTTTTGGGGGTTCGTTCAAAAGATAGTCCGCAATTATCATTAACGCATGCAACTAACTGTACCATAAAACAAATTGATTCACACGCTTAAAGAGAGAGAACAAATTTCATCGTTCGGTTAGCAAAGCCTCGTAACTTCAGCTTGGATAAGCTGAAGTTACGAGGGTTTGGTTACCGACCTACGATTAAAGTTCCCGAGAAATTCATGTCCACTATCTTAAGAAGTAAGTAACTTTTAATAAAATCCGATCTTTTAACCCTAAGTGTAACGACCAGTTAATTTTGCTCCACCCTTTCAGGGCAATAATAATGAACTATACGTGTATTAACCAAATCCCTATCCTTGTCCAGTTACGGACCCTAAATATATAAAGAAATCGAGGATAACCGTTTGTTTCAGTGTAAGATCGATCTATATTTCATTGAATGAACAACAAAAGCTATATTTTCACGAGAAAATATAGCTTTTTTTGTTCAGGAAATGAAATATTAATCGATCTTACTCGAAAAACAAACGATTAATCTGTTTCTTTAATGCAAAAATGAAACAAAATGTGAAATTTCTAGGACATATTTTTGTAAAGCGCGTCTTTTTGCACGTGATTGCTATGCAATGTTCATTGTGACGTCACTTATTTCGCCCCGCATAGATGACGTCAGATAGGATGAAAGGCACAAAAGCAGGGTATAAGTTTTTGATAATTTCACTGATTTTGCGGTGAGACTATCAAGTGATAATCTACCGTTATTTCTCGATAAACCACCGAAAAGCATTAAAGAAAGTCCCTGAGTCATTTGTTTCTTCATTTATACATGTGATATATTTGCCAAATTATGTGGAAGAACCACATGAAATCTTATTGAAATAAATCTATAATTTCTGAGGGAAATCGTCATTTTCACTAAAAGCCATCTAGATCTATTGTGGAAATATATATTATATATTCTTTTCAAATCTTATTCTTATTTTAACCTAGGATAGATATTGAAGGCTTCGGCTCACTATATTTATTTATTTTTATTTTTTTTCCCAAATGACCCATCAATTTTGTAGATGGCCAATTATATTTAATATAATAAATGTAATGATAGGGAGATAAGCCATATTGCCAATTCCTAACTGGTCGAGAAATATCCCTGAATTTTGACAGCTGGCTTGGAAATGTATCTCTAAAGATTCATTATTGAATTCTATAACGCTTAAACATAAATCCCTTATAAATATGTGAGAATTTCTAACTGAAATCCACGTGTTAAAACATGAGTGTTATTTATTTGAACAGTCTGCAGTCCCAGGGGTCGTGCGTATTTGACAATCGACGCTGTACATTTTCAACCTTGTGTAACGATGATAAATGACCCTGCCCCGTTATCTCCATATTTGGTACAAACTGCCCCACTTTCAAGGCCACACTGTCGTCAGTAAACAAACATTTTCTAAATAGGCCAATGCATACATACTTAAGAAAAGACAAATCTCCAGTGAATTAATACCTTTAGCAAATACCAATATTGCTAAATTTTCGATAACCAATGAAAATATAAAACTGTACTAATCCTTCTAAGACCTAGCTAAGTTAGATGAGTTTGCATAGTGAAGTTTAAAGAAAATATAAGCTTTTCAAGCAGGTTGTGCCCTCTTCGGAAATTTAATATTGTCTTTAAAACATCACTATCTAATACTTGATATCAATATACATGTTTTTCTAGCAAAAATCGAACACGATGAAGCTAATTGAAGTGTTACTCGATACCTGTGCCAACCTGCGTATACCAACATATTTTCTAAAAGTCTAATGGTTCGTTTCATGATCTAGCTACGTTCTTCATTCTATTCCAGTTTCATTTATTTGAACCTATATTGATCCATATGGGACAGTTGCTCAAATTTCTATAACTGATACTTAAGTTGATAAAATCGTGAAATCGACATTCCCCTCGATCAATACCACTTTAAAACACTCTTACTTTCAGCGCTCCATGTAAACATTCAAACCACTTACTCCAACCACTCAGAAACTCTCCGAAATAGTTCAAAAACGCTTCAAATACTTTCAAAAGGGTCAATATTTCATTCAATTCGATCAAATATTTACATAGTTTTATTTGTGTATAGTAGCTGTTCAAGCGTCTGATTAGTACTTTAAGTCGAAAAAGAAAAGTACGCATATATTATAAAAGAGAGGCAATAAAATATTGTTAATTTTGTCCAATCTTGTACTACCTCCCTTTGAAATCGTTTAAAACTCGCTAATCATAGTCATTTAATTTCACTCCTAAATACTGCACCTTGTCAATATCATGATGTTCATAACTGCACTAATTTACAAACTGTGAATTACATTCAAACAATTAGAAGCATATTCCGATGAAATTACGTGCAATGTCGAGAAGAACATAATCTCTCTCTCTCTCTCTCTCCTCTCTCTCTCTCTCTCTCTCTCTCTCTCTCTCTCTCTCTCTCTCTCTCTCTCTCTCTCTCTCTCTCTCTATCTCTATCTCTCTCTCTCTCTCTCTTTCAAATAAACAGCACAAGTAAGTATTGGGTTAATAAAACCAACCTGTATAAAAATCCATCAAATTTCAACCTGGATATGAGTAAATCGAGCGGTCATCGCAACACTATTGTAAGAGCCTATAAATATATAGGCACTAACAATAGTATTGCATTGGCCCCTCGAAATGCAATAACGTAATTTCGTTGATGCTGTATTTAGTCAGTATCGGGTTAATCAAACCGACCTATACGAAAATCTTTCAAATTTAAACTAAGCTGGGTATGTGTAAATGCAATAACTAAATTTCCAACATGCTTTATTAAGTCAAAATCGGATAAAATAAACAGACCTATACAAAATCTATCAAATTTCAACATTAGTATGCGTAAATGAAGTTACCAAATTCCACGGATGCTTTATAAAGTCAGTATCGGCTCAATAAAACCGACCTACACTAATATCCATCAAATTTCAAGATAGGTATGTGCAAATCGAGGGGTCAGTGCAACACTTTGTAAGTGCACCTACAATAGTGTAGCGCTGACCCCTCGAAGTGCAATTACCAACTTTCGTGGATAAGCTATTACGCAAGTATTGTGTTAATAAACTTTATAAAGTCAGTATCGGGTTAATAAAACCGACTTTTTACAAAAATCTATCGAATTTCAACTCGGATAACCAAATTTGTATTATGATTTATAAATCCGCTTAATTTATTGTCATATTTGTCAGTCTGCGCAGATTGCCTTCAATGGAAACGACCCCCTTTCATGATACTTATTTTACAGAAAACCCAGATGGCCCCTTTTTGCAATACTCTTCTTGGCTTGACATTGTTTCTAGCTAGCATCGAACAGGTGTATAGGTAGATGGATTGTGTCCTTACACGGCGAAAAAAAACAACAACATGGAGGTGCTTCTGTAAATGACAATATTGTATTTCAATAGAATTTTTTGGACGCATTTCGCTAAATAAACTTAAGACGCATTCATTTAATTATTTTTCAAGACGAAGAATTTTAAGATTCCCCGTAAGATTCTGTTTGGACTGTATCACGCCGTGTCATAGAATTTCAAATAAATTGTACGAGGTATCCAGATTCGAATCTTAGGTCTATAGAAAACTTTAAAATTCTAGATCTGAAAATACCTATAACCGGCCTTTGGACTAATACATAATACATTCATATTATAGATCACTAGAACTCATTCAATATTTTTGAGAATTGATCACACATTGTCTAGTTACGTTGCTAAAATTGTGCAAACAAGTAGATTATGGCTTATTTCATTGGATGTATATTACGAAAGACAAACTAACAATTAGCACGAGTACAATAAAAATAAATTTTGCACATAAATCAATTTATTTTCTTGAATTTATGACTGAAGAAAAAAGACCTTCCAATGACTTGTTTTTATAAGAGAACTGATATTTATCCGGGGTTTGACCTCATCAATATTCTTTTCGATTGGCCTCGATAAACAGACAAAATCCGTTAGCATACTCATTTCTCGAAATGCAAAGCCGATTTGCCTGAGACTAATAACCATATGATAATGACATATATAGCGTTAGTTTATACAGCACAGTCCAAATTATCGCAGAAAGAACTTACCATGTCCATTCTGTCGATAGCCTTCCTGACAGAAGTGCTCAATTTCTTTTCTGTTTTGGCCATTTTCTTTCTCTTATTTCTTCCTGAAAGTCCTTAACACAAGCCACTAGAAAACCGTGTATAAATCCAAGCTCTAGATAGCTTAAACAGCTTCACTTCTGATAAACGAACAGTTACTGACGCAATTAGTCTATCCCTGGTTGGATGTAAACCAAGTTCTTGTTTTGTATAGATAGCGAAGATAGGTACCTCAAAAGGGGAAATCTCTACTTCAAGTCGCAAATCTAGGAGATAGATGTGTGTAATACGCAAAGCTATAGATAGACGGGTTATTCTGTATTTTAAATTCAAATGTTTTCACAATTCTTACACAAAACTTACATTGTGGCTACTCAACGTCTCGACGAGACGATTCCAGCAAGTACCAACAACAGGTTTTCTTTCGGAGATAGAGATTTGAGACTATCGTTTGTTTCTCCGTCTTATCTGTACGTCTGGTAATATGACTAAATCAAAATTTATCTTTGGTATTGTCAAATAACTATTGTCTGACTTTGGAGAAGCGTTGGTCATCTGCTCTGTTTTTATTTTTTTCTTTTAATCGACGGCTTTTCCCAATTAATGACTAAACTAGGCCTACTGGACTAGTTGTAATAATAAATTAGTTTTCGGATTAAAAGTAAAACTTTCCCTAATCTGACCTAAAAGTGACAGACATTGATCCATACCTAAAACACTTCCAAATGATTTAATTCTAGATTGATTCGTCAAGATCTGTGAGCAGCTAATTTTAATCCTTAATGTGTGATAATGATTTTTTAGTTTCATACCTCCGTAAATACAAACGTTTTCTCTCTTACATCTTATTTGAAATTAGGATTGTTATTTTATTACAAAACAAGGCAATTCTATACCTAAAAGAACTACACGCTCATTGATTTTAAAAATAATAACATTTTTTGTCTATTTCGTGAATTTTTAGGCAACTTTATATAAAAGACAAAACCTACTTTTGCTTAGCGTGAGTACTACGTCGGTCTAGGGAACTACTTTACATTCAAAGTGTTCAAAGCCAAGCCATATATATGATTGACTGAAATGGTTATAACCCAACGGTTGGTATCCATTTATTAGATTCGTCTGGTTGAGACGATTCAAATAGTACGAACAACATAGGGGTTCATATTTTGATTCGTTTTAAACCCCCGTAAATCTAAACTGAGAGTTTCAATCTCATTAGGAGTCAAGGTAACCTTTTCGAACGTAGCAGTGAAGTTATTTATAACCACATCCCGTTTCCAACCCGTATGCCGCCTGAAGATAGGTGGCGCTCTCAGCTTACTCCAAACTGGGTCAAGTTCGGGCCAACACTTTACCTTTCAATGTCAGAATTAGGATGCAGATCTGTTTACACTCGTTTCTCATTTTAAACAATTTTAGACGTGTGGACCGTCTCACTAAAAGGGACAATCTGTGTAGCCTACTTTGTCTGGTAACAACCTTTTAAGTCTTCAGAGCATTTTCTCGAATGATGATAATAACTTTCCCAAAGAATAATTCACGAAATGCGACTATTTACAGTAGATTAAACTTTTCTGGGTCCAATCTCTTTAATATAATTTAAATATCAAACATTATTGAAAAAGATGTATTGGATGGGTAAAATATCAATTAAACAATGCTAAAAAAGTCCTTTTAAGTGAAGCAGGTCACTATATTAATGAAAGTTTCCAGTATGTATCCCAATTTAGCATTTCTTTTCAAATCAAGCGTAGTTACTTATGAAATCTAGACTGGCTGATAAAACATGGGTGTCTTCACAATGGATTTTCCATAGTAATACTTTTTAAATCGTACTGCGAAGCAGTAGATTTATATCTACCGTTTTCCAGAAATCCAGTCTGTTTGACCCACTACATTTTTACCATTATCTTCTGAGCAATGTGTTCAAACCAAATTATGTGTTTTCAAACACCGAAGAAACGGCCTTTTCAGTCACAATCTACAAACTTTGTTTATACCTTATTTACTTTTCGACAAATAGAGAAGAGGCTCATACAAAATTTGATGTAATTTTCGCTTTTAGTAATTACCAGTTAGTAGTTTCAGTGTTTATAACAAGATTTTCGGTTGAGTAAAGGAGTTGAAACGTACAATAGGTTAACTGTATAATCAATTTGTAGCACTTACAATATTACTGCTCTGAACTTTCTCGAACGGTCATTTACCAGTTGTAGGGCTGACAACCAATCAAATTCTGTTATGATTATCACTGGGTCAAAACCCACGCGTAAATGGACATCGTCTGCTCGAAATGTGTCAATTCACTTGTTTGTCATTAGTCAATAGTCGTCTGCACTAAAACAGGGAGCGTGAGAAGTTTACTTTTTGTTCGCATGTGTTAACAAATAGAAATAATTTTGAAATATTTGATTTCAATGAGCACTCTGACCACGCTCCAATCCTATTTTCAATAAATTCAAATTTGAGTATGAAGAAAAATTATTCAACAACAAATAAACCGACAAAAACATACGATAAACTGATAAAGGATAGCAGTAAGAGCGATCTATTTTTAGAACAACTCATGAATAATCATAGAGTGCTGCTAGATTTAATCGATTGGTCAGAAACCAAAGATATAAATAGTATAGTTGGCGATTTCACGTGTTTCTTGAGGGAAAATGCATTTACAGTATTTGGGAGAACCCAATGCTTGAAATACAAACATGTTGGTAATCAAAATTGTAAATAGTTTAATGAAAAATGTTTGTTGCTAAACAGGCTTTTATACTAGAGAGAGGAATAATATTAACAGACAAGCTTTTAGCTTGGCGCGTGCTCATTATAACAACGTAAAAATCTGCTAAGAAATAATTTAGACTAGCAGAGGGCTATCGAATCAGCAAACTTTCAAAATCGGACCCACGAGGTTGGATGAGCTGGCGATGTCCTCGAAAAGATGGAGTGTTAAGACAAAAAACTCTCAAATTTAAAGATTTTACCAACTTTATTGTCCAAATTTGAGCCCTTTTGATTGGCGAACTATTGCACTATCCCAGCCTCTCAATGATGTACGATTTACAGTGCTGACAGCACTTTGATTGTAATATAAGTTTGGATTATGAAACAGGCGTATGTACCTATTTATGGCTGCATTTTCCAACAAGAACAGCGGCGCTCCTGAGATTCAAACCATTGTTCATCGCTCAAGATCTTATACTGAAGCCACTGGGCTTAAAAGAAGGCCTGCTCGAGTATGCAGTAACGCGAAATGACCATAGGAGGTCAGATATCTCAAGGGTTAAAATACCGTGTCAAGTTCAGGTCAGATCTCCTGTATATATGATATACCGTGTCAAGTTTAGGTCATAACTCTGGTAAATGTAGACCCTTAAGACTGTCATCAAACATCTCGCGTGGCTTCGTTCTTTACTTGTCCCCGAACCGTTTAAGAAATTTATCTTATAACTATACAAATATCTGTGTGATAACATCCCATATGATATTTTTTATGATACCACATAGTTATTTTTAGAACAATGATATAATGCGGTTATTTCTAGAAACTTGCATTTCTGTTAGAAACATCGGCGAAGCAAGACAATTAGAGGTTATAAGATAAATATAATACATACTTAGTGTATTGTATGAATAAAATATCTAACTCGGTTGTGAGAATTGATAATTGTCTCGGCAGAGCCTCGACAATGATCAATTCTCCCAAGCTCGTTAGATATTTATGTTCATACAAAACACTAAGTACGTATATATATATATATGTCTACGGTTTTTAAAAAAAATCTAGGCAGTATTCAAGCATTCCTGATTAGAATGTTTAGAAACAATAATTTCAAGCATTTATATGTAAAGGCAGCTGCTTTGTTTTATTATCTTGAAATTTCTCATCTATCATTTATTTATTTTTATATAATTTTTCTTTATCTATTTATTGAATAATTTTATTTCCGCGTTAATGTGTCTATGAATAAAGCCTGATGGAGGAGGAGTTATATGCATAAGGTTACGCCCCCCCCCCCCCCCCAAATCAGACTTTATTCGTGGACACATCAACGCGAAAATGAAATTATATCCATAATAACACGGCCATAATTCTGAAATTAGTTTAATTACCCATTTCTGTGTGTAAAATAGTTTTATATTTTTTTTCTGGATATCAAATTACTAATCAATTAATGATATTGTCGTTGGGAGATTTTCACATAAAAACGAAGCGCGTCATTTAGCACGTTTTAGCATGTATGACGTCATAAGCATCAACGTTCCCGCAAAAGACCGCGTTGAGTATGATAAATGGACGGAGCGATCTGTGTACACAGTAAAACACATGAATTTTATTGAGAAAAAAGTTCTTTATATATTTCTTCTTATTTTATACATGCGTTTTTCGCAATCATGTTATATTCATTTATTTATTCTATTTCGATTTAAGAATTATCAGGTGACGTATATCATACTGGTGTGTTTTGTACCAAACAGTTATCATGTTATATTTTTTTTCCATTTATATTTGTTTCAATTATCCTTGCAATTATAAATTTATTCGCTTATTTATTTTTCTGATAATTATTTAGGGGGCACAGTACTGCCTTTACAGCATTTAACGCCAAATTTTGTACTTGACCTAGCAATTATATAAATGTGTAATCGTTTTGCCTTAGAAACGTTGCAAAATAGGTAATACATATAAACCCGAGTGTGATGTTTCTAATAAGTTCCCATTTGCGCATTTTCAAAGCCTCTGGCCAGCCTGTAAGTCCGCTCAGTCTGACTAGAGTCTTTACAATGTGAAATTTTTGGAAGACTTGTATAATCTGGTATGTCTGTCCGTATGCGACTGTATATCCATTTTTGTCTTTCGTTTATTTCACTTTCGTGGTTATGTTTAAACGCAATATGGTATAACTGTTTTCTGGAGGCGGAAATTCAGGGAGGGAGATAGATTTAAAAGAAATATAGATGAACAGAGTTTGGGAAAAGGATGCGGGGATTATGTGGTTTAAACCTATTTATTTTACATCGATTGGGAAACAAGTTCTTTTAACTTGATCAATCCCTCTCGATTCTGCTTCCTGGAAAAATCACCAGTACCTGCGCCGAATGTGTGGGCCATTGAAAGACCACGGACACAATTAAGTAAGTAAGTGATGGTGAGAGAGGAATAGCGAATCAGAAGAAGGGAATGATATAAGTTGCTATCTTATAACTATACAAATATCCGTGTGATAACATTCCGTTTGATATTTTTTTATGATATCACATAGTTATTTTTAGAACAAATATATAATACGGTTATTTTTAGAAACTTGCATTTCTTTTGAAAACACCCACAAAAAAGGCGAATAGATGTTATTAGATAAATATAAAACGTATTTAGTGTATTGTATGAAAAATATCTAACTCGGTTGTGGGAATTGATAATTGTCTCGGCAGAGCCTCGAGAATGATCAATTTTCCCAACCTCGTTAGATATTTTTTTCTCATACAAAGGCATACGAATTATATATAAATAAGAATGATTTGTATATATAAATTGAAAGAAACATTTTAAAATCAATACTGTTTTGTCTGATTATTAATGGAAATTGACGTAATCATGTAAAAAGAAATATTATCAATAAAGATAATACCATAATCTAGTGTTCACCCGAAAAGGGTTTGCAAATATCATATTTTGACCCTTTATCGTTTTTACCTGGGGGTCACAATTTCATAAGTGCATCTAATTACTAATTCAAATGATACATTTCTATTATTCAGGGGGCCATTTTGCTAAACTTCTTACGCAAAAAATAATCGTAAGTCAAAAAATCACAAATCGTACCTGATGTTTCCATTCATTTTTGGATTCTGCCTTACAAAACCTCATTGAAATCGTCCGATGAGCTGATGCACGGCAGAAATCCATATTTAGTTACTACTGTGGAAGCAACTTCCGCAAAAAGTGATCGTAAGATTGTTTTATAAAACAGGTTCCCTGAATAATCGTGTGAATAATGAATCTCTTATAAATATATAGAATATATAGAAATTTACCTAGATCATAGCATCTGTTGAATACAAAATTTCGTTACCAAAACTTAAATTAAGCATTTGCAGGGCTTGAGTTAGTGTTTGACATTTGGGAGTCATTGACTCCTCACCTAAGAAATTCTGGGGGTC
Source organism: Fragum whitleyi (assembly GCA_948146395.1). Taxonomy (NCBI): domain Eukaryota; kingdom Metazoa; phylum Mollusca; class Bivalvia; order Cardiida; family Cardiidae; genus Fragum; species Fragum whitleyi. Next base: position 29,437,515 of record OX411555.1, read on the forward strand.
AAAACATGATTCAAAAGGGGTCAAAATGACAGAAAAAGCAAATCATAAGTGGAATTTTGCATATCTAAGTGTAATTTTATCTGTTTCTTGTAATGATATGAAACCAGTTATCAATTTGTAGAACTTAAGACGGTAATTTGTGAAAATCTTGGGTATAAAACCATGTTTTGACCCTTAGTAATTCCTCTCAAGGGGGTCAAAATGACCCTCTTGGGAGAAATTTCTAGTGGTAAAATTAAGATATTTACAAATTGTTGGGGGGTCAAAACCCTGGTTTAAGGGTCAAACACGAGCCGTGATTTGGACGACCGTGTTTTGTACTTCGGTTTCATTTCATGATCGTCTCTAAGCATTTAGAGGGAACTGTTTAAATGTGTAATGTTTCCAAATATCAGAGACGTTAACAATGAAGTTCTAGAATTGATTTCATGATATATTTGATGTTTCATATTCTACTTTTTATTTGGATCGGTTGCAGGTTTGTTTTTTTTTTTTTTTTTTTTTTGTTTTGTTTTTGTTTTTGTTTTTTGGGTTTTTTTGTTTTTTGTCTTTGCTTTTTTTTTGTAGATTGGACAACATTATCTTTGACAATACACTGTTATTGTATCAAACACAATTCGTCTCGCCATTTGAAAGGTTACTCTCGCAAAACATAAATGCAAAACGCAGTGCATTCAGGCCTAAGTCATCATTCTGGGTGACAATGCTCTTCCTGGATGTTCTCGTCTACCGAGATTGGTCAATGGAGTTCTGCAGACTAACATGTTTTTTGTTTTTTTTTATAATGTTTTAAAAATTTGCTCTTAAATCAATGGTTTCACTAGGAGGGTTGTTATTTTGATAGTATAGACAGATATCATTTGGGTTGAGATATTGAGATATTCCCTCTCTTTTGTTTTGCCAGAAATTCCAATGAAACTGGCTTAATGAGCGGACAAAACTCAAAACAAATTTTACCTCCAAAATTTATTAATTTCTCATAAGACTTGGCTAAATGAGATATTTTTGTAGAATTATCCATACATAGCAACACACAACAAGAGGACCATGATGGTCCTATATCGCTCACCTTCGTATCTTTGTCTCAAGTAATAATTATCGAAATTTCCAGCAATAGTCATAATTGTATTTTTATGATTTGAGTGTAAACAAGAAAGTTGTCATTAAGGCCCCTTTTCCCGTGATATAAAATATATCCTTCATATTTTCAATAGGGTTCATCCTTGTGACCTAACAAACATTCTGTCCAAGTTTCATGAAGATTTGCACCATATTTGTGGTCTCCAGAGTATTAACAAGAATATTGTTATTAAGGGCTCTTTTCCCGTGATATCACACGGATCCTTCCAATTATCGATAGGGTTCATCCTTGTGATCTGACAAACATTCTGATCAAGTTTCATGAACATTGGACGGTATTTGTAGCCACTAGAGTGTAAACACTTAAATTGTTGACGTCTGACGACAGACGACGCAGGACAGACGACGGACATTCAAAGATCACAAAGGCTTATCTTGAACACGATGTGCTCATGTGAGCTAAAAACCAATCATTTAAGTCCAAAATAAACTAGCCTGTACATCCATAGATGATGGTGAGAAGAAGAGCGTGAAATTCCCATTCTCGGCTTGATAGACTTACAGAAAAGTAATTTTTCGAGTTCACTTTTCCGTGGAAAGCAAAAATTAGGACAAATGAGGGAATTGTACAAAATAGATCTAGAAGATAACACCTGTCTTTGATCACTTAAATATCCTCGATCTGGATCTATACATATTAAACAGTTTCAATGGAATTCATCTTTTTCTGCAATATTTGTTTGTCCTAAAAATAAAAGTGAATTCATTCTTTTAGAAATAATATAAAAGTTTAGTTTTGAAGTGTAGGCCTAAGCACATTACACATACACATATCCAAGCTTACAGAGCGTAACTAAAGACATTGATCTAATTCCCGCGTTAAATTTTGTTGTGTCATTAATTTACAAAGAAACGTCAGTATAAACGAAAGTGACAGTGAAATGCAAACCACAATTTTCCAGTGTATATGTAGGGTTTCGAGCTAGGTTTGAAGTGTTTTTATGATAAACTTCGCAATCTCTGTTTCAATAAATACCCAATTCTGCCTGTTTACGAAACAATAGCATCAATTCACGTTTTTTTTTTCGGGTGTTAACATTTGCAGACTCTCAAAATGCTTCAACGTCTTCGTGCAAATAAAACCATCTTTTCGGGTCTCTGCTAATATTGACACCCTCAAAACCGTAAATCATCACTATAATATTGGTTGTGGTAAATTAAAACTGAATACCAAGTACGTCAAACCCAAATTGTGGATTCAAAGGAGAAGTTCATTTTCATTTCAATTTAGCTTTTGATTTGAAAGCGAAGTTATATCGTGTATGTGTAGCAATTAAATAACACAAACATAACATAACATAACATAACAGAATTTATTGCAATATAAGGCCTCCGGCCTAAATACAGAAGTTTTATAAATAATTTCGAAATATAAGGTATCAATTATCGATATGATAGTTATTTATTTGTATTGCTTTCTAATTATATGAAATTCTATAAATAACCATCAAACGCTATGTTCCGGTTCTTCGACGAGTTTAAATGCAGTCTCAATTTAATTATGCGAATTACTTTTAACAAAGTACAACTTAATTTTACTTGAATGAATTCTAGCTTCGACTCAAATAGAATTATGAATTAAAAATAGATCCTCTTAAATATTCGTATTTGTAGAATTTGCTATTTTGACTAGTGGTTATATACAGATGTATTGTAATCGCTAAACACAATAGCATATTCGACTTTTATTACATAGGCAATAGTAAGTTGTCATTTTCCAAACATTTTCCAAGAATAAACAATCCCAAATTTTGGCCCTCTTCGAGGATTGTATTCATAGAAAATATACAAAAGCTACATATAGATTTGGTAAAATAGATCAGATTTAAACACATTACAAATAATGTCAATTACCATGTGTTTAACGTAATTATTTGATACCCATGTCGATTCATATAGGTATTCGCAACGAGCGATTCCTTGAGAAATAACAACGTCAGAATTGTGTCTCTCTCCTCCAATAGATTGGAGGATATTGAATAAGTGGACCGTCATTGAAAACAGAATGTATTAAACAAGTCATCTATAAACAGATAAAAACGAGGCTGGACCGAGCTGTAATCTCTTTTCGATGACGAGTTTAATAAATTTGGTATTTTATTAGCACAAATTTGATATTCTACGTTATAATATTATAAGTTCTGATCTTTTTGTGTGTGTGTGTATGTGATAAAACAAGGAAATTCCAGATATTTATCGATTTCAGTTATTCCGCGAAACATATGTTACGCCGTTTGCGAAATGACGTAATCAAATGCATTTAACCTTTATGGCGTAATTTTCACAACGAAAATATAACGCTGCTATACGTTCTTTGCCCATTTTCATATTTGCTCCTCTAGTGTAATAACACCTGTGTAATATCAAAAATATTCGATGAGCTTATTTCACTCCCGCGGCGTAGGTCATATAACAAATCTGCTTCTACATTTAATAGACTTTTATTCAGATGTGCAACTTTAAAACAAGAGATATTTGTCCCTGTTACATGTAAGTTAAGCGATATCGTCCATTTAAAGATTCAAGATGGTAAATACAGCCTTAATACAGAAAGGCGATAAGAAAGTGATTTGAAATTTATTTATACCTCGCATCTGTAAATGTCCTGTTGTCACCTGACTTTGCAATTTTTATTTATCTCTATTATACTCGCATACTTGAAAAGGTAAAATCATTTAAAATACAAGTACTAGTAGCAAACGTGAGGTATATTATGTCATAAAAATGTAGCAGATACTTCACTAGCCGTAGTTATACATCGATAACCTTTCTACAAGTTTGAATTCGCTTTCAGAGCGTTCAGTTCTTTGATATTTAAGGAAATGGCACACTCCTCGTAATGTGACTTTTATGTACCATAGAAATAATTTCAATTCGCATGTAATTGTTTCCCATGGTGGATAAACCGCATGAAATATCATTTTTCTCTGCACATGTAATCGATTTACACTGTATTAATACAAATTATTCGATCTATTAGAGAAAATATTGGGTTCCCCATCGCGAACCCCTGCCTGCGTCATGTTTACAATGTTTATAAATAGAAATGGACGACCTTCAAGAAGGATAATATATGCCGCTTTGGAGGTGTGTGCAGGCCACACAAGCATATCAACCAATCAGCATACTCTTTACAAAATGGCCACCGAGATCCGGTATTAATTAACTCAATTTTGGATATCGCCCTTAAGAATTTGATTTGTATTTTTCGGCGATAATAAGAATTCCTACATACTGTATAGAAGTCACTCATTGTAAAATAATAATAAAACAAAAGATTGAAGTTAATGTCATGACAGTATTTCGGAGTTTTTAATAAAAATAAACTAGGCAACACAGCATCAACATTCCTAGCAGTTTGGTTTAATAAAATATACTATGTTCGTATGATTCGAGCTGGGTTTATATTCAAGATATAAAAAATTGATATTGTATATAGTTTTCCGTCGGAGGATTACGTCCTTGTTTCATATCTCAGAAAAGGAATCGAAGAGACTATATATCTTAAAACAAGAACCTATATACACGTATTGAAAAATATTGATATCTAAGGTATTTTTCACACACGTATGTTAATATTAGTTAAAATTATAACCTACAAGTCTCGAAGATTCAGTTACGATACAATGCATAGACTGTAATACTATCGGATTTGTGTAAGTTTACACGACACGCATATTAGTATCCTTACCTTCTCATATTTGCTGAGTCGATCTGGTGTCGTAGGCATATCAAGGTACTGATAAATCCGTAATGAAATGACAATTATCGTGATATATCCTTTATTACACTAACAAATCAACTAACATAAAATAGCAACAAAAATAACAAGTCGATTAACAAAATCCAAACTTCGTTTCGCTCGTGTTTACAGTTCTTGTAGTGGCTGCCATGAAACTTTTAACTAGGTCACCAATATTGAATCAAGCCTCGTTCTGGTACAAAACCCGATTGACGTTGTAAGCATTGCATCATCGTGTTTTTGTTTTGTTCGGTTGGATAGCTGCCAAATATGCGAACAGACTGGGGTCCCAGATGATAAACGTCCAACAATTTTACTGGTTATGTGCATATGGATTTAGAAATCATCTAGTCCTTGGCAAAATAACAGTTTCAAAGTCTACTTCATTTTGGGGTAATTGCTGACGACATTTCAAGTAACAGAAATCAAAGATCTGAAGGCCCTGAAAATCGATATTGGTTATTTGTGATCATTGGATATAAGACGACTACGAAGATAACTTAAATTGATATACGTACAGTCAATCTTGCTCGAGCGACCACTTCATTAAGCATCCATCTTAAAAAGTCCCTTCGGGGTAAGTAAATTTTCCGAAAAAGTTGACTTCTTCAGCGTAAAGTTATTTATCACCGAATCTGATGACGTTAGAACCCAATGAGACGTCATATCGCGGCGGCTTCAGCACCAAACAATGGATTCCTGATTTTTCTCACCCCGTAGTACTTCCATTTATTTCGAAAAAAAAAAATTATATTTTCTAAATTTTGTTTTATTGTGCCTTATAAACTTTCGAAGTATCAAAATGAATGTATAGCGGTGTCGGGTATTTCCAAAAACCTAAGACATTTCGTATAAAAAGGATGCAGATAGCCGGCAATAATATCATTAATCTTGAGGCGTTTTTTGACGGGTTCTTTCTTTTCTTAACAGGATGATATAACAAAGTTACACTAGCAAAATAATAATTTGTGGCAAACCAGATTAAAGAAATCACTCCAGGGTTGAACCATCTGATCATTTGCAGGCGCTGGCAGGTATTCGCGAATAAAGTCAGTTAAGAATAAGTGAAATAAATAAATATCTTCGCTGGATTCTTACATCTTTGAAGCGTATTTTATTGATCGCTAAATATTAAAACAATTAGATTAATGTTTTTTTTAATGAACTTCAGTATTAATATATGTCTTTGGGAAGAGTTCATAATGGTAATAAACTTTCGGAAAATAAAACAAAGGCACTTAAGAATCTAGATCTATTCCGAAATACGAGGGCTATTCCGAAAGTTATGAGACTGTCTTTGTAAAAAAAAATAGAAACTAAACTACCAAATCTTTCACTGAGATGTTATACGTGATATATCTAGTAAAAAGAATTAAAGAGCATTAGAACCATGTACCTGGCCAATTTATATCGATGGCTCAGTGCACAACGGTGTAACCGGGCCCTATAAACATATAGGGAGTTACATCTGTTTCGCGCTGAGCCATCGATATGAGAAAAACGTGACTATCCGAGAATATCCGGCCGCCATCAGGAATACCCGACACCGCTAGCTCTACTATGTGCAAAAGATGATAGTTTATTATTCAAGTTTGTCGCAACTCAAGTTCAAATGTTCAAGTCTTAGTTTCATTAATTGGCTTCACAGTATCTCTTACACTATTTTGTTTGATTTCTTTATTAACATTAAATTCATTTTCCTAATTAACTATAGGGCCTATGATAAAATTAATTATTTCATTTGACCCGATCCAGCTTAATATTAAAATTTGAAAATCAACATACCCTTTTTGTTGCTATACTATCTATATTTATTTATTTTTTAAATATTATATTTAGATGTTATTAAACAAAATAGAGATGTGTATTGTTTCTTGACTTTTAGCTCACCTGAGCAGTTTCAATGTGATCTTTTAGGGTACGTAGTTCGTCGCTCGCCGTTCATCGTGTGTCGTCCGTCTTCAACTTTCCTAAAACTTCTTTTCCTCTTAAATGCACAAGCCGATTTCAATGAAACTTTGCATGAATTTTCCTCGGGTTACCCTTTGTAAAACAAAGGTCGCAAAATTTGGATTCTCATAATTATGAGCGGGGCCGTTTTTCTCTATTAGATCCTTAATCAACATCTCCTTCCAAACCACTGAGCCAATTTCAATGCAACTTTTCCGGAATATTCCTTTCCTTTGGAAACCCTTTTCAAAAAATTTTTGTAACAAGACACTCATTACCTTCCAAAGTTTTGCATTTCATACATTACAATTCAATACAAATTTGATTTATTGCTCAAAGCGTTTTTGTTGTTGTTGTTGTTTTGTTTTGTTTTCTCTGGAGGCCTGTTATTACTAGGAAGGACCTGTAAAACGTGGAACCAGTGACATTTAAAGGCTTGTGAGGAAATACCTAGTGTCGAATCCAGGAGACCTTCCTGATATGTGGCATTGGCCGCGAGTAAGGAACTAGACTTATTGAAATTTGTTTATTCAAAAAGAAAAGAAAATTGAAAATCGAAATAATCCTTTACCTTGATAACTCGACTTGACCTTGACAGTTGATTTCGACCCTATGTTTGTAAAAAGTCTTTGTCATCAAGGGGCCACATGTGAAATATGAACATCCTGTATACAGTGTAAAAGTTATGCATTCATACTTTAATAGTTTCAGAGGGATGAAAACTATATTTCACCCCACCCACTTTCTACTGCACCAAGAGATTTTTTACTAACTTACCGTGTTTTTTTTTTTTGTTTTGTTTTTTTTTTTTTTTTCAATGAAACTTTCTGCAGAGGTCTACAACATATGTGTCTCAATTTTAAGAGAGTTTTACAACTGGACTAGAACTACTACTAAAAAAATTATACCTTTAATTCAGAACATAAATTCTTTTTTTTTTCCATGAATTTTTCACGAACTATTCCGTCTATCTTTTCGGAGAAAACAGAAAAAAAGATCCAACCCTTTATAAAACATTCAGATACCAATTGTCTTTCAAACCAGTTACAAATTCGTTTGACAGATTCCAAAATTTCGACACAAGATGATTTTCCCTAACACCCCTTTGCATTAGATAAGGTGTGCTTTCGTGTACTTTATGGTCGACCCTCTTTATCTATTTTGAAAAAAAAATAAAATTATTTTCCTAAATCAGTATACGCAGATCAACAAATACCCACAATATCACAAAAATCTAAGCGTAGGCACATTTGTCTTTTCATTTGGAACACCCACTTTTCGTTAAAATCTATATATGAAAATGACCTCCACCAATGCGAGTCATTTATTCTTTGCAGGTTGATATTGTGACACGAGAAGCATTCAAGTGAAACTTGGGCAGATGTCCATCATTTATGATTCTGAAATGTTTTTCAAAGTTTTCAATATATAACAAGACTATATATACCTTCGCCCATAAACGGCATATTTTTCATCTTATTCATTTATTTTAATGTCCCCTCATCTTAATCTTAAGAGCTTATTGTTTTTGTCATGGCCTTTTGTCTGTCTGCCCGTCTGATAAGCTGTTTGTGCGTTCGTCCCAAAAAGCTTTTGCATTGACCATTGCTTTTGATAGATGAATGATAGAGACTTTAAATTTCAAATGTGTATACAAGACATTTCCTTAGTACCAACTTTTAGGTCATCAGACTATGTCAATGTCATTTTTAACGTCAAATATGTGTGAAACCCATTCGAAAAACCACTCGACCAATCTCACGAACAACCTCGGATGTACATGGACGGACTATTTTAAGAATAACGGGAAACCCTTGGGAAAACTCGATGACGTCACTTGAAATAGCGTTAGCCCTCGAAATTGCGAGTGAAAACATTCGACGTCGCCAACGCTACTCGTTTAAGTCACTGACGTGAAACCATCGCATCCTCATATAAATATCTTTGGATTCTTAAACAACGGCTAAAAAAATCTTAATTTTTGAGAATGATTCGTCATTCTCAAAAATTAAGAATTTTCACCCGTTATTTACTGTAAATGATATAAATCTACAGTGATAGTTATTCTAACACTGTTTCCGCCTAACCGTTGCAAAATGCACGATTTTGTTACATATCCATCCGCCTTAAATACATCCGATGTCATTCGGAACATCGCTCGGACTTTTCCGTTAACTGGAAAGTACCTCGGACGTAAGTGTAGTAATTTTGGTCAATTTTAAAGTAATTCGGCTCCTGGTGGTACTTTTGGTTAATACGCTTGAAGAAAGCAAATTCCTTTAATGCTTTCAGATCGTCTATGGATATCATTTTGGCATATTATAATTTGAAAGCAAAACGCAGTAAAACACTGCGTTTTGTTTTTAAATCATAATATGCCTAATTTTTACCTTACGTCAATTTTGCTTTTCGCAGCGTCATCCTTAGTTGTGTTTGTGACGTCATATAAACACACGTGCGAAATGACGCACTTTCATGGCAGCGCCCGTATTATTTCCGATGCTTATTTCGTAGAAGCGCCGAGGGTTTCCGATTGATCCGATGTCTGTTGCAGTTTACGGAAATGGCCGAGTGATGTTCCGAATGGTGGGAAACCGTGCTTTTGCATTAGCCATAACTTCGGAGTGGTGGCCGCCACCATAGCGCAGTTGGTTAGGCATAAGACTTCCAATCTGGAAGTCGTGGGTTCGATCCCTTGTGGCGGCAAATATCCTTTCCGACGTTTGTCTCTCACCAATGGGTAGATAATCGTAAACCTATGTGAGATAGCAGTCGGAGGCCAGGAAAGGGTGTAATGGTAGTATAGGTGAAAGAAATACTAGGAATCCATTGTAAGGTGCTCCGGCCGTCGCGATATAACTGCGAAATTGTTGAAAGCGGCGTAAAACCCATTCAAACAAACAAACAAACTTCGGAGTGGTATGACGTAGTCTTCATATTTCACATGTGTATTGCTTTTTACAAAACCTTTTAATTGCAAGCTCATTAAGATAGCGGACCCGTAATAGTTCCGTGACGTTTCAGAAGTAATGAACTTTAACAGTGTTAACCAAGGTTTCCTAATGATTTTCATTAGGAAACCTCGGTCAACATTGTGAAAGATCATGAGTTCCGAAATGTTGCGGAACTATTACGGATCTACTACCTTAAAAAATCAGATCCAACACATTACCTAGCACTACGCCCCTACGTAACGGTGAGATAACATAGTGATTTCGTAGAGATGATTTAAATGAGATTGTTATAGTGGATTCTCAAGTCACGGCCATCAGTCATTGTCACGGTAATATTTTCAAGGTCATATGATATGAAATTATTTTTTACATTGGTCATAACTTTGGATTGGTAAATGCTTGAAACTTCATATTTCTTATGTGTAATTCTCATGACAAGATAATTTTGTTGGTATCGATTCAAGGTCATCAGCGAGGGTAAATTTAAAATACATTGTATGTGCAAAAGCCCAACGTTTATATTGGCTTTGTGATGATATTTGGTAGACTCTTCACATTTCACATCTGTATTGCAAATGACATTACCTCTGTGTTGGTTACCAACTTTAGGGCTATCAGCCTAGGTCAATATCATTATCAAGGTCAAAAATATGTACAATTTTAACTTTAACATTAGTTTTTTTTTCTTTGGAATGGTATATGGCAGAGTCTCTATATTTCACGTGTCCATTGCTTATAACAAGAACATTCAGCGGAAATCAAAGTCAATGTCATTTTTTCAAAGTCACTTAATTTCAATTTAAACACAGCCACGCCTAAGTTCTTGTTTTTCATTGGATAAAATATTCTAGATCATCTTTGAAAAGGGATTACCAAAGGATCATTCCTATGAATTAGATTTAATTTCACCCAGTAGTTTCTGAGAAGATTTTTACAGAAAAAGTTTGCGGCCGGACGCACGCCCGACAGTCACAGCGCCAAGACAATGGCCCACAGGCCTTTGTGGCTAAAATAAAGATAATTGAATTTATTCCCTCAAAGGGGACCGGCCTTACGATAGAACAGTGACGTCATTTTTACGTGACAAAGTTTTTTAGGACTGCGAGTGTTATATAGTTATATCTTGTAGTATCAGAAATGATATGAAAATGATTCTCTAATTGTATGGTCGAATCAAGAGGCACTGTATAACAACTAAACGTGCATGATTTGTTGCGCTTAAAAATCCTTGTTGAAGGAAAATTGGCTTAAATAGGTATTCTTATAACTTTTCATTTGGATTAATGATATTGCTGTACGGATGATTGTGCATAGATCTGTTGCAATAACCGGATCGCTGGCTCTACCTCCACCCTCTGAGGCGACCCGCCAACCCCTCAGATATTAAACCGACTTTAATATACAAGGATTTTGGTCCGGCTAAAATAATACAAACAATAATCGACGAAGAGCAATCTAAACGTCGTTATTCGAGCTGTATATACAACATTTAAGTAGCACAATAACAAATATTTTTTAATCAAAATGGAGAGAAATGACATATTATATTAACAGTACAATCCTACCTAAATGAATGATTGACTGGAACGACAATCGAGTGTTCGATTAAAATGGGCGAGCGGTTTTAAAATATAGACTTTTCATCTATTTATGATCTAAGAGAGACAACCCATGCTCTTTACAACTTGGCCAATACACTTAAATCTTACCAAACCATGAAATTGATAGGCGAGTGGCTCACAAGGGCCTATGACGCTCTTATTGTTGAATATCAAAATTTGATCAATATGTATTCATTACACGGGTAATATCAAGGTAGAATCTACCGACTAATCGGCGACATATTTAAGATTGTGGTAGACTATATTGAATCGACAAGACGCCGGTCGTCTTTTGCAGATTATGTACAAATCGCATGTGTATTTGATGCCCTTTAACGTCCTTTTGTACCCACGTTAAAAATCCGCGACAAGTCGTCGACGTATTGTCGCTGTCGATATCTCAGCAGCGTATCGACATCGCTCAAATCAATCATGCAATTTCTGTCTCATCACTGACTTACAAGGAAGACGGGTTATGCGACTAGAAATGAGTATGTGCGTGACATTTCCAACATTTTGAAATGTTGGCGAGGCTCAAACATTGAGAGGCATAGGCAGTTTGGAACTCTAATGACAATAGCCCGCTGGTCTTTCGGCCAGTGGAGCTAAAGACAAAGTTACTTGATAGTCTTGAGATACTTTGAGACCATACCTATCTACTAAGCGCATAGTGAAGACTCTGGTCAGACTGTGCGGATGCACAGGCTGGTCAGAGTCTTTGCTTTGCGCACATTTGAAATTGTTTGAAATCTCACGCACAGGCTCAAATTAATTTTCTTTTAGTTTAAAGTTATGCATATTTCTTAACAGTTGTTTAGAATATGGGACAAGCTCGTAAGACTCAACTTCATGAGAATGTTTTCGGAATTGTCATTGAAAGTAGCTATGGACAGAAAGTTATAAGTTTACAAACGATTCTGAAATTGTTAACCAAAAATTTTAAAATGTTCATGATGTCATTGATGCCATGATGTTGCTTTAAGAGATTGTTTTTCGCCTCCAAGATAATTTTCTGCGAATTTTAAAATTAAAAGTCGACTTTTTTTTCAAATATGCATACTCATTGGATTATGTGAGTGTCAAATATTTTACTTATTGAAAAGTCACTCAGTTGGCCTTGAAATAAATTGTAATTAAAATTTAAGATTAGTCATTTAAGATTGGTTTCATTTTTTTAGTCCCCCACATTCCATTCATGATTAAAAATGATATGGTTAACTGAATGCCAATAGTTGATTCTGTACCGATATCGCCGACGTCCGGCCGAAGATATACGTAAAGGAAAAAAGTATATTACAACATCCAATTTTCTAAAAGTAGATCTCAACAAAGGCGTTCTGTGGAAACTTTGCACACTTAAGGAAAAAAAGGAAATACTTTAAGTTAGCCTTATAATCTTTAATAAAACGAATGAAATATGTTTTATTCCCAAATCAACCATTTCTTGCAATTAATTTCCGTTTTAAAAGAACATTTCGTTGTTGTTGTTTTATTTACAATCAATAAACTTCCGCCATTAACTATAGCAGCTACGAATGAGCTAGGTGAGATTTCAAACTGATCATTGCCTCTAATCCACGAGTAATCATCACTCTTACTATACAATCAATATCTTGTATATCGATCAGCACTGGCTCTAACAGCATTTACTTTTCTCCCCATACCCTAGATCAGACGTTGCATATCAATGCTGCCATCACTTTTGCGGCGCTTGGCACGAAGGTGCCGGATGTTGAGTTGGGTGTGCTCGCTTACACATTCGGCGACCAAATATATGCAAAATACATGCTCTGTGAGGTTTACATCTCACTTTGAACAGGAACATAAGTATACCGGGAAAATTCAGTAAACGTCATGTGCTTTGAATGAGTATTCAAATGTACTTTTGACCTTTTTCATAAGAGTCGACTTTATGTCGTTTAAATAAAATAAAGATATTCAGAAAAACAAGGTAGCAAATGCCAAGTTTCAAAAAGGCTCGAATATGAACAACGATATTCAAGTACAAGTCCTTTTTGTGTGCAGTGGCTCCTGATTGCGACAATACACCAATTGAATAATTAAGCCAGACGAAATTTCAATAAGATTTAGTCTTGTCTAATTTTACAAAATTAAACATTAAATAAACATTTTTCAGTAGGTGTCCTGAAAGGGAACTTTATCACTAAAAGTTAACGCCTTGACCACATCAAGGGACCAGTTCCCCATAGATGGTATACAGATTTTTATCGCCAGAACAACCTTCGAATCTAACGGGTACAATGAACTTTCTGTCATAGCCTTTTCATTTACAAGAAACTTGCAAATTGGGCTTATAAAGAACAAAATTTATTCAAACACAATTGCTCCCACAACATTTATCATAATTTTGACCTTGACAGATGACCATTACCTTTACACTTGACCTTAACCCAAGACTGCCGATAGACATCGATAATTGTTATAAACATGCTAGATAGGGGTATTGTATCTTGACAGAGCTATAAGAATTAGAAAATATTATTATTATTATTATTACACCGGCCTTGTCCGATTCCAATGACCTTAGCATTGGAAGATGTGTATCTATGAAAACTCTCATCATGTTAAATACGGACATTGAATTTTGACAAGACATTTATAGAAATGGCCAAGTTGTTTGGTAGAATTTTTCAAATGCTTACTCTTGACAAATGGCCTTTACCAAATCTCATGATCTTGAACATGGTATGTGCTTGCGCGTATTATTTTCAAACAATCACCGTTCCAAATATGATTGTTGTATCTTGCACAGGCAAGAAGTAATTAGTCCCCTACCGGTGTTCACACCGGAGGGGACTATAGGTTTGCCCTCCGTCTGTCCGTCCGTCTGTCCGCTCAAATCTGGATCCCGCGATAACTTAATAACTAAGCAAGCGTTTTTGATGAAAGTTGGTATATGACTAGATGGCAATGTGTAGATTATGCACATCATTTTATTTTTGTTTTTTGACTTAAATTGAGGTTGCTATGGTTACAGAAATAGTGAAAATATGGCCAAAAATGGGATCCTGCGATAAGATAATAACTAAGCAAGCTAGTTTGATGAGACTTGGTATATGACTATATGGCAATGTGTAGATTATGCACATCATTTTATTTTTGTTTTTAGACTAAAATTGTTGTTGCTATGGTTACGGAAATAGTGAAAATATGGCAAAAAATAGTGAATCCTGCGATAAGTTAATAAGTAAGCAAGCTAATTTGATGAGACTTGGTATATGACTAGATGGCAATGTGTAGATTATGCACTTCATTTTATCTTTGTTCTTTGACAAAAAGTGTGGTTGCTATGGTAACGGAAATAGTGAAAATATGGCAAAAATGGATCCTGCAATAACTTAATAACTAAGCAAGATAACTTGATGAAACCTGTTTTAAAATGTAAAAAAATTTATAAGCCATGTTAGTCAGGGTGGTGATGCAGCAGTATTAATCACCTTCAGTGAAAGTTCTCATTTCTTACCAACAAGACTGAAGAAAAACATCTTGGATCAGACAAGGTAACTGTTATTGATACTATTTCTTGCATCTGTCTATTGCTTGCATGAATTGTATAGTGGGCACAGCAGAGACAACAACTCATGTAAGTCTTGTTTAACCCTTTCCAAAACAAGACCTGGTTTTGACTCCCTGATAGAATTGGCGTGGGAAAACATTGAGACAAACACAGCTGGTAGGGGACTTATGCCCATGTCCAACATGGCTCTTGTTGACAAAGTTAAGCTATCTATTTTAAGTTTTGAAGACATACAGACAGATAGATGGAGAGCAGTAAAACATTTCGCCCCTCATCTTTCAGTACAAGGGCATTAAAAATGCACTCAGATTATGGTGATATAACAGACAAATACAAGTTGACAGTTTGTTGATACTTTTATTGGACACAGCATGTACAAAGGCGGACTATAAGCATGAAACACATAGGGTTTGTAATGAGAAGGAAAAATAAAGTGGGTAAAACAACGGGTATTTAACTCTAGTCTTCCACCAGAATATCAAGCGACCCCTACTAGGGGATCAGCCCAAAACTATTGTAAGTGCCTATGAACAGGGATAAACACTAACATCAGCCCTAGGGAGGACTTGAAGAAGCTACCATGGTGCTGGTCCTTCGGGCCTCTAGTTAATGGCCATATTATTTCCTAGACGATCCAGTTTTGAAAAATATTGCCATTCCCATACAATTTCCTTTTTCCTTACCCATAAAAACATTGTGGGCATAGAAGAAATTGCTTGTTACAAGCAATTTCTTCTCTTACGACACTGTTTTCTTTACAATTTGCTCCTTTAACTGCCAAATAGTTAGTATTGTTTTCATGGATGACCTGTTACCTTAAGGCAGGACCTGTAAGATTTGTGGCTAACAGATCCTTCAGGCTGGTAGCATTAAAAGTAAGTGTCGACCCTGCCTATGAATTTATGGGCACTAACAATAGTTTGCCCCTGATCCATTTATAGAGAATTTATATTATTGACAATAACATACAATCAATATATTGATTAATTACTTATCATGTTTTCCTTAAATGATATTAATATCAACAGTAATTTTTATCCCGTAATGACATTGTTGATCATTTAAGGGCAATATTGTAGATTGATTCAGCCATATTGATAATATGATTGTCAATAAAGTTGATTGTGTATGGGGGTTTACTGTCAATGTAACTGAAGATAAGGAAAAGTTTAAAATCATAATCATAAAAGACAGCATTTTCCTCTTGAACCATTGGCTTTTGTTCTTGTGTTAAAGTTTAAACATGAAGATTTTCTAAAATAATCAAATTTGTCTTTATTAACTACATTCAAGAAAAACTGATAAATTTTTCAGTATTGCCTACAGGTGCTTCGCTATTCATTCATAACATTTTGTATGGACAACCCAATCTTATAACTAAAACATCCATAACATTTGTTGTAAATAGGTCAATATCAGCAAACCTCAATAAATCCATAAAAACAGTAATGTTTTAAAATTTTGACCCATTGGCAAAAGGCAATATTTTTTTTTTTTAAACCACATCTGATTAAGATTCACTCTCAATTTATTTACTTTGCAGCCATTTACATTAGTTTTGACATTGAGGCAGCAAATATACTGCAATGATATAAAATGATATAATGAAAGTGCAGCACAACGCTATTGTAAGTGCCTATAAATATATAGGCACTTACAATAGTGTTAAGCTGAATCCTCAATTTTTTCTGTTATGACAATATTGTGTAATATTAAAGACGACAAAGAAGCTCTTGTGCCATTAGTGATGTTTAACATATTCACATGGCACCATTGCTTATTGACACACAACCAAACAACGCACAAGAAACATGGAATTGCACAATGCCTCGTCTCCCCTGTCTAGTCAGGACATCATGACGAAGATTCAACATTTATATGAACCATCAGGCAAAGAGTGAACATTTTTGTAGTTCATAAAGTACCAAAACCTTAGTCAAAATAAGCAGTCTATGCAGGCTGACAAGGGTTGAATCTTCTCATACTTTGCCAATTTTCTGAAAGGAGAATGATCATTCCACATGCCTTTTGACCTCAGAATGACCTTGTTTGGAACAAATCTCTTTCAGACATTTATCTTACAAAGTTCTAAGATGGTCTCTCTTTGCCTGCACGGTCACATTAAAAGACACAAGTATCTGTGTTAATTAAGAATTTGATGCAGAACTAATGCAGGCCCCTGTATTTATAGTATAGTCAATGACATATGTTTTGCGCTTTTCTCTAAAAACTCAGTCAGAACTTCACAAGATTAAATGTCCATGTCGTAAGAGGATGTATATGTCTGTAGAAAATATGGGAAATTACCTCAAAACTTGGGCTTTTGCATAAGAGTGGATAAAACTCTTCTGAAATTGTTTTTCTCAACAGAACTCAATGATACGAGTACATGAAGTGTAATCATCAAACATGATGGAATGAATTTTTGCCACAGTTTAGTGGCCCTGCGTTCAGGATCACCAAACGGTGCAAACAGTTTTCCAATTGTACCCCACTTTGCACGCAAGTGCATGTGCAAAGCAGGGGAATAATTGGAAAACTGTTTGCACTGTTTGGTGATCCTAAATGCATGGCTGATTTAAAGCCAATTTCTTAAAATCGTATAATCTGAATAATAAGCCTTTATGCGAAATCAAGGAGGAAAAAGGTATATTTTGAGTTATGTTTCACAACCTTTTATCAATCTAGCCAGAATTTCAGTTTCAAGGGAATATAGCATAAGTTTTGAAGTGCTGCTAAGAGATACCTAAATACGTGTACATATATTTTTATGCAAAAGTTTGAAAAAAGACTTTGAACTAGTTTTGATATGAATTTGCAAGAAAGTTATACCATTAACAAGAGGACCCTGAGGGCCCTAAATCGCTCACCTGATATTTCAAGTAAATTATCATTAAGACTCCATTTCCTATGATATGGCATGAACCTTCCCATTTTCAACAGAGTTCATTCTTGTGACCTGGCAAACATTTTGATCAAGTTTCTTGAAGATTGGACTATATTTGTGGCGTTTGGAGCTCTTACGAGAAAATTGTCATTAAGGCCCCTTTTCCTGTGATATGGCATGTATACTTCCCATTTTCAAATGAGTTCATCCTCATGACCTAACAAACATTCTGACAAAGTTTCATGATGATTGGACCATATTTGTGGCTTCTAGAGAGTAAACCAAAAAATTGTCATTAAGACCCCTTTTCCTGTGATATGGCACCGATCCTTCCCATTTTCAATAGACTTCATCCTCATGACCTAAAAAATATTCTGACCAAGTTTCATGAAAATTGGACCATATTTGTGGCTTCTAGAGTGAAAACAAGAAATTTGTCATTAAGGCCCCTTTTCCCGTGATATGGTACGGATCCTTTCCATTTGAGCAATTTTCATAAGGGACCACCCAAGGAATATTTCTGCCAAGTTTGGTTGATTTTGACCCATAAGTTTAGGAGGAGATGTCGTTTAAAGATATTGTTGACAAAATTGTCATTAAGGCGCCTTTTTCTGTGAAATGGCACGGATCCTTCCTATTTTCAATAGACTTCATCCTCATGACCTAACAAACATTCTGACCAAGTTTCATGAAGATTGAACCATATTTGTGGCTTCTAGAGTGAAAACAAGAAATTTGTCATTAAGGTCCCTTTTCCCGTGATATGGCACGGATCCTTTCCATTTGAGCAATTTTCATAAGGGACCACCCAAGGAATATTTCTGCCAAGTTTGGTTGATTTTGACCCATAAGTTTAGGAGGAGATGTCGTTTAAAGATATGTTGACAAAATTGTCATTAAGGCGCCTTTTTCTGTGAAATGGCACTGATCCTTCCCATTTTCAATAGACTTCATCCTCATGACCTAACAAACATTCTGACCAAGTTTCATGAAGATTGGACCATGTTTGTGGCTTCTAGAGTGAAAACAAGAAATTTGTCATTAAGGCCCCTTTTCCCGTGATATGGCACGGATCCTTTCCATTTGAGCAATTTTCATAAGGGACCACCCAAGGAATATTTCTGCCAAGTTTGGTTGATTTTGACCCATAAGTTTAGGAGGAGATGTCGTTTAAAGATATTGTTGACAAAATTGTCATTAAGGCGCCTTTTACTGTGAAATGGCACGGATCCTTCCCATTTTCAATAGACTTCATCCTCATGACCTAACAAACATTCTGACCAAGTTTCATGAAGATTGAACCATATTTGTGGCTTCTAGAGTGAAAACAAGAAATTTGTCATTAAGGTCCCTTTTCCCGTGATATGGCACGGATCCTTTCCATTTGAGCAATTTTCATAAGGGACCACCCAAGGAATATTTCTGCCAAGTTTGGTTGATTTTGACCCATAAGTTTAGGAGGAGATGTCGTTTAAAGATTTTGTTGACAAAATTGTCATTAAGGCACCTTTTTCTGTGAAATGGCACGGATCCTTCCCATTTTCAAAAGACTTCATCCTCATGACCTAACAAACATTCTGACCAAGTTTCATGAAGATTGAACCATATTTGTGGCTTCTACAGTGAAAACATGAAATTTGTCATTAAGGCCCCTTTTCCCGTGATATGGCACGGATCCTTACCATTTGAGCAATTTTCATAAGGGACCACCCAAGGAATATTTCTGCCAAGTTTGGTTGATTTTGACCCATAAGTTTAGGAGGAGATGTCGTTTAAAGATATTGTTGACAAAATTGTCATTAAGGCGCCTTTTTCTGTGAAATGGCACGGATCCTTCCCATTTTCAATAGACTTCATCCTCATGACCTAACAAACATTCTGACCAAGTTTCATGAAGATTGAACCATATTTGTGGCTTCTAGAGTGAAAACAAGAAATTTGTCATTAAGGCCCCTTTTCCCGTGATATGGCACGGATCCTTTCCATTTGAGCAATTTTCATAAGGGACCACCCAAGGAATATTTCTGCCAAGTTTGGTTGATTTTGACCCATAAGTTTAGGAGGAGATGTCGTTTAAAGAAAAAGTTGACGCCGTGACGGACAGACGGACAGACGGACGCCGGACAACGATTGATCACAATAGCTCCCTTGAGCACTTCGTGCTCAGGTGAGCTAAAAATACCTCATCATCAATATCATCTTTTGGTAATTTTAAACAATTCAAATAAATTATATATCACAAGAAAAATATCTCCTGTGTTATTATGTATAATTTTGTTTGATTTTACACAGAAAGTATCTATGGATTTAATATGGACTCAAAAGATATGTTAAACAAATTAATATTACATGTAAAGCGTCCTTAGTATCAGTCATTTTGTGATATGGTGTTGATGATAAATAACAGTAAAACAAGGAAGTAGAAAATTTCATGAGACTGATTGAAATTGTTTGAACAGAACTCTCCAGGGTGGAAAAAACAGTTAGTGTCAACCCCTGATTCCCTGTTTAGATATTACTAAGGCATCCTAAATTTAATTTGTCAAATAAAAACTACAATTTTTGAATTTGTCTTAACTTTTCGGATTGAGAAAGATTGCTGCAGAAACATACTGTTGTATATAGCTATGATTATACAATATAGATTATATGTATAAAGCGATATAGGTTTAAGTATTTATGTATTCATAATCATTTTAAATTTCTAACTTATGGCAACTTATCGGGACAGAAAATAAATTTAAGAATTTTTAACAAATTTAAATAAGAAGTATACAAATAACGAATAATAATTTATTATTTAGCTCTACATTTAATAGTAGCATTAATGTTTCTTTTTCTTTGCATTTTTTAATTCTTCTTGTTGCAAAATTGTATGTTATTTAAACATCACTCTTCATCTTTTGACTATCTTAATTTAATCCATTACAGACGATTACAGATTGACAGATAGATCAATCTGTATTTATCCTGAAGGCAATGACGAAATTTGAAAGTTCAAAATCCTCTGAGTGAATGTTTTAAACTATCTAATCTATATGTCAGTGAAAACTGTAGTAGGTTATAAGTGGTTTCTACTCAGGTGCTTATGAAAACAAGCGTAATGATAACATACATGTACAATTTAAAAAATAATAAAATGTTACATCAAACATATTAAGACAAAAAGGCCTTAATGAATATTGCATAACATGTTAACAAACAAACAAACAATAGCCTTTACACCACACAATCTTCTTCAGCACTTATTGAACTTATCGCCAATGTAATTCTAAAACCTTGTAACTGCAGCTTGATCAAAGCTGTAGTTACGAGGTTTAGAATAACAACGACGATATGCAACAAAGTGGATGACAAATGGATGTCCCAGCAACAAAAAAGTCATAATTGCCTATACATTGTACAGTCACTTATGACTTTACAGCACAGGGCATATTAATATAGTATTTTTAAGAGTCTCTATATGATGTTCCCAACAATATCACAATCCTGCAAGATAAAAATTGAGTCAAGCCATGAATCTGTAAAGTCTAATTCTTACACCATGTAGACCACTGTCTTGATAGCTACAGACTTAATTTTCTCTACATATATTGCAAGGCTGCCCAGAAAAATTAATGTCTATATTTCAAACACATATTGATGGCTAAGAGCAAAACAGTTGTAACTGCCTATATGTTTATAGGCAGTTACAAGTGTTTCAAGCTGAGCCATAGATATGAAATTGTTGGGATTCTCATATACATGTTAAATAATGTAACCCCTATAGGACCATCATTCCAACAAGGGCCCTCTTAGAACCAGAACCCAGAACTTTTTTTACTGAATGATTTGTCTCTTACACCTAGTAATACATTAAACTGAAAGTATCATATGCAAGCTAATAATTTTCTATCTGACTGAATTTTGGAAGGTAATTCCAGAAGTTACAGCATTAAACTACTCATTCATGTTTGTAAAAGAAATGAGGGAAACAAAATCTTATTTTTTGGACTGATTAAACTCATTTCAACAGAGGGCAATCTAAAACTTGTAATGACAACTTATTCAAGCTGTAGTTACAAGTTTTTGTAGCCTTTAGGTAAACATGTATCTTATGATCTGGATATACACAATTTTGCGTACAACACATTCACACCATAACATATTAAAGGCAAGTTCTGTAAACAAAAAAACATGATAGATTATTAAGTATAAAAAAAGATAATTAAATCCACCTTTTCCATTGAATATCCATGAAAAAGGCCACACAATAACAAAATGACTACATTTAATGGAGCAAGCTTGAGTATGAGAAATAACTTTCCTTTGTCTCATTGTTTTCTCTTTACCAAACAATCTTTCACATGACAATTCCTACTATTTCAAGTATATCAAGTGAAGATAAAGATTGATAAAGTAATAACACCTCCCATTCATTATGTTAACCCTTGTCATGCTGAACCCAGAATATTCCTGCTTTGGCAGGAGCTATAGACAAACATCAGCCTGCACATATGTGCAGTCTGAGGTTAGTCTTTACCACCTGTTTCTCACTTTCAAACCAGAATTGTCAATACATTTTGGTACTTTCAGTGCTTTTTGCCCTTTGATTTTGATGAAAATTTTAAGGCAAAATTTTTCAGCATGACAAGGGTTAACTAGAAGTTTTTCGGATTCTCATCTACTTAACCCTTTCCTGTTTAATCCCTGCTTTTTACATGTCTGTGATTATATGATTGAGAAAACATTGTGAAACAAGAGCTGTCACTGTAAGATGACAATGCCCCCGACACCGCTTTGATAGTAATAAGGAAGTTATGGCCAATGTTAAAGTTTTTGGACGGAATGACGGACGGACGGACGGACAGACGGATGGACAGACGGACGGACAGACGGACGGACGGACAGACAAGTCAAATTTATTATGCCTCCCTATCGGGGGCATAATAAAAAGAAGAAATTGCTTTTGACAGGCAATTTCTTCTTTTTCCACACTATTTTCTACCCAACTGAATGGTTATTTTTCAAATTAAATCCACTTTAATTTTTCGTCTGCAAAACCTTTGAATTTGGACAGGTCCAAAATTTTGTAAAACAGGAAAGGGTTAAATGTATCAAGAAACTTTAAAAGTTGCACTGACAAATTCCCATACCCAAAGCTGACTCTAAATTCCATAATAGTTTGTATATATACACTATGACTAAGTTTATAACAAGTAAAATACACCTATACCAAGGTCATCCAATAGAAACAACATCACTTCTGACATCACAGAAATACAAACTGGAAGCCTAATGTGAGCTGAAGAGATGAAATATTACACATGAATTAAATGATGGATGATGAAATACACATAATTCAGAAACCGTCGAGAGCACATCAGTTTAACAATGATTATTGGAGTTGAATAACAGGAACAATAGCTTAAATAACAACATATCAAAATTTCAGCCCTTAAGGTAGTGGACCCGTTATAGTTTTGAAACGTTTCGGAAGTAATGAACTTTAACAGGGTTACCTGAGGTTTCCTAATGATTTCATTTGGAATCCCCGTTTAATATTGTAAATGATAATGTAATCCAAAATGCTTCAGATCTTTTACCAGTCCACTTCCTTTAAGGGTGTAGGTGCCTATACACTTACAACCATTAAGCATGAAACTGTTGATAAAAGTACCTGTAATGTTTTCACCTTTAGGTTTTCTTCTTTTATTGACAAAAAGAAGTTCGATACGATACTATTGTAAAAGCCCTGTACATTTATCAGTATTTACAACAATTCTGCACGATCCAAACAGATTTTCAGTAATCTTTATCCTATAATATCACTTTACTTCCATTGAAAGGTAGGTAGACAATATAAAGTTGGTAATCCCATTTCTAGTTTAAATAATGTTTTCAAAGTTTATCCTACAGTTCCTATATATCAGTTGAGTAAGTGTCTTGAAAAGTACTTTTGACTTCTTATAAACCAACACCACAGTTTATTTTTCCTAGAAAAATGTTGTCATTGTAATTCCAAAACCTCATAACTACAGATTTAATCAAGCTGTAGTTACGAGATTTTTGCATTACATCAACAGTTTAAATACATGGCATACCTACACAACTTTACATAAAAAAGTGTTACACAGAAAAATGCTAGCAGAATTAAAAGCAAAATGTTGTTTCTATTTGATGGCCAGGTAAATTGTTAAAAGCAAGTTCCTTATAATAATATTAAAACACAGATTCAAGTTTATATTGTGCTCTCTTTATTGTCTTTACTCTTCTTGGTTTTAGAGAAAGATGGCATTCTAAACTTCTTCTTTTTCTTCTTTTCCTTAGTAGGAGATGGGTGTTCCTTTGTGGGTGAACCCTGAAAGTAGACAGAATAGTGTTAACTCTTTCCTCTGCAATACTAAGATAAAACATCCTTGTGATTTAAGGTAGTGGACCCGTAATAGTTCCACAACACTTTGGAAGTAATGCACTATAACAGTGTTAACTGAGGTTTCCTAATGAATTTCATTAAGAAACCTCTGCAACATTGTAGATAATCATTATTCCGAAATTTTTTGCAACTATCAACTACCTTAAACTCACGAATATATCTTGTGTACTAGAAATGTGTCACAGACACAGATGCCCCTGTAATATGCTCAATATTTACCCATGACTTAATTGACCTTCAGCCGTGACCTTGACCGTATCCGGATATACTCTTTACATGACACTAGTACTCACACAGGAGAACAACTGTGCCAGGTTATTTTCAAATATGTCCATAACTGTAGAAGTTATACTCCTGACTAGAATGGTGGGACCCCCCCCCCCCCCTACCCTCCACACACACAAACGGACAGAGTTTACTCTATATGCCCCTCACCATTTCATCCATAGAAATGAAGAAATTGCTCCCATGATACGTTCTCCAAAAAGGACGACTTCTTTTGAAATTTCCTTGACTGTGCATTGTAGTCTGAAATTAGTTGTCTATTCCAGAAATATTTACTCCTACAGAATGCAATGAAGTCAGCTCATGCCATTTATGGCGTCTCGAAATAATGTTAATTAACCCTCTATTACAAAAGTGTTTCACTTGCCCCTTTAAATACAGTACCTCTTTTCTACTTTTTTTACTGGTCTCTGCAAATGTTTATGCCTCAAAAATGTGTATAAACCCTATAATACTATAATGTTTTTCACCGGCCATTGAAATGCAGTACTTCTTTACTCCTCTCCCCTAGCGACTCTCCCCCCTTTAGCACTCTGCACTGCCCCCATCAAACGCCACGAGACTGTAACATTTTGAACTACTGCTCCATTGACCATTAACTTGATTTACCAGAAAATGATAGGTGATTAACCCCAGGAAGTCTGTACCACGAGCAGTTTTGACCATGGCATTTGTTTACTCCTTAATGAGGAGAAATCACAGGCCAGTTCTCAGCAATGGTTAAATTTAAATCTAACAGATCTAACATTAATGAATACATTACTTAAGGATAGCAAGGTGTGAACTATTTTGTTTCTTATGTAAGATTGTTGTTTTATTATTTAAACATTTAGTTTGAAAGTTAAATCATACAATATATCTGCCTTCACTTGGCCTATCTTGCCTGGTCAGTCTGTGCTGAATACAAGAACAGTGCACTGCATAACTCAACTGTAACAGGTTGCATGATGCATTTAATAGCCCAATGGAAGTAATTATCAGATAATCATAGAAACATAAAACTGTCCAGTGAATTTGGGGAAATTTTTGCCAAGTTGGCATCAGATTGTGGACTGTCTGTGGAACCCAGTGTATTATCTCTTGTTTGTAGATTTACTTTACACATTCATTTTATGCAAAACAGTGTCAACTGTTGATATTAAGGGCATAAATGATTCACATTTTTTCTGGCGTTCACATTTACAGAAACCCTCAAAATTTGAATTAACAGTAACCCTGTACTAAAATAGTTTTTCACTGCCCCCTAGATTGCTTAAATACAATACCTCTTTACTACTCCTCTCTTCCAGGGTTTCCCCACCACTAGCACTGTCTGTTGAACGTAGTGTGTCTGACTTGGCCGGTGATCGCATGTTCTCATCGTCACCATTCACAGCTTTCTCTACAACACACAAACAGGGCTATATCAGTAACAGACAGTTAGTATGTAATCAAGGCCCGAGGTTATAAAACTTTTCTAAGGCTCAACTGAGAATTTTCTCAAATTTTAGAATTAATTAAATGTATGAAAATAAAAGATAATATTAATTAGTTGTTATTTTTAACAACTTATTAATATTATCTTTTATGTGAATACCTCAAAATGAGTATTAAAACAGAATTGCAGCTTTAATCTAAAATTGAAATTTGGGGAAATTTTTAATTGAGAATGAGAACAGATTTATAACCTCGGGCCCAGGAGCAGACTACAACTATTACCACATGACAGAATTAGTGAGAATATTATGCTAGTTATTTTACAGTGAAGCTGAACTTGATTTATAATCGCCAATCAATTGGGACCAGTACTCCATGCTTCCAAATTGGAAGAAGTAGCAAATCATTAATCAAATTCATGTAAACTGTAGAATAAGTACCATAATATCATAGAAACCATTGTGAGAACAAAGAATTTAGCATGACAAAACATGCACTCCTTTTCTCGCTACTGGTTTCTATTTATACTTTACATTTCATTCATTTGATAAAGTGGCCTGAAACCTCATTCAAATTTTATTGTCAAGAATTCCAGCATTTTTTGACATTTGATCAATCTTCATGCTTGATCTGATTAATCTGACAATATTTTACAACATAGGAAACATGCAATAATTTAAAACTTGTTCCACAAACAAAACATCAATCTTGCAAACAAATATAATCAAGGTTCTTAAATATTTAAGTCAGTTCAAATACCTTCATTATCTTTCAAAATGAGTGCTGCATACTTAAAAGTAGTTCTAAACAAGAGGACCAAGATGGTCCTAGATCGCTCACCTGAGTCTCTATGACCCCTGGGACATCACATTAATTAGATAGGCAGATGTCAAAAAGAAGATAATTGCCTAAGATCAATACCGTGGAACGTTTTCAGCGAAGAGCAAGACAGATATGCCTTTTTGCTCTTTGATTCTATGTAAAAAGGGTTGCGCCCGGGTGGAGCCCAGATATCATCCTAGGGTCTTGATATGAACAAACTTGGTAGAGGTCCATAAGATGATGCTACATTCTAAATATGAAAGCTGTCTGCCTTCTGGTTTAAGAGCAGAAGATTTTTGAAGGTTTTCCCATTTTCACCCATCGTGCTCAGATGAGCTGAAAGGGATGCGCCCGGGTGGAGCCCAAATATGACCCAAGGGTCTTGATATGAACAAACTTGGTAGGGGCCCACAAAATGATGCTACATACCAAATATGAAAGCAGTGTGCCCTCTGGTTTCAATTAAAGAAGATTTTAAAAGATTTTCGCTCTTTGATTCTATGTAAAAAGGGTTGTGCCCGCATGGAGCCCAAATATGATTCTAGGGTCTTGATATGAACAAACTTGGTAGAGGTCCACTAGATGATGCTACATACCAAATATGAAAGCTGTCTGCCTTCTGGTTTCATAGAAGAAGATTTTTGAAGATTTTCATTTTTTTACCCTTTGTGCTCATAAGAGATAAAGGGATGCACCTGTGCAGAGCCCAAATATGACCCAAGGGTCTTGATATGTACAAACTTGGTAGAGGCCCACTAGGTGATGCTACACACCAAATATTTAAGCTGTCTGCCATCTGGTTACAGAGAAGAAGATTTTTAAAGATTTTCGCTCTTTGATTCTATGTAAAAAGGGTTGGGCCGGGCAAAGCCCAAACATGACCCAAGGGTCTTGATATGAACAAACTTGGTAGAGGTCCACTAGATGATGCTACATACCAAATATGAAAGCTGTCTGCCTTCTGGTTTCAGAGAAGAAGATTTTTAAAGATTTTCATATTTTCACCCTTTTTGTTAAGGGTAAAGGGAAAGTTAAGGGTGGATTTCATTTATTTGAACAACTTTGGTAGAGCTTGACCCAAGGAACATCCCTGCCAAGTTTCATCAAGATTGGCCCACTGGTTTAGGAGGAGAAGATGTTTAAAGAAATTGTGGACGACGCACGACGCACGACTGACGACCGACGATGGACATTCTACGATCCCAATAGCTCACCTTGAGCACTTTGTGCTCAGGTGAGCTAAAAACTAAAAGAATAATATATAGACTTAAAACAGCAAGGCAAATTACGAGTATAAATTGTTATTTTCTTCTTTTTTTTGTGTGTGTGTTTTGTTTTGTTTTTGCTTTGTTTTGTTTTAAAGAGGTTTAATACTATAAAGAGTAATATTTCAGTTATACCACAGTAAAGTTTGTGTGATTCCTGGGTATCACCTGCCCTGTGTTCAGAATGGCAAAACAGTGCAAACTATTTGCAAATTATACCAAGCTTTGCAAGTGCACTTACATGCAACCCAGGATATAATTTGCTAACAGTTTGCATTCACTGTTTTGTCAACCTGAAAGAAGGGCAGTACAGGGAAAGAAATCCAAAATATTTAACCAAAGGACTTTATTTGACTAGTGGCACCAAAAGGATTCAAACCCATGACCTTAATATTAGTAGACAGAAATCTTGGTGACTTAATTTACTTTCTTCACTAACAAACAAATTAGGTAATGTAGTGGACCCGTAATAATTGGGCAACATTTCAAAAGTCATAGATTTTAACAGTATTAACTGAGGTTTCCTAATGATTTCATTAGGAAACCTCAGTTAACATTGTGAAAGATCATGAGTTCCGAAATGTTGCAGAACGATTACTATCCTGCCACTACCCTAAGAAAAGCTCTCCTCCACCATGAATAATAGCCTTTACCATTGTTACACAAAACTTACTTTTCGGCTTTCTGTCTGACTTTGAACGATCAAAGTTCTTTGACTTCAACTCATTGATAACTAAGAAATAAAAAGATAAAAAGGCTAGCAACCACAGCAGAGCACAAAAGACTCGGTGTTACAGAAGCAGAAATTAAAATACATGAACGAAAACTTTCAAGGAGTTTAAAATAATTCAAATTGAAAGACAATAGCATTACAACAGTAAGTCAATGTAGCTAGGAAAATGCCTGCAAGAAATTCATGCATCCAAGTTGCAAAAGCAAAGTTGTAAATACACCATCAATATCGTTGTCAACAATATTGCATCAATATACATTATATTTCCAATATTGCCCATTTACAATAAGAAATATTATATCAATCATGAAGATTTTGTTTGTTTGAATGGAATTTCACGCTGCTTTTAAGATTATTTCAGTCAAATTGCCGCTGCTGGAGCACCTAACAATTGATTCCTGGTATTTCTCACACCAGTACTACCATTACATCCTTTCCTAGCCTCCAGCTGCTATCCCACATAGGTAAATGATTATAAACTCATTGGTAGAAGACAAATATTTGGAAAGAATAAATGCCACTGTCGGTAATCAAACCCAGGTTCTTTTGAATAAGCCTGATATACTATCAACTGCTTTATGATGGTGTTCCAATCATGAAGATAGACAATATCAGTAATCATGTATGGGTAATATAAAACATGGATTAAGGTAGTGAACCCATACTAGTTCCGCAACGTTTTGGAAGAAATTAGTTTTAACAGTGTTAACCAAGGTTTCCTGATAATTTTCATTAGGAAACCATGGTCAACATGGTGTAAGATCATACGTTCCGAAATGTTGCAGAACTATTAGTTACACTACCTTAAAACATGTATATTGATTCAGTAGTATAATGATCAATATACTTCATACAATTATAAGTTGGCATTTTTTTTTTCAATTCATACTTTCATAAATTGCATTAATCCTTTGTAGTTGTCAGTATATTAATGTAGCAAGTCAAAGAAACAACAAGAGCCGTCAGAGACGGATTATGCTCCCGAATAAGGCATTGTCACAAAAACAAAAGCCATGTTGGACATGGACATCCCCCGCGAAGAAAGCTTGATAGTAAAGTGAAGCCTAATAGATAAAAGATTCTTTTGTACTGTCAAAGATTTGCCTCCTGTAATATCTAAGTAATAAAAATAACAAAGGGTAATAACTCCAAAATTATGCTAGCAAGAGTTCTAATTCAGGTGTATTGCACTTCTCCTCCATGAGATCTATCCACCCATAAAGATTCAAGTTGATAGCTATTATACCTTAGGAGATATGCTCTAGACATAATTAGACACAAATTCCAAATAGTTTACGGTAAAGGGCATCTGATTTGCTACTGAAATGTGAAATTTTATCAAATTCTGAGCATAAGACTAGGAGAAACAAGAGCTGTCACTGTAAGATGACAATGCCCCCGACACCGCTTTGATTTTAAATTATGGCCAATCTATGTTGAAGGTCAAGGTCATCCAGGGGTCAAGGTCACCAAAGTATGTGCCTACAGAAAGGTAATGTACCAAGGAATGTTGTGGTAAAGTATGATGCGAATATGTTAAGTAATAAGGAAGTTATGGCCAATGTTAAAGTTTTTGGACGGAATGACGGACGGACGGACAGACGGACGGACAAGTCAAATTTATGATGCCTCCCTATCGGGGGCATAATAAAAGAATAACTGTATTTTACATGCAAACGTAAAGGTAACAAATATTTAGCCCCCTTTTTCCATGATATTTTTTTTACGTTAATTTCAAATTGTTATAGTAAAGGGCATCTGAGTTGCTACTCAAATATGAAATTTCGCTAAATTTTGACAGTTAGACTAGGAGAAATTTGGGAAAACTGTTTTTTACCCTAAGTCCTCTTTTCCCGTGACGAGGCTTCAAATCCAAAAACCGTCACAGATGCATCAACGCTATATCATAGGAAGATCACATGACAAGTTTCATTTGATTTTGCCCAAGGGTATTTGAGAAATAGGTGGGGACAGACGGACGGACGGAATAACTATTTTACATGCAAACGTAAAGGTAACAAACATTCAGCCCCCTTTTTCCATGATATATTTTTTTTTACGTTAATTTCAAATTGTTTATAGTAAAGGGCATCTGATTTGCTACTCAAATATGAAATTTCACTAAATTCTGACAGTTAGACTAGGGGAAATTTGGGAAAAACTGTTTTTTACCCTAAGTCCCCTTTTCCCATGACAAGGCCTCAAATCCAAAAACTGTCACAGGTGCATCATCACTATATCATAGGGAGTTCATATGGTAAGTTTCATTTAATTTGGCCCAAGGGTTATGGAGAAGTAGGTGGGGACGGACGGACAGACAGACGGACATACGGAAGGACAGACGGACGGACAGACGAAGCCGCGGCTATATGCTCTCTCTTCTCGGGGAGCATAAAAAACAAATTACTATCAAATTCCATACCATGTTATCTAATTTCTAGCATAAATCTGTGAATATGAATATTTGTCTGTAAATAAATGCAAGAACTTACGTTCTGGACTTTTGGGTGGGTATCTTGCTGACTCAGACCGTTGGAAGTTAGACTGTGACGGGGGTGGGCTGGAGGGGTCTAATCACAACATGCAAAGATTAACAATACACACATGCAACTTCAATTCATTGGATTTGTTAGTCTTGGCAGCAGTAGAAAAATTCTCAATTTCATACACAGAAAATAAACATTGTACAGCATCTTATCATTCTCTATTATTCTTTTCCAATTTTTTTCATGGTTGATTTAAGTTTTTTACATAATAATTTTCCGTCATGTTCAAAGAAAACATTAAAAAAAGTTTACCTTGAACAACTTAAATTTCTTGATATATAAGTACTATGAAAAATAGAGTGTATATGCCTTTGTCAAATTGCCATCCAAATGATTTTGTCTTTTTCATTTTTTTGAATAGGGTTTAATGTCACTTTCAAAAATCTTTCAGTTATGTTGCATCAGCTTGAGTCATCTAAGTGCCAAAATAAAAAAAAGCCTCTATATGTGCAGACAAATGTCATCTTTAAGAACTTGTATATCACCATTAAAATTCCAAGACCTCATGATTACAGATTTGTAGTTATTAGATTTTAGAATAACACTGATAATATACTTGAATTAAAAGATGCACAGATATACTATCATTTTCATTGAGCTTCAACTAATGATCTCTGTTTTTGATGCCTCTACATAATTAAGGAAGCTTGCTGCATGCTTTTGGGGAAAAGTAAATACTGTTTAACAGCAAAAACCAAGGAACTTCAATTTGGTTATTTTTTTACTAATAAAAAATAAATCAGGACATTCAATAAGGTGCTAACAATGCACATTCATACTCTTACATGCTCTTTGTTATTGAAAAATAACTGCAGAAAATATGCAAAGCTATAAATTATAGAAATCTAGTTCTTTCTCAAAATTAACTACACATATTACATAATTCATTTCAAATTAGACACAAAAATTGTTTCTAAACCTTCAAACTTACAGGTTTTTTTCGAAAATGAAATACAAAAAAATATAACTTAAGTCATTCATCAGCTTTTCTTTTCTATACCTCTAACTACAATCTACTCCTTTCTAATTTCTCTATATTCTACTTCCACTATCTATTTAGATCTTTTTGTTTTAATTTATCTATCTATGAAAGAATCTATAAATCTTCTCTGTGCAATCACCAAACCCTTAAATACCATTTATACATCTTTGTGGTCTTATCTGAGAAAACTGATGCTTTAATATAAGTTAGATTAGTAAAGGCATAATCATACCTTAAAACAAAGGGTACATTGTATAGAACAGACAGACCAAGTAGATTAATTGATGAAGACATAGTATATTATGAAGAAAGGCAAAGTCATATCATTGTTTCATTCAACAGTTGCCATAGAGACAAGAGGTCAAGGCCATATTTACGACCATTACTTGTTTCCATAGTACCCTCCGTGAAGACATCATCGTCATCTTCAACAATTGAGTTTCTAACACTAGAACATCGTTTAGCTGCTTCCAATAGAAGACTAGATGGCCTTCTGAACATTCGAAATATTGATTTTCCTGTTTAAAAATTTAAATACAAAATACCAGATAATTATTTTTGAAAGACAAATATAAGAACTTGTCAATGAAAGTTCATAAGAACAAAGCTATGATATTCTTACAAAGTATGTTCTCCTATAAAAAAATCAAAGCCCTGAAGGGCCTGAAAGTCGCTTCAACAGATGTATTAGTTAAACAAGACTTGCTTTTTATGACCTTATCAGAGAAGGTTTTAAAAAGTATTGAAGGAAATGAAATTAACAATGAATTGTATATAACCAGAGATGTTTGTCTCTTAAAAATTAGATCTATTGAACCTCTCCACAATAAATTCTATGCAACTTTGAATTTTCAAAATTGTGACCTGTCACGCTAAATGGGACCTTATCCGAACTCCAAAAATCCAAATTTTGACAAACTTGTCAGACCCATCGCAGGTTAACCAGATCCCGTATGCGAAAAGTGAATACAGAGTAAGATAGGGTAAATACCCCAGATTTAGAAAATTACATAAAAGTGAAAAGCGTCGGCCCTAGTCTGGCTGCGCGGACAGTACAGACTGACTAGGATCAATATTTTTCACACATGCCATAAGGTCCCTTTGAGTGTGATGGGTCACAACTATACATGTACCTTTATCAATATTTGAGTTATGTGCAAGACAAGATTTGTACATGGACGGACAGACAGGCTGATGCCAGTATAACCCCTAAAACGATCAGGGTTCTCCTAAGAACAATTGGAAGCTGTAGTGGCAGCATCGTTGGAAGCTTACAATACAGTGTTTATGCAAGTAATTGTGATTATGTGAATAAAAACATTTAGGAAAAGAATAAATTGCTCATGTTGAGCAATTTCTTCTTTTCCAATAATGTTTTTATGCATATTTATTGTACAAAATGCCTTAATTCATCAGTTTTGCCTTATTTCATCAGTTTTTGACATAAGATAACTAAAATTTCTCTATTTGATGACCATTTTGAAAAAAATAAGCGGTGGGGTAGTTTTAAAGCTGTAGGGGCATAACACTGTTTTAGATGAAGCTGTAGTGGGGCTGATACAGCTTATTGGGCTGGGGAGAACACTGACGATCGTTTTGCGGGGGTATGGTTTATTGGGGTTTTATGCCGTTTTCAACTGCTATGGTCATACCGCAGCGACTGGAGCACCAAACCATGGATTCTAGTTTTTTCATACCAGTACTTTCACAATACCCTAACCGAGCCTCCTGCTATTCCTCTACATAGGTTCACGATATGGGTGACATTCTTTTAGTGGAGCTACAAAAAGTTTTGCTGGGGTATTATAAAACATACTTGGCAAAACTTCTAACCGGCCTATTATTTTCTGTCACAAATGACATTTTGAGACGGGATGAATACAATCATCTGTTTTCATTGAACAGAATAATAATCTTAGAAGTGAAAAAGATGAAAATGTTTCCACTATTCTGGTTCAAGTATTTAACAAAAAAAATACACAAGTTTCACCATATCTCCTTATTTTGACTTTGATGGATTTTAACATTGGTGGGTGGAATATTTTGTGGAAAATTTGTTCATATCTGGGAAATATTCCATAGAATCAAATTCTTCTTTCAAGAATAATGCTTCTTTATCGATTGACTAGAAATGTTGATAGATAAATTTTTAAGAATATCTAATTTTATTTGGTCCTAAATCAGAGTTTCTGTCAAAACGAAGCGAATATCAACCGACGAGAATCTATATGGGAGCGTGTCTGAATTACTGCGCATGCGCGAACTATTTTTTCAATGCTTTCCAGGGCTCTCACTAGGGTTTTGAAAGAAGGATTCCAGGAATCCAGAAAAAGTTGGATCCAACATAAAAAAGTTAGATTCCATCATTATGAGGGTTGATTTTGTACCATGCAAAACTATGATATTGAAACAACAATTTGTTAACCTTTTACTACACAATCCAATGTTTTAGTCACCAGAATGGTTATCTTAAGGAAAACATTGATTGAAAAGAAAGAATTGCTTGTAAAAAACATTTTCTTCTTTTATCCCAATGCTTTTTATATTTTTTTATTCATTTTTGGAGATGGGGTCAGTAGATGACAAAACTTTTCCCGGTTCAGTTTGAAACCATATAAAACCAATACAGAAGCAAGTCTTTGAAACAGTCATATCTTCTTTTTGCCAGAAGTTAAAACGAGGTCAAAAAATGTTATTGTATTTACTAAGACTTTAAAAAATCTCAACATATAAGTCAATGCGATGTTTCTCTTTGCAGATGTTGCCAATTGAGAGAAAAAAATCAGAATTCATTTTCATTACAAAAGATTGTGTGTTTGAACTGCATTGGTTATCTCTCTCTTTTTCTTTCTTTTTTTTAGATTGAAATGATTAAACTTTCTGAACCACTTGTCTCTTGATTTGTGTTCATTTTTTTTTTTTTTTTTCTTTTTTTTCATTTCAACACGTGTCTGATCAGTAGGCTGATCAGGAGCTTTCCATTTTCGAAATACGGTATCCGACGGAATTAAGCACATGCACGGCGTTTCAGAGATTCACCGATAGTGGTATTTCGTTTCGTGTTTTTTCGGAACATTTCTTTAATTAAATAATTGTTTTAAGTCAAAATACCGACTTTAAAAAAGGTGAAAGAGAATCGGGACAGTTCGAAGGACACGGACTAATCATTTACTTGTTATGAACAAATCGGGTCAATTATGTTGTCTTACGATTGTCTTCGTCGAAATTGGGGCCCTGCTCGAATTCAATTACCGGTATATAATTAGTGAATCAACTGCTTCGATCAATATATTAATAGTTCACGTGTTTCGTTTATGCCTAACAATCGCCAAAACACATTGTCGGGCAGAGTCTAGATTCAATTCGTTGATAGTCAGGCTCCGCCTACAAGGTCTACGAATAACCGATTACGATTGGCTGTTGGCGTCAATTAACGCCACGCCTACCGCGCCCATCTATCGGACTTCAGATATGGCTATTATCGATTTTTCACGCGATAGTTAGCCTAACTTACGTAAACAATCAAATACATAAACACAGCCGAGAGGTTATAAGTCGGGACGCGTGCCTTAGAAAAACTTGTCGTCCGGTGGAATCCTTTGATAGGATTTTTTGTCGTCCGCTGAGAGAAGTTAGTTTAGTTTAGTCTTTTTCTGAATCGCGTCTGTATTACTGCGCGTAGTGCACTATTTTTTCAATGGTTTACGAAAAAACTCGTAACTGCATATTAAACAGGTGTGGTTACAGTGTTTTTGTTTGTTAGTTTTTGTTTTTTTGAAATCCTTTCTCTGCCTCATATGGCGTTTAAGAAATATGATGTATATTTCTTCTACAACTTTCATGCGATCGCAAAATGTGGCATTATTTCGTTATGTTTATTACCATAAAGTGCGGACAAGAAATCAGAGATCTACTTTGTCTCAAAACAAAAATACAGAAGACATTAAGAGGTCTGTCTTTGACCTTTGACCTGTCCAGAAAACTTCGTACGGCCACAATAAGTCGCAGCGCAAGCGACTTAAAAAGCACCTCCAAATTGTGGCTCTCAGTCCCTTTGAAAAAGTATGAAAAAAAAGAGAGAGAATTATTTCCTTAAAACAATCAGATTGTTTAGAGGAAACAAATCTCAAAATAGAGTTCAACCACAAGGAAATATTGAGTATACAGAATAACCATACAAAAATATTGAGTATACACAATTATCATACAAAAATATTCAGTAAATATAATTTTCAAACAAATATAAGTATACAGAATAACTAAATTATCACACAAAAAGAAAATTGCTTTCTGTATTTGAAAGATTCTATGAGGCCTTAATTAGGTTATCAAGTTCATGGCTTTGTGATATAGTGTGCTTTTGGTTTCTTCATTTTTTACTATGTCTTGTGCCTTTTTTTGGATTACTAAAGCTTAAATTCTCAAAGATTTTCTCAGTTTAAACTTGTATCAAGCCCCTATCAATCAGATGAAAAGAAGTGACACTTGGTATATACATTCACTTTCCTTAATTATAAGCATGCACCAATTCCAAAATATGTTGCTTTTACAGTTTTCATTGTATAATAATTATGTCTGTGATTCAACATGTATTGAAATATTTGTACAGACCTCCAACATTTCCTTATTCATGCATGTGCGTACAAAACGTTTTCCCTTTAATTTCCTTAAATGGTGCTGAATGGGAAATGGAAAATGCAATTGGCATTTTTTAGTTTCATTATGTCTAAAGGCTTCACAAAAAGAGAATGATGTATTTATTGTTATAGGAAAAGTGTTGAAACAAATCAATTTTAGAACAGTCATTATACAGTGCTATAGATTTGCTTATGGATTCCATTTCTTCAACTTTTAAATTTCAAATTTCATCTGGAGCTTATGAACAATGAGTATCTAGCCTTTTACAATGGAAATATCTAAACATCTTGAAAAGCATGACAGTCAGAAACAGTCATATACAATGCATTGTACATTTTTCATTAATTTTCCAGCATGTTGGTGTTGTGATGTCTACAACAATATTGCCATTGTTAAAATATGCACTGCCACAGGAATTTACACAGAGGCCCCTTTTTCTGTGATGCAGTAGATCAAAAGCCCGAGGTCAGGTCAGGAAGCATTTTGTGAAATCGTCGGCTAAATGTAGCATGATATTGGCTTATGAAGGGATGTACATATTGACTGATACACAGAGATGGTAAGACACCTTTGGCAGCATATAAAAACTTATAGCAGTATCAGCAGTAGTTAGAAGGTATTCTTTTTTTCATTATAAATAGAAAGTTAAAAATCTTAACCTGCTAAATTTGAATTCTATCTTAAATGAACTGCAGATTTTCGAGACATTTCTAGCAGTCTGGCTCAAGTTTTTCCAAAAAAATATAAAGCAGACAGCAGCCCTGCGTTCAGGATGAAAACGTTAGCAAAGCGCTTTCGAAATGATACCTAGCTTTGCACGTATATGCACGTGCAAAGCGGGGTATCATCTCGAAGCGCTCGCAAAACGTTTTTACATCCTGAACACAAGGCTGGTGTTATAGGCTCAGGTCAGTTTACAGGTCCATGCAGGCTGATCTCAGTCTTTAACCTCTTCTAAATGGTTGATGTACAGTAGGAATTCCATGAACAGCATAAGAACAGGGTTTGACACTAAGGGGAGTCAGGGACTCCTTATTCCAAAGACATCCTCTTTTTTATCTACCATTGAAGTTTTTTTTTTTTTTGAGGTAAGATTGCGGAAAAGAAGAAATTGCTTGTAAAAATATTTCCCCCATTTCAAAAATTTGGACTCCTTACTTTTATCTTGGACTCCTTGATTTAATTGGTTGCAAGTCCGATTGACTCCTTACAATTAATAGTAAGTATCAAACCCTGAAGAAGGGTTCATCTTTCTGATAATTTGCTACTAGTTTACTGATGTTGATGGACTCCTTACAATTAAAAGTAAGTATCAAACCCTGAAGAAGGCTTTTTTTGTTTCTGACAATTTGCTACTAGTATATGAATGCTGTTACAATAATATTTTAGCAACCCATTAATAATTTATCTATTTTACATAAATCGAACTAGCAAGACTAAGAATAGCAATAGAACTAGAGGGATGCTGCCTGTAATAAAGCAATCAGTTAGTATAAGTGCAACAAACAGGATCATAACGGAGTTACAGGATCACCACAGCACCATGTGACTAGCAAAACAATCGGAGGATTCTATGGTGTACAAAATATGCCAAAAGATTGCCTTAAGTCGTACATGTTGTACAATTTATGACAGAGCATGTCCTTTTTATGGATCATTTACAGGTGCATGCTTTCCTTCAAGCATGCACCTGTAAATGATCTTTAAAAAAACATGCTCGATCAAAAATTGAGTCTACACATGTACAGAGGATGGAATGGCATAAGTTCAAAGAGCATTCATAAAATGAAGGTGCACATACAAATTTCTCTTTACAGCCAAATAGTGAAGTTTAAATTTGTTTGTCCGAATTGGGATCAACACATATTTCACAATATCTTTGGAATATTTTAGCCTCTTGAGCACCTCTTAGTGTAGAATTTGAACTGTGTATGTTTAGTTTTACATGTGTCTGCTAAAAGACTTTAATATCATTGAGTAAAGAAGCTTAAATAATGTTTTATACGCCTTGATGCTTTCCTTTGTTTTCTCTTGTTTACAAATAGACTTAATTTAGACTTTTGGCCTACACAGTACACCATAGGGTTCGGTTCTACCAACCATATAACTGAGTCAAAGATAGTCTAGAATGTTGGGACACAGTCTCAACATAATCATCAACATTTGTCTCTCTAGACTGTCTGTGATTTGCTTTGAGTAGTTCATCGAGGTCGGCCTCGCCACTTAAATTTTGGTCTGTGATGATGTCATCGATTAACGTCTCTCTAGATTTGCGATGTTCAGGGTATGAGAATATTGCATCGACACTTGTTTCCCTGGAGTTTCTATTGACACGATTATACTGTGGTCGTTTAGCTCTGCGTATTACTGAGAGGAAAAAGGAAATTTATAGAAAAATGAACTAATTTGAGAATCTTTACTTTCTAAATATTAAAACTGAGCTGCAACTATTATCCCCAATTGAAATGTCTTAGTAATTTGAAAGCAAAATAAATTATTTAATCTCAGCTGCTTAGGTGATTAAGGCCCAACTGTGAAGCATATGAAGATCCTATTGTATATTATGTTTCAAGTAAGCTTTACACTTTTTGAAAGTATGTTCGGCCTTTCTAAATAGAGAATGCCTTATTCTAGATGTTTGCTTTTGATGGATAAAGTCTATAGATAAAGCAAAAGAGAATAAAATAGTAGCTTCTGTCTAGTTGCATGCATTACAAAGCAGTGAAAAGGCAATTTTCAAAATTGAGCTTTGCATACTCTCCAAGCTTTTGACTCCCAAAACCTCAAGCACAAAGAAAAATTCTATAAAGGAGCCTAATGTTATCAATTCATTTAATTATGGAAATTTAAGAAAGCTTTTCTTCATCAAAATGTACTAACACAAGACATATATAAGAAAAATCACAATCTTTCAAAATTTAGTTTGAGATTATTCTGCTAATGCATTTTCACACAGTTTCTATAAACATTCATCATTCTAACTTTAATTTTTGCACCTGACTTTGTTTATATAAGCATCTAAAAGTGCTTTCAAATAGAAAGAAAGATAAAATCTTCATATAGTCTAATCAGAATCAGTCTTATCTTACATGCTAATTTGTCAACTTCATCTATTGTAAAAAGTCAAGAAGTATGTAATACTTTTATATAAAATTAACTATTGGGTAGATTATCATAGGAAATCAGGCAGCATAGACAAGCCAAGCCCTGTGGCACAAAATACAAACCTTGCGAGGTCTGGGAGACGGGAGATGTGGGTGACATGGCGGGGGAAGGGGAAGACACACCCTCAGATGCAGTATCGGCCGTCGACTGTGACCCATGCCTCTCACCCTGAACAGGGTCTATACATGCCAAAAATGGTCAAAAATTAACATGGAACAAATCAACTTTTGATAAAATAAAAAACTTATTCTTGAATGCCTTATCCATTAAACTCTTGCAGAAAATACAGTACAACTGGTAAAATCATGCACATAATACATGTGAAAGTTACACATAATAACTATGAATATTTGTTTGGTGAATATAGTTATTCATATTTACTACACTAATGTTATAAACATGTTAAAATGAATTATAAATATAAATTAACAAAATCACAATATCAAACAACATTCACTTTAACTTTGGTGCAACCATCAGCAAAATACTACATAAATCAATTATACATTAATACGGAAATGCACAAGCGAAAGAAAATGCTCTTTTAAATTATATGGCTTATCATAAGTGTTGGCTATTTTAATTGATCAAAGTTAAAAGTACAGCTGTAAAATAACCAAATACCTTAATGACCCTGTGTTCAGGACACAAAAACATTTGCAATTGTTTAAACTGGAGTACATAGGAGCACAATTGCAAAACTTGCTTCCATTTCTTTAGTGTTGCCTGAATGTTTTTATCTTAAATGTATTTGTATTTGAGTTATTCAGGTGAAAGTGTTATGTGTTGGCATCATCAAATCTGACTAATTTCAAAATTGATCATTAAACTGCCACCTTCTTGATTCTTACAAATTGA
Organism: Fragum whitleyi; assembly: GCA_948146395.1. Taxonomy (NCBI): domain Eukaryota; kingdom Metazoa; phylum Mollusca; class Bivalvia; order Cardiida; family Cardiidae; genus Fragum; species Fragum whitleyi. The sequence continues at coordinate 29,478,452 of OX411555.1, forward strand.
GTAGTTATGACATTTAACTTACTATGTAAACGCTATACATAATGATAATCTAACCAAGAGAAACACTTGCAGACAAATTACATTATTACATAAGCGACGAATGACCTTAATTCAAAGATTCAAGGTCAAGTGTTAAATGAAAACTTCACTTTCTTTATTCTAATGACAGTTTCAGATAATATGGGATAAAGCAAGTCATGCTTATTTTTATCATTTGGATAAATGTCAAAATACTTTTTTTTTTTTTGGAAATGCGACCCTGATATTTGTCTTTGACCTTTGTTTGATCAGATTGACCAACCATCAAAAGGTATGTGTAGACAACTGTTCTTAGCCTATTAAAATTAATTCAGATTGACATCAAACTACACACATTCATTCTCTTAAGGTAGTTCACCCTTAATAGTTCTGCAACATTTTGGATCCCATGATCTTTCACAATGTTAACCAAGGTTTCCTAATGACCTAATTTACCTACTGTTAAAGTTTATGACTTCTGAATGTTGCAGAACTATAATCGGTCTGCTACCTTAACTGAAACTATATCTGAACCACTACCTTACTTGAAACTGAATGTCTGAATGATGATTACAGTACTTGACAATTAACCATTACACATACAAACAAACAAGACCTTGTCTATCCCTACTGAATGAATGAATAATGGAATAAATGACTCACTTGCATTGACTTTATAACCATCTCCCTGCCCTGAAACATGAGGACACTTACATTGTAATATACACAACACATACAAGCAAAACACACAAACATAAAATGGCCTAGATTAGAGAGGTAAAGCCTTTCCAGAAAAGTTATTTCTCAATGAAACCCTTTGTTGTTGGTACTCATTGGAATGATCACGGCAATATGATTCCAATGAGTACCCACTAAATAGGGTTTGTTTCTTAATTTATAGAAATATTTAAATCTAAAGTACATTTACCCCCTCTATCGCTATCTTTCAATATGTTAACAGGGGTGTGGAAATATGATTTTTCTCCTCTTGTCCCTGGACAAGTAAAAGCGGATTTTCTACTCGTCCAGGACCAAAATGAACTTGTACGCTAAAGAGTAAATAGAAAAATTTGAAAAAAAAACATTGCCTTTTGATGAAGAAAATGCTGGTATCCAGCATTTCCTTCATGAAAAACAATGTTTTCTACCCTATTATATGAACATTAGGATGATTTCTCTCTTAATTCTTTTAAGTAACATTCCAAGATTTACCCTGGTATTTACTTGTCCTTGGACAAGTGGCTTAGAAAAATTTACTTGTCCTCAAGTACAAAAGCCCAAGTCGGACAAGTCGGGCATGGGAATTCCACACCCCTTGTTAAAAGTCAGTTAGTATGATGACAGTGAGAGAGATGAATTGACCCTGCATTCAGTATGACAAAATGGTACAAACTGTTTGCAAGTTATTCCCCGTTTTGTATGCAAGTGATTGTACAAAGTGGGGTATAATTTGCAAAAAGTTTGCACTGTTTTGTCATCCTGAACGCAGGGATGGACATAGATTAATGTTTTGAAATAACAGAGGACATCTTTGTTATCTATGCATGAATGACAATGAATTAAGATAATACAACCATCTATCCAACTTGAATTTATCCAATATATCACAACCATTTCGTTTACAAATACAGAAACAGGGTTCACTTTTACACAGATCATGTAAGCATATACATAGGGTGTTCACAACATCAATAAACCAGGCTTTTTAAAGCAATGTTGAAAGCAAGCAAAACACAAAAATGCCAGCCTTTATAACGCTATCAAATTTTTAATCTTTGTATGTTAATAAATTTACTCAGATACTTATTCACAGATGCAATAGCTCACTGAGTAGCACACATTAGCTAGTGCAGCACAGCTAGATAACCATTTCATTGAATAGATCAAAGAACTGTAGTTTAAGATAAACTTTTTCATTCTCATAATCAAGCAAAGTCACACGAAGCAACAAAATATGACCTCCATACTAACACACAAGTTCAACCAAGTTTTCAAAGCAATTCAAGATAAATGACCAGGACATTCTAATTGAATTTGTGTGTTATAGTTATTAAGTCTCTCAACAACAAACACTTTCCTACTTTCCTATACTTTTTTTTAAAGTGGACACCTTTCAGGCAGACACTATGTGGGTTCATATGACAGAATGAATATTCCTTTTCTATTCACAAGTTTTAATATCAAGACCCAGACTTAAAGAATGTTATTATTCTAAAATACTAGGATCAGACAAGAACTTAATCTCTGCTGATTGGCTAATATGAACCCCACTGGAGCCCCAGACCAAAGAGAATGGTATAGAATAGATCTGTCATGTGATTTTATTTGAGATAAGCTTATCTTTACTGATTCTAGAATAGAATTTGATGAAGAGTGCCTTGGTGAGCTTGATAACGATTCTATTCTAGACAAGGTTAACCCTTGTCATGCTGAACCCGGAATATTCCTGCTTTTGCAGGAGCTATAGACAAACATCAGTCTGCACATATGTGCAGTCTGATGTTAGTCTACACCACCTGTTTCTCACTTTCCAACCAGAATTGTCAAAAGATTTAGTTTTTTCAAATAAAAAATTGACCTACAGTTGGTACTTTCAGTGCTTTTTGCCCTTTGATTCTGATGCAAATTTTTGACCAAAATTTATTCAGCATGACAAGGTTAAGATCACCTTGTCTAAAACAATATAGGTTGACACCTTCTGAGTGCGTATAAATGTCAAAGTCCTAGATACGCCTAATGCATTTTTTTCCCTGTTGTCTATGACTCACCATCATAGTCTACATTATCTATCCCCTGGCTGGTGGGTGGGTCTGACGTTCTCTGCTGGACTTGTTGCATTCTTTCATCAGAAGAAATAAGTTTGCCATCTGGACCTGGAGTCAGTTGTTCTTCTTGAAAAAAGTGAAATAAATATTTGAATTTCAGCACTTATCTCTTTTTCTGGTGAAAACAAAATATTTTTGTTGGACTCATAATTCCTGCACAAGTTAAAATAAGTTTGACCTTGAGAAATGGCTATGGCTAAAAGAGGTGTATATCAATGAAAGATACTGTAATTTGCTATATGCACACAAGGTAATCTTACGTCTTTCAAGGTTTTCTTTTTAAAGAGGCATGTGTTCAAAATCTAATTAAATTGAATTTAGTCTTTAACCTTGTCAACAAATTCTTACATTTGTAACAAAATAACGGATGCTAGAAAACTTATTTATATACACTAGTTTTTCTTTTTTTCTTTTTTAAATAGCTATCTTTAATTGCATTCCTACAATGTACTCCTCCCAGGCTTACCTTCTACAGTATCCAATCCTTGGCCCTTGTGTTCTACATCATATTTATATTTCAGTATCTCCTCTTCAGACATAGTTTCAAATGGGTTGGCAGCATATTGAGTCTTGTACACCTAAAATATACAATATCACATGAGCCTATATGTGACATTTCCAATAATTCAAGAAGTGTCCAATGATAACTATTTACTACTTATTAGTCAATAAATGGCTATTAACCCTTAGTCTCTTGACAAACAGAGATTAATATCTATTCATTGTGTGGTAGTCAAGGCTACTCAATGTCTCTCCATCATGCAGTTAGAAAATTGTTAGAAAATGTCTCACACAAGCCCAAATCAAGTTTCAAAAGGAACCAAATTAAATTAACAAGAGGTCCAGAATGGCCCTAAACCACTCACATGAATTTTATTGGTCCAGTGGATTTTACCCAAGTAACTTTCTGGCAAAGTTTCATTCACATTTGCCTAGTTGTTGAATAGGAGATGTTGATCCAAGAAGTCAAAGTGAAAGTTGACCCTACCCACCCATTGGTAACTGGATCAAAATAAGCCCTGCCCTACCATGACCATATTCATGGGCCAATCAAAATTTTGTGAACAATTTTTAAAGAGGGAACATTCTGGTAAAGTGTCAATGGAATCAGCCCAGTGATTCAGGAGGAGATGTCCTTCAAAGATTTCAGGGTCAAATTGAGCCCAATCCTGCCAAGCCCATATTTAGGGCCAAATCAAAATTTTGCGAACAATTTTTGAAAATGGTCACCCAAGGAACATTATGTAAAATTTTCATTGGAATCGGCCTAGTGGTTAAAGAGGAGATGTAGAATTTGGGCTCAAAATAAGCCCCTTCCTGCCACGCCCATATTTATGGGCCAATCATTATTTCACAAGCAATTTTTTCAAAAGGGTAATCCAAGGAAACATTTTGGCAAAGTTTCATTGAAATCCGCCCAGTGGTTCAGAAGAAGAAGTTTTTAAGGATGTTGACAACAGACAACGCCTGATGGACTCAGGATCCTTATAGCCCCCTTTGAGCACGTTGTGCTCAAGTGAGCTTAAAAGGCAGGTACAAATTTTCAACAATAAATACCTTTTTGACCTTGAAATCTAGAAGTTGGAGTGACTTCTGACACTGTTTGTGAGAATAGAATTACAGTATACTTTGCCAAATTTTTTGTATCAGAAAAATTGGACTTTAATTACACATTATCCTTATCCTTTTATCCTTAACTTGAAGGCTTAATACAAAACAAATGTAGGTGAATGCATCATATAGGTGCTAACAAGTTTTCTCTTAGCCCTCAAACTATTTTGTAATGCTAGAATTCTTTTCACTTGACTTTATTTGTCTCATTGACCCCTCAATGACTTTAGTAAATCAAATTGGCTAACACATTCACGAAATACATTTGAGACATAACCAGACCAACTAACCTGTACATTATGTTGTTGATCACGTTGAATAATTCCTTTAGAAGCTGCACCTATTACAATAACACTATCACCAGTGGCACTTAGACTCCCATCCTGTAATAAATTATATATCAAGTACATACATAAGAGTGGAGTTTTAACCCTTGTTATGCTGAACCCGGAATATTCCTGATTTGGCAGGAGCTATAGACAAACATCAGCCTGCACATGGGTGCAGTCTGATCTTTGTCTATACCACCTGTTTTTCCTTTTTTAAACAAGAAAAGTTTCTGAAATTATATTTTCAAAATCAAATGCTGACTCATCTGAAATTATATTTTCAAAATCAAAATTTATGCTGACTCACAAATACGAAAAACAGAGTTTTCAGCACTTTGCTTTATATATAATTTTGCCAAGTTTTTTTTATTCAGCATGACAAGGGTTATTAGAGATGGTTGTTTTAAAAAGACAACAGTTCAATATAAGGATGAATGGATAACTTAGAAATGATGAACTTAAAAATGATTGTTGAACATTACACAGATAGTTTTGAGACTATATCAATATGATATTCAATGTCAATCAATGATGATAACTAGATTCTGAAGTGGCACAAACACAACTTAAATACAGTCGATATTACTCGCGCGACCACCTCTATTAAGTGACCACTTTTATTAAGCAACTGCCATAAAAAGTCCCTTAATTGTAAGCAAAATCTCTGAAGAATTGACACTCTCAAACAAAAAATTGTTAATTATTGAATCTTATGATGTTGAAACCCATTAGAATCGTCTCAATGAGACGATTCTATTGAGTTCAAACATCAAAAGATTAATTAAAAACTATGTGACTATCTAAATATGCCATCAAAATGACAAGTCTTATTCAATATGAAATATTGTATAAAGCCACCATTTCACCAAAACAACCGCTTTTTATGGTCCCCTTAGTGGTTGTTGAACACAGGTTTTACTGTAGTTTTTTTCACTAGTTAATACGGCAAATTAAATCTGTCCGTTGACTTCTCATTTCGTCAATTCTTACTCTTCTCACTTGGTGCTTCAAACAATTATCATATCAGATTTTAATTAAAAATATCATTGGTCTTATTCTAAAACCTTGTAACCTTAGTTTGATTAAAGCTGTAGTTATGATCCTTTAGAATCAGACGGATTGCATACTACAGTTTAAGTTGTAAATGTTTTAATTAAAAGAAAGTAAGACAAAAAGAAACAATCAATATGTGTTAGCATAATGATACAACAGAATATGTCAGAATAGTAATGATTTTGTCCTTGGATTAGATATTGCACTCCATATTGGTTTATCTTAAAGTGCTTAGCTAATCAAATTACTGTACATGGTATTATTTTTGTAATTCACTTTAAGATAATAATTACTTTTTTGATTTTCTTGAAAATATAGTGTACAACAAAAGAATGTACTTGACTTTTAGATTATTTATAAGTAATTTTTCAAAAATCTTTGTCAGTTTGACTTTACTTTACAACTTCGTCTATGCATATCGAGTGCAATCATGTAAATGAAATTGTTGAATGGGTTTATACCACTTTCATTAGCATCACAGTAATGACTGCTGGTTACATAGTGTCTTGTGGCTTCTTATACATGTGTCCAGTACAATATTTCTTTTAATACTTTCCTATTTTACAAAATTTTGGACCTGTCCAAATTCAAAGGTTTTGCAGACGAAAATTTAAAGTGGATTTAACTTGAAAAATAACAATTCAGTAGGGTAGAAAATAGTGTGGAAAAAGAAGAAATTGCTTGTCAGAAGCAATTTCTTCTTTTTTCACAATGTTTTCTCAATCATAAAATCACAGGCACGTAAAAGCAGGGATTAAACAGCAAAGGGTTAAGCCACCTGCTGCTCATCCCAAAACATGCTTATTATCATTACTGGTAGATCAATCATTGGCTCAGTGCGAAAAAGTTATAACTGCCTATAAACATTATAGGCAGTTACAACTGTTTCCCACTGAGCCATCAAAATGATATGTGACAGAATGACTTTTTGTAAAATATCTGATGAAAGTCACCGAACAAACTTGCGACAATAGGATTGAGAGATTTACACATTAATGACTGGGCTAATCAAGCTTGGCATTATGACACAAAACAAGTCCAATGACAGACTGGTGAATCCATATAGATAGTGAAATAAACCACCATTATGCAAGGAAGGATTATAATCAAAATGTCACCATTGATTTTAAAACCTTAACTACATTGATTGTTTAGAGGAAAGACATTTCAAATTAGAGAAGAAGTCTCTAAAAGTTCCTAAAATTTAGGCATTTGAAGTGGGTTTTCTTAGTAAAAAATGTAGGGGAGCTACTATTGGGGAGGGCACCATTATTAGAGGAAAAACGGCATATCATTTCAAAAAAAATTCTCTAAACATGAATGTGAGTGACCTATCTCACATAAAAGGACCATTACAGGAGAGTCAAAGTTATTGACACTGGTTAGGCTGCATTGATTGTGCAAGCGGAGTTAGGTCAAAATTTTACACTCTGTCTACACTCTCATTTTATTATCATGAAAGAGAAATATTACGGTATTCCACATAACCATAATGGAAGATTTCTGAAAATTATAGAATGTGTCTATACATTATATAGACCCTTGCTAAATATTTGCGCTAAGCCATAGATGTGTCAAATTTCAAAATACATATACTTTTTGTAATTAAGCATTAATTTATCCTCTATTTCAATTTTCTTTTCTTTATAATCACATATTTTCTAGATGGCCTCTTTGCCATGATGTAGTACATGTATTTATCAGGACCATCACCAAACATGCAAATCAAAGGTTCAGCGCAAGACTGTACTAAGTGTATATACATTGTATATACACTTAGTACAGTCTTGCACTAAACCCTCGAAATATGCCGCCATGCAATTGTAAACTCCCTGTACCAATATTTGACAGAGCTACAGATATTGGGGGCAGTTCCGTTTTTCATATTTATAGAACAAACTTTGTGTTGCTGGTTCTCATTGGCATTGTCTCATGGAGACTCTTCAAATGATTACCCACAACATAGGGTTTCATTGAAAAATAAAGATTTCAGGAGGGATTAACCCCCTTGTATCTGTACCTCTGATTTAATTGTGGATAATTAATTAGATAATTATGTTAGTAAACTACAATCTACAAAGGTAGTTATCTAGAATAATATGGGAATCTATATTTTTACATTTTTTTTAGTTTTATATTTTTTGTTGCACAATGTGTAACAATTTGCCTAATTAGCCGTACATTCAAGATGAAAATTTTCCAAAAACATTTTAAGAAAAGGTTTATGCTTTGCATGTTCAATGGGACATTCTTACACAAATCTTACTGGTCCTCCTTGATAAAAAGATGTCCTCCATGAAAACTATAGTCATTCATTAGCTATTTAAGGGGTTAATTGTAATGATATCAGTGTGGTAAAAGAAGAAATTGCTTGAGTTAAGCAAAATTCTTCTTTTCCAACAATGTTTTTGAAAGTGTACTGAAAAAGATACTGTATTGGGAAGGCAACTTTTTTTTAATACTGGACAGTCTAGGAAATGATATGGCCAACCAGCGAAAAAGGACCTGAAACATTGTAGTTTCCACCAGTCCTTCTTAAAATCCACAGGTCTCAGGGCCCTTGAGGATTTAATAATATCTCTTTTCACAGATAAGAATAAGTAAAGTGAAAACAATTCTTTAAAAAAATATTTTTTGTTTCACAATGTGTACCAGAATTTAGCAATTAGCCCCGCATTCAAGATGAAATTTTCCAAAAAAATTTAAGAGAAGGTTCCTGCTTTGCATGTTCAAGAGGACATTTTCAATTGTCTGTGAATTATGATTGATGATTACCAAAGACTTCTTTAGTAGTTAAATAGTCAAACTAAAATTAATGAAAATCAAAAACTAACCCAAACAAGCAAAAACATAAAATAAACACTTACATGGCCATTCATCTCAAGTTGCTGAAAACAGGTTCAAAGAAGGCACATACAAAAAAGTACACAAAGAAATATATGGAAACAAAGTTTTCTAAACTCTAGCTGTCACATTTTGTTTTATTCAATTAATTCATGGGCAAAGAATGTGCCAAAATCAAGAGATACCGAAAAAGAACTAATACAACCCCAGGGGTCTATTAAAATCCCAATTTTTCTATCGGAATGTTCAAGGTAATAGTAGGAAAAGACATGGCAAAAATGACCATAAAGCGACATCATTATTAGCCAATTTTTCACATCTCAGCTGTAAATCCCTGGTAAAACAAACAAACACTAAGCACAAATCATTAAATTAAAAATTGAATTAACACAAAAGACTAACAATTGGTTGGAAAAAGTGACATTTTGAAATCATCAATTTGGTAGGGGTGGGGGTTTATTAGAGACTTTAAGTTTTCCGAAAATCATGCAAATATGGTTGATCTTGACATTCAATTAAGTAGATGGGTTATGTTTGAGGATGGGGGCTTTAAAAGAACTTTTATGGTAAATATCAGGTTTTCATCCCGATTTTCCTTATAACTCAACTTTGCCTAGGTCTAAATTTTACAATTGTCTTAACTGAAAAAATTTATAAACAAACTAAAGAAAATTCAAATTGGTACTAGGCAATCTTAAATTGCTTCAAAACGAGAAATAACCTGTTGAAAGCAAACTCTCATTCTAACGATTACCTTTTCTTTGAAATATAATAATATATTTGGTCATTAAAACCCTGTAAGAGGAAACAGGTTTAATTTTCATGAGATGAAAAAGTTTTCCTTTAGAACTCATCCATTTTTGTGTTGTACGATTGAAAATACGAATTAACAGACCTCGAGCTATAATATATTCTACATCTCATTTTCACAATATCATCAGAACGCATCAACAGGGACTGTAACACTTGTCAAACATGGCATTGAATTTGATTAGCAAGTTTATCATTTGAGCCTGTGCGTGACATTTCCAACAATTTAACGTGTGCTTGAAGGGCAAACATTCACCAACCTAGACTGCCTCGTTGTATAATAAGATGTTTGCCTGACTTTTTCAAGACACTTTTGGACCTTATCTTTCTACAAAGGGCAAAGTGAAGACCCTGGTCAGACTGGGCAGATGCACAGTCTGGCCAGAGTCTTTGCTTGGCGCACATTTGAAATTGTTAGAAATCTCATGCACAGGCTCATTTGAAAGTGATAATGTCTACCACTGGATCAATTGTGTTTCAGACTTTACAGATTTTAATTGTGACAGCTTTCAGTTCTAATTACAAAACGGAACAAAATATCACTCTCTAGGTAAACGAAAGCTACATCTGTTCTAAACAGCACTGCAAAGTAAAACAGCTTAAACATAAACTCATGTTAAAATTATAATATATGAAAATAAAATACTGATTTAAAACTCATTTAGTCATGTTTCTTAAAGGAGAGATTTATCATACAGTTAGCAGACAGTGGTTCATTATTCGAACAACCTCTTGAAACATTGCTCTGTTTCACAATTGAGTAAATACTGAGCATTGTAATATGACCTTTGTTGCGGAGTAAAATAATGCTGTTAATTTTTTTTGATATTACACAGGTATTATTACACTAGTGTTATAACTATGCAAATGAACTCAGAGCAAATAGGAACACAATTTTGAAACTGCTAAAATTACATCATAATGTACACATGGTGATGTGATTTGGAATTGAAATGTTGAATTTCCAAAATTGTGAAAAAATTTCACCAAAATTCGAGTCATATTACAAATAGAATAACAAACTTGTGCCCATAAAATTCCAAATTTATTAAACTTGTCATCTAAAACAGATAAAACTCCGCAAAGCCTCGTTTTTATTTGTTTATAGATATCAATTCAATATCCTCTATCTAATCTTCCTATTCCTATTTCCAGCTACACAAAGTGTTTTCAAGGCTTATAATTATGTGTAGAGTATTGAAATTTATCCATCTTAAATGGGTGAAGTATCTAGTCTACCACCCCAGTATGTATATATCCGGTGAAAAGTTTCTAGTTCTAAGAACACTAGATATCTAATAAAGCACATACTGTAGGTGAAACATAGCCTAACAGAAAAACTTCTGTAAAACCCAAGGTTACTAACCTCATAGGACAACAAAGATGAAAACTGAATAATCATGCAATAACTTTTCATATGTGACCCAACAGGCAAAAAGGGACCATCTGGGTAGTAAGTTAAGTGTCAACCCTAGTCAGACTGCATGGATTTCACAGGCTGACTAGGGACAAAACTTTATGGGCAAGACTGATTTTCTGATTATCGGCCTGAGGCTATAATACTTTTCTCACGCTCAACCGAGAAATTTCTCAAATTTCAAATTCAAATAAATGTATGAAAATAAAAGATAATATTAATAAGTTGTAATTCGTAACAACTTATTAAAATTATCTTTTATTTTAATACATTAAAATGGGCTTTAATACAGATTACAGCTATAATCTTGAATTAAAATTTGAGAAAATTTTTATTTGAGAATGAGAAAAGTTTAATAACCCCAGGTCCTTGAATTAGCCTTCTATCTTACTGAATAGAATTTCTCTTTGTCAAATATTTTCTTTACTAAGTTTTCAAATGTTTCCTTTTTGCTTGAAAGGTCACATATTATTTTTGAGAGTGTGATATGAGGTCTTGTTTTTCATTCATTTCAGATTCAAAAGACAATGCACCTTCACATTTTGTAGCTTATAATGATAATTAAATGAGAAACAAGAAATGCAGATCATAAGAAAATATGAAATGAAGATAATCACTTTAGATTTAAAGGCATTCAGGAACAATGAAATAATTCAAAAAGAAAGCACTATGTGATTCAAATCAAATAAAAAATACGCATCTGTTTATGATTTTAATGGTATAGCTACAACAGAGGTAGTCAGCTATCTTTTACTAGATCTCATTGAATGATAATGGTAATTATTACCAAACTTCTATGATAACCCAATTGAAGATTACAAAAATCAATGCTTTAATTCTTTGCCTTTCATTAATGTTTAGAATGATGTGAAAACACATACAACAGAAGTCTACTAAAACAGACAAATGATGAAGATCTAGTACCCACCTTCAATCTCTCCGCCTCCTCCCAGGTAATACCTTCAAGTATCTTAGATGACGGGCCAGCAGTTATCTTCTCTTCATAATAATCTTTCTTTATCTGTGAATATTATATACACTTTTTACAAGATATAGGTAAGAAAAAGAGAAGGGGTTGTTAAACACATTATAACATCATCATGAAGGCATGTGCTTTGAGTACTCTATGAAAATTGTCTCAAAAATTAACCAATTGCAATGAGTACCTTAAACACAAGAATAAGACAAGTTTTGTTAAAATATGTGTATCTTAATCTAAAACCAAGTTAATGCCTAAAAAGGTGGCTGTTATAGATATTTTTTGTTAATTGAATGGAGTTTTATGCAGCTTTCAACATTTTTCAGTCATAAAGCAGCAGCTGAAGCACCTAACAATGGATTCCTGGTATTTCTCACACAAGTACTACCATAACATCCTTTCCTAGCCTCCAGCTGCTATCTCACATACGTCTACAATTATCAACCCATTGGTGATGAATAAATAGTCGGAAAGAATAAGTGTGGCTGTTGAGGATCGAACCTGGGACCTCTAGATTGACAGTCCAACGCTCCACCAACTGAGCAATGAAGGTGGCTTGATTATTTTTTGAACAGTAATTCAGTTTTTTGATTTTAGCACCATAGTTGTTCTGTTGAATATGAAACATATTTGAAGAGCAAAGGATAAATTCTAGCAAAAATTCGGTGATGTATTGCATTCAAACTAAAAAAGCTATTATATATCTTTTTGTATCTTAAATGAAAGAACAAATACACATCAATGGCTCAGTATGAAACAGTTATAACTCCCTATATATTTATAGGAAGTTACAACTGCTTTGCCCTGAGCCATCAATATGATATGAGTATATCCAGAATAAGTAAGCACATCTGTGTACCCTTCACCTCGTCTCAATTGAAAATAGTAACATCATCTTTAAGAACACCATTTTAACCCTTGTCATGCTAATTTAAAAATGGTGACCAAATTTCACTTAAATCAAAGCGCTGAAGGGTTTGCCAGCCAAAATTGTATGCAAATATCTCTATTGTAAATTACAAGTCTTTACACTATTCTTGCTGAAATAAAATAAACAGGTGGTGTAGACTAAGTTCAGACTGCACTTATGTGCAGGCTGATCTTTATCTATATCTTCTGTAGACAGGAGTATTCCGGGTTGAGCTTGACAAGGGTTAATGTATAATTGATGTATTACTTGTTTTTGTTTCTGTTTAAATTCCTTTGGGTCTGATCCCTGAGGAGCAAATTGGTTAGGGTTTTCTACTTTAATTGGGGTACTTGTTCTTTTAGGGGAGCCTTCTTCACCATCTTCCTTTACCCACTGAAATAAAACATACAAAAATAAGATTGTTTTCTTGAGCTTTTTCTTTTATTTCTGAACTAAGATGACACTTTCCTGTTTTTTTGTTGTTTTTTTTTTCTCTCTAAATGTAAAACTGGGCCATATTGAAAAATTAAACAATAAAAGAGGGTGTAATCTAAAATGAAATCATTCTATGTGGAATCGGGAAGGAAATATTCTTGAAAAAGGAGAAATGGCTTGTTTGATGCAATTTCTATTTTTTTTTTTTTTTAATATCTTTTCAAGTATAAAATCTAAGGTTAAGGGATTGTATAAGAAAATGTAAGGACAGACAAAGGCTTTAAATGATTTTATTGAATTAATGAAGTCCACCTGTTCTACAACGTTTCAGGAGTAATGAACCTTAACAGTGTTAATTAAGGTTTCCTGATGTTTTCATAAGGAAACCTCGATCAACATTGTGAAATGTCATGAGTTCGGAAATGTTGCGGATCTATTATGGATCTACTACCTTAAGACAAAATATCACCCGGCAAAGGCATGTGAAGTAGTAAATAGAAGGAAGTCCAGCACAATACAGTTTTAAGTGGTAAAATTACCTCCCTTTTACCTATAGTAATGGGTGATAAAGTTTGATTCAAAGACTAAAGATTAATTTTACATTCAGAATGCTAGGAGTAAAAGTTTCTTATATTCATTTAGGCTTTTTGTGAACATGAGGACAAAATTTCTTTTTGGTTACATTTTCTGGGTTAAAACAAAAGTGGCTTCTTTTCAAGCTTTCACTTATTCATCATCACCAAAGTAACATATATCAACAGCTGTACCTTAGTTATTTTCTTTGGGTGTTGTGTCCCTGTTTCTTCTATTTCTTGTCGTACATATACATTGGGAGAGTTGAGCCAACCCACTTTATATTGCTGTTTCTGTCTTTCCATGGCAGCTTTAATTGGTGACCTTAAAACAGACAACAAATGGACCATTATACACACATTCATAACTAGACCCATTTTGTGCAATAAGAAAGCACTTGGTAATCTTCAACAATGCATATTTTACCATATGTCAAGTTTTTTTTAAATGAACTTCAAAAACTTCCTTTACAGCAACAAAACAACTATGAGCCACCTTGCTCTGCTCTGACAACCTTTAATTCTGTGTAAGTAAGTAATTATATTTGTAGCATTTCACAGATATGCCCAAGACTTAAACTTACTTATTTTCATCTTTCTTTTTGCAAGAATCTGTGCAAATTCATTTCTTTACACAATTTTTTTATACTTATTTTAGAGAATTTCAAAAGAGGGAAATGAATTATAGAACATTTGGCGATAACTTTTCTATGTAAAGAATGCTAAATTTACATTCTAATGCACACATTGGTTGGTTAACAGGTTATGTGCAATACACACCATTGGTGGGTGACCAAAATGTGGTATCAAAGATGTAGATTGATAAAGCAGTGATACAACTTTAACCCTTTCCTGTTTTACAAAATGTTGGACCTGTCCAAATTCAAAGGTTTTGCAGATGAAAATTTAAAGTGGATTTAATTTGAAAAATAACCATTCAGTACGGTAGAAAATAGTGTGGAAAAAGAAGAAATTGCTTGTCAGAAGCAATTTCTTCTTTTTTCACAATGTTTTCTCAATCATAAAATCACAGACGCGTAAAAAGCAGGGATTAAACAGCAAAGGGTTAAGGTTACCCAATGACATTATGCTTCCTTTAATTATTTCATGAAGAATAACTCATATCTATAAATTAATACTGCACTTACATATATTTTGAATGTTCAATGTCTCCATCAAACACATATGTAAATGAACTAGATGAAGGGGGTATTTCTACTTCAGCATTCGATTTATCTCTTCTAGATTCTCTCTTTATATTTGGTTGTTTATAACTATATCCCGTCCTGTAACCCTGGAATATAAAAGTTATATATCATTTATCGTATTAACACTTATCATGCTGAACCAGGAATATTCCTGCTTAGGCAGGAGGTATAGACAAAAATTAGCCTGCACATATGTGCAGTCTGATCTTAGTCTACACCACCTGTTTGTCTCCTTTTAAGGCAGATTTGTTTGTGGAATTAATATTCAAAAAGAAAGATTGCCCTACACTTTTGAATACCAATGCTTTCAGTACTTTGATATGACTGCAATTCTGAAAGTGCATTTTAATTCAGCATGACAAGGGTTAAATTGTCAAATATACTTAATCACAAATATCTCTATAAGGGAATTACATGGACAAACACATCTAGTATAGACATTCCATACTAACAATGTTACAGATGAAATGCTTCACATAAGACATCTATTAGAATCTTAAGTATGATATTTATTTAATTATTTTTTGTGTTAGTAGATCTTTCATTTCAACAAAAATAAATCTCAAAATATTTCACATACCACAAAAATGTGCTTTTGACTCAATGTCGTCCTTTCTACCAAAAAAAAATCTTGAACGGCATTTAGAATTATTAACAAGAGTGCCAAATAGAAAATAGTGTGAAAAAGAGGAAATTGCTTGTCAGAAGCAATTTCTTCTTTTTTCACAATGTTTTCTCAATCACAAAATCACAGGCACGTAAAAAGCAGGGATTAAACAGCAAAGGATTAAAATCAATATGAATGAATTCAAAACTATTTTAACCATGCAAGTTTACAATGGCTCTCTTCAGAGATTTTTCAAAGTCAGCAGTAGCAAAAGATTTCAAATATCTACTCAAAGTAAGAAAGTAAACTTACAGCATTATCGAGTAGTCTCATCTGGGACTCAAACTCTAACTCCCCAATCTTCCATTTCTTGCCCGATGTGTCCACACCGCCACCACCCGTACTCGCCAATTTGAATGTCTTCTGTTTTATTTCTGGACTAACTAAAACTAGGTTGTCAACTCCAGCAGGAATGGCTTGAACCTTCAAGAAGAGAGAGTATTGTCATAAGGGCCTTTTCACTTGTATGATATGTATATAACACTTTTCAAAAACACACCCGTACTTGCCAATTTGAATGTCTTCTGTTTTATTTCTGGACTAACTAAAACTAGGTTGTCAACTCCAGCAGGAATGGCTTGAACCTACAAGATGAGAGAGTATTGTCATAAGGGCCTTTTCACTTGTATGATATGTATATAACACTTTTCAAAAACACACCCGTACTCGCCAATTTGAATGTCTTCTGTTTTATTTCTGGACTAACTAAAACTAGGTTGTCAACTCCAGCAGGAATGGCTTGAACCTACAAGATGAGAGAGTATTGCCATAAGGGCTTATTGTATGTTTGTTTGTTTGAATGGGTTTAACGCCGCTTTCAACAATCTTGCAGTTATATCGCGGCGGCCAGAGCACCTAACAATGGATTCCTGGTATTTCTTTCACCTGTACTACCATTACACCCTTTCCTAGCCTCCGACTGCTATTTCACATAGGTTTACGATTATCTACCCATTGGTGAAAGACAAACGTCAGAAAGGATATTTGCCGCCACCGGGGATCGAACCCACGACTTCCAGATTGGAAGTCTTATGCCTAACCAACTGCGCTATAGTGGCGGCCCACCTATTGTATGACATATTTTACACTTTCTCAGAAACAGAAAAGACAAACTAGGAGCATTAAGGAGGCTAGCACATAGCATTTTTAGAATATTTGGTTTTATTCGTTTTGGAACTTTTGAGGTACTAGCTATCTATGAAAGATAAAGTGAATATTCTGATTAGAGTATAAAGCTGCTCAAACTGATATGAGATTTTAAACATGCAACTTATATGAAATGACCAATACAGGCTCATTTAGTTAACCAATTGAAGATTGAAATAACCTTTTGTTCAACAAAACATTTTGTATAAACAATCAGATATGAAGATCAGCCTGTAAATTTGTGCAGTCTGAACTTAATGTACACCAACTGATATAAGTTATCAGGTGAAAGATTTCCATACTTCATTTTTGGGGAAAATTTTGACCAAGAATGAGTGCTTCCAATGCTTTAAGCCCTTTTACAAAACAGCAATTCTGACATCTTTATTGATCAAGGTAAGGGCTATTTTACTTTTAATTCAATCTATCTATTCATTCCACAGACGGTAAAAATTCTAGTAGAGCCTCATGCTATAATTGAACCCAATCCCCCTTTTTTTAAGTAAAAATTGATTTTTTTTTAATGTGATTTTACAAAACCTTGAAGCCACTATTAACAGCTTACATCCACAAAATCAAGGCTACTGAAAATTCAATACAGGTTTTATGCATCTTTCCTCCAATCAAATTGAATATTTTTTGAATGTTTATTTTTGGCCATTTTTTCACCATCTTAAACAATATCAATGGCTCAGCGCAGTTACAGTCAGTTACAACTGTTTTACACTTAGCCATAGATATTAACCATAGCCTCATATAAAATCCCATCCCTTTCTAATGGAAATGTAATTATTATAATAGAACCCTGGTGTTCTATTAGAAATTTTAAGGTAACTAAATCTTTTTTCCTGTTAATATTCTACCTACCTGGGAAGCACAAGCTGCCATAACATTGAAAGCATAGTGATAGGCTTCTTCTACTGTTGATCCACATGTTACAATTCCATGGTTACGCAATACCATCACCTACACAAAATATACAAGAGAATATCAGAGCAACCAACAGATAAGGTAAAATGGAATATATATAAGAATACTGTCATTCATCCTTTGCTGTGGGTCCTCAATGGAATCATTCATTCAAAGACATTCATCAATCCTTATAAATAAGCTTCTGCAGCTAGAACAGAGCAATTCAATTAAGCTTGCGGTCACCACAGTACCAAAAATATTAGACTTATTTAGTTTCAAAATAACCTTTTTAAGATACTTTGACAAGTAATGCAAACAATGCTTAAATTGTAATCAAATCTTGAACCAATTCTGTATTTGGCAAACAAACTACAGGATTCACTCGATTTAATTTGTAAGCTTTCAGCTATTGCCGAGCTATTAAAGGTGGTGGACCTGTAATAGCTCGGCAACAATTGGACTTATGAACGTTCACAATGTTGACCGAGGTTTCTTACTGAAAATCATTAGGAAACCTCGATTAATATTGTTAATGTTCATTCTCTTCAGAAACCTTGCGGATTTATTATGGGTCCTCTAGTGTTTCAGTCATATTATGGGGCTGATGCACCATACAATGTATTTCTGGTGTTTCTTGCACCAGTAATACCATTGCATCCTTCATTAGCCTCTAGCAGCTTTTCCACTTACATTAACAGTTATCCATCCATTTATGGGTGACAAATGTTGGAAAGGATAATGTGCCCCTTCTGGCACTCATGACAGAGATATGACATCACTGATGATTGGAAGTCTGTCCTACGTACAGGAAGACAAAATGCTGCAAACTGTTTGCCAATTTTAACCCACCACGCCTACAAGGGTATGTGCAAAGCGGGGTAAAATTGGCAAACAGTTTGCACCTTTTCGTCAGCCTGAATGCATGTCTGATATGCTACCAACTGCTTTTTTTTTAGCAGCATACAGCCAAAGATCACCAATTTGAAGTCTGATTTTAGCCTGCACTGCCTACTTCAGCTAGACTGGTTCAAATGTCCCAAAATTTAGATCTTTTTCAAACTAAAATTGAACTAAATTAAACTTACTTTATTAATTGGTCCTAAATTTCTCTGCAGTTTCTCTCTCTCCTCTGTGTCCACAAGGATACCATTGTAGTCATGGTAACTAACATCCCCACATATCAAGGACTCTTGTGACAAAGGCAGTAAACCACATTTCATGCCTGAAACCTGCAACAAGTAAAACACACAAACAATCATAATGAGATGATCCTTTACATGTCTTTGAATAACTGTTTATTTAACACTTTGCTGTTTAATCCCTGCTTTTTACGTGCCTGTGAATTTAGGATTGAGAAAAAAATGTGAAAAAAGCAGAAATTGCTTCTGACAAGCAATTTCTTCTTTTTCCACACTATTTTCTACCGTACTGAATGGTTATTTTTCAAATTAAATCCACTTTAAATTTTCGTCTGCAAGACCTTTGAATTTGGACAGGTCCAAAATTTTATAAAACAGGAAAGGGTTAAGTAGTTGACTCTTAATGGTTCCATAACATTTCGAAATTCCTGATCTTTCACAATGTTGACTGTTGTTTCCTAATGAAATCATTAGGAAACCTCAGTTAATACTGTTAAAATTCATTACTTCCAAAACTTTGCCGATTTATTACAGGTCCATTGGCTTACTTACCAATCTTGCACTAGGCCTGCATTCAGGATGAAAGGGTTTTTGAAATGTTTGAGAAATGTTTTCCTACTTTGCATCTCAACTCATGTGCATAGCTTTATGTTCCTCATGTACACAGCAGGAACAATTTCAAATCCTTTGCAAGTGTTTTTAAATCCTAAATGCATAGCATTTTTAAAGGCTGAGAAACATTTTTGCATCCAGGAACAGGACAGCTTAGAGCTTTTTCTCCCTTTCTCCTGTATAACAAATGGTCTACACAAAACAATAGTAACTGCCTATAAGCAAAATAGGCAGTAACAACTGTTTCAATCTGACCCGTCAAATTGATTGAACTCATGGAGATTTTATGAAACTTTCTACAATTGATTAAGTGCTTAACTAGTGTTCCTCAGCAATTCTCACACCAGAACTATCAAACCAACCTATCTAAACCTTGAGCTGCTAATTCAAATCAGGTAATTTTTCAGCCATTGGTCCAATGATGATAAGCAAATAACTAAGACAAATAAATTGTGGCTGTGCTTGAGAATGAACCATTAACCAATTTTTCAATGAATAAGGCATTACAACAGTTTAATTTCAATTTCTTCCAATGTTTTCTGTCATATATGACTTCTTATTCATTTATTTCATCATTATTTCAGCAGCCATATAAAACTTCATTGAATTCAAATCAGGTTTAAATTTTCTGATATAGCAAGCAGTTAAATTACTGAGAAGTAACAGTAAAAGTCAGACAAAATCAACAATTATACATCTGGGCAAAAAGTTTTTATCAGGAATTTTATCAATTGCAGTCTTCAAAGTATCTAAATGTCATATTTACATTGTAAATGTTGCTATAGACTGTGTTGACAAGTACAGCTGTTAACATGTAGAACTCAAGGACAGATAAAGACCATAGTTTACATTTCCCATTTAAACTTTGTTGAAAACCCAAGATTATTAAATATTGCATGCAATAATTTTCCTTTCAACAGATTTCTGGTGTGATGAAGTCAACCCTTGTCATGCTGAACCCAGAATATTCCTGCTTTGGCAGGAGATAGAGACGAAGATCAACATGCACATATTGATGGCTTAGTGCAATACCGTACTAACTGTATATACAATGTATATACACTTAATACAGTCTTACACTGAACCCTTGATAAGAACAATCTGATCTTTGTCTATACCATCTAATTGTACTTATTAAAACACAAAAAATAAGTACATTAGGTATTTTGAGCACTTTAATTTTAAAGCTTTTGATTTGGATGCAAAATTGCAAAGGTTTATATCAAGTATGACAAGAGCAATGTCGGACATGGCCATCCCCCGCCCAGAAAGCTTGATAGTAAACTGAAGCCTAATAGATTAAGGGTTCTACTTTAAGAAATTAAGCCCCTACAAAATCTAAGTCTTTAAAATATCAAAGGGCAATAACTCAAAAATTATGCAAGCAAGAGTTATAGTTCTTGTGCACTGCACTCCTCTTCCATGAGATCTATCCACCCATAAAGTTTCAAGTTGATAGCTAAAATACTTTAGGAGATATGCTCCGGACAAAATCTAAGTCTTAAAAATAACAAAGGGCAATAACTCCAAAATTATATAAGCCAGAGTTATAGTTCTTGTGCAATGCACTTCTCCTCCATGAGATCTATCCTCCCACAAAGTTTCAAGTTGATAGCTTTAATACTTTAGGGGATATGCTCCGGACAAAATCTAAGTATGCTCCGGACAAAATCTAAGTCTTAAAAATAACAAAGGGCAAAAACTCCAAAATTATGCAAGCAAGAGTTGTAGTTCTTGTGCACTGCACTCCTCTTCCATGAGATCTATTCACCCATAAAGTTTCAAGTTGATAGCTTTAATACTTAAGGAGATATGCTCCGGACAAAATCTAAGTCTTAAAAATAACAAAGGGCAATAACTCCAAAATTATGCAAGCAAGAGTTGTAGTTCTTGTGCATTGCACTTCTCCTCCATGAGATCTATCCACCAATAAAGTTTCAAGTTGATAGCTATTATACTTTAGGAGATATGCTCCGGACAAGTTTAGTGACGGAAAGACGGAATCGGAATGAAGGAATGACGGACAGAGAGCATTACTATATCCCCTCGCCGAAAACGGCGGGGGATAAAAAGGCTTAAGGAAAAGATGTATGCTTCATTTCTTTGACATAGGTTTTTTTTTTTTTTTTTTTGAATCAGGAAAAATCTCTGTCAAGTAAATAGTGAATAATGAACAAGTATCATTATATAACAAATTTCATCAGAGCCACTAGCTGCTCATCCCATTTATGACCAATTCTCATCTTTTACTCATTTGTGGAAGACAAATGACTCATGTCACAATGACATATCTCATTCAGTATGTGGGAGTCAAGGCTTTAAACTCACAACCACATATCGCAGGCTTAGCGTGAAACAGTTGTAACTCCCTATAAACACATAGGGAGTCACAACTGTTTCCCGCTGAGCCATTAATATGCTGCTTACAACAACACCGACAAATCTATCTATTTTTTTCACCAAAACAGTCATTCCAACAAGAAAACCAGAGTCAAAATACACACCACAACATGAAAATTTTAAACAAAGGCCTGTTCTTTTTAGTGAGGCATTTTAGTATCACAAAATCAAAATGATATGTCCATTGTCACATGATGAGGTTCGTTCTGTAAAAGTTTCATGCTAATCAGTCCATATTTGAAGGAGGATTTGTGTTAAAAATAAATGGATGCATAAATGAACAGACAGACAGAGATAATAATACCAATAAACAAACACTTCGGGCGGTGTATAACAAAATACTTACAGCAACTGCAGAGGGCGTATGAAGATGTATGATACATTTAATGTCGGGGCGAAACTGATGTATTGCTGAATGGAGTGTGAACCCTGCCTGGTTGATACCTAGGGTCGTGGTACCCGGCTCCACCACCTCACCACGAATATCAACCTTCACTAAACACGAGGCTGTGATCTCAGAATAATTCAAACCGAATGGGTTGATCAGAAAGTGTTCTTGCTCTTGGTTTATTCTTGCCTGGATAAGAAAGCATAGAAAAAGTCTACTCACACACATATACAAATTGGGAGGGTTAGTAAGATTTCAAATTTAAATATTTCAATTATATCCTCTGTCATGGGTAATCAATGGAATTGTCCCTTTAAGATGATTTAAATGAATGCCCACAACATTTAGTTTGTGTATAAAAATAACAATTTTAGAAAGGGATAACCTTTCTAATGCCTTTGGTAAAACCACAGGATTTTTCTAGGCAAATTGATACTAATGCAATTAGAGTGTTTGTTAAAAATTTTATGAAGAAATGAATATCTTTACTTATTTCCTTTTTTTAAAAGAAAACAGAAATCACCCTCGATGTAAAATACATTTTATTTCTTTTTCTTTTTCATTTCAATTTTATTTAATTTTTTTTGATATAGAGGACTCTTCATATTCATATGATTGATTTTAGATATTTATTGTTCCTAGTATGAAATAGTATTAACCAAATCATTTTCTCAGATTACTAAATTACTGTTACTTGTTAGGCTAACAAACAAGAGGACCCTGAGGGCCCTAAATCGCTCACCTGATATTTCAAGTAAATTATCTGTTAACTGCTCAGAAGACAGTTATCTAGTCAGTGAATGGTTTGTTTGTATGGATTTAAATCCACTTTCAAGAATTTCAGTGAATTCAATGTGTACTTACACTTATGTGATTATATATACCATGTCCCCAACCATTCAGATCTACAAGTCTATAACACGCAGCTAATTTACATCGTAAGATTTTCTCCCCCTTTGTGTAACTCATGGCTTCTGTGCCCTTTATATCTGCTACTGGAATAACTGGTGAGGCTGAAAAGATAAATGAGCCTGTGCGTGACATTTCCAACAATTTGAAGTGTTCGTGAGGTGCAAACACTGAGTAGCAAAGACAGCCACATACTGTAAATATAAAGTTACCAGATGGTCTACATATACTTTGGGACCGTTGTTATCTACTCAACGAATTGTGAAGACTCTGATCAGACTGTGGATGCACAGGCTGGTCAGAGTCTTTGCTTTGGGCATATTTGAAATTGTTGGAAATCTCACGCACAGGCTCAAATGAGTACTCATCTTCAACTTTTTTCTTAATGAATTTAAATTTTAATTTCAAGCTAAAGACTCATGGTCAAAAGCACTGAATACAATTATAATTATCAATCAGTATTTGAAAAATCATTTTTTAACACATATCTCCTTTGAAAAAGAAAATCAGGTGATATAAACCAAGATCAGACTGCACATATGTGGAGGCTGATCTTTGTCTATACCTCCTGCCAAGCAGGAATATTCTTGGTTAAGCATGACAAGGGTTAAAAGGAAAGAAGGCAGTGAAGGTAAGACTGCAATTCTATGCAGGCTGATCTTAGTCTACACTGCCATCCAAAGCTTTGTGTACCAGAATAACTAGTGAGATTGCAAAAATAACTTAGGGAACTTTCCTCTTTGCAACTTTTAGACAAGTTCAAATTGAAAGGGATTGCAGAAGATAATGAGGAAAGAGATATCATCCTATATGGTAGAAAACAATGTAGGGAAAAGAACAATTAAGTATTAAATCCCAGGGACATTAAATACCAGAACAGCACAGGAAAGGGATAATATTTCAGGGAATATAAGTAAGAAATTTATCATAATTTATTCTAATAATATTTTGAGGGATGTACTAGCGCAATACTTTCGTAATTGCCCATTTATAGCCAATAACAATTAGTGTTTGTGCAAACCACCCATTTTTGTAGATATCATCAATACTTTTCCTCTAGTGGTGCTATTTACAGTTTAAGAAATTTTTGTTGACATAAACCATTTTTCAAGCTTTTCAATGAATAAGCAAACAAAGCTTGGTTTTCAATCAAAGCTCTTCAAATTCTTCAATAAAGTATCTGAATCAGAACAGAGAAAGGGTAAAATAAAGGATTGAGCATAAAAAACCTTCTCTCATCATGTCATCAACTTTTCCACTGCATTATTCATAGCATTCAAATGTCAAAGGCAGTATGTAGAGTACATTGCAGACAGATACCTTGGAGTTCACCACAAAATTGCTCAATTATAACAAGTGTCTGTTGCCTTTCATAAATATGCATGAATTGAGGCTTCAGATAGGGTTACAGCTAGACAGAATCATTAAGACATTTTACGCCGTTCACAGCATATTTCTGCTGTACTCAAAAGCTTTCAGCAGGCAGTCGGTCCTTATTAGGCTACAAAGCTTGCTTTGTTCATGGATATTGTGTGGAAAATTTGAGAATTAGTTAATGTCCAAGAATTGAAAATATATTTGAAACAAAATTTAAAGCAGTAGAATACTTAGGGTAAAATACAGTAACTTGACTCAGAAGAAAGCCAAGAATAACTAGATAAGAAAGGTAGATAAATATGCAACACCAAAACCAATATCCCTTTCCATTACAACATTATTTACCTCCCCTGGTCTATTAACTGATTAATTATAGGTATAAGGGAACTAATTCATTTTCCGTTATCGGCCATTATAACCTTTCCGGTCATAGCTCAGTCCAAGAGAATGCGAGAGTGTTCAAACCTGTCTTGAATTGAGGCCCGTTCATTTGCGCATGAAATGAATTGAAAATTAGTATGGCATGATCCCTTTTCTCAACGACTTTTTGGGCCATTTTTGAGATGACCCTTACCGCGAAGCGGTTTTTACCGGCCCCTCAAACAAATATACCCATGTTTATAAATAGCTATTGGACCGGGAAAAAAGTTTAAAATCTCTAATTTTTCGATTGTATTTCATCAACAGATTATAATCGCTGAAAAATATTCAAACAATTTTGAATTTCAATAATATTGACCAATCAGACATCACCTTCAACATTTGAGTATATGGACCGGAGTTTCCCTAAAGTTTTCTACCAGAGTGGTTGGAAATGAATTAGTTCCCCTAGACCTAAAGAAGAATTTTTTTGCCAATGAAATATAAGAATTGCACATATTTACGTACAATTACCTTTTTTGGATTAAATCTGAAAATTTCAGGCGCTTACGTGTTATAGTTAATGAGTAATGGTCGTTACCCTTAACCCGGTCGGGGAAAAATTCACATCAAATATAGTAACAAGCGAAAATTTGTTCTTTGAAAAACGTGAGTTTTCTATACACAAAAACTGAAGGTTGTTTTCTGTTTAGGAGTACTTTTTCATCACAATTTAATTAAATATCTTATTTGCAATGCATTTAATGGTGTTTTGCGGGTGAAAATTGTCATTTTCTATTTTTCATGGATTTTCTTTTGTCGTAACCCTTATCTTTCATAAGAAATTTACGAGTTTTCGCCTTTTTCAGCCTACACTGTGTTTGTTTTTCAGCTAATTCCTCAATGTAACACATGGAATATTACACAAGCATATCCCTGATAACCATGCAAAAAATATAAGAAATCGGTCAAATAGGTTTTGAAAAATCAACAAACTACCTTAACCCTGTTAAAGTTTAAAAGCTATCTCTCTGAGCGGTTAAAACGCGCCGGACATAACCCCATAATATTCAAACTGTGTTTTCTTTACATGATAATGTTTTCCAGAGTGCATTTCACTATTTTGATACACCTCGCGCAAAATGTTTGTTTTCGGTTGCAAATTATTATCAAAAAACCCTTATCTTTTTGTGCAAAAAAAATCTTCTTTTCTCTTATTTTGGGGCTAATGATATATTTTCACAGTATAACTAATCCAAATTAAGAATATAATAACATAAAAAAATGTTGTTTGCCACATTTAAGAAAAAAAAGTGCAATTGGTTGAGTAGTTTTTGAAAATTAGCGCTTATCTTTCACTCCAGCCAGCAAACATGAACTTGGTTGACCCCCCCCCCCCCCCGGCAAAAAAGCCGAAATTTACTAAAAATATTCCAAAAATACCATTCTCTTTTCACTATTGTCTATTATTTTGTTTCAATGAAAACTTAAAGCGCATATTTTGCAAATCCGATATAATTCAACACGGATTTATTTGTAAAAGTAACCCTTATCTTTTGTTGAAATTTTATTTTTTCATATATTTTTTGTCAAAAATGTTAATTTTTTTCGAATGTTTCTGTCAAAAAGTGTTAAATTTGTTCGGTTTTCTTTAGTTCTACCGTTAAAATTAATTTTTGTTGTTTGTGACTTAAAAATAGCCAATCAATATCAAGTTACGACGAACCAGTGGAGTAGATTTTTCCTTCTAGAGACGGCCCAAGATTAAGTTTATCTTATTACGTAAGAGTCCTAATTACTTCCGGGTACAAAAATCGACCGTCAAACTAAAAGAAAACTACTTTGCAATATATACATGCAAAGAATGCAAGGCACTGACACACATTCAATGACTAAAAAATGCAAGAAATGGGTGATATTGTCCCGCGAGCGCGGTGTTTTTACTGTCAAAAAGCACTAAATGAATACCGAATTGGCCCCTTTAGCATGACATATCATTTAAAGAATATTTTTCTTGATATTTGGTGATTAAGTAACCTAAAATAAAAACTCTAAGCTGACGAAGTAACTCTTATTAGACCATTAATAAGAGAACATGCATTTATTTGCATATTTACCATTTAGGTATAAGGGAACTAATTCATTTTCCGTTATCGGCCATTATAACCTTTCCGGTCATAGCTCAGTCCAAGAGAATGCAAGTGTTCAAACCTGTCTTAAATTGAGGCCCGTTCATTTGCGCATGAAATGAATTGATATTAGTATGGCATGATCCCTTTTCTCTACGACTTTTTGGGCCATTTTTTAGATGACCCTTACCGTGAAGCGGTTTTTACCGGCCCCTCAAACAAATATACCCATGTTTATAAATAGCTATTGGACCGGGTTTAAAAAAAAAAGTTTAAAATCTTTAATTTTTCGATTGTATTTCATCAACAGATTATAATCCCTGAAAAATATTCAAACAATTTTGAATTTCAATAATATTGACCAATCAGAGATCACC
Organism: Fragum whitleyi; assembly: GCA_948146395.1. NCBI lineage: Eukaryota > Metazoa > Mollusca > Bivalvia > Cardiida > Cardiidae > Fragum > Fragum whitleyi. Next base: position 29,505,879 of record OX411555.1, read on the forward strand.
TTCAACATTTGAGTATATTGACCGGAGTTTCCCTAAAGTTTTCTACCAGAGTGGTTGGAAATGAATTAGTTCCCCTAGACCTAAAGCCATTGAAATACAAAGATGGAGGACAGATGAAACAGTTTTTCAAGAACACTAAATGCAATAAAAATTTTACAAGCTTGGCTTGAAAGAGTGTTGTAGACTACAGTGAGACTGCACATGTGGTAAGTGCAAGGTTATCTATGTCTATACACCCTAAAAATACATGAATTTGATAAGGGTTCAAAACTAGATGTCGAGTCTGCAAAATAATGACCATAGCTCCTAATATGCTTAACTTGATCTTGAAGTGTGACTTTGATGTTGAATCCATTTAAAATTTCTTTGAAATAGCACATCTACTCATGATGGAGAACAATTGGGCAATGCCATTCTGAAATCCATGTAGCAGCATAGGAGCTCCTTGTCTGGCTTGTTGGCCAAGTGGTTAGCACACTCGACTTGTAACCTGGTGGTTGCAGGTTCGAGCCCCTACCCCAGGAAGGTAGTGTATTTGGGCAGGACACTTTACAGACAGGGCCCCAGTCGCCCCAGCTGCTAAAGTGGGTAGCAGTGGTTAGAACCTATTTTCTCCCTCTCAATGTGTAGGATAAGATCTGGAATAAGTTAGGACCACAATGGAAATAAGAGTCATTGACCCTTTATCATGCTATCCTCAAGTATATAGGGATGTATATAATAGATTTTAAGTAAGAACAAAGTTTACAAACTCCATCACTTTGGCAGCAATACACCAGATTCAAAGCAACTTTCAAGTTTTTTTCTTTAACTAAGAAAGTGTTGACCTCTCACAATTTCAGGTCACTATAAATGAATGGAAGTAATGATACAATAAGGTCAAGACTGAGTGTTAAGATATCATCAAGTGTCATCAGCTCAAAGTTGAGTGGACATAATTGCCTTCTTAAATGTTAGGGCCATGACAAATTCAGAATCCTATAGTTCCGAATGCCTTGGATAACATTAATTCTATATCCACAAATTGTTAACTTGACTGTCACAAAGCAGACTTATACCACCCCCCCCCCACACACACACACACACACACATGTGCTTGTCCATCATGAAATGTCATTTTCCATCATAAGGGACATAATTAGTCAAAAGTCAATGAATCATTTCCAGAATATCACTTGCACATCTCTGCTTGATACTGACCACATCTGTAAAGTTTCAATGAAATCCGCCCATAAGATGCTAAGAAATTGAACAGTCATGAAAAAGCTATGGACAGACTGACAACATAGGATGGATGGACCAACCAACAAGCTGCCTCCTATATACCCCCCAAACATAGTTTTTGGGGTACATTTATAAACCCCAAATGGAAATGATTTACCCCAAATTAAAACTTGTACCCCCTTTTTTTCCAGCAGCCTTCTTTGTCCCATAGAGGGTTTATGCTTTCTATAAACAAACATTTTTTTTTACCCAGATTCAAGCAGCACAGGGAACACTGTTAATATATACTGTGTGACTTGAAGTCTCACCCCTTCAGTTGACAACCCCAAAAAGAATCTTCTAGCTTTGGTGAAGACAATTTTTGTCTATGAAAAACATTTAGTCATGGTGGGATTAGAATACAGAACTTTAAAATCACCAGTCCTATCTCCAACATGTTCAGGGGCTTCAACCAAGTGAGAGAGCAATTATAACAGGCTAAGGGTATAAACCATAGAGGAGGAACTAATTGAAGGAGCTAATATTTACAACTGAATTTGAAGTGTCTACATCCTTTTATAGAGTGGGCGATAGGAAACATACATGCTCCATATTAAGGCATGTCTATTTTGTTCATATCTACACTTATCATCTTACACAATTATGTACATATATTAAAATGTATAACATTGATGCAGCCCTCCCTTCTAGTGGAACCTTTTTTTTTCTCTTTTTTTTTTGAGGTGTGTGTTTTGGTGGGCAGGGTGTGGGGTGAATGGTGTTTAATGTGGGTTTTTTTTTTCTGTATTTCAGTCACATTGGGCCAGCTGTATAGCCCCTGATCATCAATTCTTGGTATTTCTCTTACCAGAACTTCAAGGTCATCCTATCCAAGCCTCCAGCTGCACATTTCACAGATGTATTACAGTATAGATGTCTAACAACAAGGCAGAGCTTTATTGCTCTGGTGGGGATTAATAATTGAGCCAATGACATGTCCAACTGGGCTATGACAGACCCTTTCCAAAAGCAACTAAAGGGCAGATAAATCAAGAACTCAGAGTGATCCCGATATAATAGGTCAACATGTACAAGACATCATAGTGATTTGATCTACTTTCAAGTGATAGAAGGAGTTCCAATAACCTAGTTATTTCATTTTTATTGAGAAATTCAATCAGAATTTTGTAATAACAGAAACACAAACCCTCCAATTTGCAAGTTTGTAAGAAGAAGAATATTCAGACTTAAGAATGTTGTGTTCAGAAAGTCCAACAGACAATGACCTAATCTACTGAGCCACAGACAAAACAAAATTTAGGTTGCTATAGAAAGGCTGTGAAAGAGTATAAAATATGAACAAAACAAAAGTGGGACAGAGATTCACAGCATTCCTCAAACACAATCCAACTAGTCATTTCAGTGCCAAGTTAATGCTTATTGCTAGAGGTGCAAATTTCTAGCTAGACTATTATTATTTATTGGTTTGTCCTAGACTTGTTTAGGAAGAAGCACGGGCATCTTAATTCGATTCTTAAATATCTATTTTCTTCTTTAGAATTTTAATCCCACTCAAATATCAAATTTAAATTGTTCTCTTTGCCAGATAAACATATATTTTTTAATTTTATCAACTAAACTTTTTCTTAAAAAGGGGCTATTAAAGGAATTTTGCTGCTATGGTGCCACATTTTCTTCAATAGGCCCTGAGTGGCCCAAAAGATGTTGCCTAATTGTTGATGGATGAGGTACACAAGCACCATCACAAGAAAATGTCATCCATGGCTGTAAGTCTTTGATTATGAAAAAACTCCTGTTCGAAACCAGAGGGCCAAAGTGGCCCTTAATCGCTCACCTGAATTAACAATCTAAAACTAGAAAGCCATGAATGGATTGAGTCGCTCCACAGGCTTGAAATTCTTGTAAAAGCAAATCAAAGTTTGGGACTAGATTTTAGATATTTTGGGTTCTACTGATGTTGAAAATGATTTTCAAAGTTTCAACTATATAACATATTGTGAAATGACCTCCGCCTCTAAAATGCATATTTTTCATCCTTAATTATAATCACAATAATTTTTGGTAGACTGATAAAGGGTCACTCAAGGATCATTCTAGTAAAATCTGATTGATATCCATCAAATGATTTTCAAAGTTTCCAATATATAACATATAGAGAAATGACCTCGGCCCATAAAATACGTATTTGGTAGACAGATATTTGGTAGACAGATAAAGGGTCACTCAAGGACCATTCCAAAGAAATTTTGTTGATATCCATCAATTAGCGTCTGAGAAAATGATTTTCAAAGTTTCCACTATAGAGAAATGACCTCCGCCCATAATATACATATTTTCCATCCAATCACAATAATATTTGGTAGACTGATAAAGAGTCACTCAAGGATCATTCCAGTGAAATATGGTTGATATCCATCTGTTACATTGTGAGAAAATGAACTTAGTTTCTAATATATAACTCTGCACATAAAATGCATCTTTTTCAACCGATCACAATAGTATTTGGTAGACTGATAAAGAGTCACCCAAGGATCACATACGTAAAATTTAATTGGTATCCATCCATTGGAATCTGAGAAAACTCACTTTTTACCATATTTGGAAATTAGCCATGCCCATTTAATCCATGTTTTTCATTGGATCAAAATTTCTTGGACAACTTTGAAAGAGGTTCACCCAAGGATCATTCCTATTAAGTTTGGTTGAAATTCTTCCAGTAGTTTCTGAGGAGAACATTTTTAAAGAAAAAGTTTACGACCGGACACATGGACAGACGGATGCACGGCAGACACAACGCCATGACAAAAGCCCCAGTGGCCTTCGGCCAGTGCAGCTAAAAATTGAAGGTATTTCTCAGATTTGACCCCGTGACCTAGTTTTTGACCTCACTCGACCAAATTTAAAACTTGTCTTAGATTTTATCAAGATAATCATTTTGACCAATTTTCAGATTGATTGGGCTAAAAATATGGCCTCTACAGTGTCCACAAGGTATTTCTAAGATTTGATCCAATGACCTAGTTTTTGACCCCACTTGACCCAATTTCAAACTTGTCTGAGATTTCATCAAGATAATCATTCTGACCAATTTTCAGGATGATTGGGCTAAAAATATGGCCTCTTAAGTGTCCACATGGTTTTTCTAAGGTTTGACTCTGTGACCTAGTTTTTTACTCCACTTGACCCAATTTCGAACAGATAAAGGCTTAGGATACTTACTTCCCCTATTTTGACCAGCCTGGGACAGCCGACTGTTGGGAACCAGTAAATCTGAGATCTGTTGTAGGGCTATCAAACTGGCTGGATGGTACCCGGCCCTTATCTGCTCATCAACAATCTCTTCCAGCTCTTTACGAAATGCCTCGCTGTTGAGGATGAGTGAGACACGACTTCTGTCGGACATCTGTCGAATGTCCTCCTTAACATCAGCTGGACGACGCAGGTTCTTCTGGTACTCCTCATCATCTGGGTCTGAAAAGAGATTTCAATGTCCGATAATTGACAAACATGACTACAGCATGATGGGGATACTTTAGATTTCAGATCCATCTACTTGCACAAAAAACTCTTAGTTAGTAAACTCTTTGGATTTGTGTCTTTGAGACTATTCCAGAAAGTTCCAAGAACATAGTGTTACTTTGAGAAATAAAGATTTTACACTGGCTTTACCTCCTCTAACCTATTCCTCTCAGGGGTATGCATGAACTGACACCTAAATATGTTTTAAGGTAGTGGACCCATAATAGTTCCGCAACATTTCGGAACTCTTAATCTTTCCCAATGTTGACAGAGGTTTCCTAATGAAAATAAGTAATAAACCTCTGTTAACACATTTAAAGTTCAGTACTTCTGAGCCGTGCCAAACTATTACAGGTCCTCTACCTTAAGAAGTATGACCTTGATATCTGACCTTAACCTTGACATTAAAAACTTCCTATTGCTCAACACTTTCCAGAGATGTACATTTATACCAATTATAAGCAATATTTGGGGGAATCAGCCAACTATTGTTAGTGCTTTATTTATATAAGCACTTACTATAGTTTGCATTGACCTCTCGATATAACTGCTGTATATCAATGGCTCAGTGCGAAACAGTTACAACTGTTTCACACTGAGCCACTGATATATGCAGTTTAAAGTTACAGAAGTTACAGAAAAATGTTTAGTTTGGAAGTTAGGGTTGATAGAATGACAGACAGGTCAAAGGAGAGACAGACAAACTGGTTAAATAAAAGATTGCAAATCTTATTAATTGCTGATAAACACGGTCATAAAATCTTACAGAGTTCTAATAAGGGATTTTAAATTCCATGCAACTGCATTCTATACCTATAAAGGAAACCACAACAATGTCAGTCAATCTGGAAAGATGGCTAGCTAATTATGCAGTATCCTTCTGTTATCTTCATTAGATAATTAGCGAGTTATCCAAGGATAACCCACTACTGTGTACAATCTGTTTGTACTAATCACATCTGTTAGTCAATCTTGCCAGTAGTTACTGTTTTAATTCATTACCAAAGCAAATCCTTTGGTAAGTGTAAAACTATTGTAAGTACCCAAAATGCTATGAAATAAGTCTTTGTCAGGTGACCAAAGTTAAATTCTCATGAGCTGACCTACATTATATTGAGTCTTAGCATAAGAAAAAAGAATGATAATTTCAGTGAGTAAGATTATTTGCTTTGAAATAAAACTTAGAATTATTTTGTGCTTCAAATAAGTCAGACAGATCCATGGACAGAGGTTAAGAATATTGATCTACATGGATTAGTGACCACTCTAATGGAAATGACAGAAGAATGACAGAAGAATGACAGGCCTCAAGTTTCCTCCATAAACAGTTGAACTTATACATGTACTTATAATTGAAACTCAATCCGAAAGATTCAACTAACTTGAGTTAAACCATCTTAATGATATTCTCTACTCTGCATGAATGTAAAATTTATATACAATCTAGTATGCCAATGTTTGACCTTGATTGACTGTTGTCTGACAATTAAGTTCTCTGAAATTAAGATAAGACAATGGTTATGAGTGAATCACTCCTTTTGACTGCTTATGAATCTATGTATAGTATTCTGCTGGAAATCCCCGATATCAGCAAAATCTGGTAATATCCAACATTAATACAGCAGCGTCTAGCAGACATCATGACAAATTATGGAGATCGATCATCCCACATGGGAATCAATAGAAAATATATTGCAGAATAACTTTCTCCATCAATGTGTTTACAGTATTGGGTATATTGCTTTCACTCATTTGTACCATTAAGATGATTTTGTGTATGTTATTATTGTCTCTTTCTACCACTAAGCATGACAAGGGCTAATTAGACCATTGGCTAAGTATTTTATTGTAAAAATTCTAATAAACATCTATGCTCAAATGAACATCAATCCCATTATAGCAAACATCATTTTAAGAATTCATTGAGCCTCTAAAAATAGTCAACTCTAACAATAACTAGTGTGGTGGTGACATTTTTCAAGTCCACATAAATCCTGAAGTTTGTAAGAATAGTGTGCGATCAGCCTGTTCTCTCTAGTTCTTTTTTGAAAAGGTGTTTAAAATGGTGATCAATTTGAAGTTCTAAAGTTGATTTCCAGATGGTCCAATGGACTAACATCAGATAGTTTTGAGAGTCCTGGCTACTTACTCACAGACTAGCAATACTTTTGTCCAGTGTTCCCACTGCTTCTTCAAAATGGGGGCAAAAATGGTTATTTTGCAGCATGCATGTACCCCCTCTATATAAGACAAAGAAGGCTGTCTGCAGTTAAATTAGGAGATACAAGATTCCATTTGGGGGTAAATCACCCCCATATGGGGGTTTTAGAGAACCCTGCTTTGTCCCTTGTACCATGTTGAAATTTATAAGTTCGAACCCCCTTGTACAGATATTCTGGATCCATTTTTTTTTATCTATTTTTGATAAAATAGAGCTATATGGATGGTAATCATCAGGTACCATACTCGAGTACCCACCAGTTACCTGATCTTGGGTACCTAGGCACAAAAATTCTACTCGTCCCTGCTCTAATATGGAGAGTGGACCAGTATGGATGGCTACAGTTGTGCTAGAAAAAACATGTAGCTTACATGCAACAACCATCTGTGACTTACATGGGAAGGTTGCTTTTTTTTAGCTTAAATCTTGGTGTATTGATAGCATGTTCACCTTAACCTTGAACCACACATTTCTCTATGATGTATGAATCATTAAAGTCTTAGTACTGCTTATTGATGTTCTAGACAATAACCCATGATGCCCCAACTGGTAGTTGATTACCAATATTTGTGGTAGCCTATGAGATCAGTAAGTCATTGGGAAAATATTTCTCTATGTACTCTATAGCTGTTGAAATCAATATGCATCCTACAGGAATTCCCTGGCTAATACAGCTATACATGTCCTAACACTAGAGGAAATCAATTAACTTGTAATTCCCTCCATACACTGCAACAATTGGTGGCAGCCAGGGTGTTAACCCTTTATTAATTAAACAAGGGAGCTTTTGGATTACCACTACTAGGAAGTATCCAGGATTTGAAAGTTAACCCCTCATGCTGAACCCCAAATATTCCTACTTTGGCAGGAGCTATAGACAAACATCAGCCTGCACATATGTGCAGTCTGATGTTAGTCTACACCACCTGTTTCTCACTTTCAAACCAGAATTGTCAATAGATTTATTTTTTTCAAATAAAAAATGACCTAAAGTTGGTACTTTCAGTGCTTTTTGCCCTTTGATTTTAATGAAAAAATTTTGCCCTTTTATTTTGATGAAAAATACAACCAGCTTTGTAAAATTGTAGATACAACCTTTTTGTTGCCCATCAACATATGTACAAGAATTATCAGTAGAGCGAGAATTATCAGTGGTGAGTGATCCCCAGAATTCCCAAGAAGAGGAAGTACACAAGATATTAGCCATAGTTCAGTCCCTCATTGGGGGTTACCATCTATGGATCCAAACAACGTTTAACAGTGCGTCAGCGACCAAAACATTGTAACTTCAGCTTAAATAACTATGAATATACAATGGCAAACCTATGGCCTTAACCCTCTCAGACTGTTGTTAGCATACGCCAGTTGTACACCAAGCTGAGGCACTACAATAGAGGCTCAGGTCAGCCTGCACAGACATGCAATCTGATATTAGTCTATCATTATGTGAAAAACTTTTGGGTTGAAATATTACCAAAATTGGTAAATACAAACAAATTTTAAATTCAGCACCATATATTAGAACAATACTTTCAGAATTCCATTGTGCTTTTTGACAAAGTTACTCATTGATCTTGTAAAGGGTACCACATCCTAGACAGGTAAAGTAAATATGATTTGTTATATTTTTGTAAATATTTCCACCTGGCTTTTACAATCAATCCTACATCACCACCTTTTTGATGTAGTTAGCCTATCTTTATAACCATTTTAATATCCTACATTAAATAACACTTAGCAATTGTGGTGGTGCGAGTCTTATTTGTTTTATATACACATTATTATATGCAAATACAAAATACAAAGTTCAAAATGTTTTGACATTGAAAAAGATGATGGACTATTTCATAAATTTAAAGGATCTGAACATTGTCACCAGAGTGATAGCTATCCACTGCTCCTTATTATGGAAATAATAATTTTTTGGGTCATCTATAATTGAGCCTGGATGTTACATTTCCAACAATATTATATGTGCGCAATGCAAAGACTCTGGCCAGTCTGTGCGGCCGCACAGTCTGACCAGAGTCTTCACTATGTGTTTTCTAGATAGATAAGATCTTAAAAGTATCTGTTGACAGTAAGACAATCCTCTACTTACACTAAGTAACTGTCTGGGCTGCTTATGTTTGCACCTCAAGCAGATGTCAAATTATTGGAAATGTCATGCACAGGGTCATTCAACAGCACTACAGTGTTATGGCCACTAAACAGACAGCCAATTCTTATTACCACCACCCCTAAGTGTGCAGTCTCGTAAAACCTGTTCTGAACATTCAAAGCTAGGTGGAATAGTGATTGTCTGAAAATTTCACAAAAATCTGACAGATATACCAGGTAGGATGACTTGCATTCACAAGAATCTTGAAATTGAAGATCTCTTTCTATATGACAAACAAAAACATTAAGTCAAAACATTCAATGAAAGATTCATCAAGAACCATGTCACAAGATTTGAATGTATGGATGTGAGAAAGAACCACATGCCACATGATATAGACTTCAACAGCAGACAATGAAAGGATGAATGCAACAGATAAATCCACCTTCTAGAGCATATAAAATGAACAAATAGCTGGACTAACAAACACAACAGAAATCAAGAAAATTGAATCTGATTATTTCTATCTTATACATCTTGGGTATAATAAAATTTTATGAACAGATTGCAAGAGTTAGGGAGAAGAGTGGACATTCCTAACATAACTGTATAACAATACTGTGTCAAATCTGTTACAGCAATGGAATATGAATAATTATGTTGTATTGATCTATCAATATATTTCTTTACTTTCCCAGCTGCCCTTTATAAATAAGTAAAAATGTTTCATCTACAACATTCTAACCTTATCAAGCTAAAAAGTAATTTTGTATCAAACACATTGGCTATTTTTGACAATTCATCTAGTCTGGCACGAGATTTTTACACAATAATTAAGACAGGAGGCAGTGTATGTATATAAAGCTTATAAATATATGCTGTCTGCCAAAGCTTTATACTACCTGAATATGCTAACAATTAAGCATGACAAAGATTAATCCAAATGAGATTTTAACAATGACAGTCTCATAATTTGGCAAACTTATTTCTGGGGAGTACTGTTGTTGTTGTTTTTTCAGCCGGAAAACAACCCTGCATTCAAAAGGTATAATTTGAAAACAGTTTACACCATCTTGAGTCGTCATCCTGAAGGCAGGTCTGATTTCCAGCTGAAAAAACAACAACAGTACCCGTCTGGGTCTGAAATAAGTTGGCCCATTGACAGAGTCTCTGATGACAAATGAATATACCCATTCAATCAGAGCCAAGTCAAAATTGGTAGATCTACAATTCAAATGCATTGGTAGATTTACACTACAAATGCATTATTTTGTTGGTTTTGTAATTCACAATAAATCAAAAATCATTTTGAATAACCTATCCACTATAAGGACTATCATTGTAGCTTCTTTCTTATCTTTGGAAAATCCTTTCACACTATTCGAACGGAATATTTGTAGGATAAAAACCTACAAACAATTCATCCAAGGCCAAAGTAATTTCTAGAGAATATAAATAGCAAGCCTCTGTTTAATAAATAAAGTGTAGGAAAACATATATTAGGTTTGGCAAAAACATTATAAATTTGATATTCAACTACGCCTTTAGCATTTGCCTTTTTTTTCATTCCCCAAGTTTTTACATTTTGATTCATTCTTATTTCTTCGTGTATATTGCAATATTCCTGTTTTAAAAGGTATTATATAACAAATAAGAATCTCAATCAACTTTAAATGAAGATAACCGATCTAAGCCTATAATAGCCCTTTTTATCCAAATTGGAACCAAGTGTTACCTATAAAATGATTTTCAAAAATACTCCTGTCCTTTTTTTTCATATTTTTTCTAGTGCACCAACATTTTAATATACCGGTAAAAGGACATTGACAGCATTATGATTATGATTAATGTTGTCAAAGAAGTATGATCTTTAAAGTAGTAGACCTGTTACAGTTCTGCAACATTTCTGAACTCATGGCCTTTCAAAATGTTTAGCAAGTTTTCCCAATGAAATCACTAGGAAACATTGGTTTACATTGTTAAAGTTCTTCACTTACGAAATGTTGTGGAACTATTACGGGTCCACTACTTTAACCCTTGTCATGCTGAACCTGTAATATTCCTGCGTTGGCAGGAGCTATAGACAAACATCAGTCTACACATATGTGCAGTCTGATATTAGTCTACACCACCTGTTTCTTGCTTTCAAACCAGAATTGTCAATAGATTTAGTTCTTTTGCCCTTAGATTTTGAAGAAAATTTTTAGCTAAAATGTATTTAGCATGACTAGGGTTAAACACAGCATTTGAAGTGCAGCATCTTTTTAACACAAGAAAGAAGGATCAGTTACAACACCTTGTCATCCTGTGTTTGCAGACTTTAATAAATTACCTTTAAATATGCATTATGACTCAGTAAATTAAACAAGTCTTGGTTAAACCTGTCAGGTGAAATGGGTTTTCTGATTGTTATCTCATTTCATGGACAAAAATATAACTTACAATGTACAAATTAAATAATCTAACATGAGGTTATTTTTACAAATTAAATGGTACAGTTAGCAGGGGAGGGGTTTGATCATTTAAGAAACATAGTCACACAATTTTGAATACTATGTAACTCATTCAATTAGTCTAATCAAGTGGGGCTTTTTTCATCAAACAACAACTTAGAAACAATGAAAAGTCCCTTTTTCACAATTCTTTTACATACCCTTAGGCTAAAAAAGCCTCTTAGATTAAAGTGCTTGTCATGGAAAACATAAATCATTTACTTATATGCTCTTGATCTTTAAGCTACATTAAAATTTGTATCAACTGGCAATACATTTGTTAATATGAGATATGCTCTACCCAATAAATCTTGAAATGCATTTGTACATGAAAGAGCCTAATTTATGAAAACCTCAAATAATTGACAAAGATATGTAAATGATTCATGCAATCCATGCTTTTGACAAATTTGGATGGAAAACTTTAAGATTTATGGCAAAAAGACTATAGCAAATTAACGCACATACACTGATTTTTTTCAACTAAAAAACATGGACTTGACAAAAAAACAAGATAAAATGCTGCCGTTATACTCAAACATTCAACTTTTTTAAGAATTAAGAAACCAGCTTTTAGGAAAAGCATTATCCAACTATGACAAAATTTAATGAGCTTTCAAATAATCATTTTTCCAAAACAATCTGACAGCAACTAGTGTTTGAAGTTTCAAAATATTTATTTTACCCTCTAATAGATATAATTTAAGAAATATTTTTATCATTGTATATGTATAGCAGGTGTTTCAAAAACAGATTATGTCATGTCCTTCAATTATAGTTCAATTATTTCTGTCCCACTTACTTCAAGAAATTCATAACGCTTTCCTTTGATGACTTTTTTTATTGAGAATGGTCCTCACTGAATAAAATTCAAATTACAGCTTTTGTTTAGATCAGTTCAATAATTCTGTTTCAATAAATTGATAATACATGTATCATACATTAGAATCCCTAAGTTCTGATATAACGATGAAATCCTTATCATTTTATTATGAGAAACAGTGAGTGCACTTTGCATTGCCTATAGTCAAATGTCCAAAAGAATGTAAACAGAGCCAGGGTTTTAACTTGTATGTTCTACAATTGATAGAACATCACATTATGTAACTTAACCCTTTGCTGTTTAATCCCTGCTTTTTATGTGCCTGTGATTTTATGATTGAGAAAATATTGTGAAAAAAGAAGAAATTGCTCCTGACAAGCAATTTCTTCTTTTTCCACACTATTTTCTACCCTACTGAATGGTTATTTTTCAAATTAAATCCACTTTAAATTTTCGTCTGCATAACATTTGAATTTGGACAGGTCCAAAATTTTGTAAAACAGCAAAGTGTTAACTTTGTTGACTAAAAAGACAGAGTTCTACACTAACTTTTTCCTAGGATTCTGTAGATTCCAATATATTTGGAAGGATCAAATCTGCAAAGCAACCGATCCTGCCAGTGTGCCTCTTATTTTCATTTTTTCCAAATGAAGACATTCTTTCATTTGGAATCAGTTCTTTTGGGGCTAAATTTCTAAATTCTGAATTTTTTGATAACTAATGTGGAGTTAGAACTCTTAGCATGTAAAGATATTAGAATATAGCACCAAGTATTATATAAACCTATGCTTCACTTTGCTTTTTTAATTCCATCTATGTACATGAAGGTTTTAGGGAACCCCTATCATCTTGAGGGATACCCCTGAGAAGCAAATAGAAATTCATGCAGGTTTCAATTCAAGAACAATTTCATAAATGACCTATGAGAACACAGTTGTACAACTCCAAATAACACAGAACAGTGGCTACAGCTGAGAACATTGTATGAATCCGGAGTATGATTGTGCACAAGAAGATATTTTTCACTTACCAATTGTGTCTATATACTTTCCAGTGGGGCTGGAGGGCCCATTTACTTGAGGAGCCCCACTCATGCCTGGGTTTTGGGGGTTCTCAACTCAATTCCTGAAAATATACAAAATATACCTATATATAACTGCATTTTACCTGAAACTGAATTTTGAAATATAAACAAACAGAAGTATACATGTACCAACAGACATGGGGGATGGACAGACAGATGGAGAATATGATACTAATATAATTACAACATCATCCAGTGGCATATATAAAAGTTTGATAGTAAGACCAGTGATTATAAATCTTTAAGACTGGTTGAGCTAGAAAATAATTCAGGAATAACCCATTTTTCTGGAACATGTGTTTTTTTTATCTTCATATTACTCAAAACAAAGATAGTTATCCCATTGTAACAATACACAATTATCAATCAGCATATTCATAAGCTGGGGCTTATCAGTTATTGCTTTATTCAGCTGACACACTCTGATAGCTCCATCCCAGCCCTGAATTATATATGTTTTTACCCTTCTGTTATCATTTATTTGTTTGAATGGGGGTTAAGTTCATTGCCACTTTTGACAAATTTTCAGTCATATTGTTGGTGGTAGCTGAAATAACTAACCATGGATTCCTAGTATTTCTCTTATCAAGAAATTCTACAACATCTCTCCTGAGCTTCAAGCTGCTCCACCCACATAAGTCTACAATTATCGAACCATTTTTAGGAGACAATATCAGAAATGATGTGTAAGGATTAAACCTGTGACGTCATAATTTGCAGGGCAGTTACTCGCTTCCAACAGTGCTTTGACAGTGGCCCTTCCATATTCATAACTATTACATGTATTAATATGCATGGTAGATTCACTTAATTGTGAAAAAATTGGATGTAAATTATAATCTAAACTTTGTAAATAGCACAACTTCAGGACAGCAAACTGCTGAAGTGTGTAACGATAAGTGCCCCATTTTATGATGGTAAAATTCAAACATCATAAACCAATTTCCATGATCAGAAAACATTACACCTACAAGTAAACATGAATCGATAAAACTAGTTTTAACCTATATCTTGCTGAATTTTAATTTTTGTCTCAAATAGATCACTGACATTGCCATTTCAACTACTTTGACTCAAGTTCCATACAAGCCACCCAAGGCAGGGTTTGACACTAATGGGAGTCATGGAGTCCCAGACTCCTAATTTCAAAGGCTGGACTCCCTTATTTTGCATTTTAGGAGTCCAATGGGCTCAATTATCATACATGAAAATATCAAGTCTCCCATCCAGAGAAAAGTTCGTTATTTTTGGAGGCAATACTGCTGGGAAGAAGAAATTGCTTGCAACAGGCAATTTCTTCTTTTCCACAAAATTTCCCCTTGTATAAAAATTTGCACTCCTTACTTTTAGGATGGACTCTTTGACTTCATGAATTAGGAGTCACAGAGGTAATTGCAGTGTCAAACCTGCTGAGGTGCATACCCTGAACTTCTGTAAGTATATCATTACTACTTATTGTGTAGACAGAATCTAATGCATGTCACAATTATTTCTGTTACATATGCACAGGTTGATCTTTGTCTATACTTCCTGCTAGAGCAAAAATATTCCAGGTTTAACATGAAATGGATTGAGACAGTCTACACTGCAAACATGTCAGAAACTCAAGAAATATCAAAACTGTGCCACCCCACCTATGTCAGATATTTCAATATTTGGTTAATAAATTCACCACCACGCTCAAGAAGATATCTCAACTATGTTGCACCTTGAGGTCAATTGCCCTATCTTCTTGCTGTATAATTATTTGAATATAGGTATCCTGAAATTCATCATCAAACAAGGTTAATAACACTTCTCATGCTGAACCCCCAAATATTCCTGCTTTGACAGGAGGTATAGACAAAGATCAGCCAAGGTATAGACAAAGATCAGTCAGCACAAATGTGCAGTGTTATCTTATTCTATACTCATGATTTTCCTTTTATAACATAAGAAGTTTAAAAAGCTTTTTTCAAAACTCTCAATTTAAGTTCAACCAGTGTGCTTTAAGCTCTTTGATAATGCATTTGTTTATCTAGATTTTACTAATAGATATACTGCACGACAAGCTTAATGGTTAACTAAATTTTCATCACTAATATTTCCAGTAACAGACATGTCTGGTAGATTGATTATTGATTCAATACCTGTTCTTATCAGGATCACTGATGATGTAGATTAGAGGCCAATCTCTGGAGGTCTTGAGATATCTACACCTTAACCCTTGTCACGCTGAACCCGGAATATTCCTGCCTTGGCTGGAGCTATAGACAAACATCAGCCTGCACATATGTGCAGTCTGATCTTTGTCTGTGCCACCTGTTTTTCCTTTTTAAACCAGAAAAGTTTCAGAAATTATATTTTCAAAATCAATTTCTGACTCACAAATAGGAAATACAGAGCTTTCAGCACTTTAGTTTATATATAATTTTGCCAAGTTTTTTTTTTTTTTCAGCATGACAAGGGTTAAAACATCCTCCTCAACCTCAAAAATATCTCATGTACACAGATGAATTAAACTCTAGATAATAGCATCAGTAATTGTTCTTTCTCTTTTATACCCCTTGTTGTGGGTACTAAAATTTCAATAGGAAGTTATTTTGAAAAGAAAACATGTATCTTTGAGGTCAATTTTGTTTGTTTGAATGGGTTTTACGCGGCTTTCAACATTATTTCAGTCTTATCGCGGCTGGAGCACCTAACAATGGATTCCTTGTATTTCTCACACCAGTACTACCATTACATCCTTTCCTAGCCTCCAGCTGCTATCCCATATTGATCTATGATTGTCAACCCATTGGTGGTAGACAAATAGTCGGAAAGGATGAGTGCTGCCATCGGGAATCAAACCTGGGACCTCTAGATTGACAGTTCAACGCGCTACCAACTGCGCTATAATGACAGCTATCTGAGGTCAATAAATAAACTAGTTATGTCACTAGAAATACCACATGATTAATAATATACTATGAATGCATCCCCCTACAAGGCTAAGAATGTCCTAAAATTGATTGTTTTGCCACCATAATAAATAAGGTTTACCCTGCCCATGCTGTAAACAACATATAAAAAGCTTAAGCCAATAGTATTATACTATGATCAGTCTGCACAGATGTGCAGTCTGATCTTAGCGTACACTGCCTGCTTTATAAAAACTAAATTATTGTTGGGAAAACTATGGCCAGAGTTGCTCAGATTATAACACAGAAATTTGATACTTTGTTTGAAACAAAATTTACATTCAGAAAGATAAGACCTAAAATAAGGTCTAGGAGGTTAGGGACAGAAAGCAAAGACAGACAGATAATTAAATACAATAATACCCAACATTACCTAGCATTATATAGAATATAGTATCCGAGTGTGTAACAGCTGTCTAGCATAGGTATGTAAGAAATTCCAAGTCTGAGAGGCAAAAAAGCTAAGATAACAATCTTATCAGAGGGGGCTACAACATGTACTACTGGAGAAAATATACATTCCATACACCTGGAAAACCTCCTCACATTTATTCTCAAGAGTTGTATAGTTATGTATGTAGCCTTGAAGTTTGACCTTCAACAGTGATCTGTTAATACTGATCTTTTCTATCATTGTTTCAAAATCATAAATGTCCCTGTATATTTGTAGAACACTTGGACAGTCTTTCCTTTTTATTTCTTAAACCAAGAACTGTGAGAACTGTGAAATTCATAATTTTTCATGGTATCCCCTATCTTTTTGGCAATGGGAATATAATTTGTCCCTAAATCTCTTCCAAAATATTGGCAGCTCCCTTTTTTGCCCTAGCTAGACTGCTTTAATTCACAATATGTCACATTTTCAGATTAGGACCTGATGAAATCTAGGCATTTTAACATGACATGATAAAAGCCAAAAGGGTATAAAAGCCCCGAAAAGCAGCCTTTGTAATTAACTGAAAAGATTTCAACGGAAAAATTTGTTTGTTTGTTTGTTTGAATGGAGTTTAATACTGCTTTCAACAACCTTTCAGTTATATCCTGGCCGCTGGAGCAGCTAACAATGGATTCCTGGTATTTCTCACACAAGTACTACCATTACATACTATCCAAGTCTCCAGCTGCTATCCCACATAGGTCTATGATTTTCAACCCAATGGTGAGAGAGAAATAGTCAGAAAGGAATTGTGCTGCTGTCATGGATCGAACCTGGGACCTCTTAGTTGACAGTCTGGCACACTACAAACTGCGCTATGATGGCTTTTCAACAGAGAAGTGCAATTCGATGGCTCAGTGAGAAACAGTTGTAACTACAGGCCTATGTGTTTATAGGCATTTACAATTGTTTTGCACTGAGCCATAGAATTGCTCTTGACTGACAAAGAGCTTCACAAATCAGAGAATATTAACCTGAAATTACCTAGAGCTCAGTGTAAAATCAACTAAAGAACTCTTTATAGCATAATCTGAATATATAGTTGGCTGAGTGTAAAACAGTTGTAACAGCCTATATGTTCATCAAAATATGCTCGACTCGCATTGACTTCACATAAGAGCCTTTTAGAGCAACTGAGTTCATATCATTATGCTTAAAGGACAGGAACTTCACATATTCTCATGTAACAAGTCAAATCTACATAGCTGAGCATTATCTTTGTCTTTAGTATAAATTCTAATAGAACACAGACTTCATGAAATACCACCGGTCCCACTGACTTGGCTGGTAAAAATCATGCCGGTCCGGTAAGTTGCGCATGATTACAGGAATGCTTAACAGTAAAATCTAGCCACACAGGCAATGTATTCTATTGTTCCGTCTGGTAGAATTTAGTTTGGTCTGGTAAAAACTTTAAGTCTACCAGATCCACTGTGGGTATTTTGTGTACTCTGAGAACCTCGGGCTCTAATATAACCCCACACCCTTTTACTACTTCAAAATTGACCATTTTTTGTGAGATTTTTGGAAAACTAAGCCTCCAATAAACCCCCATCCCTACCATATACATACAAAGATATTTTCAACAATCGGTCAGTTTACTTTTTCTTGCCCAAATTGTAACTTGTTTTGGGAGGATTTGTACAGACAGACGGTCACGGAGACCAATATAGATAGACCAGCACATTTTTGAAAACTACTTGGCCTGTCATCTTATGCTAAAACAATGGTCAGAAATATTTTGAAAATTAAGAATATCAAGAACAGCAATCATAACAATTCTAATAATTGTACATTGAAATTCATTACTTCTTAACTGATTTAATTACCATATTTTTATCTTATTTCAACTTAGTCTTACCTTTAATCGTGAAAAATCCCCTTTTTGGCTGTTCATTCAAAACCAAGGTATGTGCATCAAGTTGAACGAAATCCGAAAAACTTTCAAAAATTGTAACACCGAAAAACTGAACAAAATAAATCCAAGTTCACTCTGTCTCACTCATTCCTGAACCTCCAAACAACAATCTATGCTTTCTACTAGCTCACTCAGCATGCAGTGAATCACTTCAAGACCCTTGCATTTATCTCCATCTGTATCTCACTTTCTTTCCCCTTCACTGGTTTATCTGCTCTCTCTGCTTTATACATATAATGAAAGTGCATGTTTACACATATCCTAATGATGATACTCAGAGAATTCCCTTTCTTGTACAGTCATCAAACATTGTTCTTTATAAATTTTGCTTTGATTAACCCTTGTCATGCTGAATTAAAATCCTCTTTCAAAATTGCACCCATATCAAAGTACCGAAAGCTCTAAAATCTAAGGGTGTAGGGCATTTTTTTTCTTTTTGAAAATTAATCTAATGAATAACTCTGCCTTGAAATGGGACAAACAGGAAGTGTAGACTAAGATCAGACTGCACATAGGTGCAGGCTGATCTTTGTCTATACATCCTCCCAAAGCAGGAATATTCTGGGTTCAGCATGACAAGGGTTAAATTACCTTTTTTTCCTCCTACTTTTATAACTGTAAAAGCTTGTGTCTGTAAGATGCCTTTGCTTATAAGAAGCTCCTCCATTTCCAACATATTTAAGAGGACTTCAGCAATGAGTAGAAAGCTGACAGTGTACACTAAGGTCAAACTGCATGTCTGTGCAGGCTGATCTTATTATAAACTGTCTGCCAAAGCTTTGTTTATAACAGGAATATATCATGAACATCACGAGACAGGTAAATATTCCTGTGTTTTTATACTCATCTTTTCCTTCTATTTGTCTCCCACTCATGGATAAATAATCTTAGACCTATGTTGGATAGCAGCTGGATTATGTGGAAGGATGTATGGTAGTACTTGTGTGAGAAAAACAAGGAATCCATTGG
This sequence comes from Fragum whitleyi, assembly GCA_948146395.1. Lineage (NCBI taxonomy): Eukaryota > Metazoa > Mollusca > Bivalvia > Cardiida > Cardiidae > Fragum > Fragum whitleyi. The sequence goes on from OX411555.1 coordinate 29,525,608, forward strand.
TAGGTGCTCCAGTGGCCACGACATAACTGAGAGGTTGTTAAAAGCGAAGTTAAAGCCCATACAAACAAATAAACTTAGTTATTTGGCACAAAACCTTATAATCCAGTGTAATGCTTTCATTTTTTCATAATATGTATTATTCAATAGAAAGGGTTAACGAGCCAATCTTTATGAAGTACCTACTCTAAATTATACAAGAGAAGATAATGCATTTTCTCTTCTATATTACCCTTCACTATCAACCATAATAAGCTTTAGAATAGTATTTTTATGTTTGTAATAACAGCTAGCATTAATTGTAAATACAGTTCATAATTGATAATATAGGTCCACCTCTTTATTCAATTCTATTTCTAACAGCTCTAGATGAATATGGATACGAATGTAGTCTTAAATCGACGAATACATAATTATATGCAGTGTACGCTTTCTTTGAAATTCCTTGGTGAAATAAAAAACAGGACATTATTGTTTCTGAAATTTGGCACTAAGAGAGTCAAAATGACTTTCATTGTCAAATGCCTTATCAAACATAACCTAGAATTTGATCAAATAACCAGGCTAAGAGGAAAAGAATTCAACTCAATGAAACCCGCTGTTGTGGAAGATATATGCACTTTCTACAAATTGTCATATGTTTTCCATATATACTAGAATTAATCAGACACGTAATGTATAATTACTGCAGACATCAATATTCCCCTTCTTACATCATCATAACCAGAAAAATTTTTCATTAACACAATAAAGACAGAATGCCTCAAAGCACATAATTTAATCTTTTTTTCCCCAAGTCTAAGCTGGATACATCAAAGAACATGACCTTATCAAATGACCTTGACCTTGAACTGTAATATACCTTTGAACCAAATATATGAGCATTGTATTTTAAAATCTGCTTCAGTAACCTTGTAATTTAATGTAGTGGACCCGTAATAGTTCCACAACATTTTGGACCACATATTCTTTTACAATGTTAACTAAGATTTCCTAATGAAAATCATTAGGAAACCTTTGTTAACATTGTCAAAGTTAATTACTTACTAGATGTTGCAAAACTATTATGGGTCTACTACGTTAAGAGAAAACAGTTGCATCAAGGATTTCAATTTTTTTTCTTAATGTTTTCCATAATGTCAATCAACAACAAAATTAAGGGATTCATTCAAATTCTGTACCTCTTCCAATATCCCGCAAGCATCAAACGAGCTACCAATAGTTCCTTTATTGTAGAATTCCAATCAATGTGAGATATGTGTCACCAACTAGTGTTTCAAACAATATGCTAATGGCATGAACCATGCAATATTACAGTGACTCATTGAGACACAAGCTGATTTATTGATGAATGGCTTCTTTTCCTTCCCATTTACAAGACTCCATTTCTACTCCCAGAAAACTGTTACAAGTTGGGTGTTTCTAAACAATTTGAACAGTTTTTACCCTAAAAATGTTCCTGTTTCCCAGAAGCTATATAACATATTTGACAGGTAGCTTTTATTCAGGACTTTTGTATATTCTGAAGGGTTTATCCCCCAACTTTTTATTAACTTCTTAAAAGTTTGTACTGTATTTCTCCTATTTAACGCGCCCGGGCGCGATGCAAAACGACTTGGGGGCGCTATTATTTCAGACCCTTTTACTTAATTAAAATAAAAAGAGAAGCAAACTATTAACATGTTCGTAATTATCGATTGAAATACGTGCGCTACCCAATACGCTTTCCTATTTATCTATTAAGGCTATGAATTTAAAAAATGAAATAAAAATGTTAGCTAATGAATTGTCATTTTGTCATCTATCGAAATACGGTCACTTTCGACCATTAATTGCAGCTTTCAAAAGCAAGTGATTGTGTTAGCAGAAGCCGAGATTATTATTATTGTTATTATTTGTACAAGATGGGAAGTTCCAGACGATGCAATATTCAATGTTCCGTTACCGATCGACAAAGCGGTCTAATCATTACCTATTCACGTATGAAATAAATAATCCTTTATTAAATCCTAAAATTTTGTGATGTGTAAATGCACCCGGTTCATGAAATGAAAGTATTTCGCAGTAAAAACACAACACGTCTGGAGCTAGCTGGGTCACCACGTGTCGGCACCCTTTGAAGTCCCCAGATTCTTGCATGCGGCGATGTCGCTTTTGAAATAAGTCACACACGAGATTTTACGGGGTTTTCCTATTTTAACAGTATGAATTGTGACTAGGATTTCATCATTTGACTCGGATATTTTGTATATTTACAGAAGGTAAAATGATTTCAGAAATATTTTTGTAACAACGTGAAGAAAGGGGATTTTGTTCGCATGTGACTTATGAAGAATGACGAGAAATAGTTTTAATTTTGTGTTAAATTTTAACCTTTCTCGCTTCCAGAAAACTGCGCGATTTAGGACGCGCTAGTTTTTCAGATGTTGAACGATCTTTTTATGACGCAACCAGCCTTATCCTGATAGGAATTTAAGATAGTTAACCCAGAATCTATTGAACATTACGTCGTGGAGTAGCAGCTAGTGAAATTAAATTCGAAACCGGATTTTTCACCACGGACCGTGGACGGTTGGATGTTGTTGATCGTATAGTCAAGGGCCTGGGAATCGTATTTATGGGGGAGCGCGTTTATTAGGGAGGGCGCGTCTAAAAGGTGAAATACGGTACTATTGGTACCATTTTTTTTTCATTTTAACACTTACTCGGCAAACTACACACTGTTATCAGAGTGGCACAGACTATACAAACCACCTCAAAATACCCAATTGTTGTCCAGAAAAACACATGTCAGTTCTCAAAAGTCTGACCTTTACTGTGCAAACACCTTGACCTACAGACTTAACTATATGCCAAATGTCATTGAAATACATCACACAATAAGTAATGCTCCAGACAAAAATTTGACCTTGATCTTGAATGTGACCTTCAGCTTTGAGATACAGAAATAAATCATTCAAATCCTATACACTTGGGAAGATTTACACTGGTCAAGGATGTGTGAAATATTTTGAAATCCATAGAAAATGATGAACAAATGTACCCCAAAAATTTGTATGGACAAACAAACTACCAGTATATTCATACACATCATTACCATTGGTCAGGCTACCCACAAGTGGACAACAAAACTGTTTTCCATTTAAGAGATAAAGAGATAATTTGCTGATTTGAGGTATGGAAAGAAAAATGCAATTTAGTGAAAAATTTCGTGAATAGTCTAGCTAAAAAATCTTTATTTCTCATTAGATTTGGTTAATTAAGATATTTTTGCACATGATATTCTGAGCCAGAATTTTATCCCTGTTACAGTGAGTATAGATGTAGCAGTCTAAGCTTAACCCTTTGCTGTTAAATCCCTGCTTTTTACGTGCCTGTGATTTTTATATAGAGAAAACATTGTGAAAAAAGAAGAAATTGCTACTGATAAGCAATTTCTTCTTTTTTTCACACTATTTTCTACCCTACTGAATGGGTATTTTTCATATCAAATCCACTTTAAATTTTCGTCTGCAAAACCTTTGAATTTGGACAGGTCCAAAATTTTGTAAAACAGGAAAGGGTTAAGTAATACATTTTCTCCTGGTGTGTCTCACTAGAGACTACTATACATTCCAGGTAAGATATCACTGGAATCTTTTTACAAGGCGACAGATAAACCAAATTTACCTGAGTAAATCCCTTGGCTGCACCAGGACCCAATGTTATCCACACTCCACATGAGTAGCAATGAAGTGTTTTGCATAAAATACATTAAATACAAAATAGGATTCCTTGAAATAATAATGATAACCTTTCTTTGAAATTGAAAATGTCTGTCCTATCTTCAGCTAGCTAACTATCTGTTTTCTTAGATAAAGTCTCACTCAATGAACAGGGTGGGGCGCCTCCATCAACATATTTTTCCAGGCCAATTCTAATGAACATTTCTCTCATTTAAGATTAAAAATAAACATATAATCTTTTCTTCCTTAAAAACTTAATTCCTTTTAAATTCCTGTTTTTATCCTTCAGTACCCACATCTCTTTAAGACCAAGATATCTCCATGACCCTACTATTGCTGCAGGTATTTAGGTAGTGGACCCTTAAAAGTTCTACAACATTTCGGACCACATATTCTCTCACAATGTTAACCGAGGTTTCCTAATGAAAATCATTAGGAAACCTTGGTTAACACTGTTAAAGTTCATTACTTACGAGATGTTGCAAAACTATTACAGGTCCACTACCTTAATCCAAAATTTTCTTCAAGCTTTGGACATGCCACACTAAAAGTCCTCTTTAACTTGAAACTTGGGACTGAAGCAAGACTAATAGGACAATCTCTGTATAGAAATCAATAAATTAATCATTACAATTAAAATTAATTAATTATTTTGGAAAATTTATTAATCATTTTTGAAGAGAATATAAGTACATTCTATCAAATGGTCCACTTAAAAGTTGAAAATAATCACTTCAATGCATAAAAGGTTAAGCGTAAGTTATGGTTGCCTTATCATTTTATCTAAATTCAAATAACAGGTATCTCACATGAATTCATATTCATGAAATACTCCATATCAAAGAAAATGCTTTTTGCTGTTTAAAACATTCTCTTCATACAATTTTTTACAACCTGAGTATATTCTAACATGAAGAATTTATGTTACTATTTCTAACATCCAAAAGACAGACTACATGGTTTGACAATAAATACTTTTTGCCACCAGTCTGAAGGACCTGTTTAGTGTTGCCCCTAAATATTAAAGGTCCTTCCTGATAACAGGTCCTGCATGAAAATCATATTTGATTTGTTGCAATTGAAGAGATAAATTTCAAAATTTCAGAGAAAACATAGTTGGAAAAGAAGAAATTGCTTCTGACAAGCAATTTCTTCTTTTTCTACAATGTTTACCATTTGAGAATGCAAGTATAAGTATTGAAAAGGCAATTATTTTTCAAAACTGGACAGATTTGAAATACTAAATACTGCCATTTAGTACAGGCCTAAAGCATAGGCGTAACTAGGACTTGAAATTTATTGGCATTCAGAAGGCGACAACCAATGAATATTTGGGATAAAGGCAATATGAGAACTGTGACAAAAATGAATGCCCTCCGTCCACCCCCCCTTTTTATGATTTGAGAGTTAATGAATAATCAAACATTGAAACTACAGCATGAATAAGCTGTAGCTTCGATGCTTAGATTATCATTCATCAATGATAATTTCAACAGCGGATTATTTCATTTACGCACTTGTGCTAATTGCGTAATGGGAGTTACTCTCTTGTTTAGGACCTGCAGCATGGTAACATCTACGGGTCCTCCTTAAAATCCACAAGTCTCCGGCCCGAGGACTTGTGTTGGTGTCGATCCCTAGACAATCGTTATTCTAAAAATCATAGATAGCAGTGAGAAACATGTATGATAACTATGCATCCAAATAAGGCTTAGTGAAAGGGAAAACATTGTAGAACCTGATCAAACTGTAGAACTGTTTAATCTGGATCAACAATGTTTCTATGAACCTGTCTGAATACCAAGAGTCAATATGTGATGTATTCTGTTCCTTTAAATTAACATCTTATATAAGCCTTGCAAGTAAGAAATACCATTTGAAACAAAGACAACCAGGTTTTACATGCCCCCCTCCCCTTTAAATTTTAGATAATACTAAGCCCTAATCAGTGACCTTGATAATAGCATGCAGATCCTGATACTGATAGCTCCTATATACATACTATATCGTTTTGCAGTGTTTGGAAAAGAGTAAAACTATTATGTCATCTTGGGTAACATTCATGATGATTGTCATTAACCCTTTGCTGTTTAATCCCTGCTTTTTACGTGCCTGTGATTTTATTATTGAGAAAACATTGTGAAACAAGAGCTTCGCAGAGCGGCGCATATACGCCCGAAGGGGCTTGTCAGTAACATTGGCTTGTCAGTAACGTGAGCTTGAATGATAGCTAAAAATATTGCAAACAGATAGACAGACAACTGGTGCCATAACATTTAAATATGAAAATGTATTTAGTCCTAAGCACAAAAAGACAACCTACAGAGTCATTATGGCAAGTTTCCTTTCATTCCCATCCATAATGTAGGAGAAAATGAGCTGACAAGAAATTTTGTTTTTCATCAACTCAGGGGCAGATAATCCAAGATAACTCTAGAATAACTGGAGCATTTTGAATTGAAAAGTTTTATACAAAACTAGACATCAAAGAGTAATTGTGTCTAGTTTCAGCTCATTTCAATTAATAGTTAAGGAGGAGTTGCACACAAAATACAGTGATTTTCGTTTAATTCAAGGGCAGATAATTCAAGATTTCTCAGGATCGACTATAGCGATTTGAATTTCAAAGGTCTTATAAACAACTAGACATCATAGGAAGTAAATGTGTCTAGTTTCAGCTCATTCCCATTCATAGTTAACCCTTTCCTGTTTTACAAAATTTTGGACTTGTCCAAATACAAAGGTTTTGCAGACGAAAATTTAAAGTGGATTTAATTTAAAAAATAACCATCCAGTAGGGTAGAAAATAGTGTGGAAAGGAAGAAATTGCTTGTCAGAAGCAATTTCTTCTTTTTTCACAATGTTTTCTCAATCATAAAATCACAGGCACGTAAAAAGCAGGGATTAAACAGGAAAGGGTTAAGGAGGAGTTGCGCACACAAAAAATAGTGATTTTCATTAAATTCAAGGGCAGATAATTCAAGATTCCTCAGGAATGACAGGAGCAATTTGAATTTCAAAGGTCTTATGCACAACTAGACATCATAGGGAGTAATTGTGTGTAGTTTAAGCTTACTCCCATTGATAGTTTAGGAGGAGTTGCGCACACAAAAAACAGTGATTTTTGTTATATTCAAGGGCAGATAATTCAAGATTTCTCAGGATTGACTATAGCGATTAGAATTTCAAAGGTCTTATGCACAACTAGACATCATAGGAAGTAAATTTGTCTAGTTTTAGCTCATTCCCATTGATAGTTAAGGAGGAGTTGCGCACACAAAAAATAGTGATTTTCATTAAATTCAAGGGCAGATAATTCAAGATTTCTCAGGAATGACGGGAGCAATTTGAATTTCAAATGTCTTATGCACAACTAGACATCATAGGGAGTAAATGTGTCTAGTTTCAGCTTATTCCCATTGATAGTTTAGGAGTCGCGCACACAAGAAATTGCTAACGGACGGACAGATGGACGGACAGACGAACGGACAGATGGACGGACGGTTGGACGGATGGATGACCAAGGCCATAACATAATACGACCCTTCGGGCGTATAAAAAGAAGAAATTGCTTCTGACAAGCAATCTCTTCTTTTTCCACACTATTTTCTACCCTACTGAATGGTTATTTTTCAAATTAAATCCACTTTTAATTTTCGCCTGCAAAACCTTTGAATTTGGACAGGTCCAAAATTTTGTACAACAGGAAAGGGTTTTAACTAGCAAAATGTCATCTCTACCATTACACCATTTTGGTTTCCCATTCAGAACATCAGGGTTTCTCATGACCCCCTGTTTCTCTGAATTTGGACCCCCCATTTTTTCTAAATAACCCCCAAAATTGACAAAGAAACATTCTTTATCTAGTTTACAGGGGGTCTAAACATGGCAAAATGACCCCCAGTTTTGAACATAGAGGGAAAAGCCTGAGAACATGTTTTCTATACATTGAATGTATAAAATGTTAAAATTGCAAAGGGTAATTTAAACATTTGGTTACAGCCTCAAGGTACATTTTTAAAACACATCAATGTTTTTTGGGTTTTTTATTCTACAGATGATTTACTTCCATTTCAATCCTTTGTGGTATGAAATACTCACAAGTACTTTAATCCTTTGCTGTTTAATCCCTGCTTTTTACGTGTCTGTGATTTTATGATTGAGAAAACATTGTGAAAAAAGAAGAAATTGCTTCTGACAAGCAATTTCTTCTTTTTCCACACTATTTTCTTCCCTACAGAATGGTAATTTTTCAAATTAAATCCACTTTAAATTTTTTGTCTGCAAAACCTTTGAATTTGGACAGGCCCAAAATTTTGTAAAACAGGAAAGGGTTAATTGTTTGAAATGGGTTTTATTTGTGTTTCAGTAATGTTGTGCTAGTTGGAGCACCTAGCTATGAATTCCTACACACCCAAGTTACCACAAATCCTCCAGCTGCTCTTCCCACTTAATTTCGAAAAATCGACAAATGTTTAGGAACAAATGACAAATTCCCTTCTTTTTATTGATGTAAATAAGTTGTTGACCTCCCTCCCAGAGAAATTGTTTATTTTTCAATTTTGAATGGTTATGGATTGACCTAGAAAACCAAGTTGTGTTGAGGATATAAACTTGATCCATCCAAAAATAATCATCTATCAAAATACCCCAATATCTGTACCAGCAAGGAGCCAAATTTGATACCATGAAGAATCTTTACTTACCCTTTACTTACTCCAAGGATTCAATAAGGGAATTTTAAGGCTCATTTCTTAATGTTTGGGAGTCCCTGCTTTAGATGTACAGGGCTCGTGCTAGTGTTTGAAATAAGGGAGTCATTTATCCCTTATCCATTACACTGTAAGGGTCAAAACAGAAAATAACAGAAAGAGCAAATCATTGAAAGAATTTGTAGGTTAAAAAAGCAATTGACCTTTTCTTTTAAAGGTAGGTATTAGTTCACAGTTGATCTGCTAAATTTTAGATACAGTGATCTCGCATTATCTCGAGAGGGCGAAAAGTCAAATTCATGCGAAATCTCGAGCTCGCCTTCCGGTCCCGACGCGTCTTACTCTATTTTCTTGTTGGTTATTACTGCACTAACTCGAACACGCGATAGCTCGATCGCTCGAGCAGAAATCTCAGTCCTGTTGTCAAATTTTACTGCATTCACTCGAGCAAAGGTGTTCGCACCTTTCTGACATCCATTGTTTTGCATCAAAATTAACTTACAGCGAGTATTTGTTATTTCGGCCCATCGTCAAGAATAACTGTAGGACTTTTTCATGGGGTTTTGAAAAGTCAGACAACTTGTTTTCATACCTCTTTGTATGCCACACTTATTCAATTTGAGGGTGTAAATGATGGGAATTCAATGACCAGAAAATAATTTTGAGACTTTGAAACAACAAACAAACAGGCATTTTTGTCGAATCAATGCTCATCATCATTTTGAAAGTCTTTGAAAATTGTCCTCGTGAGTAATTCAGCAAATTATTCTCCTTTATAACGAAAGATTTTATCGATTGCACTCCGAAACATCAAAGCCACACTTTTTTCAGCTGTAATTTCAATGTTTCGGTCACCAATCGATAGTGTTCAGCACAAAAACGCGGTTAAAGAAAAATACATTGTCTTGAAGGAAATTAGCTCTAAAGAAAAAAATGTGAGAAAAGAAGGAATTGCTTGCAAGCTAGCCTATTTTCTGACTAATAAAACGTCTAAAATTTGCCATTAAGAAACGATAGCTACGAGAATATAGTAAGGAAGAAAGAACATACATGTTATAATGCCTCTCATTAGGATTGCTAAATGTACAGAGAACAGACACCACTAAGATAAACGCCGACGCCTAAACCGACTTTTTTGGGGTTTTCTGTTTTCAATGCTGACAATTTGACCAAATGAACGAATTGTTTTAAATCATAAAATCATTGGGACTTCATAAAACTATTCCTCTAGGAGTAATTTTCATAGGTACTGCATATTTTGAAGGCAAACTATGCAAAGGTAAAAGTAAAATTTAAAATGCAGTGAAACATCTTCGTAAAGGACAATTTTGCGTACTGGCATTAACTCGAATCATGCGATGACTCCAGCAAATTGGTCAAATTGGTCAGGCCCGTGTGTTTGAGATATCGCGAGACCACTGTAGTTTATAACATGCATCAAAATGTTTTGACCCTTAGATATTTCTCTCAAGGGGGTCACAATTACTCTCTTGGGAGTAGTTTCTAAGGGTCAAAATAAGATATCAGATTTTTAAGGGTCAAAACCCTAGCTCAAGGGCCAATCAGGAGCCCTTGATGTATACATTTTTTCATTTTTCTTTTCAGCAATAATCCTGCTATCATTTCAATTTAGAAAGATTCCCCAGTTGAAGGCAAAAAAAAGATGTTGGATATATACCGGTAGTAATAAGTAACAATTTGGGGCTCAACTTCAGGAAAGAATTCAAAACAGTCTTTACTCTTACAGGTGATTAGGGTCCCCATCATACGGTTTCATAGAAAAACAAACATTTAAAGAACAGCATTACACCATCTTATCTGTAACTGTATCTCTGTCAATGTCATTTGACAATTCACCTCCCGCCCATGTGTAGTTGAGTACATGACAAGCAGGAACTTCCAGGAAGCTTAAATTTTGGCTCAGATGAAATAAATGTTGGTGTACTTGTACGAGAAATGATTGTAAGCCATAGGTATGTGCACAGGCCACCACAATATTACTGACATGATGCTGAAAGGGAACTCTTCAAAAAATACATCCCTTCCCTCGAATTTTTGGTCTTTCAATTACTTTACCTGAGCAGGGTTTGACACTAAGGGGAGTCTGAGACTCTTTATTTTCAAGGCAGGGCTCCTTTGTTTTGCAAGATAGGAGTCCATTGGTCTCCTTGACCATATCTGTCTTTCAAAATTTTAAATCTGTTAAATTGGTTTGAGGAAAACATTTGCTTGCATTTATGAAAACCTTCTTATAAGTGAGCAACAGCTATTGGGAAAAGAAGAAATTGCCTGTAACAAGCAATTTCTTCTTTTCCGCACTTGAAAGTTCCTTGCCAGTAAAAAATTCACACTCCTTACTTCTAGCTTGGACTCCTTGATTTCATAATTTTGGAGTCCACTGGACACCTTGCTTTCAGATGTGTCAAACCCTGACCTGTGACCTTACTTTTATCACTTTTTTATTAAAAAATGTCACTGAATAATTTAAGATATATCTCACCTTCAGGAATCAATTGTAAGACTACAACAAGTATATCTTAATATTATTCCAGTTTTTGTCACTTAAGGGCACTCTGATTTCCAACACAATCCTATCTGAAAATACAGTAACACCATATACTTTATCATTTTGACAACCACACTCTTGATCTCTTTCTTAAAATAAGTTCCTTTTATTGAAAACAAATAGGCAGAATATTCAATAAATGAGTAAATTGTCTAATACCTGACGTTCCGAAAATCTCACAATCTGAATCACTGTGAGTTAATCATCTAAATAACACTTTTGTAGTATCAGAATTTAACAAGAGTCGTCAATGGGTGCCTAGACTCAGCTGTTCAGTGCTGGATAATGGACAAGCAGGCCTTTTTTATGCTGTTTTTGGGGCCGAAATTCGGCCCCAATCCCCTCTTGAAAACATATACTTTTTTCCCCTATTTCAGATAAAAAATTCCCCTATCCAAAAGGCCTCTAAAGGCTTTTCCCTGACGAACAAAATACTGCATTATTTCGCATTTTAAATAAAAACAACTCCCACATAAAAATCGTCTGCTACACCGGGACGCAATCCAGATGCCCTTTAATCATTTTTGATGAAAAATTTATCTGCCATGTACTGAAAAATCAAAACTTCATTTCCAAACCATAAAATCTCTTTCATTAGTTATTGCCAATCAATTTAAATGCCTTTTAAAAGCCATAAGACATATTTTTGGGTTGCTTTTTGCCGGGACTGTCATGTTTTGCAAGCACTCGTCGGCAGTTTTAAAAACACGATTATGGAGGAAAACAATAATTTTTCGAGGGGAAAAGTATTAAAGAAATCTCTTTGAGGTCTAGAAAATGCAAGCACTTGATTGCTTTGGCATTAAAAAGCAAAAAAATACATAAACAGGTATCAGAAACAAGAGGACCAAGATGGTCCTAGATCGCTCACCTGAGTCTCTATGACTGCTGGGACATCACATTAAATTGATAGGCAAATGTCAAAAAGAAGATAATTGCCTAAGATCAATACCATGGAACATTTTTAGCAAAGAGCAAGACAGACATGCCTTTTTGCTCTTTGATTCTATGTAAAAAGGGATGCACCCGGGTGGACCCCAAAAGTGACCCCAGGGTCTTGATATGAACAAACTTGGAAGAGGATGCCACATTCTAAATATGAAAGCTGTCTGCCTTCTGATTTCAGAGAAGAAGATTTTTGAAGGTTTTCCCATTTTCACCCATCGTGCTCAGATGAGCTGAAAGGGATGCGCCCGGGTGGAGCCACAATATGACCCAAGGGTCTTGATATGAACAAACTTGGTAGGGGCCCACAAGATGATGCTACATACCAAAAATGAAAGCAGTGTGCCCTCTGGTTTCGATTAAAGAAGATTTTCACTCTTTGATTCTGTGTAAAAAGGGTTGCGCCTGGGTGGAGCCCAAATATGATCCTAGGGTCTTGATATATACAAACTTGATAGAGGTCCACTAGGTGATAATACCAAATATGAAAGCTGTCTGCCTTCTGGTTTCAGAGAAGAAGATTTTTGAAGATTTTCATTTTTTTACCCTTCATACTCATAAGAGATTAAGGGATGCACCCGTGCAAAGCCTGAATATGACCCAAGGGTCTTGATATGAACAAACTTGGTAGAGGCCCACTAGGTGATGTTACACACCAAATATTTAAGCTGTCTGCCATCTGGTTACAGAGAAGAAGATTTTTAAAGATTTTTGCTCTTTGATTCTATGTAAAAAGGGTTGGATCCAGGCAAAGCCCAAACATGACCCAAGGGGTTTGATATGAACAAACTTGGTAGAGGTCCACTAGATGATGCTACATACCAAATATGAATGCTGTCTGCCTTCTAGTTTCAGAGAAGAAGATTTATGAAGATTTTCATTTTTTTACCCTTCGTGCTCAAAAGAGATAAAGGGATGCACCCGTGCAAAGCCCAAATATGACCCAAGGGTCTTGTTATGAACAAACTTGGTAAAGGCCCACTAGGTGATGTTACACACCAAATATTTAAGCTGTCTGCCATCTGGTTACAGAGAAGAAGATTTTTAAAGATTTTTGCTGTTTGATTCTATGTAAAAAGGGTTGGGTCCGGGCAAAGCCTAAATATGACCCCAGGGTCTTGATATGAACAAACTTGGTAGAGGTCCACTAGATGATGTTACATACCAAATATGAAAGCTGTCTGCCTTCTGGTTTCAGAGAAGAAGATTTTTAAAGATTTTCATATTTTCAACTTTTTTGTTAAGGGTAAAGGGAAAGTTAAGGGTGGATTTCATTTATTTGAACAACTTTGGTAGAGCTTGACCCAAGGAACATCCCTGCCAAGTTTCATCAAGATTGGCCAGCTGGTTTAGGAGGAGAAGATGTTTAAAGAAATTGTGGACGACGCACGACGCACGACGCACGACGGACATTCTACGATCCCAATAGCTCACCTTGAGCACTTCGTGCTCAGGTGAGCTAAAAACTGACTGTCACCAGCCAAACTGTATCAGTTACCGGACAGGTATAAAATTCGGATATGCAATTTATAGATTTATTCAACAGAACTATTTTATAAGAGTAAGAATATTCTAATTTAGGTAAAAAGAGCTTGGATTACTTTAGAATAAACATTCTGCAACCAATTTTCATCCTATAAATGACCTAATTTTACTGAGTTTGTGTTCGATTTTAAATAGCTGTTTTTGTGGGGTTTTTGTTTTTTGTTCATAGTTTATTGAGTTAATTCAGAGACAGTTTCTCTGATCCTACATCTGTTCCTATGACTGTTTCATAATTGATTATTTAGAAAGAAGACTCTTAAAATAAGAAAGAACACAAAGATAGGTTATGAACATATATTTTTTCAACAGAAATTTGATTTTTAGTTAATGAAAAAAGCTTTCTTCAGTGAGATAAAAAATAGGTACAGAAATTTGGAATTTTAATTACCAAAAAAAAAAAAAAAAAAAATTTATAACTTCTAAGTGCCTATACTGGATATACATACATTATTAATTATGTACAGGCAGGTGTGTAGAAAATGTGCTTTGTATCCAAATGCAAATATTCATATTTTATTTGCTTAACAATTTTTGTGTCTCCCTATATGAACAAATGACCCTAAATACTGAACTTGGGTGGAAATAATGACCCCCGCCCCCCTAAATTGTCAAGTCAATGGAAAACCTGCCATTATAATCGAAAAAGATTTCTACAAATTCTTGAGGCAAAATTATCAAATAAATGAGCTTACATGCCTTGATCATTGATCCGTAGTTAAAAACACACAAAAATCATGACTTTTGATTGATATTTTACTATGTGATGTGAAAATTCCCCTCCCAGTGAATTTTTCCCCTTCAGAAAGGACCCGCCACCTTTCCCCTAAACCTAAGAAAAAGGCCTGACAAGAATTCAACCGATTAGCCAGAAAATGGGCATAATTTGCTGAAAATACATCAAGGGTTAACCTCCTTGATAGCATAGGTTACTATTTTGATGGTGAATATGTATGCCAAGTTTCAAGTGAATGCCTCCAGTTATATAAGATATCACAAAGTTTCAGTTTTTGCATGATTGTCAGGGGTGTGAAAATACGTCTTTTCTCCACTTGTCCACGGACAAGTAAAAAACAATTTCCTACTTGTCCAGGATCAAAATGTACTTGCCCACACAAAAAGATTGATAAATATTGAGAAACAAGAGCTGTCACTGTAAGATGACAATGCCCCCGACACCGCTTTGATAGTAATAAGGAAGTTATGGCCAATGTTAAAGTTTTTGGACGGAATGACGGACGGACGGACGGACAGACGGACGGACAGACGGACGGACAGACGGACGGACGGACAAGTCAAATTTATTATGCCTCCCTATCGGGGGCATAAAAACATTGTCTTCAATGAAGAAAATGCTGTAACCCAGCATTTTCTTCATTAATTACAATATTTTCTTCCCTTTGATACAAATAATAGGATGACTTTTCTCCTTGATGTTTTTAGTACTGTACTTTTTGCTATGGTATTTACTTGTCAATGGACAAATGGCCTCAAAAAATGTACTTGTCCGCAAGTGGAAAAGCCCGTGTCGGACAAGTCGGGCATGGGAATTCCACACCCCTGATTGTGATGACAAAATAACAACAGCGCCTAGGCTATAGTAATACCTCAGGTTTTTTTTTCAAAAAATCATTACGCTAATTATCAAATTAAGATTCTAATTATTCAACACTATATTAATAGCCTTCTATTTCAGGGATTTCTATGACCCCCTGTTTCTTTGAATTTGCCAGTTTGGACCCCCATTTTCTAGTAATGACCCACAAAATTGATTTTGTGACCTTCTTTATCAACTTTGAAAGGGCTCATAACATGACAAAATGACACCCAGTTTCGAAAGACAAGTAAAAGGCCTATCTATGTTGTTTCATTTATTTGAATTGCATTAAATGCTACTTTTTTATAGAACTCAAGTTGCATTGCAGCAACTGGAGTGCAAACCAAAATTTTCCAGACTATCTTTTCCTTGCCCTACACTTCTCATCCCACTAAGGAGGTACATATTGTGTAACAATATATATCCATTTATTGGTTGTGGTTTAAGTAACATTAAAAGAGCTGGTCCTCATTAATACTCATTAATACCGTAATTATTAAGGATGAAATTTCAGAAAAAAATTTTACCTTCTTCATTCATAATAACATAAATTCAAAATACCTTACATTTACTTTCAATCAGGTTTTCATTTTCACTAACAAGTTCACTGTGTTCAATTTCATCAAAGTTTTAACAAAATGACACAGTCCATTCAATCATTATAAAACTCTACATCTTAATTCAGGTAAAACTGTAGTAAAGTCAAGGTCAAAATAGTAAAGAGAATTTGTAAAATAAACAATAATTGTCAATATATTTGACACACAAAGATAGGTTTAACTAACATAAAATAACCCATTGTGTACAAGTAACAAAAAGATACAAAACATGACAACTATTTCAATTTATTTGACCTGTCAGTCCTAGTAATTATAATTTTAATATAAAATAAATATGTCATATAACCAATGCAGTCTAATGTGTAAAAATCCTGGTAAATGTGCAAAATTACAGTTTTCTGGTGTATATTACATAAGCCAGTGCACCTAGCAATAACTAATCCTTTCTCTCTCACACCAGTAGCATTTTCTTCATTAAAGACAGTGTTCCCACTGCTGCTTCAATCTGGGGGTAAAAATGGTGTCCTGTCAACTCGGCCTGTTTAAAACTCGGCCTGTGTAAAACTCGGCCCGTCAACTCGGCCTGTATATAACCAGGGATGTGGAAAAATAAATTATCCCAGCTTGTCCATGGACAAGTAAAAATTAATTTCCTACTTGCCCGAGATCAAAAAGAACTTGTCCACTGAAAAAATGGATTGATAAATATTTAGAAAACATTGTTTTTAATGAAGAAAATGCTGTAGCCCAGCATTTTCTTCATTAAAGACAATTTTTCTACCCTTTGATACAAGTACAGTGCTATCAATAAGCGGACGTCGACGTAATATACGTCCAGAATTTCAGAAAAAACGTCCGGAAAATCAGACCCGGACGTAAAAAAACGTCCGAGATTCAAGGAAAACGTCCTGTAATTTGACCCCGAACGTTTTACGAATTAAGCGTATAAAGTCTACAAAGTAAGTCTACGCGTGCAAAAAATCGATATTCAACGCGAGCATACACATTGCAGCTGACCAAAACAAGGCATGTGTAACGTGAGTTGTAATTGACTGTCGCTTTAAAAACTAGATCTAGTCTTTGATTACGCAATCTTGTCGGGTTAGCGACGCGCCATTACCGCTTCTGTCATTACCTGTCTTTGTCGGATGCAGATCGCGAGTCCGTTGCAAGGCCTTTTGAAACAAACAAAATTCAAATCAGGGGAATATTCGTAAGATCAAACGTAATTCATACAGCCCTGACCGATAAAATTTCGAAATATCACTTTCTAAAAGTCTAACAATAGATCTACGGATAAATTATCCGAAGTGAAAAAAGACGCTACCGGAAATCATTCCCGAAAAGGTCAATCGACTGTCCTCGTTTATATACGGCATCTTCGGGTAACACGGGAAAATCCCAATGACGTAATTTAAGTTGTCTGCAACAATATGTCTGACGAGAGATTTGAAATGACAAAGTTTTCTTATTTTCCTGTATTCAGATAATTTTGCGTAAGTTTAAATAAGTTTACATAAAACTGCCAGTTGCACACTACTTAGAACGTTCGTACCCTTGGAACGACAGGGCGAGAAAAATAAAGTTGCATTAGATCTAATGTCCGTAAAATCACCGGATACCAAAACGTCGTAACTAAAAGTTGAGTAAGCCGAATTTCCTAGGGCCACCGCGCAAGATACATCTAAAGACCGATTCTAAATAGAAACTCCACAGACCTAATGTTAGTTTCCATAATTTAATAATCTAATGAAAATAATAAAAGGTGATATAGTGCAACCAAAAGTCGTACCTACAGCTTCAAGTGAAAGCTAGAAGTCTTAATGCTTGAAAGTCATTCATTATTAAAAAGAAGTAACCAGAATGATGGACTTTGGAATAAAAATTAGACTAATTTTAACAAGAAAACAAGCATTTACAAAGTGTGAAGGAAATGGAAGTAGGGGGGGGGGGGGAAGGGGGGGGTGTAAAAATTCCTTTCTTCATAAAAAAAATTCCTGAAATTCCAACATGGAATTACAAAAATTCCTGATTTCAGATCTTATTGAGAGCACTGCAAGTATAAGGATGACTTTTCTCCTAGTTCTTTTTGTTACTGTTCTAAGATTTGCTCTGATGTTTACTTGTCCACGGACAAGTGACCTAGAAAAATGTACTTGTCCGCAAGTGAAAAAGCCCGGGTTGGACAAGTCGGGCATAGGAATTCCACACCCCTGATATAACTTATACAGTGTTTAGCCTAGTAAATGGATATATAAGCACACTTATCAGAAAGTTAATCAATGTGTGTAGTGTATTTAAAGGAGGTGCAAATTCACAATTGATGACTAAAATCTACGATCTTCATATTTGATACGTATATAACTTGTCATCTTCTTTTGGGCTTAGAAAAAAAAAATGAGTAAAAAATAAGATTATAATTATTTAAAAAAAAATAATGAGTGATTATTAAATAATTGATATTTATTAATTATTAAAAAAAAAGCACATGAGGACCCCAAAATATTTACATTTCATCGTCATTCATGTACCTATATACTATATAAACAGGCCGAGTTGATGGGCCGAGTTGACGGGCCGAGTTATTCACAGGCCGAGTTGACTGTGAACCAGTAAAAATGGGTATCTTACAGCATGCATGTACCCCTTTCTATGAGACAAAGAAGGTTACTATCAAAAAGTGGTGGTACAAGCTTCAATTTGGGGGTAAATCACCCCCCATTTGAGGGTTTTTGGGAACACTGAAAGACAATTTTAACTAAACTTTGATACAAACATTAGGATGACATAAAATGATAAGGATGACTTTTCTCCTAGATCTTTTTAGAACTGTTCCAATATATGCTCTGGTATTTACTTGTACACGAACAAGTAGCCTAGAAAAATGTACTTTCACCCAAGTGGAAAAGCACACATCGGACAAGTTGGGCATGGGAATTGCACACCCTTGGTCAAAATGACATATAAATGTCAACTTTCACCAGACTTCAAAACCATTGAAGTGTGACCACATGGGTTCCATTCCTGGGCTGGCACACTAACACACTAATTGTATTTGAGATGCAGATGGGACGTTAAACCGAGACCCTGTGGGAGAGTGTTTGACACCAAAGAACCATTGCGGATCTCAGCAGTAGTTTTGTCATGTATCCTTGCACTATCCCCCGTAACAACTAACTGTCTTCTGGAGGCATCACTCATATGGGCATTTGCTACGGTAGCATCAATAAATAAACCAAAATAAACAACTAGGTGAAAGTTGGCGGAGTTTGGGAATGAACTCATGGCAGGGTTTTACCGAGCTTTTAGAAATAAGGGGTCCCAAGGACTCAACCTTGAAAATATCAGGGGTCCCTGTCCTTATTTCAGGGGTCCCAACGAGACAAGTTGAGAAATTTTATTTTCAAACAATGGAACATTGTGATGAGTGATATAAAAAGTAATTTTATCATTTCCTCAAAATTCAATCCATATTTCCGTTTATACATCAGTTAGAGTGCTTGCCCTAATCTCTTTAGGACTTTCGAATAGCATATCACCTTGTTCCAGTGTGATTTTAGATTTTTGTAATGATTCAGTTGACTGGATATTATGAGTAATATTAAAGATCACTCAGTGAACGGATCTGATGTAGGGACGATGCAATATCGCAAAACATACCAGTTATTTTCATAAGACAACGTAACCAGTGGTTGATTTTTTTTCAGCCTGAATTAAGTAAGTGTTATTTTTTGGATGTTGTGGTGTTTTTCATACTCGTCGAGTACCAGAGCTCATTTCGGGGGGGAAACATCGCTACATCTCGGTCATTAGCTTTTTAACAAAGTTAAATGACTAAATTGCTCACTAAAACACAAAATCCTTTTAACGTAAGGGTATACGACGGTCTCAGTAAGCGACGTATCAATTTTGTGTACAAGGAAGATTGACAAACAATCCGAATGAATTAAAAAAAGGCCCGATTCGATTTTTCAATCGAACAAAGATCTATCCTTTTAAATAAGTTTACTAAAGCTCTTTAATGGTTCATAAACAATTGTTGTGGGGTTTTTTTTTGTTGTAATATCATAAGACAAAGTTATATAGTTACTAATATACTTGAAAATAATGCGATCTCAAATTGCCTGAGTACAAACAAAACCGCTCTCGAGCCGAGATGACCATGATTACCTGAACATTCCATCCTCGAAAAGACAAAACAAGCGCACCGGTGTCATAAACGATATCTCTTCGATAAAATTGTGCATGTTTGAATTTTTCCCCGATAAAGATTCATTTGCCTATTTTAAACTGTTTCCAAGTCATTTAGAGCCCTTTACCTGAAATTGTTTTTGTGCGTCCCATGGACTCATGTTGCAAATAAACGTGCGTACAGACCGAATTTTATGCGTATATGGACGCAGAAATCTGCGTCCCGTAAAACCCTGTCATGGCCTATTAAGACTTCAGTTTCAAGACTGACCTAATCATACAAACAGTGCTGATCAGGTCCTGTAGTGAAACTATCAGTTTCTGACCAAAATCATGCCTTCTGCATTTGTATTATAAATGGTCTCTTTTGGCATGACATAAACAGTCAGTATAATTTTTGCCAAAATGAAGGTTTTTAGGGTCAAATTATTGGGAGGACCGTGCTCTTCCTTATACTTTTTAAAAAGATAATGATATTGATGACTAAGCATGAAACAATTGTAACTGCTTTTCAATATTTGGACAGTTACAATTGTTATGCTCTGTGCCATCGATATGTCATAAAACGTTGTGAGAAATGTTGCAACATAAACAATCACGAGTCAAGCGTCTAGACATCCCATTTACATCACCAAAATAAAATGCTTAAATGTCTTCTTATTTATCCGAATGTAGCACTTTATACAAAACAGTTTAAATCTATGAAGTAAGCATCAAAGTAAGGTTTTCACGAATGAGTGGATTATCCATCAAATCGGCATTGATCCGCATAGTCAGACAGAAAAAACACATCGAAATCAAAGGTGACTTTTCCATCGCTCATCAAGCAAGTTTGTCTTCTGCAGAGGATTAAACAATTAAGTACGATTCCCTGTCATTCCAGCTACTGTATATCAAAGCAATAACGGTTACTCACCCGAGCTTAAAGCTTAAATCCACAAATTATTGCCCAAAACCCGCCGAATATTGACCCAGATCCAGAGCAAGGCCGGTAATAATATGCAAATGAGATGAGACAGCTAACCAAAATTAGAAAGGCTGGCTGTTCCGTCAATAAAAAAGATGTAGCCGGCAATTCTAATAATGCGCTTAGATGAATGTTATGTTACCATTTTTTGAAACATGATTTCTTTTCATTATATCAATCTTTGTTTTTTTGTCGTAGCACTGCATGTTCCAGTCTTTTTAAAAACGAAAAAGACTCACACTTCTGGATAGAATTTATTTAGACGAGTTTGATTGCTTGCGCCTGCTGATGATGTCATCTAAGAAAGACAACCTGTACGATTTTTAACTTTTTATTTCACGGAGTTACATTACTTGGTTATCCATCGGAACTCGTGGGAAAGGGGGGATAACTTCAAAATTATATAACAGTTTTCTTTTTCCTTTAAAAAATCTGTTTTAAGTTAATACACAAATATCATATATTCAATGTTTAATTTCTTTACACATCAAAGGGCAACAACTCAGACATTAAGCTAGCAAAAGTCATGGTTCATTCATCCGACATCAAGTCGATAGCGTTGATACTGCATGATGTGATATACCCTGGACAAAATTATGACTTTGAAATAACAAAAGGCAATAGCTCTACATTTAGGTAAGCCGCAAGAGTTATGGTTCTTGTGCACTGCCATTCTCCTCATGGACTGGGTTACTGCCCCTAGATCTATCGATACTACTGAGAATGTTAATAAACATGGACCAACATGGATTTCGAAAAGGCAGATCCTTGAGAAAGTACAAATGAGGGCAACCAGGTTACTTCCAGACCTAAGAGACCTGCCCTATACTACAAGACTGAAAGAGCTTAAACTACCTTCATTAGCAAATCGAAGAACTCGTGGGGATATGATACAGGCTTTCAAGTTAGTTAAAGGATTTGAAGATTGCCCGATGGATAACTTCTTTTCATTTGCCCAGTTCAACAAGAGAGGGCACTCTTTAAAATTGGAAAAACCAAGGTGTACTACTTCCTTTACACTCAACCAGTTTTCACATAGAGCAATCAACACTTTGAATGGTCTCCCACAAGAAGTTGTAGATGCAGATACTGTCAACTGCTTCAAAATGAGATTGGACAAGCACTGGCATGGAAATACCATTTTATACGAATTTTAACAACATTTTTACTACTAACAGAATTAGCGAGTGTGCCAAATATACTTATGGTGTATATCAGTCACCATACCTAGTTTTCACACCATTTATGAGACCCATACCACACCTTGCCATACCATGACTATAAGACGGAGGGCCAAAAAAGGACTTTGTCCTTACTGATGAGCCCGTAGATCATCCTACAGGTATCCTACAGGTATAACACAACTTCTTGAATGTCTTGAAGATTGGACCAGCTCCATAGAAAACAAACAAGATGTAGACGTAATTTATTTGGATTTCAAAGCTGCATTCGACAAGGTCCCTCACCAAAGATTAGGCCCAACTGGCAAAAATTTGGCATCTAGGAATAAGGAACAATATATACTACTGGATTGCAGACTTCTTGCGATGAAGAAAACAAAGAGTGTCCATCAACGGCGAATTAAGTACCAGTGGAGAGATGTTACAAGCGGTGTCCCTCAGGGAATCGTTTTGGGCCCAATCCTTTTTCTTATGTTCATTAATGACCTGCCTGATGAAATAGATTGCCCTCTGAAATTGTTTGCAGATAATACAAAACTTTATACAGAAATAAGTAACCATGGTGATGGAAACAGCCTCCAAGATAGTATATTTAAAGCATGCGATTGGAGTAACACATGGGAGATGATGTTTAACACTCCGTATTGGAGGGATTGCTGCAGACGAATACTTTGTAAAAGACAAACATGGCACTATTACAAAAATACAGTCAGTTGCTAATGAAAAAGATTTAGGTGTTACTTTTGACCAAAAACTAAACTTTCAACAACACATAAGCAATTAAATCAGTATAGCTAACAGAAACCTAGGGATCATCAGTAAATCATTAACTTTTATGAATTCAGAAATGTTCCTAAATTTATATAAGACTATGTTGAGACCACATGTGGAGTATGCATCAGTAATATGGCCACATTCACTTAAAAAAGACAAAAAATTCTATTGAAAATGTCCAGAGGAGGGGCACCAGACTATTCAAATCTATAAAACACTTAAGTTATAGTGACAGGCTAAAAAGCTTAGGCCTCCCAACACTGGAATATCTAAGGGACAGAGCCGATCTAATTGAAACTTTCAAATTGATCAATGGAATTGATGTCACAACAAGGCAATTATTCAATTTCAATAACTCAAGAAATACCAGAGGCAATAGCCTGAAGTTGTATAAAAAAAGATTTAAATCTGAAATAAAAAAACAAACATTTTTTTAGCAATAGAGTTATTAATTTATGGAACAATTTATCTAATGAAATCGTAATAGCTCCATCTGTAAACTCCTTCAAAAATAGGTTAAATAAGATGTGGCACCCAAGAAACAAATTTGACGCGGATTGTTATAAATAGTCTATAACAAAGTATGTAAATAACAGAATTTATAACAATAATAAAATTGATTAACTAGTAAATTAGTTAATGTACTAAACGACCAATGGATTACTTAACTAAAATGTCTGCATTAAACTAGGCAGGGCTAAACTCCCGAAGAAAGATAAAAAAAAAAAGTATGACAAAGTATTGGCGACATGTAAATAGCTAAGTATTTTTTACCAAATACAATACGTAAATAGAGAAATAAATTGATTTTTTTAACCATGATGAATTTTTTTTTTAAAATGACCAAAATGAAAGTCACGCTTTGTATCACTAGGCAAATTAGTGACGGTCACAACAAAACATTTAGTGCGTAATACATGAAATAAGCTAGTGTAAAAAATGTCTGTTCCGCTAAAGTGAAACATGAGTTATCAGTGTGTCACACTGATGTTGCTAGACAATGTACATACGGAATGAGGAACTGGAACACAAAAAGTCAGGGAAAACAACAAGAAAAGGGCCAAAGAAGCTCAATGAGCTTATGCTTTGCATGGAGGCCTCGTTTACTCTATGGACTCTATGGAACGGGCTACCAGTTTATTCTCCTCAATGACATAGATCTATCCACACGTGAAGTTATTAGTTGATAGCACGGCAATTAAGGAGATATGCTTTCGAAAAAGATTGAGCTTTTTTAAAATGATAATGGGGTGATAACTAAGAAATTAAGCTGGCAAGAACGGTTCTTACGCACTGCACTTCTCCCTAATTGCATCTATCTCCATGTGAAGTTTCAAGATGACAGAATTTATACCGTGTAGGTCATTAGGAGATGTGCTCTGGACAATATCCAAGTCTCTGTGGTAACAAAAGACATTAACTAAAAAAGGCACGCAATATTTATTATACTTGTGCTCAGCACTTCTCCTCGATGAGTTCTATCTACATGTAAAGCTTCTTCTATGGGATCTATCCACCTGTCAAGCTCCCTGTATGGGATCTATCCACCTGTCAAGTTTGAGTTTATAGACATTATTCGTTAGGAGATATGCTCCACACAAAGTTAGTAACGGAAGGGCGGAATGACGGATGGAGACCGGCATGCAGACAATATCCCCTACGCCAGGGATAGGGAATGAGTAGCAAAGCGATGTTTTGTTTATTCACGAACGCTGGCAAATCATAAAAAGGGAGCGGATGTTGATATTCATCTTTCGCCACAGTTCTCATATCGCCTAGGCCTTTTATCCTATGTATTCTTTCGTTGGCGCCTTCTGAGTGCGTATAAATTTCAATGTCCTAGATACGCCTATGCTATTGTCTAGCTTTATTCTTGTTAATTTCCGTGCAAAGTTATTTCATGTAACTGGATAGTGGTCCGACCATGGCCCTCATTAGCTTTTCAGTACACCCCTTCATCGATAGTTTGGGGGCATATTGATTTTGCCTTGTGTGTTTGTCTGTTCATCTGTTTGTCCCCCCTGACACTTTAACATTGTCCATAATTTTGATTGTTTAGTTATAGAGTCTTTATATTTCACACGCCAATGTATTGCTTGTGACAAAAGCTTTCTGTTGATACTCAGTAATTTCAAGGTCATCAGTAAAGGTCAAAATTATTTAAAACAACTTATCAATAGTATTAGTTTCATGAATTTATTTATTTATAAATCTATTTAACAACTTAATTACATTATTAACCTTTAGTTGGAATTCGAGACTACATTCTTCGAGTTGAGCAAGTAAGAAATTTTACTGAAAATCTCGGGCCTTGATCTTTGATTGGGCGCAAACTGTATTTCATGACTAATACAGGATCAAAGAGGGTGCATTTAAAGTAGGGCCCGTAATTGTTCCGCAACGTGTAGGAAGCTTTGAACTTTAATAGTGTTCACCGAGGCTTCCTAATGATTTGATTAGAAAACCTCGGTTAACATTGTGAAAGACTACGTGTTCTAAAATGTTGCGGAACTATTATGGGTGTACTACTTTAAAACATCCTTAGACTGTCCATGAAGCTTAGAGGTTCTAGACCGTCCTCTTCCTTGTCTTGATCAACAGTTATTAAACTTTCTTGTTCATTCTCTTCGTTAATGGTATGCGCGTGACTTTTTGAATCTGGAAACTTTGAATCAGAATAACGTTGACTATCTTTCATCATCCAGAGTTGAGAGGGAGTATTTTTATTTCAAAATACATTATTTCAACAATGCTGACATAAATTCTATTATGTAGACACCCATTAAATTGCTTCGTCGAGAAGATTCTAATGAGTACCCATAACATAGGGTTTTATTGAGCAATAAATATTTTGATTGAAAATACCCTTCTTAATTGTACCTCTGAATATTTATAGGTCCCACTAACCTGTGATGACGACATGGTCCTATAACTATTCCTCTAAAAACAGTTTACCACATCAAGAAATGGGGTCTCATAAACACTTGAGCCTGTGCGTGTCATTTCCAACAATTTGAAATGTTCATGAGGTGTCAACACTGAGTAGCGTACACAGCCACATACTGTAAATATTAAGTTACCTGGTAGGCTACAGATACTTTGAGACCTTATCCATCTACTAAACGCACAGTGAAGAGTCTGGTCGGACTGTACAAGTGCACAGGCCGGTCAGAGTCTTTGCACTTGGCATATTTTAAATCGTTGGAAATCTCACGCACAGACTCATTTATAAATAAGATTTATATTTGTATTTTCGAAAAAAAAAGAAGGAGTAGAAAACACATATTTTTTTGGTCGTTAGACAACAACTAAACAGAAATACTGACAAACTTATGTTATCTATGCATAAACTTTTCTAAAAATGTATTATACATGTAAACAAGCCAATACTTCTTTATATTACACGACCAAGAAAAAAGGCGTTAATGTATATTCTTTCAATGATGTAGTAAATAAATACTAAATCATTATTTTTCGACAGACTAGTTTCACCCATTTGTTCTATGCCGTCGTGGTCTGGGGAATATGTTCTCTCATTCTAATTGACAAGCTACATATCAAATTTTGTAAATAAATTCCTGGTGTCCGAAACGCAGACCAAAAACCTTTCGGAATACAAATGTATTTAGAACGGAAATATTTAGAACGTTGTAGATATCCCGTTTCTTTAGAAGCTAAGGAACGATTGCTCAGTGGCGGAATCCTGGGTTTCTACAAAGGGGAGATGTCGGCCTACATAATTCGAGTGATTAGTCCCATAGTATCCTTTCTACATGTATTTAGACGGGGATACTAAAGACTAATAGGACTAATTGCTCAAATTCTGATATCCGGTTTATTTTATGCGTAGAATTTCAAGTCCCTGTGCTTCGAACACTACAAAAACGTGACGGGGCATTTGCATTGTGTTACAAGTTTTGATTGATTTTATCCATTAGAATGAAGAAAAAAGGGATACAGAAGGGGTTCGTTTGAGACCCCAGTCCCTGAAATCCCTCTAGATCCGCCACTGGTCGTTGAAGCACTGTTACAGGGCTAAGGTAAAAAGTAACAGTTATAGCCAGACACAGAATATTTAACAAACATAATCTGATTTCACATCATTCTACTTCTCTGTATGGAAAAATAAGATTGCACAAACACTGAATTGAGAAATTGTTGCAGTTTCTCTTATAACACGAAGAATTGTCTATCTACATAACTTGGGAAATGACCAAGGATCCATATCAAATCTATTAAAAACCTGCACCTCAAACGCCTTATCCACCTTCACATAATGATAAAAAAAGATTTTCTGAGTTATATGCGTTAAAATTATCAAACACTTATTATTTCAATGTACCCATTCACATTTGAGTCTGTGCGTGACTATTTCTAGGTAGTAGTGAGCCCGTTATAGTTCCGCAATATTTCGGGATTCATGATATTTCACAATGTTAACCGAGGTTTCCTAACGAAATCATTAGGAAACCTTGGTTAACACTATAAAGGTTCATCTTCCGAAACGTCACCGAACTATGACGGATCCACTACCTTAAAAGTTCACCATACTCGTATAATTGCAATCCAATGAAATAAAGAATTCTGATTGGTTTAAATCGCATCACGTGGGGAATTCCATTGCACTTTATTTCTGTATAAAATGCAATAGGTCTTTCGGGAAACCCCCGAAATTCGATCTGCAAGTCCTGTGTTGAAGGAACTCGAATTAAATTAGTTTCTGATCATCAACGCAACATTGCTATTCATTCTATAATGAATTAATATATTTTTGAAAGAATTTACGATTACAAGCATGCAGTTCTGATTCTGAGCCGACCTAAACTTAGAAAACAGCGAGTCGACGAAGACCTTCAAGCAACCCTCACAACCAAGACCGACTACGCCGTTTTCGCTTAAAAATAAAGACTAACTTGGCAGAAACAAGCTTTTTTGTCATAAGTACCTCTACGAATTTTAACGTTGTCTTTTATTTGTGCATCATTTGTTTTACTATATGACATTTCACTTCGATAGCGAGATAAACAATACACGATCTAAAAATAGATTGTGTAATAAAAATAAAGTAGACTTGAAGCTTTAATGTTTGGCCGAGTATTTTAATACTTTCTTCGCTCTGGATGATTGCAATTATAAGGGACGACTGTCTTTTTTACTGCGTTTATTGGGGTATAAAGTGCAATCGCCTTTGCACATGGCTTAATCATAACGCCCTACGGGCGTTATTTGCCAAGTGCAATTGCACTTTATACCCCAATAAACGCAGTGAAAAAGACACTCATCCCTATAATAGTATCAATAGTCGCGTATGCGCACGCATAAAACACAAGTTGGGACCCTCTTCTGATGGCTAGGGTCTATGCTGAATCTGAAAGGTTATACCTTAACATTAAATGTATGCCTCTCGAAATCATCATTCGACTTTTTGATATTTCTTTGAAATGTTTAAAGATCTTGATTCAAACCGTCTGATTGTTTCTGCCTTGAGAAATGCGCTAATAAATTTGTTACGGTGATTCATCGTAAAAGTTTATTTAAAAAATGACCTTCAAACTAACATTTTCGATGCCAAACTTTTCAGCATTGAAATGTTCGTTTTGTTTTTATGTGCTGTTTTTATATGACGAATTTTTCACACCAAAACTATTTGAGATTTTTTTTTTAAACTTGCAATGGCAATAATTTGCAATGATACTTAACACCAATCATTTTTTTAATGATACAGTCATTTCTTAATTGGAGAATTTGAAATTTTGGCTATTGAAGACCGCCCCTGCATTGAAGATGCAATGAGAGGATATTGAAAGAATGGTCATGAAATACCGAATTTATAAAACGAGTCATCTATAAACAGATAAAAACGAAGCTGTGCTGATTTTTTATATATAGATGACGAGTTTTTGAATTCTGTATTTTATGACAATAAATATGACATTCTATTTATAATATGACCCGCGATAAATTGAGAAAACTTTAGAAATTTGTGGATTTAAGTTATCTATCGAAACATTAATCGTCGTTTGCGAATTGACGTCACCAAATTTACTATGACGTCTTTTTCACAATTTTCGAAATTATATAACGTTGCTAAATGTTCTTAGCTCATTTGCATAGTTATTCCACTAGTATTATAACACCCGTGTATCATCAAAAGATGCAATGTGGTCACGTATTTCACTCACGCGACATAGGTCATATTATAATTGTATTTGCAAACGTTTAAGAATCTACATCGTTTTTCGCGTAAGTTCAAGTGCAACGGGTTACCATTTCTTAAAAGTTTCGCTGAAGTTTAATGTTACACGCGGAGCAGTTTTAATGGACTCCCGTGATATTGACACTTGTAAATGACGACAAATATTTATTCGATTGCTTAGGTAACAGCCTATTGGTGCGGAAGGTCAGACTGGCAGCAGACACAGGGAGCGGTCAAAAATTAAATGAGCCAGTGCATGACATTTGCTACAATGTCACATGTTTGCAAAGTAAAGCTTCTGGCCAGCCTGTGCAGCCGCACAGTCTGACCTGAACCTTCACTATGCACTTTATAGATAGATTAGATCTTAATTGCTCCTCAGGCCGTCAGCATATATTCTTTGTCCATTGTGTCATTGTATAATCTCCTGAAAGTTTGTGTCTCGCGTATGTGTGAAATTGTTGGAAATGTCACGCACAGGCTCAAATGTCACGTGACCCGTCACGCCAAAAGGGAACATCTTGGAATTTCGTAAGAGAACTAAATGAAAAAGAGATAAAAGAGATTGTTTCTAGTTTAGGATTATTGGAGGTCGCATTTCAACAGTTATTTTACAGGAATGTAATTCCTTTTAGATTCAGAAAATAATGATAGTGAGAGACGTATCGATCCTAGTCAGCCTCTGCGCAGTCCGACTTGGGTCGACGCTTTATGCAGTGCCCAGATGGTCCTTTTTCGTGTGAGGGTCACAAATACATGTATGTATTTACCAACTCACTTGATCCGTTACATGTGTTTCCTTATTTAATTAGATATTCGATTTTCCAAACAATCAATAATTTCTTTGATGTTATATTTGTACCCTCAACCAATTTTATCAATTGAATTTAAAACCGATAGGCCATTGACCCATGGGTTAAGCTTTGGAAAAAAGGGTTATTTGGCGTTAGGCGGAAAACTGGTACTACTTTTACATTTTACGTCGGTCAAATCATTAAGTCTTCTCATTTCTGAATTACATTAGTAAACACACATATATCATATACAAAGTAAATAGTCGATACTGCACATTTAGTTTCTTTATTAGATATACGATATTTTCTTTAACAAGATGCGTTTGTGAAACACCAATGTCCCCGCCACTGCCATTCTTCAGATACAGTACTTTGGCAAACAATGACATAAATCATTTCTCTTGTTTTTATTATAGCCAAAAAGTTACAAGAAAAAGTGAAAAATCTGTAACCCATTTGCGACCAAATATCGCAATCACAGCTTAATTAGGCTGTGATTACGATGTTTGGAACGCACACCAAAATATCGTGAACTAATTTTCCGAAATTCCGACACCATCCGAATAATCATTTAGCCTACAGTAAACAAAAGAAAAATTTACTCAATTATCTGGTTTCCCATTAGATCAACTTTATTCTAGATAAATTACTTTTTTTCCTTCCATTTATCTTATCTCGATCTAATCATTACTGTTTTTGATCTTGTGTTCTATAACCATATTGTATGTTTATACCATACGTGGTTTTTTGAATAAAGAGTTGTATTGAAAGATATTGAATACAGTAATCAACAGTAAACATTAATGCAATGCATTCTGCAAACCGTGGCAATACTATAGTTAAAGGGAAACCTAAAAATCCACATATTTGACCTTGAAATAATGACCTTGATTTGACTGATGACCTTGAGGTTGGTACCAACAGAAAAGTCTTTACATAAATAATACATATGAGAAATATGAAGACCCCGCCACTAACAGATCAAACTGCTGTTTTTGCAAAATGTAAAAGTTTTAAGGTAGTGCATCCGTAATAGTTCCACAACGTTTCGAGAGTAATTAACTTTAACAGTATTAACCGATGTTTCCTAATGATTTTCACATTGTGAAAGTTCATTACTTCCGAAACGTTGCGGAACAATAACGGGTCCACTTCCTTAAAGGGACAAACGGACCAACAGATAAACAAACAAACGACAAGACAACTGAACAATATGCCCCCGAACATTTATGCGGGGGGGGGGGGGGGCATTATAAAAAATATCGGGTTCGAGGATTGCCAGTGAAATTATTCGCGGCTTAAGTGGTTTCACACCGTTGCATTTAACCATAGTTGCCGACATTGCATCCATGTATGTACAAATTTTTGAGGAAAAACTCAAACGCACATTCACATTAACCCCATGCTTCTCATGCTGTTTATGTCTTATACAAAGGTTTGGCATGCAGAATAGGCTAAGATCACACTGCACAGATGTGAAGTCTGATCTTAATATTCTCTTTCAGCTTTGTACTTGATTATTGTGGTTAGATATAGAACTAGCCTGGTTGTGCTGTCCTAAAATTTACATTTTTTTAAACGAAATTTAAATTCAACGGGACAAGGGTTAATTGCGATCTACAGTATCGTATGTCATGCTAGGTCGTAGGTTCTTCGCGCCGTAAAACACCGTAATAATAATAATAATAATAAAATCTTTATTTAAAGAAGGTAGCTCATTAAGCAATCACCATACAAACAATACAATGAATATCTTATTTACAATGAGGCCTTCTGAAATAATTCAATGTATAACAAAACAAGTAAAGCAAGGTTGGTGATGACAACATATTCATGATATTAATAATGATCTGGTGAATTGATTGAAAGGTTAATGACTTGCACTTTCTGGAAATCACTTTGCATCAAATGGAAACAAGTTCTTGCAAGAATAAAGTTTTGCAAATAATTTCTATTCTGTTGCAAAACTATTCGCGTAGAATTTGAGGGTTAAATGAAGGACTGAAATGATTGCATTAACTTTTTCCAGAAATAAAACTCAGATAAATGATGATGATAGGTGGAACACCTCGCTATAAAATAATGCAAAGTCATTATATGAAAATTTACACATTACAATGATGATGATGATGATGATGATGATTATGGTAATGATGACAATGACGATTAAGATGATGATGGTGTAATGTAATTATGATAAAATAACAATATTGTTTGAAAAGACATACACAATTGTGAATGGCGTAACTTAAAGAATTATATCTCATACAGACATCAAATAATTTTTCAGAGATCGTTTAAAACATGAAATATTTTCAATGCTTCTTATAGTAAGAGGAATGTCATTCCAATATTTCATCCCATTAAAAGAAAATGATTTCTTTAACAATTCTGTTTTTGGAATGCACTTATGCGATATCTGGTTACCTGATTTTGATCTTAAATCATAAAATTTGTTGTTACTTATCTCTACAAATTCTGACATATATGTTGGAGCTAATCCGTGAATAGTTTTATAGACCATAAGAATCGTGAAATACTTGCATCGGCTTCCAAAGGTTAGCCATTTTAGAGTAGTGAAATTTTCTATAGAACTGGATCTTTTAGGTTTGCATAAAATGATTCGCGCAGCTCTCTTTTGAATTTTACTAATTCTATTCAGAAACGAGGATTTACACTGGCTCCAAATAATACACCCATAGTCAAAATACGGAGTAATGTAAGAACTATAAAACATTTGTTTCATTTCACTTGTGAGAAAGTTATTAACTCTTTTAAGTAGATACAGCTGTGATGATAATCTAGCACAAATATGATCAATTTGGGTTTTCCAACTCAAGGTGTTATCGATGTATACACCTAAAAGTCTTTGTGAAGTAACGTTTTCTATGTTTCTATCTCGTATAATTAAATTCAATTGAATGCTTGATTGTAACTTATGTTTTGACCCAATTAGCATGCATGTAGTCTTTGCAGGGTTCAGAACCATGTTGTTATACTTGCACCATTTTTCTACCTGTGTAATATCATATTGTAAAGATTCATTTATAAGGCTAACAGAAGAACAACATTTGTGAAGCGTAGCGTCATCAGCAAACATATCTAATTTCGATGATATACAGAACGAAAGATCATTAACATAAATTAAAAATAAGATAGGGCCAAGGATTGATCCTTGAGGAACACCAGATGTAATTGTTTCCATACGGGATTGCATAATACCATGCTTGACAGTCTGGTGTCTTTCGCTCAAATATGAACGAAAAAGATTACATGTATTTGACGTAAAATGGTGTAGTTTAAGTTTATATATAAGAATATTATGATCGACTAGGTCAAACGCCTTTCGAAAATCAAGAAACACGGATCCTACCACATTACCCTGGTCTAAAGCTGATAACCAAGTATCTACAAGTCGAATTAGGGCAGTTTGGCATGAATGGTTCTCTCTAAAACCAGACTGGTAGGAAAATAATATATCTGTTTGTTTAAGATAGGTTTTGAGCTGGTTAGCAATGTGTCGCTCAAAAATCTTAGATAAAGTAGGTAAGATAGAAATGGGTCGATAATTATTAGGATCGGTTTTATCACCGCCTTTAAATAAAGGTTTAACACATGCATCTTTAAAGTTTTGCGGAAAAATGCTTTGAGAAATACAATTATTTATTATGCAAGCAATGGGTATTGAAATGAAATCTCTGCATAATTTTAAAATGTTTGGACCGATTCCGTCAAGCCCGGTCGATTTATTGCTATCCAGCTTATCAATTATATTTTTAACTTCAAAGGGAGTTATGAATTCTATATCAAAATATCGACCTGAAAGTTTACTATCAATCATATCGGATATATTAACGAAATGGTTGTTTAGGGCGTTGACGATATTTATAATACCCTCAACCTCAGATGATTGAAAGTGTAACCTAGACGGTAATTGTTCTTTATTTACGTTTTTCGATGTAATGATGCGAAGATTTTGCCAGAGCACTTTGGGATCAGATTTACTTTTAATTGCTTCGTTAAAGAAATGTTTCTTATTTTTCCGTATAGTTGCAGTTACTTTATTTCTCCAAACTTTATACATGTTCCAATTTCCAGTGCATTTATATTCATTTCTTGTAAGAATTGCTTTTTTTACTTCCTCATTATACCATTTTGGTTGTTTAAGTCTCTTTACCCGTTTTTCTTTTAAAGGTAAATGTTTAGAAATAATATCATTCAATACACGATAGAAAAACTCTAATGACTTATTTGGGTTTGATATTGTTTCAACATTATCGAAATTAATGCATGCCAAATCATACAAGAAAGCTTTCATATTTAATTTTGAAAAAGACCGGTACAAAATAGACCTAAAACTATTTTCGTTGTTTATTTTAGCATGACTTTGATATGTTAACGCAATTGGATAATGGTCACTCAATGCAAGTTTCGAGACTATGATTTCGGAAATATATTGTTTGCTAGTGCTATATATATGATCTATTATGCTCGAAGATTTATCCGTTACTCTAGTTGGTTCTTTAATATGTTGGTAAAGACAGAAATCTTGAACCAATTTAGACCATTTATTATTGCTGTAAGTAGATGTTGAAGAATAATGAATGTTAAAATCTCCTAACAATATATATTCTAAACTTGAAGCATCGGCTGAATTTAGTTGCTCTTCGTACTTGTCTATCCATGCTTGTTTGCTGTTAGGCGGTCTATATGCAAAATTAAACAAAACCGGTTTATTTTTGGGAATTTTGACTTCGAGCCAAATGCTTTCTATATCACTTAGTTCTAAGTCACTTCTTCGTTCATAAATAACGTTATCAGCTATATAAATAAGTAATCCGCCACCGACCTTGTGAACGCGATCTTTCCTTTCAAATACATATCCATTTATATTAATATCAGAATCTTTGACTGCTTCATTCAAAAACGTTTCAGATATGCCCAGGATACTAAGAGAAAATGAATTGCTCAGTAATACACGAATTTCGTCTAATTTTGGTAGTAAGTGCTGAATATTTAAAGAGGCTATGTGCATTCCTTTTTCTTTAAAATTGAATTTTATTATGTCCTTATCTTTATCATCATCCGTGTTTTTACTATTCTTAGATGAATACTGTTTAAAATTTTGTAACTGTAGGATAGGTTTCGTGACAGTTTTATCATGCGTTAACAACGAGTTAAAAGCCTTAATTTTGTTTGTCTGATTTGATTTAGGTGAATGATTGTGAGATGAACAATTCAGAAATTTATCAAAACTTGATTGCGATAGTTCGTGATATGAGTCGATTGAACCACTTGTACATGTATTTAATATATCAAATCTGTTACTACATTTATCAGAACAGTGTATGTCTAACCTGTCCTACCCAGTTAAAAACCAACATTCCGATACTTTATGGTTCGGCAGTCCACAGTTCCAGCATCGTTTCAAACTATGATTTCTATTTATGTTGTCTCTGTTGGGTTTCTTTTGATACAAATTGAAACGTCTTCTGTTGAATTGAACATGACTTTCTTGTCTGTCCTTACGATAATTTTCCATGGTTTTAGTGCAATTTTTCTTTATAATAGAGATTTCACTATTGATAGTGGTAACTAAAGCACTAGACCCGTTTCTGTTCAAATGAATAAAATCGCGGCCATACAGATTTCTAGCTGTTTTACCGTTTGCATATACGAATGACTGAAAACATTCCACCAGTTCCGCTTTTGTTTCTTCACACACTTGTTTAATAGCATCATTCAGTGGTATCACGTCAACATCCTCTCTCGGGCAAATCGTACACAAGTATACGTCGCATTTCAAATCAGAAACCGTCGATTTTAATTCATCATAGACCGATCCGATTCGGCCATCAGCTACGTCATTACCCCCTGCGTATATAACAATTCTTTTGTAGGCATCAAGATTCATTTCTCCTAATTTTGAATGTACGTCCCTTGCTTTACGTCCTGGTAATGTTTTGATGTCTACAGATGCATCGAGTCCTCTTTTGTTAATCCCTTTTAATATAGAATCCCCAATTATCAGGGTTCTGTGAGGCTGTATATCTAAGATCTTTGAATTTCTGTCCATTAATTCCTGCATTTCTGGCTGTGTTTTATTAGAATTTTCCGGATTAATGTTTGGAAAACAAGTCATATTCTCATGTTTACTGTTATTTGTTCCTGAACTACAAGTAGAATTAGTTCCAACGTCCTCGTTTGTGTTCGTGTCTTTAATTTCACTTTCTCCTTGTCGACAGACATTCCTAGACTTTTCATTCTTGCAACATGGGACATTCTTGATAATATTCTGAATAGATCTGACTTGTTAAACCATCAAGTTCAATATCGTGTCGGAAATGGAAATGGCATTTAACCTAAAACGGAACTGAAATGAAGAGTAACATTACATCCTCCGTTGTTGTTTTTGTTGTTTGTTTGTTTGCTCTGTGTTTGTTTGTTTGCTTGCTTTCTTTCATCGCCCCCTTCCTCATCCCCCTCCTCGTTCTCCTCGATATCTTCTTCTTCTTCTTCTATTCCTTCTTCTTCTTCATCATCTTCTTCTTCTTCTTCCCTTCTTTTTCTTCTCCACTTCCTCCTCCTTCTTCTTCTTCTTCTTTTCATTCTTCTTCTTCTTCTTCTGTAATGTTTTCATTAGAAGTAGTAGAAGTAGTTCTCTTTCCGATAATAATATTAATAATAATATTGATTTCATTATTATCATTATCATTATTATTTCGTTATTATTTTCATTATTCGCAGAGTTATGAAAACATCTAGTCACCAATACTTGTTATAAGTTACGGATACCATACGGGCGGGGACATCGTTAAAATGTCATTAATCATCATCATAATCAACGTTTATCGTTATATCCATAATGTGGCGGAGGTCCTGCTGTATCGGTCTATAGATCAAACAATACCAACCATACCCGATCAATGCGATCATTATTTCATACAG
The DNA here is from genome assembly GCA_948146395.1 of Fragum whitleyi. Lineage (NCBI taxonomy): Eukaryota > Metazoa > Mollusca > Bivalvia > Cardiida > Cardiidae > Fragum > Fragum whitleyi. The sequence continues at coordinate 29,562,303 of OX411555.1, forward strand.
ATATAGGCACAGATATAGGCAAGACAGTATAGTAGCATTTACTTTGTGGTATTCTTCATAGGCGTAACTAGCATCTTGAATTTATACGCACTCAGGCGACCACCAAAGAATACATATATAGGATAAAGGCGATATTGGGACTGTGACAAAAGATGAGTGTCATCCGTCCGCTCCCCTTTTTATCATGAATTTCAGCGTTGGTGAATAATCAAGACATCGTAACTACAGCTTTAAAAAGCTGTAGTTTCGATGTAAATAATCATTCATCAACGTTTTTTTTTCGAAAGAAGATTAATTTCTATTTCGCACTTGCGTAACTTGCCTAATGAGAGCTACGCCCTTGTTCTTTAGAAAGCTCTGGGTTGTAGATACTCATCAGAATAGTTTTGTGATACGATTCCAATGAGAACTTACATCATTGATGTTTTGTAGTTTAACATTGCAGGAATTTGACCTTCGACTGAAATGAAATACACCCCTGTCATGAGCGTTTATATCATCTAATTTGTTTTATAATTAAATTCATTTATGATTTCGATTATTTCCCACATGACGCCGATAATCAATACTTTTTTGGCTTTTGTAACATCTGTGCCTACACACTTTTGCAAACTTTAACTGACAAGTTCTTCTCATTTAAAGCAGAGAGTACCAATCATATACAAAACCTATTCAAACAACTAAGCAAAAATTTGACCGAAGGGGAATTCATCTTTAACTTGGATTCAACCTGAATTTATTGTCACCAAATTACATCAGGGCCCAAGATTATAAAACTTTTCTTATTCTCAACTCAAAATTTTCTCTAATTTCATCTTGAGTTTAAAGCCATAATTCTGGCATTAAACATGTATAAGTGTATGAATATAAAAGATAATATTAATAAGTTGTTATAAATAACAATTTATTAATATTATCTTTCATTTCAATACATTTATTTAAATCTAAAATTTGAGCAAATTTTTGGTTTAGCCTGAGAAAAGTTTTATAACCCAAGGCCCTGATATCTCTCTTTTCGGTCTTTCGGACTAAAAACCTACTACCGCCTAATGACGCATTCTCATTAAATATTTTTCATATCAGACATAACCAGCTGATTATCTTCTATGTATTGTCACCCCAAACCATTGAACTATTGAAAACAATTTATGATCTGTTTTCGTTCATTTCGGCCAATAGGACGTTATCTAAACTGGGTCCATTTAAAATGACACCATAATGGTTGCCAAATAAGCAACCGTAAAGGGACATGCTTGAAGATAACTCGTCCCTTTTTGTCTCTCATTTGAATTAGTTGTGTAGAACTGTCGTTTGTCTTTGTTGTAAGATCTTTCAATGCGCGAACAATAGAAGCAATAGGCAACCTATTTTTCACTTTATTTTCAACAAGTCCGATTGCTGATCCGACCGGATTCTAAACTTGACTCCGACATAGGCCTTAACATGATGTAACAGCAAGTGAATTTACTGACGTAATAAATCGTTCAGAATATTAACGAATCATTCCCATGTCGCAAAAATTCCCTTTCAAGAAAGCAAATTATGTTAAACAATTTATTGGTAAAGGAATTTGTTTACAGTAACCATTAGAAAGGACATTTCTAGCAACAGTTCGGTATCAATCAATCTCGAGGCGGATAAATCAATGTATGAATGAAAAGATCCCACGAATATAGCCTTTACCTTGGTGGTCAGCGTATATGAAAGGTGACAAATCAGGAAAAATCTATAGTTAAGTTATCGGCAAAATGTGGAGGAGCTATGATTTCATTAGTTGCTCTTTTATTGGAAATTTGTAGAGAAAATGATTAACTTGTAAAAGGTATGTATCAAATACATCATTTATATATCATACGCATCGTCTCTATTAGGGGGAAATGAAACTCAATTTAATAAAAAGAAAAGAAAAAAAAATACATAAGAAAAATTCAATGATATTGACTCAAACATAATAGCGATTTGTTAATCGAAAAGAAAAAAATGTACTGGTATTGGATAATTTTTTCGATAGGAGCTACAAGAAATTATTTTTTAATAACATACATGTGCATTGTATTAGTAGATTTCTTCAGTTCGGTTTGACTTTTAAACTCAAGTTGCTATCACATTTTGTCACATCACCGTGGTACTTGATCGTGTAAACCTTTTTTTTTCAAATTGAATAATCAGTGTGTGGGTTGGGGGGGGATTAAATCTTTTAACAACAGCAAACGCAACCCATCTTTAAGTACATAATATTTATCAAAGAATTGATTGATTGAATGGAGTTAAACGCCGCTTTCAACGCTTTTTCATTTAAAATGCGTCGGCTGGAGCACCTAACAAAGGTTACCTGGTATTTCTCTCAGCAGTGCAACCACATTGAGTGGAAAAGACTCAAAGTTATTATTATTTTTTTTTTTTTTTCAAAACAATCAGGGCCCGAGGTTATAAAACTGTTCTCAGGCTCAACTGAAAATTTTCCCAAAACTTAAATTTGAATTAAGCATAATGTATTAATATAAATGATAATATTAATAAGTTGTTATTGTCTTTTATGTTTTACATTGAAATGAGTATTACAACAGAATTACGGCTTTAATCTCAAATTAAAATTTGAGAAGATTTTGAATTGAGAATAAGAAAAGTTTTTTAACCTCGGGCCCTGGGGCCCGTTTTACTAAAGATCTTACAAACAAATTAATCGTAAATCAAAATCAATAATCGTATCTGGTGTTTTCATTCATTGGTGGATTCCGGCTTGCAATATCTCATTGAAATCGTCTTTAGAAGACGATTCCAATGAGATGTTGCCTGGCAGAATACCATATTTAGTTACTATTGTAGCAGCAATTTTAATTTTTGACTTACGCAAAAAAATGATCGTAAGATGTTTAGTAAAACGGGAACCTGGTCGCCAAGTGACAACATTTTTTTGTATTTTTTTAATTGGCTAGTTTTCATGAGTTTTTGTGTAATTGAATGGTTGACATAGTCCAGTTATCTATAGGTTGGATCGATTGCTCATTTCGGACTGTTTATAGTAACCGGGGTTATGAATACTGGGGTATTCAGGGATTGGAAATCAATGAAGCACTCTTAGTTACTATCCCTTATAAGGAAGGGAAGACCATTTTAACCCAGTATCATTAGGAACACCTTGTGCCAGATTTTGGACATAATGAATGAATTCTTAAGCTGTTTTATTGCAAACAGGGAGACGGCGAACATAACATTTTTTCTTCAAATTGAGCTTGATTTTGCCACAAATATGAAAACGAATTAATTTTTGCACTATTAATAAATAAAGATGTAGATCATGAAAATAAAGATAGTAATAATAATAGTAATAATACTAATTATAACAATGATAATAATTTGATGAAAGTTATACAATGACATTAAGAAATAATATGAAAATCGTGATCAGTTTCTAATTTTCAATAAGATCTTCAAACAACAATAAATTATATCCAGGACAAACAATGAACTTGGCTACATCAGATCCTGTAGCCTACTAGCCATCCCCTGACAATTAACGGAAAATTTCAAATTTTAATATAGAGCTATATGTATGTAATGTTTATGTTGAATTTTCAATTAATAGAGCTTAATTTGTCGATGGGCAAACGAAAGCCTATCGACAAATACGCGTAACTATAGGGAGTCGGCTCGTTTGTTGTCGTACTTGATGATTTAGTCCTAAAATTATTTGTTTTTAAAAAAAATTGTAAAAAATATATAAACTTTATTCTCACTTTTCTTTCAAAAATATACTGAGCGACTTTAAAAACGCAACAAAGTAAATTTGAAATTTGAGCACGAAGAAGGAGATTTGTTTTAACTAAATTTAGCTAAAATCATACAAAGAAGATACATGTACTCTGTTAAATCGACTAAATCTTTATTTGATCTGACGCTTTGGTTAGTTTCGACATAGCAATCTACTGTCCATTCTTTTTTTGCCATTGCTCTTTTCATAGTTGATTGATTTAACAAATCAGAAGCGTGGAAGGTAATTAACGGTAGAAATTTCAAAAACCGTTAAACGAAATGAAATCAACTCCCTCACTTTGCAAAGACTGTGCTCTGAATCGAGTACGCCAAAAGGGAAATTGTTCCTTAGAATCGGAACGTCGTTAACCTCGTTTAGACTTAAAAAATATTGACTTATTCCATCAATATTTGAACATCTATAGGGTAGGACCTTCGCAAATAAGAAGTTTCAGAAGATTTTGCGTGTTAAAATGACGTAAGTGTCATGCCGTAAACACACTCAAAATGTCTTCTCTGTTCTAAACGACATGTCTGCTAAGGGGTAAAAGGCGTGAACAGGCTCTGTTTGCCAAAACCGCTGTCACATGAAAAACGTTTGTGGTTCTACGATAGGAATGGAAAAGCATGTAAGTGACGTCATTTCTGGTAAAAAAGACGACGTTTTGGTGTCGCCTTTGGACCAAATTAGCTTAAACGCAGTATTGATGATTTGTTTGACCTCTTGTTTCATCCAACTTAACTCTGAAATTTGTTTGTCTATTGTTTCATTTGAAAAGAAAATATCGTCCTAACAGTAAGGCTATGGAGAAATTTCAACTTTCTTGGGTATGTTTAAAGTTGTCATCGTATTTGGAATACAAGAGAATGTTTCAAAACGACATTGATGTTGGATTAAAGGTAACTTGTTAAGGTAACAAAATAAGAATATTTTAGTCCGAGTCTGTTCACTTATATTTGCTTTTTAGTGTTGTTTTTAAGTATTGCGTTTTTAGAGTCGCTCAGTATAGTTTTCAGGGCTTAATCATCATATGCCGAGTCCCTGTGCACGTAACTCGGTCAAAGTTTCAAAGCTAATTTGAAAGGGATGATATTTTTTCGCGTTGTACACTTTTTAAGCCTTCCCTTCGTATAGTGTCCCCGGTGGCGGCAAATATCCTTTCCGACGTTTGTCTTTCACCAATGGGTAGATAATCGTAAACCTATGTGAAATAGCAGTCGGAGGCTAGGAAAGGATGTAATGGTAGTACTGGCGTGAGAAATACCAGGAATCCATTGTTAGGTGCTCCGGCCGCCGCGATATAACTGAAATAATGTTAAAAGCGGCATAAAACCCCATTCAATCAATCAATCATTCGTATAGTATACTTATCAGTGTACTTATCAAAGTACATTATTAACATGTGTTGCGTCATTCGAAAATTGGTACTCTATCCAAAGACGAATATTTCACAATACAAAGGATTGGTAAAAATTTCAGTGTCGTCAGAAATATTATTAGAAAGGAGTATGTTTTTAATGACAAGCAAGTTTTTTACAGCATTTCTTTCACTAACACTTTGTGGGACTTTGGTGCGGCTCGACAAGAACCCGGTCTTCTTTTCTTTTCTTTTTTTTTCTCTATTTTCTTATACCATTGCCCCTTTTTCCTTGGTTGGATGACATCAACCGAAAAGGTGTTGTTCAACAAATCCCAAACAGTCGGAAATCTGTTGGATAACAGCCACTGATCATTATGTCGAGAACTCATCACATTTCTTAAATTCGCTATGGCGCCTTACCGTCACAGGCTAGTATTGAAGGACTACAGTGGCGGATCCAGAGGGAGTGCGGGGGCTTGAATGAACCCCCTCTGAGGCCTGTATATTTCATGGTAATAGGGAAATGCAATGGATACTATGTATTCAATAAATGCACCTTTGAGGATCAACTCCAGAAAAGAATTGAAGACTGTAAAAAACAGTCTTCAATTCTTTCCTGAAGTTGGTTTTAGAGGGTCCTGCCGGCCTTCACAAGATAGTTTTGAGAGTCCTGGCTACTGATTTTTAGTTTCAGACTTGCAAAACCCGTGTCCCTTAAAACACTGTCGAAATTTATATGTTCGAACCCCCTTTTACAGAAATTCTGGTTCCGCCATTGGACTAACCTATAAATAGCCTCTGGTAGAGTGATAGATTTCTGCCGGCGCTCTACCCAGTGCTATATATAGATTTGTTAAGGTTTGCCATCAAACAATTATTTAAAAAATGAAGAGATTCAACACAGGGCATTCTGATAAATTATCTCGAAAAAAGTGGGATCAGATGGCCCCTCTCTACCCTTTTGGTCCATGCATCCCGCGACATCTGACTTGGATCTACATTTATCTCAATTACTACGTGTTGTTTCGACAACAAAAATCCTCGAAACTACAGATTGTATAAATCTGTTGTTACGAGGTTTTTGTCGCCCACAGACTATATGGTCCCTTTTGCCCGTGGTCACATTTTTTTCAAACAGTATAATATCAGAAATCACTCCTTAATCTAACCAGACATGTGTTTGTTTTGTTACTGGGTTAACGGAATATGACAAAGTCAAGGCCCGTCTCTATGGTCTATATAGGGGGTCGGGTCAAGCCAGGCCGCAATGTAAATAACCCACTTTCAACCCATTTAGCTAATGCAAATATTCAACTTTTAGTAAAAAATTAATCCGCTCTACTGTTCATTATATCAATGCTATTGACTTTAATTACCGTGTCAATATTGAAAGGGAAACACTCCCCCATACCAATATACTCCCAATACAATTTCGTATACGGGTTAAAGTTCCACAACATTTCGGAATACTTGATTTTTTTAACGAAGTTAACCGAGGGTTTCTAATGAACTCATTTGGAAACCTCAGTTAACACTGTTAAAGTTCGTGACTTTCGAAATGTTGCGAAACTTTTAGGCGTACTCTACCTTAATCATCACGGTAAAACACAAAAAATCATATTTAGTAATTTTTGACCAGTTGATCCAATTTGTATTATTTCATACACATTTTCCCAGTCTCGAATACACAAAATCAAGAATACCGCTTTTTTCATTTGACAGGGGGGAAAAAATAGACGTCTCGGTGAATAATGTTGCTAAGCATTAACGAGCTATTTTGCACATTGGTTCGTTTAAAATGTTTTGGACTGTTCAAAATCTTGTTCCTGATTCCCAAACATATGTGACCCGTCACGCGAAGAGGGACTATCTAGGAAGCCAGTTAAATATGTATTTGAAAAAAATAATCAATCTTTCCTGTCAACCTCAATCGGAGGACGCATTTTAAAAATTATTTACATTGTACATGAAAGTAGATTTGCCATTCCTGATTCAGAAAATCACCAAAGTGCTTAAATTTTCGAACCTAGCCAGGTTGCCCAAATGAGCGCAGACTGGCTAGGATTGACACTGCATGCACAACCAAGATTGTCCCTTTTCCTGTGACGGATTACATAATATATAAAATCTCATGTTATAATATTTACAAAAACTGGATTAGATCTATACAGTGTTGGATTCAGGGTTTCTATAAATGGGGTTCGATGTCGGCCTAGATTTCGAGCCATTAGTCCCATAGTATCTCTTTCTATATAGATAGGGATACTATGGGACTAATTGCTAAAATTCTGTCAATCAGATATGTTGAATTTGATGAATTTCAAGTTAAGTGTGATTCGAACAATACAAAAAAATGGCTCTATTTCTTGTGTTTCAAAATGGTGAATGACATTTTTCACCAGAAGTAATTTGAAAATTGAGGGAGTTCGTTCAACCCCCTACCCCCTTTGGATCCGCCACTGTTATATATGTTATGAAAAGTTTCTGTTTCACTTTCACCCGATTCTCATCTGGGTACTCGTATTACAGCGATCGCTCTGACTGAAATCAAGAATAAAGTCGCCGCTCCCTAAACACGTGCACTACTTAAAGCCGCCGTCTGTGTTTAGAGTAAAAAATCGCTATTTCTTGAACATTCTTAATATATTCATTCTTGATTGAATCTTATGAAAGATCAGTTACAATGATATATAATTCAATCGACAAACGGCGTTTTTTTTTCGGGAAACGCACAATCTGCCGTATATAGTAAAATATGTAAATGAGATTTTGGTCACGTGAAATACGCTCACTCGAACGAGTGGTAATGCGCTCTATTCAAATTGGAGTCCGAAATGTTGTGAGTCATAAATATTCAGCTAGTTAGGCCTATTTTTGGATCATCGCGCCATAAGCACTTGCATTGCCGAATATTCGAATGACAAATTCAAGCTTATCTTTGAGATCAGAAGTCTAGTTTTCTTGTACATACTCGTTTAAGATCGCTGTCTTGCGTTTTGGAAATGGTCATGAACGGGGGCTTTAAAGGTCAACTTTCGAAATTTATCACGGCGGAGAATCAAGTGACGCAACAAATTCAGAAAATGGTCTATATAATTGTGTCAGTTTGTGACCGATTTAAAATCGTTTTGAAGCAGAGAATGTTGGAAAATGTCAGGAATGTCGGACGTGACAGATTTTTTTTTTTTGTATTAAAAAATATCGACGACCAATTTAAAATCATGTTGGTCGTCAATAGCATTTCTATCGGGAATTTTTCGAAAGATCTGCCACATGCTGCAAATTCATGGCGTTTTCCGCCATCTTAGTACCAATATCTGTCCTCGGAATGCGATGCTATTCTTGGACAGGTAGCACCCGTTACATTGGAATATGAACAGTCCAAAATGACTACCGTCGTCTCTGATTCAAACCTTTTTCAGATCTGTCAATCATTTATTAAATTATTGATAAATATATAGAAAAATCTGTGTCACGTGATTTCCCGCCGTATTTATGTTGATTCGATAAATTCAAATATTTGAATGTTGGATTGGGTTGCATTACATCATAGAGTCCAAGATGACAGAATACGACGGCAGTTCTTTCAAGTATAAGTGGTACTTGCACCAGTGTGTAATCGATTACAGTACTGGCAGCACTTTGATTCAAATTTATCTCGATTAATATACCGCCCTTTGCGTGAGTTGTTGAAAAAAAAAAAAACAGCCTGCCATATGTGCAGTCTGATCTTTATCTTTACCACATTTTTTTTTTCTTTTTATGCATCTAGAAAGGTTTAAAAATTTAATCTTCAAAACGAATATCGACTGACAATTATTGAATCCAGTGCTTTGAGCACCTTTATTTTGTTTCATTTTTACCAATATTTCTTTTATTTAGCATTTCAATGTTTATTCGTTTATTCTTGTCACTTTTAAAACCTAAATAGCGTTAGCTTTTTCACTGCTGATGAACACTTAGGATCAAACATAGCGTTTCCATTATTAATTACGCTTACAACAGTTAAATTGCATTGATTTTGTTTGTCAGCACTTGAAAATAGTTTCATTTTGAATAAATGAGAAGGCAATAAAATATGTACATGCATGATAATGATGCTATGTCAGAAGAAACCTAGTTTCAAATACGTGACCCACTACAAGAACAAGAATCGTTGCATTACACTTTGTATTCTTGTAGATACAAATGGTTTCGCCAAAGAATATCTCTTTTGCGATGTGCGCCAGCCCTTCGCCATTTGTCCAACAACGCCGTTTCGAATAAATATATCCAAAACACCATTTAATTTTACCTTTTTAGTACCTTCATTGTTAATATCAAGTTGTACCCAAAAACGCTATAAAATGCGGGAGAACAAGAGCACGAGGGATAAAAAAAAAACCCATACATATACATTTTTCGAATTTGGACTAGTGAATTTTGACTAGAAAAAGAGTTCCGAGGGTTAAAATTTCGAGGGTTCAGCGCAAGACTGTACTAAGTGTATATACAGTGTATATACACTTAGTACAGTCTTGCGCTGAACCCTGGATTTATAGAGGTATCCCTAGCTGCGATAACCTAGCCCTCTCTCTGATTAACTTGTGGAGAGAATCTCGATCAGATTATCAGAGAGATGACCACATTAAAGAAGCCAGCCCTGCGTTCAGGATCACCAAACGGTTCAAACAGTTCTCAAATGTACCCCGCTTTCCACCTGCACTTGCGTGCAAAGCGGGGTACAAATGGCAAACTGTTTGCACCGTTTGGTGATCCTGAACGCAGGGCAGGTTACATCCTCTCGCACCATGACCGCAACGGCGCGTTGAGTCTCCCTCGAAGCCTTTTGCATCTTCTTGCATACACTTTATGGAAGCCATTATTATTCAGCAACCTTTTTCCGAAGTGAACTTAAACAATGTGAACCGAGGTTTCCTAATGATTTCATTTGTTAACCTTAAACATATTGTGAAAGATCTGCTTTACACCGAACACGTTAAAGAACCATGGCGGTTCTCAGCAGTAGTTTCGTCATGTATCCTTGCACTATCCCCCGTAACAACTAACCGTCTTTGGGGGGCGTCGCTCATATGGGCATGCGCTACGGTAGCGACGATAAATAAACGGAAATACACACACACGAGATTGATATGTTGCGGAACTATTACGAGTCCACTCGTTAAGTAAATTTTATAGTTTTTATTAAAACGATCGACTGTTTGACCGACTTTTGTCTGTCCTTTTTATGTTTTATTTATTGGTAACCGTATTTAATAGTAACCGTATTTACTCGTAAAAGGCTACGAATAACCCGAATATGAATTGTTTACCGGTAGGCTATTTGATTATGGTCAAGAAGATTCATGCGCTTTAGAAAGCTAATCGTCCATGGCACATGTAACTACGACTTAGTAAAGCTTTGGTAACCAAAAGTCAAAGTTCATTTTATAAATAGCGTTTTTTATTATTGGGTCATCACTGACGTGAGATCCTCTGAGAAAACAAAAAAAAAACCGGAATAAATGGCTTGAAAAAAAAAAAAAAAAAAAAAACAGGCACACACACACAACCTATATTGATGGAAAAACGGCATTCACAGTCGTACAAGGACAAAACATTTGAGGTTCGGAAAATTGCCTGAATCTTATTTTTTCAATCAATTTCTAATGCAACCCTCTTTTGGTCTCCGCTGGATTAGAACTCTTTAAAAAATGACCTGTCGCGCAAAAAGGGGCTATCTGGGTATTACGTTAAGTGTCGACCCTAGTCTGACGGAGTGGATTGTGCTGGCTGACTAGGGTCGACACTTTACCCACTTTCCAGATTTTCTGGATCTAGAATGATCATTCCTTTATAAGAATTTTTGACAAAAGACCAATTTTTGATATCTACTGGGAAAAATCTCCTTTTTACTTTTTTACTTTACGGAGTTCCAAAATGGTCCCTCTTCGTGTGCCGGTTCACAAATTATATTGTACCGGGTTCTACGATAGTTCATTTCGCATTTAGCATTATCAGCATTATCAGCTAGTTGTAAATAAAAAAAAGTAATGTGAGGTAAAAAATATTGAAAATAGGGATTGGAAAGCGATTGGATGACCAAAAATTACATTTAATTTAAAAAGATTTAAAAAGATATGAATAATAATAAGAAATAAACCGTGGCCCATTCATACATTCACCTAAAGTATGACCATACGCCAAACGTTACCTTTATTACGATGATATTTAAGCTGATGTTCTTTCATTTTTCCACAATATAATTTAAAACACGGACACACACACACACGTCTAAATGATAATAGAATAAGAAATAAAGTAAAATCGTCAATGCTTTAAATAAATAAATAAATAAATAAAAATAAATAAAACAAGAACAAAAACAAAAAGAAGGAGATGGTTTGTTCTTGGTATGTAACCCTTTCCCCATAAAAACGGATTTTTTTTGTTAACTGAATAAGTGTGAAAACAATAATAATAAAAAAGAGATAAATTGTTTGTTTCAAGAAAACTTCATATATACTCTTCAAAAAGCAGTTCTTTGACATTTGATCTATATGCAGATTATAATTTCGACATAAATAACTATATGTATGAGCAAAGTAAAACAAAGAAGGTGAAGTCAATGCATCTTCACACTGTATTAAAACAAAATTACTTTTTCGATCAAAGATGTGTAACAGAGACGTTGATTAAGGACGTTACGTCGCACGTGTCTTATAGTGGCAAACTTGACCTCTCTCATCTGGTTCCACACTCTCTCACAAGAGATCCAACCTAGACTGTAGACCTAAGTGTTCGTTGACGTAGCAGTAAAATTGAAAAATCCCAAATATCGTTACGTCATTCGAAGTCCTGGACGAACGTTGTTATCCAGCGTCAGACTGATCTGGTTCTATACATAACGTTGTGAGGCATGTTATAGTGGCACAAGAGGTACAAGATAGTCTATCCGGAAACATCAAAGTCATTTGTATCAGCTTGTCTTATAGAGCCTGCTTTGTGGCGACCAAAAACTTAATGACGTTGTTCCTCCGTTTGCTTGACATGTTTTCATTACAGGAATGTGCCTAGACGTTCAATTTCAAAAGCAATCAAGCAATGGCATTTTATCCACAACACAATGGAGAGCTATCAAGACTTTTCAGTTAATCTGAAACTGCACGTGCTGAATGAGAATTCAGGTTTTTCGTTATTTGACGTTGACGTCTCTATTGAGAAACGTGGTCGAGTAATTTATCGCAATTACATGTGATATTCTTACATCCTAATTACTGTTCACAAATTAATCAAAATTTATCATATTTTTTACATGAACTCAGAAAAATCGTATGTTAAATCAGTGTCAAAGAACTTTTTTTGAAGAGTATATTTATTTCAAGCTATCCTTAACTGTACAATAAATGATACACAGAACAAGTCATTGGTATCAGCTTTAATTTTCATGCATATAAACAGTTATATTATTGCAACATAGCCTACGTGTAATTATAGCTTTTATCTAGAGATAAAATTTGATTAGATTCTCCTCTCAGTATAAAAAAGTTTTGAAATCAGGGTCCAGATACTCATGGAAAGACTTGGGAGCTTTGTTATTCGAGGCATTTGTGTTTTTCCCAATGCAATCATAAGAAAAGAATTTGTGTCTTTGTATGGATGCAAAAGTTTGAGTGAGTGACCAAAATGTCATTTTTAATACCATGTACCGACAAGTTTTTTTCCTTTGGTCTCTAACCGAAGAAAACCTCTGCAACTACAAATATTATCCCCGGAAAATTTTCTTTTTCTATTTTGAATTGGGATAACTTGACGGTGGCGTGTTTTTCAAGCTTTAAATGGTTATTTATGCACGACCAAACAGTCCTTTCTATGTATAGTTGCAAAAGTTTTGAGTGAGTGATTAAAGGTAAATTTGTCTATACCAAGTATAGACAAAATTTACCTTTGATCACTCACTTAAACCTGTGCATCTATAAAACAATATAGATTATTCCGGGAATTTTCGTTTTCAAATGTCAGATGACCCAGCTTTACAATGGCGTGTTTTTTCTGTAACTAGTTACTGTGTATTTGTTGTGAGTTACGGTAGTCAAGCTTCTGACCAGTGAATTGATTATTAGTTCATTATACTCAAGGTTAATGTCCTTCAAAAGCAAATAAATTTACATATTTGGGAAAGGTTATCAATTGGAAATAAGTACTTTAACATTCGAATTTGAAAAAAAGGTTATATGACCCTTCACAGATCGATAAACGCTGATATCGCAAAATTAGATAAAACATTATTAGGAAGAATTTACCTGTTGTCAAATCAAAGCACTGAAAGTACTGAAGGTGGACGTTGCTGGTGTCATTGTAGTTAAAATAGCGAGACGAAAAAGGAAACTATTCATGTAAATATATGATAAATATAAAATATTTTGACCCAAGAACGGCAAGTTTCCATGTTAATGCAAACTAAAGGAATTATACTCTTTTTTGTTAAGCCTATGTTAACGGTTCATAAGGCGAATGGAACGTGACAGTAACACCTGAATGTTTTTTTAAGAGAAAGACCGGGAAAAAGATATGTTCCAAAAATCTTTTTCGCAATACCCAGTTCGTTCCTTTTTGAATGGCGGATCACATATATATATATATAATATATACATGTATATAATTAAGGGCCCGATCCTTCTTTTTTCACATGAACTGTTTGCTTCATGATTATTAAGAAATACTCTAAGTTTCAAAGAAACTTAGAAATTGCTTTTTAGTGTAAATGATAATTAAGTAACTTTAATGTACACATCCAAAAAGAGCACCAATCACCTTTATTACTAAGGAACAAATGGAATCTCGCAAATACAGCTGGCTTATGCTATCACAGAAATTCTATATCTCAAAACGAATACCATATAATTTCGCATTCCCTGTAACTTGTCTTGCGTGAGTGACAGACAGAGAGATGACAGCGCTATGTCACTTTTTAATAAGTTTACTTAGCGGCATTAGGAGATTCTTTAGCGTAATGCAGCGTGTTGAATAAAATTTGAATTGCAAGACACTGTTTTGCTTGTATTGATTCTTCTCATATTTTCCATGAAGATTGGTTAAAAATGTTATAAGAAAACGAATCTTTCAATCAAAAAATCGAAAATCTTTTCTTAATGTGTAAAAACAAATATTCAGCGGGATTTTTCATCATCTCTTACGAGCACACATCTGGTTATAAATTTATAGACGGTAAAAGAACTGAGGGTACCGCCACGCAAATGGGTCGTCTGCTTCTAACTGTGCTCGCAGATCCCAGGAATGTACATATACTACCGTTGTCTGTCAGATAGCGGACTACAAGTTAATTTACTTAGTTTTTGCCCCCCCCCCCCCCCCCCTACATCGGGGAAAAAACAAAAAGATGAATCACGGCCTTGTCGTTTAATACCATTATTGTGCGAAAGTTTACAACGCGTGGTTTAGGATTGGCAGCTGACTTCGCATTTAAAAGGAGTACAGAATTCTTGTATAATGCCATTTTCAAAATGCACAGCTGTCTGGCGAAAACCTTTCTTGAATAAAAAAAAAACGAATCTCAGTTGGAATTACCTTCTTTGAAAAGCTATTAACATCTGATTAGATTTTTTTCTCACCTACTGGTAACACTGGTAAATGAAAAAAGGTCCAACAAAAAGGGTTGCCACCTGAAGCAAAGCGTTTCGTCCTGGCGAATATGTGCTTTCGCATAGACAGGCTGACGGTCAAGGTCTAAACATTATTATTTTTTAGGATGACCGACCATATAATGGAACATGTTTTTTAGCATAACTCATATCATGGAAATGAGACTCGTAGTACCTTCAAGTTCTGGTGCCCTTAGTTAATATGTTAACCATTGCGTAGAATGGCCAAAACCAAGAGAAACACATATACATGAAATCAAACCATCAGCAGATATTGGTTCTTGAAGGATGTAATGTAACATGCGACCGCCATGCAAGTAATGGATTTGATTTTATCACATAAAAATCATAAATAATTTATCAATACTGGAAAGTTTACCATATACACACGCACTGCAAGAAATTAGAATCAGGCATCTTTCAAATAAAAATCACTTCGCTGTACTTGAAATAAAATCGTTCAACCAATTAAAGCGTCGTACTTGCAGATAATTTCAATGCTTAAAAATAATTGAATGATAAATGCTATATGTTTTTGTCTTAAAATCTCAAAGCTGTCTGGTCTCGGATGTGAGAAATAATCGTGACTCGACAGAGCCTCTCCATGAGCTTTCCAAACAACTGATACCCTGATATCTAGAGACACTAACATATGCGTGACATTTCCAACAATTTGACAAGTGCATGAATAGCAAACATTACAGCCTAGACAGATATACAGTGTTATTAGAAAATTATATGACTGTTTAGAGATACTTCAAGTCCTTATCCATCTACAAAGCGCATAGTGAAGAGTCATGTCAGACTGTGCGGATGCAAAGGCTGACAAGAGGCAAAGTATGCTTGTCGCACGTTTGAAATTGTTGTCGCGTACAGGCTAAAAATTTGCCCTTATTCTCAGAGGGTAAAGGCCAAAAGGTACAGTATGATTGTCAAATCTATACTGACACAAGGAAATGCGCATCTTATCGGCATTTTATATGATGTAGAAATATTCTTTCTTAAAAGAAACTTGCTTTACACGTGTCAAAATACAAACAGTTCTGCAAGGTGTAAATTCGATGCCTAAACATAGATTGGGATTACAAAGTTCTCGATCAACCACTGTATCCTCTACACTTCTTTTCGTCTTCGAAACGTATTACAAATTACAAATGTATGTGTCTTGGACATTCGATTCAGCAGTGATCAACGATTTGTATTTTGTAAAATAATGGTTTGTTTTGTTGCAAAGGCAAAATAAACCATTTATGAAATCAAATTAATGGGATAGATCTCATAAAACCATTCCTAAGCTTTTAAATGAAAAAAAATGTCCACAAATGATAATGGTGCAGCTTTTAGACACTATCAGGAGATAATCTGGTCAATGAGAGCTGATAGATAGATGAACGTCATTTAAGTAATGTAAAATGGACGAATCACGATAGACATAGCTAAAAGCAAAGTATGATAAATAAAAAAAAACTATAACAATGAAAACATATCAATGTAATTTTATCTATTTCTAAATATTATTTTTTTCTTTGTAGGAATTTCTATATATCTGTAATAGAATCTTGATTTTAAGTATGCGCTCATGCCTTTGTTTTAGTTTGTCACCCAGGACTTTGTTCTTGACATAAATAATGTAGAACAATCATCATTTAGGTGAATTTAAACATAAGAAGTCAATGGATTACCTGGAAAGCCAATTATTGCATTGGCAATATTCGCCAAATGTACGAAGAACACTTTAATCAAAAGCTATCTATAAAGAGCGAAGTAAAGACTTTGATCAGATTAAGTCGACGCTCTGATTAATCCAAGTCATTGTTTCACAATTGACCTCTATCAAAAAATCATGCATTTTTAACGGCCATAAAAGGCAATAGCGTTGCAACAATTGTACAAATACATTTATTTTTGTTTGTTTGTTATATTTATTCGGGTTTTTAACGAGAAAGCTCCTTCCCTAGAGGAATTATTCTCATAGCCATTAATGCAATTAAACAAAGTTCTAGATCGACTTATTTAAGTAAACAGTTTACGTGTTTCTATGGACACTGATTGGCGAAGATCAACGAACGATAGAAAAGCTGTATATATCGATCTGCTCTCAGTCTACTAGTTATTCAGTTATTAAGTGACAAATTCACAGTAAAGAATGAAACATCTATAGTCAATATCTAAATAAAAAGGGCAAGAATGGCCATAAACCGCTCACCCAAACTTAATTTGTCCATTTGGGCGTTTAACCCTTTGCTGTTTAATCCCTACTTTTTACGTGTCTGTGATTTTATGATTGAGAAAACATTGTGAAAAAAGAAGAAATTGCTTCTGACTAGCAATTTCTTCTTTTTCCACAATATTTTCTACCCTACTGAATGGTTATTTTTCAAATTAAATCCACTTTAAATTTTAGTCTGCAAAACCTTTGAATTTGGACAGGTCCAAAATTTTGTAAAACAGGAAAGGGTTAAAAGAGCCTGTTTTACTTAACATCTTACGGGCATTTTTGCGTAAGTCACAAATAAAAGTTGCTTCTACAGTAGTATATAAATGTGGAATTCTGTCACGCATCATCTCATTTCTAAAGGCGATTCCGATGAAAGATTGCAAGGCAGAATCTGAAAGTAAATAACATCAGCTACGATTTGTGATTTTGACTTACGATTCATTTTTCTTAAGAAGTTTAGTAAAACGGGCCCCTTATCATCCTTGTTAGTCTGGCTGTCAGACCCTTATTTACGGTAATCTTTAGAAAAAAAAGAATAAAATAAAGTCATCACAAGAATTAAATTCAGTCCCTTTTTTGTCAAAATACACGCAAGACATTCAAAAGAAAGATTTGTGTTTGGGGAGATTTCACTACTAAACTAGGAAAGAGATTCAGGCCTTTTTGGAATGATTCAAAAATAAGTCGTACCCTTCAACACCCATAGTTACAGGTCTATCAAAACTTGGATGTTTGAAGAAAGGTTATTTGTTTATTTGTCTCGGAAACACGGCCTATTTCAACATCATTGTAAATGTGGATATAGTTATAACAATAATTCTGGCAAGGCTTGATAGAATTTGCTTCAGTGTTTTTAAGGATATGTCAATGTAGGAATTCAAAGTGATAACATTCCCCTTAAATATGGCCAAATCATTATTTCACAAACAGTTTTCAAGAAGGGTCATCCAAGGATCTAGAAGGGTCACACAAGAAACGTTTGAGCTAAGAATCCGTATCATTGTATTTGGCCAAGTTGTCTTAGGATATTCCATTTAAAGAATAAAATGAAATTTGATTTGCTATCCTAATAAACGTTAGAAATCCGCAAATAATAAAAAACAGATATAGGATACAACATCCTAGATTTCCGGTTTATTGGAATTATTTTTTCGTCAAATATTTTCTATGTAGCTTAGATAGCTGTTGGTTAAAACATGTTGCGTGTATACAGTAAGTAATTTTCAACCAGTCAAGTTTGTTGTTTCAATTGTACCAATTGAAACAACAAGCCTGATTGGTTGAAAATAACTTCATGCACATATCAACCAATGGCATACTTTTATTCAGCCGTGCCAAGGACTCCTTCTATGGATATGCGCATGTCAAACATTTCTTTAAAAGCTACTATATTTTCTATTTTCAGATAAATGAATTGCGAGAAAGGTCTTGAGATTTCTAGACCAGAAGAAATGGAGGTCAAAATTTCATTGACGCTCAAAAAGAAACACTGTATAATGTGTTTATTATGTGTTATGGTTCTATTCGTCGCTTCCATGATTAATTCTGTGATATTTAATGTCCACTTGTCGCCATATTATGTTCAACACAGAGCCAGATTGTTTCCAGCAACATTCAACATTACGCGGGAATGTGCTTGGAACACCAAACCTCACAACTTTTCGGACTACAAACCCCGCCCCCTGGTGCTAATCGCGCATGCGCTCTCAGACATTTATGCTCAATTTGGGATCAAGTCCGTGTTACGTGATGGTTCCCTGTTACATGTGTACAGACATGTGAAAGCAGACGAGGACATGGATATATGGATGATTATTCCTAAAAACATGACGTTATCGAAAGGCTATGATAGAGCTAAACATGTATTACAAAGTAACAGATCTTACATGGATCTCGTCTTTGAACATCAAAATATGGTGCTAATGAGTATATTTTATCAGTACAGTGATTCCGTCCGAATTAGTTATAAAGGTATTAAAGTTGTTGATATTAATGTTTTACACGAGACGTTCATCAATGATCCAAAACTACAGACGCCATGTTTACGCCAAATGGAGTGCGGACTACGTGATGACGATCCGCAAGTTTTACGACAATTCCACATTATTAGAACAAAAAATCTATTTGAAAATTTGTGTAAATGTAACTTCATGGGTACAGAGTTATTCTGTGTGTCCGCCGCTGGAGAGTATCTAGAACTAAGATACGGGAAGAACTTTACGACTCCTATTGCCAAGAAAGAATTCGTACGACCCAGAGAAATAATCTACGAGCGTCCTTTCGAATCATGGAGGAAGGTTTTATCGAATGTCCCAGTTATAACCCAGTTAAAACCTTATTTCGAAGGACATGCTAATGAAAAGCTAAACATTACAAATCTGAAGAAATAACAAGGCGAACAAAATGCCGTATCTACAGCTTGAATAGATACGGCATTTGGGTCGACCATCAACTTTGGAATTCGAGTAAAAAAGTGACCCCTTTTTATATTTTTTTAAGAAAATACCAGACAGAAATCGTGAAAGTACACAAACAAAATCTGTTATTCGAGAATTGGTCGATCTTGCCGGACTCGATACTCTTGACACTCTTGAATTTTATTTATTTATTTATTTTCTTTTTTTTTTAAATTAACGGGACATAGATATTTTAACCTGTCACGCCAAAGGGAGCAGAAAGGAACTCTCAAAAACAGTGGTTAAACTAATGGATTAGGTTAAACAGAGGTCGACCAGAAGTAACATTTCGAAAAAAAAAATCAGCAAGGCAGAATGATCGGTTTCGATTTAGAAAATCTGCACTGAAAAGCTAACAGTTTCGACCGACAATGGTAAAGGTCTCACAAAGCGGGTAAAATTTAAGAAACGTTAAACGAAGGTTTTGAATAATGAACGCAGGGATGGGTCAGCAACTTACGCAAAATCCAGCTCTGCATTCGGGATCACCAAATGGTGCAAACAGTTTTCAAATTTTACCCCGCTTTGCTCGTGTATTTGTGTGCAAAGCGGAGTATAATTGGAAAACTGTTTGCATCGTTTAGTGATCCTGAACGCAGAGCAGATAATTCCTTGTCGTGTGCATAACAACGGGTAGGCCCACTTTTTTGATATACAGAACTTTAATCAACTTTATTCCCGAGATTCATGATTATTACTTTTCGAATGATCAGACTTACGTTCAAGATCAAACGTTCGCCGAAGAGCTAAGAAATGGAACCTCACTCTTTACATGCACCATTCTGTACTCTTTTTAACCATTCGCGAACGATTTCTCTCCCCAGAACGCAGGGCAGATTTACTAGATTAGAAGATATTGACGTTTCCTTTCGACTAATTAATCTCATCCTTATAATCTATTTCATTAACAACAAAATATACACGGTTGTATTCATGTATTAGAAATAACAGCTGTCGTTTCGTATGTTAAAATAGAACCATAAACTTCTTGGCATTTTCTCTTTTTCCGCGTCATTAAAAAAAAAATTCTCGCAGTCTTTATTGTTTTTTATAGCAGACAAAAATCGACGATCGGGACGTTCTTGAAAGGCATGCAAATGGATTTAACCCTTTGCTGTTTAATCCCTGCTTTTTACGTGCCTGTGATTTTATGATTGAGAAAACATTGTAAAAAAGAAGAAATTGCTTCTGACAAGCAATTTCTTCTTTTCTACACTATTTTCTACCCTACAGAATGGTTATTTTTCAAATTAAATCCATTTTAAATGTTTGTCTGCAAAACCTTTGAATTTGGACAGAGCCAAAATTTTGTAAAACAGGAAAGGGTTAAACTACTCGTGGATTTTAAATACGATGAAACAAGTCATCCCGGACCGACGCGACATTCGGCGATGTTCTTTGAGACAGTTCTGCGTTCAGAATGTCAACACGTTGCGAACTGTTTGTACTGAAGTTGTAACGTTACACCTCTTTGTTCGCAAGTGCACGTGCAAAGCGGGGTATTGTTTGCAAACAGTTTTCACCGTTTTGTCATCCTGAATGAAGAGCGGGTCCCCGAGTACAGTTTGAAATGTATTCCTAGATATACAAATGCGGCACCATTTCTTTACGCAAAAGCGCTCGAATTTTCCATTCAAATTGTTTTATTGTTTACTATTATTATTATTTTCTTTTTGCACCTTTAACTTGGTCATCGCTTGTTAAATTCTCATCATTGCTGAGCCTTGCAATACTAAGTCGGTGATTTTCGTCAATGAAGTCCGTAGCTCTGAGAATATTGTCCATTTATGCGATCTCGTAGCCCGATCCAATTCGATATTTTCCGCTTTTTCTAGAAAGTCTTTTTAACCATGTTGGGTCGCATTCCTTGGCTTTCATGATTTTTTATGCAGATAATTAGCTAACCGGTAAAAATAGGTTATATGAATATATTTATTTTCTTTTAATTTAGCCAAGATATATATACTAGTCACTATATAGCGATATTTTTTTCTTTTAATATTAATTTATTCCCTTTCGCGTGTCATAATATTTTGCTAATTATGTATGAATGAGTTTTCATTTTCATTTTTTACCCAATATTTCTAAATTGTTTCGAAATGAGTATCCTTTAAACTCACATATTTTTCTCCTTATTTGGGCGTGTGTCTGAAATTTACTTATCTCATAGAACAAGCGATATAATTCCTCTATGAGCTTGTGCGTGATATTTCCAACAATTTCAAATGTGCGCAAAGCAAAGCTTCTGATCAGCCTATGCAGCCGCACAGGCTGACCAGAATCTTCATTCTGCGCTATATTGATATATAAGGTCTTAATCCATCGTCATGCAGTCAGCATATATAATAATGGTATTTTGCCGTTTTCAAAGCTACCCAACGTTCGTGCCTCGTGCAGTTATGAACTTATTGGAAATGTCACATGCAGGCTCATATAGTATAGGGACCATAACAAGATCGCGTTTTCAAGAATAACTTACTCAATAATCACGCAAGCTGGCCATTAACAATTCAGCATCTTTAAGCTTGCAAAGTGTGAGCAAGAGGTATATATTAATACATGTATATATTGTTGTAAAAGATGTAGTTACGACATTTTGTTCTAACATTGGGGATTGTTATAATAAAAACTACATTTTCCGGTGGAGCACGCAAGTGAGAAAACTCTGAATCAGATATTAATTGTTACAGTTATAGATATATATACATTTACAAAATCGTAATAGTCAATTTGAATAAATAAAATGAATGAATAAAATCTATTTTCCAATTAAAGAACTTGTTGAATCTTCATTTTATTTTGTAGGCGTTGTTCAATGGCAGATGCATCTTTTTGACATTTGGATAATCCAAATAATAATTCTTCAAGAAGCTGACCCGTAGACGAGTCTGGGCTTAATGTTTCCAGTGATTTCAAAAGATTGCCTGGTTTTGTTTGGTTGGTTGTATGGCGTTTACTGCCACTTTCACCATTGTTACAGTTATATCGCGTCGGCTGGTGCACCTACCTATGGTTGCCTGTTGTTTCTTACACCAGTAAATCTACAACGTTTCTTCCGAGTCACCATCTGCTTATCCCTCATCAGGATTGACAGCCCTATGCCCACACAATCTAACAAATGGTCGATAGAAAAATGCTGTAGACAATCAACATAATACATGTTCTTATAATAACGAGCTTAATCATGTAAAGCTACTCATTATAAACCGCAATGGTACCGTGTTCGGCCCCCGACGGCGGCACTCATCCCTTCCGACTACTTGTACATGCATTTGTCTCTCACCAATGGGTTGACAATCGTAGACCTATGTGAGATTACAGCTGGAGGCTAGGAAGGGTGTAAAGTTGTACTGGTGACAGAAAAACCAGGAATCCATTGGTATATGATCCTGCCGTCGAGATATAACTGAAAGATTGTTGAAAGTGGCGTAAAGCCCACGTGATCAAAAATGTCTGTTGCCCTGCGTGCGTAGTCGTCAGACGTCAACAATTTTTAAAATTATGAAAAATTCTTTTTAGAAACCCCATTATGACCAAATCTTTTTGAGACTTAGTATGAATACTTTTCCGGTCACAAGGATGAACGCTATTGAAAATTGGAAGGATCCATTGGATATCATAAGCAATTCGGACCAAACGACAATTCATGATATTGTTTACACTTTAGAGGCCACATACATGGCCCAATTTTCATAAAAATAGTTTAGAGATTGTTAAAATGCTAGGATCCAATTATAATCATCGAAAACCAGGGCATTAATGATAATTTTCATGTATTTACTCCACGGGCCATGTTTCGTTAAATCCTCATCACCTTGGTGAGAATGTCTCTTTGAAATTGACTGGTACTACTGTCGACTCACGTATGAAGCCGGCTTTTATGAAAGTCGACAGTGGAACCAGTCTATGTTTGAAAAAGACCCATTTGATATCACGAGAAAAGGGGCCTTAAAAATCAAAGTATCATATTGCCAGGGGACGTTCCATAACTAGTAAATACGACATTTTGTCCACTCAATGGGGAAACTTTCATTTTAAATTAGACCAACCCCGAGAGTATGTAAAGAAAGCCTCACATATTACGCTGGGTACTATTTCTGAAGCGCTCGCGGGCGCTTCACATGATTGCAAAAACTAACGGGGATCGAGTTTATTCGTAAAAGATAAGTAGATTTTCTGCATGAGTCTCAGTGAAAACATCGCGAGATATTATTTTTTTTTTTCTGTAAAAATAACTCAGATCTTTCAATTTGGTGACTAGAACTTTTTGATCTTATTTCTATGAACAAGATTTTGATTTCGCATCTATTTCATTAGCCTAGTTACGAATTTGCTTCTCCTTCTAATATATTCATGAAATGTAAGAATGTATTTTCATTTATAGAGGTGTGAAACTAAAAGCCTTATCAGACTTAGCCTACTTTAGAACCCGCTTCGCGAATTCATACCATGTGATTAGGATTTAAGTTTCACACCTCATGAATTAAAAAAATATTATTTTCGCCTTTTAAAATATATTAAACATTGCACTTTACTGATTGAGCAGACAGACCTGAGCCGATATATTTCCGGCTCTCCTTGGATACTCCCTTAATCGGGTTGACTGAGCGCATCGTTTAATGTAGAATATCGAAAATCTATTGATATATAAAAACCCGTTGACCGACTTACTTTTGAATTCTTTGAATGGCTAGCTGACCATTTTGAAAAGGTGAATATTTCGATATAATAATACTAATAAACACAGGCGTAACTAGGATTTTGAAATTTATTTATACGCACTCTGAAGGCGACCAACATTGAATATATAGGATAAAGACGATGTGTTGACTGACAAAAGATGAATGTCCTCCTTCTGCTCCACTTTTCCATGATTTCAGCGTTGCTGAATAATCAAAACATCGTAACTACAGCTTAAATAAGCTGTAGTTACGATGTTATTATCATTCGTCAACGACATTTTTTCGAAAGAGTATTCATTTCTATTACGCACTTGCGTAACGTGCGTAATGGTAGTTACGCCATTGATGAATATTTGACTCGTCACGCTCAAATTGACCATCTGGGTAGTACGAAAAAATGTCGTCCCTAGCCAGACTGCGCGGACTGACTAGGGTCGACACTATTTGCACCAGGACCATTTTCTGAATCTAGAACTATCACTCTACCGACCCTCTGTGGTTGGCATGTATAAAAACCAATCTCCTATTCGAATATTTATTTTACGGAGTTCCCCAATGATCCTTTTCGCGTGACGGGTCACATATTATGTATATGCCTATTAAACAGGACATATCGACATCAACCGTTTAGTTAAATTTTTGTTTACCCGTTTTTCTTTTTTTTTTAAATTGGTCAGAATTGTTAGCGTTTAAAAATGAGTGAAATTGGAAATACGTAAACCACCCTATAAGGCAGAAAATATTGTCGGATATGAGGAATTGTTTGTTACAAGCAAATGCATATTTTTTTCCAACTATATTTACCCCTTATAAACTCAAAGGGACGTAAAATATCGGGACTCTATACGAATGGGTTAACACTGGTAAGGTGACACGTTACCGTAGGTGAAATGAATTTTATGGAGATGAAAAGAATGATTTTATTGTTGTTGTTTCCATGGATTTAAGGAAATTGGTGTCTTATCCACACTATACGGATACCGGTTACGTTTAGCGGGTCCATACACAAGTGTGATCGGATTTATCCTAAATCACCTGTTTTAAACAAACAAACAAACCAAAAAAACAACTTTCTATTAATATCTTTCTTATAACTTACTGGCAACAGCCGAAAAGGAAGCAATTATGCTAGGTCTTACATAGAGACATTAATTGGCATCCTTTTGTGCACAAGGGTACAAAAAAGACGCATACTCAAAATGTTTGTTCTTAAAGTTTGAATAAAAATTTCAGAACGCCGAGATTCAAGATTCAATGATGATCTTTCACCAAACTTTACTTTCTACTTCATATCATCGAAGACATAACATTCCAAATCAAAGAAAAAAGGTCTAAGGTCATCGACAAATTTACATGCCCACACAATGCCAGAATCAAGTACGACCAACTTTCAAGCTTTATAATCAAAATTAAATAGTTCTAAATTTATTGTGTCACTATTCGAAATAATAATTCGGCTACTTTCAATACTTTCAATTCACGACGACAAAGTTATTATTTACCAACGTCGTGCTTGTTCTACACGGTTTCAAACCATGTGTCTACACAGTTTCCAAAAATGTTTCTCCACTGGTTCAAAATCGCCTCAAAACCTTGTATCTCCACTGTACCAATGGAAAAGACGGCCTGTTGCTGCACTGGACCGTTGTTCATTTACAAAAACTAAAAATGTCACTTTCCACAATGCTTTTTCAGGGCTGTCAAAAATAGAGATTGTTTGTGGGGGGTTGGGCTTACGATAGGTCGTTTGACATAGGTGATTTTATTAGTAATGAATCAAATATTCTGGAAAGAATCTTGCGATCACCGCTTCAATTTCGGTTTTTGCTATTTACCCAACTTTATCGGTTAAATCCAAGTTGTGTAGTAGGCATCACGAGAAATCAATGGGAAAATAAGAAAATCGGACATTTCATGTTGGTCACAATGCCTATCATTAAACACCATCAGTTAAATTTACCTGTATTTTTGCGATTGAAAATGTACCTACTTTTTATCGTTGTTTACGTCCGCCATCTTGCATGCTTCTACACAGGGCACTTTTTTACTGCACTGTACCAGGTATGCGACTGTGTCTATGTGCCCGCAGTTACCCTAACCCTTGAGAGCCTTACTTTTGAGTCCATGGAACACAGTTCTGTTCACGACGTACAAAAACCAGTGGGTTCGATTTTCTATTATTGCCCAATTTGATCGTATTTGGAACTGTTATTTTACTTTGTAAATTTAGTACGTACTAGTTAGTTTGTTTGTCAGCTGGTTTGTTAGCTGGTTTGTTCGTTCGTTTCGTTCGTTCGTTTTCTTTCTTACTTGCTAGATTACGACGAAATGTCTAGATTATAGAGACATAAGCAAAATACGAGTGTATTCTCGTTCCTGGTTTAACGTGGTTTTATCTCGTTTGGATCAAAACCATTCAAAATCAGTCGCCCAGCGCAACTGTTTCGAGCTGAGCCATCGATGTGAGATATGGAATAGCGGGGATATGACTTAACTTGGTAGAGGTTATCTAAATGATACTTCGCGGATCCAGAGTGGGAACCCCCTCTGAAGCCGAATTAAACAATTATCATGTATAATTTCAATTATCCCTTCTCCTGCAGTTCACGAAATATTCCTGTTAGGAAACAGTATAGATTAAGATCAGTCTGCACGGTTGTCTGTCTTCTACTTGATTTTTGTGGTAAAAATCCTGAATCAGTCTTGTTGACATTCTAAAAAAATATAGAAAATGTGTTTCCTTTTTTTTAAATTCGGCAGGATAAGGGTTATAATTGTGTAGGACTAGGGAAACCAACTCCCTTTATAGAAATCCTTGATCCGCCACTACTTTATACCATACAACAGTGCTTCTGGTTTCAGGAAAGAATAATTGAAAATAATTAATTCATCCATTAATTCAGTGTTTCGCTGTAAAACAAGGTGTGTCCGGGAGGGTCAAATCAAGGCCCAAATGGATTGATACGATCTAGTTTGGTCGAGGTTTCCAAGATAATTTTCCATGCTTTAAATCGATCGAAGCTGCCAACTTCTAATTTTCAGATATTTGTTTCTTTGTAAATTGGGTTACGCCTAAGTATGGGCCAAAGAAGAGCCCAGGGACAAAATGTGAATATCTTGATAGAGGCTCATTTGATCATGCTAAAAAAGACTAATCGCACCCATGTAAGAAATCAGTTCGCATTTATTCGTGCACACATAATTTAAAAAATTCTTATTTCATACCTTAATGAAAACATAAACTAGATTATATTCAGTAATACGTCTCCGGCGCTTTGTCCCAGTTACGAGAACAGTTTTTGGACAGAGTTGAATTGTGACCTTGACCTTTTGACCTTCGTGAGTCGAAAACAATAGAGCATCTCCTTTGGTTATGGGCAACAATTATATGAATTTTCGTATGTTAAACGAAAATAGGTCTACGGACGGACATATGAATGGATGGATGGACGGAAGGACAGACAGACAGACGGGGCAAAAGCAATACACCCCTCTACTTCGTAGGTGGAGGTTTAAATTCACGTGTATTCTCACGAACATACTCTCTACTTCACATTTGAAGTATTGAAGTATTTAATTAGACAGAAATATTGCACGAACGAATGAATAACAATTCAAGTGTGTCCCATCTATGGCCTTGACTCAGCATATACATACATTGATTTTGTACCGTGACTTTAGTTGTGGGACTGAATACAACTTTTATTTATTGGTATACTACGTGAATAAAGCGTTGCTTGGATACTAAAATAAACTATAGAGAGAATCTAAAGAGTGATGACCACCAATTCGTTGTCAGAAAATTTACAGTCGTGCCACTGAGTTCAGGGAAAGGTCTAAGAGACAGTATCTCAAAGTATTTTTCAGAAAATAACATATTCAACTTCTTAAATAAATGTCACAATACTTATAAACAAGTGGGTGGATACTTCAGATATGAGACGGAAATGTTTCAGGGTAAAGTTTCAACATATTGTTTTATTTGTGACATGTGGGATCTGTGTAATTGTTATATTTTTGATGAATTCTGTTCGGACTAACGTTCATCTATCAGAGGAGTTCGTACAATACAGAGCCGTGTTATATCCCGCTGTCTACAGTGTATCAAATACTTGTTCGTGGTACACTGCAAAACCAAGCAACATTCTGGAATTCAAGCCTCCCGCCTTTGTGTTGATGGCTCGAGCTCTGTCAGATGTATACAAACAATATGACATCAAGTTTTTACTACGTGAAGGATCCTTGTTACATGTTTACAGACACCTCCCAGCTGATGATGACATGGATATGTGGATGATAGTGCCCAAATATATGACAATGAAACGGGCATACGAGAGTATAATTGGCGTCTTACAGCATAATGCTGATTATATGGATATCTCGTTTGAATACCAAAACTTGGTACTAGTTAGTGTTGTCCTTCAATATTGTGACGCTGTACGGGTTAGTTATAAGGGAATTAAATTGATTGATATTATCGTTCTACACGAGACTTTCTTGAACGATCCAGATGTACAGACGCCATGTTGGAAACAAATGGTGTGTGATATTCCACCAGATGACGAAGTATTGCGTCAGAATTATCACATTGTTCTGACAAGGAACTTGTTCCAGAATCTGTGTCTATGTCCCTTCATGGACTCCACGTTTTTCTGTTTTTCTAAAACCACAGATTACTTACAACTCAGATACGGGGTGGACTTCGCTAAACCAACAGCAAGGAAGGATTTTGTTAAACCTCGTGATCTTATTTATGAAAGACCGTTTTACATCTTTAGATCTATTATTCTAACATTACATATTTTTGATTTAATAAGATTGTATTTTGAAAATCACGATATATATAAAGAAAAAGTCGAGAGGGAAAACATAGTTCAATTCTACAAATATGTGAACAAAACAAAATTAATAAATATATGACTGAAATCCATGTTTCGTTGTAGACTTGAATTTGTTTAATCAAATTACCTTAAACTAAAGATTTTTGAAAACGGGGTAAAAAAAAGTATGATTTACATCTGATCTGTATTTAAACGAATTTTCAACAAAAAAAACTTTTATATTATTAGTGCTATCCAAATCTCGAATCCAAATTTTCACCAATATTCTAAAAAAAAAAAAAACCCTTAGTTTTCAAATCTCTTTTAACAAAAACATCAATGTAAACATTAGCTAGAAATTCAAATGATCTGCATCAGCGAGCGAAAGTTTTTTCACATTAAGAGCTCGAGTATTAAAGTCCTATTTATATAGCCATAGGGAAATCGAATGCTTACTAGATGAACGAGTGGGAGGCCTATAATCTATGCTCGACTCATGTCGTATTATTTTATCGTTGTCCGTCTAACTGTCTGCAGATGACTTTACATTGCCATTTACTTCACGGCTTGCACAGTTGTGCAGTCTGATCCTAGCGCATACAGTCTGCCTTCTACTTGATTTTTGTGTTAAAAATCCTTGAACAGACTTGTAACTATGTAAATAAAGGAAATTTGTTTAAAAATATTAAGATTCCGCAGAATAAGGGTTAAAACTGTTTAAGACTAGGGAAACAAACCCTCTATATTTCTGTTCGAACCCCCTTTATAGAAATCCTGGATCCGCCTCTGAGACATTTTGATATTTTCTCCTGATTTTACTTTGAAATTCTGTTTCAATATTGGAGTTACAACAGTTCAACTTTTGTGATCTTGGAATAATTTAATGTTTATATGTTCATCAAGATTTGTGTATATCACTTGGCTGAAAAGTTGGTTTTATTCCTCAATGAAAACGATTTTTGAGTATGCAGGTATATAGTAACCATCCTCACAATAAAGTTCCAAAAGAAATCTGTAAAATAATGACAGTCCTCTCTTTTTAGCTTGTAGATATTCAAATATAGGATATAAAGATTGTATCTATTGATTCCATGGAGGTATGAAACTAAAAACCTGATCACACTCATGTATGAATCTGCTTTGCATCTTGATACTGTGATTAGGTTTTAGTTTCATACCTACATGAAATCAACAAATACTATCTCAATATCTAATATTATTTTCTTCATCTCTTAATACAAGTCATAATAGAAAAGAATTCAAATAAATTGAATTTTAACCAAAATATTTTGTCATTCCCTTAATTTATTCAATCACTGTGTACTTTTCTACCTACAATTTAGTCCGTAGGCTGTATGCAAATTCTGCAGTTTGAACCAGTCTGAATTTTATTCACTCTGTCTTAATACATGTAATCTTTTAAAGATAATTGACATCAATGTTGGGCAATCATTTCAAATGTGTGCAAAGCAAAGTTTCTAGCCAGTCTGTGAATCCACACAGTCTGACCAGAGTCTTCATTATGCGTTTTGAAGATAGATACTGTCTCAAAGTATCTGTCGACCATCAGGTAACTTTATCTTACAGTTTGTAGCTGATAATACCTCTCATACAGTCAGTAGCTGTTCATACCTCTCATTGTTTGAACCTCACCAACTTTTCAAATCGTTGGAAATGTCACGCACAGGCTCATTTATCTAACAAGTTTGAAGATGGGTTTACAAAAAATAAAACTCCAAATTTAGACATGGTTAGCCATCCCTGCCAGGTGAGAATACTCCAGAATATCCAGCCCTGCATTCAGTATGACAGAACAGTGAAAACAGTTGTTTAATTATACCCTGCTTTGCACGCAAGTGCACATGCAAAGAGGGGTACAATTAAAAACTGTTTGCACTGTTTTGTCATCCTGAATGCAGGGCAGTTGTCATCTCATAAATATAACAGAACACAAAAAGTCTGAAAAGGCACCCTGTTTATTGAAAGATAGAAATCAACTTAAAATTCAACATAATTACTTTTATCATACTTAAACACTTAAAAAAAATTCATAAAAACTTACTTGATTTATCATTCAAATACAGCAATACATAATATTACCTAATACAACAAAAGTATCTCAGCATTTCTGCATTAAAAGGTAGTGCGATGTTTTTGTTATTTTGATACCAGTGCTTCATTTTTGTATTCAATAAATTGATTGAATTGAGTTAAACACTCCTTTCAACATTTTTTCATTTATTTCCGGGAGGCTGGATTACCTAACAATGGTTTCCTGGTATTTTTCTCACCAGTACAACCCTCACATCCTTTCCTAGCCTCCAGCTGCTATCTCACATAGGTTTACGATTATCAACACATTGGTGATAGACAATAAGTCAGAAGGAATGACTGTTATTCTATTTCTATAATGTGACAGACACAAATCATAAATATAAACAGACAGAAACTCTTAAAACTGATTAATTTGCAAGTCCTTTGAGAGGCAGTGATTTCTATGGTGTCCAAATAAAGGAAAGTTTGGCTAAATCTTTCAAAACAAAGAGTTCATCCTTTTGAATTTATCATACTTATAACTTAACTGGTCTGTCAAAAAAATAAGTGATAATCCACAGAAAAAGTAATGGTGATCCATTAAAAAACATTAAATGCATAGGAAAGGAATTTCTTTTAAAAGAAACCAAAACTGGGATAATATTAAGAGGTCAAGAGGTTTGAGGTTGAAATTAAAGCTCCTGTGGCAGGGGGATTACATCATAAGCCCCTATGAAAGGGGGTGGAAACCTGGAGACTCTTATCAGGGTTCGACACTAAGGGGAATCCGAGAATTCAAGACTCCTTACTTTCCAGTTGGGACTCCCTTATTTTGTAAAAAGTCAGGAGTACAGTGGACTCCTTTGGTCATAGAATAATAATAATTCAACAAACAAATCAACTATCATTTTTGAGCTCTGTTCACAGCAAGAGATGTTGAAGATAACATTTCATAAGGAACATGTGGAAAAGAAGAAATCGCTTTTAGCAAGCAATTACTTTTTTTCACAACGTTCTTCAAAATATGAAAATTTGGACTCCTTACTTTGAGTTTGGACTCAGTGATTTCTTATTGTTGGAGTCCACTGGACTCCTTATCCACAAAAACTAGTGTCGAACCCTGGAAGTAAGTGGGGTCAATATACAATACTCATGTATACTTCGACATACAGGCAAATTACATTGAGGCTGACAAGCCAAAATCTTAACAAATATACATCATTTGTTAGTTCAGTGATTTAGATAAAGACAAATTTTTACTCTGGTTAGTAAATGAAATAAAATTCTGAATAAAAACAATATATATCACCCTTCTACAATATTTTTTCTAGGAAATCTGATTAAGATTGTGTAAAAGAAAGTATAAAGTTGTGTGAATTTGTATGACATAAAACTAGACTTGGAGGTAGTGGACCAATAATAGTTCTACAATGTTTCAGAAGTGATGAACTTTCATTGTTAACCAAGGTTTCCTAATGGTTTTCATTAGGAAACCTCGGTGCACATTGTGAAAGTTCATTAGTTCCAAAAATTTGTGAAACTATTATGGTTCCACTGTCTTAAAACCAACCTTTAACTTTAAACTTTTAGATCTATCATGCCCTGCATTCAGGATGACAAAAAGGTACAAACTATTTGACAAGTTTACACAGCACATGCAAAGCAGAGTCAAATACATGTATTGACTAACAGTTTGAACTGTTTACTTGATTGAACCATTATCATACAAGTTTTAGATTTGAGTTGGCCTAATGGAGAATATTTTGAGTGGAAATCCATAAGGCCCCTCTTCCTGTATTTTCTGACAGATCGGCCTCCTTTTCAAAGAAACCTTTCCATCAATTATCAATGAATCTGTAAAGCTTAAAGAACATTTTTATAACATTTGTAGACTTAAACAGTTAACAAAAGTTGTTTGCTGAATGATATTTTGGGAACTATGCTAAGGCCAGAATTCTTCAAGCCTTGGCCAGTATGGCTTTAAGGTAGTTGACCTGTAACAGTTCTGCAACCTTTTGAGTTGTTTGCTGAATGATATTTTGGGAACTATGCCAAGGCCATAGATCTTCAAGCCTTTGGCAAGTATGGCTTTAAGGTAGTTGACCCATTCCGCAACCTTTCGATCCTTTTTCACAATGTTGACCAAGGTTTCCTAAAGAAAAAAAATGATCTTAATGATGTTAAAGTTTATTACCTTCAAAACATTGCAGAACTATTACAGGTCCACTACCTTAAACAAATGGTCAAGAACTAAGCCATTACAAGATGTCAAAATTTTAGGAAGGTTCGAATTTAAGGAAGTTATAGATAACATATTCAAGTTGATAAAATTTTAGAAACCTTTATTTTTAGGAAAGAAAACATTGTGGACAATGAAAGAATCGTTTTAACAAGCAATTTTGATATTTTCCACAATGTTTTGTGAAGCAGTTTCTTCAAGGGCGTGAAAAAAGGTAGGATAGGGTAGGAATGGGTTTAAAAAAAAATTATCTTTAAACAATGATAAATGGATGGTAGTTCAAACAAAACAAAACATGTATGAACAAAATTAACAAGAAAGACTAAAAATATGACAGCTAGATGACAGCTGTCAATCAAAAATCAATCAACCTATCAAATATATCTCTTGGACTTAAAAATTTTGTAGAGCCCAAAAATAATGACAGAAATTTGAAAAGTTTGCATTTTATATAAGGACAACAGTGTGGTTGACACAAAGTAAACACACAATTTACATGTGACTGACATATACATGTGACATACACATGTGACAAAAATTACATTGATGACTGCTCATTAATTGAATCTTTAATTTAATTGGAAAAAGGATGTAGCAGCTGCACAGGTCCTGACAACATAATGTTACTTTTGATCTGCTGTTGTAATATAACAAGGTTTTGGGTACCCATTTATCTTTAGTTTGTGATAAAACATTGTAACTACAACCTATTCAAATATTAGTTACAGGGTTTTGGATGCTAAATGGGGATACAATGTTTTTGAAAATAGTAAGTTATCAATATAAATAACAAATATACAAACATGGACATGGTTTACACAGAAGATTTACATTGTACAAAAAATCAGCAGTTTCATTATTTGACCACAGTTTGGTTTGAAAATATTATGAGCAAAAATAAATATACATTGAGTATCAATATGAACAGAACTCCAGAAGGAGGGAATTTTTTGAAAATCGGAAAGAAATTTCCCTATAAATCCTATCTTGTGGGTACTCACTAGAATTGTCTTGTCATCAATTAGTACTCATAAAGAGTTAAAGAGTAAAGACATGGATTTTCATGGTTCTCTCCTATCATAAGTTCTGTTTGAACTCAAACTCATAACAGTTGTAAAGCGAAATAATAGAACAATTATCACATTTGATACTGGAAGAAGTAGATATAAAATCAGCAGTATAGTGTACAGTTACGTCCATTAATAGACCATTTTTATTAAGCAACCATTATTTAAATAATGTCATAAAAAGTCGATATTTTCTGGTCAAAAATATATTATAAATGAATCCTTTGTTGATAAAACTCATTAGAATTGTCTTCATGAGACGATTCTTTTGAGTTTTAACAACATAGGATTATCAAAATATTCCAAATAACATACTTATTCAATCAAAATAATGTGTCTTAATTTGTAAAAAACACCAGTACTAAACGACCATACTCTTTAACGACCACATTTTGGAGGTCCCATAAGTGGTTGCTTAATACATGTTTCACTGTATATCATACATTTACTAAAGTATAGTGAACCTTCTATCTTTGTTATTCCTAGCTTGGGTTTTCAAATTTAAGCTTTTAGACAATAAGTAATCAGTCATAACTCTATTTATTTTGTCATTACATGATTCTGCAACTAAATAGATTTTCACTTATTTTTTTAACAAGTAACAGGTGCCAAAGTTCTCCCCATTAATAGTCTGTATTGCTCTTGTGATGATGGACGCTCAAGCAAATTTTCATGAAGATTTCTTCAAATAAAAACAGAGATATGACCAAGGTTAAAGTTTGTGACACCAATGCTATCAACTCCACCGAAGTCACCATTGCCAAGGTGATGACAATACCTTTGGTTTTCCTCCCAAAAAAGCAAACATGCTAAGTATCATGAAGATATCTTCAATAACAACAAAAATATGACCAGGGTAAAAGTTTCTAATTAGACAACAACAACTACAGCAACAGCAAAGATGCTAATTTGATGACAATACCTGGGTTTTCTCCGAAAACAGCCAAGCTAAAAGCTCCTGGATCTTTTCAGATAATCAGAATACATGTAACTTGAAATTCTTTGAACCCATTCCAATGCTGTTTCTCTTGTCTAGGCACATTGGTCATAAAGCTGTGGAAAACATTGGGGACAAGGAAGAAATTGCTTATAACAAAGTAATTGTGACCTATCATGTGAAATGGGACCATCTGAGAATTTTGTTAAATGAGCCTGTGCGGAACATCTTCAACAATTTCATGTGTGCTCGCTCTCAAGACATTGACCAACATAAACAATCACATGATGCAATAAGAATATCCACTGACTGCCTGAAGAGGGTTTAAAACCTTATCTATCGCTAAAGCGCAACAGCAAAGACTTTTGTCAGCCTGTGTGAATGCACAGGCTGGCCAGACGCTTTGCTACACACACATATGAAAAGGCTGGCTCAAATAATATTTTGAAGAGAGATTGGTTAAAGAAAAGATCAACTGGTGATCGCATTACAAAAATCTTATGCATGGTAATGGTTATGGTTATCATGGTTATGATAATTCTACCGTAACAAAAAAATACATGTGCAGTCTGACAAGGATTTTCTTTTAGTATACAACTCAGATAGTCTCTTTTTGCATAATTGGTCAATATTCACAAAGTAATACACCCTAAAATGCAAGGATTTTCTGAATTCCATCAACTTGAAATTGTTATTTGCAACTTCTTTTAATTTAGAGTAATTTCAGTGTGCGTGCATGTGTGTGTGTGAGTGTGTGCGTGTGTGTGTGTGTATGGTAGATGGTTCATGCAAACATTTCTACTTGTTCAGATATCTAGCAAATTGCAGAATGACTTGTGATACATACAACTACCCTCTAATTCTCATATCTCATTTTTTTTGTAATGGGAAAGATAATTAACCCTTTCTAATGCTACCAGGGTTTTTATGTTTCTGTGATTTATTTTCTATATACGAAAATAAAAGAAAAAAGAAGAAACTGCTTGTACCAAGAATTTTCTTTTTTTTCCAATATTTTCTACCACATAGGATGCATGGTTTATTTCAAGTGACTCCTACTTCTTTCATTGGCATCTACAGCCTGTTTCAATCATGACCAATATAAAATTTTGAAAAAAAAAGCAAAGGGTTAAAACTATTTTGTGATTAACCCTATCAGAATATACTCTCAGTACCCTGTATATCTGGAAAGGTTGGTGGATTACTCATATTCTTCAGAGAGTTTACAACTCTCTCTCTCGGGAACTTCAATGACGACCAGTTACTGGATGACGATGATCTTGTATCTGGATGTGAATTCAGGATCATGTAAGCATCAACAGTGTGACGACGTTCCATAGCCTGTATTTTACCTTTAGAATCCAGAGCGATATCAAATACTTGTGGATTCTGTACAAGACTGTTCTTAACTAGAAATGAGTTGACATCATCGCACAAATGTAATGATACCTCACTCTTTCCCTTCACCTCATCCCCGTATTTCTTTTTTAAGTGAACATCAGCAATATGTTTGGGTTTAAAAATGAAAGGCCTGTCGGTGAGAGATATGTCATCTAACATACCTTTCTGGATAATTTCTTTGGGCAGATTTGGTTTACGTAATTTCTTCTTAGTATCAATAGACCCTGGTTGCACATCTTTCCTGTAAAGCCTTGGCCCATGGCGACCATCATAAAACTTTGGAGCAGATTCCACTAAAGGCATCATTGTATATTCATCTCGCGGATAATCATCTGTAAGGTTTGTAATGTAAGGAGGATCATCTACTTTCAGTGGTATCTTCCAGGGGTTTGGGTTAACAAATCCCGTGATTTTGGATCGTTTTTCGATGATTTCCGTCTGTTTGTTTAACTCACTTTCTTCATAAAGACCATCGTCCAGTTCTTCTTCCTCAAACTC
Source organism: Fragum whitleyi (assembly GCA_948146395.1). Lineage (NCBI taxonomy): Eukaryota > Metazoa > Mollusca > Bivalvia > Cardiida > Cardiidae > Fragum > Fragum whitleyi. Next base: position 29,599,410 of record OX411555.1, read on the forward strand.
CAGGTTTGGTTTCCTGCTAACGGATGACGGCTGACGAGCACTTTTGGCAGTGGGGATAGAATCAGGTCTTCTATCTTTAGACCCTTGTTTAATGTCTGATCCAGCAGCTTTAGAGGATATACTGTTTGGTTTCATGAGGGATTCTTTTATTTCCTTTTTATTCTCTTTTTGTTTCTTTTCATCTTTATTGGGTTTAGGACCAGTAGGCATGTCTTTATCAAACCTGAAACAAATAAACACTTTAAAAGCCTTATCCTGCTGCGTTTGAATTTTGTTTTGATCAATTTTTCAAACATTCCTTAAATTCCTGCTTGAACATCGCGGAGAAGTTTCCTATTGAACTCTTTGAAAGTAACTGACTTTGCTAGGTGGCAAAAATAAGTCACATCAAAATACTAGAGCCCCTTGAGCAGCTGATTTGCACCACAGGCCTGAATCTACTGATATGATTAGATGAGAATTGAAGTGAATAAATGAATTAATGTTTTTTTTTCAAGTAAACATGTGTTTTTAAGAAAAACATGCTGAAATATTTCTACAAAGAAAAAATCAAGATCAAATTAATAAATAACATATAGAAAATTGACCTGCGTCTGTCAAATATATATTTTTCATCTAATCACAATTATTTTGGGCCCTCTGATAATGGTTCATCTAAGAATCATTCCAGTGAAATTTGGTTCATATCCATCAGTTAGGTTCTGAGAAAATAATTTTCATAGTTTCCACTATATGACATATAGAGAAATGACCTCCGCCCATAAAAGACATCTTTCATCAAATCACAGGGATTTTTGTAGACTGATAAAGGGTCACTTAAGGATCATTCCAGTGAAATTTGGTTGATTAACATCAGTTAGATTCTGCGAAAATGATTTTCAAAGTTTCCACTTTATAATATATAGAGAAATGACCTCTGCTCATAAAAGACCAATCACAAAATATTCTTGTAAAATGATTAAGAGTCATTAAAAGATCATCCCGAAAAATTTGGTTGATATCCATCTGTCAGATTCTGAGAAATTGATTTTCAAAGTTTCCACTAAAAAATTTAGAGAAATGACCTCCACTTTAAAGGAAATATTTTTCATCGAATCAAAATATTTTTTGGAGACTGATAAAGGGTCACTCAAGGATCATTCCAGTGGTTGATATCCATCTGGTAGATTCTGAAAAAAGTCTAATATTTTTCTTTGTCTAGAGGCTGATATTATGGTCAAAGAAGCATGTACAAAGTTTCTAAGCAATCGCTTGAGAAGAAACAGAGATATAACACATATACATCATTTGCACATAAAATCTTAACCAAGATTTCTAAGTCTGAAAATGGTCAAAATTCCACTAAGATTTGGCTGAGATTTGACACAGTTGCACATAAAACCTTAACCAAAGCATTACACTGAAGCTGACATCAACGCCAACGCCAAAGTCCCAGTGACCGGAATAGCCCCCAATTCTAAGAATAGTCATGCTAAAAGTTATTCCAACTTATGATTAATATTCAGACTATTAAAGTCACCCTGGTTTAATGGTAAAATACAATCGTCTCTTTTGTATTTTCTATTTTCTTTGTTTTTGAGGCACAAAAGAACAAAAAGAAAAGATATAATCAAGGATTATTGCTCTAACAAGTTGGATCCTAAGTAACAGGTCAATGCTTTGAAGGTTAAGGTAAATAAGCTTTATTTCAAAATTTAATCAATTGTATAGATACTTGACAATGTAAACTTGAAACATTAGATCATCAGTGTGAAACCAAGCACTTGTGCATTCAGCTTGTCCTAGCAGAGTTTCAAGGTGTTGGTCACCTAACCATAAAACAAGTTCATACTTGCTAAGCACTTCAGTCCTTTGGTTTTTGAATTCCCTTATTTACACGCTGTAACAATAATTGCCAGCTAATTTTTAAAGAACCCAAAATACTGAAAAGTAGACTCCCAAAATTCCATCGCAACTAATCCACACCATGCCAGGAGAAAAAATGCACAATACCTACCCTCTTTCCTCCAGCCATTTTCTAAAGGCCTCTTCACTGAAATGTTCATTTTTGGCCTTGAATTCGGCCTCTAATTCAACCTCTCTCAGAACCTGCTGCATCTTTAGTTTTCTCAACTGACGCATTTCTTTGGCCACCTGATCTTTACCCTGTTGCCACATTTCTGCTGCTATAATCCTGAATGAGACAATAAACACAAACTCTTTTATCTTTTCAAGTAAGTAAAAGAGTACTTTTGTCACAATATTATGCTCCCTCTGGAATATTTTACACAAAGGCCTCATTTTCTTTAATGCAGCAAATTATTACCTTATACAATTTCAAAATGTGTGGAGTCAGCTGACGTGAACAATTCGGGGAAGCTTTCACCCAAATACATCCATAAATGTAGGAGGGGTAGCATCATAGTCCATTTGCCTTCTATATGGACCAAAATTTTACCAAATTTCTCTAATATGAACAGGTCAAAACTTATTCTGCTAATCATATCAATTTTTCGATCTAATACGAGGGTGAATAAAAAATAACGTAGACTTGCGTTACAGAAATTTTGATTTCACAGTCTTTGAAAAGAAAACTACACTATTATTAAATTGAGGCATTTTTCTTTTTGTCGTGTAAATTTGGCTGAAATCCAACTTGTTGGTCACTTGTAGCAACCATTCTAAAACATGCAGTCATTTGGTACCGGCGCACGGTAACAACGTCAATATGACGCTACGGTATTGCCAACTTCCGTTGAAAGTCAGCACTTTTCAAAATACTCAACTCAACAATAAACAAGGTTTCTGTATCACCTATCCATTAGATAAGTGCTATTTTCATATCCATCTAACCTAAAATGATGAACTCAAATGTGTAATGTGTCTTAAGGATACTGGACTGATGATGATCTGTGACAATTACAGTTCAAGGAGACGTTTTCCATTACTCAAATGTGTCATCCTTCAGAAACGCTCTCCATTCTAAAACAAACCTTCTAAACCATTCAAAAAGAAGGTATCTGCTTACATTTAAAGACCTTTGAGCATAATTTATCATTTTAACCTCTCGATTAGGTTTTCCATAGGTACAGTAGAACTTTATTATTTCCCGGTTGCCAATGGCTTTGCCAGTGCCTTCATTTCGGAGTTAAAAAATTGACGCATGCCCTTATCTTACTGACTTTGAATTCGATAATACCGAATGGATTATGCTTAAATTTTAAACATCCTAACAGATTACGCCAACACGTAAAAAGGGCGAAGTTTTGAAGGGTTTGGTCCGAATTGTGGGGACAAATACGGGTAGTAACACTAGGAAGTAACGTTACAAAATTGGTTGCGCCGGTGGCACATATCCAGGAATATCAAATGTTGGATTTTTACACATCATAGTCATAACAAACTTCTGTAAATTTAGAATTATGCCAACATTAAATGGTTTGAGACGTGTACAAAATTTCATTTACTTACGACGGGCAATTCCAAAGTTATGGTAAAAGTCCACGTATTTTTTGATCCATCCTCGTACAATGATTTTCAGAATTTTTGGATGTAAAATAATGATTTTGTCCATCCGTCTAAGTGTTAACTTCCAGCCTATCCTACCTAGCAAATTGTCTCTCAAAAAAAAGTTCTGATTTGCATAGGGGTAGACTAGTGTTTGATTTTTAGAGAGCCATTTTTGTATCAAGTTGAGTAGTTTTACAAAATGAATTTTGTCTGCGTAATTGTTGGGGACATCAAAATGAGTCTAATCCATCTTTGTACAAAAATTATTAGATCAGAAATTGACAATCATCTATATATTTTCTGAGTGTCACCAAAAAACCCCAGCAAATAGGCAAGTTCTAACAGTACAATACACGTGATGTCCAAGTCTAAAATGATGTGATCTTTGATATGCTTATGAACATGTCATAATAAGAAAAATGGTCATTTATTTTGTCCAAAGTTAAGTATAAAACCACATGTTTTTACTTTATGTTTACATGTTCTTATTAAAAACCGCCTTCTCCACCCCTCTTGTTTAAGAGAAGAAAATGCAAAAATATTAACAAAACAATTATTTTGAAACCATTTTTTCTCAAAAATATTTTTGAGGAATGGTAATGAGGAAAATCTAAGATATTACCTAACATACAACATTTTTATCGACACATTTTTGTGTAATTGATGAAAACATTGGTCCTTACAAAAGTCAAACAGATTATAACAAGATATACCAGATTTTTCATGCTATTTTTTGAGACAAGCCATTCTTAATGCTATCTAGATTTGAATGGTCATTAAGCGAGTCTTGGTGAGCTGCAGCACTTGGACTTACATTCTAACTCATACCTATTTATACACCTCACCTTTGTTGAGAGGAGCAATGTGGAGTTAATTTTTTTCTCAGAAAACTATGCGTTGTGAAGTATTTTACTTAAATACTTCATATTTTGAAGAAAAATATGTAAGAGTAAGTTATCAAACACAGTGAGATGTCTTCAAAGAGAACAATTTTCATACTCACACTTACTCGAATCATACAATAACTCAAGAAATTTGATTTGGCTCTTGTCTGTTCAAGCCATTGCGAGACCAATGTACTTGCACTCTATAATATTGTATATTTTCTGCTTTCAACAGAGCTATAGATAGAGGGGGTATTTTGGATTTCTAATTTAATTATTTGAATCGTACTGGAATTGTCTCAATGAGGCCATTCAAATGAGTACCCACAACATAGGGTGTCAATGAGAAATAAGGATTTTACACTGGAAATACCCCCTCTTATCTGTACCTCTGTTTTCAAGCATAAATATCTTCATATTTGTCTACTTTGTTAACCGTTATCCAGCTCAAAGCTGAATTTAGATTTTACTTATAAAAATGTGGCCACCTAACAGACATTTCAACTATTCTGGCTTAAGATTTTGTCACAAGAATTGGGTAAAAAGCAGGTAGTGTAGGCTAAAATCAAATTTGCATCACTGTGCAGGCTGACCATAGTTGATATGGCCTAACAAAGCTTTGTGTACTGCAGTTTTATGTCATAGATAGTATGGGAAGGGATATTTCCATGAGTAACCTACCTTGCACATTTCCTATGTCCCCAGAGTTTGGCCAGGTCTAGAGGTGTATGATTCCTACAGTCTTCACCATCTATCTTTGCCCCATGGTCTATTAACATCTTTAAACATTGGACATGGCCCTCACTGGCAGCCTGATGGAGTGGGGTTATACCATCCTCATTACCACTGAAGTTGATAAAAGATCATACATGTATAATAAGATAACACTGCCTACTGAAAAAACCTTTAATCACCCAATACAGCATTTTCTCTGTTAAGAGTTCCCTCCCTAAAAGAAGTTCCCCTTACACCATTTACTAAGAAAATCCATTTAAATTACCTGTTTTTTTTCTCTTATTTGAGGTAAATTTCCTCGTAGCAACCACTTAATAACAGTTACTACCCTAATAACTCAGTTTGGGGGCAGCCAAAAGTCAACCCATTTTTGTTTGAGAGCTCTTTGAGAGTAGAATCAAAACATATTAACGCAACCAAATAAGGCTTAATGAAAGCAAATGATGTTGATCCTAACAGGCTAACAGTAGTGATGGGCAGATTAATAGATTATAATCAATAATCAGTTGGTTTGGGCTTTTAATTGTGATAATTGACTTAGAGATTTCATAATGGATTAATCAGTTACTAACACATAAATGAAAGCCATTATATAGTGTTTTTGAAACCATTGTTACCAACATCAGTTTGATGACTCAGTGTGAAACAGTTGTAACTGCCTACATGTTTATAGGCAGTTACAACTGTTTCATACTGATCCATGAAGTTAGTGGGAAAATCTGCAGAAAGAGTCTTAAGTTCATTAGTTTTAACTTAATGTTCACATTCTATTCTTCAAAGGATGATGCTGGGACTGCTGTATTATTAATTTCTAAGAAAATGATTGTTCAATCGATCATGAGTTGATTTACTCCTCAAACTAAAAAAAAAATTATCGGTTGTAATTTGAAACCAATTACCCAACACTAGGTCTAACATTTTGATTGCAATCTACCGGTATGATGCTTCTTTGGAGATGTCTGAGATACATAGAGTATATTGAATGGGTGGTCACTGAATACTGAATTTATTAAACGAGTCATCTATAAACAGATAAAAACGAGGCTGCGCCGGGTTTTTATCTGTTTTAGACGACGAGTTTAATAATAAATTCTGTATTTTATGACCACAAATATGATATTCTGTTTATAATATGAACCAAATTATAGCAAAAAATCGTCAAAATTCTTGAAATTCAACGTTTCAATTTTCCGCGAAACTTATAATGGCGTTTAAAAATGACGTCACTAAACATAAATTATGACGTCATTTTCGTGGTTACAAAATAGCATTTCTATTCGCTCTGAGCTCATTTGCATAGTTATTCCACTAGTGTAATAACACCTGTGTAATATAAAAAATATTCAACGGGATTATTTCACTCCGGCGACGTAGGTCATATTATAAATAGGGTCTATACAATATCGAGTAACGAGTTATCATCTGAACCAATGAACCTACATTGAAGCATCAGCCTTCTTGTCAATAAGGTACTGTAGACACTGTATAGCTCGCTTCCCTGTCTGGTTACTGATACACAGATGAATGGCTCTCCATCCAGTACTGCTTGCCAGATCTATGTTGAACTTATATTTCTCTATCAACAATTTCAGGCATTCTAGTCTACCATGGATGGCAGCTAAATGAAGAGCTGTCAGACCCTGAAAATAAAGGGCAAGTGGATTAAAAAACAAGAGCTGTCGGAGGACAGCAAAGCTCGACTATTCCTAGTGCTGGATAGTAACAGCAAATCTATATCGACATTGGAAATTCAATAAAATGAAATTCAAGAGAAAAGAATCTGTTTCTAGAGGCTGATATTATGGTCACAGAAGCATGTGCAGAGTTTCAAAGCAATAGCTTTAGTAGGAACAGATATACAACTAACATAAAACATTTGCATGTAAAAACTTAACCAAGATTTTCTAAGGCCAAAAAGGGTTAAAATTCCACTAAATTAAATATCAGAGTAATGAATCTTTTTCTGTGGGCTAATATTATGGTCAAAGAAGCATGTGTAAAGTTTCCAAGCAACAGCTGTAGTAGAAATAGAGATATTACACAAATACAACATTTGCACGTAAAAACTTAACCAAGAATTTCTAAGTCCATAAAGGGTTATAAATCCACTAAATTCTATACCAGAGAATTGAATCTTTATCAAGAGGCTGTTGTTATGAACATTGAAGCATGTGCAAAGTTTGAAAGCAATAGCTTTAATAGAATTAGAGATATAACTGATGTACAACATTTGCACGTAAAAACTTAACCAAGAATTTCTGACTCTGAAAAAGGTTAAAATTCCACTAAATTCAATATCAGAGTAATAAATCTTTGTCAAGAGGGTGATATCATGGTAACAGAAGCATGTGTAGAGTTTCCAAGCAAAAGCCTATGTAAAAATAGAGCTATATCTGATGTACAACATTTGCACGTAAAAACTTAACCAAGATTTCTAATTCTGAAAAGGGTTAAAATTCCATTAAATTCAATATCAGAGTAATGAATCTTTGTCAAGAGGCTGATATTATGGTCACAGAAGCATGTGCAAAGTTTCAAAGCAATAGCTTTAGTAGAAATAGAGATAGTACAGAAATACAACATTTGCACGTAAAAACTTAACCAAGATTTCTAAGTCCGAAAAGGGTTAAAATTCCATTAAATTCAATATCAGAGTAATGAATCTTTGTCAAGAGGCTGATATTATGGTCACAGAAGCATGTGTAAAGTTGCAAAGCAATAGCTTTAATAGAAACAGAGATTTTAAACACTTGCACGTAAAAACTTAACCAAAGCATTACGCCGACGCCGACGCCCGGGTGACTGGAATAGCTCCCCTATTCTTTGAATAGTCGAGCTAAAAATATGAAAACTTATAAAACTCTCTGAAAACAGAGGTACAGATAAGAGGGAGTATTGTAAGTATAAAATCTTTATCTTTTATTGAAACACTATGTTGTAGATATCCATTTGAATTGTGAGACTATTCCAATGTGTGCCCACAATATAGGATTGTGCAAGTATGGTTGAAACAATCTAATTTGAAATCCAAAATACCCTCTTTATCTGTTGCTCTGATAAAATATTATGAAGCTTTTCAATGGGTAAAGGGACTCTCCAAATTTCGTTAGGGTAATGAACTTTGATCCCCTATTGTAGAAATTCTGTATGGTGAAATGTCACATTAAGATGCGAGCATATAAAACAGAAATAGGAAAAAGAATTATCTAATTTCAGACAAATTTCATCTGACCAATTTTTTTGAAAATTTGTTTAATGCTATTTTTTCGGGCCGCAAATTTTTGAAAATTTAACTTAAATTAAATCACATGTTTCTAATTCATTTTGCGTCATTTTGGTGTTTTCTTTTGAATTGAATCATCTTAAATAAGATCACGGTAAGCACTTAAGAAGATGATGGGTCATTTTTGAAAAACGCTCAAAAACATCATTTTAAAAACCTCATGGTAACGTTAATTTTGAATTAGATGTCAAAACATATATACCGTTGAGATGGCGATAAGACAAAGTTTCCATAGATACCAATCTTTATGCACTTATCTCAAAATGACCCCCTAGTGAGAAATTTCTAAGGGTCAAAATAGGATAACTTCAGATTTTTGAGGGTCAAAAGTCTGGTTAAAGGGTCAAACATGAGCCCTGCCAAAACTATTTTATTTTCAATTATTTATTAAGCATTATTGTTACAAATACATTTAAATTTAATCTTCATTCCGTCTTGATAAAATTTGGGTATGCTCAGCTCATTAAAAAAGAATAAATTGAAATTTAGGAATCATCAAAAGAATTAAACATATATTAAACATATATTCATACAATGATTCAATATATTATTATCAAAAACACAAAATGATATCTTTGAAATAATAAAATTGAATATATTTAAGTAGAACTGTATCATTTGTATAAAACTGATACATATTTAATGCTACATAATTTATCTTACTATAGACTATATATTGGGGCAAAGTTGACCGGGCCTTGCTCACTGGTTACCAAGTGTGTGCACACCTTTATAATACACACTATATTATCTATATACAGGTTGAGTTCAGAGGATGAGTTTTCAACATGCAGATAGACAATCCAATTAGGATTTTGATTTCAAAAATGGCTCATTTAAACAACTTATGGGCCTTTCCGAAAATATAGAAATGGATTTATCGAACTTGAATACCCTCCGGTGCAATGAAACAACGAAACAGTCATAACTCTCCGAAAAATCCATTTCTGTGTAGCAAATTTCAGATCGATAATACGGCTGATTTAGGAGCGTCTTTGAAATCAACGCGAAAATACATGTTTCTGGGCCTTTCCGAAAATACAGAAAAAAAGTAATCAGGCCTATTACTACTCTCCAGTGTATTTGAACATGGAGACGGTCGTCAATCTATTTCTGGGTAGCACATTTCTGATTCAAAATGGCTTAGAAAAAAATCCTTCGGGTCAGGACTAAACAGGGACACCCAATACTGTATAATTAGGGTCCGTGTATAAACCCATTACTAGACCACAAAATTTCAAGTTAGTCTAAATCCAAAGAGTATGCAAACAATATTTTTTAGCAGATAAAACGTCAAAAGAAAACATTAAGAACAATTTCTCTTATTTCATTTCAGTATATCTTAATAATGCAGTCGAATTTGACGTTTAATGGATCAGATTGTCGAACTGATATATTTTAAACCAATAATTTTATGTCCCTAGAAATTAAATTTGACTTTTTTGATTTCAATTTGATAAAGAAAAAAAACGAAGAAAGGAGACTTTGATTTATTAGGTGAAATGTAATATGGTATGTTTTTTTTCTTCTTGATAAAGTGTCGATGTCCGTCCATGAAAATTATTTGACACGTCTTTAGAAAACAACATTGATTTGGTTGTTTGAGTGAATTTCTTTCAAGATTATCACCATTTTTATAATTGAGATGTTTTCATTTTATCATCATTTTATCATTGGTCATTTTAAGGTCACAACCGTCTTTTTATCATCTCGTTACTGATTACTGATCATCATAAACATCATCTTGTCATTTTTCGTCTGTTCAGAAGGCCTCATTGTAAATAAGTGTTTCATTATTTATGTCAAATCATGTCTAATGATGTTGACTTAATGAGTTACCTTCTATAAATAAAGAATTTATTATTATTATTATTATTATGATAATTCATTCTCATTATTTCAATAAAAGCCCTGGTATAATCGTTTGTAACAAAACAAACACGCTGATTAGCAATAAACCAGACGACAAAAATGAAAGGCGACCAAATTTAGTTATATACAAATATAAGCTTAAAGTGTGGAAATAAAAGACAAAGACCGTTTCGTGTAATTTCAAAAATGTTGAAATAATTCCACTCAGTTGGTATTTCATGTCTAATTGATCCAAATTAATTTATGTTCTTATATCGAAATTGGCTTTTAAGTACATGTAAAAACGTACTCACAATTTTCGTAAAGACTTTTCTATTTTTTTTTTCAAATCACAAATAATTATGCATGTCGTATTACAAGCATGCATTTCGAGGGTTAACCATAAATGTTCAAGTTGAATAATTAAATAAAGATTCTTTTCTGATCTGTTCAAATTTTCGTTTAACTCTAGCCTCATACGAATCCATAATATAATCCAAATTCTACTTTTGTCGAAACATAGTAAAATCTCTTAAATAAAATTTTGTTTTATCTATCTCCTTGTTAATTTTTGATGAAAAAAAAACAATTACGATAACGTAATGTCATATGCCACGTGCGCCGCTTCATTGTCAACAGTGCGATGTTTATTTAACACACATGTTGTAACTTATGTCTGCTACTGTCGTGGTTTACCGCTCTTTGATCCCGATGGGGTCCCTGGTCCATCGAAAACCCTTTCTACAAAATAACTAACGCATACATACAAAAAAAAGATATGATCATATTTTTCTAAAATTATTATTTATTTTCGGTCACTACAGCCGTATTTCATGAGTGTCTAATCATTGAAAATAAGCAGGGCATGTCATTTGCATTCAGTGCCAAATGTATGCTCTTAGCTCAACCCTGTCCTATTCACACTTTAATTTAACAAGTATACAACAAAGGCAAAATGAAATTTTGAACAGTGCTGAAAGTGGGCTTGTGCCGAATAAAACTGCTTGATTCTAAATGAATATTTCATACATGACCCCTATACCGAAAAGAACATGAAACCAACTTTAACCTAGTCTGACGTATCTATGCAATTAACAGACTACGCTGACATTTTCTTTGTTCCATACGCGGTGTGAACATTTATTTTGTCTAAAAAAATCACTGCTGTGAAAATTAACTTTGCACACAAAGAAATGAAAAAATTGTGCGGTAAAATATCACAAACGCTAACATATCCATAAGGCTTCATTAACTGAAAGATCGCCTATACGACGGTTTCAGTTCATTTTTTTTGCCACGAAGTTTCAATATCGATATAGACTACCACCATTTCTTCAACATATTTGTAAATTTCAATAAGATAAAGCGCCAAGTGATAAATTTATTCTTTTTATTAAATTCTGTCTCAAGCATATATTTAACTTTGTGTTTTCTAATAAGAAAAAGAAACATCATAGTTATTTTTATTTCATGATTGGATAACTTTTAAGAATACAAAAATTGGGTTAGTTTGAATTGCGATTACGACATTTGTAGCAACTCGAACAATGATTTATATAGATGAACAATTATTTACTATTGAGCCGGCTACATATTGTACGATTTTAGATTATTTGATTACATTTGGATTTCTATCGAAAAATACTTAACTAGATAAATAAATGATCTAATAAAAGAAATTGTACAAACAATGAACTATCTGTAAAATTACTTCAATGAAAACGAAAGTTGCAAAAATAAAACGCTTTTAAACAATTATTAGCGGCATTATTGTTTGCAAACGGACTGTCATCCGTAATCTTTCAATGCTTTCTATAAAGATTTGCTACCCGAACAAGGGAAGTCACTCTAGTGGATTATAGAGAAAAAGGGAGGTAAACCACTTTTTCGGAAAGGCCCATTCTAGCAACCTTTTTCATCAATAGCTTATGTTGAAAAATAGGATAAAAACATATGATGCTAACTTGCATACACAAAAACCTTGAAAACAATCAATCAGGATAAAAACCTGTCAAACTTGATTTTACAGGAAAAGTTACACAAAGATCCCTTTGCGGCTTCTCCTGCTTCTAGATAACATGTGTGAAATATTGGAATAACCAAAAACAAAGAGCAGGACAAAAACCGTCAAAGTTTATTTGTTTTCACAATGGCAGCCTACATGGAGAATGATAACCTTGCGAGATTTCTCCATTTTGTTTTGTTTTTATTTATTTTGTTTTTTTAATAGATTGTATCTGTCATCTTAATCAAAATTTAGATTGTAGTAAATGTAAAAGTAGGATAAGAATTAGCCTTACAGTTAAAAAATTGCACAATTCTGCTTAGAATCTTGTGTCAGTGACGTTTGTTTTACCCTCTGCAAAGTCATTGTGCACTTTGGGGAAATAATACATTAGTTTTACCAGCTAAATCAACGTCATTGTTATTGCATTTTAATGTCGGAATTATAGGTGGGATAAGAATGGAAAGAGATAAAATTATAGCAATATCCGCAGTGCAACTTCAAAAATATTGTAACTACAGATACTTTTACTAAAGCCATGTCATGCAACATCTTGAAGGAATGGCATCCTTTTGGATTTAGACCTGGCATAGTGGCTCTAATACAAGCACCCTCCTGTATTGCCCCCCCCCCCTTTTACACACATTTTTTACAAAGAAAGACCAATTTCAGTTTATTAAAAAAAAGTAAGAATTGTATGAGAATTTTTCACCTATATTTCTTCTTAACAATCATTTAATAACTAAAGTTTAGAGTAAATCAATCTGGGAAAAAGTATCAAATAGCCATCAAGTTGATCAATACCCTGTCTTGCTCTTCTGAAAGTTAATTATCATTTGTATAGCTCCTGGGAGCGTTTATTTCACTTATTATGACACTTGTTGGTTTTTTCACAGTGACAATACTTTCGGAATTAACAAAGGTCAACAAAAGAATTTTTTTGTTTGCTTTGCACACATATACCTTTGAAGTATTAAAAGCATTCTTAAACCCTATTAAAAAATAGAGAGAATGGATCTGATAGACACATAATATTAAATTTGATATACCGGTAGGTCCAATCATTCATACCACATCCATACAGCAGAAGACCTGGATGTAGGAGCTTTATTGTCTCAGTCAGTAGCTTATGTTGAGTAAATGAGTAAATCAAGTAATAGAATGACCCTTTCATAAAATTATTTTTCCCAACCGTAGGTCAAACCTATTATTATATTATTTAATTTAGAAACAGTAGAATCATGATATATGATTTTGTTTTGAAAATTTATGCAAGATTTATCTATTGATGAAATTTTAATATAAGCTAATGAAAAAATGTTATTAGGATAGTTCATAGGGTTATTCTTGTGAAAGAATGGAAAATCTGATTTGGACCAAATAGTGGGCTGTTTAAACCAAAACATTGGCTGTTAAGACTTTGAAGTAAATAAGGGCGGAAAAGATGTGCTGGACATGGGACTCGAACCCACAACCCCTAGAACACTAGCACGGCCCTCTACCAACTGAGCTAACGGGCACCTGGTCATGAGTCTACTCACTGTCGATCACTACACTCATCCCCCTTTTAACCAATGGGAGCCAGTCCAATACCGCTCCCAAATGATTGAACCTAGCGTTCTCTGTTTTCCTCTGACACCATTCAAGTAAATAAGGGCTGAAAAGATGAGCCCGACATGTGACACGAACCCGCGACCCCCGAAACACTAGTAAGGTGCTCAACCAACTGAGCTAACTGGGCACTTGGTCATAAGTCCACCCGATCACTACAACTCTCAGGTTTGACTTTTGCCATTTTTTACTTCACCGAACAGGATAACCACAATATCAATATAGTTTGCATATTTCTTTTATCAGGGGAACCAGTCAAACCGGCCCCTCGTCAAACCGGCCCCTCGTCAAACCGGCCCCCGGTCAAACCGGCCCCAAAACGGTCAAACCAGCCCCAAAAAATAGTCAAACCGGCCCCTCAACTCAGAAAAACGGTCAAACCGGCCCCAAATCGGTAAAACCGACCCCAAGAAATATTCAAACTGACCCCTATTTATTTTCTTTTTTTGTTTGATACAATAATTTTACTTTAATATTTTGAACCTACGAACTCTTAATAATCTTGGTCCATGATAAAACATATTTTAGAGTCCCCACATAAAAAAACTTAAGCTTAATTATGTTATTTTGTGCGCTAAATGTATGTTGTAAAAAATAAATATATCAGGATATTTTGAATAAAAAAATCGGCTCTATTGTACAGATTTGTTTTGTCAATGTAATGCACAAGAAATATGTAAAAGAAAGTAAAAGATATTAGCGCGTTTGTCTTTCCAAAAAAATATCACAGAGCATTACGTTTCTATATAATTATCACCATTTATTGTCTTAATTATATCGGGGCCGGTTTTAGGGGCCGGTTTAACCTATGGAAAATCGATATTGGGGCCGGTTTGACCGATTTGGGGCCGGTTTGACCGGGGGCCGGTTTCACCAGGGGCCGGTTTGACTGTAAAGCTTTATCAGAAGTTCTTATAAATTAAAGGCTTTGAAATGCATTTATTTACATTCTTGTCGAAGTTAATTTCTCCTTTTTGGACGTTTTGGTCCCGAAGACTCTGCCGAAGCCACTCCACGTCGCCGATGGCAGCTGCCATGAATTCGTCATCTTGAATCTTTTTATCATTACCAACTCTTGTCCGCCTACGACGGAATGGCCTTGCCGAACCAGAGCCAACGGTCTGGGTTTGATTCTCCTGACTCATGTGTCAGCAAACATCCGACGAACCCAAAGCGCACCTTGGTTGGGAATGAAAACAAAAGTTGTTGTTGTTTCTAATCTTACGACGGAAGTAAAAATTAAACGAAAACAATTAATATGTAAAATAATTTTGTTATCTGCATTTCAAAAAGAATAAAACGAAAAAAAAATATTCCTACAGTGGAAAAATGAGACAAGATTTCTTTTTCTTTCTTTCTTGGAAATATTATAGATAAAAAGTGATATTTCGTCAGAGAAAAGTTATCTTTTTTAAGCACGGGCACCTTGTCATTTTCTCCAGTCAAAATCTTATACTGTTTAACCACATTAAATGATTATTACCGATTTTCATAGAGAGATAATGGTGGTTCAATGATTTTCCCCAAAAAATGATTTTATAAAAAATGAATTAGTATTTCAAAATCCGGAAGTAGTAACAAAATCATTTCCTTAGCAACCGACTCAAAATGGTTGCCGAATGAGCTTCAAAGGAGAAATAAAAAGTCTAAACTTGAAAATTCCTTAAGAAAAGCTTGAAACGTAGAGATAATTCTTAACCCTTAAATCAGTATTTATAGAAATAATATGGCAACAACAGACAGAACGTCCCAGAGTGTGAAAGAGGCGCGAGAACTCTATGAATTGAAACAAAAAGCAGCAAAATTTTATGCAGAAAATGGAGTTCCACAAAAAATGGAAGAAATCCTTAATACTATGTTTTATGACAACCCAAAAGATGTTTATGGATACTTGGTAAGCAGGATCGCTATGATTTGAAGTGTAACCTGCAAGGCAATATTTGAATCCGTAGGGAGCTGGTACATCTACCCATAGTTACATGTCCTTAGTTTCTCACACCAGTACAGCAATATTTCATCCAAGCCACCAGTTGCTGATACCATCTAAGTGATCTTTTTATCAAACCCATTGGTGGAACACAAATGTCAGATAATAGTTGACTAAGCTGTTTTTTTAGCTCCTCTTGCCGAATGCCACTGGGGCTATTTTTATAGTGCTGTGTTTGTCGTGCATGCATCCGTCCCAAGCGTCGGTTGTAAACTTTTTCTTTGAAATTTTTCTCCTCAGAAACTACTGGATGAATTTCAACAAAACTTCACAGGAATGATCCTTGGGTGACTCTCTTTCAAAGTTGTTCAAAAAAAGTTGATCCAATGAAAAACTTGGATAAAATGGATTTGGCTCATTTCTAAATATGGTTAAAAGTCAGGTTTCTCAGATTTTAATTGATGGATACCAATTAAATTTTACATGAATGATCCTTGGATGACCCTTTATCGGCCTACAAAAAATTATTGTGATCGGAGGAAAAATATGTATTTTATGGGCCGAGGTCATTTCTCTATATGTTATGTAGTGGAAACTTTGAAAATCGTTTTCAACATCAGAAGAATCCAAAATATCTAAAAATCTAGTCAAATTACTAGAATTTCAAGCCTGTGGAGCAACTTAAGCCATTCATGGCTTTCTAGTTTGAAATCACAACCCCAGGATTGACAGCCCAATGTGTTACCGCAGTGCTAGACAGCCTCAGATCATGATTGTTGGTTATCTACAGTAAGCAAGAAATTTAACTCACTGAAACTAATATTTGATCCCTTTTGGAATAGAACCACTTTCTCTTAACTATGTTCCCATAAAAGTATAACAAGGCCTTGCAAATGAACACTATTCATACATTACCAGTACCTGTCTACACTGTGTTGCTCTTTGCAACTGCTGCTATATTTGACATTTAGATTACTAAATAAAAACAATTGCACTGGATGGATTAAAACACATTTTTCTACAATACAATGCAAAAGTTTGTTTTAAAGTTGGTTTTGTATCAATTAAGATAAGTGACCACTATCATCTAACATGAAGATTATGACTTCATATCTTATTTACAATTTGATTATGAACAAATTATGATACAGTGTATTAAGAAATATAATCTTCCTTCTTTTTTTGCAGGCAAATTACTTTCAAACTTTCTCTGCAACACCAACAATAACTCAAGTAAGTCATTTATTATTTACATTTATGGACGAGTTTCAAAATAATTTTGCACATTTGTTTTTTGTGGTGAGTATATTGATATGTGAAGAGTTAGTTTTGATATGACCTGAAGGTCAATTTCAAGGTCACATGCCAATTTCTTGTCCAGATCAGTATATTTTCTTCTACAATTACATTTATCAATGGATTTCAAATTATCTTGTCTTCAACCTATGAATTGATGCTTGTAGATTTATGTGGGATAGCAGCTGGAGGCTGGAAAAAGATGTAATGGTAGTACATGTACTTTGGTGGGAAATACCAGGAATCCATTGTTAGGTGCTCCAGTGCAGAGATATAACTGAAAGATTATTGAAAGCAGGTGAAACCCCATTCAAACAAACAAAAAAAATTAACTTGACACAGTTGTATACCTTTATGAATTACAGTGTCATGCGAATAGTTTATTTGGAAATGCCAAAGGTCAAATTAATTTGTTTGATTGAGTTTAACGCCGCTTTCAACAATTTCGCAGTTATATCGCGGAGGTTGGAACACCTAACAATAGATTGCTGGTATTTCTTTCACCTGTACTACCATTACACCCTTTCCTAGCCTCCGACTGCTATCTCTCAGAGGTTTAAGATTATCTACCCATTGGTGAGAGACAAACGTCTGAAAGGATATTTGCCGCCACCGGGGATCGAACCCACGACTTCCAGATTGAAAGTCTAATGCCTAACTAAGCCAAAGGTCAAATTTATTGCTCAAGGTCTCATGATTTGATTAGTCTTGTTCAAAGTATATCTTTTACATTCATCAATGGATTTCAAAATAAATTGGCACAATAGTTCCCCATGGATGAGTACTTTTTGTGAGAATTTGTTCTTCATTATAAGAGTATTTTTTTTTCGTTTGAAATTAATTCTCAGATGGCTTTAATGTCAAGTGTAAATAGTAAAATTAAGGTGAAACAAGGAATATCTTTTGGTAGATTTCAACAGAAAGCAGCAAGTTTAGTTCTCTGACAAGAATGTCTTTTTTTTTTGGGGGGGGGGCACAAAGTTTTAGATATGAATACTCTTAACATATGCATATTATGCGAGGTTGCTTATTGATTCAAAATTCTATAGGAAGCTTGAAAGTATTTTACCAGGGGATTCATTCACTAACATGCAAAATGTTTTAAGAAAGCCATCAATTTACTGAATTCTTACATCAGAATCCCTAATATTCATGGTAAATAGATAAAATAAACTGAAATAACTTGTAATTTTACAATAAATAATCATGAATTGTTTTCTGAGAGAGGTAACTATCCTCATACTTGAAGTTATGCGATATCAATTTATGATCTGTAAGATGTAAACCTGCCTTTACTATGCACTGGCATATCTGCATTTTTGACAAAAATATGAGAAAAGAAATTTTTACTACTTATTTAAGATCATAAATCTTCACATCTTATTAGCATTAAATGAATAATCCACATTATTTTTTGCAAAAAAGTCAGTGTACCTATTCCGGTCAGTCTGTAACACACATTTAAATCTGTTTAGTGGGTCGTATGTGTACACCAGTGCATCTGTAATAAACTCATGTTTTACCAAACAGTTTTTTTTAATGAAAAATCAAATCAGTAAATACAAGACAATGTTACCTAGGATCTATGTGTCAAAAATCGATTATGCTTCAAGTGATCAATCTGCTAATGTACATAACCACAAGTGACAAATCCAATTAGCAAACTGTACACTTGTGCTCCTACACTGTGAAACTGATTGTCAAAATTTTACAGGCTCAACACCAGCTGTTCTTAGACAACCATTCTAGTTCAGAATTTATTGACCTGTAAGATTTATTCCAATCTCACAATCAACCTCGGATGTATATAGACAGACTTTTTTTTAAAAAATTACGGGAAACCCTTGGAAAAACTCGATGACGTCAGTTAAAATGGCGTTAGCCCTCGAAACTTTGAGTGAAACATAAGATGTCGCCAACGCTACTCGTTTAAGTCACTGACATGAAACCATTGCAAATATCTTAAAATTCTTAAATAATGGCTGAAAAATCTTAATTTTTAAGAATGATTCGTCATTTTAAAAAATTAGGATTTTTTTCAGCCATTTTTTACTGTTAAAATATAAACAAAAAGATAGCGCTGGTTGTTTCTGTGCTAGTTTTTCTAACACTGTTTCTGCCTAACAAAATGCACCATTTTGTTAAATACCCATCCGCCTTACATACATCCCAGGTCTGCTGCAGTTTACGGAAATGGCAGAGTGATGTTATGAATGCTGTAAGATTTTGTTTGAACCATTTACAGAGATAATTCTGGCTCATAATATCATGTACAAAAATATCTCATTCAGCCACATCTAAAGAAAAAAAAAATGGTGAACATTTTTAATACTCTTCACTAAATTACATTTTGCATTGAAATTTTTCTCTCATTAACCCTTTGCTGTTTAATCCCTGCTTTTTATGTGCCTGTGATTTTATGATTGAGAAAACATTGTGAAAAAAAGAAGAAATTGCTTCTGACAAGCAATTTCTTCTTTTTCCACACTATTTTCTACCGTACTGAATAGTTATTTTTCAAATTCAATCCACTTTAAATTTTCGTCTGCAAAACCTTTGAAGTTGGACAGGTCCAAAATTTTGTAAAACAGGAAAGGGTTAAAGCAGTCTCAGTGAAATGTATGGCAGAAAAATGGCAGATTCTCTAATATCACACCCTGCACCATGATCCCTGTATGTTTTATGTAAGTTGGATTTAGCCTGGTTTCAGAAATATGTTTCTGTGTTTTAGGTGAGATCTTGTCCTAGTTTTGACAGCAAGGCCCAAACTACTGTACAAACAGAAGTGTACTGCACCGTCAATAACAAAGAAAAGGTTGGTTAAATATCTTCCAAGCAAAATGATTAAATTCATTACCCCACAAAAAGAAGTTTGACATGTCAAAGAAAAATAGTGTGGAACAGAAGAAATTGCTTAATCACAAGAAAATTTTCTTTTTTCTAAACATGAGACAAACTTTTCTGTCTAATGTGGGGGGCTACTTTTTTGATGTTTAGCTATTGTGATCATCCAATGTCGGTAGTCCGTCGTCCACAATTTCTTAAAACATCTTCTCCTAAAATGGTGGGCCAATCTTAATGAAACTTGGCAGGGATGTTCCTTGGGTCAAGCTCTACCAAAGTTGTTCAAATGATTGAAATCTACCTTACTGCCTGTCAGCACAATTATTGTTTAGAAAACTTGAGTCAGACTGGTTTAAATATTGCAACAGTTTACAATTTTCTTGAAATAAAATCAAATTTCAGCACGATAAGGATTAAAGAAAATTATTGTCTCAAACTTTCAGTAAGGATTGTATTGACACTTTGTAGAGTACTTGTATTATACATGTACATCTAAGAAACCTTAAGGTACCTAGTTGATTCCACATAATTGTCAAATTTATCTTAACACCACAGGTAAATTTAGATGTCTTTAAATTCTTAGAATATACAACAGAAAATGTAACTCATGATGAATAAAAGGTTTCTGACCTTGTGAAATACACATACAAAAGTCAAAATAGATGATTTTTGGCCTTTGTATGACAATACTAATAATTTCATTTGTGTGTGATTGACAGACAGCAGCCTGGACAACTATACACTGCAGTAGGTCCATAACTTTCTATTCAACATTTAGTGAAGATACTGATCTGACTGTGCAAGTGCAGAGGCTGATCCAAACCACAAAGTAGTACTCCTATGGAATTGTTGGAAATGTCACACACAGGCACTTTCTGTTTTAAGCTCACCAAGCACAACATGTTTAAGGAGACTTTTAGGATTACCCTGGGTCCCACACCCATTGTCCATCGTGTGTCGTCCATCGTCAACAATATTAAAAACTTCTTCTTCTTCTGAACCACTCGGCCAATTTACATGAAACGTTACCAGAATGTTCCTTTGGTGACCTGTTCAAAAATTGTTCTCGACATTTTGATTGGCCCATAAGTATGGGTGTTACAGGGTGGGTCCTTTTTTGAGCCTGAAATCTTTGAACAATATCTCCTCCTGAACCATCAGGACAATTTTGATGAAACTTCACCAGAATGTTCCTTAGATGTCCC
Source organism: Fragum whitleyi (assembly GCA_948146395.1). Taxonomy (NCBI): domain Eukaryota; kingdom Metazoa; phylum Mollusca; class Bivalvia; order Cardiida; family Cardiidae; genus Fragum; species Fragum whitleyi. The sequence continues at coordinate 29,620,540 of OX411555.1, forward strand.
TTTTTCAGAATTGTTTACGAAATTTTGATTGGCCCATAAATATTCGCATGGCAGGGCAGCCTTTTTTGAGCCTGAAATCTTTGAAGAACATCTCCTCCTGAACCACTGGGCTGATTTTAATGAAACTTTACCAGAATGTTCCTTTGGTGACCTGTTCAAAAATTGTTTGCCAAATTTTGATTGGCCCATAAATATGAGCTTTGCAGGGCAGTACTTATTTTGAGCCCTTAATCTTTGAAGGACATCTCCTCCTTAACTGCTAGGCTGATTTCAATGAAAGTTTACCAGAATGTAACTTAGGAAATCCTTTTGAAAAATTAATTGCAAAATTTTGATTGGCCCATAAACATAGGCGTGGCAGGTCAGGGCTTATTTTTAGCCCGAAATCTTTGAACAACATCTCCTTAACCACTGGGTTGATTTCAATGAAACATTACCTGAATGTTCCTCGGGTGACCCTTTTTAAAAATTGTCTCCAAATTTTGATAGCCCCAAAATATGGGCAGGGTAGGCTTGTTTTGAGTCTCCTCAGTAATGAATGATTGGCTGGGTCTTTTAACACTTTAAATCCTTGGAATAACATTTCCTCTTCAACAATTAGACAAATGTGATTGAAACTTTGCCAGAAAGTTACTTTGATGAGATCCACTGGACCAATAAATTTCAGGTGAGCGGTTTAAGGCCCTTCTGGCCCTCTTTTTTTTAAGTACCTTTATAAGTGTGTTATCCAAATTTTGATCCAAACTTATAGAGTGTGATGACCTGTACAGTTATGCAGATTAATCTAGGTATTGCATGAAAAGATAAATGTTTATGAATTTTAGTGTGTCAGTAGAACAGTAAGCTCCAGTCAGACCCCCTTGTTGTTAGAGATTGCCAGGCCTGAGGAGAGAGAGGAGGAAGATAAAGAAAGAGAAGACAATGTTACTGCAGCAATCAAATACATCAACAATGAAATAAATCAGAAACTACTAGGGCTTGATCCTACAAAACAGCAGGAGGTGGATCTGGCTGTCAGGTATGGCTCTTTTTAATAGCATTTATATTTCAAATTGAAAAAGAATTAACCCTTGTCATGCTGAACCCGGAATATTCCGGCTTTGGCAGGAGCTATAGGCAAACATCAGCCTGCACATATGTGCAGTCTGATATTAGCCTACGCCACCTGTTTCTCACATTCAAACCAGAATTTTCAAGAGATTTAGTTTTTCAAATAAAAATTGACCTGAAGTTGGGACTTTCAGTGCTTTTTGCCCTTTGATTCTGATGAAAATATGTAGCCAAAATTTTGTCAGTATGATAAGGGTTAAACAGCTTTATGCTGAGCATGGGATATTTCTGCTGTGGCAGGAGGTATAGACAATTCAAAGATCGGACTACACATATGTTACTTGATTCTTGGCATGTGCATTCATCATCCATAGGGAAATCCATTCTATCAAAGGGATAACTCAAAATAATATATTTGTTAGAGCTATGGCCCTTTTTTGATGAAGAATTTTTATCAATGAAGGCCCTTTTGCCAAACATAGCATCTGCTTGTGATGCTTTTTAGATATCTGACATAAATGTTAAATAAGATTCAATAATTTTACTGTAAACATACATTTATACTTGCCTTTCCACCTGTATATGTAAATGCGAAATTCAGAATATCAAAATACAAGATACCATAAAAATTCTAGTGGAACCCCATGCTCTAATATAACCCCACCCTTACTCTTCGGCTGAATAAATCAACCATTTTTTCACTGATCTTCAGAAAATTTGAAGCCTCTAATAAACTCCCAACCCTACCAAATCAATGTCATAAGGATTTTAATAGAGGGTCAATATAACTTTTCCAGACCAAATATTAAGCTCTTGCGTTAATTCAATGCTTAAATAAAGTATTTGATTTTAGTTTTTTGGGGGGTTTTCTGAGTGTACTGTAAACTACATTATATTGAAAGGCTTGTAAACCTCACTTCTACCCTATGGTAAATTGTATTCGTTCATGATTCATGAACCACATTTGTTTGTTTTTTTGGGGGGGTTTTTTGACATTGCACTTAAAGTACAAATCTTCTGTATTTTGGCCAATTTTCCACATTTTAACATCTTTATCCTCTTATAAAACCTGTCCCCTTATATAAGAAGGTTATGATTCAAATAAAACCCCGGGTTGTATAAGAGCTTTTACAGTAATTGTTTTATAATTTTACTATCTTGTCTGCGTAACCATTATAGTTGTATTGTTTTTAGCTCCACTGGCTGAAAGCCACTGGGGCTATTGTCATGGTGTTGTGTCTGTCGTGCGTCCGTCCGTCCGTATGTGTGTCCGTGCGTCCAGTCGTAAACTTTTTCTTTAAAAATCTTCTCCTCAGAAACTACTGGATGGAATTCAACCAAACTTCACAGGAATGAACCTTGGGTGACCCTTTTTCAAAGTTGTTGATCCAATGAAAAACATGGATTTAATGGGCGTGGCTAATTTCCAAATATGGTAAAAAGTGAGTTTTCTCAGATTCTAATAGATAGATACAAATTAAATTTTACTGGAATGAATCTTGGGTGACCCTTTATCAGCCTACAAAAAATTATTGTGATGGGATGAAAAATATGTATTTTATGGGCGGAGGTCATTTCTCGATATGTTATATAGTGGAAACTTTGAAAGTCATTCTCTCAGAAACTAACTGATAGATTTCAATCAAAATTTACATGAATGATCCTTGGGCTACCTTTTATAAGTTTGCAAAAAATTATTGTGAACAGATGAAAAATATGTATTATATGGGCAGAGGTCATTTCTCTAAATATAATGTAGTGGATAGATTTCAACCAAATTTTACATGGATGATCCTTTGGTGACCCTTTATCAGTCTACCAAAAATGATTGTGATCGGATGAAAAATATGTATTTTAAGGGCGGAGATCATTTCTCTTTATGTTATATAGTCAAAACTTTGAAAATTACTTTCTCAGAATGTAAGCGTTGGATATCAACCAAATTTAACTGGAATGATCCTTGAGTGATTCTTTATCAGTCTACAAAAAATTATTTTGATCGGATGAAAAATATTTTTAATGGGTGGAGGTCATTTCTCTATATGTTTTATAGTGGAAACTTTGAAAATCATTTTCTCCGAATGTTATTGATGGATATCAATCATACTTCATTAGTATAATCCTTTGGTGATCCATTATCATGCAGCCAAAAATTATTGTCATTGGATGAAAAATATGCCTTTCATTGGCGGAGGTCATTTCTCTATATGGTATAATAGTGGGAACTTTCAATATCATTTCAACATCAGTACAACCCAAAATATCTAAAAAATCTAGTCAAAACTTAGATTTGCTATTACAAGAATTTCAAGCCTTTGGAGCGACTCAAGCCATTCATGGCTTTCTAGTTGAATTTAATTTCATACACAATTCTGCCTTTAAAGGAGACAAACAGGTGGTGTAGGCTAAGATCAGACTGCACACAGATGCAGGCTGATCTATGTCTATACCTCCTGCAAAAGCAGGAATATTCTGGGTTCTGTATGACAAGGGTTGAAATTTCATCAGGCTTACACTCTGATATAAATTACCAAGCCAATCAGAAATATAGAGAAAATTGAACTCTCATCACCCAGTTGCTTTGATGTTTGATAAATGCAACAATTTAAAACATGAAGAGAAATGTAACATGGTGGTATGATCAATGAGCTAATAACAAATGAGCAATACTTTTATGTCAGGTGCTTGTAAGGGGCTCTAAGATCTGTATATCAACGTGTCATGTTGCAAGTAAGGTAAAAGATAAAAGAGTCTATTCATCCAAAAGTCATACTCCACCAATGCGTTGATAATCGTAGACCTATGTGAGATAGCAGCTGCAGGCTGGGAAAAGATGTTATGGTAGCACAGGTGTGAGAAATACCAGAAATCTGTTGATAGATGCTCCAGCCATCACAATATGACTGAAAGATTGTTAAATGTGACATTAAACCCAATTCAAACAAACAAACTAACCAACCGAAAGCCTTATTTAGCCTTGAATGATAGCAGTGGCAGCAGGAATCTTTCATTTTTGAAAATATTAGTAGATGGCTCACCTTTCAAACCTAATGAGCCATTTGGTCCATAGATTAGATTCTTGGGTAGATCCCTACAGCTCCTGTATGAAAATTCTATAAGATAAAGAAGAATTTATTAGTAAAGGCACATCCTAACTGTTATATAGTTCATGGATTTCATTAGAGAATTATGATGCCATGACAAATCCATGTTCTTGTTGATGGTCAAGGCTTTACTATTTTCCCCCAGTCATACTCTTTGTAATCTAGTGTTATCATATTAGATAATGCAGTTTGGTACCATGACAGCAAGGTTTGAACTATTTAAGCCACCATACTAAGTGAAAATTGAAAAGGCAAAAAATTGTATCCAGATTATACTCAAAATTTAGTAGCCTGAAAATAATCTATACCACATTTTAGGTTTGTTATGTTTGTTTGCCTCAAATATCATACATGTATATATAGAAGTCATAACAGCTCTGTTGTATCACCAAAGACGGGCCAAGGCGTGCCAGAAAGGGCGTCGGTCTATTCAGGGATGACATCTGTATGACTTACAAAGAAGTTGTTTAGTATAATTAATATCAGAGGCTTGGAATTAACAAACTAACATTACCTAAGAAACTGTGGTAGGATTATAACAGAATAATTATGGTTATAAAGCAGTCATTGGTAATTTGCTTTTCAGCAGTGAATTTGATTTACAATAGAGTTGTGTAACTTTAGAATAATGACCATGAATGTGGTACTCAAAAGGAGATTTAAGTCTCCTGGTATACTCATTGTTCCAGGGATTGATCTGCTGGGAATGAACACATATGAGCCTTATGTGAGATTTCCAACAATTTCAAATATGTGCAAAGCAAAGACTCTGACCAGCCTGTGCATCTGCACAGTCTGCTGACCAGAGTCTTTACTATGAGTTTAGTGGGTGTATTTAATGCAATATTGTATTTATAGGCCATCAGGTATTTCTATATTTATAGTATGAGGCTGTCTACACTGCTCAATGTTTGCACATCACACACATTTAAAATTGTTGGAAATGTCATGCACAGGCTCATATATTGTCATGATATCATATAGTTTCGTAATAACCATCCACAACCCCCATAAACTATATAACAGTGGTTACAATACTAAAATATTTTATCCATCTTTAAGAGTTTACATCCAGAAGCTGCAAGGATCTGCCCAAAAGTTGCCCCATTTGGTTTGAAAGGGGTTCCAACTGCTAATATTTTCAAAAATGAAAGATTCCTGCCCACATTGCTATCATTCAAGGATAAGTAAGGCTTTTGGTTTGGTTTGTTTGTTTGTTTCAATTGGGTTTAAAACAATCTTTCGGTCCTATTGCAGTGGCTGGATCACCTATCAACAGATTCCTCGTATTTCTCACAAGAGTACTACTAAAACATCTTTTCCTAACCTGCAGCTGCTATCCTACATAGGTCTACCATTATCAACCTATTGGTTGAGTAAGCCTTTTGGACTGCTAGGCTCTTTTATCTTGTACCTTACTTGAAGCATGACACATTGATATACAGTGTTAACCCTTTCCTGTCCAATCCCTAGTTTTTACGTCCCTAAGATTTTGTAATTGAGGAAACATTGTGAAAAAAGAAGAAATTGCTTCTGACAAGCAATTTCTTCTTTTTCCACACTATTTTCTACCCTACAGAATGGTTAATTTTCAAATTAAACCCACTTTAAATTTTCGTCTGCAAAACCTTTGAATTTGGACAGGTCCAAAATTTTGTAATTGAGGAAACATTGTGAAAAAAGAAGAAATTGCTTCTGACAAGCAATTTCTTCTTTTTCCACACTATTTTCTACCCTACAGAATGGTTAATTTTCAAATTCAATCCACTTTAAATTTTCGTCTGCAAAACCTTTGAATTTGGACAGGTCCAAAATTTTGTAAAACAGGAAAGGGTTAAAGTTCTTACAAGTACCTGATGCAACAGTATTGACCTTTTTGTATATAACTCATTAATCATGCCATCACATACCATGTCCTTCATTATTTAATGTGTTGCATTTATCAAGCAACAAACACACTGCATAATGAAATCCTGGTTTTTATGCTTCCCGAAGGGAGAGCATATAGCCACCGTTTTGTCTGTCCGTCCGTAATCCGTCTGTCCGTCCCCATCGATTTCTCCATAGCCCTGGGGCAAAATCAAATGAAACTTACCATGATAACTTCCTATGATATAGTATTAATGCATCTGTCTTGGATTTTAGCTCCACTTGCTGAAAGCCACGGGGGCTATTGTCATGGCATTGTGTCCATTGTGCGTCAGTATGTGCGTCTGTGTGTCCGTGTGTCTGGTTGTAAACTTTTTCTTTAAAAATCTTCTCCTCAGAAACTATTGGATGAATATCAACCAAACTTCACAGGAATGATCCTTGGGTGAGCCTCTTTCAAAGTTGTTCAAGAAATTCTGATCCAATGAAAAACATGGATTTAATGGGCGTGGCTAATTTCCAAATATGGTAAAAAGTGAGTTTTCTCAGATTCTAATAGATAGATACAAATTAAATTTTACTGGAATGAATCTTGGGTGACCCTTTATCAGCCTACAAAAAAATATTGTGATTTAATGTAAAATATGTATTTTATGGGAGGAGGTCATTTCTCTATATGATATATAGTGGAAACTTTGAAAATCATCTTCCCAGATTCTAATCAATAGATATCAACCAAATTTCACTGGAATGATCCTTGAGTGAATTATTTCCCATTGATTTTGTCATTTTTCACACTTTTTCAGCTCCACTGGCCAATGGCCACAGGGGCTATTGTCATAGCGTTGTGTCCATCGTGTGTCCACCAGTCCGTCCGTATACTTTTTCTTTACAGATCTTCTCCTCAGAAATTACCTTATGAATTTCAACCAAACTTTACAGGAATGATCCTTGGGTGACCCTCTTTCAAAGTTGTTCAAGAAATTTTGATCCAATTAATAACATGGATTTAATGGGCGTGGCTAATTTCCAAATATGGTAAAAAGTGAGTTTTCTCAAATTCAAATTGATGGATACCAATTCCATTTTACATGATTGATCCTTGGATGACCCTTTATCAGTCTACCAAAAATTGTTGTGATTGGATGAAAAATATGTATTTTATGGGTGGAGGTCATTTCTCTATATGTTTATAGTGGAAATTTTGAAAATCATTTTCTCAGAATGTAACCGATGGATATCAATCAAACAACATTGTTATGATCCTTGGGTGATCCATTATCATGCAGCCAAAATTTTTTGTCATTTGATGAAAAATATCTTTTATGGGCTGTCATTTCTCTATATGTTATTTTGTGGAACCTTTGAAAATCATTTCAACATCAGTAGAACTCAAAATATCTAAAAATTTAGTCAAAACTTAGATTTGCTATTACAAGATATTCAAGCCTGTGGAGTGACTCAAGCCATTCATGGTTTTCTAGTTATATATTTTACCTAATTGCCTCTTTCAAATATGCTGGCTTCTCCTGTTAGGTTATTTTCTCTTGAGTTTAACTGTACAATTATTTGTATGACAAAATATACATCATTCTGAACACCACTTGGCCAATCTCACAGACTAATTTATAAATTATGGGAAAACCTTGGAAAAACTCAATGACGTCAACTTAAATGGCGTAGGCCCTCGAAACTTTGAGCAAAAACATTCCACTTTGCAAACGCTACTTGTTTAAGTCAGTGACGTGAAACCATCGTAACCTTATATAAATATCATCAGATTCTCAAATGATGGCTGAAAAATCTTAATTTTTGAGAATGATGGAATTTTTTAGTCGTTATTTACTGTAAAAATATAAATCTAAAGAAAGCGCTGGTTGTTTCCTCGCTAGTTTTTCTTACACTGATTCTGCCTAACAAAATGCACAATTTTGTTACCTACCCATCCGCCTTATACATCTGAGGTCTGTTGCAGTTTACAGAAATGGCCGAGTGACGTTCCAAATGAAATATTCATATGACCTTTCATAATGAATTAAACAAGTTTGATCCAGAGGAGGTCAAATGGAGATTGCAATTTCAAAAATTCTGATACAGGAAGGTGAATGATCAATTGAGATTCAGAAAATCAGCTAAGTGTGAAAAGTTTTGAGTCAAATCAGCCTCTGCAGTTCAGATGTTACCTTGGTGTCTTCATTATGACATCTAGGCACTTGGACAATCAAAAATGCAAAACAGACTAAAACTGCCATTTTTTTCCATTTTGAGATGAATTTATTTTCCTAAGTTTTTTATTTATAAAAAATATTTTTATATGTAAACTCATGAATTATTGTTACATTGAAGTACTCTAATTGGTGAACTAAAAGCAGCTGAAGATGAAAGATTAGCAAAAGAAGCTGAGGAGAGGGAAAAAACTGATGGAGACCCGGAAGAACCTGAGAAAAAGACAGGGAGTGCTCTCAGCAAACCAAAATCTGGGGGAAAGTAAGTGACTATACAGCTTTGTAAATATCTAGGCCCCATTACTTGATAAAAAGAATAGTGGTAGCCTCAGGGTAAACCAATATATATTCATGTAGGTAACCATGAGGATTTCACTGAACTTTTGTTATGCAATTGGGCCTTAGACTTTGGACTGTGTTCTGACCTGTGTGTTAGCTAACATTACATCCCTTATATTTTTTCTATCTTTTGTAAAGTTATCTTTTTTTTTAACCCTTTGCTGTTTAATCCCTGCTTTTTACGTGCCTATGATTTTATGATTGAGAAAACATTGTGAAAAAAGAAGAAATTGCTTCTGACAAGCAATTTCTTCTTTTTCCACACTATTTTCTACCCCACTGAATGGTTGTTTTTCAAATTAAATCCACTTTAAATTTTCGTCTGCAAAACCTTTGAATTTGGACAGGTCCAAAGCTTTTTTCAGAGAAATCATGAAGTTTTGTCATCACTTTGACATCATTCATGTTTGTGTTGGCATTGGCGGGATAAATTTTAACCATGGTCTTATCTCTTTCATTATTGAAGATAATGTCATGAAACTTTGCATATGTGTTCATCATCACCAGAGCTATCCAGAGTATTGAGCGGGATTACTCTGAAGCATTTTTGTAAGAGCCATGCCTTTTTTAATTTTGATTTCCGCATTAATTAGCACTTGTAGCCAAGTTTGCGCCTGTGGACGATGCTTTTTCTTTTTTTATGAAATACATGTATTAGATTATAAACTGGTCGAAATTGAAAGAGCTTCCAGAGGACAATAAAAATGACAAATAAAAAGATAAAAACATAAACAGTTACATTTGTTGGAAAATATTGTGGAGCAATTTCTTTTAGAAAGAATTTTTCAAAATATTCTCATGTAACCCTTGGAGTCCATTGGACTCCTTACTTGCAAATGGAAAGAATCCCAACTAGTAAACAAGGAGTCTCGGACTCCCGGACTCCCCTAATTGTCAAGCCCTGCTTTTTGGATCAGCCTGTAACTACAAGACTAAATTTAAATGACATCAAAAATATAAGAATCTTACTTTTAAGATTCAGAAGGATATATAAAAGGAAAATGTCTTTTTCAAAAGTCATATAGAACTCTGAATCTTACTTTTTCAAAGATCTCAAGCAGTGCAAGAGGCAGGCCCTGGGCCTACTAGCTCCTTTGTTTTACTTGCCAAACCTAAAGCAGACAGGCGTATGTCAATAACCACTCATGCAAATAGTCGAAGCACAAGTTGTGCAAATAGCAGAGCAAATAGTCAAGCAAGCTCAAACCGTGGACCAACAGCTTTGAGGACCATTAAACAGTTGATCAATCTAAGTTCTTCTAATATAGGGTATAATTTCTATTGTCTTATTATTGTTATTAAAGTACAAATACAAATGTATCATGTTAGCTTAGACATAACACCATTATCAGATCTCACAAGGACATATTTTGATAAACAAATTAAGCCTTGAAGTTAAAGACCTTTACTAGTTACTGGGATGCCCATATTGACGGTCATACTAAGATGCGCCAAAATTAATCCACTGCCAAAATTTGTCATTATTAAACGATAAATTCCATTATTTTGATGAGAATGTAATCTTGTGTTACGTACATTTTAGTCAATGTTAATTAATTTTATAACAAAGATATTCACATTGAAATTAAAAAATCTACTGATATTTATATTTGAAGGGGCAGCACAAAAGTATTGTAAGTGCCTATGTATTAAAGGCACTAACAATCGTGTTGCACCGACCCCTCGATTTGAAAATTTTTAAAAAGTAATTTCAAGATTCCACATCCAAATTAGTTGATAAATTGTAATGAAAATTAAGGCGAAAATTTGTGAAAAACTTGTATTAAAGTTACTACTCTAACGAAAGGTGTGGAAACAAACTATTCTTTAGTTTTTATGCTGCTCCCCAAAGGGAGAGCATATAGCCGCCACTCCGTCCTTCCCCAGCAATTTCTCCATAACCCTTTGGCCAAATCAAGTGAAACTTACCATATGAACTTCCTATGATAAAGTGTTGATGCATCTGTGACGCTTTTTGAAAAAGGGACTTAGGGTTAAATACAGTTTTTTTCAAATTTCTCCTAGTCTAATGGTCAGAATTTAATGAAATTTCATATTTGAGTAGCAAATCAGATGTCCTTTACTATGAACTATTTGAATTTTTTGTATAAAAAATATATCATGGAAATAGGGGCTAAATGTTTGTTACCCTTACCTTAGCTTGTAAAATACAGCTATTCTTGCATTTCTCCTAGTCTTATGTTCAGAATTTAATGAAATTTCACATTTGAGTAGCAAATCAGATGCCCTTTACCATAAACTATTTGAAATTTGTGTCTACAAATATGTCATGTAAAAAGGGGGTTTAATGTTTGTTACCTTTATGTTAGCTGTATAAGATAACACCTTATATGAATCCTTGAAATCTGAGCACTAAAACTTTATGGGTGGATAGATCTCATGGAAGAGAAGTGCTTTGCACATGAACTACAACTCATGCTTGCATAATTTTCTTGTTATTTTTGATACTAAGATATTGTTCGGAGCATATCTCCTAGAGTATAATAGCTATCAACTTGAAACTTCATGTATGGATAGATCTCATGGAGGAGAACTACAACTCTTGCTTGCATAATTTTGGAGTTATTGCACTTTGTTATTTTAGATTTTGTCTGGAGGTAAATCTCTTTCAGTACAGAAGAATCCTTTATCTATTAGGCTTCAGTTTACTATCAAGCTTTTGCGTCGGGGGATGGCCATGTCCAACATGGCTCTAGTTTTTGTAACTATGCCTTATTCGGGGAGCATTATCTGTCTCTGACGGCTCTAGTTATAAAGTTGATATTGCTTTTCTTATAATTTTGTCATTTTAAACAAGAGCTAATGAAATATAGATAAGGTGTTTTATTTTTGAGTTACATTCAAGTTACGACAAAATAAATCACGACCAATAAATCTTGCCCAGAATACCGACAAATGTGGACACTATAAAGCTGTTTACAGTATGTGAATGGACATAGTGTTGTTATCCTTGTTTTTCAAAGATGAAGACTTTCTGAACATGTGTACATTTGAACGTTTGAAAGAAGATTTTAGTAAAACAATTATTGATACCTGTAACAACATATTATACAATTGAATTAATATAACATATTATATGATTGAATTGATATATATATATTGTTTTAATGCACTATGTCAATTTTGTATCAGCTATTTTAGGGTTTTGCATAAAGTTCTTTTATTATTGTTCATTTGTAAGCTTCTTCATATGTAAACTTATTTGCTGTAGATATGGCATCAAATATGAATTGTAATGTTATTATAATGTTTTGAAAAAAAATCTTACTTTGTTATTTTTCATTTTTCAAGTGATAAAAAATCTAAGGAAAAGACTAAGTAAGAATTTTCATGCTAAATTTTCCTGTCTATTCTTTTAAATCTTCATCCTCATTCATTCCTTTTTAAATATCTATCAAATTTACCTGTCCACAACTTTCCCCTTTCATTCTTTCTTTTTTTTGACTTATGGATTTGAACTTTAATCTATCATCCTTCTTTCAAATTAAACTGTTTCATCCCATATTAGTCAAACACGTCCCATATAACCCTCGTCATATTGAATCCAGACTATTCCTGCTCTGATAGGAAAATAGACAAAAATCAGACTGCACATATGAGCTTAGTCTTCACCACCTGATTTTCTATTTCAAACCAGAAAAGTTTGAAGTTGTATTTCCAAAATAATTTTTATCTCTTTCTCACAATCATTACTTCCAGCATTTTCAGTGCTTTGAATTTACATGCCTTACATCCAGTATAACAAGAGTTGAATAACCAAATACCAGTGTGTATACCTATTTCAATTTTTGTCTTCTTGTGATATTTCATGGTTTGATAAAGTGCCTCTGGAAATAGATGAATTTTATTGAATACCTTTTCAAGACAAATAAGTAGATAATTAAGTAAATATCATTGTCTCAGTAGAAGGGAAAATCTCAATTCTAAAAAATAATGAAAAATTAGTGTAAATTGAGAAAAGTTTGTTTTATTTCCAAAATGAAATCTGATAAAATTATGGTTACTGGTAAAGTGAATTTTTAAAACAAAACCTTTAAAAAAATATTTGAAATCATAAAATAAATGAATTGGATATTGAGCCTTTGTAAGACTATACAATTGAAAGACATAAAAGAAATATGCTATTGAATTAGTAATTTTGTAATATTTTTTTTGAAAATCTTATAACTGAATTAACACAGTATTAGAGTTGGCAGAAATCAATTCATCATGAGATTAGCTGTATCTATATAACAATTAGTTGATTGTTTTTACTGAAAAAAACAACAACACCAAAAACAGATATATATTGTGAGATGTGTCATTGTTGACTTGTTGTGCAAAACATTGGACATTTTCTGATAACTATGCATTTACTGAAGCTTTTATAAAGTAAGGATATTACCTGCTATCTGGGTTTTGACTACAATGTTATATTTCTACTAGTCTCAGTCATTTTTGACCTAGACTAGTCGAAAAAATAACTTTTAAGTCAAATACCAGATTTGGGGTAAAATATATATGATTTTTCAAATATAAAAAAAGATATCTTAAATAGTATCAAGAGACGAAACCATAAACATGTATATTTTTGTGTGTGAATTTTGCCATTTGTTTTTAATAATTTTATCAATAAGCAGTTGAATTTTATTAGCTCGGCTGTTTTCAGAGAAAACCTGAGGTATTGTTATAGCCTCCGTGTTGTCATTGTTGTCGTTGTTGTTGTCGTCGTGCAAAATCTTTGACATTTTGTTATATCTCTGGTTTTTCCTAAAGGCATTCACTTGAAACTTTGCACACATGTTCACCATCAAAAGAGCAAAGTATACTATCAAGGGGGATAACTCTAGATGCATTTTGTGCAAATTATGCCCCTCTTTATGCCCCCTTTGCCTTTTCTCCAAAAGTATTTGACAGACAAGGCTCATATTTGGCATGATGATAGATCTCAATGATCCGCATCTGCTGGTACCAAAGTCAAGGTCATGTGACAAGGTCAAGGTCATCTGTCAAGGTCAAACTTTGAAAAAAATGCTATTCCGGGGGCATTCGTGTTTCACAAACTTATCTTGTTCAACTTAGATTTTTTCCCACCATCCAGCACTCGACAGCCGAGCGTAGACACCTGTAGGCTGTGCTCTTGTTTATCCACATACTGGGCTGCTATTATCTATAAGTATTTTGTTTTGCTTACTATCAATGAAGGTTTTTTTTTTACTTGAATGCTTTTGTCTTGATTAGAAGAATAGTTTTTGGATAAATGAAATGCTACCTTAAATGACAGTCATAATGTGCTTACTTATATGAGTCTGTGACATTTTCAACAATTTTACAAGTGCTTGAAGGGACAACATTTAGCAACCAAGACAGCTACATAGTGTGATTTGAAGATAACTTTACAGTCTAAAGAGACTTTGAGACCTACTCTATCAAGGGCAAAATAAAGACTCTGGTCTGGCTGTGCAGAAGCACAGGCTGGCCAGAGTCTTTGATTTGCTCATATTTGAAATTGTTGAAAATGTCACGCACAGGCTCATATATTTTTTTCAAATCACTTCATCATAAATTAAGACATCATTTTGAGAACTAATTGCAATATTATTCTGAAAACTTTTATTTTTTGATACCCTTACAATGGTTTTGCCAAGAAACCATGCAATTTAACAACAATTATTTCCTGTTTTTTAACAGGGGTAAGGGGAGTAAGGGTGGTGGAGCCCCGGTGGTTGTTATCCCAGATGAGCCCAAAGAGAGCGTGTTGTGTGGGTGTTGTAGTGTCAGTGCAGTCAGCCAGGCTATGTGTACAGCTGGGGCCAGTGTTAACAACTCGGAACTGTATGAATATATAGCTGGACTCAAGTATGGAGCTGTAAGTCACTCAAAATTTTTGTATTCTCATTAACATACCTATTGAGTTATTTTAGTTCTTCTTCCATGCCTTCTGACTATCAAACTGTCCTTCATGAAGCCCTTTGTTGTATGATCATTGAACTTGTTTGATAAAAAATGTTTAATTTCCTAAAAAGGTGCTTTAGGGTGCCTGTAAAAACTTCAATTGAAAACTTACGGCCAATCTTTGGCTATATTAATTTACTAGATTACCTAGATTTATTTTTAACATATTCTGCATAACGGTGTGTATTTTGAGGTGCTGAATTAAACATTTTTTTAAATAGATTTTGAGAATAGGAAAAAGTCTATTTTGGTTATTGACTGCAGTGGCTTAAACATGACTGTCTTTTACATTAACCCTTGTCATGCTGAATAAATTTTGGCTAAAAACTTTTATGTGCAGGCTGATGCTTGTCTATAGCTCCTGCCAAAACAGGAATAATCCGGTTCAGCTTGACAAGGGTTAAATAAAGGTTGGTGTCAATGATGTTATAATTTCAGAGTCCAAGAGAGTATAAAATGCCACTCCCTATTGTGACAATTTTTCAAAGTGGAAGATCAACACCTGGTAAATCAACCTGTATTAAGGAGTATATGATTGTACCTAAACCTGGAAAACCATTAAAAGAGGTATAGAAATTGTCAATTTATTAAAATAAAAAAAAACTAATTTTGAATGAAATTGTAAACTATACCACTTTAACAATTTCATAAAACTGTGTTGTCTATTTGTTTGAATTTGCCCATTAATTTTTAAAGAGTCTTCCTTTGATGTGTTTTCCTTAGTTCTTGTGATGAAAAGTTTAAATGATTTACATAAGGGAAAGAATATTCTGGTGACTGCAGTGATATTTAATGTAAAGGCAAAACAACAACAAACAACAACAACAATATCTATATTTTGCCTAAACAAAATGATTATTCCATAGATTTATTGGTAAGAATATTTAAAAGTTGAGTTAATTAATGAAAAGTTTAATCAAAACTGTTCATTTTTTCAGGCTATCCCTCAGATAATGGCAATATATAATGATGTAGTGAAGTCTATTGTCAATAAAAACGGAGTAAGTATCTTACGCAATCCTTGGTAACTCAGTGTTACTCCATTCTCTACACTGCATTTATTGACCCTGGGACAAATTGCTTGTTCTCATGTATAATTGATGACACATTTTGATTGGCGATCTCAAGATATTTATGAGAAATATTGATCTATTTTAGTATGCATTGCTCGTCAATTCTATCTTCAAATACATTCAAAATTTAAATTGCCCCATCAAAAATCTATCTTCTTATAAGATTGCCGAACTATGTCACAGCTATGGTCATATGGACACATTTTTTTTTTTTTTCATTTTGAAAGACATGTTTTTCAGCTCTTACTGATATATTGTATAACCTTTCCAAAACTTTAGTCTAACTGGTATATGTGTCTGTGTATGTCATTTCCAACAATTTGAAACATTCATGAGGTGCAAATACTGAGAAGTGTAGACAGCCATATACTGTAAATATAAAGTTACCTAATGTTCTACAGATACTTTGAGACCTTATCTATCTACAAAACGCATAGTGAAGACTCTGGTCAGACAGTGCGGATGCACAGGCTGGTCAGAGTCTTTGCTTTGTGCATATTTAAAATTGTTGGAAATTTCACCCACAGGCTCATATTGTACCAGTCTTTGTTGTAATCTTTATCTTTGTTACGTATCAAAATCAAAATGTGGAAAATTCTACAGCCTTGCTTTATTACGTTGATTGTAATCCTTGGAATTTCCATTTATTTTTAGCTACTTAAACAGTAGCTTCATCTCTGTTAGGAAGAGTAGCATTACATAAAAGTCAATTGATTGGCTTATCAAGGTGTATACAACTGCAAGTATTCATAGAAATGACATTTCGCTAGCCTATTATCCCAGGGGTAATGAATGAAGAGAATAGTAATGCTTTACTTTTGGGCTATGAGGATGATCAGGGGTGTGTAATGTCAAGCAAAAAAACATTTGTTAAAAAGCTAATAGAGATTTTTGTTTTCATTAAAATGAATTCCAAAAGATAATTAATATACTATTTTGATTCAAACACTTCTAGTATTTTTTTATGCCCCCGTATCGAGAGATTGGGGGCATATTGTTTTACTCATGTCCGTCTGTCTGTCTGTCTGTCCTTCCGTCTGTCCGTCTGTGTCCATCAGTCTGTCCGAAAACTTAACCCGAAAACTTAACCTTTGCCTTTTCTCCAAAAGTATTTGACATACAAAGCTGTACACCAAAGTCAAGGTCATGTGACAAGGTCTAGGTCATGTGACAAGGTCAAGGTCATCTGTCAAGGTCAAACTTAAAAAAAAAATGCTTTTCCAGGGGCATTCGTGTTTCACAAACACATCTTGTTTAAGCATACTTTTAGTCAGAACAAATAGATAAAGTGGCTGTTATATTTTTTTCCCAGTATCACTTGTCCCAACAAAAGACAAAGAATTAAGTTAAACAGGCTAGAGAGAGGGTTGTACAGATGAACAAGGCTGCATTCTGTGTTTTATTTTCTTTTTAGTGGATGCTGATGCATTGACAGCAATGTTATAGTGTCATCTGACAAATCAGGATCTTTAGCTGATTTTATGAATCACTTTCCTTTAGTTATTGTAATTGATACTTTTAGGTTCCGGCCAATAAAAAGCCAGAGTTGGTAAGTTATGACACAGGCAGAAGGATTTTACATTTGATCTATATACATGCATAATCACAAATTGTTTTTTTTTTAAAAACCTGACTTTTTTGTGACTGTGTATTCAAACTTTGCTTTGCATGATGACTGGTATTTGATTTTCATAAATGAGTGGTCTATTTACAATTGTAACCATTTGAATGCATATTTCTTGCTTGCATGACAATCTTCCATTTTTGTATCTTTATACCATTATTAAATTTTTTCTGTGTGTCATCAAATAACTGGTCAAATGTCACAGATTTGTCTATTTAGATTCACCAGACAAGTCTCAGCGTTTATTCCTAAAAAAAGGAGGGGCAACAATAAAATCTTGTGTCCCTACATTACAGTTTTCTACCATCTTAAAAAATTTTAATTCTAAATTAATCAAAAATCATAAATTTGTTTAGATCTTGCATATCATAAATACATAATATGCTAAATTGATGTTTATTCTGGTACAATTCTTTATGTATTCTGGTACCATTTTTTTGTGTGGATTACATACATTAGTCATTTTGGCTCATTTCCTTTTGGAAAATTTTGATCTAAAAATCGCCTTCATATTCCTAAGTAATTTCAGAAAAAATATACGATAATTTTTAGTAATAACGGTATCATGACTCTAAGAAATAATAAAACTATGTTGTCATTCAAGTTTTAATTTTGTAAATTTCCAATATTATGAATATGCTTGTGAATTTGAAAACTGGACAATTTCAAAGTGTTTTAAATATGTGACCCATAAGGCACAAAGGGACTGACCATCTGGGCATTGGCTGATCCAGAGGAGATTCTAGGGTTCAAACAAACCCTCCTCTGAGGCCTTTTTATTCCATTGTCAGAGAAAAATTCATTGGAAATGGTAGAAAAAGAATCCGGGAATTAAAGGGTTATTGTATGGCATCAACAACTTTGGATTCCAATAAATCAATGCTTAGGTGTTTATTGGCCTTTTCTTAAAGTTTCGGAGTCCCTGCTTTAAATGTTGACTATTTTGTTTGAGCTATCCCCATGTTTTCATGCAAACATTGAAATATTATCTGGGTTAAGCTACACACTACAGGTAATTTGGATAGAAATATAACTTCAGCAAAGAATTGAATTTTTTTCTGAAGGTAATTCTGAGAGGATATTAGATAGTCCTGGTTACCTTTTTAGCTCACCTGAGCACGAAGTGCTCAAGGTGAGCTATTGGGATCGTAGAATGTCCGTCGTCAGTCGTGCGTCGTGTGTCGTCCACAATTTTTTGAAAACGTTCCATGGTATTGATCTTAGGCAATTATCTTCTTTTTGACATCTGCCTATCTAATTAATGTGATGTCCCAGGGGTCATAGAGACTCAGGTGAGCGATCTAGGACCATCTTGGTCGTCTTGTTTTGAGTCTCAGATTCTTAAAATCTACATCCCTTAAAACCCATTCGCAATACCACTTGGCCAATCTCATGATCAACCTTGGATGTACATAGACAGACTATTTTTAAAAAAAGGTAAAATGGCCTAACCCTCGAATCTGTGAATGAAACTATTCAACGTCGTCAATGCTACGCGTTTAAGAAACTGATGTGAAACCATCGTATCCAACTATAAATACCTTAAGATTCTTAAATAACGGCTGAAAAATCTTAATTTTTGAGAATGATTCATCATTCTCAAAAATTAAGATTTTTCAGCTGTTATTTACTGCAAAAGATATAAATCTACAGTGCTAGATTTTCTTACTCTGTTTCCGCCTAACAAAATGCACGGTTTGTTACATACCCATCCACTTTACATACATCCGAGGTCTGTTGCAGTTTATGGAATTGGCCAAGTGATGTTCCGAATGCTTAAAACCCTCTAAGAATTTTGGATTTTTGACCCCTTTACAAAAATCCTGGATATGCCATAGCTGGATAGTGTGTAAATTGGTAACAATGGTCAACTTGGCTGATTTTTGAAATATCAAATGATCATTCTACCCTCCTACATAGGATTTTAGATGCTACCCCTGGTTGACATCTACTAGAACCAATCTATTTTTCAAATATCAATTTAACCCGTTGCTGTTTAATCCCTGCTTTTTACGTGCCTGTGATTTTATGATTAAGAAAACATTGTGAAAAAAGAAGAAATTGCTTCTGACAAGCAATTTCTTCCTTTTCCACACTATTCTCTACCCTACTGAATGGTTATTTTTCAAATTAAATCCACTTTTAATTTTCGTCTGCAAAACCTTTGAATTTGGACAGGTCTAAAATTTTGTAAAACAGGAAAGGGTTAACAGAGGTCCCAGATAGTCACTTTTGGCTTGCAGAAACTTAGAATGCTATCAGTTGAGTCACAAAGTTAATGAAAAGAGAATATCACTTAATGGTACAAAACGTTAAAAATGGATAACAGTTTGAAGGATTTACATGATTTTTTCCAAGAAAATCATCTAAATTTCATGAGTAATTTATTTATTATAGTAGATTGATTTTTTTTCTAAAACATAAAGTAATTTCTTAGAGTTAGTTGTTAAACTGACATAAATACTGCATGTCTCTTTCATTTTTTCTGCACATACATACACATGTATACATACACAACTTTACTTATTATAATATAATTATGTACTATATGTTTAATTCATATTTCCTCTCAATGTTTTGATTTAAAACCATACCTATATTTTGAATTTGTCTAGTTTTCTATAATTATAGTGATTACTTGATGGCAGAGCGTTCTGTGCATAAATTTTGCAACCATGTAAGAACATCACAAACCTCACCCAGGTTTTTGTGCATGATGTAAAAAACTTCAATTGAGCAGGCAAACTCTTTGTGTTTTCAAAGTAACCAACAAAAACTTCAAACATATCTGTAAGTCAAATTTCTGCTGCATAATTGGAGTAAGTGAGGCAATTTTAACAGATAAAAGCATTGTGTACATGTTTTATAAACAAATTATTTCAATAAGAAAATATAAACTTATTTTGCAACTTAGATGCTTCATCCAAGATTGGTGCATTTTAAACATTTGCTGATGGAGTCATGACTCTGATCAAATAATTTGTAGGTAGCCTTGTCTGAGTAACTGTAAAAAATGTTAGACTTCACTTTATATATTTATTATGCTCCCAGAACGGAGAGCATATAGCCCCCGCTTTGTCTGTCCGTCCGTCCGTCCATAATTCCGTCTGTCCATCCGTCCGTCCCCACCTATTTCTCCATAACCCTTGGGCCAAATCAAATGAAATTTACCAAGTGAAATTCCTATGATGTAGTCTTGATGCTTCTGTGACAATTTTTGGATTTGAGGCCTCATCACGGGAAAAGGGGACTTAAGGTAAAAAACAGTTTTTTAGCTCCACTGGCTGAAAGCCACTGGGGCTATTGTCATGGTGTTGTGTCCGTCGTGCGTCCGTCCGTGCGTCCGTGCGTCAGGTCGTAAACTTTTTCTTTAAAAATCTTCTCCTCAGAAACTATTGGATGAATTTCAACCAAACTTCACAGGAATGATCCTTGGGTGACCCTCTTTCAAAGTTGTTGAAGAAATTTTGATCCAATCAAAAACATGGATTTAATGGGCGTGGCTAATTTCCAAATATGGTAAAAAGTGAGTTTTCTCAGATTCTAATTGATGGATACCAATTAAAATTTTACATGAATTATCCTTGGGTGACCCTTTATCCATCTACAAAAAATTATTGTGATCAGATGAAAAATATGTATTTTATGGGCGGAGGTCATTTCTCTATATGTTATATAGTGAAAACTTTGAAAATCATTTTCTCAGAAACTAATTGATAGATATCAACCAAATTTTACATGAATTATCCTTGTGTGACCCTTTATCAGTCTACAAAAGATTATTGAGATCGGATGAAAAATATGCATTTTTTGGACGGAGGTCATTTCTCTATGTGTCATATAGTGGAAACTTTGAAAATCATTTTCTCAGAATGTAAGTGATGGATATCAACCAAATTTCACTTGAATGATCCTTGAGTCACCCTTTATCAGTCCACCAAAAATCATAGTGATCGGATGCAAAATATGTATTTTATGGGCGGAGGTCATTTCTCTATATGTTATATAGTGGAAACTTTGGAAATCTTTTTCTCAGAATCTAAATGATGGATATCAACCAAATTTCACTGGAATAATCCTTGAGTGACCTTCTATCAGTCTACCAAAAATTATTGTGATCAGATGAAAAATTTGTATTTTATTGGTGGAGGTCATTTCTCTATGTGTCATATAGTGTAAACTTTGAAAATCATTTTCTCAGAATCTAAATGATGGATACCAATGAAATTTTATATGAATGATCCTTGTGTGACCCTTTATCACTCTACCAAAAATTATAGTGAGCGGATGAAAAATATACATTTTATGGGCGGATGTCTTTTCTCTATGTGTCATATAGTTGAAACTTTGAAAATCATTTTCAACATCAGTAGAATCCAAAATATCTAAAAATCTAGTCAAAACTTTTATTGCTTTACAAGAATTTCAAGCCTGTGGAGCGACTCAAGCCATTCATGGCTTTCTAGTCTCAAATTTCTCCTAGTCTTACTGTCAGAATTTAGTGAAATTTCACATTTCAGTAGCAAAACAGATGCCCTTTACTATAAACAATTTGAAATTAACGTAAAAAAAAATATATCATGGAAAAAGGGGGCTAAATGTTTGTCACCTTAATGCTAGCGCGTAAAATACAGTTATTCTTTCATTTCTCCTAGTCTCATGCTCAGAATTTGATGAAATTTCACATTTCAGTAGCAAAACAGATGCCCTTTACCATAAACTATTTGAAATTTGTGTCTAAAAATATGTCATGCAAAAAGGGGGTTTAATGTTTGTTACCTTTATGTTAGCTGTATACGATAACAGCTTATTTGAGTCTTTGAAATCTGACCAGAGAGCATATCTCCTAAAGTATAATAGCTATTAACTTGAATCTTTATAGGTGGGTAGATCTCATGGAGGAGAAGTGCAAAACACATGAACTACAACTCTTGCTTGCATAATTTTTGAGTTATTGCCCTTTGTTATTTTTATGCCCCCGATATGCCCCCGATAGGGAGGCATCATAAATTTGACTTGTCCGTCCGTCCGTCCGTCTGTCCGTCTGTCCGTCCGTCCGTCATTCCGTCCAAAAACTTTAACATTGGCCATAACTTCTAAATCAAAGCGGTGTCGGGGGCATTGTCATCTTACAGTGACAGCTCTTGTTTATACTTAGATTTTATAGGAGGTAATTACTGACAGTACAAAAGAATCTTTAATCTATTAGGCTTCAGTTTACTATCAAGCTTTCATGGCGGGGGATGTCAATGTCCAACATGGCTCTTGTTTTTGTGACAATGCCTTATTCGAGGAGCATAATCCGTCTCTGCCGACTCTTGTTATTTATGAAATAATTTCATTTTTAGCTCGGCTGTTTTCGAAGAAAACCCGAGGTATTATGATCACCTTGGCGTCGTTGGAGTTGGAGTTGTCGTTGGCGTTGTTGTTGGCATTGGCGTGACAAACTTTAACCTTGGTCATAACTTTTGAATGGAAAGTCATAGAGCCTTCATATTTCACATGATTATTGCTTGGGACAAGACCTTTCTGTAGGTACCAAGTTCAAGGTCATCGGTCAAGGTCAAGGTCCTTTTTCAAGGTCAAATTTCTTTAAAAAATGTAACCTTGGTCATAACTTTTGAATGGAAAGTCATAGAGCCTTCATATTTCACATGATCATTGCTTGGGACTAGACCTTTCTGTAGGTACCAAGTTTAAGGTCATCACTCAAGGTCAAGGTCCTTTTTCAAGGTCAAATTTGTTTGAATAAATTTAACCTTGGTCATAACTTTTGAATGGTAAGTCATAGAGCCCTCTTATTTCACATGACTTGCTTGGGACAAGACCTTTCTGTAGGTTCCAAGTTCAAGGTCATCACTCAAGGTCAAGGTCATTTTTCAAGGTCAATTTTCTTTTAAAAAATTAACCTTGGTCATAACTTTTGAATGGTAAGTCATAGAGCCTTCATATTTCACATGATTATTGCTTGGGACAAGACCTTTTCTGTAGGTACAAAGTTCAAGGTCATCAGTCAAGGTCATGTCATTTTTCAAGGTCAAATTTCTTTAGAAAATTTAACCTTGGTCATAACTTTTGAATGGTAAGTCATAGGCCCCTCTTATTTCACATGATTATTGCTTGGGACAATACCTTTTTGTAGGTACCAAGTTCAAGGTCATCAGTCAAGGTCAAGGTCATTTTTAATGTCAAATTTGTTTGAAAAAATTTAACGTTGGTCATAATTTTTGAATGGTAAGTCAAAGAGCCATCATATTTCAAATGAGTATTGCTTGGTACAAGACCTTTCTGTAGGTACCAAGTTCATATATTTGCATTTGCCTAAGAAATAATAGACAGCTGAGCGTTGGCACCCGCTAGCGGTGCTCTTGTTGCTTAAATGAGTCCAGGAATAAAGTCTGGTGGAGGAGGAGTTATATGTAAAAGGTAAAATCCAAGGGCGGGTGAAGACATGAATGCAAAAATAGAATTATATTCATTATAACAAGATCACAATTCTGGAATTAGTTTTATAACCCTTGTCTGGGTATGAATTAGTAAAATAACATTTTTCTGGATGTAAAATTAATAAATAAGTAATGATGCTGATGTTTGGAGAATTTCACAGAAAATAAAGCGTTTCATTTGGCATGTTGTGGCTTATATGATTTCAAAAGCATCAACATTCCAGCTAAAGATGATGTTTGAAGTCATAAATGGGCAGAGCTATCTGTGTACACAGCAAAACACATGACATATGAATTTTATTGCCAATAGAGTTCTATGTAATTCATCTTATTTCATATATGCATTTTACGCTGTCGTGTTATAATGAAAGATTACACGAATGTTTTGTTGTATTCTGAAATCAATTTTGCAGACAAAAGTTGGCGATCAAGTGGCGTGCCAGCAGGATTATAAGAATAAGAGACCTGACATACTGGGTTGAGAACTTTCTTAGCTATAAAAGAAAGATAAATAAGTTTGATTTAGGCAAAGTGAAATACAAACAAAAGCAATGATTTGTTTGGTAACACTTTGATATGTGATGAAGCCTGTCATGTCAGAGATCAAGGGGCTGGGTTAGCAATCCATCCATTTGTTAACAACTGATTCTGAATCAAAAATTTCAAATGAGCCTGTGCATGACATTTCCAACTATTTGAAATTTTCGTGAGGTACAATATTGAGTATCATAGTAAGCTACATACTGTAAATATAAAGTTACCTGATGGTCTACATATACTTTGGGACTCTATCTATCTACTAAATGAAAAGTGAAGACTCTGGTCAGACTGTGCAGATGCACAGGCTGGCCAGAAGCTTTGCTTTGTGCACATGTGAAATTGTTGGAAATGACACGCACAGGCTCAAATATCTTTTTATCAGCATTAGTAATCTGACATACTTAGTTGAGAACTTTTTTGGCTGTCAAATTTGATAAATTAGTTTTTAACAAATAAAAATAATTACAAACAAAAGCTTGATTTCATGAATTTTGTTTCAGGTTGCAGCTAAGAATGTTTCAGATGTGGGTGCCCTGATGATGCCATTTGATCGTCCTGAACAGGGTCTAGATATGATAAAAGAGGCCTGCGAACGAGTAGGGGTCACACTGGGTGAGGACATCTTTCTGGCCCTCAATCTGGCTGGACATGAAATATTTGACTATGTAAGTATTTTCTGTCTGGATTAGTGTTTACAGTTTATAAAACCCTGTATATACAGCCCTGTTTTCAGAATGAGAAAAAAGTTGCCAACATTTGAAGTGGTTTCCTGTTTGGCTTATAAGAAAAGTGCATGTACAAGGCAGGGTACCATTTCTCAAGCATTTGGCAAAGGGTTTTTATAATGAACACAGGACTAATCTAGTTCCCATACTTACAATATGCTCATCTTTTCTTTCTTCCTAACATTATCAAGTAGTCCTTCATAATCCAACTAGTTTATGTCCCTCAAGGAAAGATATTTGAAAAAGCATTGTTGAAAATGAAGAAAGCAATTTCTGCATTTTCCACAATGTTTGATAGTCATATAGAAAAAAAATCAAAAGTTCATCAACTTAAAGTGTTTATGTGCAAAGTCTTCTCATTTGGACATGTCTCCAATTTTGTGGTTTGGTAATGGGTGAGTGGTGACATTAGACTGGCCAAGATCTCTGAACAACAGCATGCGTATCTTATCTACCTTTCTGTCCAATGGTTAACCCATTACAAGGCAACAACATTTGAGACCTGTCCAAATTCAAAAAAAAGTTGCAGACAATTTCAAAATGTTGATTTGTCTAAGTGGGTAATTATGGTACTTTCTTTTTCATATTGTTTTCTCAAGTTTTTGTCTTGAGGCATAAAAAAGGATTATGTCGAAATAGATTAAATGTCAAGACTCAATTGATTACATTTAGATTAAGCATATTCTCTTTACATGTAAATGTTGCCCAGTTGCTGATTGAATTTCATGGAAATAGTTATATTTAGTAATGCTTTTGGAGACTTCTTATTTCATATTGACTAATCTTTGATTGTTTGCCAACTCCTGCATGTTGTTTATATTTCCCCTTTTAGTAGTGCATGCATACTTTAGAAATGATTTTTTAAAAACCTGTATTTTATTCAGACTATTTTATTGGATTTTTGCATGACTATTGATTTCAATGAGTGAAGTGTTTGTGCGACAAATTAGTGGATTGTTTTATCAATTTTTCAGCCTGCTCATCAGAAATTGAAAATCCCAAATAAATCATAGAAAATTTGCTAGTGTTTCATTTTGTAGAGTGCCTATTTGAACGCTTTTGAATCATGTTTAATACTATAACAGAAAGATGCAGAAACTAACAAGTGAAGAGAGAGATTCTTACATTGACAGAAAACATTTTGGGAAAACCAATATTACCTATAATGCCTATCACTCTGTCCTAAATTCCTAATTCAATGATTTATTTCAGCAAGATTTATCCTCATAGCCGATTAAATTATTTATTGATCAACAAAGGGTACAAATACATTTTATATTATGACCTTATTACCAGGATAAAGTAGGTACAAGTAACAAGGACAAAATCCCTCAAAGTTTTCCTCTGGCCGGCCGTGCTGCAGTACGTATATAGATATATGTGAATGCTAGTTCAGCATGAGAGTAGTACTCTTGGGTGATTTAATTGATTGATTCATTAACATTCTTATTTGATTTTATAGTATTATGTCATTGACCATCTTAATTTCTAGCTGTGGCAAAACTTCTGTAGGTTTCTCTAAAGTTATACATGTGAGTTAACCCTTCTTATGCCTTTCACGGCATAGTCCATTATACATACTTGTTGGTTAGGCATAAGACTTCCAATCTGGAAGTCGTGGGTTCAATCCCCAGTGGCAGAATGCCCTTTCCGAGGTTTGTCTTCACCAATGGGCAGATAATCGTAAACCTTTGTGAGGTAGCAGTCGGAGGCTAGGAAAGGGTGTAATGGTAGTACAGGTGAAAGAAATACCAGGAATCCATTGTTAGGTGCTTCGGCTGCCGCAATATAACTGCGAAATTGTTGAAAGCGGCGTAAAACCCATTCATACTAACAAAATCCATTATACATACTGCTTTGGCAGACAGCATAGACCTAGATCATCCTGCAAAGATAAGCAGTGTAATCTTAGCCTACACAGTCTGCTTTGTATCTCATTATTATGTAGAAAAGTTGAACCAATAGATTGAAATACACTGTATCATGAAAATAAACAATTTGTTTGAAGCTCAATTTAAATTCAGCAGGATAAGTATAAATCCTGTGGATGAAATTTAAATGATCAATGTTTCGTGAGATTGTGGTATTTTTATTGTTCCATAACATTCAAGCCTTATGGACTTGTATTTGTCTATCAAACTAGTTGTAGAAATAAGAAAAGAAAAACAATGACTCATGCACTGATATGTGAGCTAGGGGACAATCAAAATTAATATCTTAGTCCAAAAAGACTGTACATTGCATGATGACAATGATCATTAAATTTAGTATGACCATGTTTACTAGTTGACGGGTTAATGTGTTGTAATGAAATGATTAAAAACGTGTAAATTAGTTACTTAAATTACTAATTCAAATAGATTAGTGCAGTTTAGATACATAGATATAAGACATTCTTGGAATAAAGGAGCTATTACAAATATCAAATATGAATGATTCAATTCTTCAAAAAATACTGTAAAGAAGGAAAAAAGAACCCCACAGAAAGACTAACATAGGCCCATTCACCTGTAACCCCTAACTATAAACTGGGTTGGGCCTCTGTATCTTTTCAGGAAATACCCCTATCTCTTTCTGAGCCTTTGCATGATATTTCCAATAATTATGCATGTGAGCAAAGCAAAGCTTCTAGCCAGCATGTGCATTGCACAGTCACACCAGAGTCTTCACTATGCACTCGGTATATAGATGAAGTTCTCAATCACTCTTCAGGTGGTTACCAAATTCTTATTACATGCAGTGGTTGCTTAGGCTGCTAAACATTTCCAAAGCACACACATGAAACTGTTAAAAATGTTACGCACATAGTCAAATAGTGAATTTTAGCAGTTTCATTTGTATAATGGTCAAGTAAAGGTAATAAACTATTTTAAAATACTTAATCTGGTAATCCAGTTCTTCTCTAATGCAGTATTATTATTGTTGTGCTTAGATTTAAAAGTACTTATCAGTGATTGAGAAAAAGGCCTTTTAGTCTCGTATTTTGTCTTAAGCATATAACTACAGGCCAAATATTGATCATTATACCCACCACCTACAAAGTAGGGGATATATTGGTTTCATCATGTCCATTTGTCTGTCCATCTATCTGCCTGTAGACTGTTTTTTGTTTCTTGACTCCAACTCTATAACAAAGTTATTGTGTAGCATGATACTTATATAATTATTGCCCATGTCGAGGAAAGTGCCCTATTGTTTTAGGAAGGTCTAAGGTCTAGGTCACTGTTGAACTTTGTCTGGAAACCATATCCCAAACTTGGATATAGTGCTGATAGGAGTATTAGTCCACTTTGTGAAAGATCTAGTTATTCCAAGAATGGTTAATTTATTGATTTGTATATTTAATCTATATTTGAGAGTAATAGTGTTTACCTGTTTCATTATTAGCTCACCTGAGCATGAAGTGCTCAAGGTGAGCTATTGTGATTGTTCAATGTCTGTCAAGTATCGTGCATCTTGCTATAAGCATTGTCCATCATCCATCGTCCACGATTTCTTTAATTTCTTATTCTCCTTAACCAGTAGGACAATCTTAATGAATCTTGGCAGGAATGTTCCTCTGGTGTAGATCTACCTAAGTTGTTCAAAATTTTAAAATCTAATTAAAACTCTGATTACCTTGGAATCTTTAAAGGGGAAATTTGGAAAATCCTTAAAAATATTCTCTAAGACCAGAAAGGAGAGAGCTTTTTGATATGGAACATCTTCTGATGGACTTCTACCAATTTTGTTCATATGCCCCTCGGGTCATTTTTGGGCTCCACTATGGCGCATCCTTTTTTTACATAGAAACAAAGGTTAAAGATATTCAGGAATCTATTTATCTGAAACCAGAGGTGCATTCATTAGAGCAAGATGAAAAATCCATCTAAATTAAGGCGTCGTAATGAACGATTTTCGATATTTTGAGTGAAAATATTCGACGTCGTCATGACAACTCGTTTTAAGCCAATGCAAAACCATCTTCGTATCCTTATTGAGATATCTTAAGATTCTTATTGAGCGGCTTAAAAATCTTGCTCTACCGAACGCTTTATTTTAAAAATCTTAATAAGAATCTTAAGAATCTTGCTCTAACAAACGCACCTCAGATGGAAGAAAGCTCTCATATTTAGTATGTAGGATCATCTAGTGTACCTCTATGAAGTTTATTCATATCATGCCCCATCAGTCATAGTCGGGCTCACCATGTTGCATCCTCATTTACATAGAAACAGAGGGGAAATATTCAAAGACTTACTTCTCTGAAACCAGAAAGCATACAGCTTTCATATTTTGTAGCATCTAGTGGACTTCTACCATGTTTGTTCATATCATGCCCCTTGGGTCGTATTTGGGCTCTGCCTGGGCGTTCTCCATTTTACAGAAACAGAGTGAATTCTTAAGCAATCTTTCCTTGAAAGGAGAATTTTAACAGCCTTGAAATGTTTGTTTGCTTTAAATTTACCTATATGAAGTTTTATATTATCATGTTCCTAAGGGCCATATATTTAATGATTCATGAGAAACCAACTTTACATAGAAACAAAGAAGGAAATGAAATTATCTCCTTAAAGCTTGACACCTGCCAATCTCATATGTGTTATGCCCTAGTGGTCAAGGAACTCAGATGAGCAATAATGAAACATATTGACCTTTTGTTTCATTCTAAATGATATAAATTTTACTAGTGCTATTTGTCTAACCAAGAGTCTTCTTCTATTTTCTTTAAAATGTACTAAAATTCATCTAAATTCTTTTTCAAGAATATGATTTGTCTAAATTTGTTAACCAGGATACCACATAATCATTATGATAGAGTTGACTATGTGCCTGGAATACTGTAATGATTTTATATTATTTTACATGAATACATATACATGTATATAATCCACAATTTTTCCCCTGTTAGGGAAGAGCCTAAGTGACTGGTCAAGGCACTTAAGGTGAAGGTAAATCAGCCTTTATTCATTGTTATATAATTCTTAAGATAGTGGACATAATTAATTTGAGACCATAAAGCGTAGGTTGGTAAACAAAGCCTCGAAACTTTAGCTTGTCCAAGCTGAAGTTACAAGGCTTTGTAACCCAACGATGAAATGTGTTCACTCTCTCTAAGCATGTGAATCCTTTTGGTTTTAGAATACAGTTACTTGCACGTGCTCGCAATCATTGCCAACTAACTTTTCAATGAACCCAAAATATTGAAAAGCTAACTTGCCAAATTACGTCATGGCTAAGCCCCGCCCTGCCAGTTCATTTATAACGCAGAATACCAATACAGCTGTCTATTTTTGTCAATTTTTCTATATGAAAGGCCCAGGTAAGATCTGTATGGCTTGTAGTTACAGCTTAGATATCTGGAAGTATTTCACCTTCTGTTAAATGAAATATGTCACATGGCCTACTTCAACCAGCCATCAAATTGTTCTATCACACACTTCAGACAAGATTTTAGGACAGAACTATTTGTTCTTTGTCATATAACTTGGCAAACCTATGAACTCAGTGAATTTATGGCTAGATAATTGATCACTTCATTACTGCT
The DNA here is from genome assembly GCA_948146395.1 of Fragum whitleyi. Taxonomy (NCBI): domain Eukaryota; kingdom Metazoa; phylum Mollusca; class Bivalvia; order Cardiida; family Cardiidae; genus Fragum; species Fragum whitleyi. The sequence continues at coordinate 29,651,017 of OX411555.1, forward strand.
AAATGACTTATCACTTCAACCTTCTTATATTTGTGTGGCTTAAATTATTCTTTGCTAAATTGTTTTAGATGCAATAACCAAACTCTATTAACTATTGGCAATAGTTTCAAAAAAACATAAACATGTATTGCAATATCATTATTTAAACTGACATTGAATGATAATGCTAGGATTAGAAACCAAAAAACTAAATAAAAGTATTATTGCAAATTGGCATATTTTGCAAAAAACTTATCCAAATATTTCCAAATGATTGTTCACTATACCCAACAGGTTTTCAGTTTGGATTATTTTTAAACTGGTAATGAATGTCTAGATATCAGTACCTGTTGCCAATTTAATGTTTACATTAACTTTGTCAATGATATAATATAGGCAACAAATCCAGGGGCAAAGGTACGTTTTATTGCACAGAAGCATTGTTGAAGGGGTTTGAAATCACTATTTTTACTGGCTTTTTGGGTATTTCATAAGCCTGTTGTTATTTCAAAATAGTAAATTGAAATGTTGAAATAGAATCTATTGCTTTACAATGCACACAACTGAGTTGTCTTGGGAATATAAAACTTGCTTTCACAAGAGTCTTGATATTAATGTGTTTAAGTAATCCTGGTTATCAAATGTCATTCTTTACAGCATAAAACAATGACAAATAAGACTAATTCAGTGCTTTTGGGTTAATAGGTTCACTAAGAATTTAGTTCTTAATCATGTATGCATGTATATATATGCTGCCTATGCATATATATGCTAGCAGTTTATCAAATACGTGTATATGAAAAATGAATTTGAAAAGGGGGGAAAAGACTATAAAGATTCATATTACAAACAAAGTGTTTCAGATTTTTCTGTCTCTTTGCTCAATTTCATACTCATTTTAAAAGTAGAGGTGTCACAAAATTTTCTTACTCAGGGATACTGTATAGCAATTATTTTCTGCAGAAACTTTATTTATGCTATATCTGCAGCCAAGGACACTGTTGCAGAAATAAAAGACACAGGAATTTAATCCTTTTTAGTCTTAGATATTTTTTCTCAGAAAATACAGCAGCCTTCTTTTAGAAACTTAACCCTTTCCTGTTTTACAAAATTTTGGACCTGTCCAAATTCAAAGGTTTTGCAGGTGAAAATTTAAAGTGGATTTAATTTGAAAAATAACCATTCAGTAGGGTAGAAAATAGTGTGGAAAAAGAAGAAATTGCTTGTCAGAAGCAATTTCTTCTTTTTTCACTATGTTTTCTCAATCATAAAATCACAGACACGTTAAAAGCAGGGATTAAACAGCAAAGGGTTAATATCATAGGATTATTGATAGCATGATATGGGGAGTGTCTACTTGTATAGGTTAATTTCACTTTGAATTTAACTTGTTGTATAAAGTAAACTGTGCATGATTTATTTAATATTCAGTTTGACAGTCTTGAGTTTTTTTCACATTTACATTTATATCGTTTAAATGCAAGATTGAATAGCATAAAACCTTGGATAAGGTGGGATATACCTAACCGAAAAATAAATATCAATTGTACATCTCTTAATGATTGTAATAAATTTTACCTAAACAGAGTAAAAGTATCTCCAAAACAGCAGCAGAAATAAAATCATGTAATAAATCAGACTTAACACTAAATGAATAAGTGCCGTAGAAATTTTAGAACCCCAAAATTTTGAAAATCTACAGAATTTGGACCCTTTGGAAATTAAGTGCTATATGGTATATTTCTAGAATTCACGTTTTATATTTGGATTATGGGTAGTTCTTTATGGCATTCACAGTCTTGATTTAAGGTACATTTGCACATCAACAGAAAAAAATATTGATTCAAAAATGAAGTAGATGTAGATGATTTGAAGTGATTGTGAAAATAGTTTTAATTGCTTTAATGAAAAGTAGCAAACAATTTGGAAAGTAATAGATGCATATGTAGGCGTCGTCTACAATGTCTTTTATTTACTGTTGTCAAGGTTTTGCCAAACACAAAGTGATGATTTTTTAGAGCAGACCTAACTTTTGCTTAAATTTGATTTACTTACCAGGGGTATTGAATTACAGATATTCTCAACTTGTGCCTGGTAAAGTAAAAGATGATTTTCTACTTGTCAAGTGTCAAAATTAAGTTGTCTGCAAAAATATAAATAGATTAATTTAAAGAAAATATTGCTTCTTATTAAGAAAATATTTAACCCCTTGAAACCCTTGATATAATAAGCATTATGATTATTTATCTTTTAGATCTATTTATTGCCTTTCAAAGATCTGCTCTGGTATTTACTTGACTGCAGACAAGTGGTCTAGAAAAATTTACTTGTTCGAAAGTAGAAAAGCCTGATGAGGGAATTCCACACCCACGCATACATTCTGTTCATTCAAAGGCAGATTCTTAATCTAGGAAATGTGGACATTCCATGTTTATTCACTCATATAAAAGGAATTGGAATAACTGTAGAAAAGTACCCTTAAAAAAAGAAGAAGAAATCAAGTTAGCATCTTCCTTAGAATTACTTTTGGTAAGCATAATCTCTGAAACTGTTGTAATAATTTCCTGTAATGTGCTCACAACAGATCTGTGAAAGGTTATTGTGTTAGATATTTAGTAATTGACAATAACAATAATTATTAAGCATTCAATTTCTATTGCAGGAAAAGGGAAAATATGAGGTGATCACAGGACAACAGAAAGTAGCTGATGATTTAGTGGAATTCTGGGTAGAATTAATTGGACGGTACCCTGCTATAATAGCCATTATTGATCCAATGAGGAAACAGGTACCAGATTTAATCCTTGACATTGATTTTCTTGACAAATATAAGACATAGTGTTGATCTTGTGTAGGTGGTAACTATTTAATCCCCACCAATTCAAATAGTATACTGGTATCAGCGTGACTCTTCCTTTGTGGCCATCTGTGTGCATGTCTGTCTGTTTACAATATATCATCAATTTTGTATTGCAAACACCTCATATGGCTTTATTTTCTCCTTTAAGCATTCCCTTATCTATAGTTTGGGGCCATGTTGTTGTCTCTCTGTCCATCAATCTATCTGTTTGTTCATCTGTCTGTCTGTGAAAACATAAACTGCAAATAAGCAGTTAGCTATAACTTTAACACTATTGAAGTGACAGTGCTCATATTCAGCATAAATGTTACTCTAAATAATCCCCATCTTCGAAGGTAAAGGTCATTCTGTTAAGGTGAATGCCAATTAAATTCGAAATTAAAGAAATAATCCCCTTGGAGGCAATTGTGTTTTACAAACACATCTTGTTCATTTGAAGCCCAGTTTTTGAAAAATTTTGACTTCATTTCAAATTTAGATTTTTGTAATAAGCCTTGGTTCTGGGGTATATGATTTTATCTGATGGCTTTAGTTTACAAAAAAAAAAAAACAGAAACCATATAATAGTGTCTGATTTTATGCAAAAAATCCCAGTGAATATGAAAGTCCATAATTCTTAATATATTCTATGGAACAGTTGACTCTCTACTCTTACTTAAAGCATATTAAGTTCCAATCTTGCTTATATTACACAGGAAGACAGACAATGGATGAGTCTATGTGAAAGAATTTCTGAGAAGTGTTACATAATGGGTGATCATGTTTGGCATCGACCAGGACTGTTGAAAGACGAGACATTACCCGAACGATTTAAATCTAGTGGAATAGTATTTAGAATGGAGCAGATGAATACTGTGACAGATATCATAGAGTCCTCACAGAAAATGGAAGGTACATGTCAAAATTTTACAACATTTTCTCAAAATTGTACTATCTTTGCATTCTCAAGCTAAATAAATTGGAATTAATCTGTTTGGTTGAGTTTTAAGTACCATTGCATTAACAGTCTTTTGATTTTTAAAACCTGAAGGTCTTATAGTCTAGTTGTTGAAGTCATGATTTTCCTATGGGGTATTTTTTTGAAGCCTGTTACACTCAACTCAAGATGCCTTACAAGCAATTTTTGAAAGTTTAAAGCTTATACATGTATATGTATCTTGAATTTAAAGTTTTTCTGGAGAAATTCTAAGTACAGTAACATGTATGTGCTTATGTTTTGACATGCTAATAGATCTAAACATGAAGACAATGTATTACATCTTATTTCATAATATCACCTTGTTCAGAATCTAAAACTGGTGATTATGTGTTGTTTCAGAGGCCAGTAATGTAACAGTATTGTCCACAAATATTGGTGAAACATCAGATACATTTATAGCTGATATGGTATGTATACATGCAGCATTTGCTTAATATAGGATCTATCATGAGGTTTTTTGAAGACAAGCTGATTTTTACCAAGTCTAGCATTAATATGTCTTTAAACCTTGTTGAGCTTAATAACTTTTCTATTCTAGATGAGGAAAGATCAGCTTGCCCTAAACAAAATCAAGTAATAGATTCTTTTTCACATATTAACAACTTTTTTGACGTCAAAAGTCTATTACTGAACACCCAGATGAGAGAAAAACAGTGAAAACATGCATAAGATAAAGTCACAATGATACTATTTTGAATTGATCTTACACATGTGTAAGACAAGGATATCTCTGATAGCTGTTTGCTATAGAAGACTATGGCTGCTATGAGACAAAATCTTTTCTCAAATTAGATTGTTTTATTTTCTATTATGAAACCAATTCTGTCTTCTTAATTTATGCATTTAAAGATTGAATTATTTTCAGTTTAAAGTTTCATTCATTTCTTGGAATTTACTTAACCAGACACCAAAGCATGGTAATGTTCTATATCAAAAGTTGATAGCGAGTCTAATATGTCAATTTTTATAACACTGGTTTGATTTTTTCCTAATTAGCTCTCGGGAACAAGTCCATCCTGAAATGATGTCTATTTCTATGGGCAAAACTTGTTCTGGGAGCAATGACCATCATGCAACACTAATAATTTTCAATTACTTTTCCAAATTTTCAGGCTGTAGGAATGAATGCCATGTTTCTGAAGGTGGGAGCCCCATGTCGTGGAGAGAGAGTATCTAAATTAAACAGACTGTTAGTGATAGAACAAGAGTTAGAGGGAGCTAGTAAACTAGCCCAGCATACAGACTTTACCTTCCCTGTGATAACTATTCCTCCTGAACCTGAGCCAGTAGAGGATGAGGCTGAAGTTCAGGATACTCCTAAAGATGCCAAGAAAAAATAAACATCAAACTTAGCCTGTTGATAAATGTACAGTGTAAATTGCTCTTTTGGATGCATCAAACCCTTTCCTGTATTTCAAAATTTTGGACCTGTCCAAATTCAAAGGTTTTGCAGACGAAAATTTAAAGTGGATTTAATTTGAAAAATAACCATTCAGTAGGGTAGAAAATAGTGTTGAAAAAGAAGAAATTGCTTGTCAGGAGCAATTTCTTCTTTTTTCACAATGTTTTCTCAATCATAAAATCACAGGCACGTAAAAAGCAGGGATTAAACAGCAAAGGGTTAAGAAAATTAGCTTCTGGGCTGAGGTTATGAAACTTTTCTCATTCTCAATTCAAAATTTTCTCAAATTTCAATTTGAAAATAAAACAGTAATTCCGTTTTATTACTCATTTTAGTGTATTAACATAAAAGATGATATTAATAAGTTGTTATAAAAAACAACTTATTGATATTATCTTTTATTTTAATACAGTTATTAGTCCCCCACGGGTTACCGGCTGGGGGACTATAGGTTTGCTCAATTCCGTCTGTCCGTCCGTCTGTCTGTCTGTTACACTTTTGTCCGGGCTATATCTTCTAAACCATATGTGCTAGCAACTTCAAACTTGGTACACTTATAGATCTTATTAAGGAGAAGTGTCATGTTCAAGAACCATTACACTGCCATGCCAACTTTTTGAGTTATTGCCCTTTGTTGTTTTTACCCTTACATTCTTGTCCTGAACATATCTCCTAAACTATGTGTGCTAGCAACTTCAAACTTTGTACACTTATAGATCTCATTGAGGACAAGTGTCATGTTCAAGAACCGTTACTCTGCCATGTCCACTTTTTGAGTTATTGCCCTTTGTTGTTTTTACCCTTACATTCTTGTCCAGAACATATCTCCTAAACTATAAGTGCTAGCAACTTCAAACTTTGTACACTTATAGATCTCATTGAGGAGAAGTGTCATGTACAAGAACTGTTACTCTGCCACACCCACTTTTTGAGTTATTGCCCTTTGTTGTTTTTAGTCTCACATTCTTGTCCGGATCATATCTCCTAAACTATAAGTGCTGGCTACTTTAAACTTTGTACACTTATAGATCTCATTGAGGACAAGTGTCATGTGCAAGAACTTTTACTCTGCTACACCCTTTTTTTGAGTTATTGCCCTTTGTTGTTTTTACCTTTACATTTTTGTCCTGAACATATCTTCTAAACCATAAGTGCTAGAAACTTCAAACTTGCTACACTTATAGATATCATTGAGGACAAGTGTCATGCACAAGAACTGTCACTCTGCCATGTCCACTTTTTGATTTATTGCCCTTTGTTGTTTCTACCCTTACATTTTTGTCCAGTACTTATCTCCTAAACCATAAGCACTAGCAACTTCAAACCTTGTACACTGGTAGATCTCATTGAGAAGAAGTGTAATGCACAAGAACTGTTACTCTGCCACATCCACTTTTTTAGTTATTGTCTGTTGTTGTTTTTTATCCTGACATTTTTGTCCGGACCATATCTCCTGAGCCATCAGTGCTAGCAACTTCAAACTTGGTACACTTATAGATCTCATTGAGGACAAGTGGTGTGTACAAGAATCATTCTTCTCCGCCCACTTTTGGAGTTTTTGCAATTGGTTGTTTTCACTCTTATATTTTTGTTTGGGACATTTTGTTCAAAACCTAATGTGCTAGCAACTTAAAATTTTGTATACAGTTATAGATCTAGTAAGTAGGAGATATATTATAAGAAAGGATTTTTTGTTATCCGGTGGGGGACTCCTGTATTGCAAAGCAATACGACATGCACTTGTTTTAATTAAAATTTGAGAAAATTCTCGTTGATCCCGAGAAAAGTTTTATAACCTGGTGCCCTGAAAACATTGTGAGAAAAAGAAGAAACTGCTTGTCATTAGCCTTTACATTCCCTGTGATAAACATTTAACTAATTCAATTGATAACCAAAGATACAATTCTCTTTTCAATGCATTGAAGAAAATAAGCTTCAAAAAAACTTTTGAGAAAAAAGAGAAACTGCTTGTCATTAGTCCTTACCTTCCCTGATATAACTATAACTCCTGAACCAAAACCAGTGGAGGAAGAGAATTAGGTTCAGGGCACTCCTAAAAATGTCATGAAAAAAAACATGAAAAAAACCTGACTGACTTAATCAATTGATAACTGTACAATACAGACTGTTTGATACATTTGAGAGAGTTAACTTTGAAAATTGTTGTGAGAAAGGAAAAATTTGCTTGTCACAAAATTTTACCTTCCCTGATATGACTATTCCTTCTGAACCCGAGCCAGTGGAGGTTGAGGCTGAAGTACAGGATACTCCTAAAGATTCTAAGAAAATTAAATTTTTAACTTAATAATCAATTAATGTACAGTGTACAATGGTTTTTTTTGTTTTTTTTTTTTTTTTTTTTTTTTTTTGGGGGGGGGGGGGGGGATACTCCTAAAGATAAAAAAAAAAATAGGGTCCTGACTTGACACATTACCACACTAATTTGGAAACATGCATAATGTGTAAGCATGTGCTAAATTTTATGTGTGCTTGATGGACAGATATTGGGTATCCTTAAAATGGGGATGTCAAGTTTATATATAGAGGCTATTTCATGATTGGTCATGGAATACCGAATTTATTAAACGAGTCACCTTATAAACAGATAAAAACGGGGCTGCGCTGAGCTTTTGTCTGTTTATAGATGACGAGTTTAATTAATTCTGTATTTCATGAGCACAGATTTTATATTCTGTTTAAAATATGACCACAATTTCGGTGACTAAATGAGAAAATTACGATATTGACCGATTCATGTTATTCCGCGAAACATATAACGCCGTTTGCGAAATGACTACAGCAGATCCATTATGACGTCATTTTCCTAACAAAATATATAACGTTTTTCTTCGTTCTTTGCTAGTTTGCATATTTATTCCACTAGTATAATAAACACTCGTGTAATATCAAAAATATTCAACAGGGTTATTTCACTCCGGTGACGAAGGTCATATTATAAATAGCTGTCAATCTAGTGTGAAGTGAAGATTCTGATCAGATTGTGTAGAAGCACAGGCTGATGTGAGTCTTAATGTTGCACAATGTGAAAACTTTGAGGAATTCCATGAAGAGGCTCAGATATTCTCATTTGAATCATGAATCTAAACTTGCAAAAAACAGGCATCCAGAACCTCTGCTCTTGCCTGAAAATATTCAAATGATAGCATTCTTCGTTGCAAAAAGATTGTTTCACCAATGAAAATTGGGGTCTTATCTGTGTTAAAAATTCATCTCTATATTGTGACTGTGATATTATTGTTGTATTAGTTATATAAAAAAGTTTTAATAAATCTTGATGAACCCATTGTAAGAAATTTTTTGTTTTATTTGTGACCTTTCAGAAAATTAAGAAAGTCTTCCAACTACACAGAGAGGTTTTGAGGGTATTGGTTTCACCATTTCTGTGTGTCCATCCATCTGTCCAGCTTTAAAATTCATTTCTGTGGTGCACTTCAAGAACCAATTAACTTAGAATTATAAAGCTTAATACAATTGTTGTCCATTACATAGGAAAGTGGCTTAGTAATTTTGAATAATGCAGCGGTAAGTCATAATTGAACCTGGTCTAAAATATATTTTACAATTGTTATTCAACTAGAGGCACTTAGGTGCCTGATTCACTCCCCTTGCCTGAATCTTAAGATTACACATAAAAGAAAATGATGGTAAATTATCCTCTCTCAGATTCCTTCCAGAAATTGTTATCAGGCAAAATTCATTAGTGCTTTTGGCTATTGAGTCAGCAAGATTGATATAAAATTACCTGTAAATGCAACTTTCCCATATTTATGGACAGATTGATAAGAAAATTTTTCATCAAATGCCCATGTTTGAATTGTTGTTGATTTGAATTACTTGTATCACTTAGTATCATGAAAAAGAGGCCTGTATGTAAAATTCTGGTTCCCTGTTTAATACAACTGTTCCCACACATGTGCATCAATTTTCATGAAACAATCACAAAATGCTCCTTAAAATTTATGGCTGTTTGGTTATACCATGTGTCACAAAACTAGAAAGCCATGAATGGCTTGAGTCACCCACATGCAGGCTTGAAATTCTTGTAATAGCAAATCAAAGTTTTGACTATATTTTAAGATATTTTGGGTTCTACTGATGTTGAAAATAGTTTTCAAAGTTTCAACTATATAACAAATAGAGAAATGACCTCTGCCCATAAAAGACATATTTATCATCCAATCAAAATAATTTTTGGCTGCATGATAATGGGTCACCCAAAGATCATACCAAAAATGTTTGATTGATATCAATCAGAAATATTCTGAGAAAATGATTTTCAAAGATTCCACTACAGAACAAACTGAGAAATGACCTCTGTTCATAAAATACCGTACATATTTTTTATCCGATCACAACAATTTTTGGTTGACTGATAGAGGGTCACTCAAGGATCATTCCAGTGTAATTCGGTTGCTATCCATCTTTTACACTCTGAAAATGATTTTCAAAGTTTCCACTATAAAACATATTTAGAAATGACCTCTGCCCATAAATTACATATATTTATCCAATCACAATCTTTTTTGTAGACTGATAAAGGGTCACCAAAGGATTTTGCCAGTGAAATTTGGTTGATATCCAACAATCAGATTCTGAGAAAATGATTTTCAAAGTTTCACCTATATAACATTTAGAGAAATGACCTCCGCCCATAAAATACATATTTTTCATCCGATCACAAAACTTTTTGGTAGACTGAATAAGGGTCACTCAAGGATCACGCCAATGAAATTTGGTTGATATCCAGCCATTAGATTCTGAGAAAATGATTTTCAAAGTTTCACCTATATAACATTTAGAGAAATGACCTCCGCCCATAAAATACATATTTTTCATCCGATCACAATAATTTTTGGTAGACTGAATAAGGGTCACTCAAGGATCATGCCAAAGAAATTTGGTTCGTATCCAATCATTAGATTCTGAGAAAATGATTTTCAATTTTCACCTACATAACATTTAGAGAAATGACCTCCGCCCATAAATTACATATTTTTCATCTGATCACAATAATTTTTGGTAGACTGAATAAGGGTCACTCAAGGATCATTCCAGTGAAATTTGGTTGTTATCCATCACTTACATTCTGAGAAAATGATTTTGAAAGTTTCCACTATATAACATATAGAGAATAGACCTCCGCCCATAAAATGCATTTTTCCCATAGGATCATAATAATTTTTGTAGACTGATAAAGGGTCACCCAAGGATCATTCATGTAAAATTTAATTGGTATCCATCAATTTGAATCTGAGAAAACTCACTTTTTACCATATTTTGAAATTAGCTACACCCATTAAATCTATTTTTTTCATTGGATCAAAATTTCTTGAACAACTTTGAAAGATGGTCACCCAAGGATCATTCCTGTGAGGTTTGGTTGAAATTCATCCAGTAGTTTCTGAGAAGATTTTCAAAGAAAAAGTTTACAACCGGATGCACGGACAGACGCACAACGGACACAACGCCATGACAATAGCCCCAGTGGCTTTCAGCCAGTGGAGCTAAAAATTAAATATGTAGTTGTAAACTCTATATTATGGTATTTAGTAAATGGTCTCTGAGGGAAAAACCTAATATTTTGTAAAACATTTCAAATGATTTCTCAAATAGATATATTCTTCCAACTAACTATCATGCTTTCTTGACTATAGAAGAAAAAAATCAATTAAAGATGTACTCTAACAGATGACAAAAATAAGCCTGTGTGTGTATTTCTGTTAATTTATCGTGGCTACCTTAGCACATGCCCATATGAGTGACGTCCCCAGAAGGCGGTTAGTTGTTAGGGGGGAAAGTGCAAGGCTACAAGATGGAATTACTGCTGAGATCCGCCATGGTTCTTTAAGTGCTTAATATAAAGCACCGTCTCACAGGACCTAGGCTTAACGTCTCATCTGAAAGACAATTAGTTTTTGTTTGTGTGCCAGCCAGGGAATCAAATCCATGCGGTCAAACTTCAATGGTGCTCTACCAACTGAGCTAATTAAGCCTGGTTATTGGTAGACATATTAAACCTTAAGCCTCTTAGTGGGCTGTATTAGGGAAAGGATTTTCAAACGGCTTGTGTCAAGTTGTGTTATACCAATACAACAGGGAACTTAATTGGGAAATGGGCATTAATTTTACAAAGTTGCAGGTCCACTGGTTCTCTTGGTACAACATGGTAAGAGTTTTCCAACAAGGTTCAACAACACCAAAACAAGGTTCATCTGTATCCTGTTTATTTTTTACAAACCATCATAAGGATTTCAGTCTTGGCCACAATTGTACAAAGTTGATTCCAGGTCTGTTGGTTTGTAGCTCCACTACAAAAGCCATAAGTACATTTGTAAACTTCTTTAACAATATTCTCCATAGAAACCAATGTTTTGATCTCGACAAATTTAACTGAAAAGATCCTATGGTGACCCCTCATTAGATTCATTCAAACAATTATGATTGAGTGAAAATCAAGGCTTTTATGAGCAGAGATCACTTCCATATACATGTATAGTATAATGTCTTTTTCCATGTTTATTTTTTTAAAAAAAATTTGTAGACTGATAAAGGGTCACTAAAGCACATAATTCATTCCAGTGAAATTTGGTTGATGTCCATCAGTTAGATTCGGGAAAATGAATTTCAAGGTTTCCACTATATAGAATATAAAGAAATGACTTTTGCGCATATAAGACATATTTTACATCTGATCACAATAATTTTTTGTTGACTGATAAAGGGTAACTAAAGGATCAATGAAATTGGATAATACCCATCAGTGACATTCTGAGAAAAGTCACATTTTACTATATATGGAAAGCCACATCCATTAAAGCCTTGTCTTTCATTGGATCAAAACTCCAAGAACAACAGAAAGAGGGTCACTTAGGATCATTGGCCAAAACTCATCTAGTACTTCCTGATAAGAAGATTTTAACACTTGTCATGCTGAACCCGGAATATTTAGGCCTTGGCAGGAGCTATAGACCAGCATCAGTCTGCACATATGTGCAGTCTGATCTTTGTCTATACCACCTGTATTTCCCTTTTAAACCAGAAAAGTTTTAGAAATTATATTTTCAAAATCAAATGCTAACTCAAAAGTAGGAAATACAGAGCTTTCAGTACTTAGATTTATATATAATTTGGCCAAGGTTTTTATTCAGCATGACAAGGGTTAAAGAAAAAATTTACAACTTGACATACAAATGGACAGACGGGCAACATACACAGGGCAATGACAAAAGCCCACATACCCTTGGCGAGTGGAGGTAACATGGAAAGGGCTGGGCCTCTTGTCTACAAATATTGACATAAATATCAGAGGTCAAAATAGCATTTCAAGTCTACATATATGTTTTGTCAATCATGGATTTGAATTACCCAAGCAATCTCTCAATCTAAGGTAAATAAAACAACAAAAAACTTATTTTTTTATTCTAAATATTTAATTTACAGCAATTTCTCTAAAACTAAAGCAAGAATTTAACAATTTGTAAACATAAATGGAAGATTCTCTATAAATCTCAAGAAATTATAACATCTCAATATCAATAAAAACTAGAACTGTCCAAAACAGACTCATACCCCCATCAGGGCATTGTCCCACCAGGGCTTTTTCCAAATGTAAGTGCTTTCAGTACATTATCTATTTGCAACATGATGACAAAAATTTAGAAAAATTTAGAAGTTCAAGGGAGATAATTTGGCAAGCACTATGTGCAATATTGCAGGTAAAATGCTTCAGATAATGTAAATAATGTGCAAATTGTCACATTCAAGGGGAAATAATTAAGCACCTAATATAAGAAGGGTAAAAAAAATGCACTAACACTAGTTTACACTGAAATCACTTTGTCTACAAATATCAAAGTAGTAGCAGCAATAATGTAAGAACAAGAGCAGCGCCTACGGGTGCCTACGCTCAGCTGTCGAGTGCTGGATGATGGGAAAAAATCTAAGTCGAAAAAGCGGCATAATTTGCACAAAATGCATCTAGAGTTATCCCCCTTGATAGTAAAGGTTGCTCTTTTGATGGCGAACATGTGTGCCAAGTTTCAAGTGAATGCCTTCAGTAGAACCAGAGATATAACAAAATGTCAAAGTTTTCGCACAACGACGACAACACGGAGGCTATAGCAATACCTTGGGTTTTCTTCGAAAAACAGCTGAGCTAAAACTGCTCAAAGATATAACAAAATATCAAAATTTACAAGTTCATTGGGAGATAATTCAGCAAGTAATTTTAGTAGGGTCCTAAAAACTTTAAAAAGCACAAGTTTACATTACCAGCTACATTATGCATAAACTCCACTTAAGGAATTGGTTAGTTTAGGAGAAAAGCTCCAGCTATTAAAAAAAAAGTGAAAAATGACAAAATCAATGGGAAATAATTCAGCAACAAATCATAGGGACATCAAAATTGCAACTGCACAACTTCGAATCAAGAAACACAGTATAAATTATTATCAAGTCAGTACATGCAATAGTGTAGGAGAAATGCTCTGGACAACCATAATTTAGTGAAATTTGAATGATCAAGGGGAAATAATTCAGCAATTATTGAAAGTAAGCAAGTCAATACATGTAATAGTGTAGGAGAAACGCTATTCATTTCAAAGCTGTAGCTACACTAGTCTCTGAGGAAATGAGGACACAAAATTATGACACAGACGGACAGACAGACAACCCAATTCCAGTATACCCCTCCATAACTTAGTTGTTGGGGGTATAATTACTAAGACACAGTGGAACTTTGTAATATAACAACTTATACAACCTACACTCATCAGCATCTTGGTCAAAACCATTTTGTTCCCACACAATCCCACTTTTTGACATCATTTATAGTCAGTTTGACTTCTATATGGACCAACCTATTCATCAATTACATAAAATTGCATTTGATTGAAGGATTTGTATGTGGTGGGATCCTAATTTCAGCTTAATACCATTCCAATATTTTTTTTGAAAGTAAAATGATCTCAAAATAATGATTTTGTCTATCCAATTAATGTTAATACTTTCTCATTTTTTGCTCTTGAACATGATGGGTGATAGAGGCTGTTAAAAGTAGTAAGAAAATATAAACATAGTAAAAGCACATGGTTTTATACTAAACATTTGACGGACGAAATGTCCATTATTCCTTATTTGGAAATGCTCATAAGCATATTGACGATAATGTCATCTTAATAAATATCTCATGAATTGTACAGTTATTATTCCCATTCAGATCAAGTTTTTCTTGTGAATTTCCCAACAACTTCATTAAATAATGCTTTTTGATTGGACTAAACATGTGAATATGGGGTACATCTCAGAATAGACAAAAATAATTATCAATTATCTGGTCAAAGGATTTTTGAACAAAGAGTAAATATATTCAGATTTGATATCCAAAGGAGGTAAAAATCTTCAACAAACTTAATTTTATAAAAATACTCGATTTTATACTAAAAAGACTCACTTTAAGTCTTTCACTTTTGACTCGGCCCCTATGCAAATCTGAGCTATATTTGGATAGAAATTTTGCTGTTCCAATTATTACGGATATGAAGGAGGTATGAAAGGCTGAATGTTAACATGTAGATGGACAGACAAAATCATTATTTTACATTAAGAAATCCTGAAAAACAAAATTAGTGATGGTATTAGATGGAAAATATGATATGACAAGACAAAAATACCTTTCATTAATTCATTTCTGAGATTTTCGGTGAAATGTTGGTCCATATAGAAGTCAAACAGACTATAGAACAATAACTAAGCATATTATCAATTATTTTAATGCGACGCATTGATAAAATTTTAAATTCCTGTGATCTCTGCTACATCCAATTGGTTTTTATCTTATAACTATACAAATATCCAATTGGTTTTTATCTTATAACTATACAAATATCCATAGATAACATCCCGTATGATATTTTTTATGATATCACATAGTTATTTTTAGAACATAATGTAATGTGGTTAATTTTAGAAACTTGCATTTCAGTTAGAAACACCAAACAAAACAAGACAAATATAGGTTATTAGATAAATATAATACGTTCTTAGTGTATTGTATGAAAATAATATCAAACTCAGCTGTGAGAATTGATAATTGTCTCGGCAGAGCCTAGACAATTTTCAATTCTCCAAACCTTGTAAGATATTTTTTTTCAAACAAAACACTAAGTATGCATTATATATTTCCAAATATAGAAATTTGTATAGCGTTCAAAGAATTATTTCTCATTACAAGACAGGTCAGAAATAACTACAATGTACAACTAGGAAGAGACATCAAGAATCATTGTCAATACTTTGATTATATCCTAGAATGGGCAATCTAATATCACAGTAATAAGTAGTAATCTGGGGCCCGTTTTATTAACCCTTTCCTGTTTTACAAAATTTTGGACCTGTCCAAATTCAAAGGTTTTGCAGACGAAGGTTAAAAGTGGATTTAATTTGAAAAATAACCATTCAGTAGGGTAGAAAATAGTGTGGAATGAGAAGAAATTGCTTGTCAGAAGCAATTTCTTCTTTTTTCACAATTTTTTCTCAATCATAAAATCACAGGCACATAAAAAGCAGGGATTAAACAGCAAATGGTTAAACTTCTTATGAAAAAGTTAATCCCAAGTCAAAATCACAAATCCTACCTGGTATCTTCATTCATTATAAGATTCTGCCTTACAATATCTCATTGGAATCATCTTTAGAAGACGATTCTAATGAGATGAAGCAAGGCAGAATTCAATATTTAGTTACTACTGAAGAAGCAACTTTAATTTTTTACTTAAAGCAAAAATTGATCGTAAGATGTTTAGTAAAACAAGCCCCCAGAATATTATGGTACAACCTGGTAGACTTTTCCTTTTCTGATATCAAAATTTTCATTATCTGTATCTGTTTATGTACTGCAATCTTTTATTGGCCTATGCTTTATCAAATTCCTTTTTATAATATTGTTAATGTGTGGATAAAACTGATTCATGAAGCCAAAAGGATTAATCAGCCTTTTTTAAGCTGAAGTTACAAGAATTTGGTACCCTACCCTTGACTTAATGTTTCAATATTATATGTTTAATTGTGAATAAATATCAATTAGAGGACCATTGGCCCTGAGGCAAAGTTAACTAAGGTTGACCCCTCTTGACCCATTTTTTATCTTGACACAGATTTGATGGAGACAAACATTCTGACCAAGTTTCAAGATGTTTGAGCCAAGAATGTGCCCTCATGAAAGCACACAAGGTTTTCCTAAGATATGACCCCTTGACCTAATTTTGACAGATGGACATGAACATTCTGACCAAGTTTTAAGATGTTTGAGCCAAGAATGTGCCCTCCTGAAAGCACACAAGGTTTTCCTAAGATATGACCCCTTGACCTAATTTTGACAGATGGACATGAACATTTTGACCAAGATTCAAGATATTGAGCCAAGAATGCGACTTCTAGAGTGCACACAAGATATTTACAAGAATTGACCCTATTTTAACCCCCACTTGACCCATTTTAAACTTGACAAAGATTTGTTGGATACGAAGATACTGATCAAGTTTCAAGACGCACAAGCCAAAAATGTGGCCTCTTGAGCGCACACAAGATGTTGACAGATGATGGACGTTGGACGCTGGAGACAGCTGGATCACAAAAGCTCATCCATAGCAAGAAGTGGTCAGGTGAGCTAAAAAAATTTCTTTTTTTCCTCAACCTAAAATTCAATAACCTAATTTTATGTAGGCTCAGTCCTGCCATGTCAAAAATCATTAATTATATGTTAAGTAAATCTTGAATGTACAACCTTGTTGAATAAAGCTTTAACCTATTACCATACAACAGGATTGTTTAAAAGTCCTTTATTTTTTCACAAAGTTTGAGCAAATTTAGAGTTAAAAATGTGTACTGAATTGTGATGACAAAAACTGTAAAATGCCTCCCCAAGATAACGGAGGTATTGACAAGAACATATTTTTGATGGCTCAGTGCAAAACAATTGTTACTGCCTAAAAACCGTTGTCTGCGCATGTCATATTCTCCGAAGATTGATCTGTCTTCGGGACCATATCACTTATCCAGATTGGGATAAATATTACTACCTTGTTTGCATAACTCCGTATTCTATCGCCAAAAAGTAGTAAATGAAGAATTTCAATTAAAACTTCATTTTTGTGGAAATCAAACTTAATTTTGCCTTAAATTAATTGACAAAAATATTGGTTTAAATTGTGAAGGTATATTTTTTTTTAAAAAAAAGTTGTTTGCTTGAGATCTATTTATACTGTTGACTGTTTCCTAATATAGATTTGGAGGAAAACCGATAAAATTAAAGCATTTCATGGCCGCTGACATGTTGAAAGTATTCGACGGAATCGGCCGAGTTGTCACGAAAAACACTACCCAGAATGCTCAAATCAGATAGGTCAGTATTTGAAAAATGCCAACTATCGGAAGATGACGGCCTAAAAACATTTAGACAGTTACAACTGTTTCAGACTGAACCATCAAAGTATCTGTTCTCTATTTCTATATTATTCTAAATTAAGCCATATTTCTGAATAATGAGTGTTCAACCAGTCTCAGATATGAGTAAAACGGTTAACAATCAAACCATCTCTATTTTAACTCTTACAGTATTAATATTCAACCAACTTGGTATGTTGTTTGGTTGTCACTATGGCCACTCAGGGAATTTTGTTAAGGGTGTTAGAATTTACAAATGAGGGGGTTTGTTTTCCCATTATTACCTGCCTTGCCCTAGGATGACAAAACAGTGCATACTGCTTGCCGATTAAGCCCTGTTTTGCAGGCATATGCAAAGTGGGGTATAATTAGCAAACAGTTTGCACCATTTTGTCATCTGAATGCATTGGCTGATTTAACCCTTTGCTGTTTAATTCCTGCTTTTTACGTGCCTGTGATTTAATGATTGAGAAAACATTGTGAAAAAAAGAAGAAATTGCATGGTTATTTTTCAAATTAAATCCACTTTAAAATTTCGTCTGCAAAAACTTTGAATTTGGACAGGTCCAAAATTTAGTAAAACAGGAAAGTGTTAAATTAGATTAATCCATGAAAATTAAATAATTTGGCATCAAATGGAGCCCCAACACCAAACCTTCTATAGATCTGACACTGACAGATAAAACATTGTCAAATTTAACAAATTAATTTTGGATATTGTGAATAAGAAAAGCTTTAAGTTGTTTGGTAATGGGTTAAAACAGCAAATATGTAAGTTTAACTATTATGCGTAGTGTTGAAAAGCTCTTTGGTAAACTGCAACTATCACAATAACCTATTTGAAAACATTTACACACTGAACATATATTGAACTAAATAACTAAGGGTATGATTAAATTAGTTGAATAAGACATTCATTTTGCAATACCACACAAGTTCGAGTTCTGAATGTTTGTAAAACTTAAGGGCTAAGCCAGAGAACTTTGTGCAAATGCAACAAAGCAACTAACCCAATATCAAATCTAAAATTGAATGCCCTGTTCAAATTCTTTATTCAATTCTACTTTGTGATACATAAATATGCTGTTATTATGACAGCTCTCAATGTAAATGAAACAAAAATGATACATGGAAAAGTCATTCACTTGCTAGTTAATACATTGTATGTCACCCATCAGGCAAAATTGGACCATCTGGGTAGAGTGTAAAGACATCCACTGTCAAGCTGCGTAAAACACACAGGTTGACTAGGGTTGAACATTTTTGCCTTTGGAAGTTTTTATAATCTAGAAAGGTTATTCTCCCTTTACATAAATTCATTTTCAATATACAATACATGCTGGACCCAATCCCTTTTTCAAAAAAATATATTTGGGAGTTCCTAGATGGTTCCTTTTCTTGTGAGAGTTTTCACACATATTGCAGTACAAAAATCTTGTAACTACAATTTTCAAAATAAGGTATTTAAACAACTTTGGTTCTGCAAATGTATTATAGACTATAAATAAGTGATAAAGAGAATGATTCTTCAACTCATAAAGGTATAAAACTAACACTTAATAACACTGTATAAATATGCAAAAGAGATTTATGCATGAGTCATATTAGGCTTTTAGTTTCTCACCTAAATGAATTAAGAAATTAATTCAAGTTTATTCAATCTAATGGTTGTACAGATTTATAAATTTCTGCATAACCAATAATTATGAATGAGTAGTCTCTAGTATAAATACACTTGTCAGTGCAGGTTAACTATATATTCTGTAAATTTTTCTTAGTTCTGTTGGCATGCAAAAAAAACCTTACGTTTAAAAGTTCCAGTAATTCAACGCTGAATATAGTAGTTTCTGTTATAACTCTTCTTCTTGTATAAACATTTTCTGTTAAATCTGTTAAATGTAGTATCTCTCTTCAATCTTAAAAAATGACTAAATGTTTACAAGTCATGTCATTATTCTTATATTTTTGTTTTTTACTATCAGTCATTCTCAAGTTATATTATATTCTACAGCAATTAAATCTCTTTTTGGCCCATGGCTAATAGAGCATAAGATCATATAAAAATTTGTTAGAACAAGATGTGTTTGTGAAACACAAATGCCCCCGTAACTGCATTTTTTTTTCAAAGTTTGACCTTGACAGATGACCTTGACTTTGGTACCAGCGGATGCAGATCATTGAGATCTATCATCATGCCAAATATTAGCTTTGTATCTTGAATAGGCTTGAAGATATTGGCAAGGTTAAGTTTTCGGACAGACAGACGGACGAACAGACCGACAGACATGAGTAAAATAATATGCCCCCGATCTCTCGATACAGGGGCATAAAAATCAGTTATATCAACCCTTATTCTGCTGAATTCAAATCTGATTTCAAACAAATTTCAGAAATTGGGGACATTTGAACCAATCTGGCTCAAGTTATTCCCCACAATAGTCAGAAGAAACAGACAGTGTAGACTTGAATCAGACTGCAACTGTTTGCAGGCAGATCTTATTCTATACTGTCTGCAAAAGCTTTGTACGCAGCAGAAGTATGTTGTGAACAGAATAAGTGTTCAAAATTTTAAAGGTGAAAAAATCCACATGGTTAAAAGAAACCATTCTGTCTTAGAGATAAAAGTATGACCCATGTTTGTAATTTTGGCCATTCTGTACCAAAGCATAGGCATAACTAGGATTTTTGAATTTATACGCACTCAGAAGGTGACCATCACAGAATATATAGGATAAAGGCGATATTTGGACTGTGACAAGAGATGAATGTCTTCCGTCTGATACCATTGTTATTATTTGAATATAGGTGAATAATCAAAACATCGTAACTACAGCTTAAATAAGCTGTTGTTTAGATGTTAAGATCATTCATCAACAAAATTTTTCTACAGAAGATTTATTTCAATTACCCACTTGCGTAATGGAAGCTACGCCCTTGCAAAGTTAACCCTGTTGACTTTTCAATCACTTTCATCCTCTAAGGTATGTTTGAGTCATAAATTATTATGTTTGTGTCTATATTAAAGCATTAAACATCGTTGGTAAAGCATTTGTCCTGGATGTAATCAAATATGATGTTAATTGTATGTGCACTGTGAAGTATGGCTGGCAATTTTCTTTGGCTAATCTCTGAAAATATAGTGAACAAATTATGATAATTGAATAACAAAATTAATGCTAGCGTATACAAGGAATGGCAAAAAAATGTTCATTAAAATGCCACAAATTAATATTTCTAAAATATTTATGAAAATGAAACTATAGCCTTATTACATTGGCGAGTTGAAATAATTTAAACTAGAACTGTCGCAGAGCAGACTTATACCCCCCCATAAGCACTTTGTCAAAATGCAAGTGCTATTAGTGCAGGATGTGTTTGTAACAGATATTGAGGTCATAAGCAGCATTTGCATGAAATTATATGATTGTAGGTCGCTTGGTTCTTGAGTTAGAGTCCGGAAACGAAAATTGAACAAAGGCTCACTGTGACCTTGACCTTTGACCTAGGTGATCCAAAAACAATAGGGCACTTCCTTGAGTCATAAGCAGTATTTGGATAAAATTTCATGATTTTAGGTTGCTTGGTTTTTTGGTTAGAGTCCGGAAACGAAAATTGAACAAAAATTGACTATGACCTTGACCTTTGACCTATGTGACCAAAAAACAATAGGGCACTTCCTTGGGTTATAAGCAACATTTGTATAAAGTTTCATGCTTCTAGGTCACTTGGTTCTTGAGTTAGAGTCGGGAAACAAAAAGGTCTAAGGACAGACGGACTGATTGATGGACGGATGGACAGACAGACAGACATGGCGAAACCAATATACCCCCCTCTACTTCGTAGGGGGGGGGGTATAACAAAGGGACCATGATTTTTCCTATATCCCTCACCTGAGTCTCCTTGACTTCTTGGACATCTCGTAAATAAGAGTGACAGATGTCCCTTTCTTAGGCAGGGTTCCACACTAAGGAGAGTCCTGGAGTCCGAGACTCCATGTTTACCAGTTGGACTCCTTTGATTTGCAAGTAAGGAGTTCGCTGGACTCCAAGGGTTGAAAGGAAACATTTTGAAAAACAAATGCACAAAACTTGTTCAAGAAAATATTTGTTTGCATCCTATATTGTTTTCAGAAAAAACTCTTCTTTGGTAGGACATTGTGGAAAAGAAGAAATTGCTTATAACAAGCAATTTCTTCTTTTCCTCAATGTTCTCCCATTATGAAAATTTGGACTCCTTACTTTGAGCTGGGACTCCTTGATTTCGTGAATTAGGTGTCCAATTGACTCCTAAATCTCAGGAGTTAGTGTCGACCCCTGTTAGGTGATACATTTTGTAATTCATTGTTGTTTTATCAATGCCCTGGACTTTTTACAGATAATTGTTGAAAGAATTCCTACTTTAAAATACTGGATGAACATGGGCTAAGCCCAATTGCAGTATATGATCCTAAGAGCAGGATATGAACAAACTTCACATAGAAAATTAAATTAAGCTAAACACCAAATTTCTAGCTGTCAAGCTTCTGGTTTCAGAAAAATAGATTTGTAAAGATTTCACTCTGTTTCTATGTAAAATGGGATTCCCCCCTGATGGAGCCGAAATTTGACCCCAGGGTCATGATGTGTATCATGATGTATGCTTGCTGTTTGCCTTCTGGTTTGGAAAAGGGACATTTTTGAAAATTTTTGCTCTTTAGTTGTATGAAAAATTAAACATGCGCAGGCAGAGCTAAAATATGATCCGACTGGTCATGATATGAACAATCTTGGTAGAGGTCCACTAGATGATGCTACATACTAAATTAATAACATGTTTGCCTTCTGATTTCAGAGAAGGTTTTTGAAGATTCTCCCTTTGTTTCTATGTTTAAGGAGGGCCGTTACAGTTTCGGGGGATTTCCAGATATCCGCGAAACAGATGTATGTTTTAGAGCATTTATATGCACAGATATATTGAAAATATCAACATAGCTTTCCACGCATATTCTGAAAATATTTACATTTTTCTTAAGATGGCCATGTTTTCGAAAATATCAAAGAAAACTGTTTATTACTCCGATCAATCACAATGCTGGTGTGCTAAATCAACATATATTTATAGCCATAGATATAAAAAACATGAAAATATAATAAAGTTTCAAGTAAGGGCATAAATAAGTGACAAGTGGGCATTTTGCTTTAAATGCTCCTCAAAGATAAGAAGTGAATATTTTTTTTGAAGGCAAAAAAAGCAAAGACTTATATTAAATAAACTTGAAATATGTCAATAGAAAATTAGCCCAACTATCGTACAACTGAAATTAATAAAGAAAAGTATATGTATCCAGGCACTTTTAGTCAATTTCATAAGTTTGAAATACAGTACCCCCCAAATTTACTACTCTAATTTGATTTTGTCCAGGCATTGTTACGCCCCCTGATTTCTCAAACAACAATAAAAACCATTTGTAATTTTGATGCACTTGGTAACGCCTATGGCAGTTGTAGGATTTCTGTAACGGGGTTTAAACTGCAATCAAGGGGGGGGGGGGTAGTTATTTCACATCATTACCAAAGTTTTGCCGAATTACCAAGTGAAAGACTGAACACCCCATTCCCTCTGGATCCACCATATGCAAAGCCATTTTCCTGATCAAAACAATAGGTTTTCCTCCATAAACTCATTTTCCATATGAGGCAACTCGATATAGAAATAATATGTCATTTCAGTTGACACGGAAGATAAGATGGTTTATTACTCGATAGGAACAAAAAAGAAAGAAAACATGACTTTCGATTGATTTTAAAGATTTTAGAATTCTGAGATTATGTTGATAATTTTAACCTATATTACAATGGTTTGGAAACAATTTCCTAAATTCTACATTAATCCCTCTTGATTCTGTGGATTACAGAAGAGTTCAGTAGTCTCAGGGCCAAATAAAGGAAAAAAGTACAATCGCCAGTATTTATACCCGATCTCGGGACTTCTTGGTCAAGGAGCAGACGCAGTAACTCTAGAATACATACGCTCTTCGAATAATACGAAAGCTCTTTGAAATCATTGCTCATTGAAATATTCAATATTGGCAAAGCTATTGATGGAATTTTATAATTGTTATCAAATTATCGTTTTCACTCTTACAAACAAACATAAACGGAATCAAATAAAGATGGAAATTTAGAGAGAAGAAATGATTTTTTTAAAGATTGAAAGTGTCCTTTTTCTACGTTGTCTCCTTTTCCGTAATCAAAAAGTGTAACATACGTAATGAATGGGATCTTTATAGGCAAAAGTAACATATCATTTTGAAAATTTATAAAAAGAATAGTGAAAAACGAACAGACGGTTAACAGTGCAGAAAAGTAAACTGAAAAGGAGAGAAATCGCATCCAAGTGGCAAAATCTTATTATTTTGGCATATGATTCGTCATACCGTATCATTTTTTACCGAAGTCGTAACGAAAAAAGCATATGTTTTCTCCTTTTCAAGCAATGTTCAAATGACTGAAAGATGACTTCCTTTATAAGCATCCATTACATGATAGTTTTATACTTACAACGATATGACCCGAACTCAAACATTCCCTTTCGGTGATGAAGAGAACGTGACAGCCCTGCGTTCAGGACAACAAAGCGAGGTAAACGTTTAGCTCATGCACATGCGAGCAATGCAGGGTATAAATAGAAAAAAATGTTTGCTCCGTTTTGTCATCATTAATGCATTGCTTGTGATAGGTCTATCAACGTCGCCCTTACTTCGTTGGAATAACGAAGCACAAGTGTGAAACACTCATTAGATATACTTTACACGGTAATGCAGATTACCATTTTTCGGATGATCGTTTGTGATTCGTTATTCTGAACGCATGAACGGACTTCATTTTGTCCCTAGTAACAATTGCCAAACCCTGCAGTTCAGGATGCAAAAACATTTGCAAACGTTTAGAAAATGAACCTTTCTTAGCAGTTGTATGTTTCTGAAATGTTTCGCGAACGTTTTTATTTTGAAGTCGGGACAATCCTGCGTATAGGTTGACAGAAATACGATTGTTTGAAAAAAAAAAGCCTTCCACTGTGCACTCGCAACTTCATATAAAGTTGATTTGAACAAGGTCCCCTCACATTTTTTTTCTAGGCGAGTTGTCTCCCCAAAACTGTAACGTCCCACCTTAACAGGATGTGTCAGGGGAGGAGCCCAAATATGATTCCTGGTTCATGATAAGAACAAACTTGGTAGAGATCTACTAGATGATGCTACATACCAAATATGACAGCTGTCTGCCTTCTGGTTTGGATAAAATAGATTTTTGAAGATTCTTGCTCTTTGTTTCCAGGGAGCCCAAGAGGACTTTGCTCTGTGTTTCCATGTAAAACAGGATGAATAAGGCAGAGCCCAAATATGACCCCTGGGTCATGATTACAATTTAACTAGGTAAAGGTCCACAAGATGAAGCTTCATACCAAATATGAAATATGTCTGCCTTCTGGTTTCAGTATAGAAGATTTTTGCTCGTTGTTTCTAGTTGGAATGGGATGTGACAAGGTGAAGCCTAAATTTGACCAAGGGTCTACAGGTAGAGGGTTATTTTAGATTCAAATATTTCAATCATATTTGTCCCAATAAAAAATTCATATGAGTACCTACAATATATTGTTTTATAATATGAGCTACGTCGCGGGAGTGAAATAAACCCATTGAGTATTTTTGATATTACACTAGAGTTATTACACTAGTGGAATAATTATGCAAATGTGCTTAGGGCAAATAGCAACGCTATTTTGTAACCGCGAAAATGACGTCATAATCTTAATATTGTGACGTCAGATTTAAACGGCGTTTAAGTTTCGCGGAAAATTGAAATGTTAAATTTCAGGAATTTTGTCGATTTTTTGTAAAAAATAGGGTCATATTACAAATAAATATAAAATTTGTGCTCATGAAATACGGAATTTATTAAACTCGTCATCTAAAACAGATAAAAACTCGGCGCAGCCTTGTTTTTATCCGTTTATAGATGACTCGTTTAATAATTTTGGTATTCCATGACCACTCATTCAACATCCTCTATTTGTTGAAAACTAACAGTTTTAGACTGGAGTTAGCCCCCACTCTAACCTATACCTTTAACGTTATATTACATACCAATCTGTCTCCTCTGACACCTGGGATAGCTTTGGTCTTCTTCTGGGTTCTATAAAACATAAAGTAATGGTCAATGTCAGACACTCAATGTAACATTTCAATTCAAAATTCTTATAAAAGGTCTTTTGTATACAGTAGGGTAGAAAGATTTATCAGAAATAAAAAGATGTGTTTGTGAAACACGAATGCCCTGTAACGGCATTTTTTTTCAAAGTTTGACCTTGACAGATGACCTTGACCTTGTCACATGACCTTGACTTTGGTACCAGCGGATGCGGATCATTGAGATCTATCATCATGCCATATATTAGCTTTGTATCTTGAATAGCCTTGAAGATATTGGCAAGGTTAAGTTTATTTCCCTTGTCTAAACTTTTTAAATTTGAGCAATAAAGGTAGATGGGATTGAATTGACATCCTGGGCAAAAAAACCGTTAGTATTCCGTAAAATGCCAGCATCTTTGAAATTGGAGAAGTGTAAAATTCTGTAGCTTGCTAAAAAGTTTATATTTGCAGTTTAGGAGATATATTCCAGACAAAAATGTAAAGGTACATAAAACAAAGGGCAATAACTCAAACTAAAGCTGCTTGAGCAGCTGATTCACTCCACAGGCATCAAACTACTGATATGATTAGACAAGAATTTAAGTGTTTTAAGTGTTTTCTCCCTTTCTTTTTTATAAAAGAATGATATTTGCAGATATTTCTGTAAAGAAAAAATGATGATCAATGAATATCATATAGAAAATGGACATCCACCTGTTTAATACATTGATTGATTGGATGGAGTTTAACGGCGCTTTCAACATTTTTTCAGTTGGAGCACCTAAAAATAGATACCTCTCAGCAGTACAACCATCACATCCTTTCCTAGCCTCCAGCTGCTATCTCACATAAGTCTACAATTGTCAACCCATTTTTGAGAGACAAATAGTCCTAAAGAATGAGTTCCACCATTGGGAATCAAACCCGTAACCTCTAGATTGAGAGTCTGACGCGCAACCAACTGCGTTATGAAGGCAGTTCTGTTTAATACATATTATTCATCTAATCAAAATAATTTTGAGCAGTCTGATAAAGAGTTGCCAAAGGAACATATCAGTTAGATTCTGAGCAAATGATTTTCAAAGTTTCCACTATATAACATATTGAGAAATGACCTCTACCCATAAAATACATATTTTTTACATCTAATCACAATATTTTTTGTAGACTGATACAGGGTCATTTAAAGATCACTTAAGTAAATTTTGGTTGAAATCCATCAGTTAGACTGAGAAAAGTGTCATATAACTAAATATGGAAATTAGTCAAGTCCATTTAAGCCTTGATTTCAATTTGATTTAAAATCTTTGAACAACTTTGAAAGAGGGCTACCCAATGATCATTCCTGTGAAGTCTGGTTAGAATTTATCAAGTAGTTTATGAGAACATTTTTCAAGAGAAAAAAGCAATAAATTAAATTAAACATAAATAACCTTTGAAATATAAGTGATGTAGTCTGTTAATCCCCAAAACGCAAGGGCCAAGGGTTGCAATGGAAACAATGCATTTACACATAGCCCAAACCAAAAAATTGTTCGGGACAAACATTCTTAGCATTCGAGGGACCCTAATAAACATTTTGGTACTCATGAAAAATTGTGTTGGAGGGTGCAAGGTGACCCTTATTGGCTCCTGGGCTACTACTGTTGGGGACTAATTATTGAAAATGATACATAGAGGGAAATATTACCTGCATCTGTGGAGGGTTGTTTTTTGACCCTGCGGAATGCCTGTGCCAGTTCTGAATCACTTTGGTCCTTCTCTACTGGACTCAATAGTTCACTCTCTGACTTGATCTGTTTCATTCTACTCTGAAACCCAAAAACAATCATGCATAATTTCAAATTACCTTACAACAAGAGTTTAGATTGATCAATTTTCAACAAGGTGGCAAAATGTCACAAGATACCAACAGTTACTGTACACTGCTGGGTGAAAAACAACTATGGGCAATAACTCAAAACATAGGCTATGTAGAGTTATGGTTCTTGTGCACTGCACTCCCCAATCATAAGTGGAACATAACTGCCAAGTTTCAAGTCAATAAGACTAAAGATTAGAGAGTTATGATTGGACAAAGAACTGGATGTTGCCACCTGCTGGACACCCGGACATCATGGTACATCTCATCTATCAATGGGCATATAAAAGGGATGCAGATAACAAAGTGTAGTTCATATCATTTTAAAATACCTACCTATCTTGCTTGTAACAAGCACTTTCTTCATTATCTTCAATTATCACCAAAGCATAAAAGCATGGGATTGTGTGGATAAAGGTTTCAGTTCTAAGGCTGACTGTCATAATGATTATAGACTAAGGATGAAAAGTTTATAGAGAATAACATGTAAGTGTCTTAAAATATCAATGTTATCTGGTCGAGGTTGGGAGAATTTATCATGACAAGGCTTTCAGGAGTCATGATAATTTCTCACTGCCAAGACCAGATAACATTGATATTTAAAGACACTTTCATGTCATTCTATTATCATGCAACCTTTTTCTTGCTTAATTATAATAAACCCTTAAAATTCAAAGAAATTCAGGTGCAAGTGTATGCAAATTGTTTTTAAATATAGACTGTCTGATATCATGTTATATTATCAGACAGGTGATATCAGGTCAATACAGATTTCATTGCATGATAAATGGTTGTCCAAGGACAAATGTTGTAGAGTCTGGTATAATGTTTAACTTGAGATGTGACCTTGACCTTAAGTTTAACTCAAAATTCTTTAAAGTGGCACATCTGCTCATGATGGATAACAATTGAGCCAACTTATATATAAAATCCATTCATACATGTTGGAGTGATCATCCAGATAAATTTGGATAGACAGACATAAAGAAAGAGAGACAGACAGGATAACTGTCTTGCTAACACGACAACGCTCTAACTCCTAAACATCGAGTTGCCGTGGACTGACAACTATTATGTCTCATTCATCGTAATTTAATTGGGTTAAACAATTTTCTTATATGGTCCTGTTTTCTTTTATAAACAGCCATCATGCAGAGATATCCTTGTCTTATACATGTGTAAGGATCACATCCCAAATGACATCAGCACAACATCATCTAATGCATGTTAATGCTGTATCTCTATCATCTGGTCATTCCAAAAATGCTTTTTTTTTTTTG
The DNA here is from genome assembly GCA_948146395.1 of Fragum whitleyi. NCBI lineage: Eukaryota > Metazoa > Mollusca > Bivalvia > Cardiida > Cardiidae > Fragum > Fragum whitleyi. The sequence goes on from OX411555.1 coordinate 29,680,010, forward strand.
TACAAAACTGATATTTTTGGACAGAAAAAAAAAAAAATATTTAACTAAATTTCGTATGAGACAAGCTAATTTAATCTTGTTTTGGATAGAAAAGGTACTAAGCCAAGGTTCACATGATAACATTACTATTCTAGACTGGTTAAGATAAGCTTGTCTAAAACAAAGCCTGATGACAGATTTTACATCTAGGGGTCAGAGCAATAATATTGTAAGTGCCTATAAATTTATAGGCACTTACAATAGTATTGCGCTGATCACTTGATATATTAAACTTACCATTAGACTGTTAAGTTCCGCCATTGCTGTGCTATCAGACTCTACTGACTGCTTCTAGATTAAGAGAAAATAATTCAATTTTAGGTCATTAGCCAATTTCCAGAATAAAATTTTAGGTTAAAAATCAAAATACTGCATTAAGAATTAGTCATACACTATTCATATATCTCGCACTATTTTTCAAATCTTAACACTTGACCTCCTTTCAAGAAATTAACCAATGAATTATTCTCTAGTTTTACTAAATACATTATTCGAGAAAAAACTATCACTGTGATCAATATTCCATGTTTCATATTCCATAAAAAATCACTATGCAACTATTTTATATAATCATATTTTAACTGCAACTATAACATTTTATCTTATGACCCTCATTATGATAAATTTAAGAAATGAAGTGAATATTCTCTTTTTTCATTAAGGTAAATAGCTAAAAACCTAATAACAATTTGTAATATGATAAAAACTCTCTTTCTTTAAAAATATGGAAATTATGCTGTTAACAAAACTGCACATTTTTACAAACACCAACAAACACATGCACTTACTAGAAGGGGGCATGCAAGTCTTTTTGCCTTGCCCAGATTCTATTTAAATCTTTCCAATTTTCCAAACTTTAGTATGATCCAAATACTTGTACAAAGAAGCTGTTGACAACCATTTTAAATTCTAAACTTACATTTTGTCTTTTTGGGTTTAAAACTTTGAGCAAAATGAAGAAATTTGCTTGTTACAAGAAATTTCTTCTTTTTCCACAATGTTTTCTTAATTCTCTTTTTATCTTTAGGGGTGTTCAATAGAGATAATTTCAGAATGGTTGAAGAGAACAAATTAATGTGGCCAATCAATTAGTGACTTCATATGATTTGTTATTTTATGAATTCTTTTAATTTAGTCAATGAAACAAAGATTAATTGTGTGTCCAGAGTAAAATTTCATTGATTTCATGTTTGTTAGATCATTAATTTGACAGTATTTCATAGCAAAGCAAACTAAACTACATTATAAATAGACAGCTATAATAATAATATGATGCAATTATAACAAGCAACTATAGATGCATGGTGATCAAAAGTCAAGTTTTGTCTAGGCCTTTTATATTGTCTTACCCTGTATAGACAAAATTGGCCTTTGGTCACTTACATTAACTTGTTCATCAAGAAGAGTGTATATTACATTTGATATCATGGCATTTTAGGGTTAAGATTTTAGATTTTTAAGATTTAAGATTTTCATAGATGTACAAATTTGAGTAAATGATCAATGAAAGATTTTGCACTGAAAAAGAAAGGTAATACTGGTTTCTGAAGATTCATGACTGCTTGTAAATTTATAACAACATCTTCAAAACATCTACATGTGTATTTGTGTGAGCACAAAATAGTTGTAACTGCCCTAAAATATATAGGTCTGATTTGTCCTGACCTATTGATTTGGCTTTTAGACAAGTGAAAGAATATTTTAAAAGAATTTGTGGGTGAAAGGAGCAATGAACAGATAATATACAATCATACATCATAGGGCAGTTGGTAGTGCATTAGACTGTCAATCTAGAGGTTCTGTTTGAGGTTTAGTAGATCTACTGGTGTGAGAAATACCAGGAATCAATTGTAAGGTGCTCCAGCTGACACAATATAAATGAAATATTGTTTAAAGTGGCTTATAACCCAATTCAAACAAACAAAAAAGAAAAAAAAAACCCCAGCTTAGCTTGCCCTTTAATTGTATGGGAGGTAACAAGTTATAGTGTACATTGATGGCTCAGCGCAAAACAGTTGTAACTCCCTATAAATATACAGGGAGTTACAACTGTTTTGCCCTGAGCCATCAATTAATGATGCTGGCATTTTTTGTGTCTATGTGTCTACAGTAAGAAGTGCTACAGGTAACAACATCGTGAAATTGATTAGAAGAATAATTTTGGAATGTACTAGGAATGAAATTGAATGAGTGTGTGGAGTAAGCTTTGAATGGTTTTAAAGGGAGGTTTTACATAATCGATAATTTAGTCCTATTAGATGAAATTAGCAATAATTTTTTACCTCCCTTTAATAAAATCTAGGTTCTTTTTTTATTATCTGTCCAAAGGGACAAAAAAGACGCTTAAAAATCAACATATGCCATGTAATATTAATCATCTTTAATAATTTATATTTGTTTTTAACAATAATTTATTTCTGAATATTTTTGAGTTCTTTGATTGAGTGATTGGTATGAATAAATGGAGCACTTAGTGAGTGATTTAGAATGGTTTGATCGGAGTGATTGTCAATTTCATGATGTTATTAACTGTAATTCTATTTTTTGTTCTTTGAACGAAACATTTGAAGGGCTATAATGATATATTTATGTTCAGTGAGTAAATAAAACTCTGTCCTTCTAAAGCAATTAAAACCCTGCAAAGCATATTTTTTTATTTCTTTAAGAATGACTTTTGAAATGAAGTTGTAATCAATGAAGACTTATACAAAATTCTGATTTTTTATTAGTAGAATGAAGCTACTGTCACATAAAGGCTATTGCACTTTGGTTATTTGTTACAAATAATTCTTTTATGGAGTCAGTAATATTAGATTGGCAACAAAACAGCAACTGGTTCATGAATTGGTTGTTTTTACAGCAGATTCTTCTAACATCAGCAATCCAAATTAAAATCTAACTAACTTCTTATACGTTTCACAAAATCAGTCTTGGATCATTGACTTTTAGCCAGTGTTTGGCATAACCAATGCCATTTATCCGATGCTTTGGTTTACCATGCAATCAAACAAATACTGCTCCATCACTTGCCAAGAAATATGACAACAGCTTTTCACCAATTTAATAAGACTGTGCTATAAATTCTCCAGCAAACACTGGTCTGGTTTGAGGGTAATTTCAAATTTTATTGTGACTTTAGCTTAAGCGATTATAATCTGAGTAGAGTATGTAAATATTAGTCTAATAGATCTCCATTTCCTGGACTATAAGTCACCTTCAATAGATCATCATCGAAACTTCTAGATTTAAGCATAAATCTGACTTGTGTATATTCCTTTCCTTCGGAGTCAGTAGCTTTCTATAAATGGTAATAAAAGTTAAAACTATTATTATATAGTTATTTACTGTGTTTCCTCTAATAATAGTACCCTACCTGATAGTAGCACCCCTACATATTTTTACTACAAAAACCCACTTCAAAGCCATTTATTTTAAAAACTTTTTGAGACTTCTTCTATAATTTGAGATGAATTTCCTGTTTGCATGATTGTTTAGAGGAAAATCACTTCAAATAAAGGGAAAAGGGCCTAAATGACATCAGTTTTTATGATTTTTTTAAATCGGAAAATGAATACTAAATAAAAGCCCCCAGACCATATTATGTATAGCTCCCGGGATTGTTAATTAGGGGAAATACTGTATTATTCAAACTGTGGAAAATCTACTGAATTAATGATATATTTTGATAACATGCCTGTGAAAAGAAATAATACTGCAACCTTTCAAGCAAAAAGGGACCATCTGGGTAGTGCATAAAGTGTCGACTTTAGTCAGACTGCATTAAATAGGAAAATGCAGGCTGTCTAAGGTCACAATTTTTTGGACTTGGCTATTTTCTGAATCTACAATAATCATTCTACCTTCCTGTATAAAACAGGACCTGTGGTTGATATCTTTAGGAACCAAACCCTCTTCATATATGTGACCCATCATGAAAAAAGGGAACATCTGAGTAGTGCGTTAAGTGTAGACCCTAGTCAGACTGCGCAGACTGACTAGGGTCGAAACTTTTTGTACCATGCCTATTTTCTGAATCTAGAATTATCAGTCTACCTTCTAGTGAAAGAACTTTTGGAATGCGACTTCCGGTTGACCTATGCTGGATCAAATCTCTTTTTCAATCATTCTTTTATAGGAATACCCGGATGGTCCCTTTTCGCGTGACATATTCATTTTACAGAGTTCCTAGATAGTTCTACTCTGCACGACAGATCAAATATCCTACGAAATCTGAATTTTACATGCAGGATGCACACTGTTATTTTGTTTGTTTATGAATGTTATGATTGTAATAAAATGACAAATGTAAAGCATATTAATTTTTCATATCAAAAATTTAAATAAAATTGAACTACAAAAACTCTCAACCAAATACAATATCTCACCCAGCTCAATGTTTATTTCATAGTAAGTCTTCCTTCAAAATCCAAAAGAAAACAAGATATGTTTGTAAAACACCAACTTGGAAGATGACCAATATAGAATTGATAAAGGTGATATGTGGAATGTGACAAAAGATGAATATCCTCCGTCTGCTCCCCTTTTCTAAGATTTGAGCATTGGTGAATAATCAAAATATTGTGATACAATACAGCTTGAATAAGCTGTGATTTCGGTGTTATGATCATACATCAACAATATTTTTCAAAAGAGGATTTTTTTCTGCACTTGCATAATGGTAGTTACACCTTTGGTTGCTGCACATATTTGAAATCTTTGGGTAGAATACATTGCTTTCTCATTAAAGACAGATAATTGCAATTACTTTATTTCTGTATATATGCAAGAGGTCTTTCGGGAAACCCCCGAACTTAGATCTGCAAGTCCTGTGTTGTAGGAACTCAAATTAATCTAATTCCCGATCATCAACGCAACACTATTCAATCTATTATAAATTAAGATATTTTCGAAAGAATTTACGATTACAAGCATGCAGTTCTGATTCTGAGCCGACCTAAACTTAGAAAACAGCAAGTCGACGAAGACCTTCAAGCAACCCTCTCAACTAAGACCGACTACGCCGTTTTTGTTTAAAAACACAGTCTATCTTCGCAGAAACAAGCTTTTTTGTCATAAGTACCTCTACCAATTTTAATGATGTCGTTTATTTGTGTAACATTTGTTTTAATTTATGACATTTCACTTCGATAGCGAGATAAACAATACAATATCTAAAAATAGATCATGTAATTTTTTACGCACAGAAAGTAGACTTGAAGCTTTAAAGTTTGGCTGAGTATTTTAAAAGTTTCTTCAATCTATAGGATTGCAATTATAAGGGATGAGTGTCTTTTTCTCTGCGTTTATTGGGGTATAAAGTGCAATTGCCTTAGCACATGGCTTAAACATAACACCCTATGGGCGTTATTTGCCATGTGCTAAGGCAATTGCACTTTATACCCCAATAAACGCAGTGAAAAAGACATTCATCCCTATAACAATCCATTCAACTATTGATTTTACCTTTTAATTAAGGTATAAGCAGATTATATAGTACTGGATATTAACAAGTAAAACAATAGATATGAAAGAGTTGAAAATAATTCTTATGAATCGTTACCAGCTTGTGAAAGCTGATTTATTCAAAAACAAAAATAAGAGAACATAAATAATAACAACAGTAACAGATCTTTCTAAATATCACCCATCAAACAAAAAGGGACCACCAAGGTATATGTTAATTCAAGTTGTGTCCATCAAGTTTTTTGCAATTTGATTGACTTAACACTTTGCTGTTTAATCCCTGCTTTTTTACGTGCCTGCAATTTTATGATTGAGAAAACATTGTGAAAAAAGAGGAAATTGCTTCTGACAAGCAATTTCTTCTTTTTCCACACTATTTTCTACCCTACCGAACGGTTAATTTTCAAATTAAATCCACTGAAATTTTCGTCTGCAAAACCTTTGAATTTTGACAGGTCCAAAATTTTGTAAAACAGGAAAGTGTTAGGAATAAATTTCATATCTCAATGATAGCAATTTTGAGTATGCAGCTACTTTGCAAACTTACACACCTAGAGAAATACCTAAAGAATTCTGTCTCATAATTGTAAAGTCTTTAATTTTCAGCATGATGCAATGAAGAGAATATTTTATTAGTTCAAATATCCTCTCCATTTCTTAGACAATGGGAAATATTGACCCTAGCCAGTCAGTTTTTTGTTGTTAGTCAGTTACCAAGTGCAATCTCTGGCTGACCACAAAAGGGCTTTTATATGTACCTTGATATTATCCTTTAGTTATGCTTGTAATTAAAAAGAATCAAATTTCTATTACATATATTTATTTCAAGTTGGTAGATCTAGTAAAATTCCAAAATAAAAAGTACTTCCTAATAACAAAATTTAAAGCAAGATTTGCAGCCTTTTCTACCATGCAAAGAGTTCCAGAAAAATATATCAAGAAAACATTTTCATCTAAATGTAATCATTTTAAAAAAAAACAAGATGCTTTTTGATACTTGTGCTTAAACAGTATCTTAACTGTATAAACAATAAAAGTTTAAAAATTATATCTAAAAATTTCATGAATAAAAAGTTCACTTCTTGAGATATAATTTTTTTGCATATCAAAATTCAATATGAACTTTCGGCAGCACAGTTCATCATGTAAATCCTACAAATTGAATTCAATTTGCAGAATTCACCTGATGAAGGAAACTATACAGTTAACAACATCCTGAAATTGACTAGGTGAATGATTTTGGAATGATTTAGGAATTAAATTGAATGAGTGTGTGGAGCGAGTTTTGAATGATTTCAATGGGAGGTAATCCTATATCTCAAATTTTGTTCAGGTTGAACAAAATTAGCCATGTTGATTACCTCCCTTTTATAAAATATGCATATGTATACAGGTTCTATAGATAGCATCCAATTTCTTCAAGAACCTATGAGACAAGAACAATTTAAATTGTGCAGCCAGTAATTTCAACCCTTTTATGCATTTTTTTTCATTCTGCATGGTAATTTAAGACTTAGTAAATCATGGAGACCTACCTGCCTCACTGGTCGTAATGTTGGTCGGAGAGTTTTACCGTTTTTTATGTTATTCATCATCTCATCAAGGGCCTTATTAAAATCTTGATTCACATTTGCCCCACTGGTTTGTACTGAAATAAGATAGAAACATATCTTAAAATGTGAAGCACACTGGGGAGTTTTCACTTTTTTTTTGTCATTCATAATTTCATGAACCGCTTCATCAAAAGAGTGATTCATATTAACCTTACTGACTTAACCCTTTGCTGTTAAATCCCTGCTTTTAACGTGCCTGTGATTTTATGATTGAGAAAAGATTGTGAAAAAAGAAGAAATTGCTTCTGACAAGCAATTTCTTCTTTTTTCACACTATTTCTACCCTACTGAATGGTTATTTTTTCAATCTAAATCCACTTTAAATTTTCGTCTGCAAAACCTTTGAATTTGGACAGGTCCAAAATGTTGTAAAACAGGAAAGGATTAACAGGAATCAAAATCATGTATATTTAAATGCGCAGCCTTTTGGATGATTCGCCCATCTTTTGTTATTCATTATCTTATCTATGGTTGTAGGAGTCTTGTTTCATGATACCTTCATTTGATCTAAATTAAAACAACAGTTAAACTTGTCACATGCTTTTTGATATTCAACCGCACAATAACCAAGTCTTGAAAATTGAAGAATTATTGCAATAGAGTACTTAGCATTTAATGACAATCTTATGAAAATTCAAAAAAAAATATGCAGAAAATGATAGGAAATGGTAATACCATGTTTTTCCCCATAATCCTTGCAAAAATTCAGACTTAATCTCCTTATGCACAAAGCAAGAGCTGTCAGTGACAGGTTATGCTCCCCGAAAAGTGCTTGATAATTAAGTATGCTTTAAATCAACATTCAAAATTTACTTTTAAGAGTTTATCACGACATCTTTTGTATGTAGGTTATAATAGCATAAGCTAAAGGGCTCCCCGGGTTGTGGAGAAAAAGTTAAGGTCCTTTTCATTTTGGTGGCCAACTTTTTCAAAAGCAGAAATTGCAATCACTTGTCAGTGGAAGTTATTATTTGATAAATGTAAAGGTAGTCATTTTGCTATGAAATAACAAAATCAGTATAGGTCACCAGACAAAATTTAGAGAAATTTCTATTTATTTACAAAAAATGAAATGAGAAAGGGAACGTCAAATCTTAAAAATTTTCTATTTGAGTGTGCACTGAAATTAAACAACTAGCTCGGGCGTTCTTGGACTTTTTAAATGAATTTTTTTTCACTACTAGAGGCGCTTGAGCGCCTGATTTGCTCCACAGGCCTGAATATCCTGATACTGATTATTAGAGGATGATAAGGCTATGGGGCTGTTTAAACAAGAATTGAAGTGAATGAATGAGTGCGTGCTTATTTCAAGTAAATAAGTGTTTTTAAGTGTCATATGTTGAAATATTTCTGCAAAGAAAAATCATGATCAATGAATATCATATTGAAAATTGACCTCTGCCTGTTAAACACATATTTTTCATTCAATCACAATAATTTTGTGCAGTCTGATAATGGGTCACCTAAGGACCATTCCAGGGAAATTTGGTTTAAATCCAGAAATAGAAATTTCAACACTAACAGAATGTTACTTCACAAAATTAATTACAGTACTTTGTCCATAAAATTTTGATTGTAGATCTTTCCACTTTCATTAAACACTACTAAAAGAATGTTACTTCACAATAATTGTTTGTCATCAAAACAAAATTCTAACTAATGATGATAAAATGTTAAATATTCAATCCAATATATTAATGGTATTCTGCTAAATGCCTTAGAGTGCAGTCAACTCATCTCTTTCTACCCCACTCTGAACCTCAGCAAACATACACCAATTGTCCTCTTTGTGCAGTCACCCTTTGTTCAACTAAACTGACCAATTCTCAGGGGGTATTCTCAGGCTACCTATTTCAACTAATGTTTCTATACATTTGGATTTTAACAAAGGTTTTGTTCTTTATAATCTACAATCTTTACACCTATGAAATTTTATAAGTCTAGAAAAAATCATCATCATCCAAAGGGTGATCAAATATTCACTTTATCTGTTGAAATTTCCTCTGCCAATAAAATACATGCTGTTCATCTAATCAAAATATTTTTAGCAGACTGATACAACTTTGCAGAAATAAAATTCCTATGTTTTAACTTTGAGACCGTTTGTTTTCCCTATATTGGATATTCCACCATGTAACATATCTGAAGAAATGACCTTTGCCTGTGAAAGACATATTTTTCATTTGATCACAATTCTTGTTTGTAGACTGGTAAAGGATCACTAAATAATAATTCCAGGGAAATTTGGTTGATATGCATCAATTAGATTGTGAGAAAATGCTTTTCAAAGTTTTCACTATGTAGTGTGAAATGACATCTGCCCATAAAATACAAATTTTCCATTTGGTCACAAAATTTTTTGTAGACTGATAAAGGGTCACTCAAGGATCATTCCAGTGAAATTTGGTTGATATCCATAGATTAGATTATGAGAAAATGATTTTCAAAGTTTCCACTTTATAATTTATAGAGAAATGACCTCTGCCCATAAATAAATTATTTTCATCTGATCACAAAATTTTTTTTAATAGACTGATAAAGGGTAACTCAAGGATCATTCCAGTGAAATTTGGTTTATTTCATCAATAAGTTTCTGAGAAAAGTCACCTATTACCATTTATGGAAATTAACCAAGCCCACTTAAGCCATGATTTTCAACCGATTAAAATTATTTGATGGAATCTGATAGAGGGTCACCCAAGGAACATTCCTGTGAAGTTTGATTAGAATCCATCCAGTACTTTATGATGAGAAGATTTTTAAAGTAAAAGTTTACGGATGGACGGACGCACGCACACATGCACGGGCGACAGACACCCCGCCATGTCAATAGCCCGCTGGCCTTTAGGCCAGTGGAGCTAAAAATTGGTAGATTAATCTAGAAAATATTTGCAAATACTAATTTTAGCGGGTTGAATAGGGGTTGGCCCCTTAACGATGAGGCAATGTCAAATGAACAGCCTTCAAAACCTTTTTATTTGTGTTAGACAAAGCCCACACTTCGAAGATAAATCTCAGCAATTATTGTAGGATTTTAAGAAAGTTGAAAATTTGGCAATGTTATCTGTCCAGTTACCTTAATTTTAATTCCATTTAAAAGTTATGGCCATTTTAAACTTTTTAAGATGGAAATTTTATGACCCGAACAATTTGAGCTTGACCTTGATTCAAAACCTTGTCTTTGACTGAAATACCTTGACCTTGACTAATGACCTTGAACTTGGTAGCAACAGAAAGGTCTTGTCACAAGCAAAGCACATGTGAAAGATGAAGACCCTTTCTCATTACAATTAAAAAGTATGGCCCACTTTGAGTTTATATGCTGGATATAATTGACCTTGACAATTTGACCTTGACCTTAGGCCAGATCTTTGCCTTAGTTTTCTAATAAAAGGTCTTGTCACAAATAATTAACATTTGAAATATGAAGGCTATATCAATAACCATTGTAAAATTGTGGCCAATTTTAAAGTTTTAATTTTCTAAATTTGACCTTGACACATGACCTTCACCTTAACTAATGACCTTGAAGTTAGTACAAACAAAAAGATTTGTCACAATCAATGCAAATGTGAAATATGAAGACTATATCTGTTACCAATCAAATGTTATGGCCAATATTAGTTTTTGCAGGACAAAAATGAAGCTTACATAAAGTTTATAACATTAAGGCCCCTTTTCCCATGACAACTTTTTTAAACAAAAATTTTCGATAATTTTAAATCAAGAGTTTCTCATTTGCATCTCAAACAAGAAGTTTTGTAAAATTCTGACTATTAGACTGGGACAAATTGGCAAAAGTCTAATTTTCACCTTTAAGTTAAGCCCCTTTTCCATGACACAGCCATGAATTGAGGAAATTCAAAGAAGTTGTCTTGGAAATCTGATAGGAAGATTATATATGAAGTTTCATACAATTAGGCCCAGGGGTTCCTGAGATATGACATCACACGTACCAACACAAGCTGGCGACTAAATGCTCCCCCAAAATTTCTCGGGGAGCATAAAAATGAGTAACTTACATTTAGCATGCACATCAATTTTCTTTCTCTTGAACTTGGCTAAAAATCTGAAAATATGATAAAATAGAGAATGATTAGAATAACTTTACTATGCATTCCAACAAACCAAAGACAGCAAATTAATGATAAGTAATAAAAACATTGTGCAGATGCAAAACTTATAGACAGTAATTGCTATACTGTGAAACAAGAGTTGTCCGTGGACAAGGTAGCTCGCCCAAACTGCTGCTTGTCACTAACAGCACTTGACTAAGATAAAGGTTAATCTTTCTACATTAAAGTCCATGATCTAAGATATATCAATCTGATTAAGAAGTAAGAGATAAAGTTGATCATTTAATCAGTGCATTTATAAATAATTGTCCTAGCTGTAAGCATTCAGATAATAAAGGCAAGTTTAAAGCAATATGCCAAGTTTCAAAAGTCTAGGTCAAGGTCACAAAGTCAAGAGACTTGATCACAGGAGAAAGCTTTTTGTTAAAGTTTTTTTTAGTCCATAAAAGGTCAGATCAAGGTCAAAATGTTGAGACACTTGGTCCCTGGTGAAAGCCTATTACCTGGTGAGTGAGTATATGAAGAAATGATGTCCCTAAGTAAAGCATTCAGAAAATATAGAGCAAGGTTAAAGTTTTTTGGTTAAAGTTTTCTGTTAAAGTTTTTGGCTAAAGTTTTTTTTAAAAGTTCAAGGTCTCTTTCTTAAGAATACTTTGACATGGTGCTTGTCTCAAAGGAAAGCCTATTATGAGTGTTTCTGTAAAATATAAAGCCTCAAGGATGAATATTGATAGAAATAAACAACTTTAAGTTAACAAACCTTAAGTGGACCCCAAAACCGACGCTAACCCGACATCTGAGGGTATGACAATAGTCCTTTCGAGACTTTTTTCCTGGTTGAGCTAAAAATCTAAGCTACCAAATTACATGAATTAGCATCTGTACCTAAGTTATCTCTTGGTATTACATATTTCTTTTTTATTGAAAAGAAAAAAATTGAGATTCTGCCTTGCGTTCAGGATACAACTACATCTGGCTCAAAGCGGACTAATAACCCCTCCCCAGTGCTTTATCCCAGTTCTAGAATTGGTTTTCAGACAAAGTTCAACAGTGACCTTGACCTTTATGGCCCCTAATACAAAATTACAATATACAATATTAACAATAGGGCACTTCCTTGGGTTACGGATAACAATTTTTAAACAGTTTCATGATTCTAAGTAACATGCTTCTCGAGTTAGAGTCCAAAAATAAAAAAAACTTTTTACTGATGGACTGGCCGACAGGTTGATGGGCTGACGGAGAGATGGATGGTGATAAAACCAATAAACCTCCTCTATTTTGTAATTAAAATCTTAGCAAACATTTGAAAATGGTAACACTTCTATGTATTCTAGGCTATGTGCATTGTGGTTCACCTGCTTAGGTTTCTAGTTGTATGAAAGTAAAAACCTTATAACACTTATGTGTGAATCCTCTTTGTGTATTCATACATTAGTGTGATGAGGGTTTCTAGTTTCATACCTCCATCAAATTAACAAATACTTTCATCATCTCTTAAATGAAAGTACACAAAATTAATAGGTATGAAATAAATGAGTAAGCATACCCTCCCTTTGACTGTGTGACTGGTGGGGGTGGGGGCGGTGGGGGAGGGGGTGGCGGTCGCATGGCTTCTTCATATTTCTCTTTTAATTCTTTGTCTGGAAACAAAAATGGAAAAGGCCTATCTACAGAAACTATCAGCTGTAATGAGTTACTGTCTAAATGCCATAATTGATTACCATTGTGATCTTAATAACACATGAACAAAATTTTAATATCAAATAGTATCAAGCATGCATATGAAATACAAATTTGAAACAAACTAATTAAAATGCAGGAAAGTGATGAGTAAGTAAGCAAATATTGATACCTTTTTGTGAAATAGCTTTTCTAAAATAACTTAAACAGTTTTTACTCATATTTCTTCAATGTAGTTTTCTTATAGTTTGTTTTTTCTCTATTCTCTTCTTTGCCTAGCCATTGTGTTGAGTATGACAAAATGGTGCCAACTGTTTGCAAATTTTACCCCATTTTGCACATGCACTTGCGTACCATGTGGGGTATAACCAGCTATCAGTTTGTACAGTTTTATCATCCTGAACACAGGGTAGATTGAGACTGGAATGTGCTATAGTTATCATTTTACAGTAAACATTGTATTAAGCGACCACATACGGGACCATCAAATAGCGGTCGTTAAAGAGAATGGTCGCTTAGAACACGTTTTGTTTTCATATAAAAAAACATAATTTCAATTGAATATGTATGTACTGAGTGCGAATTTCTCAATTATCCTTTGTTGGTAAAAGTCAATAGAATCGTCATAGTGACGATTCTATTGAGTTTTAACAACACATGATTCATTTACAATAATTTTTAGACAAATTATGTCTAATTCTTAAGATATTTCAATTTAAAGAAGGGGATTTTGAAACCGGTCACTTAATACAAACGGTCGCTTAATACACATGGTCGCTCGACTGTATTTTCTTCCGTTCTATATTCCGAGATCAAAATACTGTTTTATTCATAAAATTCTTCTATCTTCCTTTTCTCTCTTCATAAGACTTCAGCATACTGTACTTTTCATTAAAATATTCTTCAACCTGATTTCTATTCTAAATTCACATACAGTTTATAGAATAGAATCATTTTCCCTACAAAACAGTTAAAATTTCCTTTATGATTGCAGGGAGTTACAATCATTTAGTGCTAGGCAATCAATTAATACTATTATATTTTCCTATTCTAAGTATCTCACATTCAGACTTAAACGTACCTTTTGCCAAGTATTTTCTCTCATTCTGTACTCACATCAAGACTCCAGTGTACTATATTTTTAATACGCACATTGAGTCTCAAGTGTACTATATTTTTCATACGCACATTGAGACTCGAGCGTACTATAATTTCCAGACTCACATTGAGACTCAAGTGTACTATAATTTTCATACTCACATTGAGTCTAGAGTGTACTATATTTTTCATACTCACATTGAGACTCGAGTGTGCTATATTTTTCATTATATTCTTCAATTCTCTTCTCCAAATTAGTTTTCTCTTCCATCAGAGCATTTTTCTCACTCTCATAATCTTCTGCAGACTGACCACTCCCCTTCACTAACTGAGATTCCAACTCTTGAATCTGAAAAACATATTGTAGTATTGACAGTAGACCCTCCCCTACAATATTTACCCCATTTCAGCTGATTAATTAAATTATCTAGGATGCTTGGGAGACTTTTCCTATAATCTAAGTAGGGGTGACTATTGAGTTCAAAATAAGTATCATGATAGTATTGTATTAAAGTTGCTATTGGAATAGTATTGCAATAGTCAGAGAACTATTGCATTACTATCACAATAGTTATTCTTAAAGAAAAAATTAGATAATCTCAATGTTAAAGCCTCATACTTTTTATTAGGCAGTAACTTTATAGTGTTGGTGTAAAATGCTGTTTACCATGTCGATGGGGAGAAAATGATCAAATAAGTTAATTACAGATCAGGGGTGTGGAAAGACGAGACTTGTGCCTGGACAAGTAAAAGCGGATTTTCGACTCGTCCAAGATCAAAATGAGCTTGTCCGCTAAAGAGTAAATAGAAAAATTTGAAAAAAAACATTGCCTTTTGATGAAGAAAATGCTGGAATCCAGCATTTTCTTTATTAAAAACAATGTTTTCCACCCTATGATATGAACATTAGGATGATTTCTCTCTTAATTCTTTTAAGTAGCGTTCCAAGATTTGCCCTGGTATTTACTTGTCGACAAGTGGCTTAGAAAAAGTTACTTGTCCTCAAGTACAAAAGCCCAAGTCGGACAAGTCGGGCATGGGAATTCCACACCCCTGCAGATATTCCCTTAAAAAGAATTGGATTTGACCTCATTCTCTAATGAAAACATGCAGAAAGGCAGCATTGTTACTACATTGAGTTCTACTTTCACTTTCATAAAAACTATTGAAAACTATTGATAGTCAGAGGAACTATTGCGATAACTTTTGACTTGAAAAAATGCTATCGACCTATTGCTATTGCAAGGTAAAATATCAAGATACAGCGATAGTTTCACCTATTGTTACACAACTAAATTTGAGATTTATTTCCTTTCATCAATCAATTGAATATGAGAGTAAATTAACCTCAATTAAAGGGAAAAGATAAAAGACATCAATATGGTAGATCTTTGATGAATGTGTATAGAATAAAACCTTCTTGTTCAAATTTTGTATAGTTCCCAGAAGCATTTATAATGAGACATGTGGAAATGTCATATGAAGACCTATATTATTTGACTTGTATATTTTTACATTGTTGGTGTTAAATGTTCACCAACTTTAGCTTAACCCTTTGCTGTTTAATCCCTGCTTTTTATGTGCCTGTGGTTTTATGATTGAGAAAACATTGTGAAAAAAGAAGAAATTGCTTCTGACAAGCAATTTCTTCTTTTTCCACACTATTTTCTATCCTTCTGAATAGTTATTTCTCAAATTAAATCCACTTTTAATTTTCGTCTGCAAAACCTTTGAATTTGGACAGGTCCAAAATTTTGCAAAACAGGAAAGTGTTAATCAAGCACTTAAATACATACCTCAGAATGTTACGGTTATACTAATCTCATTTATCTATTATTGCTTTTCCACAAGAGCTTTATGTAATTGTTCACCAGTGATACTTCAGCAAATTTTAAACATACCCATTCATCCCATTACTTTAATGCTCAATTTTTACAAGACTTTTAAGTAATTATTCACCAATTAGATCTTGCACAATTAGACTGGTAACATACCTGATTATCATAATACTTTCTTTGTTCGTCTAATTTTGTGGTTAAATCCTCAATTTCTATGAGAGCTTTATGTAATTGTTCACCAGGAGTAACTTTCAACATGAGGACATCACTCTGGCGCTTTATCTTAGTGTTTTCAACTGTACACTGAAATATTCATTATCCATGTTAAGATTACCTCTGTATATAAAACTGTTTGATAGAATTTCTATAAATGAGAGTACCTAATGTGGAAGTCTTAATCTGAGTTGTTTAGGCAACCTTTTAGGCCCCAGTTTTTGCACAGTTGGACCAAAAAATTCATAAATGTCCCCAGTTTATTTATGACCATATGGACATTGTCCGCTCAATTCTAAAGCTCTAGTAGCTAGAATGTTGGTGTGCTCCATTGATTTTGGAAAATGTACAAATTCTGTTTAGACCAAGGGACCTGCAAAACCTTTGCAGATTGCTGTTTAGGGCTGAATGGTGAATAGAAATGTTTATCAATACCTTGAATTATAAATTTACTCCCTGACCTAGTTTTTTACCAGTTTGATCCAATTTGCCCAGGTCTCAAATATTGTGTACACAAACATTCAGTTCAGTTTTAAAGATGCTTGGGTCAAAGATGTGACCTCTAAGAGTGCACAAGAGGTTTTTCTGAGATTTAAGTCTGTGATCTAGTTTTTAACCCAACTTGTATCAGATCTCAGAGACACAACCATTCTGACCAAGTTTCAAGACATTTGAGCAAAGAATGTGGCCACAAAAGATGTTGACTAACAGAAGATGTTAGATGGACAACAGAGGGTGAATGCCAGATTACAATAGCTCACCATGATTACTTATTGCTCAATCGACCTAAAGTAAATTGGTTAACCAATGTAGACATTCCTGTTGCTAGTGTTGGGCAATAGGTTTTTAATCACAAACGCTTTTTAGTTGGAAAAGTAAATCAACTTATTATCGATTGTACAATAGTTTTCTTAGAAATTAATACGGCACTCCCTTTGAAGAAAGTTTAGCTAAAACTCATGACCTAAAGACTCTTTCTGCAGATTTTTCTACCAACTTCATGGCTCAGCATGTAACAGTTGTAACTGCCTATAAACATATAGGCAGTTACAACTGTTTCAACCTGAGCCATCAAACTGATGTCAGTTTCGAAAGGAATATATAATGGTCTTCATTTATGTTAGGAACTGCTTAAATCGATTGTGAAATTTCTTAGTTGATTATCACGATCTGAAGCCCAAATCAACTGATAATCAATTATAATCGATTAATCTGCCCATCACTACCTGTTGCACACGTTGTTCAACAATATCATATTTTTCTTTCAATTTTTCATACTCGTCACAGGCAACTTGAGACACTGAAATAAAATAAGATGTGTTTGTGAAACACGAATGCCCCTAGAACAGCATTTTTTTCAAAGTTTGACCTTGACAGATGACCTTGAGCTTGTCACATGACCTTGACTTTGGTACCAGCAGATGTGGATCATTGAGATCTATCATCATGCCAATTATGAGCCTTGTATGTCAAATACTTTTGGAGAAAAGGCAAAGGTTAAGTTTTCAGACGGACAGACGGACGGACAGACAGACGGACGGACGGACAGACAGACATGAGTAAAACAATATGCCCCCGATCTCTTGATACGGGAGCATAAAAACATGCTGATAAATCAATTGCACAGTGTAAAATAAACATACAGGTGGTAACAACAGTTGCAGGCTGAGCCATTGAAATGTAGCTCAGCATGAAACAGTTGTTACACATCAGCCTATTATCAGAAAACAAAATTTTATGGGGGGGATAAATTTTCAAGAAACATCATCCTTTCTTACCATAATATCAAAACTACTCTTTTTTCTAAAATATGAAAACACCAGCATCTGTATTCTGGATACCAAAACGCTTGCAAACTATGGGGGAATTATGCCCTGCTTTGTACGCACCTACACATGCAAAATTTGGCATCGCTTCAAATAGTTCAAAGGCGTATCTAGAACTCAAAAATTTATACGCACTCAGAAGGCGACAATCAAAGAATATATAGGATAAGGTGATATGTGGACTGTGACAAAAGATAAATGTAAACTGTCAGCTCCTGTTTTTAGAATTTGAGCTTGGTGAATAATTGAAAACATCGTAACTACAGCTTGAATAAGCTGTAGTTTCGATGAAATAATTCAAGCTGTAGTTAAGATGAAATGATCATTCATCAACGATATTTTCCAAAAGATGATTTGTTCTTTTTCTGTTGCGTAAATAGCGTAATGGGAGTTACGCCCTTGTAGTTTGCAAGTGATTGTTATCCTGAATACAGGGCAGATTACATTTAATTTGCCACCTTCAACCATTTTCTGTTCAAGCACGACTATTTTTGTCATTTGGCTTTGAATTAAGAAATGTTTCATTATCTCATACCCACATGTAAAATATCTCATTTTTCATTGAAAGCAATATACACATCTCAACTTTGTAGGTGGGGGCACAATAAAGGTAGTTTCTTTTTAAGTTTAAATTGTGAATTCACAATAAAGGGTTTCTTTGAAAAACGAAATTTTAGAATGTGTTTCCCCTTTTATTTGTACCTCTGCAGGCTGTTTTTTTCTTAAATTTAACAAAAAGCTTACTACTAGCCATTTCTTTCAAGGCAGTTTTATGTTGTTCTAATGATGTTTCTTTTTGTTTCAGCTCCAACTTGTAAGACTGAACCTGAAAGAGAAATTACCTATTTTCAAAGAGAAGCAATTTACAGACGACGAAATTTCAGACTTGTCCAATTTCAAAGAAGTTGCAGATGATAATTTTCATTTGATTAAATATTCTTCAAAATGGTTTATTTAAGAAACCATAGTGGACAATGAAGAAATTGCTTGCAACAATTTCTTCATTTTCCACATTGTTTTCTAAAACATCTTCATTAAGGTTGCGGAACCATAATAGTTTTGCAACTTTTCAGATGTAATGAACTTTAACAATGTTATCTGCGGTTTCCTAAGATTTTCATCAGGTAACCTTGGTCAACATTGTGAAATGTCATGAATTCTGAAATTTTGCCGAACTATTACGGTTTCACTACCTTAAGCTTGACCTACATGAATGGGTTTTTTTCCAAACAAAATATCTTCTCACTCCAGAACAATTTAACTTTTGATGGGTTGGTGCAAAACTATTTTCAGTGTCTAACAATAGCACTGCCATGGGTGCCTACACTAAGCTGTTCAGTGCTGGATCACAAATAAAAAAAAATTGGTTGAAGCAGGGGCATAATTTGCACAAAATGATTCTACAGTTATCTCCCTTGATAATATTGGTTGCTCATTTGATGTTGAAAATTGAGTTTCTAGTATCAAGTGAATGCCTTCAGTTGAACCAGATACATCACAAAATGTCAAAGTTTTCACTAAAAATATAGACACCTACAACTCACTCACTATTTACCCACTCAAATATTAATATCTAGCAGTTCGAGGGTTCAATGCAAGACTGTACTAAGTGTATATACAATGCATATACACTAAGTTCAGTCTTGTGCCGAACCCTTGAACTGTCCTTCAATTACTTTGACAATGACATTTAACTTACCCGATTAAATGAAGGATTCAGAGCAAACCTATTGTAGGTACCTATATATTAATAATCACCTACAACAGTTTTGCCCTGAACATAATAAACGGCCTCAGAGAAGAGAGCAAATCAATGGCTCAGTGCAATACAGTTGTAACTGCCTATATGTTTATAGGCAGTTACAACTGTTTTGCACTGAACCATCGAAATACGCCATGTTGGTTTGTAATGTACCAACAATGGTGGAAGTAATGATATCAATATGAAACCAAACTTCATGTTCAGGCAAACTGTGTTCAAAAAACAATGTCTCATATACATACATTTTACCAACAAGTTTTGAGAAGGGTCACAAAAAGAACATTCATACCAAGTTTAGTTGAAATTTGTTCACTAGTTTGGAAGGAGAAGACATTAAATGTTTTGATAGTCAAAATATGCCCTGCCATGCAACATCCATATTTGGGAGTCAATCAACATTTCATAATTGAGTTTTGACACAGGTCACCCAAGCAACATTCATGCCAAGGTTGGTTGAAATTGGTGCATTGGTTTGGACGGAGGTGTTTAAAGAAATTATTGATGACTGACGATAGATTCTGAGAGACCCTAAAAGCTCCTCTTGAGCACATTGTGCTCAGGTGAGCTAAAAACAAATAGCATCAGCATTACAATACAGTATAACAATTATATCATACCATTTGTAGAGCCCAGTTGTAGTTCTTCTTCTCAATGTCAAGATCTTCAATGGTTTGGGCTAAATTTGTTCTTAAAGATGCAACCTCATTTTCCAGTTCTGTAACAAATATTTTTAGGTAACATAAAATCTAGTTTATTGTGAAAGTTGCTGATTTGTTGACATAAAAAAATACATAAAAATTACATTATTATCAAGATTTTCATTTCAGAGATTCAATTTGATTAAGAAGGTGCTCTATTAATCAAAATTCCTTAAAATCTGAATGCTAAAACTTTTAAAGAACTTCAATATAATGCAAGCGCACCAGCAATATTTATATAGGCATCTAATTCAGTGTGTCAATATAAAACATACCCTTGCACTATACACTTACAAAATTAAGATAAAATAAAACATCTAATGAAAGATTGACAAAGCAGAAAAATTATCAGGGAGCAATCACACTGTTTTGGCATATTAAGTTCCGCATGCTTTTCTTCAGTGAATTTCATTGATATAAGATGAAAGATACTGGTAATGCAATGAATTCATCTGCAAAATAACTTATTTGAACCCTATTACCAGTGAAAAAATTTGTTAATGATTGTTTAGATGATGTCACAATGGTGTCATTCAAAGCCTGATTCACATGTTTATGATGGGGATAACTCTGATGGATGTTCATTATTATTAGATGACAAGGCAAATTGATTCTCAACCTAACAAACACATATGGGCCAGTGTGGGACATTTACAACAGTTTCACATATGCACGAGGTACAAACTTTGAGCAGTGTAGACTACAACACAATGCAATAAAGATATATGCTGATCACCTTAGAAGCAATTACAACCTTAACTATCAACAGAGTGCATAGTGAAGACTCTGGTCTGTCTGTGCGGCTGCACAGGCTGACCAGAAGCTTTGCTTTGCACCTAAGTGAAATCATTTGAAATGTCACGCACAGGTTCATATCCTCTATACCTTCAATAGCCTGGTCCATAGAGTTTTGTTGTCTATTGTCAACAGCATTTTCAATTCTCCCAACCTCGTTAGATATTTATTTTCATACAATACACTCAGTATTATATATATCCTGCATGTCTGTGATGGGGATTACTCTGATGTTCATTATCCTTAGATGACAAGGCAAATTGATTCTCAATTAAAACAAACACATATCCTCTATACCTTCAATAGCCTGATCCATAGAGTTTTGTTGTCTGTTGTCAACTGCATCATTCTCCTCATCACTGCTCTCCAGATTTAATTGATCAGCTGCCACATGGGCTTTATCTAACACAGCTAACAGATTCATACTTTGTCTCTTTAACTTCACATTCTTGTTATGCATCTGTAACAAAAACATCCACATTCAACTGATAAGCTGTCACATGAGCTTCATCTAACACAGCTAAAAGGTTCATACTCTTATGCATCTGTAACAAATACATTAAATATATATTTTCTGGATTCAACTGATAAGCTGCCACATGGGCTTTATCTAACACAGCTTACAGGTTCTTACTTTGTCTCTTCAATTTCATATTCTTGTTATGCATCTGTAACAAATACATTAATATATTTTCTGGATTTAACTGGTCAGCTGCCACATTGGCTTTATCTAACACAGCTAACAGATTCATACTCTGTCTCTTTAACTTCATATTCTTGTTATGCATCTGTAACAAAAACATTAAATATCTTTTCTGGATTTAATTGATCAGCTGCCACATGGGCTTTATCTAACACAGCTAACAGATTCATACTTTGTCTCTTTAACTTCATATTCTTGTTATGCATCTGTAACAAATACTTCTACTAGAGCTGTTGCAAAGTGGACTAATACCCCCCTACAAGCCCTTTGTCAGTTGAACAAAGGCTGACTGTGACCTTGACCTTTGACTTATGTGAACCAAAAACAATAGGGTACTTCTTTTGGTCATAAGCAGCATTTGTATGAAGTTTCATGATTCTAGGTGGCTTCGTTATTGAGATACAGTGCATTTTATGCATTTTATTATAGGGATGAGTATATTTTTCACTGCGTTTATTGGAGTATAAAAATTTGCACATGGCAACACCCATAGGTTACTAACTAGCTTTAGTAGAAATGTGTCTTGAACTACTTTCAATTTGGACTAGTTCAAAGTTTTGTTAATCTATAAAATAAGTTAGCAAATTGCTAGTCCAGTATTTTTCTGAAATTTCAAGTGCTCAAAGTATTACAGTTATTGGTGCATAATAATACATTTTGGGTATTTTCTAAACTAAAGCATCCTTATAACAAAGAACTTTGCTTATCATTTTCATCTTCTTGCAATTAACTAGAAAGGCTGCCCAAACCCAATTTCGACAATCAACTTTGACACACATACACTGACATCATATTGACATCTTTGTCTTTCTCTATTCAAGCAGCCTAGACAAAAAAAAACTTATAAAGTGTTAGAAGTTGTAAACACCATCTGAAGAATTTGTTTGTTTGAATGTGGTGTTAAGCTGCTTTCAATTTTTTTTCAGTTATATCATGGCGGCTGGAGCACCTAACAATGGATTCCTGGAAATTCTCATACCATTACAACCATAAAATTCTTTCCTGGCCTCCAGCTGCTATCTCACATAGGTCTACGATTATTAACTCATTGGTGACAACCACCTGAAGAATCCTGAAATTCCTATTTCAATCTTTTGCAATATTCCCACAACCTTAAAGATGACTTACTTGTGATGCATGTCATTGCAGGCGCTTCACAATATGTTTTAATCTCATTGTTTTACACAAATGTCTTGTTATCACTTGTACTGTATTACGATAGAAAATAATTTCGGAAAATTAGAAATTGAAATACAATCTATTTCTCCTTTTGAGTCCCTGAGGGGTTCATGTAAGCTAATTGCAGGTTGTATCATTAATTAGCTTATATCATAGAAAAAATATTGTTGAAAAAGTAGAAATTGCTGTTAACAAGCAATTTCTTCTTTTTCCACATTGTTTTCCTAAGTATTATATCATCTAGGGATACAGTAATCATGGATTATATTGGGAGGGATAAAGACTGTATACTTACTTGTGATGCATATGTCATTGCAGATGCTCTACAACCTTTCTCTATCTCATATTTGTTCCTGAGGGTCTCATATTCACTAATTGCAGGCTGTATCACTGTAACAGAGAGGGAGAACCTCTGAGAAAGTGAATTTAAAGACCTTTTTTTCAGTTTTAGACTTTGTTATGATCACATTGTCACAAGTACAATCTCATAACAAGAGGTCACAATGGCCCTAAATCGCTCACCTGAATTTTATTGGTTCAGGGGATTGTCCTGCCCTACCATACCAATATACACAAATATAATTTCAGAAACACCTTAGAAAGATTGTGGCCTTATATCATGAAAATTGGCCCAGCAGTTTAGGAGATGTTGTTCAAAGATTTCATAGTAAAAAATGCCACCCCCTGCAACACCCATAATGATGAACCAATCATAATTAGGCAACCAATTTTTGAAAAGGCTCACCCAAGGATCATCTTAGCAAAGTTTCATTAAGATTTGCCAAGTTGTTTAGGAAGAGATATCATTCAAAGATTTCATAGTAAACATGCCACTATCTGCATTACCAATATTGATGGGCAAATAAAAATATCATGATCAATTTTTAAAAATGGTCACCTAAGGAAAATTCTGGCAAAGTTTAATTGAAATTAGTCAAGCGGTTTAGGAGGATATGTCTTTCAAAGACACACCCTGCCATGCCCATATATATAAGCCAATCAGAATTTCACATCACTTTTTAAAAAGGGTCACCCAAGGAACATTCTGGAAAACTTCATTGAAATTTGTCTAGTGGTTTTGGAGGAGAAGTGGTTTAAAAAAATTGAAGGGCACAACATGCTGATGACCGACAGACTCAGGGTGTTCTTAAAAGCTTCAATTGTGCACTCTGTGCTCAGGTGAGCTGACATTTCCAATTTTAGTGCAATCCCATTAAACTATTTTCTTAAAAAAAAAAAGGCATAATAGTAGTATCATTTCCTTGCATATCAAATGTAATATGCCACCTTAAAAAACCTCAGAAAATAATAAGAGTTCATTTAAAAGAATGAAATGAATTGAAAAAATACCAGGCTAAATCTAACACAATTGATCATTTTGATAATTTCACTTTTTGTAAGAAAGCATTCATTTCCATTCATGAGATGGATCATGAAGTACAGCATTTCCTCTAATTATAGCACTCTCTCTAATGGTAGCTCCCCTTACACTCTTTACTAAGAAAACCAATTACAGTCGATTGAAAATGCCTTAATTTTAATCACTTTATGAAGGAAATTTTTCCCTAATTCATGATTTATTTACCTCTTCGCAAACACTTCCATGATTGGTTAGAGGAAAGGGAAAACAAGAGGACCAAGATGGTCCTAGATCGCTCACCTGAGTCTCTTTGACCCCTGGGACATCACATTAATTAGATAGGCAGATGTCAAAAAGAAGATATTTGCCTAAGATCAATACCATGGAACGTTTTCAGCGAAGAGCAAGACAGATATGCCTTTTTGCTCTTTGATTCTATGTAAAAAGGGATGCACGCGGGTGGACCCTAAATATGACCTTAGGGTCTTGATATGAACAAACTTGGAAGAGGTCCATAAGATGATGCTATATTCTAAATATGAAAGCTGTCTGCCTTCTGGTTTCAGAGAAGATGATTTTTGAAGGTTTTCCTATTTTCACCCATCATGCTCAGATGAGCTGAAAGGGATGCGCCCGGGTGGAGCTCAAATAATGATTCAAGGGTCTTGATATGAACAAACTTGGAAGGGGCCCACTAGATGATGCTAGATACCAAAAATGAAAGCAGTGTGCCTTCTTGTTTCATAGAAGAAGATTTTTTAAGATTTTCATTTTTTTTACCCTTCGTGCTCGTAAGACATAAAAGGATGCACCTGTGCAAAGCCCAAATATGACCCAAGGGTCTTGATATGAACAAACTTTGTTGAGGCCCACTAGGTGATGCTACATACCAAAAATGAAAGCAGTGTGCCCTCTGGTTTCCATTAAAGAAGATTTTAAAAATTTTCACTCTTTGATTCGATGTAAAAAGGGTTGCGCCTGGGTGGAGCCCAAATATGATCCTAGGGTCTTGATATGAACAAATTTGGTAGATGTCAACTAGATGATCCTACATACCAAATATGAAAGCTGTCAGCCTTCTGGTTTCATAGAAGAAGATTTTTGAAGATTTTCATTTTTTTACCCTTCGTGCTCATAAGATATAAAGGGATGCACCTGTGCAAAGCCCAAATATGACCCAAGGGTCTTGATATGAACAAACTTTGTAGAGGCCCACTAGGTGATGTTACATACCAATTATGAAAGCTGTCTGCCATCTTGTTTCAAAGAAGAACATTTTTAAAGATTTTTGCTCTTTGATTCTATGTAAAAAGGGTTTGGCCCGGGCAAAGCCCAAATATGACCCCAGGGTCTTGATATGAACAAACTTGGTAGAGGTCCACTAGATGATGTTACATACCAATTATGAAAGCCTTCTGATTTCAGAGAAGAAGATTTTTAAAGATTTTCATATTTTCACCCTTTTTGTTAAGGGTAAAGGGAAAGTTAAGGGTGGATTTCATTTATTTGAACAACTTTGGTAGAACTTGACCCAAGGAACATCCCTGCCAAGTTTCATCAAGATTTGCCCACTGGTTTAGGAGGAGAAGATGTTTAAAGAAATTGTGGATGACAGACGACGGACGACGCACGACGGACATTCTACGATCACAATAGCTCACCTTGAGCACTTCGTGCTCAGGTGAGCTAAAAAGCCTATGACATCAATTTAATGGAAATATATCATCAGCAAATGGGTACTAAATAAAAGCTCCCTGTTCATGTTTTAGTACCAGCAGCATTCATTAGGATGAATATGGTACCAGGATATCTTTAAAAACATGTTACATACAGATGTATTATACATATGTATTAAGTAACTTTATACATGCATGTAGTAAGGATTGAAAGCAGTTGGTCTTTCACAATTACTTACAATTTTTCATTTCTTCCAGTTGTTCATCCTTGTTGCTAATTATCCTTTGATACTCTTCATTCTAGAAAATATATTATTAAACCAATAACAAATAATCCAATGTTTTATGTACTGAAAAAAACTGCTTTTGACAAAAAAGGTTTGATTTCCTTCGTCATGGAATTCTCATGCCTGACTTGTCAAACACATGCTTTTCTACATGCAGACGAGTACATTGTACACTTGTCTGTGGACTAGTAAATACCAGGGCAAAGCTTGACATCTTACTAGATAAATTTATGAGATTAATTATCCTAATGTCAAAGTTTAGAAAATACTGTTCTCAAAGAAGAAAATCCTGGGTTCATTTTCTACATCAAAAACAGAGTTTTCTCAATATTCATCTATCCACTCTTTTGTGGATAAGTCATTTTAATTCCAAACATGTTAAAGAAAATCATTTTAAACTTGTCCATGGACAGTGTAGAAAATTTGAATTTTCAACCCCCAGAACTATTTACCAAAGCTAATTTTATGCTTTAATTGAATCAGTTAAAGTATTGTCTGCTGCCTATTAAGAAAAGTTCTACCTTTGTTCAGATCATCAAAGCACAATACAGCGCGCCCTGAATTACCCAGTAAAATGTATCTTACTTGGGTGTTGTTTGCTAGTAAAGTTAGTTACATAGTAAACTCGACATTCATCTTGATCAAAACCATTTTAAATTGCTCACTCATTGCTCCATTTATTTATTCCAAACAATCGCTCAAACCATTTAAAAACCCTCAAAATAGCAATAAAAAATATAAGATCAATATTTACATTCAAGATATAATAATAATTATATATGCGTAGAAAGAAATGGCGATTTTACATAAGCGCCTAATTGGTTATTGAAGAAAGTGGAAGCTATTTATAGAACATGTATGCAATTTTATTAAAGGGAAGTATTTCATGTCTCTAACTTTGTTCATCCTGAACAAAATTAGAGATATTGGATTACCTTCCTTTAATATCACTCAAAATTCACTCTGCACACTCATTCAATTTTATTCCAAAATCATTAACCTTGTCAATTTCACAATGTTCTTAACTGTACTTCGTTATCATGAAGGTTTGAAGTACTGGGTTACATCATTAACCCTTTCCCGTTTTACAAAATTTTGGACCCGTCCAAATTCAAAGGTTTTGCAGATGAAAATTTAAAGTGGATTTAATTTGAAAAATAACCATTCAGTAGGGTAGAAAATAGTGTGGAAAAAGAAGAAATTGCTTGTCAGGAGCAATTTCTTCTTTTTTTCACAATGTTTTCTCATTCATAAAATCATAGGCACATAAAAAGTAGGGATTAAACAGCAAAGGGTTAACTAGACATTAAGATAACAGACTTGTGTTATTCAGTTCATTTTGTTGAGATTGGGTTTTAAGCTGCAATCTTTCAGTTATATCATGGTGGCTGGAGCACCTAACACTAGATTCCTAGTATTTCTCACACCAAAGCTTCCAATACATCCTTTCCTAGTCTCCAGCTGCTAATGAGTCTGTGGGGATAAGTTATCCCAGGACAACAACCTTCAGGCTAGTGTCTTTCATAATGATGTCCACTTCTGACATGCAATTTCTTCTTTTTCTACACTGTTTTCTACCCTACTGAATGGTTATTTTTCAAAATAAACCCACTTTAAATTTTCGTCTGCAAAACCTTTGAATTTGGACAGGTCCAAAATTTTGTAAAACAGGAAAGTGTTAAGATATCCTACTGTAGAAATGCCCTGCAGATGACAATTTTTCTTGTATTGCTAAAACCATGGGCCAGATTTTCTATTTGCAATATGTTACATGTGGTTCTTTGATTAAATCAAATTTTGTTAAAAATTCTATTCATAAGCTGATGATGGTTTTTACATAGGATTCTATAATACTGTAGTTTGTTATAAATAACCCTGCACTCAGGATGAAAACATTGGCAAACAATTTTAGAAATGATACTAAACCTTTGCGTGCAAGTGAAAAGCGAGGTACAGTAAAATCACAGTTGTTCGCACGCCGGTGGTTCGTAGGTATGTGTTCGTATACATTCTTTGGTCTCGATTTTTTTTACTCTTCACCTTTGTAAGAAGGCTCCGAGTAATTCGCACGTCGGTGGTTCGTAGTTCGTAGCCTGTGTCAAGTCCCGAGAGTTTCCAAATAACACAAATTAATATGTTTAATCCGTAGGTTTGAATTGTGCAATCAATAGCTGTCCTAGATGTAACAATAGACATATACCTTGATTTTCACACCTGTTGATTGGTATTAATCGAAGTTATTGTTTTGCATCAATATTTACAGGCATTGTTTGATTTGTAATTTTCGCCGGGTTTAATCGAATAAAAGATCAATCAGTGACCTTAATTATTGTATTTCATCTGGCTTTCTCATACTGATTATGCAAAAATGAATGTGCAAATCTTTGTAGACTTTATTGTCAACATGACTTCCACACAGATTCATCGTAATGCCGAGATATCATCGTCCACTGAATGAGTACTCAAAGTGATTTGATCCAAAGGGAAAACACTCTGATGTAGTTAATATTTGGCATGTAGATAATTGCCGAAATTACTTTATTTAGGATTTAAATATGGACAAAACAAAGATGATCATTGTTCAGGGGAGATTTGTTGCGGTCTTACTCTCTACAAAATGGTCTCGTTAGAGCTTGATTTAAAAATTATTCCATAGAACCTTAGAATATAGCCACAAATATAGGGTACCCTAAGACCGTGTCCGATCTGAGCCATCAAAAGACTACCGACCGCTTGAAATTGGTTGGTTCGTACTATGTTTAGTTCGTATAAATTGCCCCGGTCCCTTGAGATACGAACCACCGAGACTTTACTGTACATTACATCACTTAAAATCATTTTCAAATTGTTTTTACATCCTGAACACAATTACCTGCTTCTGCAAATCTTCAAGTTTCTTCATCATGTCATCATGCTCCTTTAATGCTGGAAAGAGAAGAAAACAGATTGAAATTTCTCCTTAAAATGGGGTCCATTCTAAATAAAAAGAAAATACAACAAATCAAATATATTCTTTCATGTCATATCCTATGTTGTCCTGTCTTCAGATATCGAAATCAACCATTTTTCCAATGATTTTCAGAAAACTAGAGGCCTTTCATAAACCCCCACCCCACCTAATAAATGTCATGGTGATTTTTAACAGAGGAATAATATAAGTTTTTTTCATTTGCTTAGCAGTCCTAGTAAATCTGCGGATTTTGGTATTTTTGGCTCTTTTTTCCACATGGTAACATCTGTAGCCGCAAAAAAAGCCCCATCCCCATTAAGACAAATGCATGAAAGAATGTGTGCTGCTGTAGGGGATTGAACCCAGATAGAGAGGCCATTACTCTATCAACTACAAATTTAAATACTGGTTATTTAACTTATGTCCATAAGATTTGTTCTTTCTCATTAGTTTAATTGGCTTAATTCCTCAATGAAAGCAATTTTAAGTACGCAACTGTTTTGTAAATTTAGTCCAAAAAGAAATCTGTTTCATTCTACAAATCTATAGTTTTTTGCTTTCACGATATTGAATTGTAAGATATAATAATAATAATAAAGTCTTTATTTAACAAGGCAACACAGTTGGGTAAACCCAGTCTTCCCTGTGGGCCTCTTCAAATATTTACAAGATCAGTTTACACAAACAACATAAATTAACAAGTATCAGTGAATGAATGAAAAATGTATAATATAAAAGCTTCATTATGTTTTGTCTTGTACATGTATTAAATAGTACCGATACATTATTATTATTACGGTACTTACTCATACTTTTCTGAACCTGAATTCTGTCACATTTTGATATTAATGAATTACTATTGATATTATCATTTTTAACCATTTAGCTTTGGATCAGTCTAAATGTTTAAAATTGACAATAAGTATAATATAATGCACTACATAATGAATACAAATCTTAACAAAACAACATGAGGTATTTATTTACAGACTGCTTATATAAATCAAGTGCAGAAAAACAACTGTTCACAACAAATTTGGTTTTATACATAATGTTTTGGAATCAGAAACTCTTCAATTCTATGAAGGAACAAAATTGAATAGGCTAGTTTTCACCTATGGTTTCTAGGTGAATGAATGGGTTTGTGCATTAGACTTCCACCAAATCAAGAAGGTAGATTTGAACTTATTTAGACTGTCAGCATTTCGTATATATAATGGTATTTGGTTCCAAATTTTTGGACCAGAGTAAGCAATTGATTTCCTGAAAAACTCGATCCTTTGCTTTGGAATTCTAAGAATTTCATAAGAATTTGATCTGAGATTTGTGTTAGCTGATTGAGTAAAGAGGCTTGATATGTAGTTTGGATGTTTACCAGTTAAGGATTTATACATAAAAATAGACTTTTTGAACACAATACAATCATGAATGCTGAGCCAATTAAGTTCTTTGAATAGTTCATTACTAGGAGTATCAGTATTTTTATCAAGAATTACTCTTGCAGCTCTCTTTTGAAATTAATAAAGCTTATCTAAAAGTTTAGATTTACAATTTCCCCAGATAACACAACAATAATCAATGTGTGGGAGAATATTAGCATTAAAGAACATTTTTTTTACATGAATTCTAAGATAAATCTTAATTCTAGTAAGAAGGTAAAGTAAAGAATTGCACTTTTTTTAACAAGTTTTCAATTTGGACTGCCCAAGACAGTTATGGTCAACTTGTACTCCAAGCAATTTCTCTACTTCGGAGAATTCTATTTGGTGATCATGGAGAAATAATGGAAATGTTTCTTTGTATATATGATATGATATGAAGAAAGTATTTGTTGATCTCATGTTAGTATGAAGCTAAACTCTAATTACACTCATATATGAATCCGCTTCACCTATTCATACAGTGATTCAGTTTTTAGTTTCATACCTCCATAAAATCAACAATCACTCTCTACATATCTCTAAAGATTTCAAATACTCTTCAAAAAAACGTCTTTGACATTGAAACACATTTTAACTACAACAAAAATATCTATACATATGTAATATAAATCGGTGAAGGTGAAGTTCAGGCATCTATTTACAGAATTTAAGCAGAATTACTGGTTTTCAGTCAAAAGTTTGCAATGGTGACATCAAATAAAATTGTTACTTAGAAAGTTTCTTGCTATAGCAAGCCTGGCCTCTAAGAATTGGTTTCACACTTTCTGTACGGGGATTCTACGCCATCTAGAGATTAAAATTGTCTTTGAAGTTGCAGGAAGAGAAAAATAACCCAACTATTATTATGTTAATTGCCATGCTTGATGAACATTATTTTTTTATGCTAGGTTATCTAGCTCTATACATAAAATCGTGAGTTGCATTAAAGTGGTGCCAGATTTTGGAGATGGTTGGTACTGAACAAATAAAGTCATTTACAATGGCTTGTCGTATGAACCCTGCCTTATGATGCGACCTACAGCATTATGACATTGTTCCTCTATACATTTAAACATTCTTCATTAAATATCTCTGCAAAGACGTTTAAATCGAAAAGCAATTAAGGCATGGCATTTCATTCAGAACATAATGCAGAACTTTGGAGACCATGGAATGAATCTGAAAGTGCACATTGGGGGGGTCAGCGCAATACTATTGTAAGTGCCTATATATTAATAGGCACTTACAATAGTGTTGTGCTGACCCTTCGACATGCTGTTTGAGAAGGGCAGATTTTCCGTAATAAGACGTTGAAGTCGATAAGCAGAAACGCTATCAATTAATGCATTGCAAGTTGCTTGAATTTCCTGAGTTACAGTTACTGTTCGTAAAACAACCAACAGTCATAGAAGTTTTTATGATAATTAAGAAAAAAATTGATATTAGATAGGTGTCAAAAAACTTTTTTTGTAGAACATGTATTGTCATTGTTACTGTCAATGATAAGGACTGTGTATTGGCCAATTTAGTTAGTTATGAAAGAAAATGTAGGGATTATTAAACCCGCAGTAATCTAATACAATGTATGAGGAAAATTAGCATGATCCTGACGTTAGAACACTGATGTATGAAATATGATAGATAATCCTTCCTGTAAAGGAAGCTTTATAAAATAAATTATTAAACATTAACCCTTTCCTGTTTTACAAAATTTTGGACCCGTCCAAATTCAAAGGTTTTGCAGACGAAAATTTAAAGTGCATTTAATTGGAAAAATAACCAGTCAGTAGGAGAGAAAATAGTGTGGAAAAAGAAGAAATTGCTTGTCACAAGCAATTTCTTCTTTTAACACAATGTTTTCTCAATGATAAAATCACAGGCACGTAAAAAGCAGGGATTAAATAGTAAAGGGTTAAATAATACCTGTTTATACAATTTTTCAACAGGATAATTTCCTTGTTCCTTTTGAAGAATTCTTACTAGGTAACACTCAAGAGCTTTTTATATCCCAACTACCCTTTTTTTTACCAATAATAGTTAAAAGAAATTGATCATATTCACCATATATCTTTATAAGAGATTCATATTTATCTTCAAACTTTTGTTAGAAATTCATACTTACTTTCATATCTCTAGGAGATTCATATACAACTTCATATGTTTAAAAGATATTCATATTCACCTTCATATCTTTATAAGAGATTCTAATTTATCTTCAAACTATTGTTAGAGATTCATATTTACTTTCATATCTATAGGAGATTAATATACAACTTCATATGTTTAATAGATATTCATATTCACCTTCATATCTTTAAATAAGGTTTATATTTATCTCCATATCTTTGTAAGAGATTCACACTTTTTTCATATCTATAAAAGATACATATTTAACCTTATATGTTTATTAGATATTTATATTCAAATTTTTATCTTTAAAAGAATGGTTTATATCTATCTGAATATTTTTGTAAGAGATTCATACTTGGTTCATATCTACAAGAGATTCATATTTAAGTTTATTAGAAATTCATATTAACAGGGTTTTCCTTGACGCAAAAAATGCGCGTCTTTGTCACAATTTCAACTCAAATGACCCACAAAAAAATTACCTGTGCGACATTTGTGACGCAAGTTTAAAAATACAGCTCTGTGCTATGAACATGTATGATTGGAGATCTTTTTTCATAGATTTTCAGTTGGGTTAAAAATTGACATAACTCGCTTGTTAACAAGCATCAGATACAATATTTCCGTGACCTCTGTAACTAGCCAGGTTTTCCAATATTGATAAAACCAGTGCACTTTTCTATTTTTAGGTACCCGATAAAATATGCAGACGGGTTATCGTGATTTAAACCACCTCAGACCCAATTTCCGGTCGTAAAATTAACTGTAAACCAGACACCGGATCTTACATAATGCAACAACAAATAAAAGTGTGTAAACTTCCATCGTCTGCAATTTGGCCATTCTTTCAAAGGAACAACAAAATAGAGCTGTTTTAGCGAGTTTGATGATGATTACCATGGTCCATCTACCAAAGGAGTCATTCGTCATTAAATCTGAATTTGTTTAATATTTTTATTTATAGCTTGAATTCTCTGAGGGTTAAAATGTTTTTGACCTGTTCCAAAATAGGAGGAATGAACAACCAAACCCCGAAAAATATGAAATGTATATGGCTCTGAAGATGTTACAGTCTACTTTATTTTGTTTTTTATGTGCTCCCTAAGCTTCTTTAAAGTTGTCCCCAAATATTGGGGAAATGACCCTCAATTCTAAAGGTATGGGAGTCACAATGACCCCCAAATTCTGAGGCCCAGGGAAAACCCTGTATTAACCTAAATATCTTTAAAAGAGATTCATATTTATGTTCATATTTTTTTAAGAGATTCGTATTTACTTTCAATTATTGTCAGAGATTCATATAGTACCGCAGTTTATACCTTTATGAGAGAATAAAATATTGAGATCACATGGGTGACAATTGAGGGATACTTAATTCTAAATACAGTTGTAAAAAAGAATAAAGAGAAATTTGAATATGGACCCACAATAGTACAGAATTAAAAAAGTACTATATATTTTCAGATTTTTAAGGTTGGAAAACAGATAGATTTTTAACTCTTGTCATGCTGAATAAATTTTGGCTAAAATTTTTCATCAAAATCAAAGGGCAAAAAGCACTGAAAGTACCCACTGTAGGTCAATTTTTATTTGAAAAACTAAATCTATTGACAATTTTGGTTTGAAAGTGAGAAACAGGTGGTGTAGACTAACATCAGACTGCACATAGGTGCGGGCTGATGTTGGTCTATAGCTCCTGCCAGAGCAGGAATATTCCGGGTTCAGCATGACAAGGGTTAACATCAAAACCCTAGCTTACGAGTCAAACACAATGCCAAGTTTTTTGGGGTTTTTTTTTTTTGTATATATTTTATTCAACCAAGTTTACATTATCATATTATTTTAGATGTCTATATCTACATTTTATAATATGTCACTTGTTTTATTTGGTTTGTTTGAACCGCGATATTGTAACCTTTGGAAAAAAATGGTCTTAAGTCCGACTCAGTAATATACAAAGTTATTTTTATTTTTTTTTTTTTAACTTAAACAGAAAGGTCCCCCAAAGTGATTGAAAGATGTTATTGTTTAGAATAACCGATATTTCGAAAGCGTTAATTTGGCGTGTTCTTTTAGAACGTCAAAGTCCCAATTTGGTCATTTATTTTCATTTATTTATTTTTTACGCAATACAGTTTTTTGGGTTTTTTTGTTCATAGAATTAAACAATTTTCACGGGTTTTTTTTATTTTTTTTTCATTTTTGAAATATTGTTCCATGTCTAAGACAAACTATCTTGCCAGCATTTACCCTTCCAGCTTCCAAACGTTGATGAAAGTGCATTAAAATCAGATCTATGAAATCACTGCATACATAAATGGTTGGACAGTATTTGTTCAGAAAATAGTTTAAATATTGAAATTTTTCCTGGTTTAAAGGGAAAATCATTCATGCAATCCGATCTCTGTCTATACCTCAGGTGAAGAGTGAAAACAGGAATTATTCAAATATATGGGGTTCAATATGACGAGGATTGACATTGGCAAGTCAATAGACTGGCCTCAGTTGTGTTGATGTTTGCATTTTAGAAAAAAAAATGTTATATTTCCAACATAAACCTCTTTAATCCAAACTCATATTAACAAGAGCTGAACAAAATCTTTTCATATAAAATACCAATATTTCGCTTGAAAATTAAATCTGAACAACTTTTGATCAAACTGGATTAAAAGGTGGCATAGACTAAGATCAGACTGCATATATGTGCAGGTTGATCTTTGTCTATACCTCCTGCCAAAGAAGGATCAAATATTCAGGGTTCAGCATGACATGGGTTAACCCTTTGCTGTTTAATCCCTGCTTTTTACGTGCCTGTGATTTAATGATCGAGAAAACATTGTGAAAAAGGAAGAAATAGCTTCTGACAAGCAATTTCTTCTTTTTCCACAATATTTTCTACCCTACTGAATGGTTATTTGTCAAATTAAACCCACTTTTTATTTTTGTCTGCAAAACCTTTGAATTTGGACAGGTCAAAAAATTTGATAAACAGCAAGGGGTTAAGAAGAGTCTTTCAGCCAGACAAGCTAATCAACTATAAGTCGAAAACTCACCATCTTTCGACAAGGTTTCAAGCTCCTCGTATTTCTGTTTATACCCCTTATCTTCATCTGGGGGTCCCATGTTTGTGACCAACAATTGTGCACTCAGCTAGATGTAAAGGCTGTAAAGATATTTTTCAAAATTTATAATATATGGCCGCCAGTCTAGAAATAAAATAAATCAGTAAAAGTGTTAGATATTTATAGTCCAACTGCGGTATTCGAAAACACGGGAAAATATGGTATAGCCAGTAGTAGGGGAGGACTGTACCGAAATTTAACAAGCGTGAGATAGCGGTACTTAATTACAAATGTAATCACCTATATACTAACAGAGTAAGGAAACTCATCAAGAAAAACACACTTTTCTCCCAATCGATATTCAATGCTTTATGACGTTTCAATTTTAGTTTTTTCATGATGAGATCCGTTTGGAAAGCATGTTACTTTTGCGCTATGATACATGATGTTTACAGATAAAATTCAAAGGATGGAAACACCATTAGATTTGTGTTTCTGTGATCCTTCAGTATAGTTTTGAGACCGTGACAACAAATAATTCGTTGGTCCTAATTTCGCTGTATTAAACTTGTCGTAAGTCTGTTTATAAACATTCAGATAGCATGGTTTACCAATACATGGGTTGTATCTTACAAGTGGAACTGATATTTCACTAGTGCAATAAATGTGATTAATGAATTATCAGGGGGTCTGTTTTACTAAACATCTTACAACCATTTTTTGCGGAAAAAAAGTTGCTTCTACAGTAATTTAATATGAAATTCTGCCATGCGTCATATCACTGGAATATTCCAATGAGAAATTGCAGGGCAGAATCTTACAATCGATATGATTTGTGATTTTGAATTACAATAACTTACAACAAGAGGACCATGATGGTCCTATATTGCTCACCTTCGTCTTTTTGACTTCTCCCTTAACAAAATTAAATACTTGAAAGATCATTAAATGATCATTAAATTTTTCAAAGAAAAAAATAACTCTATTTCTATGATCGCTGCATAAATTTCTATCCTTTTCTCAACAAGTTTCATGTGACCTGGCCAACATTCTGACCAAGTTTCATAAAGATTGGGCAATATTTGTGGCCTCTTAAAAAAGAAAATAGTCATTTAGGCCCCTTTTCCCGTGATATGACATGGATCTTTCCCATTTTAAATAGGGTTCATCCTTGTGACCTAGCCATTATTCTGATCATGTTTCATGAAAATTGAATAGTATTTGTGGCTTCTAGAGCGTTAACAAGAAAATTGTCATTAAGGCCCCTTTTCCCGTGATATGGCATGGATCCTTCCCATTTACAATAGGGTTCATCTTTGTGACCTGGCCAACATTCTGACAAAATTTCATAAAGATTGGGCCATATTTGTGGTCTCTAGAGTGTAAACAAAAAATTGTCATTAAGGCCCCTTTTCCCGTGATATGGCACAGATCCTTCCCATTTTCACTAGGGATCATCCTTGTGGCTTGGCCAACATTCTGACCAAGTTTCATGAAGATTGGGCCATATTTGTCGTCTCTAGAATGTAAACAAGAATATTGTCATTAAGGCTCTTTTTCCTGTGATATGGCACAGATCCTTCCCATTTTCAAAAGGGTTCATCCTTGTGACCTGGCCAACATTCTGACTAAGTTTCATGAAGATTGGGCCATATTTGTGGTCTCTAGAATGTAAACAAAAAAAATGTCATTAAGGCCCCTTTTCCCATAATATGGCACAGATCCTTCCCATTTTCAAAAGGGATCATCCTTGTGACCTGGCCAACATTCTGACCAAGTTTCATGAAGATTGGGCCATATTTGTGGCCTTTACAGTGTAAACAAAAAAATTGGCATTAAGGCCCCTTTTCCGATGATTTTGCACAGATCCTGCCCATTTTCTATAGGGATCATCCTTGTGGCTTGGCCAACCTTCTGACCAAATTTCATAAAGATTGGGCCATATTTTTGGCCTCTAGAGTGTAAACAAGAAAATTGTCATTAAGACCCCTTTTCCCGTGATAATGCACGGATCCTTCCCATTTTCAATAGGGTTCATCTCTGTGACCTTGCCAACATTCTGACAAAATTTCATAAAGATTGGGCCGTATTTGTGGCCTCTAGAGTGTAAACAAGAAAATTGTCATTAAGGCCCCTTTTCCCGTGATATGGCACGGATCCTTACCATTACCACTAGGGATCATCCTTGTGGATTGGCCAACATTCTGACCAAGTTTCATGAAGATTTGGCCATATTTGTGGCCTCTAGAGTGTAAACAAAAAAATTGTCATTTAAGGCCCCTTTTCCCGTGATATGGCACGGATCCTTCCCATTTTCGATAGGGATCATCCTTGTGGCTTGGCCAACCTTCAGGCCAAATTTCATGAAGATTGGGACATATTTGTGGCCTGTAGAGTGTAAACAAGAAAATTGTTATTATGGCCCCTTTTCCCGTGATATGGCACGGATCCTTCCCATTTTCAATAGGGTTCATCCATGTGACCTGGCCAACATTCTGACCAAGTTTCATGAAGATTGGGCCATATTTGTGGCCTCTAGAGTGTAAACACTAAGATTGTTGACGCCGGACGACGGACGACAGACGACGGACATTCAATGATCACAAAAGCTCACCTTGAGCACGATGTGCTCAGGTGAGCTAAAAATTTTGTAAAACAGGAAAGTGTTAAAACACCAGATTATGTGGTAATCACTTGAGTGGGATCTAAAAGCTTTAAGAGAGATACTTAATTACTCATTGTAAGAGATCTATAGATAAACAAACATTGCAGCAGGGTTGATGTACAACTGTTGTTAAGTGTCAATAAACTTATTGGATTTTACAGTATTACACTTACCAATTAATTAACCTTTTCCTGTTTTACAAAATTTTGGACCTGTCCAAATTCAAAGGTTTTGCAGACGAAAATTTAAAGTGGATTTAATTTGAAAAATAACCATGCAGTAGGGTGGAAAACAGTGTGGAAAAAATCATAAAATCTTAGGCATGTAAAAAGCAGGGGTTAAACAGCAAAGGTTAATATTTGACAAGACTCTTAGCAGTCCACTAGTCTCAATTTTGAACGTTACATATTTCATTGGATGCGACCAGTCCAAAAATAGCATCGCATTCCGAGGACAGAAATCTGTACTAAGCAGTCCACATAAGACCACTGACTTTCACTGTCTAGAATTCAAGTGAAGATCTAGGAGTGGGGACTGGGGGTTTGGACACACAACCTTCTCCCTTAATTTCAGCACAGACATGCATGGTTATCAAATTTGAATTCTGAGAATAAAAGTGTGTAATGATCAGTCAACAAGCAAAATGTAACAACTACAACTTTGTTTGAGGCCATTTTTGGTTTGACCCTGCCCCCCTCCCACTTAGGATAACTTCTGCATCTGTGCATGTTTTAAAGCTTTCGTAGCCTCCACCATAGGGCAGTTGGTTAGGCATAAGACTTCCAATCTGGAAGTCTTGGATTCAATCCCTGGTGGCGGCAGATATCCTTTCCGACGTTTGTCTCTCACTAATGGGCAGATAATCGTAAACCTATGTGAGATAGAAGTCGGAGGCTAGGAAAGGGTGTAATGGTAGTACAGGTGAAAGAAATACCAGGAATCCATTGTTAGCCTCGATATAACTGCAAAATTGTTGAAAGCAGCGTAAAACCCATTCAAACAAACAAATTTAAAGGTTTCGACTATTGTTTGCCCCTGAGGCACTTCCAACAAATTTAGGCTCCCCTGGCTATTTACTCATAGCTTTATTCTTTATAGAATAAAAAAGAACCAATTGACATGTCCCTTATCTTTTGATTTTCAATAAAGCCTCAAACAAATGGCTAATTGTTGCAACAAATCAACCTGTCTTGCTCCAGCAGGCATTGTGGCCTGAAATCAGACAAGACATCTGTCAAGGCTGATCTTACCAAATACTCTCTATGTTGGAAATGTTTTGTTTCTATCACAAATATAATGTGAATAGCATTGTAGGGGTTATAGCATAATAAATATACATATGTGACTCGTCACGCAAAAAGGGACCATCTAGGAACTCTGTAAGATAAATTTTTGGAGAGATTGGATCATTCCTAGGTAAACCAGAGGTTGCAATTCAAAAATTCTTTCATGGGAAGGTAGATTGAACATTCTAGATTCAGAAAATAAGTTAAGTGCTTAAAGTTTCGACCCCAGTCGCCTGCGCAATCCAGGCAGTCTGACAAGGGTCGACACTTTACACACTTCCCAGATGGTCCCTTCTTGCACAAACGGGTCATGTTGGTTCTTGCACCAAAGCCTTCCCCACCCCTATATCAGGGACTATATTTATACCGATCAAGGATTTCTGTGACAGTAGTACAGATTTCTGTCCTCGGAATGCGATGCTATTTTTGGACTGGTCGCATCCGGGTTACAATGAAATATGTAACGTTCAAAATTGAGACTACTGTGACAGGTGTTCAACCCTAAAAAGGGGGTAGGGGTTTCTACAAGAGTCACAATTCAAAACACCTTACCTTGATAAATGTGTTTCTGTTTATTTATTTTTATTTTATCTATCCTTTTTTACGCATTTATTTTATATAATAGAAAAACTCCACTATTTCATGAGACCAGAGTGAATCACTGACAAGGATATTCCTATCATCTCCAGTACTTCAAATGAAACTACAGTCAATTTTGATGAGAGTTTATCAAAGTTATCTGAACTTGTCACATATTGTAGTCTTTTTAGGGGGCTCCCCAAATCCACTTGTAGTGAAAACGTTTAATGTCCACATGGGCAATTAAATTAGCTGTTTTATATCCTTTATCTATCTTATTTCTTAATCCTAGTAATGCTAAAACCAATGAAAAAATTATCCTTCTGTTTAATGATTAAATTGATTGTCTTGATATGAAAGTAAAGTTTTATCTAAATTTGAAAAAAAGAATACTTTATTGACATAAAAACCCAACCCGGAAGTAAACTGTGTTAATTAACCTCAATTCTGATAAAGCAGCGTGCATCACCCAGATTAATTTCCCCGTTTCGTGTTTAAAAAAATCAATTAGCCACGCGTTTGTCTGTTCGAGCTCGGAATGGGTAAAAACAAATTAGCGTTGGGAAGGGCTCTAAATTGCAAGATGCGATCTTTAAACAGTTTAACAAATAAAACTTGAAATGTCGATTTTCTTTACCCAAATACAAAAGATGAATCGCGAATTGATTAAAATTAATTCATAATCGCTTTTTGTGTATATTGTGTATTTAAGTTTTCGAATCAACGCACAGACAGACAAACACGCGGAGCGATAACTTTACCTGTATCGTAGAGAATGACCGTAATCGGGGCGTTTTGACATTTAGCGGGACATGACAGTGTATCATTTAAATAAAATTTATTGTGAAAAATACACATACACGCAGCTAAAAAAAACGTTTTTGCAGGTTATTATTTGGCTTATTTCGCCTGAGACTCTGTACATATTCCGTATATCTTCGGAGGATCTCCGAGTTCTAATTACACAAACCGTTAGTGTCATATTTATAGAAAAACAATTAGTGAGAGCTAGAAAAAATAGCTCAGTCGGAGAAGGTGTATCACTTCCAGTCTCACATCTGTGGGTTTAAGTCTCCGAGGCGCTTATTTTTTCATTAATTTAATTTTTTTCATTTTCTCATACTTTTCTTCGTCCCTACATAGGCTTGCAATCATTTGGAATGAGCTGATTATCAATTAGGGGTCTCCCTAAAAAGCGTCGGGAACTGCCGGGAAGCGCCGGGGCCGTCTACAGACCTAATTTAGCGTCGAGAAATATAAATCTATGTATTTGAGATCATAATTTGCATTTGATTGACACAAATTAATGGTATATATGGCTTTAAAATTGATTATATCGGGTTATTTTGTGAGGCTGTGTCAAAGCGCCGGGAGATCTAAATCGGTGTCAGGAGGTGTCTAGAGACCTTATTTAGCATCATGAAACAGATATTCTGGTATTTCAGATGATAATTTGCTTTTAAATAACAGAATTCAATGATGCATGGCTTTTAAATTTAGGAAGTGGCTAGCCGTACGGGTCCGTACGGCTAGTCTCGTAGGCTAAACGTACGGACCCGTACGGCTAGCCAGTCCTCACTGGACAGGCTAGCCGTACGGGAGTTTTTCAACCAATCAGAATACTGTATTTGATTTCCGATTATATACCATCTGCGAGTTCATCTATAGATTGTTCAATGATTATTTATCTTTTATTACGCGTTAGGAAAAAGAAAGATAATCCTAGTAAGTGCCTGTGACAACACATATGACGGTAAAAAGGTCAGTTACCTAAGTCTTCTGCAATCAGCGACCTAACTAAATACTGTATTTAATGTCACGTTTCCCGAGTTTGTTTTTCACACCGTTTTGGAATGAAACAAACATTAATTCATGACTTTAAAGCCCAATCGGCAATTAATTGTTATTAATTAGAGGCCAGTAGCAGATTTTTTACCGCAATATAAGACATACCGGTTTGTCATTTTTGTTGAAAATATTGTCTAATGTGCAAACGTGTTGGGAACTTGTAATAGGATTTATTTATTTCACCAAATGTTATAGAACGGACGTTAACTTGTAAACACAGGTAGCCAACACGGGTGGGGATAGTGTAATATTACCAAATATTAAACACAAATATTCATTAAATTAATTTTTTTATCACAATACATAATATAGACAAGGTCCCGAACTTCCCTCTTTCGTGCATAAAATCTGGTCGACCGAGATCGCGCAAGTCCAATTTACACCTATAAATCCATGTTCAATACGATGCTCTACTTAAATTACTTATTGCATTCTAAAGATAACATCTTTTCCTGTCACTTACCACCTAAATCTTTGCAGAAATGCGAACAATTCAATAGGTATTCACTTTTCATTTTGATACCTGGAAGAAACCATTTCTGCATCGGCCATTTTTGTTTATAAGCTTTCAACCAATCAGATAGCCTGATTCTACAGTTTAATTGTAACAGGTTATCTGATTGGTCAAAAGGTTATAAACAAAAATGGCCGTTGCAGAAATGTTTTCTTCCAGATTCCAAATCGAAAAGTAAATATGAACTGAATTGTTGGCATTTCTGAATAGAATCAGATCGTGAGTGATAGGAAAAAATATTGTCTATAGAATGCAATCAGTGATTTAAGTAGAGCATTGTATTTAACCTGGGTTTATAGGTGTAAAGTTGAGTTGCGCGATCTCGACCGACCAGATTTTCTGCATAAAAGAGAGTAGTTCGGGACCTTGTCTATATTATACATTGTGATAAAAAAATAGTATGAACATTTTTTGTGGTTAATTTTCGGTAAAATTACACTATCCTCACCCGTGTTGGCTACCTGTGCTTGTAAACGTGCCCAGAATAGTTTCAACGTGTTACGGAAGTTTTCCGATACAAAAAGAATATGGCAAGCAAATTTTGGTTATTTGAATTTTTCGTATTTCGATTTTAAACTACAAACAAAAAGTCATTTAAAATGTGAAATTTCTATGATTCCAACGACAGAGAAAATTTAAATTTCCTTCTTTCTAGCCTTTTTCCACAAAATTAATAACATTGTAAATCTTCGGTAATAGGAGTTTTGTAGATCGTTTTTTAAGGATTATTCAATGCAGGGACTTAGGGTCCGTGTTCAATGCGACATTGCGACAATTTGATTGCCCAGCAAATAATTTCCTTATCAAGGAAGATATATTTTTTCGCTTTTGTCGTCCGGTAATAGACTTAAACTTTTGCACTGAACAAATTTTATATACTTTTAAGCCACATACAGACAGAACGGAAAATATCGAAGAAACACAACATTTATTATTCATTCCCGTTCTGTATTCTGATTGGTTGAAAAACTCCCGTACGGCTAGCCTGTCCAGTGAGGACTGGCTAGCCGTACGGGTCCGTACGTTTAGCCTACGAGACTAGCCGTACGGACCCGTACGGCTAGCCACTTCCTTAAATTTAATCTATTTACATATTTTATGAGGCTGCCGAGAAGCGCCGGGAGATCTAAATTGGTGTCGGGAGGCGTCTAGAGACCTATCTTAGCGCCAAGAAACATAATTGTATGTATACGAGATCATAATTTGCATTTGAAATACAAAATTTAAAGATATATCACTTTAAAATTGATTCTTTTGG
This sequence comes from Fragum whitleyi, assembly GCA_948146395.1. Classification (NCBI taxonomy): domain Eukaryota; kingdom Metazoa; phylum Mollusca; class Bivalvia; order Cardiida; family Cardiidae; genus Fragum; species Fragum whitleyi. The sequence goes on from OX411555.1 coordinate 29,724,032, forward strand.
TTTACTTTATAAGGCTTGGTAGAAACACCGGAAGATTTAAATCGGCGTCGGGGTGCGTCTAGAGACCTATATGAGGCTGTGTAGAAGCGCCGGGATATCTAAATAGGCGCCGGGGGGCGTACAGATACCTATTTTCGCGTCCAGAAACATACATTTCTGTATTTATATTTATATTCTGTATTCATAAATTGCACTTGAAATACAAAATTTAATTGTAAATGATTTTAAAGTTGATTCTATTGGTTTATTCTATGAGGCTGTGTAGAAGCGCCGGGAGATCTAAATCGGCGTCGGGAGGCGTTTAGAGACCAGTGATTAAGCGTCGAGAAACACGCATTTCTGTCTTTTATACCATATTTACTCGCATTTGAATAATAGAATTATATGGATTTGCATGATAATTTTAGAATTGAAATATTTTTATATTGAAATAATTTGTATGTGATTTATTTTTCAGGAGACTACAATCAACGAGAGATTTGACAGACCTGGATAAGCGTCGAGAAATATTATAACAATTTCTAATGGCATGTAGACATTAAAAATTGAAGGGTTTTTTTTAATATTTCAGACTGTTTTGTATCTTATATATTTTATTTTATATTTATATTACTTTTATTCAACTCCGACTCCTCTTAGTTCTCTGAATCAATCCATGTACTGATTCAGATTAAGCCCACAAACCAACGACAAGGTAGGAGTACGATCTTGTGGGGATTTTTTTTTTTTTTTTTTTTTTTTTTTTTTTTGTAGGATGAACCGCCAGAATTCTTGCCTTGGCTACCGGACTTGAGCCCGGCCATCCTACATGCACGTGTATATTACGCATTTTTCAAACTCTTTATTTTTATGTATATGATTTTATTCTACTATTCTTGTCTTTTTACTCTGAAACGTCTTTTCCGATTTGACCCGTTTTTTTTTGACCTGGTTTAGTAGCTATATTTTTTACCTTAGGAAGGACCAGTTTTCCATCGCTAGACATAACCCATTTATCAACTTGTACTTGCTGTCCAAATTTGACAAACCTATCAAGCATTTTATCCTGACGCTTTCCGGCATTTCCCGGCGCTTTTTAGTGTGACCGCTTTATCAGTCTACCAAACATTATTGTGATAGGATAAAAATAAGTATTTTATGGGCGGATGTCATTTCTCTATATGTTATATAGTGGAAACTTTGAAACTCATTTTCTCAGAATGTAATTGATGGATATCAATCAAATTTCACTCGAATGATCCTTGAGTGACCCTTTATCAGTCTTCCAAAAAAAAAAAAAAAAAAAAAAAAAAAGAAAAGAAAAAAGAATATTCTCAACCTGTTCTATGGCATTCTACAATCCAAGAACTCGGTCGAATATGAGATTGCAGCCAGACAGTTAGCAACAAAAACAATTGAGGAAAACTGCTTTTTCTCCACTGTCAGAGAAATTCTACTGAAGTACGACCTTCCATCTGCCTATACGTTAATCCAGAACACTCCTCTTCAATCCAATGGAAAAACTATTTTAAAACAATCACGGTGAACATATATGTTGAGAAGTCATGGAGAGAAGAAATAAGGGAGAAAAGCTCTCTAAAATACCTTAACCCAGATTCAGTCAAAATTAACCGTCCGAACAAACAAGGAAGACATCAGAAGATCAGAACTTAAAGCAAAATTACTCCTTGCTGTCTACAACCTTCAATCCAATAGAGCAACCTTTAACCAATTTGCAGTACATCCAACTTGTAAACTGTGCAAACAGGAACCGGGAACTAGAGAGCACTTCATCGCAAGATGCAATTCTCTACATCAAGTCCGTACAAGGTATAAAAGACTTATCATCAATATAATTAAAGGAGCTGGGATAGGGGACATAAACACACTGAACGACTCAGAGCTTTTTACCCACTTAATCTTAGATAGACCCACCCAGCAGTGAAAAAATCAATCTATATACATCCCAAGCATACAGAACGATTAGAATTTGTATCAAGAGAATTTTTATGGAAAATCCATGCTAGCAGATGCCAAATACTTGCAAATTGCCAGTAATGCCCTTGGGACTACTATAAAATTAAAAAAATCCCTCATTACATAAATAGGTCTACTCTCTTTTTTCAAGCTCTGGCGGACGTCTTATGACTATTTGTTCAGTTGGCGTTGAACTATCACATACTGACTACGTACACGTATATAAACTTTCAATGATGTCGGTTATTGTATATATTTAGTGTTCCAGCCAAATCACAAGACACCACCATCAACGAGACAATCAACCAAGTTCAGTATTGGGTTCTCCGAAAGGAAAACGGAGGAATATACCAACACAACAACCACATGGCAGTGATGTAATTCACTGGCAATGTCCCCAAGAACAACCAAACAATGTTATTAAATATCCGGCAATTTATAGACCCACAGCCAAAGCAATGAGTCGATATTTGAAACTTGGAGACTAGATAAATGTTTCATAAAGAATGTTAAATCTTTCTTAAGCAGCAGCTACCAACCCTATACAAGGGTGTTGCCCCCTTCCCCTCCTTACCCCTTGTCATAGGCCATACCAAATCCAAAATCGTTGCTACGCCCCTGTGTTATCACAAAAGTGAGTCATCAAAGTTGATATTCAAGGGCGTAGCTCCCATTACGCACTTTACGCAATTGCGTAAAACAAATAAATCCTCTTTCAAAATCTCGTTGATGAATGATCATAACATCGTAACTACAGCTTATTCAAGCTGTAATTGCGATGTTTGATTATTCACCAACGCTTATATTAACGGAGAGCGGGTGGGCGACATTAGTCGCCTTTACCCTATTTATTCTTCGGTGGTCGCCTTCGAAATGCGTAACAAAATCAAAGTCCTGGCTACGCCAATGATATTGTTTCTGTAACCTCACTATTGCTTTTATTTCTATACGGAAACTTGTTTAATAATACGATATTACCATGTAGATCTAGGTTAGACCTTCTTCAAATGAGAGCGCGTTTTCTAGTTTCAACACCAAATTTCCCGCTACATCGGTGAGGATTTCCGCTGCGTCATCCTGCGTCAACATTCGGTAGAAATAGCAATGTTTTAGCTTCAGTATAATTTCTGTTGATCTACATTTTACAGAATTCAACACATGTATTCGGTTGATAGAAAAATACCTTATGAAAATTACAATGAATACCTGCCCCCCTTTTTTTCAGTAAGTGGAGGAATCGAAACAGAAAGTAGACTGTAAAACGAAATCCCATTGAAAGTGAAAGTAGGATTTTCCCAAAGTCAGATATTGGAAAATGCCAGATGTGAGACTGTAGTTTACAGATTCAGGTTGCAGGTGAGTTTTAAATCTAGCTAATTTTACTATTTATTAGCTTGGGTTCTCGCTTTGTAATTTGATTCGTCTGAGAAACCAATTTTAGTTGTACAGTAATCTAGAAAATATATAGGGCCAACTTATTTCTCCCCCGGGCGGGGCCCGATTTTGATGTTTTTCAGCCGGGCCACAATTTGAAATCCGGCCCTGTGTTCCGGCTGACAAGATGCTACAAACTGCTTTCAAATTATACCCGTTTTTGCAAGCATGTGCACGCGCAAAGCGGGGTATAATTAGAAAACGGTTTGTAGCATCTTGTCAACCGGAACACAGGGCCGGGTTTCAAATTGTGGCCCAGCGGAAAAACAACCAAATCGGGCCCCGCCCGGGGGAGAAATAAGTTGGCCCATAGTTCTACAAATAATAAAAAGAAACATCCAGAGTAGACTTTGGACCCTTGTTTTAACACTTTTCTGTTTTACAAAATTTTGGACCCGTCCAAATTCAAAGGTTTTGCAGACGAAAATGTAAAGTGGATTTAATTTGAAAAAATAAACATTCAGTAGGGTAGAAAATAGTGTGGAAAAAGAAGAAATTGCTTGTCAGAAGCAATTTCTTCTTTTCTCACAATGTTTTCTCAATCATAAAATCACAGGCATGTAAAAAGCAGGGATTAAACTGCGAAGGGTTAAATAGTCATATATAAATTACTCCTTGAAAACACTTATCACACTTTATGAATATGCTTCCCGTATTTGCCTATTTATACATGAGTGTGATTAGGTTTTAAGTTTCATACCACCATAAAATCAACAAATATTCTCTTCTTGTCCTATCATTAAATGTCATGAAACAAATATGTAAGATTCATCAATAATGATGCAGCTTCTTACAAGACTACTTTTTGTTGGAACTTACAAAATAGTAGCATTCTCAGAATTATTTTTATTGAGAAAAGCAATTTTTCAGCCAATCAGAATGCACGTAAGTTGGTGAAATCATCTAAATTTAAATCATTGTGCAATGAAATGTTACCTGGGTACCCAAGGGATTGATTACTAAGTAATTTAAGATATATATATGACCCGTCCTGCAAAAAACGACCATCTCTGAAGTGGGTAAAGGGTTAATCCTGGTCAGACTGCGCAATCTGCGCAGACTAACTAGGGTTGAAATTTTTCGTAAAACATTTTTTTCTGAATCTAGAATGATTATTCTACCTGCCTATTTATTTATTTCCAAAATCCACCTTCAGGGCCCGAGGTTATAAACTGAGAATGTTCTCGAATTTAAAAGTTAAATAAATGTATGAAAATGAAAGAAAATATCAATAAGTTGTTATTTATAACAACTTATTAATATTATCTTTTATTTTAATGCTTTAAAATGAGTATTTAAAAAGAAATACGGCTTTAATCTCAAATTGAAATTTGAGCAAAATTTGAATTGAGAATGCGAAAAGTTTTATAACTTCGGGCCCTGGTTTTCTTATGCAGGATCAAATCCCTTTTCCAAGTTTTTATGATACAAACTTTTGAAATGGTCCCTTTTTGTGTGTTGGGTTACATATACTATATATATCTTGGCAATAGCAATTTCAAAACTTGAGCAAATTTTTAAAAATGTGATATGTCAGGCACTAAGGCACCATGTGGGTTGTGAGTAGATTGTAGTGTATAACTAAAAATGCAGATTAGCTTCTAATCAACTGCATGGCATCTGATCAGCTGAGGTAAAAATTCACTTCAAAGAATCCCAATTATCCCATTACACTCTTTCAGAATCCCATACAAACTGGGATCCCAATTTCTTTTTCTTTTTGGCAGTTTCTATGGTTTCACTGTATGGATGTAAAGGGTAATAGTCTGACTTCAACTAAATGGGGTCTAAATGACTCAATAATTGTGATTCTAGGGGTCCATTCTAAAAGTTTTGGTAGTCCATGCTTAGGATAAAGACTATTGTTTTAGCATTAAACTTTTCATATGAATTTAGAGCTATATCCTGGTGAAAGGTAACAAAAGTGTTGATCATATATTGACTACATGCATTTTGGGCTCAACTACAGGAAATAATTGAAGTCTGTTTTAAACAGTCTTCAATATTCTTTTCTGATCTCCAGAGGATCTTTGGGACTCACATCAGATAGTTTTGAGGGTCCTGGCTACTTATTTGAGAGTCTTAAACTTGCAAAACCTTGGTCCCTTCAAACCATGGATACCGGTATATATGGATATATATCAATTTGAAAACTCTACATCTATATGTACCCAAACTTTGATACATCTATCTTGCATGGCTGTAGCTTATGTATATAACACACCTGATATGGAGCTGTGATTATAAAACTTTTTTCATTATCAACTGAAAATTCTATCATATTTAGAAATTTAATCAATGCATTTACATAAGAGATAATATTTGTTTGTTTGTTTGAATGGGTTTAACACCGCTTTCAACAATCTTGCAGTTATATCGCAGCGGCCGGAGTACCTAACAATGGATTCCTGGTATTTCTTTCACCTGTACTACCATTACACCCTTTCCTAGCCTCCGACTGCTATCTCACATAGGTTTACGAATATCTACCCATTGGTGAGAGACAAACGTAGGAAAGGATATTTGCCGCCACCGGGGATCGAACCCACGACTTCCGGATTGGAAGTCTAATGCCTAACCAACTGCGCTATGGTGGCGGCTAAGAGATAATATAGAAAAGTTGTTATTTGTTACAACTTCTTGATATAAGAATACCTTGTATATATGTTCATACATTTCTTATACTTTTCATTATAGTATTAACCCTTTCCTGTTTTACAAAATTTTGGACCTGTCCAAATTCAAAGGTTTTGCAGATGAAAAATTTAAAGTGGATTCAATTTGAAAAATAACCATTCAGTAGGGTAGAAAATAGTGTGGAAAAAGAAGAAATTGCTTGTCAGAAGCAATTTCTTCTTTTTCACAATGTTTTCTCAATCATAAAATCACAGGCACGTAAAAAGCAGAGATTAAACGGCAGAGGGTTGAAAGAGAATCACAGATTAATCTCAATTTAGAGCTTGAGTAAATTTCAGTTGAGCATGAAAAACGTTTAATAATGTCCGACAAAGAAACCATCAAGATTGTTTTTCTCTAGTGGCATCAAGTACCTGGTGCTTTTTCCTGCAACTACTATAAAACGATCCTGTGTGTGACATTTTCAACAACTTCAAAAGTGTACCAGGCAAAGATTTTGGCAAGCCTGTGCATCCGCACAGTCTGACCATAGTCTTCCCTATACACTTTGTAGATAGATAGGGTCTCAAATTGTCTTTAGATAGTCAGATTATCTTCTAATTGCACTATGTGACTGTCTAGGCTGCTCATTGTTTCTACTTCACACACTTGTCAATTGTTGGATATGTCACACACAGGCTCAAAATTAATTTCTTTTATTGTAGGTTGTTGAAGGTAACTATGGCAAGTGTAGAAGAGCCCAAAAGCTACAAGAAATTTGAGCAGGAGTTTGAGCCAGACGAAAAAGATCTTAATAGAATTGTACAGTATCATCTTGAGGTGTTTAATAAAGCTGTTGTGAGAGACTTAGACTATACTACACTTCTAATGGTCTATCCACACTTTCTACCAGGTCAGTTTACCGTTTTATTGGGATCGTACAATGTCCGGCGTCCGGTGTCAGTCGTGCATTGTCCACAATTTCTTTAAATATCTTCTCCTCCTAAACCAGTGGGCCAATCTTGATGAAACTTGGCAGGGTTGTTCCTTGGGTCAAGCTCTACCAAAGTTGTTCAAATAAATGAAATCTATCCTTAACTTTCCCTTTACCCCTAACAAAAAGGGTGAAAAAAGGAAAATCTTCAAAAATCTTCTCTGAAACCAGAAGGCAGACAGCTTTCATATTTGGTATGCAGCATCGTCTAGTAAACCCCTACCAAGTTTGTTTATATTAAGACCCTGGGGTCATATTTAGGCTCCACCTGGGGGCAACCCTTTTTACATAGAATCAAAGACCGTATATCTTTAAAAATCTTCTTCTCTGAAACCAGAAGGCAGATGGCTTTCATATTTAGTATGTAGCATCATCTAGTGGGTCTCTACCATGTTTGTTCATATCAAGACCCTGGGGTCATATAAGGGCTTTGCGCATCCCTTTTAGCTCTATTGAGCATGAAGGGTAAAAAAAGGAAAGTTTTCAGAAATCTTCTTCACTAAATCCAGAAGGCAGACAGCTATCACATTTTTGTATGTAGCATCATCTAGCAGACCTCTTCCAAGTTTGTTCATATCAAGACCCTGGTGTAATATTTGGGCTTTGCCAAGCACATCCCTTTTAGCTCTTCTGAGCCCGAAAGGTAAAAAAAGGAAAATCTTCAAAAATCTTCTTCTCTGAAACCAGATGGCAGACAGCTTTCATATTTGGTATGTAGCATTATCTAGTGGACCTCTTCCAAGTTTGTTCATATCAAGACTCTAGGTCATATTTGGGCTCCACCCGGGAGCACCCATTTTAGCTCATCTGAGGAAGATGTGTGAAAAAAGGATAATCTTCAGAAATCTTCTTCTCTGAAACAAGAAGGCAGACAGCTTTCATATTTAGTTTGTAGCATTATCTAGTTGACCTCAACAAAGTTTTTTAATATCAAGACCCTGGGGTCACATTTGGTCTCCACCAGGGTGCATCCCTTTTTACATAGATTCAAAGAGCGAAAAGGCATATCCTATTTGCTCTTGGCTGAAAATATTCCATGGTTTTGATTTTATGTAGAAATTATCTCTTTGTTGATATATGCTTATATAATCAATGTGATGTCAGAGGGATCAAAGAGACTCAGGTGAGCAATCTAGGACCATCATGGTCCTCTTGTTTAGTGTTCAGTGTAGGATTTATCTCTTCAGTTTTTAACTCCACTGGCCAAAGGCCAGCAAACAAATGTCATGGTGGTGTGTCTGCCATGCCTGCATTCATCCATTTGTGTGTGTGTGCGTGTGTGCATGTGTGCGTAAACTTTGTCTTCTCCTCCTAAATGAAAGGGTGGACTTGGTAGAAATGTTCATTAGGTGACCCTCTTCTTTTAAAATTGTTGAAGAAATTTCGATTGACCTCCAAAAAAGGTCGTGGTAGGGTAGGGTTTGTTTTCACTTTAAAATCTTAAAAAATCTTCTCCTTGGTAACCATTCGGCTGATTTCAATGTAACGTGGCATGGATGTTTCTTAGGAGACCCTTTATGTAAATGGACAAAGAAATTTTGATTGACTCCAACATGTGGGCATGGCAGGGCATAGCTTTTGAGCTCACCTGCACACCAACAAGCCAATTTCAATGAATATCAACATGGATGTTCCTTGGGAGACTTTTACCTAAATTGTTCAAGAAAGAGCTTGGCAAGGCTGGACTTATTTTCCTTTTAAAATCTTTAGAAAAATCTTATCCTTCCCAACCAATGGGCCAATTTTAATGAAACTTGGCATTGATGTTCCTTGGGTGACCCTTTACTTAAATTATTAAAGAAATTTTGATTGATCCCACAAATGTGGGTGTGGCAGGGTGGGGCCTTCTTTTCACTGTCAGTTCTTTGAATTTTCTCCTCCCCACTCATTTTGGCCAAATTCAATGAAATTTGGCATGAATGTTCCATAAATTCATCTTGTTTTTGATAGCCATTTGGGCTAATAAATGAGGATGTTGCAGGGAAAGGCCAATTTTTTACTTTGAAATCTATAAAAACAAACTTTTCCTTCCAATCAATTGGACTTTTTTCATTGAATCTTGGCACTGATGTTCCTTGGGTGACCCTTTACTTTAATTGTTCCCGAAAATGTGTTAAGAATGATCTACTTATTGTAATCACCTTAATGTTAACGTAAGATAGATAAAGGGTATGCAGGTTAATGGTTATTGAGTATTTTTGTGCAATGTTGGCCAGACTTAGTAAATCATTACAAAATAGTTGTAAAGAGACTTCAAAGTGTTGTTTTTGGTCAGAGTAAACATTGTATAATGAAAGGCTGGAGATGTTAAAGCCAGTGGAGATATACATACCCTCTTGAGCCTCTTGTTTAGCTAATCTGATCACACAATGTGCTCATGTGGAGCTTTAGGGTAATTCAGGATCCATCGTTTGTGTATCATCTCCTCAGCATCCTGTGGGTGGCAGAGATGATTCTTTGGTGGTCCTTCTCAAAAATTGTTGGCATAATTTTTATTGACCCTCCCAAATATAGGCAGGTAAGGTGGGCCAATTTTTATTGTAAAGCTTTTAAATGTCTTCTCTCAAATCAGTGGACCAATTTCATCCAAATTTGGCATGAATTTGATGACCCTTCTCAAACCTCAGTCATGAAATTTTGAAAGACCACCAAATGTGTACATACAGGGCAGGGCTGTTTTTACCCTGCCATCTTTTAAACTTCTTCTCCTCTATAGACAATCAGACCATATCTACCAGACTTGGCAGAAATGCTAGTTGGGTAACTAATTCATGAAATTTCGATTTACCTCGAATATTGGAGGGAGGATCTATTTATTAAAATGAAATATTTAATCATCTCCTCTTTCCAACCAGTATGCCAATTTCAAACTTGGCATGAAGGAATGGGAAATCCTGCTGAAAACATGTTTTTGAAATTTACCCCAAGTATGAGTGAAGTAGGGTGGGGTATGTTATTCAGATTAGTGATTTAGTGTCATTATGGCCCTCTTCTTTAAGATTTTAGACTTGTCCAATTACTTTGTCTGAAGTAAAGATTCCCCTAGCCATTATTTTAAAAAGATTTGGCAAATTATAGAAACTTGGCTACATGCTAATGTTTTATCCCATATCTAAGAACAAAATGCTTTTCATGTTGATAAATATTTTATAACAATCATTGCTTTAAAACTTAAGCCTTGTCATGCTGATCCTGGAATATTCCTGCTTTAGTAGGAGGTATGGACAAAGATCAGCCCGCACGCATGTGCGATCTGATCTTTGTCTATACCACCTGATTTCCTTTTAAAACCAAAAAAACATTTAAATTGTATTTTCTAAATCAAATGCTTGCTCATAATTAGGAAATACAGAGCTTTCAGTACTTTGATTTCAATATAATTTCGCAAACTTTTTTTATTTAGCATGATAAGATTTAAGGCTGAAATACTTCTCCTAATAAACGCTCCTTGGGGCTATACAAACATGGAAAAGGAGCTTTCAATTAGGACTCATTTTCTGAAACAAAGCATCTATAAAACTTATAATATGGCATAATGTCAAAAACTCGACATCCCTCATTACTTAAGGGATATTAAAATACAATGCTCATATTTGGAATGATTGTAGATCTTATCAATAGACATCTGCAGATGTCAAGGTCATATGTCAAGGTCACCTGTCAAAATCAAAATTAAACAATTTGCTGTTTTGAGGGTATTGTGTACTTTGCACACATCTTGTTGTATTTTCAACTTTTTTTCAACTCTTTCAGAACAGAGACAAGAACTTTTTCGACTGGGTAGAATAGAGGCAAATCATGGGATTGTAGCTCAAAGAGCAATAGAAATGATTGAAAGTTTAGATAACCAAGCAGACAAATACAAAGATTTATTAGATGCTCTACAAAAAGCAGGTAAGAGAACAAGATCGATAGATGAAGTGCTAGCATCCATGAAAAATAAAGTTTTTAGGTAACCTTAGCAAGAAGTGCTTACAGTGAGCTATTGTGATTGTCCAATGTCCACAATTTCTTTCAATAATATGATCTACTAAATAAAAAGGTGGGCAAATCTTGATTAAACTTGGTAGATATGTTAACCACAGTTGTTCAAATAACAGAAATTCACCCTTACCTCTGGTCTCCACTGCAACAAAAAGGACTAAGATAAAAGCTTTAAGAACCTTCTCTGATACAAGAAGGCATACTGCTTTCATATTTGGTACGTTACATCATCCAGATGATTTTTATTAAGTTTGTTTAAAAAAGTGAGGAAATATTTCAACTATAATCTTTCATGAAAACAGTTTAGGGTATTGATATTATGTAGAGATTATGTCCTTGTAAACATCGGACCAGCCAATAGAATTGATGTCCCAGGGGTCAATGAAACTGGGGTGCACTATCTAAGACCATCATGGCCTCTTGTTACATTTTAGACTTGCAGTGTAAGGTTGATAGCAAACATTTACATCAAACAGTAACTTTGATAGGCTAGACACTAATCCCCTCATATATTGGTTCACAATGGAGCTTATCAATATATAATCAAAGCAATGAAAGTACTGTTGGTGAATTTTTCTGAAGGCATTCTAGAGTGATATATTGAATTCGTTGTGTAAAAGAAATAATACATGTAGAAAAAAATCAAGGGAAAGTTTCTCAACAAAATATTGGAAATTCTCACTGTAGATTCAAATTTGTTTTGCATTCCCAATTTGTTCTCAAACACTACACTACAACAAGAGAACCATGATGGTCCTAGATCGCTTACCTGAGTCTCTTTGACCCCTGGGACATCACACTGATTAAATAGGCAAATGTCAACAAGGAAAAATTTCAAAATAAGATCAATACCATTAGTGTTTTAATCAAAGAGTAAAAAGGATATACCTATAAGGGCACACACCTTACATAAGCATTTGGGCATGTAATGAACAAACTACATGAAATGCAATTAAATAAGACTATTATGAAAAGTCCCTGCCATCTGGTTTCAGAGAACAAGTTTTTGAAATATCTCCTTTATGTCTTTATAAAATAGGGTTTGGTTCATTCAGAGCCCTAAATATGTTCCAAGGGGCATGACATGAAAACATTGGTAGAAGTCTACTATAAAATATTACAAACAAAATATGGAAGATGTCCGCCCTGACTTTTTGTTTCAGAGAAGAAAATTTTTGAAGTTATTTGCATTTTGAATCTATATAAAAAGGATTGCACCCGAGTGGAGCCCAAATATGACCCCAGGGTCTTGATATGAACAAACATGGTAAAAGTCCACAAAATGATGCTACATACAAAATAGGAAAGCTGGTTTCAGAGAAGAAGCTTTTTAAAGTTTTTTGCTCTTTGATTCTTTGCAAAAAGTGATGTGCCCGGGTGGAACCTAAATATGACCCCAGGGTCTTGATAGGAACAAACTTTGTAGAGGACCACTAGATGATGCTACATAACAAATATGAAAGCTGTCTGCCTTCTTGTTTTAGAGAGAAGATTTTTGAAGATTTTCCTATTTTCACCCTTTTTGTAAAGGTTTAGGGAGAGTTAAGGCTGGATTTCATTTATTTGAACACCTTTGTTAGAGCTTGACCCAAGGAACATTCCTGCCAAGTTTAGGTTAAGGAGAAGAAGATGTTTAAAAAATCATGGACGATGGACAACAGACATCGAACAGAGAGAGAGGGAGAGGGGGAGAGAGAGAGAGAGAGAGAGAGAGAGAGAGAGAGAGAGAGTTTACTATTATACCCCCCCCCCCCCCCCTACCCCCTGCTCCTCTGCATTACAAAAAGTTGCGTGGTCTTTGATTGGTTGGTCTTTTCATATTTGAAAGGAGTCTTTTCACTGTCTACATTCTGTGTAGAGTCCTTTAAGAATGCCATCTCCCAAATTCACCCAGACATGGTCCAGCTTCCTCAACAATGTTTTTAAACATATCTCCTCCTAAACTATTGCACCAATTTACAACAAATCTTCCAGGAATGCTCCCTATGTAGTCCGTTCAAAAAATAGGTAAAAGAATTGAATTTCTTTGAAAACTGTGGTTGCTATGGCAAAAAAGGTTGAATTTTTCTGAAAATCTTACAAAATATTTCTTCTGAACTGGCTGTTCACAGATCTTCATAAAAATAGCTTAAATCACTAGACCAAGAGAGGAGCTTTGGAAGGACATTCTATCTTTATTTCTTAAAAAAGAAGGTTTATTTCACATGGTATCTCCTGAACTAATAATTCATTTTTAAATACCCAGTAATCGTGTCTTTTTCTTGGGTTGCATAGACACCTAGGTAGTAGAGCTATTTTCTCAGGTGAGCTACCAGCTCTGAATATTGGCTCAGCAGGGTATTGCTTATTTTGACTTTGAAATCTTTAGATGTCCTCTCTTCCTAAATCACTGGGCCGCTTTCAACCATACTTGGCATGAATGTTCCTAAGATGACCTTTCTGAAAGCACCTTTTACTGTAAGTTAAAACTTCTAATCTATATTATAATATAAAGATGAGCTATTTTGGGTATGTCTGACCCTCTTGTTCTGAAAATTTATATTTTTGTGCTCTGTCATGCAAAAATGGACTGTCTATTCATTAAAATAAATATTTAAAATTGGATTGGTTTCAGAATAAGTTTCATTTCAAAATTTCTTATACGAGAAGGTAGAATGATCATTCTAGATTCTGAAAATCCCCCAAATAAGAAAAAGTTTGACCCTAGGCTGACTGCATAGCCTACATTTTCTGAACAGGGTCGAAACTTTTCCCATTTCCTAGATCATCCAATTTTGCTTGACAGGTCTTATTTTTGACATTCATATCAAACAAACATATCTTGTCCTTTCCAGGTTGTGATAAAATTGCTAGAATTTTACGAGGAGAAATCATACCACACAATGACACAAATAGAAATCATATCAACTCAAATTTGAAATACATTTGTGAAAATATCACCCCAACAGAAATTATACATTTATTACTCCAAAAAGAAGTAATTGATGATAAAGACTGTGAAAAAGTGAGACATGTGGAGACATACAACAGCTCTGAAGAAGGGATGCTTGAATTGATTTTTATGCTCCCGAAGAAGACCCAGTATTGGTATCCACGGTTTATTGAAGCCTTGACCACAGTGAATGCTGGGGTTGCTGAGAAAATAGACTGTAAACTTTGTGAAGGTAAATACCTTTATCCTTTTGGAGGGGGCTGGGGTGTTAACCCATTTTAGAAAAAGAAGGAATTCAATATAAATCTATTTTTCTGAAAGAAAAGGGTAGAAAGGTAGAAATTTGGTATTTAGCTTCATTAAATTTTTTCTATATGAAGTTTGCTCTGACTTAGTAAGGATCATATACTTGGGCTTAGTATTATGTGCTTCCAATTTTACACTGAAACGAGGGATCAGTGCAAGACTATTGTAAGTGCATAATGCCTATGTTATAGGCATTACCTACAAAAGTGTCGCGCTGACCCATCAAATTCGTCAAGGAGACACGGGTGGGTGATTTAGGAACACCGTGGTCCTCTTGAATACTAAGATTTTCTATCAATTATAAATCAGCTTTTAACAACTGACATACTTGCATGCAGTGTTGAAATTTTAGACTGCTCTGCATTGAAAGAAGTTGTACATGATTATGGAAAAATGTTCAATTTGAAACAACATCAAAAACACAACAGCATCAAACAACAGAAAATCTTGGTGGTTGGAAATATTTAAGGGGAAAAGGAAATTACTTTTTTCACACAATTTCTTGACTTTCAACATTTTTTTTTCTCAAGTATCAAATCACAGGCACATGATAATAAAATAAGAACTGATCATGAAAAAGTTAATGCATTACAAAGACATAAAAACGTTCAAACTAGTCCAAGCTCTAACAAATTACAGGGAATGATTCAATATATACTCAGCAACAAAAGAAAGTATCCACTTTTCTTTTTTCAATATCCTTTATATTTTTAAGATTAAATAATCAATTCTGGTACCATTGTGCTTGCAACGCTTCGTTTTCTCATGCAAACATGATTTTTCATTCAAGCAACATGTCATTTTTGGTGTTTTTCAATAAATGTCAAAATGTTTGTTTTCTACGTCGACGTACGTCACGTGTTCCATCGTGAGTTTCTTCTCAATGAATTAAGCCTCTAAAGCTCTGTGGTTAAGAAAATCAAACAATTGTTGTGTTCTGTACAACACAGTTTTGTTATGAGACCAAGAAAAACATGACCACAGGCGTAATGAAAAACTGTCAAACGTTGAGTAAATTTTACGGACGTTAGTTGAAAGAGAAGAACAATAAAGACGTGTGCTGGCCATTTCCAATAGAGTAGTATTGTCTTTCGCCCTCTTAACTTAATTGGGGCACTGGAAAGACGTCACGCCAGATTTTCTCATTCACGTTGACACAATTGCCTCTATGCTTCCTAGGCACTATTGCAAAGCGGAAGTGAAATAAATGTCTGAACCTTTAAAAACATTAAACTTCAAAATTAAGTCAATTGCTATTTAATTCTTTATGGGTGTAAGGCGAGCAAATGTCCTTGGTATTCATACCAGCCTCTCCAATGAGCAAGATGAAACGTTTACGTAACGTGGCAATGCAAATGTTGTTTTGTTTTCAGCAAAAATAAAATAGAGCATTTTGGGATCGGTTTTCTTGACAAGGAACGAGCAGACAGAATTTTGTTAATTTGAGCTTTGAATCTGCGCTAGATGTTTTATGAATGTTTGTGTTCATTTGATGTAAATTTAATAGGAATTAGTGGGAGAAATCAAGTTGTCTTATCAATCCAGAATACCTTACGCAATAATATTGCATTTCGCAAGCTTAAAACTGTCAGAAAATCATTTGAATATTTAATTGCGGGTCTGCGATTTTTGAAAACGACCCCCTGGCTACGTTAGCAGCTACAATTCGACAGCGGCTTCTTCAAATCACATAAAACTGTTAAAATTTATGTCCAAATGATTAGAGCATAATTTGCAATATGTTTCATAGAATTCCTGTGAGTACTTTTAAAGAAATCCGAAGATTAATTGAGTGGTTACTTTTTATTTTTGCTCAGTATAGATTATGCATAGAGGAAATTGAGCAGAATATTCTTTTTCTCTCTTATAATTCTGTGATGGTCTTGTAGTAATATTTCAACCCTGTTCATCCTGAATATAGAATATTCCTGCTTTAGCAGAAGGTTGAAATAAAAATCAATCTGCACATATGTACAGTCTGACCTGAGTCTACACCACATGATTTTCCTTTTTAAACTAGATCTAGTTTAGAAATAGTATTTTTCTAAATTAAAAACATGTACTGGCTCTAAATTAAGCCATCTAGTGTTTTCAGCATGTATTTGAAGACAATTTTCCCAAGAAAAGAAATTTTGAAAAACTCTTCTTCTTCTGAGCCAGGAGCCCTACAGTCTTAAAAATTGTTTTTATCCAAACAAGAAGGCTGGCTAGCTTTATATTTGCAGGGTTTTCCTTGACGCAAAAAATGCGCGTCTTTGTCACAATTTCAACTCAAATGACCCACAAAAAAATTACCTGTGCGACATTTGTGACGCAAGTTTAAAAATACAGCTCTGTGCTATGAACATGTATGATTGGAGATCTTTTTTCATAGATTTTCAGTTGGGTTAAAAATTGACATAACTCGCTTGTTAACAAGCATCAGATACAATATTTCCGTGACCTCTGTAACTAGCCAGGTTTTCCAATATTGATAAAACCAGTGCACTTTTCTATTTTTAGGTACCCGATAAAATATGCAGACGGGTTATCGTGATTTAAACCACCTCAGACCCAATTTCCGGTCGTAAAATTAACTGTAAACCAGACACCGGATCTTACATAATGCAACAACAAATAAAAGTGTGTAAACTTCCATCGTCTGCAATTTGGCCATTCTTTCAAAGGAACAACAAAATAGAGCTGTTTTAGCGAGTTTGATGATGATTACCATGGTCCATCTACCAAAGGAGTCATTCGTCATTAAATCTGAATTTGTTTAATATTTTTATTTATAGCTTGAATTCTCTGAGGGTTAAAATGTTTTTGACCTGTTCCAAAATAGGAGGAATGAACAACCAAACCCCGAAAAATATGAAATGTATATGGCTCTGAAGATGTTACAGTCTACTTTATTTTGTTTTTTATGTGCTCCCTAAGCTTCTTTAAAGTTGTCCCCAAAAATTGGGGAAATGACCCTCAATTCTAAAGGTATGGGAGTCACAATGACCCCCAAATTCTGAGGCCCAGGGAAAACCCTGTATTTGTTATGGATCATTAGTTAAAGTATATACTATGTGCCTTTATTAAAATGCATCAACCAATCAATGTTGGTTACCAGGGGGAGAGCACAAGTAGAGAGGGTAGATCTATGATCAATGTAGAATTCTTTAAATGTCTTCAAAATAGTGAAACCATATTGCCAAATTTAACCCCATTAGGCAGGAAGAGTTTCAGTTAACAGACCTGAATTGGTTGACCAAGTGAAAATCTCTTTTTCTGTGTTTGCTTAGAAAGATGTAGGTTATGGAGCTATTTTCTTAGGTGAGCAACTCAGGGCCAAAGGCCCTATTGTTTTACATTTCATTTTCCTCAGAATTATTTTATATTACTTACATTTTGTGATGATATAGATGCAATATTTCAATCTTACAGACATAAGAAATTCTGGTGCTGATGATTTGATGTCTTTGATGGAGAAATATTCATCCTGTGTGCCAATACGGAGGAATCACTCAGGTTTGTAGACTTATTTAACCCTTTGCTGTTTAATCCCTGATTTTTACGCGCAAGTGATTTTATGATTGAGAAAACATTGTGAAAAAAGAAGAAATTGCTTCTGACAAGCAATTTCTTCTTTTTCCACACTATTTTCTACCCTACTGAATGGTTATTTTTCAAATTAAATCCACTTTAAATTTTCGTCTGAAAAACCTTTGAATTCAGACAGGTCCAAAATTGTGTAAAAAAGGAAAGTGTTAAACCTTCTCCTGCTGTTCACATCATTTTCATATGTACTTACACATAGCTTAGGCATACTTTATAGACTAAGATTAGCCTGTACAGACATGCAGTCTAACATTATTGTATACTAATACATTTCAGTTTGATTTGACACAAGCTTAAGCTTAGTCCTGGGCCCATGGTTAAAAACTTTTCTCAGGCTCAGGCTAAATATTCTCCAATTTTCAATTAATATAGTTGTGTGAAAATAAAAAATAATATTAATAAGTTATTATTTCTAACAACTTATATCATATTTTATGTTAGTGCATTTAAATGAGTAATAACACAGAATTACGGCTTTAATCTCAAATTGAAATTTGAGAAAAGTTTTATAACCTTGGTCCCAGATGTTACCATGTTTCTAACAACTTATATCATATTTTATATTAATACATTTAAATGAGTAATAACACAGAATTACGGCTTTAATCTCAAATTGAAATTTGAGAAAAATTTTATAACCTTGGTCCCATATGTTACCATGTTTTTAACATCTTATATCATATTTTATGTTAATACATTTAAATGAGTAATAACACAGAATTAAGGCTTTAATCTCAAATTAATTTAAGAAAAGTTTTATAACCTTGGTCCCAGATGTTACCATGTCGTTTAGAAAGATGAATTAGCTTAAACCAAATGCTACCCTATTCTGCAGCTGGGTTTACAGGATCTGGCGCAAAACATAGTGTTTTGCCCATGAGCACAATTGCCAAGGATATGGCTTGAAGCACAGACCTTCAAGTCACAGATCAAGTGCCTATGCCACTCAGCTACTAAGGCATTCAATCCGAATCTACAATGTCTGCTTTTCATTTAATTTATAGTTGAAAAACTTGGTGCAAGACTGGTTAAAATGGCCCAAAAAAGGCAATGTGTTATTGTATGAAAAAAAACTTAAATTCATCAGAATAAGGAGTAACCTCTTACCCTTTAAGGCTACGCTTGAGGAAATAAATATATGGTGAGGAAAATGAAATTGCTTGTAATCTCTGTTTAGGAGGTAAGTAGTAAATGGATTGTCTGACTTTCTGGCCCCCTGTTGTCTTTTTATTACTTTTTGACCCTTCAATAAAAAAAGGTTTGGCCACTCAATCTCTCAAGGTATCAAAAGTATGCATCATCATCTAGTGGACCTACACTTAATTTGGCATATCATGACCCTTGGGTCAGATTTGCCCCTGGACCACTACATAGTTTGCAAATGCCAAACTGGGCTCCCCCTGAGCGCATACAGTTTTACATTGAAACAAAGAATGAAAATCTTCAAAAATCTTCGTTCTCAAACCAGAAGGAGGATAGCATTTATATTTGGTATGTAACATCATCTAGTGGACCTCAATTAAGTGTGTTCCTATCATGACTTTGGGGTTAAATTGAGGCATCCCCTGGCACGTGCATTTCTTTGTATGTAGAATCAAAGAGCAAAAATCTTCAAAATTTCATTCTCTGAACCCAGAAGGGAGACAGCTTTTATATTTGATATGATGCATCATCTAGTGGACCTCTACCAAGTTTGTTCATATCATGACTGGGCTCCACCTGGGTGCATTCCATTTAACATAGAAACAAAGCTCAGAAATCTTCAACAAAAATAAATCAGACAGTGATTATATTTAGAATGTAAGATCATCTAATTGACCTTTATCAATTTGGTTCATATCTCTGCCAGGCATATACGATATTACATAGAAACAGAATGAAACCTTTTTTAAACTGATGGCTGCCTATAGGAGGTAGATAGCTAGAATTTTGGTGTTTACTTTCCTTAAAAAAATTATGTTTCCCTAAGGGGGCAATTTTTAGCTCACCTGAGCAAGAAGTACTCAAGGTGAGCTTTTGTGATCATCTAATGTCCATCATGCATCTGTCATCCACAATTTTTTTTAACATCTTCTCCTCCTAAACTGGTAGGCCAAATTTGATGAAACTTGGGTCAAGCTCTACCAAAGTTTTTCAAAAAATTGAAATCCACCTTTAACTCTGCTTGCCAAGACAACAAAAAAGGAAAAAAATAGGAAAATCTTCAAAAAATCTTCTTCTCTGAAACCAGAAGGCAGACAGCTTTCATATTTGTTATGTAGCATCATTTCATAAACCTGTACCAAAATTGTTCATATCAAAACCCTGGGGTTATATTTTTGCTCCATCCGGGTGCATCCCTTTAAACATCAAAACAAAAAGCAAAAGTCTAATTTGGTATGTAGCATCATATTGTGGACCTCTACAAAGTTTCATCATATCAAGACCCTGGAGTCATATTTGGACCTATTCTGGCACATCCCTTTTTACATATAATCAAAGAGCCTATATCTTCAAAAGTCTTCTTCCCTGAAACCAGAAGGCTAAGGCTAATGGCTTCGTATTTGGTATGTAGCATCATCTAGAGGCTCTCTACAAAGTTTGTTCATATCATGACCCTGGGATCACATTTTGGCTCTACCCGGGCACATCCCTTTTTACAATGAAACTAAAAGATTGAAAAATTTGAAAAGTCTTCTTCTTTGAAAACAGAGAGCAGACAGCTTTTATATTTAGTATATAGTATAATCCCCCCCAAACAAACTAGACTTACCTGTGAGTTGACGTTTGTTTGGGATTCTATGTAGTCATATAACAACTGGAGGGATCAAATGAGATGTGCAGTAAATCTGTCCTGATTCGTCAGTCTTGGAAACGATTAACAAAAAGTTTTGTCTAAAAGAGATCAAATGTGTGCACTAAAATATAAATCTAAAGAACAAATGTGTATGTGCACTTTTAAAATATATGTATATATATGAGCTTTTCTTTATGTGAAAATGGGAGGGATAGGGTGGGCATTTGATCCCTCCAGTTGTTATATGACTACATAGAATCCCAAACAAATGTCAACTCACAGGTAAGTCTAGTTTGTTTGGGGGGATTCTATTACGTCATACAACTTCCGGTCTCAAATGAGACTTTAACACTTAGACAACAGCTTTTTGTGCTACGAGGAAATGTATTGTAGAAAGGAACTTACACGTTCTGTGTCTATTGAAGAACTCCATCTTGAAATGTTGTTCCCCCTACAATTGGCTTCTCATAGAATTCAGCAAATGTTTTATCAGTACCCCAGCCAGCAACTTTAATTATCTCTGTCACTGAAACACCTGACTGCTTTGCTTTTGATGTAGATGCACTACGTGTGCTGTGTGATTTAAATATCGCTGTGTCAGTGTGAAACTATTGTAACTCCATTTTTTTCAAAAATTGTTTTTTTGCTTAGAACAATCCATTTTCATGGTTTACATGAGTACAAGAAACAAAAAGCTTGAAATCTACCTATAAGTGACTTTAAAAAATATTATGCCTATTGTTGTAAGTCCACTCCTAAATAATTTGTTAGTGTGAAACTATTGTATCTCCATAGGTGGACATACAATAGTTTCATGCAAACAATTCATCAATATTCTTTAGAATGAAATTATTGTATTTCCACTTTTTTCAACATACTGCATTTTAATGACTTAATTTATATAATACATTATCATGTAGATACTTTTATTCAAGTATGTAATATATGGTCCTCATTAATATTGTGAAAAAGGAAGATTTTTAATAAAAAGCTTTTCTTCAAAATTCTGGAAAAAATAAAAGAAATATCTTATACAATTTACTTACCTTTTATATTCAATACCTTTATAACAACATTTTGAAAACATAACAACTCAAAATCTTTGTGTAGATGGAGATACAATAGTTTCATTCTGAGATTGGTTACAATATTAGTTGATTATCAGTGTACATACAATACTTTCACATTGAGTTGATAAACTTGTTTACATTAGAATCTTTTCTTAAGTCCAGAAATGAAAGACCATTGTTCTTGCTTCAACACATTATCAGTCTGTCAGTCATTTTGTCTGTTCCAATTACTTTCTGAAGAAAATTTTCATGCAGATATTAACTATATTTTCCAAAGCAAATCTTATCTTATTTTACAATTCTTAAATTTTGACACTCATTTGTTTGCCGAAATATTCTTATAGGATCAATATGTCCTAACTTACAAAAGGAGTCCTGTCTAAAAAATGAAGTTGAGTCTCAGATTCCTGGACTCTCCCCAGTGTTCCTGCACTCTTTTACTGCCGCTTACATGATTAATTGTGGTATAAAAGATTGTGCTAATTTTCCTTCTGCTATCAAAAATATACAAGTTTAATTGTCCAAGATTATTCCTTTTAAGCCAGGACGTAAGAAACTTAGTTACAGTTGTTAAGAATAACATGGGGTTTAGATTAAACAAGAGATGTTTGTAAAACATTTATGCCCCCCATCAAAGCAGGTCAATAGCCTCTTTGTCAATCAACAAAGGGCAATAACTCCCAAAATATGAGGAGTAGACTTATGGTTCTTGTGCATTGCACTTCTCCTCAATGAGATCTATCCACCTATGAAGTTTCATGATTTTAGCTTGCATACATTTTGAGATATGCTCCAGTCAAAAAACAGTCTACACACAGACTGACCGACAGACCAACAAGTGCAAAACAATATACCCCCTCTTCTTTGAAGGGGGGCATAATTATTGTTGTTTACTAGTAGACTTGAATCTGTCCCACTGATCTTTAGTATTGTGAAATGAAAAAAAATTCAAGTTTCTTACAGCTTATATTCCTCTGACTGGCCCTAAAAGTGGTCAGTTTTTGAGAATATAATGGGAGATAATTTGATAGGATGAATTAGTAAAACATGAGTGGCATGTGCCTTCTTTATTTTTAACTAACACTAACTGACAGTCTGGGAGCAAGGCTTGCTTACTAGTTTTATAAGTCCAACCTTAATCATTATTTTAGAAATACTAATATTTTATTATTTCATGGAGCAACAATGACTTCCTAGGCAAAGATTGATAGCCAAGAATCAACTTTGATCCCAAAGTCAACCCTTTACCTCTTGACCACAGACACTGTTAGTACAACATCCTATCCCATCCTCAAGCTATTTTTCCCTCAGTTCACCCATTATGATAATGACCAAATCAAATGATGGAAAGAATAATGCTCAAGAACAAATTAGGTGTGTAGTCTATTTAAGCTCCCCAAAAGGGGGGAGCATTAGCTGCCTTTTTGTCTGTCTGTCTCATTCTGTCTGTTCATGCATCTATCATAAGCAATTTCTCCATAACCCAAATTTAATGAAACTTCACATGTGAACATCCCCATATTAACACCATGCACTTTTTTTTTTAAAGAATTTTAAAAAATTCAAAAGATGTTTTAAGATGTTTTTTTTTTTTTATGCCCCCGTATCGAGAGATCGGGGGCATATTGTTTTACTCATGTCCGTCTGTCTGTCTGTCCGTCTGTCTGTCTGTCCGTCTGTCTGTCTGTCCGTCTGTCCGAAAACTTAACCCGAAAACTTAACCTTTGCCTTTTCTCCAAAAGTATTTGACATACAAAGCTGTACACCAAAGTCAAGGTCATGTGACAAGGTCAAGGTCATGTGACAAGGTCAAGGTCATCTGTCAAGGTCAAACTTTAAAAAAAATGCTGTTCCGGGGGCATTCCTGTTTCACCAACACATCTTGTTTTTTTTTATTTCTTTCCTTGAATATTCTTAAACATTTTGACAGTCTTTATAAAGGATGCCATAGGTGAAAGGGTAGATAAGAAGTTTCTTAATTTCTAAGTTAAAAGGTGCATTCAACTGTACTTACTGCACAAAAACAAAGCCCAATTTTCTAGTAAATATTTCAGATCTATGGTAAAATATGATCCAGATTAGCTTTTGGAAGACATAGTCATTTTTGATTATCTGAAAACTTTCTTGCACAATGATGGACTTGTTTGAATCAATTACCTTTTATTTTACTTGAGTGGGGATTTCAGAAAATTTTATGAAATATCATTGTGCTCAACATGTTAAATTTGTTCAAACATTTACAAAAGGATTAAACAGCAAGCTCTGGATATCACTATGCTCTAGGGTTCAAGGAAATATGTTGTTATCTTAGAGTCAATATCTATATTTATATAATTGATGAAGAAGCTTTAGAAAATTCTGTTGCATGAAATAAACTTTTTATGTTGATAGATCGGTGGTAATTAATTTTGACCTGTCTGTTTGTCCCCCAAAAAACTCACTTTTACACTTGCCATAACTTTTGTTTGGTTAAGAATAAAGCGTTTTTATACCACATGGATATTGCTTGTGACAGGACCTTTCTGTTGGTATCAGGTCAAGGTTTTCTGTCAATGTCATTTCAAAGTCAAATATTTTGAAATTTTCATAGAATGGCTGTGAAGGGATAATGTTTTTTCCTTTTTAAAGAAAAACAAAAACCTCTTGTTTGACTTGAAATTGACTTAAATACATGCTTTAATACATGATTAATTACAGATTCATTGTAAATACTTTGGTAAAGATTAAGTCAAGCTGACATAATTTAATTTGATGCTTAGAAAACAATATCCTTGGTAGCATGCATGATATAGTCAGTAACTTTAAGTGAATTTTTTTGCAATTGAATGAGCCACTGTCTTAGTGCGATTGGTTTCACGTTGGCCTCCAAATCATGAGGTCAAGGGTTGGATGCCCGAGGCAGCACTCATATTTAATCTGACTATTAGTCTTCCACCTATGGGTTGATAATCATAGACCTATGTGGGATGGCAACTAGAGGCTAGGAAAGGATGTAATGGATGTACTGCTGTGAGAAATACCAGGAATCTGTTGTTAGGTGCTCCAGCCTCCTTTATGTAACTGAAAGATTGTTAAAAGCGGCATTAAACCCTATTGAAATTTACTAATTTGCAATTGAATGAAAGCCCAAGTCAGGTTTCTGACTTAAAAGTGAACAATGAAATTGACTTAACTAAGGATGACAAAACATTCATCAATATGGTATCCTAGTTTGGACACAAGTTTTTACCAACCAAACATGGTTGCACTGAATACAGACAAACTAATAATCAAGCAAATCTGAATAGATCAAAACTAAACTAAGCTTGTGTATTATAAATTGCTAAGGCTGGAATAAGCCACCATTAAAGTCAGTTCCTAATTATGGAGTCACAGGTTTGATCTTTTGTGGTGATACACATCCTTTCTGACATTTGTCTGTCACAAGTGGGATGAGCAGTTAAATAAATTGCTAAGGCTGGATGAATGAAATGTACACTGATAGTTATGAGAATTATTACACTGAACAGTATGATGAGTCGTGTAACGAACCTTTAGATAGTGCTCCTTCAGATAGTGCTCACTGTGATGACGAGACAGAGTCTCTAATTGGGGGAAAAGGTAAATCTGGTGTTTTCAAAAGTCTTGAAGACAAATTTCAGCAATGTGAAACTGTGGACCCAGAGGTTAATACTGACTTAGCTCGGTTTGTGAACTCTTCTTTTCGGAATGGCTTGCCAGATGACAAGTTGAGTGATATTCTCAAAGAAATTAACCGCCCACAGAATTGTGAATCTTTAGTGAAGACACGGGTCAATCAAGGAATTTGGCGACTTCTTAAAATGAACTCCCAAGCAGATGACAATAGGATGCAGGCTATTCAGGAACTTTTGGTTAAAGCCACAAGTTGCATTGTGAAACTTGCTGATAAGAGTGCTGAAAAATTTGATGGTCAGGATATTGATTGGATTACAAATGCTATAGCCTTGCTTGGTCATCTGAATAAGATGATCAACATCCGTAGAAAAGAGACTCATAAACCTGACCTTGACTCAACTTGAAAAACAAGAGGAGAAATTAGAATGCCTTGTTTCTTGAATATACTTGAAGATATTGGCAATGTTAAGTGTTTTGGTTAACTTTTTGAGTTATTTGACCTTGAGAGATGACCTTGACCTTGTCACATGACCTTGACTTTGGTATCAGCAGATGTGGATCATTGAGATCTATCATCATGCCAAATATGAGCCTTGTATCTTGAATAGGCTTGAAGATATTGGCAATGTTAAGTGTTTTGGTTAACTTTTTGAGTTATTTGACCTTGAGAGATGACCTTGACCTTGTCAAATGACCTTGACTTTGGTACCAGCAGATGCGGCTTAAAGAGATCTATCATCATGCCAAATATGAGCCTTGTATCTTGAATAGGCTTGAAGATATTGGCAATGTTAAGTGTTTTGAGTTATTTGACCTTGAGAGATGACCTTGACCTTGTCACATGACCTTGACTTTGGTATTGGCAGATGCGGATTATTTGGATCTATCATCATGAAAAATATTAGCCTTGTATCTTGAATAGGCTTGAAGATATTGGCAATGTTAAGTTTTTAGCTCACCTGAGCACAAAGTGCTCAAGATGAGCTATTGGGATCGTAGAATGTCTGTCGTCCGTTGTGCGTCACACAATTTCTTTAAACATCTTCTCCTCCTAAACCATTGGGCCAATCTTGATGAAACTTGGCAGGGATGTTCCTTGGGTCAAGCTCTACCAGAGTTGTTCAAATAAATGAAATCCACCCTTAACTTTCCCTTTACCCTTAACAAAAAGGGTGAAAAAATGAAAATCTTTAAAAATCTTCTTCTCTGAAACCAGAAGGCAGACAGCTTTCATATTTGGTATGTAGCATCATCTAGTGGGCCCCTACCAAGTGTATTCATATCAAGACCCTTGGGTCATATTTGGGCTCCACTCGGGCACATCCCTTTCAGCTCAACTGAGATGGGTGAAAATGGGAAAACCAAGTTTGTTCATGACGAGACCCTTGGGTCATATTTGGGCTTTGCATGGGTGCATCCCTTTATCTCCTATGAGCATGAAGGGTAAAAAAATGAAAATCTTTAAAAATCTTCTTCTCTGAAACCAGAAGGCAGACAGCTTTCATATTTGGTATGTAGCATCATCTAGTGGTTTTCTACCAAGTTTGTATATATCAAGACCCTAGGATCATATTTGGGCTCCACCCGG
Organism: Fragum whitleyi; assembly: GCA_948146395.1. Classification (NCBI taxonomy): domain Eukaryota; kingdom Metazoa; phylum Mollusca; class Bivalvia; order Cardiida; family Cardiidae; genus Fragum; species Fragum whitleyi. The sequence goes on from OX411555.1 coordinate 29,750,912, forward strand.
GCGCAACCCTTTTTACATAGAATCAAAGAGCGAAAATCTTTTAAAATCTTCTTTAATTGAAACCAGAGGGCACACTGCTTTCAATTTTGGTATGTAGCATCATTTAGTGGGGCCCTTCCAAGTTTGTTCATATCAAGACCCTTGGGTCATATTTGGGCTCCACCCGGGGGCGTTCCATTCAGCTCATCTGAACACGATGGGTGCAAAAAGGAAAACCTTCAAAAATCTTCTTCTCTGAAACCAGAAGGCTGACAGCTTTCATATTTAGTATGTAGCATCATCTTATGGACCTCTTTCAAGTTTGTTCATATCAAGACCCTGGGGTCAAATTTGGGGTCCACCTGGGTGCATCCCTTTTTACATAGAATCAAAGAGCAAAAAGGCATATCTGTCTTGCTCTACGCTGAAAAACGTTATATGGTATTGATTTAAGGCAATTATCTTCTTTTTGACATCTGCCCAACCAATTAATGTGATGTCTCAGGGGTCAAAGAGACTCAGGTGAGCGATCTAGGACCATCTTGGTCCTCTTGTTTATGCCATTTATGATAAAGATTTTAGTGATTTTAAGCGGCATACTCAGTATCTTCAATTTCTTTCAATTCATTTCCATACATCAGCATTTTCGATGGTCTAAAAAGGTGAACAAGAACTGATCCCCCATATGTCATGTTTCAATGGATGATCTAATTTTAGACTTTCTTTCACAGGAAAATCTGACAGACACAGTCCAAGTGTTGATGTAAGAATGCATGTAATGGAAGGTAGGTTGAATAATTGTAAAGTCACTGTCCAAGGATAAGATGCAAAATCTAGAAAATTCTTAGAACAATATAGAAATTTCCCATTCCTCCTCTCAATCTATGGGTATATATGGGTTTATTTATTTGTTTGTTTGAATAGGATTTTTCTCCGCTTTAATCAATCTTTCAGTTATAACGACACAGCTGGAACACCTTACAATGGATTCTTGGTATTTTTCACACCAGTACAGCCATTACATCCTTTCCTAGCCTCCAGCTGTTATCCCAAATAGGTCTTTGATTATCAACCCACTGAGGGAAGAAAAATAGTCAGTAATCAAACCAAGGACCTTTTGAATGATAGTCTGTTGCTCTACGACGGCCGCATAAATTGTTTTATGAGAAGGTTGTTAATCAGGCATAATCACACATTCTAGTTTATTGATAGACATTTGACAATTCAATATGATTAATGGTAATGCAAGTTGAATATAGGCCTATTTGTTATCATGAAAGACTAAAAATTCAAAATTTTAACTTTGAAATTGTCTTTTGAGGGAAATTATAATTGAGGATCCCTTAATCTGAATGATTCATGCCTGTTTAACACTTTGCTGTTTAATCCCTGCTTTTTACATGTCTTGGATTTTATGATTGAGAAAACATTGTGAAAAAGAAGAAATTGCTTCCGACAAGCAATTTCTTCTTTTTCCACACTATTTTCTACCCTACTGAATGGTTATTTTTCAAATTAAATCCACTTTAAATTTTCTTCTGCAAAACCTTTGAATTTGGACAGGTCCAAAATTTTGTAAACCATGAAAGGGTTAAAAGCTCCAAACAACTCAGAAGGGGAAAAGACTGGGGCACAAAGGTGAGATGCCCAAGTCGTCTTTATGTAGTGGTGTACCTCATTGATAAATGTTTATAGAGAATATGCACATGTACACCCAAAACATCTTATTGTAAGGCTGTGGTTACTGAAGATTTAAAAAAGAGTTTAATTATGAATTTTTTTATTTTTTTTTTTGAAGAGTTGCATCCCCTTTTCAACTTAGATTTTTCCACAAAGCACCCACTGTCAAGTTTGGCTTGTGGTGCTATTGTTTATCAAATATAACAGAACTTGTCTACATATAAAATATGTATTTAGTGTTTTGTATGAGAAAAAATATCTAACGAGGTTGGGAGAATTGATAATTGTCGAGGCTCTGCCGAGACAATAATCTATTCTCACAACCGAGTTAGATATTTTTTCATACAATACACTAAGTACGTATTATATTTATCTTATAACCTCAATTTGTGTTGTTTTTGTTGATGTTTCTAACTGAAATGAAAGTTTCTAAGAATAACCTCATTATATCTTTGATCTAAAAATAACTATGTGATATCATAAAAAATATCATACAGGATGTTATCACATGGAAATTTGTATAGTTATAAGATAAAAACCAACATTCTTTGTTGGCTAGGTTCTATTGCTATTTCAACCACTAATTTTGTGTTTTGATATTTAGATTTCCAGGAAGCATCAGTGGGAGCCAATAATTTGAGCCCTGCAGAGAAAACAGTCACAGATGAATCAATAGAAAATAAAAGTTTGAAATTTGATGAAATGTTAACAAACAATGACAATGTACACAGTAAACCAGACAATAGCCTACATAACCAATCTATGTCTGTAAGGGAACCACGTTCAGAGCTTAGTCAGGCGGCCAGTCTACATAACAGCAGCCAATCAGATTATGGAGAGACAGGAGAAGCCAACACATTGAATTTTAATAGTCTGCTGAGTGAAGCTAGTACAAGCTCCATGAGGAAAAACTCCAAAATTCATGAAATTTCTACAAAAACAGACAGTATGGTATCTGGAATGAGAAGCAGTATGCCACAACAAAAGGTATAATCATTTAGCCAGAGTTGTTTCTACCTTATATATTACTGCAACCCTCTATTGGCTTACTTAAATACACGTGGACTGTTGTCTTTCATTTGCAATTAAAATGTTTTATTCACATACCACATTTTTTACTCGTATTTTATTTTCTTTAGTTCTTTTTGGTGGTTTATCGAGAAATAACGATAGATAAAGTAGCAGTGAAATTATCAAAATCTTATACCCTACTTTTGTGTATTTTATCCTAAATGACCTCATCTATTCAATGGAAAATAAGTGACGTCACAATGAACGTTGCATAGCACTCACATGCTAAATGTCGCGCTTTATAAAAATATGTCCTAGAAATTTCAGATTTTGTCTCATTTTTGCAATAAAGAAATAGAATAATCGTTTGTTTCTCCAGTAAGATCAATTAATATTTCATTTTGTGAACAACAAAAGCTATATTTTCACTCATGGCTCCACCTCTCGTGAACATAAAGCTTTTGATGTTCTTATATAAATCGATCTTACACTGAAACAAATGATTATCCTCTATATACTTGGATAGAGCTAGAGTACATCTGGTCACAAGGATGATGCGATGAGAAATTGGGAACATTCCAGGGGCCGCAATTTTACCTCATTTTCTTGGAGCCTTGTGAGAAGCCATAAATAAGCCCTATTGAAAATTCAAAATGATTAATGTGAAATCATGGGAAAAGGGCTTTTAGGAATCTATAATTGTATAGACTACTTAACATGAATGATTCATTCATTTTAAATTGTTGGAAATGTTATGCACGGCCTAATTCGTTTTGGAGTTTATTTTCTGGGGTTTTTTTTCACAAATTAAAACTCATGTTAGATGCCTACATCAACCTACTTCCACCTGTTTTTATTTGCAGCTAAGTTCATTTACCCGAGACATGGATGATGATGATTCAGCCCCAAATTCAGAAAGTATTGAGTCTTACAAACCCAGTGGATCTGCCACTAATGGTGTATCAAATGATGAAACTGCTGTAAAAGCAATCAGTATTGAATCCAATGATAGAATGCCTATTGATGCTGCAACAAGAGACCAAGAACGTGCACTGGAGATTTATTCCAGGACAATTAGAGACAACTCACATAGCCCAGATCTTAAATTACTGCCTGACAAAAACATGGCCACTTTGAATGGGAATGGGACTTTGAATATAAAAAGTGATGGTAAGAATATTTATTTTAGCCCTTAATAATTATACCCCTCACCTACGAAGTAGAGGGGGGTATATTGGTTTCACCATGTCTGTCTGTCTGTCCATCCGTCCGTCCGTCCATCCGTCGTTCCGTAGACCTTTTTGTTTCTGGACTCTAACTCAAGAACCAAATGACCTACAATCATGAAACTTTATACAAATGTTCCTTATGACCCAAGGAAGTGCCCTATTGTTTTTGGGTCACATAGGTCCAAGGTCAAGGTCACAGACAGCCTTTGTTCAATTTTCGTTTCCGGACTGTTACTCAAGAACCAATTGGCCTACAATCATGAAATTTTACACAAATGTTCCTTATGACCCAAGGAAGTGCCCTATTGTTTTTGGGTCACATAGGTCAAAGGTCAAGGTCAAGGTCACATTTTGTTCAATTTTCGTTTCCGGACTCTAACTCGAGAACCGAGTGACCTACAAGCATGAAATTTTATGCAGATGTTGCTTATGATCCAAGGAAGTGCCCTATTGTTTTTGGGTCATATAGGTAAAAGGTCAAGGTCACACTCAATTTTTGTTCAATTTTCATTCCTGGACTCCAACTCAAAAAACCAAGCGACCTAGAATCATGAAACTTCATGCAAATGCTGCATATGACCTCAATATTAGTTACAAACACATCCTGCACTAATACCACTTGCATTTTGACAAAGTGCTTGTGGGGGGTATTAGTCCGCTCTGCGACAGTTCTAGTTTAACTTAATTCTGTATTCTAATTGACTCAAAATTGGTTTTATACCTCTATAAGGACAATTAAAAGAGCATTGAGCTTTTTGTGGGCATAGAAACTACTTGTCAGATTTGTATAAATCATAACTTGAATTTTTTATATGATGTAAGAATATTAGAAACATAATACTGCCACTACCACTCAGACTTAGAATATAGAAATATTTCAACAAATATTCAGGGTACCTCTTTCTCATAAGAGCCAATGCGTGACATTTCCAACAATTTCAATTAAGCACCAAGCAAAGGGTCTTCACTTTGCGCTATGTAGAAAGATAAGGTCTTAAAGTATCTCTAGAAGGTTGGGCAAACTTCTTATTATACTTTGGCAGTTCAAGTTTGGTTATGTTGGCCCTTCACGCATATGTCAAATTGTTGGAAATGTCACACACATGCTCATATATCCCATTGATTTTTGTATATCAGAGCTAGACACAGAACTCGAATCTGTAGAACAAGAAGTAGAAGATGTAGATATCTCATTGAGAGGATATCAACAAGAACTAGCAGGACCGGCCCTTCAGGGGAAAAATGTTATCATAGTGGCACCAACTGGATCGGGAAAAACAAGGGTGGCTTTGAGAATCATACAGGTAAGGTCTTACAATAGTGTTGCACTGACTGCTTGATATTATTGAATGATTTCGTAACCCCTGTAATGTTGAATAAACATCTAGGCAAAATGACATTAAAATTAAAGTACTTATAAAAAAAACTTTATGCACAAATTTTAAGTCATTTTTTTTTCTTGAAAATGTCGGTTTAAACTTTTCTTGCTTAAAAAAGAGAAACAGGGGTAAAGACTATGATCAGACTTCACATTTGTGCAGGCTTTTTTTTTTGTCTTTACCTTCTGATAAAGCAGGAATATTCTGGGTTCAGAATGACAAAGGTTAAGAGTACCAATATATGTGGTGAGAATACAAGTTAACAGGTTTAAAAGAAGTATGGTCAGGTTGTTACATTATTCAGGTCATATAATGAATCAAACTCAAATTTGTGCTCATGGAATATTTTATTTAACTTTTTAAGATAAAGTCCTATTTAAATCACATCTGTAAATTTACTATTTTAGATTCAAATCTGAGAGTATTATCATCACCTCTTGAAATCTGCATTTTTTAGCATAATTGTTTGTTTTTGTATTAACTTTGATATGAAAACTTTAGCTGTGCTTGAATCTTACTTCATGATGAAAATATATGCTTGAAATAAGGAAATGTATCAGCAATTGTTAATGTCAAGGGAGATAATGTTATTATTTTCATGGGAATTATTTTTATTTTGTTACTTGATTTTTCTGTATCTACAGGTGCATTCGGGTTTTTTTTTCAATCTTTTTATCCAATTCATGATATACTTGTTTTGTAACTGATTTTTCTTTTTATTGTAAATGGATGGCCAAAATCTATTAAATCCAGCTTATTCAAGCTGTATTTACAATGTTTTGTTGCCTATCAACAATATGCTTTGTTCCAGGAGCACATTAGAAAACAACAAGGTAGAGGGATAGCAAAAGTTATATTTCTAGTGAATCAAGTTGCCCTAGCCAATCAGCAAGGAGAAGAGTGTATGAAACAGTTAAAAAGGTATAAGTCAAAGGTCATCAGTGGAGAGACACAGCGTGGAAGACGGGAATACCTTAAAGATTTTATAGACAAGTTAGTATGTCTACATCTTTTTGCGTTAATTACTAATTAACAGATCACTGCTGTCAATCAAAAATAGATGGACCAATCAAAACGCTCATTTTGATGGCTCAGTGCAAAACGCTTGTAACTCCCTATATGTTTATAGGGAGTTACAACTGTTTCACACTGAGCCATCGATTTATGATAAGATAATTGTCTATCTCTAACATTTTGTGCCAATTAGTTTCAATCATTTTCAATGATGGGCGTCTTAATCATTGTACAAGCTGTAATCATGATATTTAGGAGGCACTTTAATTGGTTTGCACTTTGTTTAATGAACATAACTATAAATAACCTTTAAATGTTTGAGGGATATATCATGATTAGGTCATGAGGAGGGGCTGGCAATGCTAGCTTAATTGTTTACAAGAATTAAGCTTGTTGCCTGTCAAGGGTGTAGTCCCCATTACACAAGTGGGTAATAGAAATAAATCCCCTTTCAAAAAATGTCATTGATAAATGACCATAACATCAAAACTACAGCTTATTTAAGCTGTTTTTCCGATGTTTTGATTATTCAACAAAGCTCAAATCATAAAAATCGCAGCAGACGGAGGACATCTCTCTTTTGTCACAGTCCACATATCGCCTTTATCCTATACTATTCTTTGGTGGTCACCTTCTGAGTCTGTATTAATTTCAAAATCCTAGTTACACCTATGCCTGCCATGAGTTATAAACTCCTTTTCAGGAAATCTAAGATATTGAAATTGCCTTTTTTTGATTTGATGTAGGAGGCATATTGAAAATGAGATCATTTGTACTATAAGACTCTAAATGTCTCAAATAGTGTGTCTGTGACTCGATTAATATATTGATTGATACATCTCTAGTTCCAATTGTGTCTGTTGTGTGTGTATATATAAAAAGATACTACATGCTTACAAAATTAACTCAGAGAAAACTCTTTTGGATTTATCCATATTTTTACTGTAACGGAAAAGCCATAAATGATTATTGCTGAATAGACTATGTTCCACATGTGTAACAAAATCTGTTTTACAGGAGAGACATTTTGGTAGTAACAGCCCAAGTTTTGCTAGACTCTCTTTCCCGTAAGGAGATAGAAGGAATCAACTTGTTTTCTCTGATGGTGTTTGATGAATGTCATCACACGCATGCCAACCACACATTCAACCAAATCATGGCAATGTACATGAACTTAAAGTTCTCCAAGGATCCCCCAGTCTTACCTCAGGTATGAGTTAAATCTATCCTGTGTTCAGGATAACCAAATGGTGCAAACTGTTTGTAAATTTAACCCTGCATTGCATGTCACTTGCATGCAAAGCAGGGTATAATTGACAAACTATTTGCACTGCTTTGTCAGCCTGAACCCAATGCTGTTTAAGAGCCTTATCTACCTCAAAGAGCTAATCTAGCACTCACTGTTGTTGTACTCATTTGAAATGTTTTTAATGACCATTTATGTAGCCAGATAAAAAATATTGATTATATTAATCTGAACTACAAATTTTGTTGATACCATCTAATGATGAAAGTACCGTATTTCCCCTAATAAACGCTCCTGGGAGCTATACATAACATGGTCAGGGAGCTTTTATTTAGTACGCATTTTCTGATTAAAAAATCAAACTTATGTCTTTTAAGCTCTTTTCCCTATAATTTGAGGTAAATTTCTTCTAAAGAAATCATATAAATGATTGTTTAGAGGAAATCACATCAAATTAGAGAAGAAGTCTCAACAAGTTCTTAAAATTTAGGCATTTGAAGTTGGTTTACCTAGTAAAAAATGTTGGGATGCTACTATTAGGGGGTGCTATTATTAGAGGAAATACAGTATATCTAATGAGGCTTGTAATTGTATTCTTTCAGAGTGAATTTTTTAACCCCCTTATGTAAAAAACAATACTTTTGTCAAACTAACCTGTAACTAAGACCTTGAGTTAGGACAAATTTCAAAGCCAACTTTTCATTTGAAAAGAACTGAAAAAGTGGAACATAAACTTTGTTATTTATTAATTTTGATTGGTATTATTTTTTAATTACATTAATATTTCTACATATTGATTAGATTGTTGGACTGACAGCATCAGTTGGTGTAGGTAAAGCAAGAAATGAGGAGAAAGCTGTAGAATATATTAAAAAGTTGATGGCCAATCTCGACGCCCAGATGATATGTACTGTACAGAATAACATGCAGGAATTACGGTCCCATGTTGCTCTACCTGACGAAGGTAGGTTGATCTAGTTAACTCATTTACTGACTCAAGTTTTCTTATTTAGAAGACTCAGAAGAGATTGTGAACCTTTAAATAAAATCTTGATAATCTTAAATATAATCAACCTTACAAGAAGTACAATAATCATCACAAAAAGTGCTTGTCTTAAGACTAGAGGTACAGATAAAATAGTGTAATGCCAGTCTCAAATGGTTATTTGTCATTGAAACCCTATGTTGTGGGTACTCATTTGAATTATCTCAACGAGACAACTCCAATGAGTACCCACAATATAGGATTTGTGCATGTATTATTGAAATGATTTAGTTTAGAAAATCAAAATACCCCCACCATCTGTAGCTGTGAAGACAAATGTTTGATACCCAAGGAAACCTATTGGCCTCAAATATACAAGTGTGTTGAGTATAAAGTTTTACTTTTAAGGTAATAGACCTGCTCTGTAATGTTTGTGAAATCATGATCTTTCACAATGTTAACCGAGGTTTCCTAACCTCAGTTAACACTGCTTAAGTTCATTATATCCAAAATGAAAATGAAAATCATAAGGAAACCTTGGTTAACACTGTTCTAGTTCATTATTTCCAAAATGTTGCAAAACTATTACGGGTCCACTACCTTAAGCACAAAGGATGGTTTAACACTGTTCAAGTTCATTATTTCCAAAATGTTGCAAAACTATTACGGGTCCACTACCTTAAGCACAAAGGATGGTTTCTTTCCAAACTGCTCCTAGTTTCTTTGTCATCTAGAACCTCTTTACGTTTTGGCCAGTGTAATATTTGAAAAAAAATGTAAAAGGTTGAATTTTATTTCAGAGACCTATACTGTATCAAAACGAGAGAATGACATATTTGGTGAATCTGTCATCAAGTTGATGTGTACCATTGAGAAAATGATGTCAATTTCTTCTGGTAAGATTTTTGAAAACATTTTGATAGTTTTGTTGATGAAATGTTACATCACTAGCTTGGCAGTTTTCAGATAGAAGCAAAGATACATGTATTGCCTTTGTCTTGTTGCCATTGCTGTTGTTATATGGTGTTTATGATAATTCTAGTATTACTTAAGGCATTTATTTGAAAATTGGAATATGTATTCAATATCAAACAAGATGTGTTTGTTAACAATTTCCTGTTTTACAAAATTTGGGACCATTATGGTGCTTTTGTTTTATATAGTTATCTTAGAAGAGAGCCTAGATCTTGAATTTAATAACTCTCGAAATATTACATTAGTAGTCAATGCTTATAAAGTATGGAGCTTTTTACAGCAATGATTTGTCTAGGGCAAATGCACATATATCACATTACATTTGTATTTATAGTTGTTACAGAAATGGCAGAGGCTCAACAATTTGAGAAGGTTTTAAAGCCTCCAGCTGCAAAAGGTTCTGCCCAGTACACCCAGTGGGTCTGCAAACTTTGGAAAGAAACTGCAAAACTTCGCAGCCATGAGGCAAGACGGTTTTTGAACCCTTGTAGAACACACCTTGAGGTATTTTTTTGTGTTTGTTTGTTTTCACCTAGCAGGGCATTGCTTAGCCTTGATGTAGTTTGGTGGGTTATTTTTCATTATTTTGGGTTTTTTCAAAAGCTCGGTGGCCTTAATTGCTAATGTGTGTAAATATCAGTACCATATTTCTCCTAATTAATGCTCCTGGGAGCTATACACAACACGGTCAGTTAGCTTTTATTTAGTGTGCATTTTTTTATTTTGAAAATCATTAGAATTGATGTGTTTTACACTCTTTTTCCTTTGATATGAGGTGAATTTCCTCTAAACAATCATTTATATGATTGTTTAGGGGAAACTGATCTCAAATTAAAAAAGAAGTCTCAAAAAGTTTCTAAAATTTAGGCATTTTAAGTGGGTTTCTAGTTTAAGATGTAGGGGTGCTACTATTATGGAGGGCACTATTATTAGATGAAATACAGTATATTAAAAGAATTAGCATGCTTAGTAAAGGTGAATCAAATTTCACTGGAATGATCCTAGAGTGACCATTTATCAGTCTACCAAAAATTATTGTGATTGGATGAAAAATATGTATTTTATAGGCAGAGGTCATTTCTCAATATGTCATATAGTGAAAACTTTGAAAATCATTTTCTCAGAATATAATTGATGGATATCAACCAAATTTCACCTGAATGATCATTGAGTGACCCTTTATCTGTCTACAATAAATTATTGTGATCAGATGAAAAATATGTATTTTATGGGCAGAGGTCATTTCTCAATATGTTAAATGGTGGAAACTTTGAAACTCATCTTCTCAGAATGTAGTCAATGGATATCAATCAAACATTTCTGGTATGTTATTTGGGTGACCCATTATCATGCAGCCAAAAATTGTTGTGATTGGATGAAAAATATGTCTTTAATGGGCGGAGGTCATTTCTCTTTATGTTATATAGTTGAAACTTTGAAAATCATTTTCAACATCAGTAGAACCCAAAATATCTAAAAATCTAGTCAAAACTTTTATTTGCTTTTACAAGAATTTCAAGCCTGTGGAGCGACTCAAGCCATTCTTGGCTTTCTAGTTATTGCTTGTTAAAAAACTTGCCCAATTTTTAAGCAAAAAATAATGAATTAAGTTGACAAATATTATACATTTAAAAAGAATGTTTGTAGGCTTATAAAGAATGTTTCTTTTGACCTTGAATATTTGGCTGAATTTCTTTTAATCATCCTTACATTTGCTCAGTTTTTGCATGGCTACTTGTAGCCTTTATTAGGAGAAATATAGATGTATGACCTTTTGTTCAGAATTTAGTCTGGTTATCTAGTTTATGACATTTGTGGAATGATATCGAGGGATCAGCAAAATGCTATTGAAAGTGCCTATAAATTTATAGGCACTTACAATAGTATTGCGCTGACCCCTCAATGCATAGCTTCCAATTCTTGCATTAAGTCTGGCAGTCTTGTTTATGACATTTGTGGGAAGATAAACATAGCTTCCAATTTTTGTAGTTTTGAATTCAGGGAATTTAAACGTTGATTTTTTAAAGTTCTTACTAACTTTATCAAACAGATTTCTTCTTGCTTTCTTGGTATGAAGTTCTTGATGATATTTCTATAATTATTTCTTTTCTGAGGTAAAAAATCTTTGTTCAAAAATAGTTTTCTTTACCTAATGTTACATACGAACTGTACTCAACCGAAGCAATGCTGAAAAATATCCGTCATGAGCCGGCCTCTAACCCACGCGAACTACAATATTAAATTTTTAGCTCCACTGGCCGAAAGCCACTGGGGCTATTGTCATGGCGTTGTGTCCGCCGTGCGTCTGGTCGTAAACTTTTTATTTAAAAATCTTCTCCTCAGAAACTACTGGATGAATTTCAACCAAACTTCACAGGAATGATCCTTGGGTGACCCTCTTTCAAAGCTGTTCAAGAAATTTTGATCCAATGAAAAACATGGATTTAATGGGCGTGGCTAATTTCCAAATATGGTAAAAAGTGAGTTTTCTCAGATTCTAATTAGTGGATACCAATTAACTTTTACATGAATGATTCTTGTGTGACCCTTTATCATTCTACAAAAAATTATTGTGATTGGATGAAAAATATGTATTTTATGGATGGAGGTCATTTCTCTATATGTTACATAGTGGAAACTTTGAAAATCATTTTCGTAGAATGTAGGCAATGGATATCAATCAAATTTCACTTTAATGATCCTTGAGTGACCCTTTATCAGTCTACCAAAAATTATAGTGATCGGATGAAAAATATGTATTTTATGGACGGAGGTCATTTCTCTAAATGTTATATAGTGAAAACTTTGAAAATCATTTTCTCAGAATGTGATCAATGGATATCAACCAAATTTCACTGGAATGATCCTCGAGTGACCCTTTATCAGTCTACCAAAAATTATAGTGATCGGATGAAAAATATGTATTTTATGGGCGGAGGTCATTTCTCTATATGTTATATAGTGGAAACTTTGAAAATCATTTTCTCAGAATGTAACTGATGGATATCAATCAATCTTTTTTTTAGCTCACCTGAGCACATCGTGCTCAAGGTGAGCTTTTGTGATCATTGAATGTCCGTCGTGCGTCGTGTGTCGTCCGGCGTCAACAATCTTAGTGTTTACACTCTAGAGGCCACAAATATGGCCCAATCTTCATGAAACTTGGTCAGAATGTTGGCCAGGTCACAAGGATGAACCCTTTTGAAAATGGGAAGGATCCGTGCCATATCACGGGAAAAGGGGCTTTAATGACAATTTTCTTGTTTACACTCTAGAGTCCACAAATATGGCCCAATCTTGATGAAACTTGGTCAGAATGTTGGCCAGTTCACAAGGATGATCCCTATCGAAAATGGGAAGGATCGGTGCCATATCACGGGAAAAGGGGCCTTAATGACAATTTTCTTGTTTACACTGTAGAGGCCACAAATATGGCCCAATCTTTATGAAATTTGGTCAGAAGGTTGGCCAGGTCACAAGGATTAACCCTATTGAAAATGGGAAGGATCCGTGCCATATCACGGGAAAAGGGGCCTTAATGACAATTTTCTTGTTTACACTCTAGAGACCACAAATAAGGCCCAATCTTTATGGAATTTGGTCAGTAGGTTGGCCAGGTCACAAGGATGATCCCTATCGAAAATGGGAAGGATCTGTGCCATATCACAGGAAAAGGGACCTTAATGACAATTTTCTTGTTTACACTCTAGAGACCACAAATATGGCCCAATCTTCATGAAACTTGGTCACAATGTTGGCCAGGTCACAAGGATTAATCCTTTTGAAAATGGGAAGGATCTGTGCCATATCATGAGAAAAGGGACCTTAATGACAATTTTCTTGTTTACACTCTAGAAGCCACAAATATGGCCCAATCTTCATGAAACTTGGTCAGAATGTTGGGCAGGTCACAAAGATGAACCCTATTGAAAATGGGAAGGATACGTGCCATATCACGGGAAAAGGGGCCTTAATGACAATTTTCTTGTTTACGCTCTTGAAGCCACAAATACAATTCAATTTTCATGAAACATGATCAGAATAATGGCTAGGTCACAAGGATGAACCCTATTTAAAATGGGAACGATCCATGTCATATCACGGGAAAAGGGGCATAAATGACTATTTTTTTTTTAGAGGCCACAAATATTACCCAATCTTTATGAAACTTGGTCAGAATGTTGGCCAGGTCACATGAAACTTGTTGAGAAAAGGATAGAAATTTATGCAGCGATCATAGAAATAGAGTTATGTTTTTCTTTGAAAAATTTAATGATAATTTAATGATCTTTCAAGTATTTAATTTTGCTAAGGGAGAAGTCAAAGAGACGAAGGTGAGCGATCTAGGACCATCATGGTCCTCTTGTTTGTATGACCTTTGGATGAGTCATTATCATGCAGCCAAAAAATATTGTGATTGGATGAAAAATATGTCTTTTATGGGCAGAGGCCATTTCTCTTTATGTCATATAGTTGAAACTTTGAAAATCATTTCAACATCGGTAGAATCCAAAATATCTAAAAATCTAGTCAAAACTTTTATTGCTTTACAAGAATTTCAAGCCTGTGGAGCAACTCAAGCCATTCATGGCTTTCTAGTTTGGTTTACAAGTCCAATGCGCTAACCACTGAGTCAAAGAAGATCTTCCCTGACGCAGTTGTCAGACAATGTATTTCAACCTACAAAGCTATGCAGGCCAGTGATGAGAGTGGTCTCCCATAACACTAAAAGATAACATTTTAATTTGAATTTGAATTTCAGCATTACAACAATGCCCTGATTATACACAATGATGCTCGTGTACAGGATGCCCTGAGTTATCTGGATAGAGAGATGAAAAAATGGAGAGATCAGGCTAAAGGACATATGGATTCTACAGAGGAGAAACTTGACAAAGCTTTCAAAAGTAAATACATGTCAAACTGAGCTATTGAAATAGTTTTCCAGAAAGAATTTAGTCTATTGAAAAGTGCATTCCTATATTAGCCAAGATTGAACCAAAATATTTGCCTCCAGGGTTGATAATTAAGACCTGTCTTTCACTACTTTCTTAATTATTGGCACTGGGGTCGGGGGTTGTTGGTAGGGGGGATATTTATGGCTCAATCTTAATGTAACATAGGATCTTTGTCATATTATAGGTCAACCCCTATTGAAAAGTAGAAAGTTTGATCTAAAATAAAAATATGGTAATGACTTGGTGACAATTTCTTTGATCACACTCTATGGGCTAAAATTTTGGCTTGAATCATGATGAAACTTGTTCAGAATTTCTCCATTATAGATGAATCTTCTTCTCTTTTACTAATAGATTTCCTTCAAACTTCACAGAAAAGATCCTTAAGTCATTCAATTTCAAAATACTTATAATATTCTTTATGATTTACAACATTGCTTCAGAGAACGGCGCTCATGTGAAACACAGCTACTGCAACTGACCAACCATCTTGCCAGAAACCTTACTGAAGGAAAACAAACTGATCTAGTTTTGTTAGACTTCAGCAAGGCTTTTGATAAAGTCAGCCACCTTAAACTTTTGTATAAATTGCAGGAACATGGAGTCAACAATGCTACCCTTTTGTGGATTAAATCTTTTCTTATAGGCAGAACACAGAAAGTAGTCTTAGAAGGTGGTTGCTCATCCGAAGTACCAGTCACGTCAGGAGTACCTCAGGGATCGGTGCTTGGCCCTCTTCTGTTTCTCTTATATATAAATGACCTTCCCAACACTATTACCTCCCAAGTTCGTTTGTTTGCAGATGACACTGCCGTTTACTTAGCTATAGATAACAAGCAAGACTGTATCACCCTGCAAGAAGATCTAGACAAGTTAATGCAGTGGGAGAAAAAATGGGAAATGGAGTTTAACCCTAGCAAATGCATTGTCCTAAATATTACTAAAAAGAAGAAAAAGATTTCTTTTGATTACAGGCTACACGGACAAGTGCTAGAGACTGTGGACAATGCCAAATACCTAGGAGTTACTATATCTGAAGATCTTTCCTGGAACAAGCATATTGACAATATAACATCTATTGCAAATAAAACTTTAGGTTTTCTCCGCAGAAACATCCAGACCAAAAGTAAGAAGATCAGAGAAACAGCATACAAAACACTGGTTAGACCCCAGGTAGAATATGCATCAACTGTTTGGAGCCCTTACACAACATCCTATATCAACAAAGTAGAAAAAGTACAACGTGGAGCAGCAAGATGGGCTCAAAATAATTTTTCTCATTATGACAGTGTCACCTGCATGCAGAAGGATCTTGGCTGGCAACCTCTTCAATATAGACGAGACATCACAAGAGTCACCATGTTTTATAAAATTGTGAATTGTTTTGTTGCAGTACCCATACCAACTTATCTTGAAAGACCAGTTAGGATCACCCGACATATGCACACAAAATCTTTTAGACAGATCCACACAAATGCTTCCTACTTTAAATATTCTTTTTATCCTTATACAGTGATACTTTGGAACAGCCTACCAGAAACAATCATGCAGCAACCTGATATTGCCGCATTCAAGAAGAGTCTTGATTCTTTTCAGATAGTGAGCCATCCCTGAATAACCAAAATTGTTTTACCAGATCTTTTAATCTAACACTCACAATACTTTTAAAATTTGGCACCCTAACCAATGACTAACAGTTTTTATTCCAGCACAGACGAGCACCTGCCAGTAATACCCGAAAGGGGAGTCAGGCAGTATATATAGATAGATAGATAGATATTAGAAGCTGAGACCTATTGCATAAAAGGCTGGAACTATACCTAGTAGAAATTTCTTGTCACCTTCATGAATTCCTATATAAATGTTTGTGAGTTCAATCCGAGGTATTCTCCCCTTTGTACTTGAAATTTGTTCTCTAATTTTAAAACACCTTCATTATTCAATGCTTATACATAAATTAAGGTACCTTTTGTCATACAACTAAATGTAGTCATGCTTGCATTTGGTGCCAATTGTCATATGCAGCCAGTCAGAGGCTTAAACCCAGGACCTCTGGGTCACAGGGCAAGTACTCTACCTACTGAGCACCATGAGCACCAAAACGTAATCTCTCATTAATATGTGTGGGTTCAACCATCGATATATGTGTGCCCTGTCACGCTAAAAGGGACCATCTGGGAAGTGTGTTAAGTTTCAACCCTAGTCAGACGGCGCAGACTGACTAGGTTTAAAACTCTTCACTCTTAACTAATTTTCTAAATCTAGAATAGTCAAACGACCTTCATATGAAAGAATTTTGGAAATGGGACCTCTGGTTATCTTGTACTAGAATCAATATCTTTTTCAAATATTTATTTTACGAAGTTCCCAAATAGTCCCTTTTCATGTGACAGGTAACATATTTATCATATCTTTCAGAACTGAGAAACTATGAGAAGTTTGATCAGTGTAGTGATAACCCTAAACTTGGGAAGCTACGTGAAATGATTGTTAAAGCCTATAGAAGGGATTGGGAGAATTCCCGTGGAATCGTGTTTGTAAGGACCAGAGAGCTGGCTAAAGCTGTTATAAGTTGGATGAAAGAAACACCAGGACTGCGAGAGCTCAATCCTATACAATTTTTGGGACAAAACCCTCATGCTGAAAAAGGAGGTATATAATGTTGAAATGGGGTCAGTGCAAGACTATATTTGAAAGATACTTAGAGGATAATCATTTGTTTCAGTGAATGATTGATTGATTGTATGATCGATTGATATTTCTTTGTGTGCTTTTGTTGCTCATTTTATTATCAAATGATCTCACTCAAAATATAAGTAATTATTCTGTTCTTTAATGCATAAATGAGACAAAATGTAAAAATTTTAGGACATATTTTTTTGAGTGTGTCATTTTGCACATGATTGCTATGCAATGTTTATCATAATGACGTCATTTTTTGGGCTCTCTTTGATAATGCCATATTGGGAAAATGAACAAAAGTGGGGAATTAGCTTTTGATTATTTCACTGGTAAAGCCGTGAGTTTAGCACTGAAAAGCATTAAAGAAAGATACTTTCAACAGTCTTGCTTTGAGTAGTTAAAAAAACTTTGACATTGTATATCGTCATTGTTATTCTAAAACCTTGTAACCACAGCTTTGATCAAGCTGCAGTTCCGAGGTTTTAGAAAACATCGACAATATTCATTTAGTACAAAACACTTTAACTGCCTATAAAACATAAAGACATTTACTGTTCCATGCTGTGTGATCAAATTACAGGAAATATTTGAAAACTTTATTCAGAAATGAGAATATGAAATGGAAATTTTTGGTCATCACCTTATAAATGTCATTTTGTGTCCACTTAGAAAAAAATATAGTTAATCTGTTTCTGCCTTTATCTATCCTATTTCTTACAATAAATGCTCCAAGGAGATATGAAAAACCTGGTTAGGAAGATTTTATGTTGTATTCAAATTTCTGGGCCCGAGGTTATAAAACATTTCTCATTCTCAATTTAAAATTTTCTCAAATTTCAGGTTGAGATTAAAGCCTTGATCCCTGACGGCGGCACTCGTTCTTTCCGACTATTTGTCTCTCACCAATGGGTTGATAATCGTAGACCTATGTGAGATAGCAGCTGGAGGCTAGGAAAGAATGTGATGGTTGTACTGGTGAGAGAAATGCCAGGAATCCATTGTAGGGTGCTCCAGCCGCCGCGATATAACTGAAATAATGTTAAAAGCAGCGTAAAACTCCAATCAATCAATCAATCAATGAGATTAAAGCTGTAATTCTGTTTTTATAGCCATTTTAAGGTATTAACATAAAAGATAATATTGATAAATTTTTGTTGTACCCCAAATTTCTGGGCCTGAGGTTATAAAACATTTTTCATTCTCAATTTAAAATTTTCTCAAATTTCAGTTTGAGATTAAAGCTGTAATTCTGTTTTTATAGCCATTTTAATGTATTAACATAAAAGATAATATTAATAAGTTGTTATGAATAACAACTTATTAATATTAACTTTTATTTTCATACAATTATTTATAAGAAAATTCTCAGTTGAGCCAGAGAAAAGTTTTATAACCTCCGGCCCTGATGTAAAGTCTATTAAATTGATGTCTTTTTGTCCCTTATCTCTGTTACTCAAACTCCATTTCCTTTAAAAAATCATTTTAAAGATTCTCTAGGGGAAATTTAACCTTAATTCATTGAAAAAGATACACAAATTCTTAAAAATTCATCTAATTCCAATCAACTGAAATGTACTTTTGGCATGGGGCTGTATATAGTAAGTAATAAAAGGGTGGGGGTGGGGGGGCTACTGTTAAGGAAAGTACTCTAATAGAAAAAAAGCAAGATAAAAAAAAGCTTTGCTTGTGACTTTTATGGCCTGTGATTTGTCAGACTGTGTGGGATAACATACAAGGTAAGTTTGAAAACTGTATGTCATCTGAAAGAAAATACAATGTTTGTGGGACATCATGGATGCCTCAATGGATGTACCAGTGCTGTAAATCAGGTTATACTAGGGAGAGCTTTATTTTCACTGATCTTAGTTAGCACCAAATTGAACATGAGATATGGAAGGCTAGTGCAAGACTGTACTAAGTGTATACACTTAGTACAGTCTTGAACTGAACCCTCGGTATTAAGAATATTTCTTGATTAAAGTTAATATGTTGGTTTAAAACTATTGTAACTTCCTATTTATATACAGGCACTTACAATAGTTTTGCACTACCCAATTGAAGTATTTTGAAGTTACAAAGCACAATATTTCTTTCCCACTAAGAAAAATGTGTTTAAAGGTAAAGATATGAGAAATTTAACCAATTTAAGGTTACTTTTTATCCAAATACATGTTTAGGCATTTGTTGTCCTATTCAAGCTGAAGTTACTAGGTTTTGATTGCACTTTGACAAAATACTGTTTGTTCCAGGTATGACAAAGGCTGAACAAGATGATGTTCTGAACTATTTCAAAGACGGTAAACACAAACTCATTGTAGCCACGTCTGTCGCAGAGGAAGGTTTAGACATCAGTAAATGTAACCTTGTTATACGATATGATCATGTGACCAATGAAATAGCCATGGTTCAATCTAGAGGTATGATCTAAAACTTATTCACTGAAAAAGTAATTTCCAGAACCACATGACTTGATCATATCCTGTTCTGTTGTGTTCTGTTGTGTAGGTAAAACAGGATACTGAATGAGTGGTCATGAAATACAAATTTTATTTAACGATTTTTATCAAAAGAAAAAAACAACCAAGGCTTAGTTACGGCTTTAATTAAGCTTTAAGATGATGAATTTGATTAAAATGGTATTTTCAAACATGGCTGAAGGTGGACATATATTGATATCATCTTTTCTGTCTGCCTGTCCGTCCTGATGTCAGTAAGTATGTCTGTCTGTACAATCATACATAAATATGTTACAATCTTGTGAACACAAATCCTCCTTCATTTATTGACTGATTTGGATGAAACTTGCACAAATTGTTCCTAGTCACCTACCTTGTTCAAATTGTTGTGGTTTGTAGAAATTCAGCTGCATCATAGAAAAAGTGGCCTTTATGTCAAATTTCTTTTGAATGCAACTCGTCCTTCATTTATGGACCAATTTTGAGGAAACTTTCACATGATATTCCTAGTCACCTGACCTAGTGTATTCTGTTACCGGTTGGTGAAGTTCTGCTGCGTCACAGGAACAGACCTGTTTTCATTTTATAGCCTGTTGAAATGTAATAATTTGCTAATCACAAGAAAAATTTCAAGATACATATCTGTGCTTTTAAATCTAAAAGATTCAACATTTCATTAAGCAGGAGACTAAAACAAGACTTTGTTGCTGTGCCTTTCACACATTGCATCTTCAGTTTGGTTTAACTTATGATACGGTGTTGTGCTTGGTTAATCTGCAAAACTATATTATGATATTATCATAACTCAATTAGTGTTCTCTAATTAATATAAAAGAACTGTAAATTCAAAATTGCATTGCTAACTCATAAATGTTTTGAATATTACGTAGCTCAAATTGTTGTCATTGTATTATTTTAAAACATGTTGTATTATGGGCCAGAGGCCTCTATGTACTAATAAAATTCAGTGTATTGTATTGTATTGCATTGATTATGGATTTTCATGAAACTTCCACATACTGTTCATTATCATATGGCATATATATTGTTATCATATGACAATGTACATATTGTCCTGATTTAGAGAACTATGGCATGAAAATGAAAAAAATGGCCATATTATAAAATTACACAAAATATGAATAACATAATTTGTACATTTGATATGAAAGGAAACCAGTTTTCATTTTAGTATTGATTTGGTTTATACTTTCAAAGGTTTATTCCTCATAATGTGAACAGGTGGATAATTCCACCTTTTATTCCTTTGATGCAGCATCACAGTAAAGCAGGAGTCATTTTAATGATAATCCTTTTAGCGGCATATCTTGTGTTAACACTGCTCTTGTTGACAATTATTTGCAATCTCTTTTCAATAGCAATGCACATTGTATTTACTGCAGAAATTGTTTGAATTCAGATACGTGTAAAATTATTTGTATTGTATGATCTGGCTAAAATTTCCAAGTGATGTCATTTAGGCATGTTTTCCTGGAAAATAGATCGAATAAAAACAATTTTTTATTGACAGGTAGAGGAAGAGCCAAGGACAGTAAATATTATGTAATAGCTGAAAAAGGGACAGGCATGGCAGAAAAGGAAGAACTCAACATGATTAGAGAAATAATGATGAGAAAAGCCATTGTCAAATTGCAGGTGAGATGGGGCTTAATTACTGGATTACAGAGTTTTATAAGCAGCCCATTAACCATCCATATTCTTAATATTTAAGCCTGTGCATGATGTTTCCAACAATTTGATTTGTTGGTGAGGTTCAAACATTGAGAGGCATAGACAGCCACTTACTCTAAAAATAATTTACCTCATGGTCTACAGATACTTTGAGACCTTATCTATCTACAAAGAGCATACTGAAGAGTCTGGTCAGACTGTGCGGATGCTCAGACTGGCCAGAGTCTTTGCCTTGCCCATATTTTTTGAAATGCCACAGACAGGCTCATTTTTTTGTCACACTTAGACTGACTAAAAGATTTGAGAATTTTTTGTGGGCTATGTTGATGACAGCCCTGCGTTCAGGATGCCAAAACGCTGCAAAAAATTTTCTGATTTTACCCCGCTTTGCATGTGCATTTGAGTGCAAAGGGGTATAATTGGAAAACTGTTTTGCACTGTTTTTGTCACCCTGAATGCAGGGCTGGTCAATATTCTTGAAGGAGATCATCAATATTTTACGCCCAACAACAAAATTTATTTTGAGCAGGTTTCGTCAGTAATTTTGATTAACAAAATGTCCTACATGCCTTTTTATCCCCCGCCAAAAACGGCGAAGGGATAAAGTAATGGTCTCCGTCCATCATTCTGTCAATCTGTCATTCCGAGGTTCCATCACTAATCTTGTCCAGAGCATATCTCTTAAAGTATAATAGCTATCAACTTGAAACTTTATGGGTGGATAGATCTCATGGAGAAGAAGTGCAGTGCACAAGAACTACAACTCTTGCTTGCATAATTTTGGAGTTATTGCCCTTTATTATTTTTAGCACTTAGATTATGTCTATTTTCAGCACTTAAATTTTGTTCTGAGCATATCTCCTAAAGTATAATAGCTATCGACTTGAAACTTTATGGGTTGATAGATCTCATGGAGCAGAAGTGCAGTGCACAAGAATTACAACTCTTGCTTGCATAATTTTGGAGTTATTGCCCTTTGTTATGTTAAAGACTAAGATATTGTAGGGGGTCAATCTTTTCAAGTACAAAAGAACCCTTAATCTATTTGGCTTCAGTTTACAATCAAGCTTTCACAGTGGGGGGATGGCCATGTCTGACATGGCTCTTGTTCAGCAGAATATTTGATACAAACTTATTTGAATAACTTACTTAGATATTAATTCAATATATTGACTGGTTTCTCTAAAAATTATTGAATATAAAATATTGTAAAAAATATTGATCATGTTTGCCTAGGCTTTTTATTCAGGAATAAAAATCTAAAAGAAAACATAAAAATGTGTTGAGATTTTTATCCTCATAGCTCTTTGACTAAAATACAGCCAAGAAGGTTTTGTTATGCATAGGTTCACTTAACATGTTAATAGGAATTTGATACCTGGAAGGTATCATACACAAAGAATTAAAAGACAACTTAGCGCATTTCTCCTAATAAACGCTCCCAGGAGCTATACATAACATGGTCAGGAAGTGTTTATTTAGTATGCATTTTCTGAATAAACAAATCATTAAAATTATGTCTTTTAGGACCTTTTCCCTTTAATTTCAGGTAAATTTCCTTTAGACAATCATATAAATGAAGTCTCAACTAGTTCATTAATTTAAGGCATTTGAAGTGGGTTTTCAATTTAAAAAGTGTGGGGATGCTACTATTAGGGAGGGGGCTATTATTAGAGGAAATACGGTAGGTTTACTTAACATGCTAACAGCCTGGTAGGCATTATATACAAATAATTCTGAAAAAGTTATCTTCATTATCATTACAGAATGAGATCCAGAGTAATCCTACCAAGTTCCAGAAGGATCTCCATGACCTTCAAGATGAAGCTAACCTTGATCATCAGCTGAAGTCACTTGGTAATAAACGTCGCCTGCCAAGAGTTGGGGACTTTGAGTTACAGTGTCAGAAATGCAGCAAATTTATTTGTATGTCCCAAGATATAAAAAGAATAAGGGAAGCCCATCATGTGATCGTAGATGAATCGTTAATAGAGCGAGTCGACTTCATGAAAAATGAGAGGGAAGAGCCAGCAGTCGAGACGAATCAACCAATCGGTAAATTGAGCTGTAAAGGATGTGGAGAAAATCTTGGAGTTATAGTCATCCATAGGAATTTGGAATTCCCTGTTCCAAAAATAGAAAAATTCCTGATTGTTGACAATAATGGTCGTCAGTGTACTGGAAAAAAGTGGAAAGATGTACCAATAGTTGTGTCTGATTTGTCTAATACTGATTTCAAAAACATTATTGCATCGCGCGAACAAAATGGTGCTTTACATCAATAATTCAAGATCCTTGTGTTGTATTCTGTAAAGTTTTAAATTATGTGACAAGTTATTGTAATTGTTTATTTATAGCTGCTATTTATTCTGTTAACATATTTTGAATGACTAATTTCACATGGACTTATTCTGATTTTGTTAAGCTTGCTTGCTATGAGTGAGACAGTTGTTATTCAATGTGCATCAGTGTGTTGGTGTGTTGTTCCTTCCAAAATTGTCAGGACCTTTATGCCTATATTTATGGATGGATTTCAAGTAATTTTGAAATCCATCCATTAACCCTTTGCTGTTTAATCCCTGCTTTTTACGTGCCTGTGATTTTATGATTGAGAAAACAGTGTGAAAAAGAAGAAATTGCTTCTGACAAGCAATTTCTTCTTTTTCCACACTATTTCCTTACCTACTGAATGGTTATTTTTCAAATTAAATCCACTTTAAATTTTCGTCTGCAAAGCCTTTGTATTTGGACAGGTCCTAAATTTTGTAAAACAGGAAAGGGTTAATATAGGTGTAAAGGTCTTGGTACTATTATATTGCATCATGAGTAGACATTCCATTTTTTTTAAAAAAAAATGGATAGATCCAAGGTCAAGGTCATAGCTCAAGGTCAAATACTATTTTGCCGGCTGGAATGCAGTTGTCCTTGGATAACCACCTAGTTTCAACTTAATATTGCACTTGAATAAGCTTAAGTTACATTGTTTTGATTGTCCACTGGCGATTTGCTTTTGTGGTAGAATGCAAGTCCAAATACAAAATGTGATAAATCTCTTAATTAAGGTATGATCAAAGGATAGCGAATGGGTTACAGTTACAGTAAAACTTGTGTTGAGCAACTACTAAGGGGACCACCAAAAAGCAGTTGCTCAACACAATATATTACCAAAATAAGACATGTTGTTTTGATAGCATATATTGATTGTCTTTCTGAATCCTGTGATGTTCGAAATCATCAGAGTTGTCTCATTGAGACAATCCTAATTGGTTTGAACAACATAAGATTCAATCATTAAAACAAAAATCACGAAAAAACTTTTTTCGGAGGTTTTGATTAAGATAGAGGGACTTTTTCATGATGAAGTGGTTGCTCAATCAATATTGACTGTACACCTTTTGTTGATCTTTGAAATTTATGAAAATGAACCCGCTTGATGTGAGCAAGACATAGTCACTATAACTAGTCAGTGTGTATATTATAAAATTTTAGTCTGTCTGTTATAATTTATGTGGAGCATAACTCCTACATTATGGATGGATTATGAAATAATTTCACATATTTATTCACAATAGTGATTAGATGTGCCTTTAAAAGATATGTTGTCTGCATCTCAAGGTCATACTAAAGGTCAACTTAAAATTTCAGTTCAAATTTCATAACTTCTACATTTATGGGTGGGTTTTGATATTCAATGGTGCAGATGTTTCCCTGAAGTTGTAGAATAATGGCTTCAGGTTAATTGTCAATGTCACATTTCAAGGGCAGACATTTGAGGGATCAACAAGTGTTATTGCTGGACAACCAGGAAATAGAATATGAAAACAAGCAATTTGATTTGAATGTGTGTATTTCTGTTTTTTTAGCTCAAAACAAGCAATTTGATTTAAATGTGTGTATTTCTGTCTATTAGCTCACCTGAGCACATGGTGCTCAAGGTGAGCTTTTGTGATCATTGAATGTCCGTCGTCTGTGGTGCTTCGTGCTTCATTTGTCGTACGGCGTCAACAATTTACACTCTGGAGGCCACAAATATGGTCCAATCTCCATGAAACTTGGTCAGAATGTTGGTCAGGTCACAAGGATGAACCCTATTGAAAATGGGAAGGATCCATGCAAAATCAAGGGAAAAGGAGCCTTATTGACAATTTTCTTGTGTACACTTTAGGCACAAATATGGTCCAATCTTCATGAAACTTGGTCAGAATGTAGGCCAGGTCACAAGGATGAACCCTAAGGATCCATGCCGTATCACAGGAAAAGGGGCCTTATTGAAAAATTTCTTGTTACCACTCTAGAGGCCACAAATATGGCCCAATCATCATGAAACTTGGTCAGAATGTTGGCCCGTTTACAGGGATGAACCCATTCAAAATGGGAAGGATCCATGCCGTTTCAAGGGAAAAGGGTTCTTATTGATAATTTTCTTGTTTAAGCCCTAGAGGCCACAAATATGGCCTAATCTCCATCAGAGTTCCCACGCGTCAGGGAAAAGTCAGGGAAAAATGGATTTTTGAAAAAGTCAGGGAAATGTCAGGGAATTTTGTTGAGTGTCAGAGAAATTTGAAAATTAAAACAAAAGTCAGGGAAATGTCAGGGAATTTTCAAAAGACTGTCAGGGAATTTTTCATTTGAGTAGTATTCAAAGCAAAGTCAGCCTTCTTTAGGTTTAAAAAATGATAAAAGCTAGAGTAATTTGTCCTTTGGCTTTTTGGTCTATCATTGTTTCTGTGAAAGATCCAATTTTGAAATTCAATGAATTAAGTTTCAGAGTATCAATTGATTAAATACTTCAATTTTTACAGCAAATCAGTCACATTGTGTCAACAGTATAAAAGTTGCTTGTCACATTTCCCAAACTGCTAGTGTTGCAATTTATTAGGTACCATTATAGCTTCAGACTGTACCATTAAAATTGAAAAGTCTGATAGGAGCTTATTAGAAACTTTCTGTTTCTTCACCTTTGAATTGCTTAAATGATGTTACTTTGACATGCCTTATGTCAATAAATGATTATATTCTGTATGAAACCCCATTTGGTTGTAAGCAATCACTATACGATAGACCTTTATCTTACTTTTTATTTTGGTAATTACCTCATACAGATAAAATTCATACCTCATACAGAACTCAATCAGGTTAAAGGCTTTTGCTTTTGATATTGATATATGGTGACCCTTGCATTACGCCTTCTTCAAAGAATTTTCTTTTGAATAGGCGATAATCATGTATCATTATTATCATTTAGTAAAGAAAACTTGGATAAGTATCATACACATTTCCTTTTTGCCAAACAAAGGGACCTTGACCTTTGATTTACTGAGAAAAAAAGTTTTTCCTACAGTGCATCTACCATGACTTGAATGTGTTCCATTTACATACTTACTAAGTTTAAGTCTGTCAGTTTTAGCTCCACTGGCCGAAGGCCAGCAAGCTATTGTCATGGCAGAGTGTCCGTCATGCGTCCGTGCATGCGTCCGTCCCTCCATGCGTAAACTTTTTCTTTAAACATCTTCTCCCAAACCAATGGGCAGATTTTATCAAAATTTGGTAGAAATGATCCTTGGGTGACCCTTTACTTAAATTGTTCAAGAAATTTTGATTGGCCCATAATTATGGAGGTGGCAGGGCAGGGCTTATTTTGAGCCCGAAATCTTTGAACAGCATCTCCTCCTGAACCGCTGGACCGATTTCAATGAAACTTTAACAGAATGTTCCTTGTTTGACTCTATACTTAAATTATTCAAGAAATTTTGATTGGTTGTTTAATACGGGCATGGCAGGGCGGGGCCTATTTTGACCCTGAAATTTTCGAATGACATTTTCTCCTGAACCACTTGGCTGATTTCAATGAAACTTTACCAGAGTGTTCCTTGAGTGTCTCTTTTCAAAAATTATTTGCTAAATTTTGATTGGCCCATGAATTTGGGTGTGGCAGGGTGGGGCTTATTTTGAGGCCAAAATCTTTGAACCATATCTCCTCCGGAACCACTTAGCCAATTTCAATGAAACTTTACCAGAATGTTTCTTGGGTGACTATTTACTTAAATTGTTCAAGAAATTTTGATTGGTCCATAAATATGGGCGTGGCAGGCGATGCCTATTTTGAGCCCGAAATCTTTGAACGACATCTCCTTCTGAACCTTATGTTTTAATAAGATGGGTAAAGGGTTGCAGGTTCATTGTGATTGCGTTTTTTGGTGCAATATGGACCAGAACCAGTTAATCATTATCAAATAGGTCTTAGGAGATTTTGGAGTGTTAATGTATTCATTTAAAGAAAGCTTTATTTAATGAAAGTCTATAGATTTTAAAGCCAGTGGAGCGATACAGGCCCTCTTGGGCCTCTTGTCATGACATTGCCCTTAAATTAAGACTTTGGCTTAAACAAAATACAGATTCCTGCTTCTTAAACTAATTACATGTATGTGTTGTACAAACCTAACACCCCAAGGGTTTCTAGGTAGTTTGGAAAGAATGTCTAGCTCTTATTGGGTCTTGTTTTTGAGAATGTGTTGCCTCACACAGTTTGTAGTATTTGGGACCGCAAATCTTTGGGTTAGAATTTTTAAGATGCCAGCATTCTTCTGACAAGCATGTCTCACAAATTCGTGAATAATAACCTATGTTTGATGTGTATCTTGAAGTTTCTATTATGACTTTGTATTTGAAATGGAGGGATAAATATGACAAACCCATGGTAATTTTTTGAGACCTCAATGCTATATCTGAATAAGTTTAGAAAGTTGCTCCTAAACTTTAAAAAAAAAAAATTGAAGAAAAATGATGAATTTAAACTTACCTGCTGTAGAATGCTCAATATGGGGAGGAAAAAAGGAGTAGTCCTAGTGGTAATGATAGGTCTTGTACAAAATTATTTATTATGGGGGAAACATGCTATTAAAAACATTGAAAAAATGTCAGGGAAAAGTCAGGGAATTTCAAAACTGTTTGAGCGTGGGAACCCTGTCTATGAAACTTGGTCAGAATGTTGGTCATGTCAAAAGGATGAACCCTATTAAAATTGGGAGGGATCCATGCCATATCACAGGAAAAGGGGTCTTACTGATAATTTTCTTGTTTACCCTCTAGAGGCCACAAATATGGTCCATTCTTAATGAAACTTGGTCAATATGTTGGCCAGGCCACAAGGATTAACCCCATTATACATGGGATGGATCCATGCCATATCAACGGAAAAGGGGTCTAAATGATTATTCTCATGTTACACTTTAGAGGCCAGCCATCTTTTTGGTCCAAACTTCATGAAACTTGGTTTTATATTAACATCTTTATGACATCTGCCTATTTAATTGATGTGACTTCCCAGGGGTCAAAAAGACTCAGATGAGCGATCTAGGACCATCATGGTCCTCTTGTTTATTGTCGCTACTGTAGCACATGCCCATATGAGTGATGCCCCCAGAAGACAGTTGTTACAGGGGATAGTGCAAGGATACATGATGAAACTACTGCTGAGATCCGCCATGGTTCTTTAACGTGCTCGGTGTAAAGCACCGTCCCTTGGGGCCTTGGTTTAACATCTCATCTGAAAGATGATTTGTTTTTGTAAGTGGGTCAGCCCTAGAATTGAACCCATGCCGTTAAACTTCAATGGTTTTGAAGTCTGGTGCTCTTCCAACTGAGCTAATTGGGCTGACTTTGATTTGAATTCAAATAAAAAGGGTTTAAGTACAGCTTTATTAACCCATTCCTTCACAATTTGGATTTTGAGTGCCCTGTTACAAGCAATTTCTTAATTGACCCCAATCTTATCTTTTTGAAAGTGCTTTTTTTTTTTTAAAAAAATTATGAACTCAGAATTTTTGTTTGCAACATTAAAATTGAGCAAGTTTAAAATTATCTTGTCAGGAAATGATCGAAAGGAAGTATAAACCTGATAATAGCAACTCACTGCGTAAATGCATTGTCCTTTTGCACAAATTACAGTAAAACTTGAGTCAAGCGACCACTGAAGGGGCCAACAAAAAGCAGTTGTTTATGGAAATAGTCACTTAATACAAAATATTATAATAAATGTGACAGTTTGTTTTGATTGCATTTATAGATTGTCGGTCAAGTCGTGCTGAATCCAATGATGTTCAAACCCATTAGAATTCTCTCAATAAGATGATTCTAATGGGTTCCAACAATGTAAGATTAAAAATAACCAATTTTTGTTAAGAAAGTCCTCTTTTTAAAAAAAATGCTTACAGTGAAGATACTTTTTATAGTGGTTGCTTAATAAAATTGGTCGCTGAAAAGACGTGGTCGCTTGAGCAATATCCACTGTACATGTCTAGATTTAAAGAACAAATAGCTCCTTTAAATAGCAACTTCTAGTTAATAACTATACTTTAAAGAGTGGTAGAGTTATGAGTGCAAATTCAGCTTTTATTGTTCATGAAATGAGTTGTTTTTTCATCCTGCATGTAAAATAAACAATTCTTATTATTTCCTGGTGCAAAAATAAGACAAATATGAAAAGTTTAGGATGGATTCTCTTAGCAGACATAATTTTGCACATGAAACCATGACTTTATTGGTTTGCTTTCCCACACTTTGGTGATGTTAAGTTATGTGGAATCATGTGGGCCTTAATCTTTTGATAATTTCACTGGTTTTGCAGTGAAATTATCATTTGATAGTCATCCTAAAAATTTCAATAACATCCAAAAGGCATCAATATTTTCTTAAGTCAATTCCATGACCGATTACATCAGAGGGTATGATAAGGGGAACACATGTTTATTACCCTGATTACTGATTGAAATTTTGTACACTTGAAAGACAGAAAATTAATGTTCTAAATTTCTTACAGGATTAAAATTAATCCTACTACCGTTATTAGTTTAAATGAGGCATAGTGACAAGCAAACATTGCAAACCGTGATCAAGTGCTCCTTAACTTGTCATACTAAATTACAAACCTTAGCAAAATTACAGTTAAAACAAAGCACTGAAAGCACTAGAAACCAAGAGTATAGGACAATCTTTCTTTTTTAAATTAATTTTGTACAAAACTCTGCCTTGATAGGGGACAAGCAGATGATATAAACTAAGATCAGACTGCATATGTCATGTACTAGAATATTCCGGGTTCAGCATGACATGGGTTAAGAAGCAGTTGGATCTGGATCAACAATGTTTGTTTGGACCTATCTGTCCAAATTATTGCCTTGATTTTATTTAACCTTATGATATGAGCCTGTGCATGCCATTTCCAACAATTTTAAGTGTTTGTGAGGTGCAAACATTGAGAGGCATAGACAGCAACAAACTAAATATAAATATACCTGACGGTCTAAATATACTTTGAGACATTTTCTTTCTACTTAGTGCATAGTGAAGACTCTGGTCAGAGTCTTTTCCTTAGTGCATATTTGATTTTGTTGGAAATCTCACGCACAGGCTCATATATACTTTGTTTCCAAATGAATTCATTATGAACTTGCAGTTAGAAGAGTTCCATTTATGTTCAGCTTCAAAATTCTGTTAATGATTGAAACAATAAAGAAAATAAATGATTGAATTTTCTTTTTTCATTCTCCCCTGAAAAAATTAACCCTTTACCACATTTTAATATGCAAAAGAAAGTGAGATTTAGAAAACATTTTGGAAACAGAAGAAACTGCTTGTTACAAGCATTTTCTCCTTGTAATGCTCAACTGTTTTGGAACAAAAAGTCCAGCTATTATCATGTACTTAGTGCTTTTGATGTAGGCGATGGTGTGAGCTTGACAAATTGTAACCTCAGTCATATCTCTATTGTAATTGAAAATATCATGGTTAGCTATTGTGATCACTCACCACCTGTCTTCCTTCCATCCGTTTGTCTGTTTGTCTGTCTGTCCATCTGTCTTTCAACATTTTCTTTAAACATCTTCTTCTAAACCACTTTGCCAATCAAGCTTAGCAGGGATGTTCCTTGCACAAAGCTCTACTAAAGTTGTTTAAAAAAAATTGATTCCATCAAAAACTCGGATTGCCATGGTAACAGAAAGGGTGGAAATTGCTGAAAATTTTAGAAAAAATTCTCCTCCTAAACTATTAGGCCAATCAATCTGAAACTTGGTAGGGATGTTCTGAGGTTGTAGGTCTAGTAACGTTGATAAAAGAATTCAATTCCATCAATAACTCAAGTTGCCATTGTAACAGAAAGGTTTAAAATTTACGAAAATTTAGGACAAAATTGAGTCCCTTTTTTTCAATACCACCCTTGATGTACATCAAACAATCTCTGTTATATATAACATGGTTGACAAGTTATGAGTTGTCTTACTCAGGTAAGCGATATAGGACCATCATGGTCTTCTTGTTTTTAAAAGATTTTTGAGGGGTCAGTGGAAACTAGTGTAATTGCCTCTATAAATATATGGGTAATTAAAATAGCACAATAGATCTTACAAAAGTGTTGCACAGACACCTTCATTTGCTTGGTCTTGGCATTTGAGCCAGTGTGTGAATAAGCTATTGGTATGATGCTTTGATCATTCATCAACAATATTTTAGGAAAGAAGATTTTTTTGTTTTATTCACTTGTGTAATCTGTGTAGTGGTAGTTATACCGTTGATTGTCCAAGCTTACATGAAATTTCAAGCACAGACTCCCTCACAAGAGCAAGTGACAAGGTTGTAGCTCCCATTACGCACATTACGCAATTGCGTACTACAAATTAATCCTCTTTCGAAAAATGTTGTTGATGAAAGATCATAACATAGCTACAGCTAATTCAAGCTGTAGTTCCGATGTTTTGATTATTCACCAATGCTCACTTCATAAAAAGGGAATAGACAAAAGGAATTCTTCTTATGTCGCAGTCCACATATCTCCTTTATCCTACATATGCATTGGTTGTCGCCTTCTGAGTGCGTATAAATTTCAAAGCCCTAGATATGCCTATTATGACTGACACTACTATCACGGTGGATGACTCATTTTTAGCAATGCTGAGTTGTGAGAGAGGCAATGGCTTTTAAAAACTGCTACCCACTTTTACAGCTTGGTGGACTAGGGCCCGGTCTGTAAAGTGTCCTGCATACACTACCTGCCTCCAGTGGGGCTTGAACCTGCAACCAGCAGATTGCAAGTCAGACATGCTTACCACTTGGCCAACCCGCCAGACATTTTCTTTAATAATAGTTAGACCAGGAGCTATCCTTATATTTTTTGTATCATGATGGATCATAAATATAATTCATATGGACAATTTAAATCATAAAACTATTTGATTTACATGCTTTAATCAATTCAAAGCAGAAAAAGAGATTGGTTTAATGGATTAGTTATTAAGATTAGCAAATCATACTTCATGCAGACTCAAAATTATGAGGTACAGGATTTGATCCCTCCATGGTTGCAGCAAGTATCATTTTCCATGTCTGACTTTCACCCGTTCACCCTTGTTATACTGAAGAAAAAAAATCTTGGCAAAATCTTATCAAAATCAGTGTTGACAGTGCTGGATTCAGTTACTGTGAGTCAATATCTGAATCTGACAGTATAAACTAAGATCTGACTATTCCATGGGTGTTGGGCAATCTCTCTTTTTAAAAATTAATTTTGTGAACAATTCTGCCTTGAAAGGAGTAAAAGGTGGTGAAGACTAAGATCAGGCTGCACATATGTGCAGACTGATCAACTGTCTATAACTCTTGCCAAAGCAGGAAAATTCAAGGTTCAGCATGACAAGGGTTAAATTATGTTACAAGTGCTGTTAATAAAACAGCAGGCAGCTTGATCTACCTTATAATCTAAATCCTTCAGTTAGGCTGAATTGAGATTTAGTTTTTAACAAAATAGTCATTTTTTTGCTTTACTGGCCAAAGGCCAGCAAGCTCTTGTTAGGGTGGTTAAAGTTTGTCATGTGTCCATCCATCTGTGTGTCTGTGAGTAAACTTTTTTTAAAACATCTTCTCCTCTGAGAACAATGGGCATATTTTAATGAAACTTGGTTGAAATGTTCCTTATGTGACACTCTTCTTTGATTGCCAAAGAAATTTTGATCGACCCCCAAATATGGGCGTGGCAGGACAGGGCATTTCTCACTTTAAATAATTCAAAATCTGCTCCTCCAAAACCATTGGTGTGATTTCAATGAAACTTCACATGTATGTTCTTTTGGTGACTCTTTACTAGACACTGAGACTCCTTCCCCTTCTTGGAAAATGAATAAAAATTTGTTATTAGATATGGAAATTAAAATATTATATGATCATTTGTCATTGAGTATGCAAAAGTTCATAAATACAGCTTTGTTTAAGCTTTGTTTGAGCTGTAGTTATGACATTTTACTTGACCATTGAGTAATAATGTTTGAATGAAATAAAGAAATTACATTTTTGGTAAGAACTCAGTAGTGGAAAATTTTAAATTGTTCTTGAGTGGAAAGCAAGGGACTAACCAGGTTTTTTTTTTTTTTTTTTTGTCTTTTTCATTTGATTATATACCAGTACTAAGTTTACCAAACTAAAAGAACAAAAGCAATAGGAACAAAACATCTGTGGATCAAATAAGTACTGGGTGAAATGAACGAATTATGGACGTTTCGTACCATAACCATTTCGTACCAGACGTTTCGTACCATAGGCAAAGACGTTTCGTACCATAGGCGAAGACGTTTCATACCATAGGCGAAAACGTTTCGTACCATAGGAAAAGTCGTTATGTAACATAAAATTACCATTTCATGTGTTGGTTTGGGATGACAGAAAAAAGTCAAAATTTATTAAATAATATTCTGTTGATATTTTATCAATTTATAAAAAGATACATGATACATACTACTCTAAAGTATAGAATATACAAAACAAATACATATACACAAAAAAGTGGAAGGATGATGAAAATATTTTTCTATTCATTTCTTTTTATTTTTCTTATTGTTGCAGCTTGAATTTTGAAAGGCGCCTGAATTTCGTAAACTTGTTAGCATCTATACCCGAAAAATCATAAGTTACGAAACAAAACGTCGTAACTAGAACTTAATCTTATTGGAAATGATTTTTTCAATTGCAAAAATTGCTATAGTTATCTTAAAAATCTAAATTTATATATTCTTAATATATAGATAGTTCGAATTGATGATCTTTTTTCCTGGTTATGTATTAACTACTTGACGACGTGCTGCAATTGCTTCAGAACATTGAATATAAAATTCATCATTCTCTTGTAGTCTCAAAAAACGTATCACCAATCTTATACACTCTCAAAAGCATGTTGTTATTTAATCAATTAACCAACAAGGCTTATTGCTAATCAGTTGACAATTAACAAACACCAAACAATTCATTGTCCGCAAATTGTTATTACCAATCTTTTAGAAAACAAGAGTCAAACAAAATACTAGCCAATCAACCTATTCACAATTTTGCCTACTCCTTTCAGTAGTATAATAGCTCACAGCACAAGCAAATGCCTCTTTTCGTGCAATTTCACATGGAAAAAGTTCAGTTATTTAAGAAATAAACATTTTGAAAATCAATTAGTTTATATTTCAATTTTGGTACGAAATGGTCAATGTTTGGTACGAAACGTCTTCGCCTATGGTACGAAATGGTCATCGTATGGTACGAAATGGCAATATATTTTATGGTACGAAATGGTTATGGTACGAAACGTCTGCATACCAAATGAACACTACAACAACAACAAATATATATTGCGGGAGATTACTCAACCAATGGCATCTAAATTGAAAGTAGAATTCCTGGAAAACCCCGTAAAAGTGGAGGGAGAATTTAATATTTTACAATGCCCCGTGTAGAAGTTATTAGCAGTGATGAGGAGGAATCAATATGGCAGCACAAATCTCAAGCGAAGCGGAGAAAAATGTCACAGGTACAGTAGAAATGGGAACAGCTTTGCCCACTCCCCCATTCTCAGTCTTATCTTAGTCCAAACATTTTGAAGCCTATAAATTGTATCATTTATCAGGTAGCATCTACTATTCTGGCATTTTACTTTTTACTGTCATCATTGCTTTTTTGCGGACATCCAGGAATAAAGTCAAAGTGTTAAATTACATCCTAACCAACTTTCTTACTTTTCTAGAAAATATCAAAAAGTCATTTGACGACGGAAATCTAGTAGATTTTGTATACCTCGACTTAAGGCTTGGATATAGTGCCTCACCAACGACTTCTACAAAATGTCAGAGCTTGATACAGGGTAATGAATTGCGTTATGATAGTTTATGCTGCATTAAGCAAAAGGATGTGTGGCAGGTTACCAGGCAAATTGGCCAATCGAATAACTCGGCCTGGTCAATAGTAACTCTAAATATAGTGTGAAATATGCATGAATTTTGTACAAATGATGCAGTTTTACCTTCCTTTGTTTATCTTTATTATTTTGAAAATTTTAGTATTTTCTGTTTTTGATAGTATAATATCTATTCAGTGTTTGACTATTTTTGTGCAATTCTTTTAACTGATTTTTAAAAATTTAATTTAACTCTTTTTAAGGCCAATTATATGTAAATTTCCTCACAATTGAATGAAAATTGACCTAGGGTTATTTGTAGTAATCATACTTAATGAATAATCAATAAGATAATGTTTTTTGGCATAAAATGATTTTTGGCCTGGTAATATACTCCAACTCCTTATTTTCGCAGCAACTGAATTTTCGCGTAACACTTGCTTTGCTGGTTGTGAATTGATGCACATTTTGTGAACAAACCCTACACATATCTACCAAATTAAAAAGATCAACAATGTATTGAATTTTTAATAATTAGAAAATAACTGACAAATAATTAATAAAAATATCAAGGCCTTCAAAATCGACATCATGTTCCATCATTCAGCCTCCCCCTTTCCAAATAACCTCCCTTTTCTTGATTTAAAATTGAAAACACAATGCAACTTTGACCAATGCATGGTGCATAGACACCAAGGAATTAGAAAGAATATGAAAATCATATGTTTGGACCTTAATAAATTCTTTCAAGAAAGATTTTGTCAACTACTGTGGAAATATGACGTTTTGACTCCATATGGTGGTCAACATCCAGAAGCATTTTCAGCTAATATTTTTCTAGCAAGACCCTTAATATTTTGCTGATTGGCAGATTAAGGAATATGCTTGTAATGCATATTATTTTTGTGCTTGATTTGATTTTTATTTGAAGCCCAATTATAATTGACTTGTTTGTACTGTGAAAATACGAAGAGTCATGATACGAGTTATAAATGGGCCGAGTTGACCGGTCACCTTGTGGCACAGGTCAGCACATTGTTAAATTAGGTGTGTGTTTATTGTGAATCTGTTAAGAGACTGTCGAGAAAAAAAAAAACCTTATTGCTATTGCATTGTGTAAAGCTGTTTATAGCTACTATAAATAGAATCTCCAGCCTGATCCCTCGATAAAAGTTACACTTCAATGAAGATAGCCTACATTTAATGTGTATGAATATTCAAGGGCAATAGTGTTGAAGTGATATCTATACACTGTGTGGATGGAATCAGATTTCACTTTTCACAAGATAGAGCCCAGTATAAAAATCAGTTTTAATTGCTGAATTATGTGTCGCTCCCAGTGGTTTTGCCAGGGTCTGTACAAAAGCACACAAAAAATAGTGTTTATGGTTATGTTAAGATTGGCATACTGACATCCTGTTCAAATGTTCTTTTACCATTGGCTTATATTGGAGTCAAACCCCAGATAGGGAGAAGTTGGAAAGCCTTGTTCAACTTGAAATGTCTTGGATAAAGCTCTCATTGCTTAATGTTAATTTCTGTTCCTATCAGTACTTCACACTATCATTCGCATAATGTATACACAACATTTGCCTCTGGAACTCTAAGCTTTGGCTGGCAGTCAAAACTAAGATCAGCCCACACAGATATGCAGGCTGATCTTAGCCTACACTGCT
Source organism: Fragum whitleyi (assembly GCA_948146395.1). Taxonomy (NCBI): domain Eukaryota; kingdom Metazoa; phylum Mollusca; class Bivalvia; order Cardiida; family Cardiidae; genus Fragum; species Fragum whitleyi. The sequence continues at coordinate 29,788,074 of OX411555.1, forward strand.
GACCTCCTGTGCTATAATCGTGGAAAAACTTAAGCTAAAGTGGCCAAATGTCATGTTATTTTGGCAATTTGTTAAATCAAAACTTAAAATTAGGTAGATGAGGGTTAGCACTGAGTCTCTGGAAAATTACCTGAGGTGTGATTCTTAGATTAAGATTGTTATAAATCTCATTAAGATTTTCAAGATGTAGCGTTTTTTAGATTAATATTTTTAAGCGGCTTAATAAGAATCTTAAGATATCTTAATGAGGAAACGAAGATGCTTTTGCATTGGCTTAAAACGAGTAGCCAGGGTTTAAGTACGTAATCAACAAAATGGGGTCCCAAGGACTCAATAGTCATGCTCACAGGGGTCCTTGCTAATGGTTTGGGAGTCCCTGTGTTTTAGCTATCCTCATGTTTTTGTGAAAACACTAAACCATTCCCTGCATTAAGCTACACAATGTATTGGATAGATATTTACCACTGAGATCAAATTGGGAAAAGATTTGAAGACTGTTTAAAAAAGTCTTCAATTCTTTTTTGAAGGTTGTCCCAAGAGGGTCCCAGGGACTCACATATGACAGTTTTAAGAGTCCTAGCTACTTATATGGGGGTCTCAGACTCGCAAAACCTGCGTCCCTTAAAACCCTGAGTAGCCTTGACGACGTCTAATGTTTTTACTCAAAATATTGAAAATTGTTTCTTATGACATCTTAAAAATCTTACTTAGTGGGATTTTCCATCTTGCTCTGAAAAAGGCACCTCTGTTATCCTGATACTGATTTTCTCCAATCTTCCTATTGCCAAATTTGAAACCCTTGCTATTCAGCTTTTGGAAAAGTCAAATTTTACAGTCAATTGAAAATTTTTAACCCTCATTAACCCTTATCCATTGCTATTCATGAAATATTGCTTCTATATAAAAAACTACCAGACAATAAAGACCAAAATCAGCCTGCACAGAGATGCAGGCTGATCTTAGCCTATTGCCTGCTTTTAATATTATTATTAAGAGAAAAAGCTGAGCCAGACAAAAAAAATGGTAATTTGTTTAAAACACAGTCCAAGAGTTAATTCTGATGTTAAATAGTAAAGGAGCTTGGTGTGACATTTGCAACAAGTTCATGTGTGCATAATGATCATACCATATGATGCAACCTAGACAGCCACGCATGCAAAAGGTATATTTGATGACCGCTTGTAGAAGGCCTGAAAGGTGATCTATCTATGGAATGTAAAACAAAGACTCTGGATGCACAGGCAGGCCAGATTTTTTGTATGCTCACATGTGAAAAAGTTCGAAACATCTCAAACAGACTCGAATAATATTGAAGCATTTCCTAATAGCAGAATGAATGAATTATCTTTGCTATGCCTTTTTCTTTCATTTCAGAGCTCACATTCAAGCACTTCAACCAAAGTAGGCACAAAGGTCAACAAGAAGGAAAGAGATAGAACAATTAATCCAAAAAATACATTTTACTCTCAGGGCATCAAAACCTTACTTACCAACTCCGCATCAAGTGTTGTCAAAGAAGAAGGTCCAACTACAAGCACAGATTTTAAGCCAACCAAAGTCTACTCACAGATAATTCAAAATGTATCCGTCATGAAGCGTAGAGAGAGTTCTTGTACTCAAGTAAAAGATGAACCTGATGTTGTAATACCTCATAAACAGAGAAGAAAGTCTAAGTCAAGATCAACAAAGAGAAAATCCATTGATAAGAAAGCGGTGCCTGCCACCCCTGATGATAAAAAGTGGAGTGGTCGCTGTCGTAATTGTCAGTTTCCATTCTCAGCACTCAGTAAAATAGACACACCAAGTTGGCATTTGAAGGATTGCCTTGATGTTTCATATAATAGCACTGATCGTAAGTTTATATTTAGGAAATAATATTATATTATATAGCTGGGTTTTTGTTGAGCCTGCTTTCAGTGAAGAAGATGTAACTTTTGACACTATGACATGTTCGGTTTGCTTGCGTTTATCGGCTAGTTTGTCCGTCTGAATTTTCCCTGACCATTACTTGTACTTTAATTGATAGATTTTAAAATACTTACGCACAATTATACTCCCTCATGAGTAGATGTACCATTCTAAAGTATTTTTATGCCCTCCCATTGAAAGATCGGGGCATATTGTTTTACTGTTGCCCTTCTCTCTGTCTGTCTGTAAAACTTAACTAAAAAACTTAACATTGCCAATATTTTCAAGGCTATTTAAGATACAATGCTTATATTTGTAATGATGATAGATTTTAATGATACGCATCTGCTGGTACCAAGGTCAAGGTCATGTGATAAGGTCAAGATCAAATTTTTAAAAAAAATGCCATTTTCACATCTTGTTCAGATACATGTAGTGCAAAGGTTAAGGTCACAGCTCATGATCAAGCGTTATTTTGCAGGCATCAAATAATTGTGAAAAATACCTGGTTGGAAGTACAGGAATTTGCAGACATGAACTGTAATTTTCTGATAAAATCTAAATGTTACCTATGGTATGTAAAGACATGGACCAGTCTGTATATAGCCAGAATCTGATCAGTATTCAATCTTCATTTTGTAAAAACAGTCAATCTTGCTCGAGTGACCAAGTCTTTTAAGCAACCATTTTTATCATTTGACCGCTTTAAAAATCCCCTTCTTTAAATGAGAGTTTCCTGAAAAGAAGGTATTGTTGTTCGAAAAATTATTGAAAATAAATCTTGTGTTGTTAAAACTCACCAGAATCGTCTCAATGAGACGATTCTATTGAGTTATAACAACATGGGATTTTGAGAATCTCTGAAATTAAGGTATATGCATTTTCAAACAAAAAGTATGTTTCTTATTTGTTATCAAAACATGTATTAAGCGGCCATTTTCTTATGTGACCGCTTTTTTGTGGGCCCTGTAGGGGTTGCTTAGTACAAGTTTGACTGTAGCTCTGCTACTGATTTAAATTACTTCAGAATATCAGAGACTGATGTGTTTAGCTTCATGCACATATGCACATCTAAATTTGGTGGTCTGAATAATAAATCTTTTCATTACATATTTTAAGGAATATGTATCAGGGGTGGGAAATTCCCATGCCTGACTTGTCTTAGTTAGCTTTTCTACATGCGAATAAGTTTATTTTTCAAGGTTGCTTGTCTGTTAACCAAGACCTATGTGAGATAGTAGCTGGAGGCTAGGAAAGAATGTGTTGGTTGTACTGGTGAGAGAAATACCAGGAAACCATTGTTAGGTGCTCCAGCGGCCGCGATATAACTGAAATAATGTTGAAAGTGGCGTTAAACTCCATTTAATCAATTGTCTGTTAACCAGTAAATATCAAACCCCCCCTGTGTAAAGTCTGTTCAAGTACAGTAGCTATGATAATAGTAAGAAGTTAATGAGCAACCACCATTGATTCTTGTAAAATTTGGTCAGAATATTTCATTACATTTTCCAGAATGTCGATCTGGTATAAACTGTACAAGTACAATAGCCAGTCATTACAAGAAGTACCGTCATACAGCATTATCAAGATCAGAACACAAGAAGGAGAATGCAAGGCCACCTACGTCTACAGGTAACATATTTTAGATGATAAAGATCATTAGTTAAAAAATTGTTTTTCTAGGCTTAGCACCGATAATTTGATGTAGAAGCGTCTTATTTCACTGAAGTTCAGTCAGTTCTATGTCTGTCCCGTATATGTATGATTTTTTTCTACCAGTAAACAAATGATGTCATGAAATTGCCTAGTAATCATGTGTAAAATTTCACAATTTAAGAGAGTTGGTCTTCGATTTTTCATTTTTATGCCTCAAGATCGAGGCATATCGTTTTACTATTATACCTCTGTCTGTCCGTCTGTCTGCAGAACTTGACCAAAAAACTTAACATTGCCAATATTGTCAAGCTTATTCAAGAAACAAGCCTCATACTTGGCATAGTGATAGATCTCAATGATATGTATCTGCTGATACAAAAGTCAAAGTCATGTCACATGATGTGACAAGATCAAGGCCATCTGTCAAGGTCAAGTAATTCTAAAATTTAACATTGCCAATGTCTTCAATGCTATTTAAGATACAAGCCTCATATTTTGCATGGTGATAGGTCTCAATGATGTGCATCTGTTGCTACCAAAGTCAAGGTCATGTGATAAGGTCAAAGTCATCTGTCAAGGTAAAAAAACTCAAAATCTCAACAAAAAAACTTAAAATTGCCAATATCTTAAAGGCTATTGAAGAAACAAGCCTCATTTTTGGCATTTTGATGGGCCTCAATATTGTGCATCTGCAGATTTTAATGTCCTGTGACAAGGTCCTGGGCATCTATCAAGGTCAAACTTTTTAAAAACTTTAAGTTAAAACTTTTCATTTTCAGTTCATTCAAGCCTATTTTAGATACATTTCTCATAAATTGATGAAAAATCTCAGTGATGTGCATCAATAGGTATCAAGGTCATGTTAAAACATGTCAGGTCAAGGTCAACATTTTAAAAAAAATGCTGTTACTGAGGCTTTTGTGTTTCACAAACACATCTTCTACATCTTGTTTTTTGCATTGAAGAGATAGAATTTTTTTTCCGTGTTTTTGACTCATGAGAAAATATTGCTTTTGTTGTTCACCCAAGGAAATCTTAATCAATATTACACAACAATCATTTATCCTCCATTATGATTTATTTCAGGTGATGTTGAAAATGCTAAGGTAAAATTGGAGTTCAACGACAAACACAATATGCCACATACACAGCCTGCAGCTCTCAATGACATTATAAACTTGGACAGCGATTCACCAACTCATTCTGACACAGGGGGCAGCCTCTCACAAACTGAGGAGATGGCAATCATGAGAGAAAGATCTGACAAATTGAAGAGAAGAAGTGTTCTAACCCTAATGAAGCAGTCAGTGCATAAACTTAAAAGACCCCCATCTTCACAGAGTTGTATGGAAAAGGAGGAATCTGAAGCATTATCTGATAAACCAACTTCAAAGTTAGATATTGACAATGATACATTAAAAAGTAATAAACTTACTTCAACTCCATTTTCTGAAAAATTAGACGAAGACTTAAAGAAGAAAATGGATGATCTATTGCATCACTCACCAAACTGTGATGAGGACAAAGATATAAAGGTGTTCAGACAAAGAGAACTGGATTCCGAGGAGATAATTACCAAAGTGAATCCCATAGACTTAATAGATTCTGAGTCCTCAAACAGTGTACAAGATATAAACAGTATTGCAGACAACTCCCGGAGTATTCCTGATATGTTACAGGATGTTTTTGGAGAATCACAGAATGATAAGGAACATTCTGGTGATATGAGTGAGAGTGATATTGTAGAGGAGAGTGATGATGGGGAGTATAGACAAAGATCAGACTGCACATATGTGCAGTCTGATCTTAGTCTATACCAACCGAATGAAAGTGATAGTGCTGAAGATAGTCAGAGTGAAACGGATGGTGACTCTGACATCATACAAACTGGCCTTACCTCTATATCAAGATTTAAAAATAAAGTGAAATACAATAAAGATGATATAAGTAATGTCAGAAGTATGAATAATTTAAACAAGGATTCACCAATCACACGTAAAGATATGGATATGGAGATTAACATTAATAATCCGCCTAATGTGATGGAGTCAGTTGGTGAGACAGTTTTTTCAACTGATAAGAATTATTCAAAGCAAGCAGTTCAACAGTTCAGTGATGAGAGTAATTCATGTAGTAGGGATAGTGCTAAGGGTTTCTTTGCTAGAAAACTTGAGGAGAAAAAGTTAATTGATCCACAGAGAATTTTTTCAGAATTAAAATGTTCCAAGAATGCTTTTGATAAATTTGAAAAGAAAGAAAATACTGAATGTGAATGTGAAAAAAGTAATCTAGAAGACAATCAAATTCAAAAGGAACTTCAAAAGCAGTGTTTTGATGAGGAATTTCACACCACAGAAAAAATAAGTCCTAAAGGGGAGAAAGGAGAAAAGATTAGTAAGGCAGCTAAATCTTCCACAAGTGTTCAAAAATGTTTGAAGAAAAAAGGAAAAACTGTTAAAAACAGAAAGTCTTTAAAGCAAAATGCTCATACAAAGTCTGCCATCAAGAAAGAGATCAGGCTTATGGAACTAGATGGACTTGGCAAAATAACAGTTGAAAGTGCTAGTAGCGAGGAGGAAGATAGTCATGAAAGTTCTGAAAAGGCAGCAGAACCAAAATGTGATCCAGTGGATCAGACTGATCAAAAATTGTCAAAGACTATGACAGGAAACTATGTGGACAGAAACGGTCAAAATAAATTAGGTTACAATTCTAAGACTAAATCATCTGCTTCTAATCACCATTTAAGTCAAAGTTCAAGGAGCGATTCCAAATATAGAGCAAGTGGAATAGAACCTTTTATTCAAGAATCTCCAAAAGATATGAACCTCACGCCAAAATTTCAAATCAACAATGTAAGAAGTACAAGAGATGACACAGATCTGCCTGGTGGATTCTTCATAGATGATAACGATGAACCAGAAGATGGTCATGAAACAGATAACAATGATGGTTGTGGTATGAAGGCCAATTTATCTGAAGGAGAAGAAGAAGATGATGATAATGTTGTTAATGATAATGACATAGTTGATGATTACAATGATGATGCTGTTAATGATCATCAAGATTATGCTGTTAATGATCATTATGATGATGTAAACTTTACTAAAGTTAAAAATAGTAATTTAGAAAATATGAAACAAACACCATCCTCTAATGACCAAAAAGTGCCAAACTTTAATGATATTAATTTGCCAACTGTTGACTCTTATTCTGACTATGAGGACACCCAGAAAGTATTAGACAATATTGCCACAAAAGTCCAAGAAATTCAGAAGAATGCTCTAGATATACTCATGCAAACTAGTAAGGCCTTACACCACAGAAATAAAAGCAAGCTTGCCAATAGGAAGGATTCCACTGCAAGCCATACAAAACCAGGTCGAAACGTCAATGAATTTCTAATGTCAAACCGAGGTAAAGATACACAGGCAGTTACCAAACCAGATATGAAATCAAAACCACAACCTCAACTTAATACCAAAGAACCCAAGAATGAGGCAGGAACAAGCAACAACAATAACACAAGGAAATGTCCATTTTATAAGAAGATTCCTGGTAAGTCTTTACCTATATCCCAAAGCTACAGATAGAGGGGGTATTTTGGATTTTGTATTAGATTATTTCAACTTTACTGGCAAAAATCCTACATTGTAGGTACTCATTGGAATTGTCTCTGTGAGACAATTCTAATGAATACCCACAATATAGGCTTTCAATGGGAAATAAAGATTTAAGACTGACATTACCCCCTCTTATCTGTTTCTCCAGGGCTTGTGCTAGCTTTTTGAATTTGGGAGTCATTGACCCCTTGAATATGAAATTCTGGGGGTCAAAACTGGTTTTTAAAGGGGACACAAAGAACAAAATATCAAAACTCATCAGTCTGAAAAAGTAACCTGTATAACTGAATCAATATAAACAATTAAGTGTAGAGACACTTTAATGTTTATGTTTCATTTATATGGATCTTTTGTAATAGTATGAAGAATGCAATGTATGATCTATAAATTCTTTTACATTGCATTGGCCTCACCACTGGAATTTCAGTTGGTCAAAATGACCCCATGCAGGAAATTTTTGAGGGTCCAAATGGGAGTTTTGGGTGTCAAAACCCTGGTTTTAAGGGCAAACAAGAGCCGTAATCTCTGTGAAAAATCCTGCTGAATTTAGATTTTGTTTCTATCATTTTTTTTTTTTGGGGGGGGGGGGAAATTTCAACCAGTTTTGCTCAAGTTTTTTCCCACAAAGATTCAGTAGAAAGCAGACAGTGTAGACAAAAGATGCCGTCATAGCCCAGTTGATAGAGCGTTGGACTGTCAATCTTGAGGTCCCGGGTTCAATCCTTGACGGTGAGACTCATTCTTTCTGACTATTTGTCTTCCACCAATTGGTTGATGATAGTCGACCTATGTGGAATAGCAGCTGGAGGCTAGTGAGGGATGTAATTGTGGAACTGGTGTAAGAAATACCAGTAATCCATTGTTAGGTGCTCCAGCAGCCATGATATAACTGAAAAATTGTTGAAAGCCGCGTAAAACTCCATTTAAACAAACAGTGTAGACAAAAGTCAACTTCCACATCTGTGCAGACTGACCTTAACCTACAAAGTCTTCCAAAAATGTGTGTACAGCAGATATATGAGGCAAACAGCATGAGAAGGCTTAATTATCTGAAGATGATAATATGCCTCATTTTAAAACTCATTGTGGAGGAGTGTAATTATTTAAACTCTTTGTGGAGGAGTAAAATAACACATTGAATATCTTTTATTATCTCTTTATAATATGACCTACGTCGCGGGAGTGAAATAACCTCGTTGAATATTTTTGATATTACACAAGTGTTATTACACTAGTGTTATTACACTAGTGGAATAAGTATGCAAATGAGCTAAGAACGAATAGCAGCGCTTTTCTGTAACCGCTAAAAATGACGTCATAATGTGTATATTGTGACATCAGTTTTAAACGGCGTTATATGTTTCGCGGAAAATTAAAATGTTGATTTTTTAATAATTTTGACGATTTTTCGCGAAATGTAGGGTCATATTATAAATAGAATATAAAATTTGTACTCATCAAAAACCAAATTTATTAAACTCGTCATCTAGAAACAGATAAAAACTCGGTGTAGCCTCGTTTTTATCTGTTTATAGATGACTTGTTTAATAAATTCGGTATTCAATGACCACTCATTCAATATCCTCCATATATTACACAGATGTAAATTGTACACTATTTCTGCTAATATTTTGAGTTGTCAGTGCAAAACCTTAAGTGATGACAATAGTTTTTCTTTGACCCATTATTATCACAAATATTTCATCTTTTCCTTTGAATATTCCTTGAAATGATACCTTAAACAACAACAAAGATGAAGGTCACCTTTTCATGTCATTACTCTTCAATCAAAAATGCAGTTTTAGGGTTTTTTAAAGGCACCAGTTTTACACTACATGCATTTAGATAAGGCTCTGTATTTGACTGTAAAGTCTGTTCTTTAATGCCCTTCCATCAAAATAGTGACGACATATTGTCTTACCGGAGTCAATTTGCAAGTCGGTATAGGAAAACTGAAACCCCGAAAGTATCATTTTCCTGTAACTTCAACCTTAATTATTACAATGCCCATATTTGGCATTAAGGTTCCTCTCATCAATATACATCATTGAATGTCAAGGTCAAAATTATCTCACTTGGTCAAGGTGAATCACCAATGTCTTACTTCTAAAAAAACAATTGCCATTTGATTTTGGGGTTATTTTTTTCCCATGGCCATATCTTGTAGGTCCTATTTCATTAGGATCACAATTAAAAAATTGACTCAGTGATAATTCATAACATTACAGGTACAAGTTTTACAGTGGATGCATTCAGATATGGCAGTATACCAGAATGTACAGTTTACTTTCTGACCCATTTTCACTATGACCACTATGGGGGTCTCAACAAGAAATTTGCTCATCCCATTTACTGTAGCAAGGTAAGCAGTAAAACAAAAGATACATTTAATTTAAGACCTGCACAAAAACGGGGATACAAGAAATCATGTTAAACAACAAATTGAAATAGAGGGTGTACTGAAGGCCAATATTTCAATGAATACACAATGCATAGTGAGGTAAAGTGATTTCTTTACATTCAGAAAACATGCTGTATAAACATTGATTTAAGTTGGCCTGCACAATCTAACCAGCCATGAATCTTTGCACAATTCCAAGATGGTATTTTTTCCTATGTCAGTTCATTATCATAGGAAATTTCAATATAAGTTCTATTTCCAAAAAGAATAAAATTTCATTTCTTTCTTTCCTTGGAGATACTCACTTTGTTGATATCTTAACCCTTGTCATGCTGAATAAATTTTGACTAAAAATTTTCATCAAAATCAAAGGGCAAAAAGCACTGAAAGTGAAAAGTGTAGGTAATTATACCCCCCACAACGAAGTTATGGGGGGGGTATACTGGAATCAAGTTGTCTGTCCGTCCGCTGTCCGTCCGTCCGTAGACATAATTTTGTGTCCTCTTCTCCTCCCACAGTTTTGGACCAATTTTGCTGAAATTTTTTCAGGTTGTTTCCTATCATATGAAGTTGTGCACCTGCAATTTTCATCCAGATCCGGTCATTAGTTTGAGAGTTATGCCACTTTGAACTTTTTAAGGAGGGGGTACATTTTTCTAATTTTGTGTCCTCTTATCCTCCCACAGTTTTGGATCAATTTTGCTGAAATTTTATCAGGATGTTTCCCATCATATGAAGTTGTGCACCTGCAATTTTCATCCTGATCCAGTCACTAGTTTTAGAGTTAAGCCATTTTGAACTTTTTATGGAGGGGGGGGGGGGGGGGGGGGGTTGAGTAGTCAGAATTTAAAATTGCAAAACTCAGTAACCACAAGGGGAGTAACCAAATTGGGTAATTAATCCTATCATATGAAGTTGTGCACCTGCAGTTTTCATTGTTTTGGGGTGACATAGGTCAAAGGTCAAGGTCACAGTAAATTTTTGTTCAATTTTCATTTCCGGACTCTAAATCGAGAACAAAGCGACCTATAATCATGAAACTCTATGTAAGGTCAAGGTCACATTAAATTTTTGTTCAGTTTTCTTTTCCAGACTCAAACTCAAGAACCAAGGGATCTAGAATCATGAAACTTCATGCAATTGCTGTATATGACCTCAATATTTGTTACAAACACATCTTGCACTTAAGCACTTACATTTTGACAAAGTGCTGGTGGGGGGTATAAGTCCGCTCTGCGACAGTTCTAGTTTTTATTTGAAAAACTAAATCTATTGGCAAATCTGGTTTGAAAGTGAGAAACAGGTGGTGTAGACTAACATCAGACTGCACATATGTGCAGGCTGATGTTTGTCTATAGCTCCTGACCAAGCAGGAATATTCTGGGCTCAGCATGATAAGGGTTAACAGTCTCCCATCTTTTTGGATTTAAAGTTAATGGGTCAGTACAAAACTATTGTAAGTGCTTATATGAGCCTGTGTGTGACATTTCCAACAATTTGACATGTGTGAAAGGTACAACAGTTGAGCAGCTTTCTACTTTGAAACTTCTAAAGTGCAATTAGAATATTGTCTGACTGTCTGAAGATACTTTGAGACCTTATCTATCTACCAAAAGCATAGTGAAGTCTTTGTGTACGAATGCAGATTCTTTGCTTTACACTCTTTTGAAATCGTTTGAAATTACACGAGCCTGTGTTGGAAATTACATGCACAGGCTCATATATAGTGATTCACTTTTACAATGGATTTGAATAGACCCATTAACATACTATGAAGATAAATCACCTTGTAATGAATTAATTGATTTTGATCAACTAAACTTTCTTTCAGATAACAGGGAACTTAGTCATAAAGAAGGTAGGTGTACAAGCCAAGTACATCCACACAGTACCTTTAAACACACCAACAGTTGTAGAAGATGTAGAAATTGTTATGTTAGAAGCTAATCAGTGAGTACTGGTACTTTCATTATGATAGATTTAGACACTTTCATTAAAACAAAACAAAAGGGATCCATAACTAGAAAGCTATGAATGGCTTGAGTCGCTCCACAGGCTTGAAATTCTTGTAATAGCAAATCAAAGTTTTGAATTTTTTTTGATTGGATGTAAAATATGTTTTTAATGGGTGGAGGACATTTCTCTATATGCTATATAGTTGAAACTTTGAAAATCATTTTCAACATCAATAGAACCCAAAATATCTAAAAATCTAGTAAAAACTTTTATTTGCTTTTACAAGAATTTCAAGCCTTTGGAACCACTCAAACCATTCATGGCTTTCTAGTCAAAGTTTCCACTATATAACATATAGAGATATGACCTCTACCCATAAAAGACATATTGTTCATCCAATCACAATCATTTTTGGCTGCATGATAATGGGTTGCCCAAGGATCATACCAGCGAAATTTGGTGGATATCCATTTGTTACATTCTAAGAAAATGATTCTCAGTTTCCACTATATAACATATAGAGAAATGATCTCTGCCCATAAAATACATAGTTTTCATCCGATCACATTTTTTTAGACAGAATGATAAAGGATCACCGAAGGATCATTCATGTAAAATTTATTTGGTACCCATCAATTAGAATCTGAGAAAATTCACTTATTACTATATTTGGAAATTAGCTGTGCCCATTAAATCCATGTTTTCCATTGGATCAAAATTTCTTGAACAACTTTGAAAGATGGTCACCCAAGATCATTCCTGTGAAGTTTGGTTGGAATTCATCTAGTAGTTTATGAGGAGAATTTTAAAGAAAAATTTTACTACCGGACGCACGGATGGATGGACGCACGACGAACACAACGCCATGACAATAGCCCAAGTGGCCATCGATGGAGCTAAAAAGCATGTTTGTTTGTATTGGATTTAACACCGCTTTCAACAGTATATCAGTTACACTACAGTGGCTTATGCATCTAAGTATGGTTTCCTATTTTTTATTACACCATAGCTTATAGCTCAGAGGTAATGTGTTGGACTACATTTAAGAGGTCCTGGGTTCAATCCCGGACAACAATACTCATCCTTTCCAACTAAGTACAATCACATCATTTCATGCAAGCACAATCTTTCTAAGCATCCCACTTAGGTATATCATTTGACCATCAGTGGGAGACGAATGTCACAATGGCTTTTGTCAAATATCTGATGAAAGATTGCTAAGCCATAGATTAAGATAGTGGACCCATAATAGTTCCTCAACATTTCAGTAGAAATGAACTTAAACAGTGTTAACCAAGGTTTCCTAATGATTTTCATCAGGAAACCTTGGTTAAAATTGTGAAAGAACACATGGTCCGAAATGTTGCAGAACTATTATAGTTCCACTACCTCAAAGACACAATCCTAGGATTAACAGTCCGACACATTACCTTCTGCACTTAGAGGGCTTGGCCATCTAAAAAATAGTGGGAGAAAGTTGCTCAACCCATTTCAAGATGATATATTATTCAACGGGTCAATTCAAATAAGGTGCTTTTTATTCATCTGTGGAGCATATCTAGGGCATAAGCATCTCTAGTTTTGATTACTTCACTGGTTTATGATTGAAATTGATTAATTTTATTGCTTGTTTAATGAAATGATCAATTAATTATGGGTGAAGAATCAATTTGAACTTGATATAGAAAATATTTTCTTCTTTCTTTGACTTATGCATTGATGCTGCTTTAGTTGAAGGCTTTGATTTATTAACAGGTACAAAGGTGAAAAAAATGTAAAAGTTAAAAAAGGAATTTATATATAACAGAAAGCTGCATATACAATAAAAAAAAGATTCTGCATAAAATAGTGTTTACCTTTCTTTACAGTTGTCCAGGAGCTGTTCTCATCCTATTTAAGCTCAGATCTGGTCAAGTATTCCTACATACAGGTGATTTTAGAGCTTGTAGGGATATGGAGTCCTATCCATCATTACAGAATCTGAGAATCCATTCCCTCTATCTGGATACAACGTAAGTTACAGTCTATCCCTTGTCCTGAGTTCACTGACCATTCTTAAGAAATATTTTGTTTCAAGGCTACTGATTGGCTGAGACATATCTTTTGACCATTTTGATCGATTGTTATGAAATACTTTATAAAAATGTGTATTTCTCACAAGCCAGCCTGATTATCAAAGATTCTCATTGGATGAGACATGAATGGGCCTTCATTGTAAAATATAAGCCAGATGATTTTGTAATTCTAAGCATTAAATGTGTCCTTTTGAAGTCAACAGAGTAGAATTCTAATGGTAAGAAGTAAACATTTTACCTTTTATCACTGAAAATTGTTGAAATTGTCACTAAACATCATCCAAACAAAATTTACATTAAAAATGCTTTACATCACATCAATTGATAAAAAAAAGAACTTTGATCATACTAACTTCATTTTGCTTCACCAGTACTAAAAAAAACAAAGTGCTGTAAGCACTGTAATTGTGCGGTACTGAATGACTGTACTGTTTATTGTTGTTTCAGGAGTTTATGTATATGTAGTTTTGAAAAAAAAAAAAAATAATAAATAGATAAAAAAATCCGAACAAAGTTATTGTTACAGATATAGTCAAACCATACATACCAATTTAAAAGTTACCCCCTAAACTTGTGGGAAACGTTCATTAGACAAATAATTTATCAGGGACGTTTTCAATATCAATTCAACATCTAACTGCCAAATATAAGAAATGGAATTTGCTTCAATCATAGTTTTAGGTTTGAATATACATAGGGGAATATGTATCCATTCTTTTGATGCTAAAAAGTTCCTTGTAAAAAATGCAAAGCATTCTGTATTGTAAGTCTTTGGAAATTTTAGACAATGATATCCCATACCACTTCTTAAAAAGTTGTAGTAACAAGTTTTCAGAAATGTATGTGTAGATAAATCACAGGCAGAGACAAATACACCGAGATAAAGCGATAGAGCGAGGAGTGACACAATGCACATACTTACACTTTGTAAATAGTGGAGAGGTTAATAGGTGAATTATAAGGGGTTATTCCAGGAGGTATTAGGTAATTCATCCCACAATCCATCTCTATAGCTTTTTCCCTCATAGGTAAGAAGTGCAAATTTACAACTTTATTTTAGTAAAATAATGTTAATATTCTGTTATTAAGCTAAATTAATGAACTATTAAACCCTTCATGGAATGCAATGTAAGTAAAACTTGAATTATCAACCAGAGAAAATAAGAAGCTCAATTTATGCCAGCAATTTTCAAAAGAAACTGTTTACAAAATTGATATGAGTTGGAAAAAAAGGTAGGTTTTGCAAATTTTCATTAGATACAACCCGGGCAGAACCACACTAATTGTGCCTTTGCACAATTAAAATCTAGGTTTGTAGAAAAATATGTAAACCCTTGTCATGCTGATCCTGGAATATTCCTGCTTTGGCAGGAGGTATGGGCAAACATCAGTCTGCACATGTGTGCAGTCTGATCTTAGTCCATACAACCTGATTTTCCTTTTAAACCAGAAAAGCTTCAAAATTATATTTTTTGAATGCTGGCCCACAATTAGGAAAAACAGAGCTTTCTGCTCTTTGCTTTATATATAATTTTGCCAGGTTTTTTATTTAGCAAGACAAGGGTTAACTTGATTGTGACAAAAACTTAGATTGTCTAGGCACTCTAGAACACTCATACTAGATATTTTCATGTCATTGAGAGAGGCACAGTGGCTTAAACCAACTGTTACCCTATCCTGATGCTGGGTTTACTGAGGACTGGCTTTTAAGTGTTTGCTTCCCCGACAGCGGCACTCATTGTTTCTGACTATTTATCTTCCACCAATGGGTTGATAATCGTAGATTTATGTAGGATTGCAGCTGGAGGCTAGGAAATGATGTGTTGGTAGTACTGGTTTGAGAAATACTAGGAATCCATTGTTAGGTGCTCCAGTTGCTGAGATATGACTGAAATAATGTTAAAAGCAGCATAAAACCCCTTTCGAGTTTGCCCATGAACACACCCTTGTTACAGTTGGGCAGTACAATTTGTTCTAAAGTAAAGTAAATTGCGTGTGAATTTTGTCCCCCTTCTTATTACAGGTACTGTGACCCCCAGTATGATTTTCCCCCACAAAAAGATGTAGTAAAATTTGCTGTAAACGTAGCTAAAGATGCTGTGTCAAGTAATCCAAGTACTTTGATTGTGTGTGGATCCTACACTATAGGAAAAGAGAGGATATTCAGAGGTAAAATGGTCATTACGTTAAATGATAGAACCCATGCAGAGGTTAAGATAAGAGGGGATTACAACAGTCTAATATCTTTATTTCTCAGTGAAACCCTATGATGTGGGTACTCATTTGAATCATATTTTCAAGACGATATGTATGAGTAGTAACAACACAGGATTTGTGCCAGTATATTTGAATTAATCTAATTTGAAATCCAAAATTCTCCCTCTATCTGTACCTCTACCAGTATGTGACAATTTTAACTAAATCATTCAAAATAAAGACTCTGGTTAGCCTGCACATCTCAAGGGGTCACCTTAATGTAGTGGACCCGTAATAGATATGCAACATTTTGGAACTCATGAACTTTCACAATGTTGACCAAGGTTTCCTAATGAAAGCTAGGTTAACAGTGTTAAAGTTCATTACTTCCCAAAAATTGAGAAACTATTGCGAGTCTTCTACATTAAAACTACTGTAAGTGCCTATAGATTTATAGTCACTTACAATTGTTTTGTGTTGACCCCTTGATCTGCATAGTCAGAATAGACTTTACACCATATTAGATTCCTAGCTGATGAATAAAAAATCACTCCTTATCAATCAAATTATGTCGGCTCAATGCAAAACCATTGTAACTGCCTACATGTTTTAAGTATCTGTAAATCAGTTCTGAAAAATATATCACCTGAAACCAAGATTTAAATTTCTTATCACTAGAAAGCATTCATTCGTCCTTTTAAAATCCCATGTGGCTTTTTGTGGTGAAATGTGGTGACATTAATTGTGATATTCTAAAGGGTTCAACACTAACAGTGTCCTGCAATTCCAAGAATCCCAAAATATAGGGAGGGAGTTCATTGTAGGGATTCTGTCTAGATCTTTCTTTATCTATAGATAAATATATGATACATACTAAGTGTTTTGTATGAAAAAAAAATATCTAATGAGGTTGGGGGAATTGATAATTGTGGAGGCTCTGTCAAGACAATTATCAATTCCCACAACTGAGTGAGATATTTTTTCACACAGTTCACTAAATATGTATCATATTAATCTTATAACCTCTTTTTGCCTTGTAAGCTCACCTGAGCACAAAGTGATAACTCACTGGGCTAATCAAGCTGAAACTTGGCAGGGATGTTCCTTGGGTGAAGGTTTTTAAAATTTGTTAAAAGAATTAAATTTCATCATAAACACTAGTTTCCATGGTAATGACAAGTTGTTAAAAGGATTTAATTTCATTAAAAACTCTTGTTTCCATGGTAACGACAAGTCTGAAAATGGCCGAAAATGGCTGAAAATATTAGAAAAAAATCATCTCCTCCTAAACTACTGGCCCAATCAAGCTGAAACTTGGCAGGGATGTTCCTTGGGTGAAGGTCTTCTAAAGTTGCTAAAAGAATTTAATTTTATCATAATCTCTAGTTACCAGGGTAACGGAAAATCTGAAAAATGGCCGAAAATAGCTGAAAATATAAGAAAAAATTCTTCTCCTCCTAAACTACCGGACTAATCAAGCTGAAACTTGGCAGGGATGTTCCTTGGGTGAAGGTTTTTAAAATTTGTTAAAAGAATTAAATTTCATCATAAACACTAGTTTCCATGGAAATGACAAGTCTGAAAAATGGCCGAAAATGGCTGAAAATATTAGAAAAAAATCATCTTCTTCTAAACAACAGGGCCAATCAAGCTAAAACTTGGCAGGGATGTTCCTTGGGTGAAGGTCTTCAAAAGTTGTTTAAAGAATTTAATTTCATCAAAAGCTCTAGTTTAACGTGGTAACGGAAAATCTGAAAAATGGCCGAAAATAGCTAAAAATATTAGAAAAAATTCTTCTCCTCCTAAACTACTGGGCCAATCAAGCTGAAACTTGGCAGGGATGTTCCTTTGGTGAAGGTCTTCGAAAGTTGTTAAAAGAATTTAATTTCATCAAAAGCTCTGGTTGCCATGGTTACATAATAGCCCAAAATGGCCGAAAATGGCTGAAAATATTAGAAAAAAATCATCTCCTCCTAAACCACTGCTGAAACAATCAAGCTGAAACTTGGCAGGGATGTTCCTTGGGTGAAGGTCTTCAAAAGTTGTTAAAAGAATTTAATTTCATCAAAAGCTCTAGTTTAACGTGGTTATGGAAAGTCTAAAAAATGGCTGAAAATCTTAGAAAAAATTCTTCTCCTCCTAGACCACTGGGCCAATCAAGCTGGAACTTGGCAGGGGTGAAGGTCTTCAATAGTTGTTAAAGAATAAGCCATAATAAGAGAAAAGTTGAAAATTTACGAAACTTAAAAAAAATCAAGTTGCAACAGGATGAATTTTAACCAAACTTAATGTACATCAAACAAATTCTGGTTTTCATAACATGGTTGAAAAGTTATGAATGACATACTCAGGTGAGCGATATAGAACCATCATGGTCCTCTTGTTTTTATTGATGTTTCTTACAGAAATGCAAGTTTCTAAAAACATCTGCATTATGTCATTGTTTTAAAAATATCCATGTGAAATCATAAAGAATACCATATGGGACATTATCACAGAGATATTTGTATAGTTTTAAGATAAAATTTAAATGGTCTTCTTGCTCAAAAGGAACAAAGTGAAGTTGGAAGCTTTGTTGGAAGATTTTTCTACCAACTGCATGACTGATAGATAAATAGGCAGTTACAACTGTTTCACACTGAGGAAACAAACTGATGTCAATTTTGAAAATAATATATAATTGCTTTCATCTATGTGTTACGAACTAACTAATCGATTAAGAAATCTCTAAGTCGATGGTCACAATTGGAATCCCAAACCAACTGATTATTGATTATAATCGATTAATCTGCCCATCACTTATAACAAGTAGGGGTTTCTAGAACATTTAGACACCACTGAAACAGTAAGTTTTAGCCTCTGATTCTACTGTAGGTATAGCTGAAGAGTTGGGCTGTAAAATCAGTGTGACCAGAGATAAGAAATCAGTGTTAGATTGCCTTGAGGATGAGTGGTTACTGTCTAGAGTAACTCTAAAATGGGAGGAGTCCAGACTACATGTTTTACCAATGGCAAAGTTAAACTATGTGGTAAGTTTATGTAGGTCTTTATTAGACTCGAAGATGAGTAATTACAGTCTTAGAATGATTTTAAATTTAATAAAAAGTTTCTCAAAAATGGAAAGAGTTAGGCTACAAATCTTACCCATAATAAAACTTAGATATGTTGAAATCGTGATATGTATTAGACTTTATGATTAGCCATTTTTGGCTGAAGAAAGATGACAATTCTTCTAGAGGTGTTAAGGTAATAGATGCTAATCTAAAAATTGATATTAATTAGGCAATTAAGCCTATAATCTGCATATTCCCTTGAAAAAACTAATGATTCAACATATATGCTGTCAATTATTTTATGACAGCAGGTGGTTTGGATTAAATGTGGCTTTGCTTGTCTGAGTAAAGTGAGGAAACCTTAGGTTGGTGCACCAGCTGCTACAGAGTATATGTGATTCTGGCACTATTGTTAACCATTCTCATGCTATTGAAGGAATGTTTCTTAATTACACAAACCTATAACAGACATGAACGAATATGATCAGCCTTCACTTAAGGATGTCTGCTCATATGGTTTTGGATTTTCCGCCATTAAAAAAGAATTTGTGTTTCTGTGATTATTGTAAAACTATGAAACGAAATTCAAACAATGTTTTTGGATATAGCTGCATGTAAGGTTTGCAAAACACACATAAATTTGTATAAATTCAAAAATAAATATTTTTCACCAATTTTTGGGGCACTTTTTCCAATTTAAGGGTATTCAGAGAAAATGACAAGCATGTATGCAATATAACTTCTTGCCACAATATTGGACAAAACTTGAGTAAGACTTGTTTAAAGATTCCAAAATTGCAATAAAATTGGAGCAAAAAATGAATTCAACATGATAGAATTTAAACATGCAAGTATACATATCTGGCTCTTTTAGTATAACATTAATACACATACACATTAATAGAAACATGTCGAAACAAAACTTGTATACCTACAGTATTTCTCCTCATAAACGCTCCCAGGAGCTATACAATACTTGGTCAGGGAGCTTTTATTGAGTACATGAATGATTTTTCTGATTTAAAAATCATTAAAATTGATGTCTATTGTGCCTTTTTCCCTTTAATTATTATGCCCCCGATAGGGAGGCATCATAAATTTGACTTGTCCGTCCGTCTGTCCGTCCGTCCGTCCGTCCGTCATTCTGTCCAAAAACTTTAACATTGGCCATAACTTCTAAATCAAAGCGGTGTCGGGGGCATTGTCATCTTACAGTGACAGCTCTTGTTTGAGGTAAATTTTCTCTACATATAATTGTTTAGAGGAAATTCATCTCAGATTGGAGAAGAAGTCTAGAAAAGTTACTAAAATTTAAGCAATTGAAATGGGTTTTCTTGTTATAAATGACGGGGTGCTACTGTTGGGGAGGGTGCTATTATGAGAAGAAATATGGTAGATCTAATTGCTACAGAAGAAGCAGTTTGATCAAGGTCTGCAATGTTTGCTTATGTATTGAACAAACCTTCATTTAGATTCATTAAAATGTTTGGGTTCCTCTCTCTTAAAATTCAAGAAGACAACTTGGTGTCCAAAATTTTAGGGATATAAAGAAAATACTGTCTGTTTATCATTATGCCCCCCTTTGAGGAAGAGGGGGCATATTGCTTTGCACTTGTCAGTCTGTCTGTAGACCGTTTTTAGCTCACCTGAGCACATGATGCTCAAGGTGAGCTTTTGTGATCATTGAATGTCCGTCGTCTGTCGTGCGTCGTCTGTCGTCCAGCGTAAACAATTTAAGTGTTTACACTCTAGAGGCCACAAATATGATCCAATCTTCATGAAACTTGGTCAGAATGTTGGTAAGGTCACAAGGATGAACCCTATTGAAAATTGGAAGGATCCATGCCATATCACGGGAAAAAGGGCCTTAATGACAATTTTCTTGTAAACACTCTAGAGGCTACAAATATGGCCCAATCTTCATGAAACTTGGTCAGAATGTTGGTAAGGTCACAAGGATGAACCCTATTGAAAATGGGAAGGATCCATGCCATATCAAGGGAAAAGGGGCCTTAATGACAATTTTCTTGTTTACACTCTAGTAGCCACAAGTATGGTCCAATCTTCATGAAACTTGGTCAGAATGTTTGTTAGGTCTCAAAGATGAACCCTATTGAAAATGGGAAGGATCCATGCTTTATCACGGGAAAAGGGGCCTTAAATACATTTTTTTTTTTTTTGTTTACACTCAAGAAGCCACAAATATGGTCCGATCATCATGAAACTTAGTCAGAATGTTTGTTAGGTTATGAGGATGAACCCTTTTGAAAATGGAAAGGATTCGTGCCATATCACGGGAAAAGGGGCCTTAATGATATTTTTTTGTTTACACTCTAGTAGCCACAAGTATGGTCCAATCATCACGAAACTTGGCCAGAATGTTTGTTAGGTCATGAGGATGAACTCTTTTGAAAATGGGAAGGATCCGTGCCATATCACGTGAAAAGGGGCCATAATGACAATTTTCTTTTAAGAGCTTCAGATGCCACAAATATGGTCCAATCTTCATTTAACTTGGTCCAAATGTTTGCCAGGTCACAAGAATGAACTCTGTCGAAAACGGAAAGGATTCATGCCATATCACAGGAAAAGGAGTCTTAATGATGATTTACTTGAAATAACTCTAATGGCCACAAATATGGCCCAAACTTAGTGAAACTTGGTTTTATGTAGAAATTATCTTCTTTATGACATCTGCCTTTTTATACGCCCGTCGAAGACGGGACGTACTATGGGATCACCCGTGACGTCCGGCATCCGGGCGTCCGGCGGCGTCCACTTCTTTGTCCGGAGCATAACTCTGTCACTTGAAGTCCGATGGACTTCAAACTTGGCAATTATATTCTTCTCATTATTGCGGAGTGCAGTGCACAAGAACCATAACTCTACCTGGCCTATTTTTTGAGTTATTGCCCTTTGTTGTTTTTCAGACTTTAATCTTGTCCGGAGTATATCTCTAAAAGTATAATAGCTAGGATCATGAAACTTCATGGGTGTATAGATCTCACCAAGGGGGAGTGCAGTGCACAAGAACCACAACTCTACCTGGCCTATTTTTTGAGTTATTGCCCTTTGTTGTTTTTCAGACATGAATCTTGTCCGGAGTATATCTCTTAAAGTATAAAAGCTAGGATCATGAAACTTCATAGGTGTATAGATGTCACCAAGGGGGAGTGCAGTGCACAAGAACCTTAACTCTACAGGGCCTATTTTTTGAGTTATTGCCCTTTGTTGTTTTTCAGACTTGAATCTTGTCCGGAGTATATCTCTAAAAGTATAATAGCTAGGATCATGAAACTTCATGGGTGTATAGATCTCACCAAGGGGGAGTGCAGTGCACAAGAACCATAACTCTACCTGGCCTTTTTTTTTAGTTATTGCCCTTTGTTGTTTTTCAGACTTGAATCTTGTCCGGAGTATATCTCTAAAAGTATAATAGCTAGGATCATTAAACTGCATGGGTGTATAGATCTCACCAAGGGGGAGTGCAGTGTACAATAACCATAACTCTGCCTGGCCTATTTTTTGAGTTATTGCCCTTTGTTGTTTTTCAGACATGAATCTTGTCCGGAGTATGTCTCTTAAAGTATAATAGCTAGGATCATGAAACTTCATCGGTGTATAGATGTCATCAAGGGGGAGTGCAGTGTACAAGAACCATAATTCTACCTGGCCTATTTTTTGAGTTATTGCCCATTGTTGTTTTTATGCCCCCGATAGGGAGGCATCATAAATTTGACTTGTCCGTCCGTCCGTCTGTCCGTCCGTCTGTCATTCCGTCCAAAAACTTTAACATTGGCCATAACTTCTAAATCAAAGCGGTGTCGGGGGCATTGTCATCTTACAGTGACAGCTCTTGTTCATTCTAAAATCTTGTCCAGAGTATATCTCTAAAAGTATAATAGCTAGGATCATGAAACTTCATGGGTGCAAAAATTATTCATTCAAAATAACCTCAGTTCTATTCAAACCCCCAGTTAATACTAAGCAGTGTGACGGGCGTATCTTGTGACAATTTGGCACCTTGTTACTTGATGTGATGTCAAAGTGATCAAAGAGAGTCAGGTGAGCGATCTAGAACCATCATGGTCCTCTTGTTTTGTACAGAGTATATCTCAAAAAGTAAAGCAAACTAGAATCATGAAACTTCACAAGTGGATAGATCTTATTGAGGTGAAGTACATTTCACAAGAACCATAACTCTACTCATCATATTTTGTGAGTTATTGCCCTTTGTTGATTGACAAAGATTGACCTGCTTTTATGGGGGCATAAATGTCTTACAAACATCTCTTGTTTGTCAGGGCCTGAAGGAGCACCTCCAGAAAAATGGAAATAAGTATAATACTGTGTTGGGTATAAAACCTACAGGATGGACATACAACAAGAAACTAATAGGTCTAGACCATATAAAACCTGAGGTTAATAAAGACAATATTAAAGTTTATGGTGAGTATAAAACATACAGGATGGACAAACAATAAGAAACGAATAGGTCTAGACCATATAAAACCAGGGGTAAATTAAGACAATATTAAAGTTAATGGTGAGTATAAAACCTACTGGATGGTCATACAACAAGAAACTAATAGGTCTAGACCATATTAAACCTGAGGTTAATAAAGACAATATTAAAGTTTATGGTGAGTATAAAACCTACTGGATGGACATACAACAAGAAACTAATAAGCTAGACCATATAAAACCTGAGGTTAATAACAATTATATTAAAATTTATGGCGAGTATAAAACCTACAGGATGGACATACTACAAGAAACTAATAAGCTAGGCCATATAAAACCTGAGGTTGATAACGATAATATTAAAATTTATGGCGAGTATAAAACCTACAGGATGGACATACTACAAGAAACTAATAAGCTAGGCCATATAAAACCTGAGGTTGATAACAATAATATTGAAGTTTATGGTGAGTATAAAACCTACAGGATGGACATACAATAAGAAAATGATAAGCCAAGATTATACAGCGGCACTTATTCTTCCCCACTATTTTTCTTCTGCAAAAGAGTTGATAATCATAGACATATTTGGGATAGCAGCAGTAGGTTAGGAAAGTATAAAATGGTTGTACTAGTGAGAAAAAACAGGAATCAATTGTTTAAAGATGTTCAAGCCACCACAATATAACTGAAAGATTGTTGAAAGCGCCATAAAACTTCATTCAAACAAACAAAAAATCTGGTTAGGTTAGTCAGAACTACATTTGCTGTCAATCCTAGTAAATGCTTTAAAAACCCTGGCTTGGCATATTTTGCAAAATTGACAATGCTTGCTTGTGTTTGACCTAATTGCAATTGAAAACATTTGTTAATTTAACAAGGTAAGAAATGAAAAGTGTTTCTTCTGAAAATTTATCCAGTTGATGAGAGTTTCTTAATCATGAAAATAAGGTAACAATGAAAAGGAGAATGAAAAGAGTATGGTTGTATATGTATACTTTGAGGGACCAGCTAAAGCTAGTTGAAGTGCAAAATATATTATAACTTGAAATAGCTTTTTACTGTTCCCTTGATTTGGTCTATCAAAATCAATAAATACTAAACTTGACTTCAAGAAACTGGAAAGAGAAAAGTGGATTTTTTTACTTTTTGGCTTTGGATTGAATAGTGATAAAACATCATGAATCAATTGTTAGATACAATTAGTTGCAATATAAGAGAGTTTGAATGCTGTTCAAAATTAGGTTAAATCTTCCTGTAGTCAATAGATAGGCTTTGTACTGGTATTTTTATTTTCGGCAGGTTTACCATACAGTGAACATAGCAGTTTTCTAGAGCTCAAGCAGTTTGTCCAGTTTACAAAACCTGATAAGATATTACCTACAGTGAATAATGGGAACTACCACAGCCGTAAGAAAATGGAAGCCATCTTTGCTGCATGGATGGAAGATGCTAGACAAAAGCCAGCAAGAAGCAGTGTCCAACCTTCTTTGTCAAAATGGGCAAAATAATTCATGTTCACTTAGGGGAAAACATAAAATTTTGGTTACATTTTACTACCGGATAAGTAATCGAGATCTTGTCATTCCCAAGGTCCTTTTGTGCCAAAGCCTGTATTTGATATCTCATGCCCTGTAATTAATATGAATAATATATATGTTAAAGTTTTGTATGCATGATGTTAAGTATCTGTTTCCTTTTCATCATTTGATACTTAAATGAATAAAATAATTTTTTTTATCAGTGAAAGAGCAGTCTATTTTACCCCTAGATGTTAAGATCAGGGGCATAATGCTTTATCAGTGTCCATCTGTTTGTCCTTCTGTCTATCTGCGTAGACTTAACCTGCCAACTAAACAATTTCCAATAACTTCAACAATATTGAGGTTTCAGTGCACTTATATGGTATAAAAGTTCCTTTCATCAAATTTACTTCTTCGAAGGCCAAGTTCAAGGTCAGTTATCTGACAAGGTCAAGTGCAAAAATCAAAAGTAAAACTTAACCAAAAAAGCTGTTTAAAGAGTATCAATGTTTTTTTCCCAGCTTGGATTGATGGGTTGAATAATGTTTTAACAGTGTCCATCTGTCTGGCCTTCTTCCTGTCTGAAAAGTTAGTCTGCAAACAAAACATTTTCTCATATTTTAAAATACCATATAAGTTACAATTCCCTCATTAATTCACATCTTTGAAAGTCAAGGTCAAATGACAAGGTGAAGATCAGTTGTCGCAATGAAAAAATTGGTGTTTTGGGGGCATTAGTGTGTTTGTCAAGCAAGATACTTGTTAATAATGTGTGAGTGTCAGTCTGGATTTGTCTGGGCTTTAAATACTGCTATGGATGTATTTCAAGGTGATTGCACACAATCATTTAATTTCTTTTTATCAAATACCTTCTTGTCATGTTGTGATTTCCACCGTTTTGTGTTCACCTAATTTAGTTTTCTAATATTGATGTTTTTACATGTACTTAAAGCCTGAATGTTTCTGGAGAAAACCTGACATTTTGTCCTAACCTCTGCATCATGGTTCTTATACAAACACTAACACATGTTGTTAGATAACACATTTTGTTAAGATATCTGGTATTTTTGAAGGAATTCACTTGAAGCTTGGAATATACGGTTATAGGAGTTACTGCTTCTGTTGATAGCCCATTATTCAGCACACAACAACCAAAGTTTGCACTGGAATGATGTGCCTGTGATTTGCATGAGGATATTTATACTGCCATATACACAACAATGCACTCTATTGATATTTGTATTGTGCCAATTGTTCAAACATATGTAACTGCCTATTTACCTAGTTATGGTACATTCTTTATGTTGCAGGGGCGAAGAATTCCTTTTCCTATTCGAGTTGTCCAACATGGGCTTTTCTACCTGAGGACAAGAACATTTTTCAAGGCAACTTGTCAGAGGAGAAGTTATTCTGAGGGCAAATCTTGGAATGGCACTAGACTGATCTATGAGATTTATAAGCCTTATATTTAATTCAAAGGGTAGAGAACATTGTTTTTAATGAAGAAAATGCTGGGTTTGACATTTTCTTTGGTAGGAACAATGTTTCTCAATTTTTATCTCTTCTCCTTTTGCAGACAAGCTTTTTTTGATTTTAGACAAGTACAAAATCATCTTTTACTTGTTCAGTAACAAGTAGAGAAAATGTGTATTTCCACATCTCTGTTTTGAATTGACAAGTTTTGATTTAGGCAAAAGTTGTGATTTTGTTACTGTATTTGAAATATTATGGTAATTTACCTATTCTTGTTTTCTGAGAATATGCATGCAACTATTTCTCAATTAATGAATTAATAAAATCTGCAAAATTTATGATGACAACAAGATTTGAGACTTCTCCATATTAAGAGCACTAACCCTTGCCATGCTGAACCCAGAATATTCCTGATTTGGAGTATGTGCTGTCTGACCTTAATCTCTACCACCTGATTTGCCCTTTTAAACAGATAAGTTTTTCAAATTGTATTTTCAATATGAATACTAACTCAAAATAAGTGCATTTAGTGTTTTCAGCAGATCTACCTTGATTTTAGTGTTTTTTGTTCCACATGGCAAGGGTACAAATGAATAATTTACAAATGCATCAAAGAGACTAAATTTGAAATGAGTTTCAAATTGTATGAAAAATATTAGAAAAGGAAACAATGCCTTTGCTACGTATTTCTCAGCTTTCTAAAAATCTATCTTTTCTTTCCACAATTGTTGAAATATAGAGACATACCAGCACAACTTGATATCAATATGGGTGCTTTATTATAATAAACCATGCATGTTTTGTATTTTGTTAAAAAAAGTTTATCAAAACTGAGAATATAAAGGATAATTTCGTAAGTTTTCTCTGCTGTAGTTTTCATTCTCATAGCCCCTTAAATATCCAATCTCTTTAAAATCATATCAATGGACCTGCTACACTACCTCTCCGTTACACAGGAGAGGTTGGGAAGAGGTTTCATAAAGATGATATAAATGAAAATGGATTTTGAATGGCATGATATCACAGCAATCTCATTAAAATCATATACACAATCCACATGCATTGGCGGAGCTGTAGGTAAAATTGTGGATCTGATTTTAATGAGATTTCTGAGCTACCGTGTCATTCATGACATAATCCAGGGGCGTAAAAATTACTCTTTTAATTGCTTAGAATAAATATAGTTTTCATGGAGGGCCTGTTATTATCGGGGAGGACCTCAAGATTTAGGGCTTATAGGTCCTGCAGACTGATGTCAAAAAGAAGTAAGTGTCGAACCCTGATACGGGTTAACCCATCCCCACATATTCCCACTTTTTGACGCCCTGCCAGTTTGAAAAGGGCTCACGAAAACATAGTTACAAGCATTTTATTCATTGTACATAATGTTTTCTTCCTCAAAAGATAGATATTTTAAAGCTTGCAATTAAAATTGTCGTTTGAACCCTTCTTGTTTTTTAGAGTATTCAATCTTATCTTCTAGAAATTGTGTTAGTTTTTTTTTATTTTGCATCAATCTTCAAACATGTTCTTTCAATTTAGATTAATCTGTCTCAATTTAGTTTCATAGAGGAATAGGCAATAACATGTGTAAGCTAATGAAAGAACCATTATCGATAGCCGAAGTTGGGACATTCAAACTCGTTAAAATCAGATTCACCATATTACCTACCCCTATGCCCCTGCCTGTAACGAAGATATAGCCTAGTGGTTTCGTAGAGATTATTTTAATGAGATTGTTGCGACATCTTGATCTCTTAAGTGACCGAGGCTCGATCACTGACCTTTATATTACACATTTTCGGATTAAAATGGCGTTAAACACATATTAAAGAACAATAATTTGTTTTCAAGTCAGTGAAAATTAAGAATTTTCCACACAATCTTTTAACCAGGGATCTGGTTAAACATCTTGGATCATTTTTTGCGCAGGCCTCAAAAATTATTTTTTCTTCTACAGAAGTAACTAAATATGTAATTTTGCTTTGCAATATCTCATTGGAATCGTCTTTAGAAGACGATTCTAACGAAATATTGCAAAGCAGAATATAATAATGAATGAAAGCACTAGGTACGCTTTGTGACTTTGTCTTAATATTAATTTTTTCGTAAGTAGTTTAGTAACACTGGCCCCTGAATTGATGAGAACGTCTTTTTGTCTGATGATTATTATACGCAGTCAAAGTTGGACATTCGAGTATATTGGCATCACCCTCTCCATATATACCCACGCTCTACTTCTGTATTTATAGACGAATTCGGATGAGATTTTACACAAAATCTAACATGAGCCTTTGATCTTTGGTCCATGATTTCGATTGGTACCTTACTCGGCCAACTTTCATCAGACATCTAAAAAGTCCATGTGACACGAGTAGATCTACTTTGCCTAGCACCATTTGATGCATGATTAGTAATACGCCGAAGTGGGATGGCCATTTGTAGGCACGTATGAAATGTAGTTGTACTGAGGTGAGAAGGAAAACATGAGTTGGTAGACGGGCTACGAGGATTTAATTAAAATGACATTGAAAAATGCTTTGAGACGTCGCAGTAACGTCGGGCTATTTTATGAAATTCAGTCATATTTTTGTTTAATTTTGAAATAAAATCGCTGTATAGGCTAAACAGCGCACTATTTTACATCATTTTAAAGCGTTTGATAAGCTCTACCTTATAGACACTAAATTCTGATACCCATGGCTGTGATTGAAAAATATTATCAAGTTTATTATGAAAAAATCGCCAAAAAGCGCATGTAACGCGTAACATGCTTCTCTTTCAATACATGTTCAAAATGCCATAAAATCGCGGATACACTCTTTATCACAATAAAATTTTACACACAAATACATAGAATATCGGGTCTAATGCAGTGTGAATTTCAAAAGTTTCGGATGAAATTTTACGTAAATCTCTTCACGTAATTAAAATAGCGGAATGTGTAACGCTGCTAAAAATGAAGCAAAAAATGACGACGGAAAAATTTCAACGTAAAAATAATCATACAAAATAAAGGAAATTGTCAAATCTAAATACATTTAAGAAAAATGGTCAGACTTTTATTTCTTCAGTTTGAATTTGGTTTATTTTCGTTCCTTAATTAAATACAATATTTTCGCGCAAAAAAAGTCTGAAAAAATGTCACGCTTTTTGAAATTACGTCATTTTTTCCGTACCATTTTCGCGAGGAGTAACCAAAATCTTATCAAATGTCGATGAAATTAAATAAGAATTAAACAAGAAAAAATGGTCAGTCCATTATTTCCAAAATATATATAACAATCTATATTTTGTGAATTTAAAGCTAAACACGAGAATCCTAGAAAAGTCTGAAAAAATGTCACGCTTTCTCATTTTAATGACGTTTAACGTTGCGTGGTTCACGTTATATCTTTTCTTTTCGAAATTACTGGCCAAAAAATCAAATACTAACCGGAATAAATTGAATAAAAAGTTCTCCTCGGTTTTGATGAGTTTATAGTATAGCAAGACCAACAGTTATAAGTTTTTTTTTTGTCTTTTTTAATACCATTTTTAGTTTTTCGGAAATTCAATGCTTTTGTTTATATGAATTGGTTTTGTTATGTAATTACAGAGAATCTTCACTCTGAAAATATTTCATACGCCACTGAACATGATAGTTATTCACATTTTAAACACCTCTTTTGGTTTTATTCAAAATATGGCATGTAGTTGTTCCAAATGAAACGCATTTGATTTTTCTCCAATTTTACGCTTCAAAAATAACGTCAAATTACGTTACGCTTTATAGCCTCAGTTCACTGCGAAGTCTCTTTAGAATCAATTCAGTGAAAACATGTTCTGGGCCGAAATTTCCGTTTCAACAAAAAAAAAATCTACTTTTAATAGGTTAAGTTCTTTTTCTACGTCAATGAGTTTTTCCCCTCTTTTTGTTTTCGAGAAGATACAAAAAGTAGAAATTACCCGATGCAGTCAATCTATCAATTTCTATCATAGAATGGTTTCTCTTTTCTTTTTTTTTTTTTTTTTTTTTTTTTTTTTTAAATGCTGCAAATATTTTTGGGATGCTTACAACATCTTTAAATTTGAATCGATCTGGATTCCCGAAAGTTAAGGAGGGTCAAGATACAGTCATGTTTCTCAAGAAGGGATTAGTAGTGAGTAGTTTTGGTCGGATTGTTCTAGTAGGAGAAACTAACAGAAATATTTTAGGTTTCTTCTATGTCTCTATCAGCCAAGTGATGGCCAAATTGGCCTTCTGTCAAATTTGCCTTTTGTCAGAATAACTGTCTTGATGAAATCTCGTACAAGTTCGAAAATGGGTCGACTGGGATTAAAAAACTGGGTCACAGAGTAAAACCTTAGAAAAACCTTGTATGAACTCAAAGAGACCAAATTCCAAGCCTGAAAATAGGCCAAAAGGTTGGTCTTGATGTATACGGAACAACAGCATTGTTTTACTTCGTATCATTTCTTTCATCATCCTTTCAAGGCCTTCTTTAAAGAAGTTGTGGACTGTTCACTGAGGAGAACGAACAATGATCACTTCAGCCCTCTTTTTCTCTCGGTGTTTTAAAATCCATTTGATCTTAAGAAATATACATTTAAAGTCAAAGCCCCTATTCGGAAACACATTTAAGCTAGAATGCCACTGGCACATTAATATAGTCAAACCTCAAAAGTTTCCCAAAGCTCTACTTTAATTCATGCCGCTTTAGATATTTTATGTGTTCGTAAATAATTATCATGGTGCGTTAGGCAATAAAGTATAACTCCACTTCATTATGTACTTAAACATTCTATTCTGACTGGTAACGGTTCATGGTGTGTTGATATGTTAGTGAGATTTAATCTGATATTTAACTTCGTTCAGGATGACAAAACGGTGAAAACTTTATTCAAATTATACCCCCCCCCCCCTTTTTGCACACACGCACGTACGTGCAAAGCGGGGAATAATTTGTAAACCGTTCGCACCATTTTGTCTTCCTGAACGCACCTGTTAGTGGATTTAAATATGTTAAAACGAAGGCTTGAGTCAGACTGATTAAAATATCCCTAAACTTAGCAATTCAGATGCTAATTTTAGGGACATTTAACTAGTTTGACCTGTTATACTCGCAATGATAGAAGGTGATGTAGGCAGGCTGATATTTGTCAATACGTTCTGCCAAAATTTTGTGGGTAGCAGGAATATGCCGTAAAAAGCATAAGGTTTAAACTTACTCGACTAAATTAAGATTAAAATGGATAAATGTGTAATAAACACAATAGGTCAGCAAGGCTTTTGAAATGAAGGGGTTAGATAACATTCAAGTGTAAAATACGTAAGTATATATTTGATTTATATACATCTATATGTGCGTATACATTAAACCCTTTACCAAGTGGCAACTTTATTTATAGAAGATAATCCGGGTTCGAAAGTGAGTTTAACGTCAATTTAAGTTCACATTTAGGAGACGCCTACCCTTGCATTCCTATAGCCCGTTTTACTAAACTTCTAACGCAAAAATTAATCGGAAGTCCAAATCACAAATCGTACCTGGTGTTTTCATTCATTGTTAGATTCTGCCTTGCAATATTTCATTGGAATCGTCTTTTGAAGACGATTCCACTGAGATGATGCATGACAGAATTGAATATTTAGTAACTACTGTAGAAGCAACTTTAATTTTTGACTTGCGCAAAAAATGATCTTAAGATGTTTAGTAAAACGGGCCCTTGGTATTTATGTGGCCAATACTATGATGATATCGTGACTGAATCCAACTAGCCTACTCGCCCAACTTAGGTTTACGATTCCAAAAGACCATGCAGCTTTTAAATATCCCGCGTCTCGAGCCAGAAGATTGTAGACTTGGTAAGATCCTATGTATGAAAGCTGTGTGTTCATTGAGAAATAACGGCAGTGAAATATCGTAACTACAATTTATTTTGTTAAACAATTTGTTTATAATGACTACAATGTTGACACTCAATCATGAACCATGTAGCAAGAGGGAATATTTGGCTTCTTGGAGTTCTAAACAACGGCGTCGAAATGTCGTTACAACAATACATTACTTGTTTACACTACGCATTTGGCAATAGTTTCAAGCATTAACCATCTAACAAAGGAAATAACGTATCAAGCATTTTAGATGAGACGAATGACGTAAACAAGGGTAGAATGGCCACTTTATATTTACAAATATACAAGTTGTTGTGAGTGACCAAAAGTCGATTTTGTCCCGGTTCCGTATGAATGGAATTGAAACTTGAGCACTCGCGTATGCATCTCGTGAAAGAATACCTCGATCTAGTTCAGCCATCGCCTTGTGACCAAATTGAAATCGCTTTTGAGTCGCGTGATGTGCTACAAGCCAGGTGTTCTAGATCGATAATACAATGACCTACTACATACTTAGTATTTTATGGATGAAAAGTTTCGGTTAATGATATGAATATTTCATGATAATCGCCGTATTTAATACTTAACCTCCCGTTCTTGTTCTACTTATTTCTCAAGGTCATAATTCATATGGAATCTTTTTCTTTCTATTTTTTTCGGACCTGCTTGTTGTTTACAGGGGCTCTCTTCGAATGAAATCCGAGATATTTTGATGACCGACCCCATAGGCGTATCAAGGACTTTGAAATTTATACGCACTCAGAAGGCGACAACCAAAGAATATATATGATAAAGGCCATGTGGGAACTGTGACCAAAGACGAATGCCCTCCGTCCGCTTCCTATTTATCATTTTAGCGTTGATGAATAATCAAAACATTGTAACTACAGCTTGAATAAGCTGTAGTTTCGATGCTATGATCATTCATTAACAATATTTTTCAACAGAGGATTATTTCTTTTACGCAATTGCGTAAATTGCGTAATGGGAGTTACGCCCTTGGACCCTGTCGTTGTTGGTGTAGGTGTAGGCGGGGTGACAAATTTTAACCTCAGTCATATCTCTGACATTTTTGAAGAGATTTTCTAGAAACTTTGCATATGTTCCGTAGCCTATATCTCATGGGCAAATCACACTGTCAAGAAAATAACTCTGGGTATAGCTTTCAAAAGAATTATGTCCATTTTTCGACTTCATCACTATATCCGTCCCCTTTAACCCGCCGCTGCACCCGCTTGCGGTGTTCTTGTTAAGCTTAATAATCAATACTGTAATAATATAGAGG
Organism: Fragum whitleyi; assembly: GCA_948146395.1. Classification (NCBI taxonomy): domain Eukaryota; kingdom Metazoa; phylum Mollusca; class Bivalvia; order Cardiida; family Cardiidae; genus Fragum; species Fragum whitleyi. The sequence goes on from OX411555.1 coordinate 29,821,565, forward strand.
ATAATCGTTTGTTTAAGTGTAAGATCGATTTATATTTCATTGACTGAACAACAAAAGCTTTATTTTCACGAGTGGTAGAGCCACGAGTGAAAATATAGCTTTCGTTTTTCACGAAATGAAATATTAATCGATCTTACTCGAAAAACAAACGATTATTCTATTTCTTTAATGCAAAAATGAGACAAAATGTGAAATTTCTAGGACATATTTTCGTAAAGCGCGTCATTTTGCGCGTGATTGCTATGCAACGTTCATCGTGACGTCACTTATTTTGCCCCGCATAGATGACGTCCGATAGGATGAAATGCACAAAAGCAGGGTATAAGATTTTGATAATTTCACTGCTTTTGCGGTGAGTTTATCAAGTGATAATCTACCGTTAGTCTCGATAAACCACCGAAAAGCATTAAAGAAATGAAGATAGTCTGTGGAAACGAGAAAAAACTGGAGACTCCCAACACGTGACATGGTCAATATTGTTAATCGATCTATTGTTATAGATTTGCGCTACGGGCTTAAGTATCAAAATCTATATTAAACTTCTGAAATATATTTTAAAGTGACCGGGCCAAATATACACGGCTATTAAACTGAAATGTTTGAAACGGAGAATATTATGACATAACGGCATGTGACCCGTCATGCGAAAAGGGACCATCCGGGAATTGGTAAAAAAATATTTGAAAAAGATATTGGTTTTAGTATAGGGCAAACAGAGGTCGCATTTCAAAAATTCTTTCATAGGAAGGTAGATTGATTATTCTAGATATTATAATTATTATCATTATTATTATAAAATGTGGTGTTGGAAGCATACACGTTTGTATATAATTTTTGCTCAGCTCTATGCGCGGATCCATGGATTGGAACGGATCTGACCGCCCCCCTCCCGCCCGAATCCTGATTAAACATGTTATCAAGTTAGAAAAACCGAAATATCAATTAATCATTTGGCAATTAGACAAGTACAATATCATGACTACAGTGACTAAAACCAATCTATAGCTGGGGATATTGTGCTTACCAAAATTAAGAATATCATAGGTAAATATAATCTGTTTAATCGTACTATTGATATATACTCAAGTGCAATGAAAACGCGCCACTCAATAAACTCGCACAATCTTTCCTGAATTATTAATTTTTCAATAGACTCCTTTTTAACCGTCTTTCAACCTATCCCTTTGCTGTTTAATCCCTGCTTTTTACGTGCCTGTGATTTTATGATTGAGAAAACATTGTGAAAAAAGAATGAAATTGCTTCTGACAAGCAATTTCTTCTTTTTCCACACTTTTTTCTACCCTACTGAATGGTTATTTTTCAAATCAAATCCACTTTTAATTTTCGTCTGCAAAACCTTTGAATTTGGACAGGTCCAAATTTTTGTAAAACAGGAAAGGGCTATAAAGGAACAGGATCATGAAGACTTTGCATGTCTTAACATCAACCATAAGACGTCGCCGTTTGTTTGGTGATCATGAAAAAGACCCTTTTGGCTTGCTCATTTAATTGTACTTTTGAAACAAGTTTTAAAAATTTATTATTAAAAATACCGATTCATAGATAATGAAAATACAGCATTTGATTTCACATATGTTCTAGGCAAAACGCAGAAAAGTGATCTCAATACGTATGGTATGTGATAAACTAAAAACGGTATGTATTATTATTATTTAATATTTTTTTCATTAAAAAGAATCGTAAATAATCTTTTGGTAGTTGTGTTTTTGAGAGATTTGAAATCACAACGACAAGTTTAGATCTATCAGGGACGCCGAAGGTACGGTGTAGACTTAAAGTAATTAGTAAGTGTTAGCCTATGCACGAATCAACTGTCTAGACTATGGAAACCGTTCCACAAAGTGATAGCCAGCATTTCGTACTGAGTTAGAGGTTATGTTACCAAAATTCGAACGACCAAAAGGGTTTGCAAACCTACTTTACAGATATAAGATAAACGATTTTTAACTTTTTTCTCAAGATATAGGTTCAGAAACCTTCAATCGTTTCTCAGCTTACTCTAACATTATTGTGTAGTGAATGGTCCATTACATATTTATTTAGATTGGTAATATTCATGTCTGAAGTTTTGATACATCAAATAATTATACAATAAAAATCAGTGCCAGAAGTTATAAAACTTTTCTCGTTCTCAATTCAAAATTTTCTCAAATTTCTTTTTGAGATCAAAGCTGTAATTCTGTTTAAATACTCATTTTACTGTATTTACATAAAAGACAATATAAACTGGTTGTTATAAATAACAGCTTATTATTATTTTCTTTTATTTTCATACATGTTTTTAAATTGAATATTTGAGAAAATTCTCAGTTGAGCCTGAGAAATGTTTTATAACCTCGGGCCCAGGTGGTGCGCTTTCATTGCTCGTGAGTATAATTTATGTCCAGACGTATTTGCTATTATACTATCGAAAACTGTCGTGTATTTCTATTGAGAATCTATTGAGGTTCAAAGACCTTTCGTGTATGAGAAATGTCAGTTGTGGACATTTAACCCTTTCCTGTTTTACAAAATTTTGGATCTGCCCAAATTCAAAGGTTTTGCAGACGAAAATTTAAAGTGCATTTTATTTGAAAAATAACCATTCAGTAGGGTAGAAGATAGTGTGGAAAAAGAAGAAATTGCTTGTCAGAAGCAATTTCTTCTTTTTTCACAATGTTTTCCCAATCATAAAATCACAGGCACGTAAAAAGCAGGGATTAAACAGCAAAGGGTTAAAACATGTACATTGAATTGAAAAATGTGTTGGTCAATAACCTCTTTCAATGTTTTGTCTACAGTAAAAGAGGTTCGATACGGTAAGGTTTTCATTGATTTTCAACCTTCATTGTCGTGAAAGTATGCTTTATGATTAATTAAGTGTTTGTTGTTTTTTGCATTTTTATAAAAGTACTCAATCCGGTTTAAACATCACCATCTTAGTTTATCGTTTAGAAGAATTGCCATAAAATACCATAGGAACACAAAAAGGGGAGCGTTTTTACCGTGGATACACAGCTTGCTTTAAAATTCATTTTTACCGATTGATAGGATGTTAGAGTTCGTTATAAGCGTAAAATGCGATCGAACATAACGGGTTTCAACAACATTGGATTCTAGGTATCAGTATCGATGATTTTAAAGCAAAATTGCCTACATTTGTAGGTTTTACCGATTTGTTCTGTGCTAGACGTTTATATATGGGATCCGTCACGCGAAAAGGGACCATCTGGGTAGCGCGTAATGTGTCGACCCTAGTAAGACTGCACGGATGACTAGGGTCGAAACTTTTCGCAATGTGCTTATTTTTTCTGAATCTAGAATGAACAATCTATCTTTAAGTGAAAGAAGTTTTGAAATGCGACCTTTGGTTGACCTATTCTTGGCCCAATCTCTTTTTCAATAATTCATATTACAGAGTTCCCGGATGGTCGCTTTTCGCATGACGGGTCACATATGTATATTTGTATCAGTAATTGCTAGAATATCGAAATAGCGATCATGACTTTCGAAAGTATAGGATGTCATAAAAGTTTATCTTTATTGTTCATAACATTTTTATTCTCTTTTTAACAAGGTTTATTCTTTTCAGATTCAGACACGTTTTAAAACTCTAATATATGTGACCCGTCAAGCAAAAAGGGACAATCTGTGTACTGCGTAAATTATCAACCCTTGTCAGACTGCACGGATTGCACAGACTGACTAGGGTCGAAACTTTTCGCACTTAACTAATTTTCTGAATCAAGAATAACTTATCTACCTTTCCGTAAAAGAATTTTTAAAATGGGACCTATGGCTGACCTGTAATAGAGTCAATCTCTTTTTCAAAAGTTTATTTTACGGAGTTCCCGGATGGTCCCTTTTCGCGTGACGGGTCACACATGCATGTGTATATTTTTTATATGGTTTTAATATGCATCAGTGGCGGGGGGGGGGGTTCGGACGAATCCCCTCTGTATCCAAATTATTTCATTCTAGTGGATAAGTTCAATCAAAATTTTGTAAGAAAAGGCAAACTATCCCCTTTTTTAAACGTTCGAACCACAGGAGCTTGCAATTATATAGATATATATTGTAAATGGAATTTGAGCAATTAGTCCCATAGTATCCCTATCTTTATAGATAGGGGTACTATAAATTCAAATTCCTTTATTGGTTTAAAAAATCCAGTTATAGGATTGTCACCAAGAACACACATACAATAAACATACAAGACAGAACTTATCAAAATATATGTGACTAATTTCTCGAATGCTGTAGGCCGACACCGAACCCCATTTATAGAAACCCTGGATCCGCCGCTGGGCAAGTACTTTATATCACAGACAATAATATTGAACCAGTGTTCAGTATCGCCAGGACACGGTCAGCATTTTTGTTGATTGATTGATTGGATGGAGTTTAACGCCGCTTTCAGTTATATCGCGGCGGCTGGAGCACCTAACAATGGTTTCCTGGTATTTCTGTCACCAGTACAACCACCACATCCTTTCCTAGCCTCCAGCTGCTATCTCACGTAGGTCTACGATTATCAACCCATTGGTAAGAGAGTCAGCATTTTTGTAGCTCTTAGTTTATGATCTTGTATGGTAGATGTTATTGGTTCAATAGATTTATTTCGTATATTGTAATTTATATTGTCACCAATTATGATTGCGCGAGGGTTACGTTAAGGTAGTCGACCCGTTACAGTTCCGCAAAAAAAAAATTCGGAACTCATGATCTTTCACAATGAAATCATTACGAAACCTCGGTTAATACTGTTAAAGTCCATTACTTCCGAAATGTTTTGGAACTTTTGCGGGTCCGCTACCTTTAAGAGAGTTGAACATGTCGAAAAATCTTAAAAAACAAAAGGTTTTCGGATCTACCTTCCCGTATAATGATAATATTATTGACCATCTATAAGCAATATTGAAAATTGATTCAGGATAATTGTCAATAATAATATCAGTCATATTGATTGTTTATTGGTCGCTTAACAGGGTGTTGAAAATGGCAGAAATGGCTAAGTACAAGACGGACACGGGCCAACAGAACTCAGTACATGGTCTTGATAAGGGATACAGTTGGGTGGTGTTTGGAGCAAATACTCTGGCTTTTTGTATTGCCACTGGGTTCTTACTAACAACGGGGATCGTACACACGACCCTTGAGGATAAATTTCATGGCGGGGCAGCAAAGACATCACTAGTAGGATCTGCCTTCGACGCCATGTTCTTTTTAACAGGTGAGTCTAAGGTAGTGAAGCTCAGCTACATATAGAGGAGGTATTTTGCTTTTCAAATTCAAATATTTCATTATTTCTTACTTAAACCCTATGTTGTTGGTACTAATTTGAAACGTCTCATTGAGACGATTCAAATGAGTACCCACAACATAGGTTTTCATTTTGAAATAAAGATTTTAGACTGGCTTTACCCCCTCTTATCTTGACCCCTTGTGAAGTTCATTTAAGGAACTCTAGCATGTATGATTTTATAAGTTAATCAGTAAATACAAACATTACATAACTAGTCATTCCATTAGTGAGAGTATTTTGGCCACTGTTGCCAAAAGGCTATAGGATTACTGTCGTACCGATATTTCCGTTGTGCGGTTGTTCTCTAAAACTGCTCTTTTAAAATAATTCCTCGCATAAGCGACTGGCCTTGTAAAGGAATGGTCTTTTTAACAAACTTTCTTTAGATTTCTATGAAGAATATTTATCTGATAAAAATTAGCCTTCGTGTAGGGGAAAAAATTCTCACAGAAAATTCTAATCATTGCGCATTTCAACTTAATTTCTTATTTCCCAAGTGATCTATTTTTCGGATTCTTTCGTACAGTTAGGGCCCGTTAATAAATCTCGTCCTTTATGATAAGGATTAGTTTCTTTTTTATTTCATGCAGACATTCATTTTCTCTGAAAGTTCATGGTGGAATTCAATCGAATTTCTCAGGATTGATTACAAAGCTCCTTTTATCAGATAGCCAGAAATATTTGGATCAGATGAAAAACGTTTCCAATCAAAGTTGACATTTTTCGATGTTTTTATTAGTCTATTCACTATCTTCAGGTCCAATTGGCTCAATTTTGACGGACAGGACCAGTTGTCGATGTGCGTTGATCACCGGCAGTTTGATTATGTGCGTCGGTTTCCTAATAACAGCGTTTGCCAATAGTATTGACTTATGTATATTTTCCTGTGGATTTTTGGCAGGTAAATAAGCCATTTAAATGTCAAATTTGTGCTTACATTTCTGGCATATTTAGCTTGTCAAACTTTGTCTTTCGACTTAGTCGAAGGATTCTTCACTATAAAGAACTTGCAGCAGAAGTAGACATAAATCACATGTACTTTATTACGCATTTAAGTGTTTCTAGTAATGGTTGAACGTTCAAGAGAGGGATTTGTCCAAAGTATTTATCACTTGATAAGTACTTCATTCAACGACACACGTTTCATTTGGCGCATTCTCGCTACCTTGTTAAATTGTCCAATATAATCCAACAATCAACCGGCAAATCATCATTTAGACACAAATTTGTGCTTACTTCCGAAATTAATAGGAATTATTTATGATTTCGGAGTCTTTCAAAAGCGTCGTAGCTACAGTTCGTTGTATCCACTATCCGTTCTTATTTACAATTATAAATGTTTTGCTGTTCATCCATGACTTTGTGCGACCGTGTCGTAAGTTCCTATATACAATGTATTTACATGTAGGCTACATTTAGCATTTGTGACAGTGTTTCGTTTAAGACGTCTAACTAGCCAATGTCGTTCGACATCTCACTCTCTTGTCTGTGGTGATTGGGAATGGATTTTAATTCGATAATTTCAACAAGTTTTCTTATTCTTATATTGTAGGATTCGGGGGCGGCCTATTACACCCTGCTTTATTTGTCGTGATAGGATTTAACTTTAAACAGAGATACAGTATAGCACAAGGAACTGTGGTAGCAAGTGGTGGTCTAGGGTTGTTTGCTATGGCGCCGTTGTTGGAGACGGTCAAAGAATCCTACGGATTTACGGGAGTGTTTATTATCAAAGCCGCCATTAGTTTACAAATGTTGGCATGTGGACTCTTTATGCGACCTTCAAAAATGGAAATCGACGCAAAACGACTGCGATCAGGAAGACCATCGCAAGGAGAGACTGAAAAAAATAAACAAAATCTCAAAACATACACGAGTCTATTGTTGAATAGAGTAGTTATTTGTTTGTCACTAAGTATTCTCGCAATGAACGGTGCTATGTATTCCATTTTCATATTGTGGCCAACCGTTTGTAAAGCAAAAGGTTTTACACCAATGCAAGCATCTTTTGTGTTGTCAACTGCAGGCATTGCCTCTGTATTTGGAAGATTTTTAATCGGTTTAATTGCATCGTTCAAGCATGTTCAAGAAGTAACGTTATACTGTACTGCTTACTTCACACTCGCAGTTCCATTTTTGTGTTTTAATCTATTTTCCTACGCCTATATAGGTCATGTGATAGTTGCAGTGTTTGTAGGTTTATTAAGTGGTGCAGCGTTCGTTCTCATTAGTGCAATAAATACCAAATACCTTGGACTCGAGTTTGCTTCAGCTTCCATTGGAATCGAATTCTTTTTCGGTGGTATTGGGGCCTTAACCTTACCGTCATTATCAGGTAAACAAAGTATTTAACTTCTACATTTCTGGGTCAGTGCAACATTACTGTTAGTGCCTATAAACATATAGGCACTAACAGTAGTGTTGCGCTGACCCCTCTACATGAACTTACATTAACTTTTACTTTGTTAATATATACATGTGTACAATCTATCTTGCTCGAGCGACCTCGACTTGTAAGTGACCAAATTTTAATAAGCGACAGTTTCAAAATACCCTTCATTAAATAGAAAATCTTTAAGGTATTTTTTCGCAATAGACATATTTCATTCAAGTATTTAGGCCATCGCCTCATTATACAATACAATCAACATTTCAATTCAACATTAACAGGTGTGACATGATAATAATTGTGTTCGTTAAAGGTAACAATTTTGAACTTTCGAAATTATTGAGTTTTCAGCCCTGATGCTATCATCGTTACAAGTCCAAACATTTATAATGTTTGGTGTAATACATGTTATTCTATTTCAATGTATATTTGCATAGTTGTTCTTAAATATGATTCAAATAATTGAAGAACAGTAAAAAAATATTATTTAACCAATTATAAAGAAAGGAAGAGTGACTCAGAAAAAATGTCAGAAAGTGAAAGGTTTTAAACCCTTATCAGCCTGTACAGTTTGACAAAGATAAATACTTTTTGCGCCATCCAGATGGGACCTTTTTGTGAGATGGCTCAATAATGTAAAGACTGCAAAAGGTGTCAACATGATATTCAAATGTTTTCGTTTTCATTTTTTCTGTTTCCAGGAGTTTTACTATCAAGAGGTTTGGATTTGGAGCATGTTTTCCTGATATCTGGTAATATTCTATTTACATCCTTTATACCATAAGATTCTTTATTGAAATTCTTCAAACATATTTCTTAAATGAAATATATCTTTCCAAAGTTAGTTGATCATTTGTTTCTTTGAAGCTTAACCAAGAGTCAAAATCCTTTTTTGTTGTTTGAAATACTATGCACATACTAAAACACAATCCACTGTTAACCCTTTGCTGTCTAATCCCTGCTTTTTACGTGCCTGTGATTTTATGATTGAGAAAACATTGTGAAAAAAGAAGAAATTGCTTCTGACAAGCAATTTCTTCTTTTTCCACACTATTTTCTACCATACTGAATGGTTATTTTTCAAATTAAATCCACTTTAAATTCTCGTCTGCAAAACCTTTGAATTTGGACAGGTTCAAAATTTTGTAAAACAGGAAAGGGTTAAGATAATAAATTTGCAAATTCTGTATTCCAGGTATATTTTTGCTGCTGACTGGAGTTCTCTGTTTAGCCATACGATTTGTATCAAAACCACTTGAACAACATGTTACTGAACTAGAAATTATAACATCACAGGACACATATATAGTTGAAAACAGTGTTAAACCAAGTAAAGTAACCCAACTGACTGAACCTTTTATACCAAAGGATGTTTGAATATTATGTAATTATAGATGAAATAGTTTTGAAAAGGGTTAATCATCTGAGTAATTTCAAAATTTCTTAACAACAGCTTTGTTCAGCTGCAGATAAAAAGCTTTGGAATTACACTGACAAAATACCTTCCAGTCAGAAAGAATATTGGTTGTGATAGGGGTCGAACCAATGATTGAAAGTCTGCCACAAAAACTGCGCCACAGAGAGCCTTCACCAAACAAGAAATATATATTTGTACATTTGCACGTTATTTATTTTCTTATGGGAGGATAATGTGAAAACTCTTATTTCAAACATGGTCTAAACTAATACCACTTCAAATCATGCTCAAAGAAAGAGATAAGCAATGGATTGTAACCCATCCTTTACAGCTTGGTGGAATTGGGCTCCGTCTGTACAATATCTTTTTCAAAACACTACATGCCACCAGTGGGCTCCAACCTATAATCCTTGGATTATGAGACAAGCATACGAGCAAGATACCAACACTATTTCACATCACCATGATATGATGATTTGTTAAATAATCAAAAGTTAGACGTTATCAAAACATTCAAAAGAAATTCTGGAAAACATTTCAAGATTTTTACTTTATTCTTACTTCTTAATCCATAACAAAATAACAATAATATAACAACAAAAAGATAACAACTATAAGATCTAAGAGCCCATTAGTAAAAGCTTAACCCATTTATAAATGAAACAAGAGGCCCAAGAGGGCCTGTATCGCTCCACTGGCTTTAAAATCTTTAGACTTTCATTACATAAAGCTTTCTTTAAAATGAATACATTAACACTCCGAAATTTCCTAAGACCTATTTAATAATGATTAACTGGTTCTGGTCCATATTGCATCAAAATACTCAATCACAATGAACCTGCAACCCTTTACCCATCTTATTAAAACATAAGGTTCAAAAGGAGATGTTCAAAGATTTCGGGCTCAAAATAGGCCCTGCCTGCCACGCCCATATTTATCCACCAATCAAAATTTCTTGAACAATTTAAGTAAATAGTCACCCAAGAAACATTCTGGTAAAGTTTCATTGAAATTGGCTGAGTGGTTCCGGAGGAGATAACGTTCAAAGATTTTGGCCTCAAAATAAGCCCCGCCCTGCCACGCCCATATTTATGGGCCAATCAAAATTTAGCAAATATTTTTTGAAAAGAGACACTCAAGGAACATTCTAGTAAAGTTTCATTGAAATCAGCCAAGTTGTTCAGGAGAACATGTCATTCAAAAATTTTGGGCTCAAAAAAAGGCCCGCCCTGCCACGCCCATATTTATGGACCAATCAAAATTTCTTTAGAAATTTAAGTAAAGGGTCACCCAAGGAACATTCTGTTAAAGTTTCATTGAAATCGGCCCAGTGGTTCAGGAGGAGATGTCGTTCAAAGATTTCGGGCTAAAAATAAGCCCCGCCCTGCCACGCCCATATTTATGGGCCAATCAAAATTTCTTGAACAATTTAAGTAAAGGATCATCCAAGGAACATGCATGCCACGTTTCATTGAAATCGGCCCAATGGTTTTGGAGGAGAAGATTTTTAAAGATTTCAAAGTGAAAAAAAAGCCCTGCCCTGCCACGCCCATATTTGGGGGCCAATCAAAATTCTTTGAACAATTTAAGAAGAGGGCCACCCAAGGATCATTTCTACCAAGTTTGGTTAAAATCCACCCATTGGTTTGGGAGGAGAAGATGTTTAAAGAAAAAGTTTACGCACGGACGCACGCACACACGACGGACACCCCGCCATGACAAAAGCTCGCTGGCCTTCGGCCAGTGGAGCTAAAAATTGTTTTGGCTGTAAAATTTAGGAAAGTTTGTGTGGGGTTTAACCCTTTGCTGTTTAATCCCTGCTTTTTACGTGACTATGATTTTATGTTTGAGAAAACATTGTGAAACAAGAGGACCCTGAGGGCCCTAAATCGCTCACCTGATATTTCAAGTAAATTATCATTAAGACTCCATTTCCTATGATATGGCATGAACCTTCCCATTTTCAACAGAGTTCATTCTTGTGACCTGGCAAACATTTTGATCAAGTTTCATGAAGATTGGACTATATTTGTGGCGTTTGGAGCTCTTACGATAAAATTGTCATTAAGGCCCCTTTTCCCGTGATATGGCATGTATACTTCCCATTTTCAAATGAGTTCATCCTCATGACCTAACAAACATTCTGACAAAGTTATATGATGATTGGACCATATTTGTGGCTTCTAGAGTGAAAACAAGAAATTTGTCATTAAGGCCCCTTTTCCCATGATATGGCACAGATCCTTTCCATTTGAGCAATTTTCATAAGGGACCAACCAAGGAATATTTCTGCGAAGTTTGGTTGATTTTGACCCATAAGTTTAGGAGGAGATGTCGTTTAAAGATATTGTTGACAAAATTGTCATTAAGGCGCCTTTTTCTGTGAAATGGCACGGACCCTTCCCATTTTCAATAGACTTCATCCTCATGACCTAACAAACATTCTGACCAAGTTTCATGAAGATTGGACCATATTTGTGGTTTCCAGAGTGAAAACAAGAAATTTGTCATTAAGGCCCCTTTTCCCGTGATTTGGCCAGACCCTTTCCATTTGAGCAATTTTCATAAGGGACTACCCAAGGAATATTTCTGCCAAGTTTGGTTGATTTTGACTAATAAGTTTAGGAGGAGATGTCGTTTAAAGATATTATTGACAAAATTGTCATTAAGGCGCCTTTTTCTGTGAAATGGCACAGATCCTTCCCATTTTCAATAGACTTCATCCTCATGACCTAACAAACATTCTGACCAAGTTTCATGAAGATTGGACCATATTTGTGGTTTCTAGAGTAAAAACAAGAAATTTGTCATTAAGGCCCCTTTTCCCGTGATATGGCATGGATCCTTTCCATTTGAGCAATTTTCATAAGGGACCACCCAAGGAATATTTCTGCCAAGTTTGGTTGATTTTGACCAATAAGTCTAGGAGGAGATGTCGTTTAAAGATATTGTTGACAAAATTGTCTATTTTCAATAGACTTCATCCTCATGACCTAACAAACATTCTGACCAAGTTTATGAAGATTGGACCATATTTGTGGTTTCCAGAGTGAAAACAAGAAATTTGTCATTAAGGCCCCTTTTCCCGTGATTTGGCCAGACCCTTTCCATTTGAGCAATTTTCATAAGGGACTACCCAAGGAATATTTCTGCCAAGTTTGGTTGATTTTGACTAATAAGTTTAGGAGGAGATGTCGTTTAAAGATATTATTGACAAAATTGTCATTAAGGCGCCTTTTTCTGTGAAATGGCACAGATCCTTCCCATTTTCAATAGACTTCATCCTCATGACCTAACAAACATTCTGACCAAGTTTCATGAAGATTGGACCATATTTGTGGTTTCTAGAGTAAAAACAAGAAATTTGTCATTAAGGCCCCTTTTCCCGTGATATGGCATGGATCCTTTCCATTTGAGCAATTTTCATAAGGGACCACCCAAGGAATATTTCTGCCAAGTTTGGTTGATTTTGACCCATTAGTTTAGGAGGAGATGTCGTTTAAAGATATTGTTGACAAAATTGTCATTAAGGCGCCTTTTTCTGTGAAATGGCACCGATCCTTCCCATTTTCAATAGACTTCATCCTCATGACCTAACAAACATTCTGACCAAGTTTCATGAAGATTGGACCATATTTGTGGTTTCTAGAGTAAAAACAAGAAATTTGTAATTAAGGCCCCTTTTTCCCGTGATATGGCACGGATCCTTTCCATTTGAGCAATTTATATAAGGGACCACCCAAGGAATATTTCTGCCAAGTTTGGTTTATTTTGACCAATAAGTCTAGGAGGAGATGTCGTTTAAAGATATTGTTGACAAAGTTGTCATTAAGGCGCCTTTTTCTGTGAAATGGCACGGATCCTTCCCATTTTCAATAGACTTCATCCTCATGACCTAACAAACATTCTGACCAAGTTTCATGAAGATTGGACCATGTTTGTGGTTTCTAGAGTAAAAACGAGAAATTTGTCATTAAGGCCCCTTTTCCCATGATTTGGCAGGGATCCTTTCCATTTGAGCAATTTATATAAGGGACCACCCAAGGAATATTTCTGCCAAGTTTGGTTGATTTTGACTAATAAGTTTAGGAGGAGATGTCGTTTAAAGATATTATTGACAAAATTGTCATTAAGGCGCCTTTTTCTGTGAAATGGCACCGATCCTTCCCATTTTCAATAGACTTCATCCTCATGACCTAACAAACATTCTGACCAAGTTTCATGAAGATTGGACCATATTTGTGGCTTCTGGAGTGAAAACAAGAAATTTGTCATTAAGGCCCCTTTTCCCGTGATATGGCACGGACCCTTTCCATTTGAGCAATTTTCATAAGGGACCACCCAAGGAATATTTCTGCCAAGTTTGGTTGATTTTGACTAATAAGTTTAGGAGGAGATGTCGTTTAAAGATATTATTGACAAAATTGTCATTAAGGCGCCTTTTTCTGTGAAATGGCACAGACCCTTCCCATTTTCAATAGACTTCATCCTCATGACCTAACAAACATTCTGACCAAGTTTCATGAAGATTGGACCATATTTGTGGCTTCTAGAGTGAAAACAAGAAATTTGTCATTAAGGCCCCTTTTCCTGTGATATGGCACGGATCCTTTCCATTTGAGCAATTTTCATAAGGGACCACCCAAGGAATATTTCTGCCAAGTTTGGTTGATTTTGACCCATTAGTTTAGGAGGAGATGTCGTTTAAAGAAAAAGTTGACGCCATGACGGACAGACGGACAGATGGACAGACGGACGCCGGACAACGATCGATCACAATAGCTCCCTTGAGCACTTCGTGCTCAGGTGAGCTAAAAAGAAGAAATTGCTTCTGACAAGCAATTTCTTCTTTTTCCTCATTATTTTCTACCCTACTGAATGGTTATTTTTCAAATTAAACCTACTTTAAATTTTCGTCTGCAAAACCTTTGAATTTGGACAGGTCCAAAATTTTGTAAAACAGGAAACTGCCTTTTACAAGCATTTTTACAAGCATTTTCACCTTTCCTCATGTTTTTCATTACAATTTTCTCTTTGATACCTCAACCAACGCTTTGTCCCATTTAGGTAAATGTTTTTGTTCAATTGTGACCTTGACATTCCTGACCCAAAAATAATAGGGCACTTTCTTAGAACATGGTCAACTATTACAAAATTATTCATGATTCTAGGACATTTCATTCTTGATTTAGAGTCTGAAGTCTAGACTAGAGGAGATGTAAGCTTATATATTGTCAGTTTAATTCTGAAGCCTTGTAACAACAGCTTGATCAAAGCTGCAATTATGAGGTCTATGAATTATATTGAAAAAATAGAATACAAATTCTTACAACAATTGTATGGGTTGACCCTTTGATAGTGAATATATCAGGGTTTGACACTTAGGGGTGTCCAGGAGTCTGAGACTCCTTGTTTACCAGTTTGACTCCTTCCATTTGTAAATAAGGAGTTTGATGGACTCCAAGGGTCATATTATGAGAATATTTTGAAAAAACAAATGCACAGAGCAGTGTCCTTTCTAGCACTTTCCAAAACTGAAGATCTTTTCAATACAAATGTTGTTGAAGAAAATATTTGCTTGCCTCCTGTATCGTTTTGAGAAAAAAACACCTCTTCTTTGGAAGAACATTGGGGAAAAGAAGAAATTGTTTATAGCATGCAATTTCTTTTTTTCCACAAAGTTCTCCCAAATATGAAAATTTGGACCCCTTACTTTGAGCTTGGACTCCTTTATTTCATGTGTTCAGAGTCTGATTGACTCCTTAATCTCAGGAGTAAATGACAACCCCTGTATATTAGATCTCTTATCCAGGAAAACCTGTTTAATTGACATCAATTTGTGATTTCAGTTGTCTAAATTAGATACTAAAAAGCCAACACTTTTAGGCTTATCCAACTTCAAAGAATCTACAATGCTTATAGAAGAGCGTCCAAATTTAAAAGAGACAACAGTATACTAGAAATCATGGAAGAAAAAGGCAGAAATTACTTGAAACAAGCAATTTCCTCATTTTCTCTCAATATTTCCCCCTTAATCAATTGTTAGTGCATCAAGTTTGTGGGAAAATGGTGACACAAATAGGTAAAAAACATTTAATTCTTTATGAAAAAACAACAACATTCTTTTCTTTGTTAACAAATAACAAATATACATTTTCTTAAAATAAACTGCAGTAGAAGTCAATTTTTAATTTAAATGTAATTAATGTTTTCTTGGATCACAGATCATTATCTATTAATTTCAAATGAATATGTTGAGTAGCCTTTATACCAGAGACACTCTGACATTTCACAAAATGTCAAGTTTTTTTTGTAAAATAAGAGGGCCAGAATGGCCCTAAACCGCTCACCTGAATTCTATTGGTCAAGTGGATATCACAAAAGTACATTTCTGGCTAAGTTTCATTCACATTTGCCTAATTGTTGAACAGGAGATGTCATTCCAAGAATTCAAAGTGAAAATAGACCCTGCCCATCCATTGGTTACTGAGGAGATGTTTCAAGATTTGAGGCTCAAAATAAGCCCAAATCCAAGCCACGCCCATATCTTTATTCAAGATTTTGCAAACAATTTATAAAGAGGGTCACATTCTGGTATTGTTTCATTGAAATTGGCCTAATGGTTCAGGAGGAGATGTCTGTCAAAGATTTAGGTCTCAAAATAAGACCCCCCCCCATATTTATGGCCCAATCAAAACTTTGCGAACAATTTTTGAAAAAGGTCATCCAAGGAACATTCTGGTAAAGTCTCAAAATTGGTTCAGTGGTTCAGGAGGAGATGTCATAAGCTCTAAATTAGCCCAATCTGCCATGCCCATATTTATGGGCCAATCAAAATTTGGCTAACACTCTTTGTAGATAGTCACCCAAGAAACATTCTGGTAAAGTTTCATTGAAATCGAGCCAGTAATTAGGAGGAGATGTCATTCAAGGAAATTGGGCTCAAAATTAGCCCTGTCCTGCCACACCCATATTTATGGGCCTATCACAATTTTTGAAGAGGGTCCCCCAAGGAATATTCAGGTAAAGTTTCATTGAAATTGACCAAGTGACCAAATGGTTCAGGTGGAGATGTCGTTCAAAGAATTCAAAGTAAAAAAATGTCAAGCCCTCCAAAGCCCATAATTTGTATCAATCAGAAATTTTAGAACATTTTCTAAAGAGGGTCACCAAAGGAAGATTTGGCAAAATTTCATTGAAATCTGTCAACTGGCTCAGGAGAAAAAGAAGTTTGTTGATGACAGACAACGCATGACAGAGTCAGGTGATCCTTAAAGCTCCCTTGAGCAAGTTGTGCTCAGGTGAGCTAACAACATTGACAAGGCTATATCAATCCTCTGATTATCTGCAATAGCAGCAAAGGAAATGATAGGAAAGAATAACAAAATGGTAACACAAAAATCAAAAGAAGTTTAGGAAAAACGTTTTTGTAAATTTGACCTAGACCTAAAAATGAAAATTCTCCAAAAGTCTGTCAATAATGATGGAATGTTTCTCCAGTTTTTAGCCACCACCTTTCTTGTTCTGGAAGAGAAAAACATAACAATATGAGCCTATGTGTGACCTTTTTAAACTTTTTGTATGTATGTACAGTATAGACTCAGATCAGCCAGTAAAATTTGTACAGACTTTTCTTAACCTTCATATAGGGCTCCATAAATAAGAACTAACCTAAAGATCCTTCAGGCAAATTGCAATTTTTAAGGGCTTGAAACTGTTAGAAATGTGAGGCACAAGCTCATTTTATCTGTAGCAAAAGGTATTTCAAACTAGGAATTACCTAGAAGAGCTCTATAAGGAATGGTAGATTGAGAATGAAAACATTTTCAATGTAGAATGTCAATGGAACCGTAATAATTCTGCAACTTTTCGGAAATCATGATCTTTCACAATGTAAACCGAGGTTTCTTAATGAAAATCATTAGGAAACCTCAGTTAACATTGTTAAAGTTCATTACTGCCAAGACATTGCAGATCTATTAAGGTTCCACTACCTTAAAATATTTCCAAAAGGTGAAATGTTTCATCCCTGAACACTTCAGGACCTGAGGTTATAAACTTTTCTCAGGCTCAAATGAGAATTTTCTCAAATTTCAAATTTAAATAAATGTATGAAAATAAAAGATAATATTAATAATATGTTATTCAGAGCAACTTATTTGTATTATCTTTCATGTTAATAACATCAAAATGAGTATTAAAAGAGAATTACGGCTTTAATCTCAAACTTCTGTGAAAACAGCCAAGTCAACATGAATTGTGATCAATCTTGACTTGAAAGCCCTTGACAATTTGCAATTAAATGTATATGAAACAAGAATCAATTATCTATGAAATATCACTTGAATATTGATGTTTGTAAAACATTTATGCAAAGCAGAACAGGTCGAAATAAAATTCTTTGTCAATTAACAAAGGGCAATGACTCAAAGAAATATGATGAGTATAGTTATGATTCTAGCTAACATACTTTTTGAGATATGCTCAAACAAAAATCAAGCCATAAATTTTTACTAAGGGCAATAACTCAAAAAGTTTTATGAGTAGAGTTATGGTTCTTTTGAAACAAACTCCTTCTCATTGAGATATAATCATCTGTGAAGTTTCATGATTCTAGCTGGCATATTTTTTTGAGATAAGCTCTGGACAAAAATGGTCTACTTTTTGAGATAATTTGCAATTAAATGTATATGAAACAAGAATCAATTACAGTCAAATCTGTGTGAGCGGCCAACTATTCACAGTGGCCAATCTGCCGACAGCGGCCAATCAATTTCCCCCAGTGCAAATTCCTTCCTTAATTGCACTGTGAATAGCGTGATCTCCTGAAATGCGGCCGGCGGTCACCTTAATTGGTCTAATTCCAACTGTATATCACACCTATACAACGGTCATCTGACAAAACACATGACTTATTAAGTCGTGTTTGAAAAAATCGATAATCACCACTATAGTAAACAGCCGAAGTCGCTTTATCGTAATGTACAAATTATAAACAACCAATTATTGATTTAATGCCATGTTGTCAATTAAATGACGTGTAATTGGCCATTATTATTTATTTGATCTACTTAAATGATAATAATTAATTAAAGGATATGGAATTTCTCAGTTGTCGGGTCTCTTTAAATAAAATGATCTTGAGCATTACAGTTTACACATTTAGCAAACTGATTTTTTGAGGTCTTTAAAATGGACGAAAACCTGCTTTTGACGTCAATTCTTGCCAAAATGTCGCTCTATAAACGTGAGTTCCTTCCTCTAGAGGATCGTGTGAAAGTTATATGCATGCTTGAATCGGTACGTTATTTCAGGATTATTGCTAATGAGTTCGGTGTAGGTCGTACGCAGGTCCAAACTGGCTGAACACAAGCGTGAAATTCTCGATGAATATGAATCTGGTTTCACTTGTTTTCGCAATGTTTTTTTTTTTATGTTAAATGGTATAATTCCTTATTCTTTTAATGACAAACACTTAAAATGAAACTTTGGAATTGCTTGGAATTTGGAGAAGTTTAAAGTTTTGTGATCTGGTACGACAAAATGGCCGCCCTAAGGATACTGTGAACAGCAGCCAATCTGTGTACAGCAGCCAATTTGGCCCTCTCCCTTCACTGGCTGCTGTACACAGATTTGACTGTATCTATGAAATATCACTTGAATATTGATGTTTGTAAAACATTTATGCAAAGCAGAACAGGTCGAAATAAAATTCTTTGTCAATTAACAAAGGGAAATGACTCAAAAAAATATGATGAGTATAGTTATGATTCTAGCTAACATACTTTTTGAGATATGCTCAAACAAAAATCAAGCCATAAATTTTTACAAAGGGCAATAACTCAAAAGCTATTATGAGTAGAGTTATGGTTCTTTTTAAATAATTCTAGCTGGCATATTTTTTGAGATAAGCTCTGGACAAAAATGGTCTACTTTTTGAGATAAGCTCCGGACAAAAATGTTCTACAGATGGGTCTTCCATCCAACATCCTGACTGACCCACAAGAGCAAAGCAATATTCATCCCCTTGTCATTGAAGGGGGCATAATGAAAAACTTTGTACATACCTGTTAATTCTGTCAAAAACCTCACAAATGCCAAAGAATCTAACCCTGCAAGACATAGAAATAATATATTATTAACAGGATCTTTAGATATGTTATACCCATGGCTCAGTCAGAAACAATTGTAACTGCCTATTTGTTTATCCATTAAGTACACATAGGATAAATTAAACATCTAGCTACCAAAGAAAATAAATTCATCTGAATACCATCCCTCTGTTCATGATGAAAACATTTGTGGAAAGTTTACAGATTACCTTTACATCATTATTAAGGCAAAGATGACAGCTTTTCTAATTGCTTTCTGTTAGATTACTGTATTTTTCCTAATAAACACTTCCGGGAGCAATAGATAACATGGTCAGGGAGCCTATTTTAGTGTGTATTTTCTGATTTAAAAATCATAAAAAAATATGTCTTTAAGGCCCTTTCCCTTTAATTTGAGGTGAATTTCCTCCAAACAATCATTTCATCTCAAATTAGAGAAGTCCCAAAAAGTCCCTAAATTTAAGGCATTTGAAGTTGGTTTTCTTAGTAAAAAATGAAGGGGTGCTACTATTAGGGAGGGCCGTATTACTGGAGGAAATTCGGTATTGAGAAATATTGGTAGATTAACACTCGGTTATTTCACACAACCAAAGGAATACCCCTTGCTTTCACACATTTTGCCCTAGTTGTTATTATCTAAGCCAGACCCATTACACTCAATGATATCATAAAATTGTCTAGTAATCAAATACGAAAGGACATGCTTTAAGAAAATTTTTTTTAAAAGAAAATTTTCTTTCAATTTAAGGTCAGAAATAATAGAGTAATCATTTGTTTTTCATATAATATCAAATAAGCTTTCATTTCACGAATTACAAAAGTTATATTTTCACTTGAAAATATAGCTTTTGTTGCTATATCCCCCCCACTTTAATATATATAACTATAGCTTTTGTTGTTTGCCTATTGAAAAATAATCACACTTACACTGAAACAATAAATTATCCACTTTACAAGTATGCCAAAATCGAGCATTGGTTTGTAGTAATAGGCAAATGTTTTGCTCTTGGTAAGGAATTTGTCTGATATGACCAACAGATAGACATAAGTATATTACAATGTAATTGATACTGAGGCAGTGTCTATTCTAGGATTCAAAAAGTAGGGGGAATGTTGTTGAAAATCATGAGCATTCCCAAAACGATGCAAACTTTTACTTTTTCTCCATGTAAGAAAATCCCCCATCACCTTCAAAAGCAGGGTGAATTTTCCAAAAGTATGTGCTAAAATGTGCAATCCCCCCTCCAAGAATAGACATTGCTGAGACACAGACACTTTTGAAAAATGCCCAAATGAGCGCCTTACCTTGTCATTCTCCACTTGCTACTATGATTTCAGACAAGAAAATGCTTAATTATTTTTCATTTAGCATATCCAGCGATAAGTACAAAACTAAGTTAAATAAACATGACCAATTACACAATAAGGACTTTCTTGTAACTCTGTGAAATAATTATTTAAAAATAAATGATTGGATCCAGCATATGTCAACCAGAAGGCATTTTCATTAATTACATAGAAAGGTAGAATATCCATTATTGATTCAGAGTAATTGTTATTTGCAAAAAGTTTAGACCCAGATTGCACAGTCTGAAGGTCGACACAGTTTTCACTTTTCAGATGGTTCATTTGTGCATGATGGGTCACAAATATTAAACTAACTCCAGCACTACTAAACCCTTGACATGGAATGACAACATCAATCAAAAAGATTGTATTGATACGACCTTTTTAGTTTCTTTGAATTATTATGTGAAATTTGAATTTTTATTCCTAGTAATGTTTAACTGAAATATCAGATCCAGAGTTACAGATAAAAGGGGTATTCAAGATTTCAAACTTAAATATTTCACTAGTCCTTCCTCAAACCTTATCTTGTGGCAACTCACTGGAATTGTCTCGACAAGACAATTTAAATGAGTACCCACATCAAAGGGTTTCATTGAGAAATAAAGATTTTTAGACAAAATATAATCCCCCTCTTAACTTTACCTCTGATCTGATCTATGTAATTGATTTAACAACTTACATAGAACTAAGCTGTTTTTTAAAAGAGGTGACTTGTAGAACATATAACAACAGAAGACAAACAATTCCAAGGTACAAACGTCTCAATCTCTTTTCATAGTACACTTGTCTATCCTGAAAAAATCATAAAATGTATAAGATATTGGAAGCAATAATATGACCTATAGCGTAGAAATGTAAACTTTTGCTGTCACATTGAATTTTTTTTTGGTATTACATGGGTTTTATTACATTGATTTTGTTTTCTGTTGATACATAGAGGATATTGAAAGAGTGGTCATTGAACACTGAATTTATTAAACGAGTCATCAATAAACAGATAAAAACGAGGCTGTGCAGAGTTTTCATCTGTTTATGATGACAATGTAAAAATAAAATTCTGTATTTTATGAGCACAAATTTTATATTCTATTATTAACATGACCCAAATTTTTCTGAAAAATCGTCAAATTCTGGAAGATCAACATTTCAATTTTCCACGAAACTTAGGCAGTTTAAAACTGACGTCACAGTATATACATTATCACTTCATTTTCGCAGTTACAAAATAGCTTTGCTATTTGCTCTGAGCTCATTTGCATAGTTTTTCCACTAGTGTAATAACAGGTGGACTGACGTTTTGGCCACGGACGTTTTGGCCAGGACATTTTGGCCAAGACGTTTTGGCCACGGACGTTTTGGCCACAATATTTTTCAAAGTAGGACCTTTTGGCCAAAAAATATTAGTTGGGAGAATAAGTTATTATATGAAATTTTGATCATGTTATACTTGTTATTTTAGTCATTTAGATAGTAAAATAGATTTTTTTTTACCATTTTGATGTGTTTATTAGCTCAAAAGTATATCTTAATATATCTGAAGAAGAATAAAAAATATCTTTACAATACAAAGATAGTGAAGAATAAATTGAAAATACTTTGAAATAATAATGATATAAAGTTTTCAAAATGTTTTATCCATACATATTTCTTTCAGAAATTACATGATAATATAGGATAAACAACATGAGAATATTTTCAAAAAGCGCAATTAGCTCATTTCTTTTGACCATAATCATTAATTCAAATCATCTATCATCTAATAATGTAAGAATAGAAATAATACCCAATTAATGATAAAAAAGATAAAACAGAAACTGCTACATGTAGACCAAAGCAAGTTTGTTAAATTCTATATTGAACATTTAATTGTTCATTAAAACCAATTTAATAGATATTAAAAGATTTTTCCCATTTGCCAACCTCCCCTTCCCCCCCCCCCCCCCCCCCCCCATTCTGTAGCCTGACTATTGAATGAGAAAAAGGATAGATCCATATTCAATATCTATATTATTACAAAAATAAATATTTCAAAATAAGAAATGATTATCATCTAATACTAAGCACAATTTTTTAAACAAGAGCACCGCCTACGGGTGCCTACGCTCGGCTGTCGAGTGCTGGATGGTGGGAAAAAATCTAAGTCGAAAAAGGGGCATAATATGCACAAAATGCATCTAGAGTTATCCCCCTTGGTAGTATAGGTTGCTCTTTGGATGGTGAACATGTGTGCCAAGTTTCAAGTGAATGCCTTCAGTAGAACCCGAGATATAACAAAATGTCAAAGTTTTCGCACGACGACAACGACGCCAACGACACGGAGGCTATAGCAATACCTCGGGTTTTCTCCAAAAACAGCCGAGCTAAAAAATCATCTTCAAATCTCAAATATTTGGCCAAAAACATATAATTTTTTTAAAGAATTTAACTCCTTTTCTCACACAATTTTGTTAAAGGTACAATATTTTAATCAAGTAACTACACTTCTTATGTGCATAAAAAGTTCAATGAAATGAACTATACCCATATAATAGAAATTTGGCCAAAAGGTCCTACTTTGTAAAACATTGTGGCCAAAACGTCCATGGCCAAAACGTCCTGGCCAAAACGTCCTGGCCAAAACGTCCTGGCCAAAACGTCCGTGGCCAAAACGTCCTACATTCGTAATAACAACCCTGTAATATCAAAAATATTCAACAGGGTTATTTCACCCCCACGACATAGATCACATTTTAAAACTTGTAACTCATAAGTACAACCTGTAACTTGTATGATTGAATTGGCACAGTCTTTTGTAGTTTAATATGAAGTTCCTCATTTATTTAGCCAACAATTAATGAACTCTTATAAACACTACCAGCAATGGGTTTAAGAACAACATACAAGGGATGATCCAGAAATTCGGGTTTATCAAAATAAAAATTATGTATTTATCTAATGCAACATCTGTATAATAAATGTGGAAATTTTGAAATGTGCAAGTTCAGTAGCGGCTGTAAAAAGACTAATCTAAGACAAATACTGCACATGTGGGCGTTCACATTCCTTTTGAAATTCAAATTTGTATATGATTTCTATAGAAAAATAGAATTTCTAGTAATGTAAAGACTCAGATGTAGGACTGATATGTTTGGCAATAACGGTTTTCATTTGGGACCACTTCTTTCATTAGAACTCTATTATACGATTCTAAATGCTCTTATAAAGCCTGGCCCTCTTTGAATATCTGGGGAAACTTGAAAAAGGTTCTCTTTTGACATGATTATATTTTTTTTAAATCATCTCAAATGTTTAGGTTGGTGAATCACTCATGACCATGACAGAATTTGAAAAATAGCTGGAATTCACATTTTGTTGATGACATCAGGTAACAATCCTCTCGAATATTTAGTATTATTTAACAAGAGTTGTCAAGGGACAACATAGCTCGCCCTATTGGATGCTTGTCACATAGATATATGCAAAATCATGTACCTTGGAAGGAAGATATTGAAAGGGGGGGAGAGGGTACTAAAAAGATCTAGGGAGCCTGAGGATATAATTTGACAAGACCTGAAGACAGATTGTATAATTAGAAATTAATTGATATCATTCAAGAATAAACAACTTTAATGTTCCTTTTTTGTATTTGAAATGTGAGAGTATTCATTTTAACCTATGCCATATATTATGAAAATATATATTATATATATAAAGGACCTTGGTCTCTGGTGAAAGCCTATCACCTAATGAGTGTGCATATGAAGTAATGATGTCTCTAGTTAAAAGCTTTCAGAAAATATAAGCAAGTTAAAGTTTTTTTGGTTAAAGTTTTTGGTTAAAACTTTTTTGAAAGGGCCAAGGTCACAGTCTAAAGGTCATTTCGACATGGATGTTGGTCTCAAATGAAAGCCTATGCCCTAATGAGTGATTCTGTAAAAAATAAAGCCTTTAGGATAAATATTTATAGAAATAAATAACTTTAACCTAATGCGGACACCGACACCGACGCTGACGCCGACATCTGAGGGTATGACAATAGCTCTTCCGAGACTTTCGTCCTGGGCGAGCTAAAAAATTCTGTGTCTGTTAAACACTTTCAATAATGTTTACAGTGCAATAATTGATTCCCATCTTATTTACTTCATGCAAGAACTTTCAACTACAATTTACATACAGTTTTAGAAAATTTTGTTTATGTAACAGATTTTCATTTTTTTACGCTCCCCTGCCTTAGCAAAGACACATTACTATGGTAACAAAAGTTAAGGTGGCTAAATAAATTTGTAAAAAGAAAAAAGATATACTCTACTTGGATACAGAACTGCACATTCACCAAATTATACACTGAACAAGTGAGAAATGTGAAAGGTACGAAGCAATTCTACAAATTTTTTGATCATTCCTTGTACATCTAAACTTACCCAGTTTAGTCAAAGATTTCTTTATTTATCTAGCCATCAATTGACAAACTTCTCATTAACAGTATGTGTCACTGGTTTAAGTGTTAAAATTGTTATTTTCAACTAAGAATAGAATATGGATATATTTATACATATTGATGACTCAGTGCAAAACAGTTGTAACTGTCTATATGTTTATAGGCTTTTACAACTGTTTCATGCTGAGCCATCTATATTATACATAACAACTTATAACTCATTAACTTTACCTGTAGTTGGTTTAGGTGCATCTGTAATGATTCCAATTTAGACATGGATTTTTTCATCTGTTTAGATATCAATAATACCATAACTATCATACTCTCCAGTCTCCTCTCATAGTCAGACATAACTTTCTTCTGCTTAAGGTTCTCCATCTGAAATTAAATCATTTCCTTCAGAGCTTCAGAGAGAGGTATATTTAGACATCAACTATACCATAACTATCATACTCTCCAGTCTTCTCTCATGGTCAGACATAACCTTCTTCTGCTTAAGGTTCTCCATCTGAAATTAAATCATTTACTTCATAGCTACATAGAGAGTTGTATCTAGACATCAACAATACCATAACTATCATACTCTCCAGTCTTCTCTCATGGTCAGACATAACCTTCTTCTGCTTAAGGTTCTCCATCTGAAATTAAATCATTTACTTCAGAGCTACAGAGAGAGATGTATTTAGACATCAACTATACCATAACTATCATACTCTCCAGTCTCCTCTCATAGTCAGACATAACCTTCTTCTGCTTTAGGTTCTCCATCTGAAATTAAATCATTTACTTCAGAGCTACAGAGAGAGATGTATTTAGACATCAACAATACCATAACTATCATACTCTCCAGTCTTCTCTCATAGTCAGATATAACCTTCTTCTGCCTCAGATTCTCCATCTGAAATTAAATACAAGGATATAACTCCCATTACGCATTTTACACAAGTGCGTAAAAGAAGTAATCATCCTTTGAAAAATATCGTTGATGAATGATCATAACATCGAAACTTCAGCTTATTAAAGCTGTAGTTATGATGTTTTGATTATTCACCAACGCTCAAGTCATAAAAAGGGAGCGGATGGAGGGTATTCATCTTTTGTCACAGTCCACATATCGCCTTCATCCTATATATTCTTTGGTTGTCGACTTCTGAGTGCGTATAAATTTCAAAGTCCTAGATATGCCTATAAAATCATTTGTGTCAGAGCTACTGAAAGAGGTGTATTTTGGATTTCAAATTAAACTAGACAGTAGTAGAGCCAACTTAGCCCCCTACAAGTGCTTGTCAATAATGAGAAGCCATTTTCTCCACCAAAAGGCCATAACTCTGTCAAAAGTCAATGGATCCTATCCAAAATATCACTTGCACATCTCTTCCTGATAATCACATCTGTAAGCTTTCGATGAAACCCATATTAGTTTTGAAAAATCTTCCAAACAAGAAAGCGCTACAGATGGACAGACTGACAAGCTGAGTCCTATATAACGCCCAAGCATAGTATTGTGGTGTATAAATATATTTTTCAATACTTTCTAAAATCCTAAAATTGTTGGTACACATTGGAATCCTCTTGTCAAGACAATTTAAATCAGTACCATAAATATAGGGCTTCATTTAGAAACAAAGATTTTAGAATGGCTTTACCCCCCAGCCCCTCCCCCCCCCACTCCCCTCTTTTCAGTACCTCTGTTGTATTTACATTCTACCTTGATTGAGAGATTATATCTAGATTGCAACTAAAATTAAAAATCAGGATTCTATATCCTAACATGTTGGCATTCACAAGAATTGTCTGAATTACCATTTTGAAAAATTTTCACCAATTTTGCACTATACATAGGGCTAGTTTTGTTTTTCTATCAGTTGAAAGAGGGTTAATTATACATACAGCTGGGAAAGCTGTAAAATAAAAACATCATTATGTCCTTTTTTCAGCAGCTATAAAAATGAACATTATAGCAAGTCTTTTTCATCAAATCCTGATCCAAACAAGATTTTCAATCCTGCTTTTTACTGTAAACGGGGTAATTTTGGCGGTGGTTTTATTTTGGCTATATTGGCGGTCGAGCTAAGATGCGCCAAAATTAATCCACCGCCAATATTTGCCATTGTGAAATGAAAAATTCCTTTACTGTAAGGAAAATGTTATCTTGTGCGATGTACTTTCAAGGTAATTTGATTAACTTTATTTCAAAGATATTCAGACCATTCTTATTCGAATTAAGAAAATCGGCTGACAACGTTCGTAAATGTCTAATAACATTAATTCCAAAATTGCAGATTAAAGTTGGTTTAAGTATTGTAACGAAAATCAAGGAGAAAATGTGTGAAAAACTGGTACATGAATTATAACTGTAACGAGAGGTGTGAAAACAAAGTATTGTTTAGTTTGTAAAAAAAAATGACACTTCTCTAGAAAATTGGCTTTCTTATACTATCAGGGTTTAAAACGACGAGAAATGAAAAATAGATAAGACGTTTTATTTTGGCGGTGCATGTAAGATGCGCCAAAATTAATCGCCGCCAATAAATCGAAACTGAAAAACCGCCAAATGTGGACACCGCCAATATAAAGCCGTTTACAGTATTTTATTTTTTTTTTTTGACATGACAAAATTTAATGTTTCTTATGTGGTGGAAAACAGGAATGAGGACTCATTCAGAATTCAGGATTTTTTTCTGCCATTGCTTTGTTTACACTCTCAATAATCCTTAATAGAAAATAATTTTAGCAAATGATCTCTACCTAATTTTTTTTTAAGGATTTGTCCAACTTCCATGAGATAATTAGAAAAAGTACCTCATATGTTGTAAAAAAATAAAGTATTGTAGGAAAAGAGAAATTTTTCTCAATATTTTCTCACTGTCAAAAAAACAGAGATGCAATATGTAGGGTCCCTTAAGGTAAGGAATACATTACAAATATGATAACATAAAATTGTTAAGCTTAATCTCTTCAAATTCTTGACTTTAAGGAAACCAAAGGGGCATTCCTAAATTCAATAAAATAAATACTGTCACCTCCCCAAATGTGTAACTTTCACTTTCTACATAGCAGATTCACAAATTGGTGTTAACTGCACCAAGTAACAAGAGCAACGCAGCAGGTGCCAACGCTCGCCTGTTTATTATTTCTTAGGCAAATGCAAATATATGAACTTGGTACCTACAGAAAGATCTTGTCCCAGGCAATGATCATGTGAAATATGAAGGCTCTGTGACTAACCATTCAAAAGTACGACCAAGGTTAAATTTTTAAAGAAATTTGACCTTGAAAATGACCTTACCTTGAGTGATGACCTTGAGCTTGGTACCTACAAAAAGTTCTTCTACCAAGCAATGATCATGTGAAATATGAAGGCTCTATGACTTACCATTCAAAAGTTATGACCAAGGTTACATTTTTCAAAGAAATTTGACCTTGAAAAATGGTCTTGACCTTGAGTAATGACCTTGAACTTGGTAACTACAGAAAATTCTTGTCCAAAGCAATGATCATGTGAAATATGAAGGCTCTATAACTTAGCATTCAAAAGTTATGACCAAGGTTACATTTTTCAAAGAAATTTGACCTTGAAAAATGGTCTTGACCTTGAGTGATGACCTTGAATTTGGTACCTACAGAAAGGTCTTGTCCCAAGCAATCATCATGTGAAATATGAAGGCTCTATGACATACCATTCAAAAGTTATGACCAAATTTAAATTTTTCAAAGAAATTTGACCTTGAAAAATGACCTTGACTGATTACCTTGAACTTGGTATCTACAGAAAGGTCTTGTCCCAAGCAATCATCATGTGAAATATGAAGGCTCAATGACATACCATTCAAAAGTTTTGACCAAGGTTAAAGTTTGTCACACCAACACCAACATCAACGCCAACGCCAACAACAACGCGAACGATGCCAAGGTGATCATAATACTCGGGTCTTCTTCGATAACAGCCGAGCTAATAATAGTAATAAAAAACTTTATTAAAGGACAATAAAACATTAATACATACTTGAATAACTTGAAGGTAGCTTTTTAAACTGTTCTCTTAAATTCTTCTAAAACTTTGTGAACATTTGAAAAGTACAAAATATATTGTATCTCAACAAAATTTTCAAGATTTTTCCCTCTTAAAGCTAGTTCTTTAACCTATTCTATCAAACATTCTTTTTTACACCCCTGCATAAGTATGCTATGGAAACATTGGTGCAAATGAAGAAATTGCTTATATGTAATAAGCAATTAAATTCTTTGCATTTTCACATGTTCTACCATTCTACCAACATTGCTAGAATTTTAAAACTTTTTCAACATAGTATTGTTATCTAGAACATTTCCTGGTTTGGACCAGTCTATATTATTTTCATCTGCTAATCTGTTGTCTGCAACTTGTTTTGGACCAGTTAGAAATCTTGTTGTCTGTTAAAGGGTTAATTTGTTATAGTTAGTGTACTGTAATTAGCCTATTGCAGTAGTACCTGAAGATCCTTGTATCTTGAGAACTGTATCCATGTGGTAAACACTATAATATTGCTCAGTACCTGAAGTATACATGTATATAAATCATGGAATAATAAGCTACCATATTTTCCCTAATAATAGCGCCCTCCCTTATAGTAGCACCCCTACATTTTTTACTAAGAAAACCCACTTCAAATGCCTAAATTCTAAGAATTTGTTGAGACTTCTTCTCTTATTTGATGTGAATTTCAAATTTACATCAAATTAAAGGGCAAACAGCCTGCAAGACACAAATTTAATGATTTCTTAATAAAAAAATGTGTACTAAATAAAAACTCCCGATACCTTTTATTAGGAGAAAAACTGAATAATTAATTGGTCCTTCTCATGTTGAATAGAGAGATTTTTCATCACTGCATAACATCATAGGGTTAAAAACACTAGAGGACCTGATTATGGGTCAACATTTCTTTTGATAAAAATAAAAAACTCTTGTTTATAAGGGGAAAATATGTGGTGCATACTAAGATAAGACTGCACTTACATGTATGTGGTATCCCAAGCTGATCTTAGTCTATGACACCTGCTAAACCAGGATAAATCCATGGACAATATCACTTAACCCTTTGCTGTTTAATCCCTGCTTTTTACGTGCTTATGATTTTATGATTGAGAAAAAATTGTGAAAAAAGAAGAAATTGCTTCTGATACTGAATGGTTATTTTTCAAATTAAATCCACTTTAGATTTTCGTCTGCAAAACCTTTGAATTTGGACAGGTCCAAAATTTTATAAAACAGGAAAGGGTTAATCTGATCATTGTGCCAACTATCTTCGCAGATAAATGTCAAACAAATACAAACTACTAAAATACATTCCTATAGCGAATTACTATAAAGTAGGCATGATCTGGCTAATCGAGTTAACAAACACTATCTATGGGTCTCAAAATGAGCCAAAATCAATGTCAAAGGGGCCCTTTTGGAAAACTGTAGAATTTATAGAGGATAAATGTATTGTTTTTCAGTCTAAGATCAATAAATTCTCCATTGAGTTGTCCTCACAGTGGTTCTGAAATAAGCTGCCCAAGTTGTCTGAGTTATCAATTAAGCTGCAGGGACAAGCAGATTTTCATTGCTTAGTTGTCCACAGACAAGTGAAAAATTTTGAAGAAAAAAATGTTATTTTTTCCCATAGTAAAGGTAAGATTATTTCTAAAACTGGGACAAATAAATACAATGATTTTTTAGTCAACATTAGGTGAGACTATTCTTATAGCAATACCAATGTAACTTCAATGTCAGAAAAATTATGACTATTCCAGACTTCTCGAAATACTACCGGTCCCACTGACATTTCTGGTAAAAACCTTCCCGGTCC
This sequence comes from Fragum whitleyi, assembly GCA_948146395.1. Classification (NCBI taxonomy): domain Eukaryota; kingdom Metazoa; phylum Mollusca; class Bivalvia; order Cardiida; family Cardiidae; genus Fragum; species Fragum whitleyi. The sequence goes on from OX411555.1 coordinate 29,852,390, forward strand.
AGTAAGTCTCCCATGAATACAGGACCGACTGACTGTTAAAATCTAGCCACATTCACAATATGTTCAAATGTTCTGACTGGTGGAATTTTGTTCGGGTTGGTAAAAAATTTTAGTTTACCAGACCCACTGTCTGGTAAAATATATGGGTATTTCGTGAAGTCTGATACTATTCATTTGGAAAAAACAATGCACAGGCTCATATTAAGGTAGTGGACCCGTTATAGTTCCGCAACATTTCAGAATGCAAGATCTTTCACAATGTAAACAGAGGTTTCCTAATGAAAATCATTAGGAAACCTCTGTTAACACTGTTAAAGTTCATTACTTCTGAAACGTTGCGGAACTATAACAGGTCCGCTACCTTAATATGATATTAATAAGGTAGAAGAATAAGAAACAAAACAATCTTACACTGGGAGTTTGAGATGGATTCAAATGTCCACTACAATCTGGACTAAGTTCACATGGAACCTCCATTCCTCCCTCAGTGTTGTAGCCCGATTCTGATAAAGATAACGCCCTAGTATTCACTACATGTGCAGGGTTACCATATGCCCCAAGGTCAGACAAACCCTGACTTCCATCATCTTTTAAATTATAGTCTCTTGAATCACATGAACCATTCCTATTTAATGAATTCCCAAGCCTTGAATCTGAATTTGGTCTGTAACTTACTAAGGGGTTGTTAGAAGATATTGGTTGATTTGTTAGTAGAGATGTGCCACAACCATCACAAACTGAACATCTGGTTGAGAGGCTGCCGTATTCGCTCCCTACACTGTTACTACCGATAGATGATGAGTGTGAACGACGGCCATGTTGTGTAACCAGCACCTCACCTCCACCGTCAATATTACCTGTATTCGTACCCAGTGTATCATGTCCTAGTTCCTGTAAAATTCTAACCTCAGGTTTCACTTCAGTTCTCCAGCCTTCATTTGTAACAATTCTAAATAAATCGTTAAATTCATTATCACCAGTCATATCAGTGTATTTCAACTTTCCTGGATCAACTGGTATAATTTGACTTTCAATGTGTTGATCAAAAATTTCACTATCAAGAGGTTGTTTTGGGTACAATTTAGCTTGAATTTTATATAGACCTGCATTCTCTCTGATGTATCTATCTTCAGACATCACTTGTTTTTCTGGTTTAATGTGCTCATTTTCAATCACTTGTTTTTCTGAATTAATATGTACATCTTCAATCGTATCATCATCAGTTGTGTGCTGTTCTGCAAAACTGGTACTTCTGTCTTTTCCTCGAATGTTGGTTGCTTTATTTTCAGACTTTGACAAATGTGAGCCATTTTTCAAATACAGACTTTCTGAGAAGTGAAAAGAGTCTCTTCCCGCAGACTGACCAGTGTTGAAACTCTTCACTTTTTGCTCATTTTCTGCAGGCCCCTGTGTTTTGTACTCTGAGCTGCTAGGCTGACGGTTACCAGTATGATTACTTTGTGTATAGACTGCTGCTAGCCTTGTTGGTGTCGTAACTTGGGACACAGAAGTCAGTAACACAGGTGTTTGTCTTGGGCTTAAAATTCCTAGTCTCAAATCTGAAAATATTTGACAAGAATTAGTACAATATTTATTAAATTTGTTCACAAAATCTAATATCCATGTTTGTAAAAAATGTTTGGACATGATTTAACTCAACTTTGAACAGAATTTCTGTCATTTACACAGGGGTGTGGAATTCCCATACCCGACTTGTCCGACTCGGGCTTTTGTACTTGAGGACAAGTAAATTTTTCTAAGCCACTTGTACAAGGACAAGTAAATACCAGGACAAATCTCTGAATATTACTTAAAAGAATTAAGAGAGAAATCATCCTTATCTTTATATCATAGGGTAGAAAACATTGTTTTTAATGAAGAAATGCCAGCATTTTCTTCATCAAAAGGCAATGTTTTTTTTTTAAATTTTTCTATTTACTCTTTAGCGGACAAGTTCCTTTTGATCATGGACAAGTAGAAAATCCGCTTTTACTTGTCCAAGGACAAGTGGAGAAACCTCGTATTTCCACACCCCTGATTTACAGAAGCTGGAGCATCTAACCATGAACTCCTTGAAATTCTCAAATCATGGTAATCCTTACTATCCTCACCAAAGCCAGCATTTGCTCATTCACCTTAGGTTCATAATCAGCCATGTGTAAATCGAGATGAATATTTTTAGTGATTTAAAAAATGCACAGAGCAAGGGGTGGGCACCTGGGACTCTTTTTACTAAACTTCAAACAAAATTTATCGTTAGTCAAATTACAAATCGTACCTGGCATTTTCATCCATTGTTTGGTTCTGCTTTGCAATATCTCATTGGAATCTTCTTAAAAGATGATTCCAATAATATGATGCATGGCAGAATTCTATATATATAGTAACTTCTGTGGAGGCAATTTTAATTTTTGATTTATGCAAAAAAAGACCGTAAACGTTTAGTAAAACAGGCACCAGGAATCCGGAATCATGCTTCTGCAAAGATATGGTTATCAGGATGGAAAATCGTAATATTAAAAGTATGGTTTGGTTAGAGGGAAAGCAAAATATCATACATAACTTAAGCTATATTCAAGCTCGCCCACAGGAGAATATTGAAGGAAAAAAAGTATTTTCAGTCAGAGCCTCCCCCCCCTCCCACCCATTCCAAAAGTTTGTTAAATCTGCTTCCAAGTTTTCTCTTCCTTCATTTCTATATGGCTTGAAGAAGTCAAATTTTGAATACTTCAGCTATATAAAATGCACTAAAATTAATGTATCCCTATGTTTCTCATTTTGTAAGATATGACGATTGTGTAGATTTGGGGAATACCAAAGCCTCCTACCACTCAATCTGATCTGCTTAAGCTGGGCCTATTTGTTTTGTTTGAATGGAGTTAAATGCCACTTTCAACAATTCATAAGGCATGTTTCAGAGCCTGGAACACCTCACAATTGGTCCTTGGTATCTCACACCAGCACTACCATTACACCTTTACCTTTCCTTGCCTCCTATCCTAATGGTGGGAGATAAATGTTGGAAGGGATATATGCAGCCTGTCAGCCTATAGGGATTGAACTCATGACACCCCTGGCCCATTATTGAAGTGTAGAAGATGACAATGGCTAGAACTATGACCAGGTGTCTAATTATATCTCTTTGCAGAGAACTATACTAGTGTTCTAGGGGATGTGGGTTTATATCCCATGTCAGGTCCATTTTTCAGCCCTGAGTTATTATTTCATTGGTATCAGAAGCAAAAGTAGAACAATGGGTTAAGCTATGTAGGAGTTGTATGGAAACAGCCACAATTGGTTAAAATGGGGAGGAATGTAGTAGTAGACATAAGGATGGGTCAGCACAACACTATAGTAAGAGCCTATATATTTATAGGTACTTACATTGTAATGTACTGACCCCCACAATAAATGATTGGGACAACTAGATGCCCAGTCATCTCAAATGAGAAGTGTAGTAGTGTTCCATGGGTTGTAAGTCAAGGCTTTTCCCAAGATCTTTGGGAAAAGGCCCCTAGCATTCATTTGGGAAAAAAATACCGACAAAATGCAATTTTGGGATTTTTTTCACATATAACTGTTTGGGTTAATTCTTGCTTGTAATGTATAAATTTCTTTAAAAAAGCTTGTTCTTAAAATTTTTAAGCTAACAAAACACATATTCCCAACTTACAAATATGTCAGAAATAAGTTGTTTGGTTAAATCCATTTCATTAAATTGGGAATTTTTCTCCTAATTGGGAAAAATTTTGGGGCCTTTTCAATGGGGAATGGGGCCTTTATTGGGCCCCTGAGAGATAGAAGGAAAAGCCCTGTAAGTTAGAGTCTCATGTTGGGCACAATTTTTTACTTTGGAAGATACAGAGTCTGATGTGCTACCAACTACATGATTTACAATTAACCCTTTCCTGTTTTACAAAATTTTGGACCTGTCCAAATTCAAAGGTTTTGCAGACGAAAATTTAAAGTGGATTTAATTTGAAAAATAACCATTCAGTAGGGTAGAAAAAAGTGTGGAAAAAGAAGAAATTGCTTGTCAGAAGCAATTTCTTCTTTTTTCACACTGTTTTCTCAATCATAAAATCACAGGCGCGTAAAAATCAGGGATTAAACAGCAAAGGGTTAAAGAGCCCTCAGTCAAAATGGCCCAGAGTCAAAACATGCCAGTAAAACAGTCCAAACCAGTTTTGACATTTGGACAAAACGACCTTTCTTTTCCAATATTAACTCTTGTCATGCTGAATAAAATCCTTGCCAAAATTATATCAAAATCAAAGTGCTGAAAGCCTTGATTTCCTAATTGTGAGTCAATAATTGATTATGTAAACATGATTTTGAAACTTCTCTTGTTTGAAAAGGTAAATCAGGTGGTATAGAATTAGATCAGACTGCACATTTGTGCAGACTGATCTTTGTCCATACCTCCTGCAAAAGTAGGAATATTCCGGGATTAGCATGACAAGGGTTAACAGAGTTAAACAAAAAAATGTTTCATAAAGTTAAATAATTACATTCTTCCATTTAAAATATGTTTTTCCATCATAAAATCATTATACATGTATCATAAATATAAAACTTGTCAATGATACAGGCCTTTGATATGTCAAAACAAAATTGCGCAATCCAGCATATCAAATGATTTTTTATGGATTATCTTGATCATTTGTTTTGGGTAACTGACACCATATTGACTAGACAAGCTTAATGATAACAAGAGCCCTCAAAGAGGGCTTTTGCTCCCCAATATGTGCTTAATACAGAAATTATGGTATGAATAAAAGTTTTACCGTAAGTAAAGTAAACTTGGCCATGCCTTACCTTGACTCAACAAGGCCTAGTCATAGGCAATACACATGTGAAAATATGAAGACTTAATTACTTGTAGCCAATGTAAAAGTTTTAAAACATGTATTATACAAATTTGACTTTGAATAATGACATTGACCTTGGTTGGTGACCTTGAACTTGTTACCAACTGAAGGTCTTGCTAGAAGCAATGCAAATGTGAAATATGTACACTATACCACTAACTATTCAAAAGATACGACTATTTAAAAGTTTTTATGATAGCAATAATTGACCTTGACAATATGACCTTGACCTTCACTGAGGACCATGTCTTAGTCATCTATTGAAAGGTTATATCACAAGTAATACACATTTTAAATATGAGGCTATATCACTTACCATTGCAAACTTATGGCAAATATAATTTTACACAAATTTGATCTTGAAAAAACGACCTATACCTTGAATCATGACCTTGAACCTGACACCAACAGAAAGGTCTTGTCATAAGCAATACACATGTGAAATATGAAGACTTTTTCTCAAACCAATCAAAAGTTATGGCAAATTTAGAGTTTTTATTATGGAACTATTGACCCTCAAAGCTTGACAATACATACCCTTTAAGCCTTGTCCTTGATTGATGACCTTGATTTAAATATCTAATGAAGGGGCTTGTTGCAAGTTATACACATTTGAAATATGGATGCTTTTTCACATACCATTGCAATCTTAAAGCCAATTTAGAGATTTAATGTTTTGAAATTTTGACCTTAAAAAATGACCTTGACTTTCACTGAAGACCTTGAACTTGGTACAGACAGAAAGAGAAAGGTCTTGTCACAATCAATACATGTATGAAATATGTAGAAAATATCTCTTTTCAATCAAAAGCCATGGCCAAATTAGTTTTTTGAGGCTTTAAATTGTGAGCTAACATAAAGCTAGTATTAAAATTAAGCCCCCTGTTTCTGTGACATGTTTTTATAAGTATATATCTGAGAATTTATGTCACTTACAGCTGATATGAAATTTCATCAAATTCTGACTACAAGAAATTAGAGAAAGACTAGTTTTTTTACTTTACAATTTACAATTTTGACAAATTGACCTAAGGCAGTAGAGATATGGCTTTGGAAAGGCAGTTGGATTGAAGGATGGAAAGCCCCACACGCAAGACAGCAATGTAATGTAATAGTACTCAAATGATGCTGATGGCAAAGTAGGAAAGAATGGTGATGTATAAGACAGAAATATCTACAATCCTTTAAACCTGTTAACCCTTTCCTATTTTACAAAATTTTGGACCTGTCCAAATTCAAAGGTTTTGCAGACGAAAATTTAAAGTTGATTTAATTTGAAAAATAACCATTCTGTAGGGTAGAAAATAGTGTGGATAAAGAAAAATTGCTTGTCAGAAGCAATTTCTTCTTTTTTCACAATGTTTTCTCAAGCATAAAATAACATGCACGTAAAAAGCAGGGATTAAACAGCAAAGGGTTAAGGATAAAGGAGCAGACCTGCCCTGCATTCATGATAGTTTTTACACAATGCTTGCAACCTATTGGAAAAAATGCCCCTGTTTGTACACTCAGGACAAGTAGTGCATAACTTCAAATAGTTTGTATGGTATGCGTTTTGTTAACAGATGCAGCGCTGATAGACTGTAAGTTAGACATTCTAAACAGCTACTCAGAGGTACACAGGGAAAACATTTACATTTTGAACCTATGGGCAGAGACTGCTCAAATTCAAAATTTAACAAGGGATATACCGTATTTATTCTAATAATCCCCCATATTCTAATAAACGCCCATCTCCAAAAACACTGCTCAAAATCAGTCATAATTTTGGACTGATTTTTGGAAAAAGTACAAACTCTAATAATCCCCCATCCCCCAATTTGGGATAAAATGCTTCATCATCTCTGATGTAGATTTCCCTATTTTTACAACCAAAAGTATAAAATTCCTGCAACAAATACCGAAATTACGATAATAGATCAATTTGGATTCATTTACAAGGTTAACTGAAAATCGGAATATGTATTGACTGACTTTCCATTGAAGAAAACCGAATGAAATGTTTAGTTAAAAATGATTAATATGGTATTTTTATCAAATAATACTATTATTTTCAGAAACAATTAAAAAGAAAGAATTTACCCATATTTCAAGATTTTTTGTGTCAATTATCCAAAAATGAATCCGAGTAGCTATCTGACCAAAAGGTATTTTAGTCTCATAATGAGGTAAAGGACGTGGAACAGTTTATTTAATGTGGGGATTGAACAGGTGATCAAAGATGCCAATGTCTATTCTTGGAAGAGTTTTCGGAGCTTGCACATGCCTTACACTTATCCCAGCCCCCAGGTGATGTCAAACCTTTTCAATTAGTAAGATTAATTCATACTATTTTTTTAGTCGTCATTGTGGATTTAAAAATTGAGGAAAGCAGGATTATTCATTTTGTTTTCGCTGCAGGTAGGTAATTACAATTGCGCATAATGTCTTCATACGACTTTATTTATCTTTTCAATTGTCAGTTCACAACTAAGATATACGAGTACTCAATCTGTAATAATTAAAATGCACGACAGATTAAGTTTGTTGTAGTTATGATCTTTTTCAAGTCAAAACAGCAATATGCGGGGTTTTATAAAAATGTGAAAACAAAGAATAACACAATACTCTGAAACGCAAGAATTTTTTTCTTAACTCTTTTATTAATCAAATAATTCGTCGCTGAAATCTGTGTAAGGCAGTGTGAAAAAAAAGTATCAGTTAAAAAATAGGCATTTAACATGTGATCTTCTGGCATATCTTTCATCTTTCTCTATTTAAAAATGTTCAAACTAAACTGAGAACAGCAAGATCTTTGGTGTTATTACTTGCTGAAACAAGACAGTTTTTCCAAGCATCGTAATACTTTTACAGAAGAAAATTGTTGACTTCTTTATTGAACTTAAATTTAGGGTAGAATATAAATATCTTTACAGGAATTCCTCTTATAATCACCCACCCCCAACATAGTCATTCATGACTATTCTAATAAACGCCTGGGTGATTATTAGACAGAATAAGTACGGTTTAGGCATTTTCTCAAAAAAGATAAGGGGCCCAGCTCAAAATCTAGGGGCCATTTGCAACTTGGCCCCTGCTAGTCCTTTACCCTGGCACAGGGAAGAGGGGTTAAAGCAAGTCTAAAATCTTCAATTCTCATTGAACCTCTATGTTGTGGGTACTCTTTTGAATTATCTAAACAAGGCGATTCCAATGAGTACCCAGCTGCTTAGGATTCTTACAAAAAAGTATGAAATACTTTGACTTAAAATCCAAAATAGCCCTTTATCTGTAGAAAGTCTTGCTAAGTCTATTAGCCCTGCATTCAGGATACAGAGTAACAGACTGAGCCCGAGTCTGATGCATCCAATTTGAGCTTAAACACCATACTCTGTCTTTTTTTTTAGTCTTCAGTAGCATGTAAATACCTGATTTCCTTGATGCCATTTCCAACTGATTGCTGATTACTAAAAGAAGAAAAAGATAATAAAATCTTTACTTTGAAATGACTGGAGCAGGCAACCAATTCAGTCAATTAATTGGAACCATATCACATAATTTCGATTAGATTAACATGAATGAATGAAAATTTATTACCTTAAAAAAATGTAAGTCATATACCATCATTACAAACAAAATGATAAAAAGTGCATTATTAGTTACAGAAAATTAATATGATTAATTCATATTTGATATACGAAAACCCGAAATTGAGATATTTTGGAGGAAATTTCTTAACTCTAGCAGTAACCGAAATGAAGTAATGGAAGGTCAAGTTCGTGGCGAAATGAAGACAACGAAACTGTTAAATTAATCTGTCAAAACTTAGGTAATAAAATACTGTAATTACATTAATCATTGGAATAATTTCTTTCGTTTACGAAAATGTATCAAAATCCTACAAACAGGTTTTGATCAGTTTGTAGAAATCACTTTATTGGGGCGATTATATAGGTCACGTCACAAACTCGTCCGGATAGATGTTATTCGTCCCCAAATATTTTGACCCCTCCACCTGATAAGTTTGGATACCTCGATACCTCGCTGCGGTAGAGCTGTTGAGACCTAAAGTCTCATCTTCTACATCAATCTGCATTAAAATAGGCTTGTCCGCTTCCGGTGTATAGTTGTTTGTGTAAGTTGTAGATGGCTGCTAACAATTTATTAGTATATGTCTGATAGGGTATATTTAAGATGTGAGTAATATCGATCGTACATGGTCTTGAAGTTTAACACTGATGTTGCACTGACTATATGCTCAGGTAGCGAGTTCCATGGATCGATGACGCGCACACAAAAGGAATTTAGTCTCACTGTTTTCAATGATCTCGGGTAAATGAGCTTCTTAGTGTGTCCCCTTGTTGGTAATTCTGAGTACTCGAACATTTCTCTAAAGATGCCATCACTGTCATTTTTAATTATGTTAAAAAGCTGAATGAGATCATATCGTTGATAAGTGGCTAGACGTACGGGTCGAACCGCTAGTCTGGTAGACATAACATGCAGGTTCACAGTCAACTCGGCCTGTGAATAACTCGGCCCGTCAACTCGGCCCGTTAACTCGGCCTGTCAACTCGGCCTGTTTATATATTATATAGGTACATGTATGACGATGCAATGTAACTTTAATTAAGTAATATTAATTAATTGATAATCACTCCTAAAAAAGGGTTTTAATGATAATATTTATTATACTATAATATGGCATTTGTGTAAATGTGAGATAAAATGGATAATTAAATACTTTATTCACCTTTTATTCAAATATATTTTTCAAATTATTTTTTTTCTAAGCACAAAAGTAGATGACAAGTTAGCCGCCACCATAGCGCAGATGGTTAGGCATAAGACTTCCAATCTGGAAGTCGTGGGTTCGATCCCCGGTGGCGGCAAATATCCTTTCCGATGTTTGTCTCTCACCAATGGGTTGATATAATCGTAAACCTATGTGAGATAGCAGTCGAGGCTAGGAAAGGGTGTAATAGTAGTACAGGTGAAAGAAATACCAGGAATCCATTGTTAGGTGCTCCGACCGCCGCGATATAACTGCGAAATTGTTGAAAGCGGCGTTAAACCCATTCAAACAAACAAAAGATGACAAGTTATATGCGTATTAAATATGGAGATCGTAGATTTTGGTCATCCATTGTTAATTTGCACCACCTTTAAGCACATTGCACACATTGATTAACTATCTGATAAGTGTGCTTATTTATCCGTTTACTAAGCTAAACACTATATAAGTTATATACAGGCCGAGTTGACGGGCCGAGTTTTACACAGGCCGAGTTGACAGGACACCAACATGCATTAGCCTTTAGTCTCCTAAGCACCTCTTCGAGCACCTAAGCTATGAAATTTTCTCGCGTACACTCCAACATTGCTTTTTTTTCCCTGTAAACTACACTGAAAGTAGCATAAATCTAATTGTGATATTTCCATGTGAGGAAAAATTAGAATGGTTACATAGTAAAGTTAAATCGTGTGATGTTTGTGCCAAGGTGCACTGACTAGAAAACCCCCAAAACAGTCTCCTATATTTGAGCACCTTGACAATTTTCATTCCGAGATCAAATTCACATATTGTACACTATTGAAACCGACTTACAAATTCAAAGAGACATCTTTCTTTTAACCTAGAATCATTTACATAATGCCAGACAAGCAACACAAATTTCAATTTAAGGGCCTGATAATTTTTAAAAAATGGCTGATCAAAAAGATAGTAGGGCAGAAAAAATCATTACTCTAAGGAAATTAAGCTCTTTTGTAGATATCTCTACGCATGAAAGTTTTTTGAAAAATATTTCAGACAATTTGCAAATTGTTAAAAAACTTGAGACATCAGAATATCCCCCAAAATAAGAATGATCAAATACAGGAGCCTGCTCGAATAGGTGAAATTCAAGGCTAAAGCAAATAAGAATGGAAAAGATGTGCCCGACAAGGGACTCAAACCCATGACCCCTGACACACCTTTAAGAACCTCCAAGGTTGAAAAAGAAAGCTTTCAAAATGGTTCACAGTCAACTCGGCCTGTGAATAACTCGGCCCGTCAACTCGGCCCGTCAACTCGGCCTGTTTATATATCATATAGGTACATGAATGACGATGCAATGTTAAAATTTTGGGGACCTTATGTGCTTTTTTTTAGCTCACCTGAGCACGAAGTGCTCAAGGTGAGCTTTTGTGGTTAGGTGGATGTCCGTCGTCAGTCGTCCGTCGTGCGTCTTCCGTCGTGCGTCGTCCGTCGTCAACATTTGCCTTGTATGCACTCTAGAGGCCACATTTTTTGCCCGATCGACTTAAAATTTGGTCAGAATGATTGTCTTGATCAAATCTCGGACGAGTTTGAAATTGGGTCAACTGGGGTCAAAAACTAGGTCACAGGGTCAAATCATAGAAAAACCTTGTATGCACTCTAGAGGTCACATTTTTTGCCCAATCAACCTGAACTGTGGTCAGAATGATTGTCTTGATCAAATCTCGGCTGAGTTCGAAATTGGGTCAACTGGGGTCAAAAACTAGGTCACAGGGTCAAATCTTAGTAAAAACTTGTATGCACTCTAGAGGCCACATGTTTTGCCCAATCAACCTGAAATTTGGTCAGAATGAAGGTCTTGATCAAATCTCGGCGGAGTTCGAAATTGGGTCAACTGGGGTCAAAAACTAGGTCACAGGGTCAAATCATAGAAAAACCTTGTATGCACTCTAGAGGCCACATTTTTTGCCCAATCAACCCAAATTTTGGTCAGAATGATTGTCTTGATCAAATCTTGAATGTGTTCGAAATTGGGTCAACTGGGGTCAAAAACTAGGTCACAGGGTCAAATCATAGAAAAACCTTGTATGCACTCTAGAGGCCACATATTTTGCCCAATCAACCTTAATTTTGCTCAGAATGATTGTCTTTATGAAAACTCGGACGAGTTTGAAATTGGGTCACCTAGGGTCAAAAACTAGGTCACATGGTAAAATCTAAGAAAAACCTTGTTTGCACTCTAGAGGCCACATTTTTTGCCCAATCAACCTGAATTTTGGTCAGAATGATTGTCTTGATGAAAACTCAGACGATTTTAAAATTTGGACACCTGGGGTCAAAAACTAGGTCAAATGGTAAAATCTAAGAAAAACCTTGTATGCACTCTAGAGGCCACATTTTTTGCCCAATCAACCTGAAATTTGATCAGAATGATTGTCTTGATGAAATCTCTGAAGTGTTCAAAATCGTGTCAACTGGGGTCAAAAACTAGGTCACAGGGTCAAATCTTATAAAAACCTTGTATGCACTCTAGAGGCCACATTTTTTGCCCAATCAACCTGAAATTTGGTCATAATGAATGTCTCGATGAAAACTCAGACGATTTTGAAATTGGGTCAACTGGGGTCAAAAACTAGGTCACTTAGTCAAATCTAAGAAAAACCTTGTATGCACTCTAGAGGCCACATTTTTTGCCCAATCAACCTTAATTTTGATCAGAATGATTGAATTGATGCAATTTTTGATGAGTATGAGATTGGGTCAACTGGGGTCAAAAACTAGGTCACGGAATCAAATAATGGAAAATCCTTGTAAGTCAATTGTACATCAACCTGAACATTGTAAAAAAGGTATTATCAAGTTGTACAGAGGCAGAAGAATAATGAAAAAAATTAGACAGTTCATTCAGGTGAGCGATTAAGGGCCACTATGGCCCTCTTGTTTATTAATAATCACTCGTTAAAAATGTTTTTAATAATAATTATCTTATTTTACTATTATATGGCATTTGTGTAAATATGAGATAAAATAGATATAATAAAATACTTAATTCACCTTTTATTCAAATTATTTTTTCAAATTATTCTTTTCTAAGCACAAAAGATTTTGAATTTGCACCTCCTTTAAGTACATTGCACACATTGATTTACTATCTGATAAGTTTACCAGGCTTAACACTATATGAGTTATATACAGGCCGAGTTGATGGGCCGACTTTTACACAGGCCGAGTTTTACGCGGGCCGAGTTATTAACAGGCCGAGTTGACGGGACACCTTCAAAATGAAACACAATTACTTGTGACAATGATTATAGTAGTAAAATGCATAATAGTTTATGTAATCATCTACCTAGTGAATCACAGTATTTCATTTCAAGTATCCCAAGTTTGTTTTTTGAGCCCAATCAAATAAGAAACAATTATTCTATGATTTGATTGATAATAATCAAAGGCCAATAGATCTTTTTTACATAAGTATTTGATCTGCCTGTATCCTGTTGTACCCCATTTCCATGAGTGACCACAGGGTTTGACACTAACAACTTTTTGCCTCAAGTCTGAAGGACCTGTAAGCCAAAAATAATACAGGTCCTCACTGATAACAACAGGTCCTGCATGCAAACCACATTTGATTTTTTAGCAACTAAGAGGAATAATTTTCTAGGAAAACGTTGTTGGAAAGAAGAAATTGCTTATGGCAAGCAATTTCTTCTTTTCTACAATGTTTTCCAATTGGTAATGCAAATTTTGGTATTGGAAAAGCCATTATTTTTCAAAAAATGACAGTTGTCAAATACTAACTACTGCCATTAGCTACAGGCCTGAAGGACCTGCAGCATGGTACATCTACCAGTCCTCCTAAAATCCACAGGTCTCGGGCTCACGGACTGGTGTTTAAGTGTCGATCCTGGACCATACATATCCGTTAATTGTCAATTAGAGTTACTTACTGTTATTTCAGTAATGTTTCACTATATTTTGATAAAAGATCTAGAATTATGAACATGTATGAAAGAAATTATTTCTAAATCACCGTAAATCGCATGAAATCGGTTATACTCTAAAATCATCTTAAATTCCTTATTTCTTAGTACTTGTGTTGTCTGAGGAAACTGTAAACCTTAAAAACAAAGACCCATTGTATCTGTTATTTTCATATATCCAAACGAGAAAGAATTATGTGACATATTCAAAAAAAAAATTGAGGCCATACATAGCTCCAGTAGTATGTTTAGGGGACTGCTTAATTTAGAATTTACATAAATATGAGCACTGTGGGGTTTTAATTGGTGTTTTACAAATGTTCAAATTACTTTTTTAAAAGACAAATATTTCACTTTGAACTTTCAGACTACATTATCAATTGCATGAATGATTATGTTTATGATTATGATGATGTTTTGAAAATGACAAGTTTGGAACAAGGTCTTCTCTTGATTTCAAAATTTTGACAGTTCTTATTGACATTCACAGAAATATGGTACATAATATTATTATTATATAATACATACTTGGTGTATTATATGATAAAAAAATATCTAACGAGGTTGGGAGAATTGAAAATTGTAGAGGCTCTGCCAAGACAATTATCAATTCTCACAACCGAGTTTGATATTTTTTCATAGAATACACTTACGATGTATTATATTTATCTTATAACCTCTATTTGTCTTGTTTTTGTAGGTGTTTCTAACTGAAATGCAAGTTTATTAATATAACTGCATTATATCATTGTTTTAAAAATAACTATGTGATATCATAAAAAAGATCATACAGTATGTTATCACACGGATATTTGTATAGTTATAAGATAAATCAGGATACAGGTATAATGTTATGTCATTGTTGTGAAAATCTTGCATAATGTGAAAACGTGTGTTGTGTTTGCAGTAGGAGATTACATACTCCTTTCACCAAATGTTACAAAATGGACGTCAATGAATTTGTAGACGTGTCTGAAAAAATCAATTTCCAAGATAAAAAAAAAGGTGTATTGCCAAGAAATTACACAAAAAAGAAACAGATTTGCAAAAGAAGGCAGGGATCATTTTGGGTGATATTGAGAGATTCTCTCATTTTTTTGCCAGAAATATGGTCTAATATGGCCCAATCTTCATAAATTTTGTTATGGATGTTTTCCTGATCACAAGGATGAACCCTATTGAAAATGGGAAGGATTCATGCCATTTCACAGGTAAAGGTGCCTTAGTGACACTTGTTTATACTCTAGAGGCCACAAATATGGTCCAATCTTCATGAAACTCGGTAAAAGTGTTTGACAGGTCACAAGGATGAACCCTCTTGTAAATGGGAAGGATTTTTGATATCATGGGAAAAGGGACTTTAATGACTATTTTCTTGTTTACATTTAAGAGGCCACAAATATGGTTCAATCTTCATGAAACATGATCAGAATGTTTGCCAGGAAAAGGGGCCTTAATGACAATTTTCTTGTAAACACTGTAGAGACCATGAAATGACTCAAATCTTTATGAAACTTGGTCAGAATATATGTAAGGTGTGAGGTCACAAGGATTAACCCTATTGTAAATGGGAAGGATATTTCATATATCACAGGAAAAGGGGCCTTAATGAAAGTTTTTTTTGTTTATTCTCTGAAGGCCACAAATTTGGTCCTATCTGCATGAAACTTGTCAGGATGAACCCTACTGAAAAGGGGAAAGATTCATATGATTTAATGGGGAAAAGGGGCCTTATTGACAATTTTTTTTGTTTACACTTTAGAGGCCACAAATATGGTCCAATCTTTGTGTAACTTGATTAGGATGTTTTTCCAGTCACATGGATGAACCCTATTGAAAATGGGAAAGATTCACATGATATCACAGGAAAAGGGCCTTAGTAACAATTTTCTTATTTACACTCTAGAGGTCACAAATCATAAAAGTACAATTGTTACTTTTTGCTGGACAATTTGATAATTATTAATAAAGACAAAGATACGAAGGTGAACGATATAGTAACATCATGGTCCTCTTGTTTCTCATTTACACAGTCATGCAGACTCTGAATCGATTATCTGATGTGCATATTTTGGATATTTCGACTAATTGGTAATTTAACAATGATGATGATGTGTATGTCTGGAATGTTCTAACAAGTATGAAAAGGTTATCTCTATCCATTCTAACCCAACCAAATTATTTACATCGTAAAATCCCCAGAAATATACATTTTGTAGGTCAAACGTTTAGTATTATTAAATGCAACATTGCAAAAGTTTGATTACCAAGTGAAGATTTTTCTCTTTCCCAATGAAGTAAGATATATATTTTTACTTTTGTACAGTCCTGTAATGATTCAAAATGCACTTAAATTTTTATTCTACTATCATGCTTAAAATCAAAAGAAAGGTATAGTCGGTTTTGACTTCTATATGGACCAACCTTCTCATCAATTACATAAAATCACATTTGAATGAAGGATTCGTATGCAGTATAATCTTAATACCATGCGAAAAAATATTTTTTGAATATGAAATGGTTTCAAAATAATGATTTTGTTTATCTAGTTAATGTTAATATTTTCGCATTTTCCGATCTTAAACATGAGGGGTGATGAGAGCTGTTTTGTAACATATAGTTAACATATTATTAAAAACACATGGTTTTATACTAAAAATTTGACAGAAGAAATGTCCATTTTTTGAAATGCTAATTAGCATATCAACGGTTATGCCATCTTTAACTTAAATATCACTTGATTTGTAACATTATTACTTGCCTGCTTGTCTAGTTTTCCTCATGAAAATCCCAACATCTTCGTTAAATAATGCGTTTTGATTGGTCCAAATACGTGAATATGGGGTTTATCTCAGAATAGATAAAAATTATCAATTATCTCTTCAAATAGTTTTTGAACAAAGAGAGAATACACTCGGAGTTGATATTCTAAGGAAGTAAATATCTTTGGCAAAATCAATTTTATGAAAATACTCACTTCTATACTAAAACAACTCTCTCTTAAAACCATACACTTTTGACTCAGCCCCTATGCAAATCAGAACTATTTTTGGATATACAAATCGCTGTTCCTTTCAAAAAAGACACAAATAGGTATTAAAGGCTGAGATTTAACATGTAGACGGATGGGCAAAATCATTATTTTACATTCAAAAATTCTAAAAAACGAAATTCTTCACGGTATTAGATGGAAAATTTAATATAACGAGAAAAAATATCTTTTCATTCATTTGATTTTGAGATTTTCGGCAAAATGTTGGTCCATATAGAAGTCAAACGGATTATATTGGCGTAGGCAAATAGAAAAAATGAATTTATTATTCACTCCCATGGTGGTTTTGTTAGAAAAATCTGTGCTCTGCGCTGTATTCTGATTGGTTGAAAAACTCCCACAAAGCTAGCCTGTCCAGTGAGACGGGCCTGTTTGTTTAGCCTTCGTGACTAAGCGTACGGTCTGTACAGCTAGTCACTTCTGATGTTCTTTGATGACTTGTTTGTTTGACTTTTAAACCAGGAAATTGACATGAAGAAATCTTCTAAATAAGTTCAGAGAGGCCTTCATGGACTTGACCTGGATGACTCATAGTATAGATCTACTGATTATTAACAAAGCCTATTCCAAAATTATAAAAATATAAAATAAAAGGGAGAAAGTATTACTTTATACCGGTAAGTCAGTTGAAGGCTTTGAAGTGTTGAAATATAGTGGACATCTCTTCATTTATTAGGAAGCTGTTCAAATTATATTTCATTTCTTTCACTTTTGGGACTTTTCAGTGCTTCAATGGTGAGTTAGAAAAATGAATTTAAGGTACAAATCAAGTTACAGACTCTACGGTACAACATACTTGGGTATGGATAAACGGATAATTAATTCAATCTTAGTGCTTTTTACAAGGGGGGTTCAGAATGCAAGATTTAGAGACAAATCTTCAAGACCAAGGTTACAATTTAATGACCAAACCACCATTCCAGATCATATCTTCAATATTTTGGTTTTGGCTTTGTTCACAGGGCAGAAGATTTGGTCTTTTATATAAATGCCAAAGGATTTAGGTCAAATAACCTTTATTGAACTTGTCTTTTGCAATTTTTTGTCTTTCATATAATTATATCATTGAGGAGCTTTATGATTATACCACGTTCACAGCACTTTTCAGTTACCTTCTTTTTTAAATATCAAGTTTTAAGGTAATACAGTAATTTGAATTATAGGCAGGGCTTGTGCTAGATTTTTAATTTTTGGAGTCGACCCCCTTGACCCCCTTGACGGTGAATTTCTAGGGATCAAAACCGTTGCTGAAGGGGTCAATGCAATAAAATGAGTTGATAAGTGAATACTCTTGGCAAATGCTTATCTGCTTCTTTAATGATCTTCATATCTTTATACAAATCTCTTATAAAGCTATATAAAGGACAGAATTAATTCTTTAAATCTATTTTTACAGTCGTTATAAGAAGCAATACTGAAAATTTAAAGGGTCAAATGACTTTTTTGACAGAAAATTTTAGGGGTCAAAATAAAGTACATGTGTATTGTTGAGTTTTGAATAATTCCAGGGTAAAATTCCTTGTTTAAGGGTCAAACACAAGTCCTGTATGTGTTTTTTTCTTTTTTTTTTTCAGCCATACCAAAGTCATCTATTGCATCCAGAGAAGACTTCACAATAAAATGGAATCTGAAAACCTTAAACCGCTGCAGTGTCCAATTTGTAATAAAGTGTACTCTGAGCGTACCCTGAATACCTACATGGCTCATCTGAAAACATGTGGGAAGGGAAAATACGAATGTGTTGAGTGTGGAAAAAAATTCTTTACCCATCATACCCTCATAAATCATGTACGTAGGCACACACTTGGCGCAGTACATACATGTTCTTTGTGTGATAGAAAATTTGATACCAATTTCCAACTAGTTAGGCACTCACAAATACACAAGGATAAATCTGAACGTGAGAAAGACAGATTGAAATGTGAGTACTGTAATAAGACATTTGCCTGGAGTTCTTCACTGAGTCGACATTTACAGAATCATTTTGACTCAGAAACAGAAAGCTTTTTTTGTTGGTGTGGTAAAGGGTTTAAAAATTATACATCCTGCTATAGCCATAAGAAGAACTGTACGGAAGAAAAGAAGCAAGTAGACGCAGAGAAACGTACAGATGTATTGTCAGCAGAAAGTGGTGATCATTGTTGTCAGTTTTGTAATAAAGGATTCAAACATCGTGCCAAATTGAATGAGCATGTTGCACATTGTGATCCATTTCCATTTAGCCAAATCACATATAGGAGTAAAAAAGAAGAAAGTTCATCTGATGTTCAACCAATCGATAATTGTGATGAAGAACAAGGAATGAATGAAATAGAAACATCATTAGAGAAAACATCAGACAAACAGAAAGTAATAAGTAATAGAGCAGAAACAATTGAGCAAAACTCACCTGCTAAGGAATTATATAAAGGTGAATTAAATAAGGAAGCAGGAAAAAAGATTTTACGGAAAAATGTTAACCAAAATCCCTCATATGACACTCGAAATGAGACAGTTGACAAACTTAAAATTCCGAATGAAAGAGAAGCATCTGTACGCAGAACAGGGCGTGTAAGAAAACCTAAACAATTCCCAGACTTTGATATTGAATCACTAGAATACACAAAGATGGTAAGAATAGCTCAAAACCCCATCAAACCTTTAAAAACTGATTTAGAAGCCAGTGAGACTGCAAATAATGCACACGCTACTGATGGAATTGAAAAACAAGGTGAAATAGGGGATAAAATGATTTTTTTTGTTGATAAGAAAGTTAAAATGAATATAACTGATAATGGTGTTGAGGTTGTTATACTTCCGGTTGAGGAACAAGAGAGGAAATCTAAAAATGAGAATAGTAACAAAAGAAAGCATGACGAAATTGATTTAGATAGTAATATAAAAATATCAAAAGCTCAGCAAACACTCAGACAGAAAACAAAAGATTTACTTAAGGAAAAAATTACACACAGCAAATTCAAGTTTATAAAGGAACATTCATGCAGAGTATCTTATGCAGATTGCCCTGTAAAATCTGAAACAAGTGAGAATAGAAAAGAAATGCCAACTAGCAATGAAAGTAATGACTTAGACACTGAGTTGAAAATGAATGATTCAGAAAATTTTGTTCAAGAAACTGCCACAGTTTGCCAAAAGGAACCTCCTAAATGTGTCAAAGCAACAATCAAAAGCAAAACCAAACTACCACCTTGTAATGAAAACATAATTGAAGAGCAAAGCAACGGCCCAGATTCAAAGTTGGAAACAAACAATAGCAGACTTTGTATCTCCTAAGAAATCAAAGCAATATTTCATGATTCAGTATCACTGTAAAACAGGGGGTTGCTCCAAAACATTCAAGACTGTTAAAGCAATGCTCAATCACAAGAAGACATCACATAGAGAGCATTTCAGGTATGTCTGCTGCGTATGTAGCAAGGAATTCGGGACATTTGCATTTTATAGAACTCATTTACGGATGGACCACAGTGAGGCAGATAGTGTCCCATTACGTATGAAGAACACAGATATTGTCATTGATAACAAACATCTAGACATTCTAGTGTGCACTAAATGTGGATATAGATACAAACAAACTGAAGATCCAGTCCATGATTGTAAGCCTGTTGGACTGCTGTATTTTTGTCCCTGTTGTACTTACAGTTCAAGATCTAAAGATGAAATTACAGAACACATATCAAGTGAGTATTTCATAAACAATTATTTCTATTTTCTGATTTATGGCATACATTTTGATTGGGAGTATAAAATTTATGTGTTTTAATCATATAATCATAAAATTGAGATCTATGTGGGGTAGAATATATTGAGTAAAGGAGTCTCTCACAATTTTTAGTTGAGTATAATTCTGGCAAAAGGCTTTGGTAATTAGCTAAGCTGATCTAGATTGATTGGATTTGATTTGATCTCAATGGGGTTTTGCTAAACAATTCTTTTTTATATTGATTGACTCAGGGGTAAAGATAAAGAGGGGGGAGGGGGGGGGGGGGTAAAGCCAATCTTTTATCTTAATTTCTCGATGAAACCCTATGATGTAGGTACTGTTATTTTCATGTTCCTATGAGAAATGATTATGTGACTGATGACGAAAATTTTGAGGACATACATAACTCAAGTAGCGTTTAAGGGACTGCTTAATTTAGGATTCATGGCAATATGAGCCATGTGGGTTTTGATAGGTGTTTTATGAATGTTCAAATTACTTTGGTGAAAATTGATGATTTCACCTTGGATTTTCAGGCTACTTTAAAAATTGAATGATGTTTTAAAAATAAAAAGTTTGGAACAAGGTCTCTTGATTATAAAATTGTGACAGTTGTTATTAACATTCACTGAAATATGGAACACCAGGATAGTCTTGGTGAGACGATTCCATTATTATTTGAATATTTAATTCTAAAATAAAAAAATCACCTCTACTTGTAGTAATGTTGATTTCTTTGTGTATTCATACAGTGTGGCTAGGTTTTGAATTTCATGCCTCCGTTGAATCAACAAATTCTCCCTTCATCTATTAATTGTTCTTGGGAATGTTACACACAGGCGGATATTTTGTTTTTGAAGGTGAGCATCCTGGCCAATGTTATGAGTTGAGGTATAAGAACCAGTATGTAAGTTTAAGACTGGGACCCAGATTACCAGGTTTACAGGTGGATAAGTCGTGTACCAGGTGTGACCAGTGCGACTCACAGTTTGAAACAAATACACAACTCATGCAGCACATTGAAGAGAAACATGGTAACTTACAGTCTTTTTACTCTTTTCTGTAAAATACTTGTAAGAATAGATACTGGCCCAACCTCAAAGAGTCTGAGGTGGCAGATGACAAGGAAAAATTGGTTAGATGTAATTTGAAAAGAAAACCATTCAATTGTGTGGAAAGTATTGTCAGAAAAGGAGAAGTCTATTTCTTGTCTTTTTTCAATGTTTTCTAGAGTCTCAAGTTAATTTCTAGAGCTGTACAGGTTAGGATTAATAGCTTTCAAACATTCCCAGACCATTTCAGAAGGCATTGAGTTACTGTAAAACAGGGTTTTGTTGAATTAGCGACTTATTGAAAACACAGAATACTTTGAATAATGATTAATTATTAGGTAATTATGATATATTAATGAACATTTCTCTTGTTTTTCACAACCTTTTCTTGCTATTCACACAGCTCTGACACACATTGTAGACTAAGATCACCCTGCACAGGAGTGTAGTCTGATCCCAGCCTACACCGTCTGCTATCTGCTAAATCATTAAAGGAAAAACTATTGCAAATAAGTTCAAATTGATGGCTCTGTGCAATACAGTTGTAACTGCCTAAACATAGGCAGTTACAACTGTTTTGCACTAAGCCATCAAAATGTTTCTAAAAATGGCAATTTAATTGATACATAAAAAAAGTTGAGCAGGTAAAGGGTTAAGATAATTATGAGCTTTTTTGTAGCATTTCAACAAGTTTTATGGATTTCAGAAGGTTGTGCTGATATTTATCACCAGCAGATGAGCCATTCAATCATTTACTTCAATTGTACATGTTAAGGTCAATGTCAAGTATTGAAATTGAGCTCACCAGGAGCATAACCCCTTCATTTATTGAAAGATTAAATGTTTTTGTTTCCAATCTTTTAGAATGGTCAAACAATTTCAGATACATGATACTGATTAGCTTTTGAGTTTCATTCTGCAATGAAACCAACAAATACTTTCTTCATATCTTATGTAACATGAGCATATCTCCTTCATTTACGAAAAAATTATATGTTTTTGATTATACTCTCTCAGAATGATCAACAAATTTCAGATATGTAGTAGTGATTAGCTTTTGATTTCATACTGCCATGAAATAAACATATTTTCTCTTCATATTTTAATAATAAGTGTTATGAATCAAAGGAGTAAATACCCGGTATTTCTCTATAATGAGAAAGGTTTCTAATTGGCTTCGTTTGTGCATAAGGTTGCAAAATAGCTGTATACGGTACTCAACAATGTTTTCATGATGAGGGAATAAAACCAAACTTTCAGTCAATCAGGAAGCTCAAATCATGATTAACACATCTGAAATCATTTTTATGCCCTGTATCGAAAGATTGGGGGCATATTGTTTTACCGTTGTCCGTCTGTCCATCCGTCTGTCTGTCTGCAAAACTTGACAAAAAAACTTAACATGGCCAATATCTTCAAGCCAATTCAAGATGCGAGGTTCATATTTGGCATGATGATAGATCATGTAACAAGGTCAAAGTCATCTGTCAAGGTCAAATTACTCAAAAACTTAACCAAAAAACTTAACATCCCCTTCAAGCCTATTTAAGATCCAAGGCTCATATTTGGCATGAATATAGATCTCAATGATATGTATCTGATGATACCAAAGTCAAGGTCATATGGCAAGGTCAAGGTCATCTGTCAAGGTCAATTAACTGAAAAACTTAACTAAAAAACTTAACATTTCCAATATTTTCAAGCCTATTCAAGATGAAATATCTCGGGGATGTACCCCTGTAGGTATCAAGGTCATCTGTCAAGGTCAACAAAAATGGTGTTACATGGGCATTTGTGTTTCACAAACACATCTTGTTTATATCAGTGACAAACTTTGTTTCCTTTGACATGGATAGATTTTGAGGAGTGAAGGGAGTTTATGGTGTTGGAGTTCATCAACTCAAAAGAAACATTTGGTTATGTGTGATACATTTACAATTTATATTTTCTATGGTCTATTTCAGCTAATTACCCATTTGCCTGTGGATTTTGTATGGCAAGCTATGGCAGAAAGTGTACACTGAATACTCACCTGAAACAGCATCTCAAACCGCAGTTTAAATGTGACGTATGCCACAAAGAGTTCTTTCAAGTCTTCAACCTTACCAAACATATGGTGATACACTCAACAGAGAGGCCTCACCAATGTGATGTATGCGGTAATAGGTAAATGTATTACCAAATATTATTTACTTGGCAGGGGTGACGCTAACAGTACATTGTTTGTCAAGTTTTTTTCATACCCCCACCAATGAAGTAGAGGGGGAAAAGTGGTTTCAACCCATCTGTCTTGTCTGTCTATCCATCCATCTGTAGACTACTTTTTTTAGCTCTACTGGCTGAAAGCCACTGGGGCTATTGTCACGGCGTTGTGTCCGTCGTGTGTTCGTGCGTCTAGTCGTAAAATTTTCTTTAAAAATCTTCTCCTAAGAAACTCCTTGATGAATTTCAACCAAACTTCACAGGAATGTTCCTTGGGTGACCCTCTTTCAAATTTGTTCAAGAAATTTTGATCCAATGAAAAACATGGATTTAATGGGTGTGGCTAATTTCCAAATATGGTAAAAATTGACTTTTCTCAGGTTCTAATAGATGGATACTAATTAGATTTTACATGAATGATCCTTGGGTGACCCTTAATCAGTTTACAAAAAAACATTGTGATCGGATGAAAAATATGTATTATATGGTCATTTCTCTATATGTTTTATAGTGGAAACATTGAAAATCATTTTCTCAGAATCTAACTGATGAAAATCAACCAAATTTTTCATGAAAGATCCTTGTGTGACCGTTTGATCAGTCTACAAAAAATCATTGTGATCGGATGACAAATATGTATTTTATGGGCGGAGGTCATTTCTCTGTATGTTATATAGTGGAAACTTTGAAAATCATTTTCTCAGAAAGAAACTGATGGATATCAATCAAACTTCATTAGTATAATCCTTGGGTCATCCATTATCATGCAGCCAAAAATTATTGTCATTGGATGAAAAATATGTATTTATGGGCGGAGGTCATTTCTCTTTATGTTATATGGTGGAAACTTTGAAAATCATTTCAACATCAGTAGAACCAAAACTATTTAAAAATCTAGTCAAAACTTAGATTTGCCATTACAAAAATTTCAAGCCTGTGGAGCAACTCAAGCCATTCATGGCTTTCTAGTTTTTGCATACTCTAATTCACCTAGAATCATGAAACTTTGCACAACTGTTGCCCATGACCCAAGGAGGTGCCTAATGTTTTGGGGTCACTAAGGTCAAAGTTGAAGTCACAGTTGAAGTTTGTCAGAAAACAGCTATCTTAAGTGGGACAAAGCCCCAGGGGGGGAGGGATTAGTCAGCTTTGTGGCAGATGTGTGATTTCAGTCATCCCTCGGTTGCTTCTGGTGTCAACATTTATCTTATAGACTTGCTAGAGGCCACAGTTTTTGATCAATCAACTTAAAAACTGGGCCAAATGATTGTCTTAAAGAAATTGTAATCAATTTCAAATTTTGGCTAAATGGGGTCTAAACCTAGGTCTGGTCACAATGTCAATTATTATGAAATCCTTGCAAGTACTGTAGAGATGACATTTTTGTTGAGCCTTCATGCGGTGAGCCAGATATATTTGTTACCATAACGGCTTGGTGTGGTTGGATTAGTGCATCTGTTATTTCATTAGTCTACACGTCAAGTTTGTCTGATTGTGACTGATCAACAGCTTCTACATTTTTGGATGGCTTTCAAAATAACTTGACACAATAGTTCTCTATCATGAGTTTATGTGCTATTTGAAAGAAAGAAATTATCAGATACATGTAGCTCTAAGGTCAAGGTCAATTGTCAATGTCAAATTTTAAAAAAAATATGACATAAAAAAACCATGACATGACACAGCATATTATCGCCAAACATCAATGAAATGCACATGGTCCCTTGATATAGAACATTATGTGATATTTTTATACAAATATATAAACAAAAGAGGAGTGGTGTTTCCTTGATGTTGCACATTATTTAAATGGCAAAAAAAATATGGCCATGGTCATGTGATGAGAATTAGTTGAAATTTTTTTGAAAATATGTGCATAATTGAAGGATTTGTGTTAACAATAAAAACCAACAAAGGCCCCATTTACCATGACAAATCATATTACTAAAGTTTGTTTACTACAAAGTCACTTGAAAAGGAACATTCTGCAAAAGTTTCACATATGAATGTAATCATTAATAAAAGAGATTTTTTGTTATCAAGGACGTTAAGACGAATTGGTTAAAAACTGTGGGATCTAGACTGGTAATAAGCAAAAGTTAACAGAAGGACAGACAGACAACCAGACAGATGGACATTTGACAGTAAACCAGTATTTTTATAGCTCTTCTGACTTTAAATAGGTGATATGACTAGATAAGGCATGATTGATGTAATAGATACAGCAAAACCCCTAAGATTTCAGACAATAGAAGCTTTGATAATTATTGTTATAAAATGACAGAGATTGGAATCATAACATGTTACATGCCTCTAATAGAGGCTAAAGGAAAGACAAATGAGCCTGTGTGTGAGATTTCAAACAATTTAAAATATGTACAGAGTAAATACTCAGACCAGCCTGTGCATCCCCACTGTCTGATCAGAGTCTTCACTATGCTTTTAATAGATAGATAAGGCCCCGAAGTATCTGTAGGCAAGCAGGCTACTTTATATTTACAATATGTGGCTGTGACTGCTTCTCAATGTTTACACTTCACAAACATTTCAAATTGTTGGAAATGTCATGCACAAGACTAATATTGTCAACTCAGATGAAACTGCTCCTTGAGGTCTACAATGTTCATTCCAACCAATCTGTCTGCATAATAAGAGTACAGTGGATATTGCTCGAGCAACCACATGTAATAAGAGATCAATGTTATTAAACGACCACCATAAAAAGTCCATTCACCATAAGCAAAATCTCTGAAAAAGAGGACATTCTTAATGAAAAAATCACCTATTCTTATGTTGTTGGAGCCCATTAGAATCATCTCAATAAGATGATTCTAATGGGCTCAAACATCATAAGATTCAGGACGACTTGACAGACAATCAATAAATCCTTTCAAAATACCGGTCACATTTATCATGATATTTTGTATTAAGTGACAGTTCCCATAAACGACCGCTTGTTGATGGTCCCTTAAGTGGTCGCTAAACACAAGTTTTAGTGTACTTTCGAAACTGACATAGCAGGAGTTATCATAGTTTTGTTAATCGAAACAACAGAGGCCAATAATAGGCAAATAAAATCAATTATAATTTGGCAGCCTCTTATATTATAGACATTTTTATAGAAGAAAATGAATTTTAGAAAACAACTCTGATCTTTATTTTGAAATTAAATTATCTTTAAATGCTTTAATCAGGGCTTTAATAACCCATCTGAATTCAGTATTCATTAGCCATCTGACTTTAAAACTCCAGGAGTAAAACAGAGCCTTCTCAAGAAAAAAATTACAGAAAAAGAAGAATAGTATCTACCCTATATTAGTTTTAGTTTGAAAGATGGATCTCAATGGGCACTTTATTATGCCTGCTCACCCTTAAAAATCTTCAAAAAAAAGTTAATGTATTTTTTCTTTAAAACATAAATTTGCATCTCAGAATGAGAAAATTTAAGCAGTAAAAGTAACCCCTTGAAAGAAGTTTCTTTTTATAAGATCAGGACATTTTCAAATGTTTTAATTTCAAAAACATGGTTCAAGAGTCATATGCAAGTTAAGTTAAGAACATGATAGTATGTTAAAATTCAACATATATCAGGGTTTGTGCTAGCTTTTTAAATTTAGGAGTCATTGACTCCTTGATCATAAAATTCTAGGGGTCAAGACTGGTTTTTAAATGGGTAAAAAAAGAATCAGTCTTTAAAGTAATCTATAAAACTGAAATGACATAAACAATAATGTGTGGCACTTTATTGATTATGTTGTTTCATTTATACAGATAGTTTGAAACAGTATTTGAAGAAATCAATTGATCTGTATAATCTTTTATATTCCATAGGTTGCACCACTGGAGATTCAGTGGGACAAAATGACCCCTATCTGGAAATTTTCGAGGGTCATTCAATATGGGATTTTGGGGAGTCAAACACGATCCCTGTATTTCTTGCATGTTCTATATTTTTCAGGTACTGTGATGATAAAGCTCTAAAAAAGCACATGATGCTGAAACACCTTGATAACTATAGAGCTTCATTCCCTGAGAGTAGTTTGGGAGAGACTGAGACACGATGTGAAGACCCGTCTAAGCTGGTGTGTCATATATGTGGGAAGACATTTTCTATGGCCAAGAAGATGAACAGACATATGAGAACTCATGATGTGAAACACATGTTTAAATGTGCAGAGTGTGGCAAAACATTTGGAACAAAGGCAGACTTTAACAGACATAAACAAACACATGCCATGCTAAATGCGTCACCAAAGGTGACATTTGGTGACAGTAATGATGTGCCTACAAAAGACAAGGATATGTATAAGAGGCTTAGACGATATGAACAAGGACACCCAGCTGGTCTGCCCTATAGCTGTACTTTATGTAATAAAAGGTTCTCTACGGTAAAAAGTATAAATCTGCATATCAGAACCGTACATATGCTAGACAAAGATAAATCTTTCACCTGCAATATCTGTAATAAAGGCTTCCCGACTAAATCTTCTTTCCGTAATCACCTGAGATTACACTCAAACTCTCGGCCATACAAATGTAGAATTTGTCTTAAACAGTTCAAGCAGGTAGGACATGTTAGAGAGCACATGTTGATCCATGGGGAAGCCATGTTTAGGTGTAGGTTATGTGGTAGAAATTTCAAGAATAGGGGACTCCTGAGAGCACATGTTGTACTCCACAGTAATACTCTTCCTTATAAATGTCCAGGTGAACACTGTACCATGGCGTTTCATAGCTTGTATCTATTATGGGAACATTTTGCAACATGTGCTGAATCTATAGAAAAAGAAACTGAGTTAAAATGTGGGATATGTGAAGAAGTTTATAATAAAGAAACAATACTGCTACACTATCAGGGTCATGAGAATGAGGCACATTTCAGGTGTGATATGTGTGGAGTAACATTTAAAACTTACAGTCTTCTATACTTCCATAAAGATGATATGAACCATTTTACTGAGTCTGAACTATCAAATGCCTCGGAGACACACTTTTATTCTGTTAATCATAATGAAAGTATTTGTGTAAAGGGTATTAGTAGAGAGGAGTTGATGTCACAGTATGACTATATAGAACAAGAAGATGAACTGCCTGTTGGTTTTGCCGTTGAAAGCTCCACTGATATATATACAGAACATATAAATAAAGCAGGAGATATCACAGAGAATCCTTCTGGAGAACTTCTGGGTATTGCAGAGCAGTTAACTCATATGGCATCTGGTATACAATATAGGGAGATTATTATCCATGGTTCTGAGAGGATTGGAGATAATGAAATAGACACAAACACTATGGAGGACAATGAACTTGAGATTCAAACATCGAGTGAAGGGACCTCTACTCAATATAAAGAGATAGTCAATGCCTCTCATCAGGGTGAAGATGATAATTTAGAATCAATGATTCTAAATGAAGAAAGTCAGGAGATTGAGATCATTGATGACAGCTCTTCACAATTACAAAACATAAGTTATGAGTATGAAAAAGCAGGCATTTTATCATATGATAATCATAATGTGATTGATGATAATACAAAACTGGATGGTAATGAATCAACCTCTAGTGCCCTTTACAAAATGGCCCTGAAAAATGATAGCCTACAAGATTTAAGATCCATTGAGAAGTTTGAATTAAATGAAGAAGCATTGAGTAAGGCGAGTAATCTAGATTCAACTGAAAATGAATGTAAAACTTTGTTAGAAGAACCCACAACTAAAGAAATGGTTAACTACAGCCATCCCAATTTATCTGAACAAGTTAGATTTGTGGACAAATCAGGTAATGAGATTATTATACTTGTAATCAATGAACAAGGGGAACAGATTCAAGCTCCAAACAGTGAAGAGATTCTGAATACTGTTGTGAAGAATGGGGACTACTCTATACTGCAGAATACAGATTTTGTACCAGATATGAATGAAGGAAACTCAACAACTCAGGCTAACAAACACATTGGCAATGATATGAACGCAGTTAATTCAGAAATACTTAAATCTAGCCCTGAAAGACAAATACCAATCCAAAAGCTAAATAAAAGAGAAGTAAGGAACCTTGATAAAATACGAGGGACTTTTGATAAGAATTTGGACCAGTCTATTGTTGGCCATAAAGCAAAGGTGGCTCTTACATTTTATGAAGAAAAGTCTTATGAAAAACCTATCAAATGCTCAATTTGTCCTAAAGTATTTGGATCGGTCAAAGCCAGGAATTTCCATGAGAAGACTCATCTACCAAACAGTCAGCGTAAATACCAGTGTGAGGAGTGTGGTGCAGGTTTTCACTTACCAAATAAATTGACAATCCACATGAGAGTTCATACAAAAGAACGTCCTCATAAATGTGATCAATGCGGAAAAGCCTACTCCCAACCAGGTCACCTTCTAACACACATGCGAACACACCTGAATTACTATCCATTCCAATGTTGCTTTTGTGATATGAAGTTTACAACCAATTCCAATTTGAAGTGTCATGTTATGAAAAACCACCAGGAAACACAGTGCTGTCAGTGTTCAATTTGTGATTTGTATTTAAAGGATGAAATAGATTTAAAAATACATCAATTATGGCATTTATCAGCAGAAGCTCGATGTGAGTTCTTTTCGGATCGTAATGGCATAGAAGAGATTCAAGTAGGTGAAATCATTTATGAGCAAGTGAAAGGCTTCAAAAATGTCAAAGATATAACAAAACACCATCGTAAATTGAAGCATTATATCTGTGAGACTTGTGGCATGAATTTGACAGGTGAAGCTCAATTAAAGGCTCATAAAGCTGTTCACAATATTACCTCTGGTACAGATAAATCTGTTCTAGAAAAACAACATAATTCAGAGGACAGTATCATGTGTAACATATGTGGTTCTTATGTTAAGAAAGAGTTAATGAAAAAACACCTCATAAGACATGAGTGTAAATTTTCTCGAAATTATCAATGTAAAATTTGTGGAAAACAGTTTAAAACAGAGTACGCATTTATGAGGCATTTCATGAGTTGTAATGAATCTGAGGTTGATGCATTGTTGAAATATGTTAATTCTGAAATTAAGATTGAACAAACAGATAGTTAAGGTGGTTGGACCGTAATAGTTCGGCAATATTTAAGACCACATGTTCTTTCACAATGTTAACCGAGGCTTCCTAATGAAAATCATTAGGAAAGCTCGGTTAACACTGTTAAAGTTCATTAAAGTTCATTAATGTTGCGGAATTATTACAGGTTCACTTCCTTAATCAATTACCAGTAATCATCAAATTTAGAGCTGATGTATTTGTAACTGAATTGGAAATAATTACAATTTAATAAAGCGAATACTGTGAAGAAAAAAGAACTAATTGTTCTGTGAGAAACAGAAAAAAATATATCTGCACCTCTCCTGTTCTTAAAATGTTTAAGTGTTTTCAAATATTTTTATCCATTTGTTTAATTATCATGCTGCAGTCTATGATTCTGTGCAAAATTCAATGTTTAATAACATTCTGTTGACTGTATGTGTAGAAAATATTGTGGAAAAAATGAATTATATGTATTTCATTGTTAAATTGTATTAACCATGAAAATGTAACCAGCTACAAATTGACACAGTGAGAAAAATGGGAAAAGGGATATAGTAGCTCATTATAACATTAGATATCCTAAATTTCAAATAGAACCTAATGTCTGATAGATCTTTAATTTAAGGTAGTGGACCCGTAACAGATCCACAATGTTTCAGAAGTCTCAAATTATTAAATTTAATGTTTCTTAATGAACTAAAAAGGAACCCTGTTTAACATCATGAAAGATCATTAGTTCTGAAATGCTACGGAATTTTTCGTGTCCACTGCCTTAAATACCTATAATATCATTTAGCCCCCCCCTCGAAGAAGAGGAGTTATACTGCTTTGCACTTGTTGACAAGAAGTGAAATGCACGCGAACCTTAACACTTCTCGTAATGTTTTAAGAGTTATTTAAAATATTTTTAAGAGTTATTACCGTTAGTAAATTGACAATGAATATGCCATTGACCTGCTCTTATTTGGGCAAAAATATTTTAAAACATCTCTTGTTTAATCATGCTTGAAAGTAAAGGTAATTTAGTGAAGTCTCTCATTAATAACATAAAAAAGTCACTGTTTACTTTAACTTTTGTTTGGTAAAGACACTTACTGTTGAAAAGTGGAATTAAGCAGTATTTTAGCTCTTATGTTTTCAGAGAAAACCCGAGGTATTGCTATAGCCTTGGTGTGGTAGTCGTTATTATTGCAATCATTGTTGTGTGAAAACTTTGACATTTTGTGAGATCTCTGGTTCTACTGAAGGCATTCACTTGAAACTTGGCACACATGTTCACCATCAAAAAGATAACCTTTACTATCAAGGGGGAAAACTTTTTGTGCAAATTATGCCCATCTTTTTTACTTTTTAAGCTCCACTGGCCAAAGGCCAGCGAGCTATTGTCATGGCGGGGTGTCCGTCGTCCATTTGTCTGTGTGTGCGTAAACTTTTCTTTAAACATCTTCTCCTCCTAAACCAATGGGTGGATTTCGATGAAACTTTACTAGAATGTTCCTTTGGTGACCCTCTTCTAAAGTTGTTCAAGAAATTTGGATTGACCCCCAAATATGGGCGTGGCAGGGCGGGGCTTATTTTGACCCCGAAATTTTTGAATGACATTTCCTCCTGAACAATTGGGCCGATTTAGATGAAACTTTACCAGAATGTTCCTTTGGTGACCCTCTTCTAAAGTTGTTCAAGAAATTTGGATTGACCCCCAAATATGGGTGTGGCAGGGCGGGGCTTATTTTGACCCCGAAATTTTTGAATGACATTTCCTCCTGAACCATTGGGCTGTTTTCAATGAAACTTCACCAGAATCTTCCTAGGGTGACCCTCTTCGAAATTTGTTCAAGAAAATTTGATAGGATGAGATCCACTGGATCAATAAAATTCAGGTGAGTGGTTTAGGGCCATTTTGGTCCTCTTGTATCAAAGTGATATCTAAATAGTTTTCTTCCTTGTAATTTTACATATTAGTTAAATAAGTTCATTCCTTCATAAGTCCGTTTCAACTTAGAAAAAGTCGGAATTCCTTCTGAATGCTGTTAACTTTAATTACCTTCTATTTTTAGCTCACCTGAGCACAAAGTGCTCAAGGTGAGCTATTGTGATCACTCACCATCCGTCGTCCGTCCGTCTGTCTGTCCATGTGTCCGTCCGTCTGTCTGTCAACAATTTCTTTAAACATCTTCTCCTCCTAAACCACTGGGCCAAGCAAACTGAAACTTGGCAGGGATGTTCCTTGGGTGAAACTCTTCAAAAGTTGTTAAAAGAATTTAATTCTATAAATAACTCTGGTTGCCATGGCAACAGAAAGGCTGAAAATCGCGAAAATCTAAGAAAAATTCTTCTCCTCCTAAACCACTAGGCCAATTAAGCTGAAACTTGGCAGAGATGTTTCTTAGGTGAAGCTCTTCAAGAGTTGTTAAAAGAATTTAATTTCATCAAAAACTCTGGTTTCCATGGTAACGGAAAGGTCGAAAAATGGCTGAATATGGCTGAAAATCTTAGAAAAAACTCTTCTCCTCCTAAACAACAAGGCCAATCAAACTGAAACTTGGCAGAGATATTCCTTGGGTGAAACTCTTCAAAAATTGTCAAAAGAATTTAATTTCATCAAAAACTCTGGTTTCCATTGTAACGGAAAGGTTGAAAATGGCCTAGAATGGCTGAAAATTTTAGAAAACAATCTTCTCCTCCTTAACCATAAAGCCAATCAAGCTGAAACTTGGCAGAGATGTTTCTTGGGTGAAGCTCTTCAAAAGTTGTTAAAAGAATTTAATTTCATCAAAAACTCTGGTTTCCATGGTAATGAAAAGGTTCAAAAATGGCCAAAAATGGCTGAAAATCATAGAAAAAAATCTACTCCTTCAAACCACAAGGCCAATCAAGCTGAAACTTGGCAGAGATGTTTCTTGGGTGAAGCTCTTCAAGAGTTGTTAAAAGAATTCAAATTCATCTAAAACTCTGTTTTCAATGGAAACGAAAAGGTTGAAAAATGGCCGAAAATGGCTGAAAATCTTAGAAAAAAATTTCTCCTCCTAAACCACAAGGCAAATCAAGCTAAACTTGGCAGGGATATTTCTTCCGTGAAGTTCTTCAATAGTTGTTGAAAGAATTTAATTTCATCAAAAACTCTGGTTTGCATGGTAACAGAAAGGCTGAAAAATGAACGAAAATTGCTGAAAATCTTAGAAAAACTTCTTCTCTTCTATAACCACTGGGCTAATTAAGCTGAAACATGGTAGGGATGTTCTTAGGGTGAAGCTCTACCAAAATTGTAAAAATAATTTCATTCAATCAAAATCTCTGGTTTACGTGGTATTGGAAATAACATGGCAGGGATATTCTTAAGGTTTAGGTCTACTGAACTTGAATTCAATTCCATCAATAACTTTGTTTGCAATTAAAAAGAAATTCAAATTGCAGTAGGAGGAAATTAAAGTCTGTTTCTTTTAAATCCACCCTAAATGTACATTAGATAATTTCTAGTATTTATAACATTATTGACAAGTTATGAGTTGACTTACTTAAGTGAGCGATAAAGGACCATCATGGTCCTCTTGTCTATATCTCTCTTTCAAATCTTGAGATTTTTAAGCCAGTGGAGCGATACAGGACCTCTTGGGCCTCTTGTTTTTCACCATCTAGCACTTAACAGCCGAGCGTAGGTACCTGTAGGTGGTGCTCTTGTTAGTTATTTGTTGTTTGTATTTTGATTTTAAAGTTTTTAGCTAATTATTTATTCACTTTGAAATTTCATCTGCAGTTTGATAATCGTCATTAAAGTGCTTCTACAGTAATAAAACGCTTGAAATTGACTGTCTATGTAATTTAATACTGCTAGTCTTAATCGTTTAGATCATAACACTATTTCAGGCTAATCCTTGCAAATGGTCTGTCAGACTTAGATCATACTGCATGTCTGTGCATGCTGATCTTAGTCTACACTGCCTGCCAAAGATGTGTGTACTTTATGGATATGCTATTCATAGAGGTATTGTTTTACCGCTGCCGGTCAGTCAGTCTTCAATACTTTACAACAACAACTTAAAAGTTCTCCCAAAAACCTTGATTGTTGCCAATCACTTGACTCCATTCAAGTTGCAGGGTTCATATTTGGCATGATGATAGATTATATCATCAGTACCCATGGTCAGAAACCAATGTCATTTGAAATAGTGAAGGTTTTAAGTGTATATCAAGTTCAGACTGAAGCCAAAACCTTTACAAAGCAACTTACACTCATTGTTGTGCCCCCTTGGAAGAAGAGGGGATATATTGCTTTGCATTTGTCGGTCGGTCCCTCCGTTTACAGCTTCTGTCCAGATAAGTAAAAAAAAAGATATGCAAGCCAGAATCACGAAACTTCACAGGGGGATAGATCTCATTGAGGAGGAGTGCAGTGCACATGAAACAAACCTTTTGCATTCATGAGTTCTGTTATTGCCCTTTGTTCAATTTAAAACATGTAAATTGGGTACTTCTCCTTTGGGGAGTATTTTTTTTTACAAACATCTCTTTTGAAATTTAGGGCTCTGCTCGATGTCAATCATAAGAATCCATAGAGTTCAGTTAGGGCGTGTGACAAATGTCGGCATCATTTGTCGAGGACAAATTTCACGTGCGAGAGAAAAACATGCCAGTGGGGTGCTCGAATCTTGGACTTTCAATTTCGGTACAAATGCTTTGCCGACTGAGCTATTCCGGTTACTTTTACATTTTTCTTTCATTACTGCTAGCGAGTCCAGTCTGCAAAATTAAGTTTTTAAGGCGGCTGTTTCAGGCGCATTTTAGATCTAAGAACACATGTTGATTCTTCTGTAACAGTTATAACCCTAAGATTGAAATAGTTTGCAGGAAATGGTATAACTTATGTTTTCTCGGAATTAACTTTGTTGATTTCTAAATTGCCGAAATTTAGAAGAAGGGCCGTCAGGTACAATACAAAAGGGTAAATTTAGTAAGGCATAAACTATTTTCATTTCCACATGCCTGAAAAAAGTTATGACAGAGGAAATTAGAAATCATAAAAAGGGCTTTTTTGTAGACGAAAGTGACGTCCATTGTCAATAATGCTGGTCCAGATTGGAGTTTTTAGCTCCACTGGCTGAAAGCCACTGGGGCTATGGTCATGGCGTTGTGTCCGTCGTGCATCCGTCCGTCCATGCGTGCGTGCGTCCGGTCGAAAACTTTACTTTAAAAATCTTCTCCTCAGAAACTACTGGATACATTTCAACCAAACTTCACAGGAATGATCCTTGGATGACCCTCATTCAAAGTTGTTCAAGAAATTCTGATCCAATGCTAAACATGGATTTAATGGGCGTGGCTAATTTCCAAATATGGTAAAAAGTGAGTTTTCTCAGATTCTATTCAATGGATACCAATTAAACCTTACATGAATGATCCTTAGGTGACCCTTTATCAGTCTACAAAAAATCATTGTGATCAGATGGAAAAAATGCTTTTTATGGGTGGATGTCAATTCTCTATATGTTATATAGTGGAAACTTTAAAAATCATTTTTTCAGAATGTAAGGGATGGATATCAACCTAATTTCGCTGGAATGATCCTTGAGTGATCCTTTATCAGTCTACAAAAAATCATTGTGATCGGATGAAAATTATGCATTTTATGGGCAGAGGTCAATTCTCTATATGTTATATAGTGGAAACTTTGAAAATCATTTTCTCAGCATCAAATTTATGGATATCAACCAAATATCACTTGAATGATCCTTGAGTGACCCTTTATCAGTGTACCAAAAAATATTTTGATTGGATGAAAAATATGTATTTTATGGGCGGAGGTCATTTCTCAATATGTTAAATAGAGAAAACTATGAAAATCATTTTCTCAGAATGTAATTGATGGATATCTATCATAAAGTTTTTGGTATGATCTTTGGGTGACCCATTATCATGCAGCCAAAAATTATTTTGATTTGATGAAAAATATATAAAGAGCGGAGGTCATTTCTCTATTTGTTTTATAATTGAAACTTTGAAAATCATTTTCAACATCAGTAGAACCCCAAATATCTAAAAATCTAGTCAAAACATTTATTTGTGCTTACAAGAATTTCAAGCCTGTGGAGCGACTCAAGCCATTCATGGCTTTCTAGTTTTGAAGTGGTCTCTATCCGAATTCTTTTCTAATGTTCCCGTTTACAAACCATGAATACAGGTAATCGCCCAGGAATATACAATCCACCCGTAAATATGTGCCATGAAAAGATTTAGTAGAGAACACAAAATGTCCGCATTTCCAACGGCGGTTTGCAAACGACATTTCCGGTGATTCAAAAGCTATCATCTCAGAGGTGCATTTCTTAGATTAAGATTCTTAAAAATCTAAGATGTAGAGATTTTTTTAGATTAAGATTTTTCAGCCGCTTAATAAGAATTTTAAGATATCTTAACGAAGAAACGAAGATGGTTTTGTATTGGCTTGAAGCGAGTAGCCTTGACGACGTCGAATGTTTTTATCAATCAAAATATTGAAAACCAGTTCTTATGACGTCTATAATCTTATTTAGCGGGATTTTTCACCTTGCTCTAATAACGTACCTCTGTTAGTGTGGGGAATCAACATAACCGATATACCTGGTTCATTTAACAGATCGCTACTGACAATGAAACAAGAGCACCGCCTACGGGTGCCTACGCTCGACTGATGAGTGCTGGATGGTGAAAAAAAATCTAAAAAGAGGCATAATTTGCACAAAATGCATCTAGAGTTGTCCCCCTTGAGATATAGGTTGCTCTTATGATGGTGAACATGTGTGCCAAGTTTCGAGGGAATGCCTTCAGTAGAACCAGGGATATCACAAAATGTCAAAGTTTTCACACGACGATGACAAAGACGACATGGAGGCTATAGCAATACCTCGGGTTTTCTCCGAAAACAGCCGAGCTAAAAATCGACTGACCAATGAAAACACTAAATTATAATGAAATCCATATTGAAATCCGACATTTTCTGTCTTTGTTTTTCAATCTTTTGCTTTGATGGACGACCTAAACGTCGTAACTACAGTTTGAATGAGCCTATGATTATATTCATTGTTTTCGCCCTCCAAAACTTTATGTTTGTTCAATGCAATTCGCATATGAGCGTGAAATCTCCAACAATTCCAAATGTGCACAAAGCAAAGACACTAGCCAGCCTGTGCATCTGCACAGCCTGACCAGAGTCTTCGTTGTGCACTCTGTATATAGATGATGTCTCAAAGTGGATTTGGACAGTCATGTAATCTCGTAAATTGTTTTTGTTGATGTCCACGCTGTTCAATGTTTCTGCTTCACGCACGTGACGAGTTGTTGTAATCGTCACGCCCAGGCTGATTAAAAGACGTTTGAATATCAGGCTGAGGTGTGTCGTGACGGAGGTTAATGATCGAAGTCGGCGATCAACCAATTACTGAATACTAGTTGAAGAGTTCTAGCATATTAAATGCCTCGCCCTTGAAAGTATAAGTAAATAGCATTTACAACCTTATGATTACAATTGAGGTGAATTAAAATTGTGTTCAACGCAGCTGCTTTTATCAATTTGCCAGTCTTATGACGCTAATTTCGTTATTTATATGCTTCCATAATATCGCCAGCACGAGGATTGTTTCATATGCTATAAGACGAAAATTACACATTGAAACACTCATCTATGGACTGGGCTCCGAAATAGAAGTTCCGGCCCAGCCAATGGCTTTATTGTTATTTTCTTCCAGAGACAATGTCATTGTCTCGGCCAAGGAAATCAATTTGGACCCCGGTGTGCCACGGTTTCTATTGTAACCCTTTTGTATTAAATATGTCACCCGTCACGCGAAAAAGGACCATCTGGGTAGTGGGTAAAGTGTCGAACCCAGTTAGCCTGTGCGGACTGCGCAGACTGACTAGGGTCGAAACTTTTGGCGCACTTTACTTATATTCCGTGAAACTAGAATGATCAATCTGAAAAATTAAGGAAGTTCGCTCGTCTTTTTTTTTGCTATTAAACTTTTCTTTAAACCTGATTTTTTAGAAAGATCTACATGTTTTATTTCGACTTTTGAAAAGAAAAAATGGGGTCACCGTTCTAATTTTTTTCTCAGAGCCGTATGAAAATAGGTACCAAAATCATTTAGTGCACTTTAGTTCTTGCCTTTGAATTTCTTTGAAAATTACACCCTTGATTTGAAGTTATCATTTTTGGACAAATAAATATTCTGAAAGCAATTGATTTATGTTTGATTTGAAAACGACAACCCAATCCACTAATCTATTAAAGTAATGTGGAATTTCAATGAATCAAAAGAAAATTATGACATTTTTTTGGTCCTTAATAGAAGTATTTTTCCTTTGATATTGAGGGCTAATAATGCATGCTTCACAGTGAAATAAATATAGCTCTACTTTTAAACTTTTTCTTATACTCTAAATATAAATTTGTGACATTTTGAAGAATATTTTGACATGCAGAAAAGTTAGGGTCACAGTCTAACTTTTTTAGATATTTTGACTAATTTGTTAAAATAAAGGGAGGCAATTCACCAAAAATAATTAAATTTTATTACACATTTTTTAATATTGAAAATAACAAAAATGTTGGTATTTTGGTTCAGGGATATGAGGTTAGGGCTCTTTATTTGCTTTCTTTCCGGAAAAACTCCAAAATCGGGAAAAATGCCCCCCCCCCCCCCCCAAATCGGGGGAAAAAATAATTTTTTTGAATTTAATCAAATTTTTTCCTGTTTTGACATCCTTACATACAGCTCTATCCAAAAACGTAGTTTGAATTTCGATTCATAGTTTTGTAGCAATTACAGAAACACAAATAATTTTTAATGGCGGAAAATCCAAAACCGGATGTGCGGACGTCCTTAAATATTAACGTGTAATATTACAAAATAAGGAATCGATGAAATTGCACTTGACCCAAAAGTCTGTTCATTTTAGCTCCTCTTGTCGAAGGCCACTTTGGCTACTGTCAAGACGTGTTCGTCCTTGGTCAGGCGGATTGTCCGCAAACCTGTACATAAAAGATATAGATGAGTGGATTTCAACCAAACCTCATAAGAATGGTCACTAGGTGACCCTATTTCATATTTTTTTTTTTTTTTTTTTTTTTGATTGTGTGAATTTTGTTGTTGATTAGTTTGGGTTTAAACCCATTTATTTTGCATCGCATGAATCGAAAATAAGTTACCACAACTAACAACTCTTTCGAGTTTGCTCCCTCGAAACGAAGCTGTAGTCTCGCCGAATGTATAGGGTATTGGAAGAACCAAGATGGTTAGCTGCTGTCGGTAATCGAACTCGGAACCTCTTGATCATGAAGCATACGCTCTTCCACGGACATCACCCTAACTGTGGTTATTGAAGTTTTTAAATGAACGTTTTTCACCACTACTTGTTCCAATACATACATTTCGAAGGACGCAATGTCTATGATGTTTTGCTCTTTCCTGGATTTTACCGCTCATTCAAAGGTGTATTCCAAACGCGTTTTTGATGCTTTCGCACTGCAACCTTTAAAAAAATTGGTATTTAAGATATTTATAGTCGTTTTCATCGATTGTTCTCATGTATCAAATTTAGAGGAATAATCAATCCATCCTAGAACAAGACAAAAAGTTTGAAGGAGTTGCCTTCACAAGGCTGCAATTTCAATAAGCCCCAGGCACTAAGTTTTAAGGGGGCATAATTCAGGGAAATAAATGAGCCATAAAATCCTTGATCCATGTACATCTACAAATTATGGTGATGACATTGACCAAGTTTCATTTAAATCAAGACAAAAAAGTTAGGAAGGAGTTGTGTTCAATAAGCCCTAGCTACTAAGTTTTAAGGGAGCATAATTTAGGGTAAAATTAATGAACCATAAAATCCTTACTTCATGCTCATCCACCAATTTCGGTTATAACATCTACCAAGTTTCATTAAGGTCTAGCCAGAAACTTAGGAAGAGTTGCATTCACAAGGCTGCAATTTCAATAAGCCCCAGAGACTAAATTTTAAGGGGGCATAACTGAGGCAATAAGCCCCAGAGACTAAGTTTTTAAGGAGCATAACTCAGGCAAAAATCAACGAACCATAAAATCCTTCCTGCATGCACATCTACCAATTGAGGTGATAACATTGACCAAGTTTCAAGAAGATCCAGCAAGAAACATACGAGGAGTTGCGTTGACAAGAAAAATGGACCCAGAGTCTAAGTTTTTAAGGGGCATAACTCAGGCAAAAATCAACGAACCATAAAATCATTCCTTCATGCACATCTACCAATTGAGGTGATAACATTGACCAAGTTTCAAGAAGATCCAGCCAGAAACTTAGGAGGAGTTGCGTTGACAAGAAAAGTGGACCAAGACACTAAGAGACTAAGTTATCAAGGGGCATAACTCAAGCAAAAATCAACGAACCGTAAAATCCTTCCTTCATGCACATCTACCAATTGAGGTGATTACATTGACCAAGTTTCAAGAAGATCCAGCCTGAAACTTAGGAGGAGTTGCGTTGACAAGAAAAGTGGACCCAGAGACTAAGTTATCAAGGGGCATAACTCAGTCAAAAATCAACAAACTGTAAAATCCTTCCTTCATGCACATCTACCAATTGAGGTGATTACATTGACCAAATTTCAAGAAGATCCAGCCAGAAACTTTGGAGGAGTTGCGTTGACAAGTAAAGTGGACCCAGAGACTAAGTTATCAAGGGGCATAACTCAGGCAAAAATCAACGAACCGTAAAATCCTTCCTTCATGCACATCAACCAATTGAGGTGATAATATTGACCAAGTTTCAAGAAGATCCAGCCAGTAGTTTAGGAGGAGTTGCGTTGACAAGAAAAGTGGACGGACGTACGGACGGACGGATGGACGGACGGATGGACGGACGGACGGACGGACAGACGGAGAAGATGACGCCAATATACGTCCGCCTCCGGCGGCGTATAAAAAGGAGGTGTCGGGTCAAAAAGACCCAGTGACAGAAGGGCCCGTGTCAGAAAGGCCCAGGTCAAAAAGGCCCACTATCAGAGTTGACCAATAAGGCCCAGTCCAAAAAGGTTCACTCTTGAATAATAAAATATAATTTTAAGAAAAATTGAAGGCACTGTATTAACGGCTGGGGTGTCACTAATCAGGTCATCAAAACAGAGCACATATTGGTTGATAGATTATACAGATTATTCATGCTCTAAATTGAAAAAAAAAAAAAAGAAAGAATTTGATTGGCAGTTGGTTTTGAGCTTGACTACCGTGATCCTTTGATTCCAGACTTTCTGGTGGTTTATCAATTATATAAACATATATATTTTATTTCTAGAGATTTTAAAAAAAGACTATGAAGGAGTTTTCAGAGATGTAGAGGCAGCCTGTAAAAGCTGTATATTAGATCTCTTTAAATTCTTTATAAGTCATGCTCTAATATTTCTGTGTTGAGGGCTTGGAGCGGCACTGGTGTGAGTGCCCATATTTGTATGGGCACTTGCGACAGTGTTGCTTTGGGTCCTCGATAAAGATACAAGTGGTTGAAAAGGTTCTGTAAAGCTGAATCAGGGACTCTATGTATGTATATGTACATTTAGGATCCGTGGCTAAATCAATATGCTGTCTAGTAATAAGTGCTTTTTTTTAGCTGTATAAGGTGTTTCTTTATGACTATTTAAGCCATGCTATTCGCTACATTTATGAATTTAATGCTACTTTCTCACCAATATGTTTTTATGAAAATGCCGATGGGACCTTGATGTTCCTTTTGTTTTAACAGCGACTCTCTACTACATTTAATTCTTGTCATTTGCTAATCTGTATTTATTGTATGATCTGTTTTGTATTTGTGGTGACAGTCCTATCATTGGATTTTAGACCAATAAAATATTTGTATTTGTATTTGTATTTGAATGTGACAAATATGCCATCAAATACTGACCTGCAATGCTTCAAATACCTGTTAGGTATATGTTTGTGATGATGATAATTACACCCAATTCATTTAAAATAATTTCACTAAAAACATCCGAAATTTATCCTTTTAGTTTCACTTTGAACACCAAATGAATAAAGACAATTTTACAAATCTCAATCATGAAATAATAGTCAGGTATATGTATCATCCATAAGTGAAAATTTTAAGCTTGATGTGATGTTTAACAGGTGTGTGGATTGGGGATGTTTAACAGGTGTGTGGATTGGGAACAACACCACAAAGCAGAAGACATACAATATGGTTACCAGTCAACTCGACCCAATGACTAACTCGGCCCGGTCAACTCGGCCCCAATATTATAGTCTATAGTAACATAGCGTCGGCTCCGTTCTATAAGGACGAATACGGGAAAAGCCTACTTTTCAGGAGAAGGAAAAAACTTAATATCTTTTTACCTATAAACACTGGTAAAACCATTTTGGTCGAAAACATTTTAAATCGAATCACTTAATATATTATCTGTCGTCATTAATATCAAATTTTGTCTCTATAATGAGTTATTTAAGAAAAACAACAAAAAAATCGTCAAGTGCGTCATTTTTTTCACTTAATTTTTACGGCACAATAAGTCGTATAGACAAAAAAAAGGCGTAAAAGATAAATGCATGAAAAAAAATGATGTTATATAAGATATAGGACAAATCGCCTGTAAAACAATTCTCAGTTTCGGGTGCATACGAGACCCGGAAAGCCGTTGGGTGTGACGTTTCTCGAAAAAAGTGAAAAACGCATAGAACAATTTTTATGTTTGTAACTGAGACACGCGAATAATCTGGCTTGGTTAAAGGTTGTGTTCTTTTTCAAACTGATCTTATAAAATAAACTTTTATCATAAGGAAACATGAACAATTATCAAAATTATCAATACGTCATTTTCGAACTTCACTTTTCGACCACTTCCGGTGCGAATATGACGTATCTTACAAGTCCATAAAGCTTTTATGGGGGATACGATTAGCTATCAGGTCCAGCATTTTCGCAAAAGACGCGGGAATATCATATGTGTGAGAAAACGCAATAAAAGAAAAATGGAAATTGGCCTATACGTCCTTATAGAACGGAGCCGACGATAGATTATTTTTCATAAAATATGTACAAGTTTTGTACAAACGATGCTTATATACCTTACTGGAATTATCTTTACTATTTTAAATCTATATTTTTTGTCTTTTTAGAAATATTTTATCGATATATAGTTTGATTATGTACGATTCTTAGAATGATCCTTAAATTCTAATTCAACTTTTTAATTTTCTGATGCCTAGGTAAATTTCCTTATAACTGAATGAAGATTGAATACTATTGTATTGTAATAAAAATACTGAATAAATAGCCAAGAATAAGAGGGTTTTGGCAAAAAAATGAAATTGGGGCCAAGTTATACATTGGGCCGAGTTGCCGATGGGCCGAGTTGACCAGTCACCTGCAATATTATACATTGTCATTTATCAAAATAATATCTCCCAGGCTCTGACACCTGTGTTTCTTTTTCATTTTAAACGAAAACAAAAAGGTTGGCTCTCTAAGACATCACATTTTAACCATCTTAGGCTCAATTTTGACAGTAGGCCTTTTTGGTCATTTTTCGAAGTGGGCCTCTTTGGACTGGGCCTTTTTGACCCGGGCCTTTTTGTCATCGGGCTTTTTTGTACACTGGGCCTTTTTGTCACTGGACCTTTTTGACCCTAAACCAAAAAGGGTGTCAACATTTAGGATCACGGAAAAAAATACTAATGTCTCATATTCTTATGGTCAGAAATAAATGAAACTTCATATTCTAGCAATAAATCAGAAGCTCTTGACCATGGACTACTTGAAATACTCACGTATGTGCAAAAGAGGTGTGATGGAAAAGGGGAGCTTAATGTGTGATATCTATAAGCTTCTAAATTATTTGAACTTGATGGATATTCATAGGCTAAAGCAATATTTATCCTGTTTCGCAAATTGAGGCTGTTAAACGGAAAAAGGTGGTCTAAAAATGTACATGTATTTGCAGTTTAAAAATTATTGGTCTGCGTTGTATTAATTTTGTCTTTTAGCATACGCGGAACATGCTTCA
Organism: Fragum whitleyi; assembly: GCA_948146395.1. NCBI lineage: Eukaryota > Metazoa > Mollusca > Bivalvia > Cardiida > Cardiidae > Fragum > Fragum whitleyi. The sequence continues at coordinate 29,897,073 of OX411555.1, forward strand.
TATGCATCCGCCCTTTCAACTTGGCGTACCAAAAATGGGATATAGTGTTAACAACAAACATTTTCTCTCCTCTAACACCATTTTGCGTTTCTTTCTTTGATAAAAACGTTATTGTGATGATAGTCAATATACAATATCTATCAATATTTACTCTTTTGTCTTGGAAAGTAAGTGTATGAAAATATGTCCTTATGTTAACAGGAAGGAAGAAAAAATAAAAGAATCGTTAACCCCGTATATGATTCATAAATGGAAGAGCTTGATTATGTTGTTTATTTTCCTCTTTTTCTGCAATTCAAATTACAGAGCGCTAGCGAGGACTCCAATCTGGCAACGGGAATGCCCATGCTTATCTGCTTCTATACACTACGCTTACAAAAGAATAATTGAAGAATCGCTGAGTGTTCTCGAATGATGTTTAGCCGGAATACAAACGATATCGCGAACTTTAACAAGCGTTTTAAAAAATCGAAGAAATTGTCTGCTTCATGATTACGAAGCTGGAGAAAGTGCACTGAGCACAGAGCAGCACGGTACGGTATAGGGCACTACAGACAGAACAGTAATGTTACCAAAATGATAAACTGATGTGGTCGCTTATTGAAAATGTAAGCGGCTCGTGCGATTTAAAGGTTAAGCGGCTTATTGAAAATGAAAGCCGGCTCGTGCGATTCAAAAGTAAAGTATGATCAGGCAATCTATCAGTAGATCAACATATCCGGCCTGCCGAATACAGCGTGAATTCCATTGGCTTCGGAACAATGCACAATATTGGGCAGAGTCAAAGAACAGATATCCGGACCTGCTCTTCAGAAACATCTCAAACTTTAGACATGGCCCCCAACGGTCAAGAGTTTAAATTCAATGTATAATATATATAGGCCTACATAAAGTAAACAAAATTTAAGAAACACGCGCACACATTCACACGCATGTCGATATATATTTTCTTAAATCAAACTTAACCACGCATGGATGGCAACAAGGATTGTATATTTAGGGTCCGTGGTGGAAATTAAGTAACACCATGCCATGCACATAATCATCAATATGATGATGGTGCGCTGACACGTTATGAAAGAGAAATATTTCGGATATAGCAGTCTAAAAGTTACCAGTCTAGACATGCGCATTAACTCGGTTAAGAAAAAAAAAGGTCGAAACTACAAATTATGGAAGAATCAGTTGGAATTTGCAATTTAAACCGTATGTTCAACAACAATGCAATTTGTAAATATTTTTTCCTATGCCAACAACCTTATGATATCCGTGAAACGACCCCAAGGTCTTCATAATAAGATGATGTTTTCTGGGGATGGCGGCTCGAATGGGCTTCCGCTGTCAAAAGTTCGTCCAAAATGGTTTCGTTACCAATCGCTGAAAACGCTAAACCAGTTACCTGGCTAAACCAGCAAAATTCCTTACTACCGAGAATTGAATTTTGTGACATATTGAGGAGATTTCATGTATTCGATTATTTCAACAGTTTTTTTTCTTTCAAATGAAAACATCTTAAATCTAAAAATAGCAAAAAACGCTATCCCTTTTTCACATCAATTGATTCGTACCTTCTCATTGGATTCGTGCCTATCAAATCTCAAATGTTACGAGGATCTTTGTAAAACCTAACCATGTAAAGCCTTACTTAAAATGCAAAATGACGATATGAACTAAATTTTAACCTAATAACAACATAGTTCTTGCGGACGGCAGACGTTTCACTATTTCGACGTTTCACTCTTGGACATTTCCTACCAAGAGGTTTCACTACTATTTGGTAGTGAAACGTCCAAACAATGTTAATCTATATTTTGTTCATATATTACTATAAATTATCAGCATTTGATAAATTTGGTGGTTTTAAATGGATTCATTTGAAAGTATTAAGACCTAACAATATTTTCACTCTTTATTACATTTTGAAATTAATGCATGCAAGAAGTGTGGTTGAATAAGTAAAATTCCCTCTCCCTTAAGTTGTCTTTATAAATCATCTGTATGATAATGATATAAATGATGTGTTATAAAATTATTTGCATTTGTGACGAACATAATTTACATCAAAAGCTTTGTTTCTTTTTCAATGGCAGATAAATAGTGTGGGTTTATGAGAGGTATTGTATATGAAACCCCTTTGTAGCCTGATCTTTCATTTACATCAATGGTGGCAGTTTCAAAGAACAGAAAGGAAAGGAAAAAATAATGTCTATATTGATAATTATATACAAACTTTTTTCAAAAAAATGTTTTGATACCGCCTCCTATGATTTTCATAGGAAAAAAAATAGTAATTCAGTAAAAACGGGTTGCAGATTATATTTGGGAAGTTATGTGATTTAAGATAAAAGTTTTACCAGAAAAATTTATTTGGAGACATATAGGTTAATTGGTTGATTTGTGGCCTGCTTAAGAGATCAGAAAAGGTGTGATAATGGCTACTGGTTATGCTCTGATAAGTGTGGCACACATTAAAAAGGTGACATATATATTGGAATATAAGGGCCACCTTAATATAAACCCTTAGCTGTAACAGTCATCTACTACTTACAAGTATATCAATCTAACTTTAAATCCTTTAATTGGAAAAATATAATGAACCTGAAACAAATGCAAATTGGAGATATCAAATATATCTGTACATATTCTCAAAATGCCCATTGATAAAATCATAAAAATTAAAACAAATCAAAATGCCTTGTTTCAAAACTATATTCCATTTTCTCATTGTGAATTGATTGATTGAATGGAGTTTAAAGCCGTTTTTGACATTTTTTTAGTTATATCCTTGCAGCTGGAGCACCTAACAATGGATTCCTGGTATTTCTCTCACCAGAACATCCATCACACCCTTTCTTAGCCTACAGCTACCATCTCACATAGGTCTACGAATATCAACCCATTGTTGAGAGACAAATAGTCTGAAAGAATGAGTGCCGCTGTTTTGGATGGAAACCAGGACCTCTAGAATGACAGTCTGACATGCTACCAACTGCGCTATGACGGCAGCCTTTTATCTCTCACTGTGAATGATTTCCTTTCCACTAAAAGCTAATTTTTAATAATAACAATAAGATATATTATTATTTAAGAAAACCTTGTGGAAAATAAAAAATGCGCACAGGTTAATTTTAGTTTATCTTTCTCATCACATTCTTAGGAGTGAGCTAATTTAATACCATATAATTTTCAATCTCATTTCTTTTCATTTGGGAAAGAATTGTTAATTCTCTTTTTTTATTTAAATGAATTCTCCCCTTCAGTGCCAATATTTAATCTGTAAAATGCATACATATAATGTTTATTTTTAATATCTATTTTTTTTACAAAACCCAATCAGATTAAATGATCCAGACAACATATCATTCCTTTCTATGGGAGGATTTTATAGTGAATATATAAGCTTAAATCATTTTCATTAGAATTGGTGATGGGAAATGACACCCTAAAGCTAGGTAATTAAAACAAATTTTCATCAATTTAATAATCAATTACATAAATAAGTTGTTTTTAATTATGAAATTAGATAAATAAATAAAATAATGGTATAAAATACCCCTATATAAAAATGGGTAGTGAAACGTCTAAACAATTTTAAAACAGTAGTGAAACATCCAAAAGTGAAATGTCCTAATAGTGAAATGTCCCTAGTAGGAAACGTCTCAATAGTGAAATGACTGACATTCCTTCTTGCAATGAAATCAACTGCATCTTGTTTTCCTTTTGTTTTAAATAATAACAAAATTAACCAAAGTTCCACATCTTTTCTTAGTCTTATTTCCACTATTCAGTGCCCAACAGCAAAATGACATGCATACTCTGATTAAAAAATCTGTTACTTGTATTTATAATCAATTATTGAGTACCAATATTATATATATACATATATATATAATATCGGAAGAAAGGAAAAGCAGATTCTACAACGTTTTCTATTTATTTTCCTCAACCGGTTTCAATAATATCTTCAGTAGGAAATAGGAAATTATATATATATATATATATGCATATAATATTTTTTGACTTTTTTTCAGATCATCATTGGAGCTAAGGATTATTCATTGTGGTTTTCTTCACTAAGTGAACTTTAGTAACCAAGACGAAGGGCTGAAATAAATATAAGGAATATGGATCCCAACATAGACCAATCATCAATTCGTAGATCAAATCGAAAACGGAAAATAAAAGCATTTGATGATTATGAGGTTGATGCAAATGTTTATTTAACTTCAAAGCAAGATATTTCTTCTTATGAAATTAACCAAGCAATTGTGCCTGATCTAGATGCTCATAAGGAACAAACCTCTGAAACAGTTAAGTCCATTTCAAGGAAGAAAACTAGTTACGGAAAGAGACATGTCTACAATGTCTGTGGAAGGAAAAAAAGATTAACAGAAAATGTAGGTAAACCCCATCCTGAACCTGAGAAAAAGAACACAAAAAATAAACTTAAACATCCTGTTGATGATAAGATTGACCTTGTAGAAGAAACAAACTCTGCAGGAGAGTCTGATGGAGCTGTGACATTTTTGTACAGGTGTGTAACTAAAGGCTGCTCTAAACAGTTTCCAACTACAGGGAGACTTCAAGATCATAAAAAACAATACCATGGAGAGAGTTTACGCTTTATCTGTGCCTGTTGTCAAAAAAGTTTTGCAACATTGTACACAGGTCGTTCTCACCTGAGAATGGATCACAGTGACACACTGGCAGTAGAATTTACCATACAGAATACACAAGTTTTGGTAGTCGAAGAAAGTGTTGTTGTCGAAGCACAGCTACTGATTTGCACAAAATGTGGGTTTAGTTTCAGCGGAGAAGAAGTCCCTGAACATGACTGTGTATCAAAAGAACTACAGTATTACTGCCCATGTTGTGACTTTCACTCCAAGGTTGATAAGGATATGCAGCAGCATTTGATTTTGACAGGTTGGTTTTACAATAGTGTCTGGTACTTAAGCCAGTGGACCCATAATACCCCCACTTTTAAGAAGTCATAAACTTCAACTGTGTTAAGGAAGTTCGCTCGCCTTTTACCTTCTACTAAACTTTTCTTTAAACCTGATTTTTTAGAAAGATCTAAATGTTTTATTTCAATTTTGGAAAAGAAAAAATGGGGTCACCGTGCTTATTTTTTTTCTCAGAGCCGTTTGAAAATAGGTTCCAGAAACATTCAGTGCCCTTTGGTTCTTGCCTTTGAATTTCTTTGAAAATTACGTCGTTGATTTGAAGTTAATATTTTTGGATAAATAAATATTCTGAAAGCAATTGATATATGTTTTATTTAAAAACGACAACCCATTCCACTTATTAATTTAAGAAATATGGAATTTTAATGAAACAAAAGAATATAATGAAATCTTTATTCGGTCCTTAATAGAAGTATTTAATATTAAAGGCTACTAATACATACTTCACAGTAAAGTAAATATTGTTCTACTATTAAAGTTTTTCTTATACTCCCAATATAAATTTGTGACACAATGAAGAATATTTTGACATTAAAAAAAGTTGGGGTCACAGTCTTACTTTTTTAGATATTTTGACTCATTTGTTAAAATCAAGGGAGGCAATTCACATAGAAATAGTTAAATTTCAAAACTTATTTTTCAATTTTGAAATAACAAATTTGTTGGTATTTTGGTTCAGGGGCATGAGGTAGGGGTTCTTTTTACCATATTCATAAGTTTTATTTGCTTTCTATCTGAAAAATAGACAAGGGGTTACATTGAATACTTGCTTGTCGTTTTCTCTGAATGCTCTAAAATCGTGAAAAATGCCCTGAAAAATAGGGGTGAAAAATATATTTTTATTTCAATCAAATTTTTACATGTTTTAACAACCTTACATACATCTCTATCCAAAAACATAATTTGAATTTCGATTCATAGTTTTATAACGTTTACAGAAACACAAATATTTTATTAATGGCTGAAAATCCTAAACCGGATGTGCGGACGTCCTTAACTGAGGTTTCCTAAAGATTTCATTTGAAAACCTCGGTTAACATTGAGAAAGATTGCGGAACTGTAACAGGTGCACTACCTTAATGAAAAATTCTCCATTCTTCAAAACCAATTTGAAAGACAAAATGATGACAAAATTAAAAGTTTTCACAAATTCAAAAGCAGCTGCCTTTTATGGATGAAATTATTGCAGGATTTAAAAGAAAGTTAATGATGAATGAAGTAAATGTAATTTGAAAAAATAATAATATGTCATTTAATTCCCCCCCCCCCTAAAAAATGCTTTTGTGTTTGAGATAAGCCTAGTTAGAGGATGATAGCTGCCATTCTTTCTGTCTTTTCAAAACTTGAATGTGCCTCAGATGGTTACAAGAATATTGAGGGGATGAATTCTTGGAAATCATAGTTTTGAAGGTTAGATAACATTGTTAGAAATGAATAATTACTTGTCATTAATTCAAATTCTCTATTTCCTCTAATGTTTCCAAACTTTTTCCTTCAGGGGTGTAAAAAAGCATGATTGAATGACCGTGGTCAAGAGTTTTGTAAAATATTCATTGTCTAATGATTAGATGAATTCATTTTTCAATGACCTATGTGATGGTAGGGAAATAACCTTGTTGAATATTTTTGACGTTGCATGGCTGTTATTACACTAGTGGAATAACTTTGCAAATGGGCTAAAAACATATAGCAACAATGTATTTTCGCTTTGAAGAATGAGGTCATTTGTATTTGATGATGTTAATTCGCAAACGGCGTAGTAAATTTTGCCTAATAACTTGAAACGGTAACTAACACAATTTCCTTGTTTTATCACAAAAAACAAGTTATATTATCAAAAGAATATAAAATTTGTGCTCATTAAAAACAGAATATATAAGACTTGACATCTAAACCAGATAAAAACACGCATCTAAAACAGAGAAAAACTTGGCGTAGCTTAGTTTTTATCTGTTTCTAGATGACTCGTTTAATAAAATGAGTATTTCGATGAACATTATCCTCTAATTACAGATAACCATGATGGGGAGATTACAGCTATTAAGCACATGGACAAGTATATTGGATTGAGATCAACTGCCAAAGAACCAGGATTAAATGTCGATGTAGATCTCACTGTATGTGACCTGTGTGGGGCAGAGTTTGACTCTAACACAGAGCTTAAGTCACACCTTAATATGAAACATGGTAATATCAGAGACACCAATAGAGGTTTTGTTTTTTAATTTTAGATCAAAGTATCTTAATAATGGTAGAACAAACAGCATGTTGTTGGTACTCATTGAAATTGCCTCAATGAGTACCCATAGCATGAGGTTTTATTGAGAAAAAGTCGCCATCTTAGAGCAGTCGGTAGTGCATAGGACTGTCAATCTAGAGGTCCGGGGTTCAATTCCCGACGATGGCACTCATTCTTTCGACTATTTGTCTCTCACTAATGGGTTGATAATAGTAGATCTATGTGAGATAGCAGCTTGAGGCCAAGATAGGATGTGGTGGTGGTACTGGCAAGAGAAATACCAGGAATCCATTGTTAGGTGCTCCAGTCTGCACGAAATAACTGAAAAAATGTTGAAAGCGGCATTAAACTCTATTCAATCAATCAATTTATTGAGAAAAAAAGATTTTAGACTGGCTTTGCCTCCTCTTATCTCTAGCTCTGCGTATGATCCAATTTTGCAAGATTTCAACATCTGTGAATTTTTCAATTGCTTGAGGTATAGGCTCAGTGTTGAGATTTATAAGGTGATGTCGTGAAAGGAGCACCAAACATTGTCTTAGTTGTTTTGAAGCAAAGGCAATTTGTGTCATAACAATGTCATCATTAGTGTAATGGTATAGAACCACAGGTTTAAGTGAGTGATCAAAGGTCAATTTTGTCTATACCTGTATAGTCAATATTGACCTTTGATCACTCACTCTAAATTGCGGAACTTTAGCTGAAGGAAAAGACTTTGGCAAGCATGGTGAAGCAACAAACTTTAATGTAGCCATATCTTATTAGTTTTTAAAGATTTTTGCTTGAAACTTGGCATCTGTATTCTCTATCATAACATTGACCCTTTGCTGTTTAATCCCTGCTTTTTACGTGCCTGTGATATTATGATTGAGAAAACATTGTAAAAAAAGAAGAAATTGCTTCTGACAAGCAATTTCTTCTTTTTCCACACTATTTTCTACCCTACTTAATGGTTATTTTTCAAATTAAATCCACTTTAAATTTTCGTATGCAAAACCTTTGAATTTGGACAGGTCCAAAATTTTGTAAAACAGGAAAGGGTTAAACCATGTAATTCAGGATGTAATTCTAGATGCATTTTTATTTAAATGAATCATTCTATTCTATTAAAGCATTTTTGAAATGCAAAACAAAAATTGACTGCCACTGCCATTGAGCTCAATTATTTATAATTTAATTATTGTTATGTCTATCCAGATTCATGAGTTTTGATTTGCTGAACAATTGGTTATATTATTCAAATTGGTTTTATTACTCAATGAAAACAATTTTGACAGTGCAGCTGTTATTTTGTAAGCTTCCACACAAAGAAGTCCTATATAATCAGAGTTTTAAGTGGAAAAATCTTTACTTTTTTGCTTCTTGAAATTAAATTATATGATATGAAGCGAGAGAATTTGTTGATTTCATAGTGGTATGAAACTAAAAACCTAATCACTCTTACGCATGAGTCCCCATTGTGTATTTAAACAGTTTGATTAGTTTGGTAGCTCACCTGAGCACATCGAGGTCCAGGTGAGCTTTTGTGATTATTTAATGTCAGTAGTGCCTTGTCTGTCAACAGGCGTCAACAATTTTAAGGGTTAGCATTCTAGAGGCCTTAAATATTGCCCAATTTTCATGAAACTTGGTCAGGTCACAAGGATAAGCCTATTGAAAATAGGAAAGATCCATCCTTTATACCCAGAAAAAAGCCTTAATGACAATTTTCTTTTTTACACTCTAGAGGCCACAAATATGGCCCAATCTTCATGAAACTTGGTCATTTAATGGTCTTTAAAGCATATAATTTTGCTAAAGAGACGAAGGTGAGCAATATAGGACCATCATGGTCCTCTTGTTAGTTTCATACCTCCATGAATTCAATAAACATTCCCTTCATCTATTTAATGTGTTGGGCTGTCAATCCATGGGTCGTGAGATCCAATAATGTGCTCATCAGATTTACAAAAGTTATTGTGACAAGCGTTATTTGTCTCACACCAATGGGCAAATTGAATCTGTTTACCATTTATCTTATTTTCAAAAACAGCATCATATTGTGAAAAACCAGCAAATTATCAAATCTTAAGATGGATTAAGGTAGTGGAACCGTAATAGTTCCGCAACGTTTCCGAAGTAATGAAATTTAACGGCGTTAACCGAGGTTTCCTAATGATTTTCATTAGGAAACCTCGGCCAACACTTGGAAATGTCATGAGCTCCAAAATGTTGCATAACTATTACAGGTCCACTACCTTAAGATGTTATGTGGTCATAGGTTAGAGGCATATTCTAAATTTCTAAATTTTCTATGTACATAATTTTTCAGCGTATCTTCCATTTGCCTGTGGTGTATGTAAGACATGTTATGGCAGGAAAGCTGCCCTGAGGAACCACATGTTGACCCACACCAGGCCCACATTGAAATGTAGTATTTGTGACAAGAAGTTCTATGAGCAGTCCCGTCTGGATGTACATGAGGCTACACACTCAGGGAATAGACAACATCAATGTGATATCTGTGGAAATAGGTACAAGAGTTCCAAGCATGTAGTCTTTCTTTCCATTTGGAACATCACTCGGCCATTTCCGTAAACTGCAACAGACCTCGGATGTATGTAAGGGGGATGGGTATGTAACAAAATCATGCATTTTGTTAGGCTGAAACAGTTTAAGAAAAATTAGCACTGTAGATTTATATCTTTTACAGTAAATAACGGCTGAAAAATCTTAATTTTTGAGAATAATGAATCATTCTCAAAAATTAAGATTTTTTTTGACATTATTTAAGAATCTAAAGATAATTATATAAGGATACGATGGTTTCACGTCAGCAACTTAAACAAGTAGCGTTGAGGACGTCGAATATTTTCACTCAAAGTTTTGAGGCCTAATGCCATTTTAACTCTCGTCATCGAGTTTTTCCAAGGGTTTTCTGTAATTTTTAAAAGTAGTTTGTCTATGTACATCATGATCGTGAGATTGGCCGAGTGGTGTTCCGAATGTCATTCTTTCCTGAGCTACCCCTCTGTAGAACAAAAACATTCATTAGATGACAGTTATCAAAAGCCCCTTGCAGAAAGCAAAATAACTTTACAAATGGATTTTTCTGATTCCAAAATTATCGAATCCTTATTTGTTGGGGCTCATTAGAACATGAGTCTCATTACTATGAGTTCTAAATGTATTGGTCAAAAGAATTATGCTAAAGAATAAGATAGTAAGTCGAACACTCAGAGCAAAACAGTAAATTACTGCCAAGATAGAAAGTTGCAACTGTTTGGTGCTGAGTCATTGAAATGCAATTAAAGAAATACTTCAAAATTTGTCACAAAAAGTGCATACAGCAACCACTTTCTTAAGCACTTTCTTAAGCAACAGTATGATTCAAACATTTTTTTATATCCTCAAAGGGAAGCATATTGAACTCTTGACTGTGGATTTCAAAGGCTTAAAACTAACATGAAAGGGGTCAAAACAATTAAATGATTGGATATAAAGTAAATATTTCTTGATATACTGCTTTAAATTCTTCCTTAGAAATCCTAATACATTTGCCATATGAGCCTGCGCATGACATTTTTCAACAATTTACATATGCGCAATGTTAAGACTCAGATCAGCCTGCGCAGTCACATAAGCTTATCAAAGTTTTCACTAGGCCTTCAATAGATGGATATGGACCAAAAGTCTTTTTGTACAATCCAGGAACAATTTCAATTCATTGTGTGATTGTTCAGACTGCTCAATGTCTGTCCATCAGGTACACATGAAATTGTTGGAAATGTCACGCAAAGGCTCATATGTAATTTGCAGCAGTATCAATGTGCAACACTGATAAATGAACATGCGCGTGATATTTCCAACAATCTTTTGTGTTTGTGATGGACAGGCCTTGAGTTGGCAAGAAAAGCCAGTGGAGCAATACAGGCCCTCTTGGGCCTCTTGTATGATTGTTCAGACTGTTCAATGTCTGTCAATTATGCACAAATGGAAATGTCACTTACATGCTCATAATGTAATTTGCAGCAGTATCAAGGTGCAATACTGATAAATGAACCTGTGCGTGATATTTCCAACAATCTTAAGTGTTTGTGATGGACAGGCCTTGAGGAGCCTAGTCCACCACACATGCAATATGAAAATTCACTGACAGCTTGAAGCAAAGTCAAGACATTATCTATCTATAGAGCACATAGTAAAGACTGTGGCCAGACTGTGCAAATGCACAGGCTGGCCAGAGTCTTTGCTTTGTGCACAAGTGAAATCGTAGGAAATGTCATACATATGTCCAAATTAAGATGAGAAAAATCAGTTGATGACCCCCGGACAGCAAATCTTTTGAGGTTAAAAAAAAACAGGATTTTCACTTTCGTAAGGGTAAAAACTCCATTTTGAGGGTCAAACATGAGCCTTTTGAAGACTGAAATCAGGGTTTTTTAGGGACGCAGGTTTTGCGAGTCTGAGACTCTCAAATGAGTAACCAGGACCCTCAAAACTATCTGATGTGAGTCCCAAGGACCCTCTGGGGGTTTGCTTCAGAAAAGAATTGAAGACTGTTTAAAACAGTCGTCAATTCTTTCCTGAAGTTGAGCCCCAAATAGACAGCATATATCCAATTCTTTGTTTACCTTTGACCAGAAACTAGCTCTAAGTTCATATAAAAACAAGTTTAGTGCTTTTAAGAAATAGTCTATGTCTAAGGCAGGGACTCCAAAAATTAAAGAAATGACCCTTAAGATCCCAATCATCGAGTCCTTTGGACCCTGTTTGGTTGAAGTCAGACTAAAACCCTGCTGAAATGTTCTGTTGCATAGCCTTGTCAGGGATCGATACTAACACCAGTCCTTGGGCCCGAGACCTGTGTTTTTTAAGGAGGACTGGTAGAAGTTGCCAAGCTGTAGGTCCTTCGGGCTTGTAGATAATGGCCATATTATCTTTTAATAAATCCTGTTTTGAAAAATAGTTCCCTTTTCAATACTCAATTTTTCCAATTCCATTTGAAAACCAATGTGGAAAAAGAGGAAAGTGCTTGCCACAAGCAATTTCTTCTTTTCCCACACTATTTTCCATACATTTTACACCTTTAATTGCTTAAAAATAATTAAAGTTTTCAAGGAGGACCTGTAACTATTTCGGAGGACCTGTAAGATTTAGAGCTAACAGGTCCTTGCGGCTGGTGGCAAAAAGTAGTTAGTGTCAAACCCTGCTTGTTCAACTTTTCACTTCAGATACTGTGATGAAAGATCAGTGAAGAAACACATAATGCAGAAGCACCAGGGAATAACAGAATCCAACTCTTCAAATAAGGAGAGGAAAGCTCCTGGTGTCTGTCATTTATGTGGGAAGACATACCAATCTGCGGCGGCCCTCAACAAACATTTAAAATTACACAAAAATATGAAGCAGTTTAATTGTCCATTTTGTGAGATGTCATTTAGGGAGTTTAACCAGTATAGAGATCACAAGCTTACTCATCAGGCACTTGACTTTTCAGATCTTGGAGGAATCAAACGTGTTTCTTATCAAACTATGCAAGAAATATTTCAAGCTCTGAAGATATATGAAGAAGGGCATGCCTCAGGTCTACCACACAAGTGTAATCTGTGCAATAAAAGATTTCATACAGAGAAACGATTACATGGACATATTCGTGTAATGCACATGCGTTCTGAGGATAAATCTTTTAAATGCAGAATCTGTAAGAAAGGTTTTACCACAAGTGCAGCGCTTAGGACCCATGAAAGGCTGCATGAGAATACTAAACCCTATCGTTGTAGAATTTGTCAAAAACAGTTCCGACAACTTGGTCATATTAAAGACCATTTGCTTCATCATGGTAAAGCTAATGTACAATGTGCCCTGTGTAAAAAGATGTTAAAAAGTCGTGGGACCCTCAGAAGACATGTTGTAATACATTGTAAAATTCTTCCATTCAAATGCCCAGTGAAAAACTGTAAACAAAGTTTTCATAGTCTACCATTGATACTTGATCACTTTAAGAAATGCTCCTTATCTGTACCTACAGACACAACATTAAAATGTAACTTATGTGAACAGTCATTTACCAAAGCTGTTATGGCTTCCCATTTTCACGTACATGAGACAGATCTGAACTTTACCTGTACCTGTGGAATGTCTTTTGCAAACTACCACAAATTATACTTTCATAAAGAAAAGATGAAACACTTTGAGACCTCAGAGTTTGAGTTACTGGGTAATAACAATCCATTGGATAGACTAGAACCAGTCATTGAGGGGCTAGATAAAGATGAACTTCTGAAGCAGTTTGATTACATTGAGGCTGGTGATGAAGCAGAGAGTGCATCTGATGCAATAAGTGCCAACATTGAAGGTGCTAACATGTACACGAATAAAGTCAGCAATATCACCACCACTGATGAGGGAGAACTTTTGTGTATTGCTGAACAACTAACAAACATGGCATCTGGTGTTATCATTCAAACATCAGATCCGGATATGGATGGAGATGTGATGGAAATTTCCATTGAAGAAGTTGCTATGGATATTCAAACAGAGGATGGTCAGGTCAATGAAGTAATCTTGTCACAGAATGATTTCAATAATGAGCACAATGAGCATGAGTCTTTAAAAATCATAAATTTGGAAAGTGGTGAAAAAGTTCTGATAGCAAATAATGAATTACTAGAATCCAAAAACAAAGACAATATGACTAACACACAGAAAACTGTATCAGAAGATACCACTGATGAAAATATGAAACATGAAAATGATGAAATGTCAAATCTTGAAAGCACTGCCACCCAAATCCTTCCCCGTGATACACAAATACAGGAAAATGGAGAATACAAAACAGATATAGAAACCAAAGTAAAGAAAGTTAAAATAGAATCTGCAGAAAATAAGGAACTAATAGAAAGCTTAAAGGAAAAAGTTAGTCCAGAGTTAAACTTGTCCACAGCAATTCATGTAGAAAATTCTAATGGTCGAATGCCTCACAAAAATCAACAGACAGTAGATTCTAATGAAAAGCAGGGACTTGTCATTTATAAAAATGCTTCAAAAGTTGATTGTTATAGTGAAATGATGGTTACACAGCTCAGTCAGAATGATGAACAACATGGTGTATTGCCAGAGCATAGTTATAGTACAGAAACTGTAAAAGTTGAACAGGTAATAGGCAGTGATGAGCAGGAAAGGAGAGGTGGTCTAGAAGAGATTAATGATGCAGAGGATATTATCAATCTAAATGAATCTGTAAAGAAATCTGCTAAGCCAATAGATCAACAGAGCACTGGATTAGACATGTCTGACAAGAGAAAACAAGTACAAAAGAAAATATCTGAAGCTAAACATAGAGGAAGGATTCTGAGATATGATAAAACAAATGATGAAATTAAAGTTAAAACTGAAAATGATTTCTGTAACAATTCCGAGGCTCCTGATTTAGATAAGGGTCCCATTAATGATGATAGGTATATAAATTCTATAGACCTAGACTTTGATTTAGATGAAGAATTGGGGATAGAAACTGATAAAAGAAAATCCAAGAGGAAACCAAAAGTCAAACATTCAAGTGACCAGTCAATAAAAAGAGAATACATGACTAATAAATCCTCATCCAACCTGAAGAGGCTATTTATGCAAAGAAGGGTAATTTATAAATGTACATCAAATGAATGTACCAAAAGACTATTGACAATAGATAAAATGCACAAACACAAGAAACTTGCTCATAAAGAAAATATGAAACACATATGTACAGTATGTGATAAACAGTTTGGCACTTTCTATGTATTCAAGTCCCACATCAGAATGGAGCATAGTGACCTTGACTTTGTGCCATATGCTGTGAAGAATGTTGACATTGTGATCAATGAACAGCCAAATACTGTAGGAAAGGTTGTCCAAGTTTGTACAAAATGTGGATATCGGTGTGGAGAACTAGAGGACAAAACTCATAGCTGTACTCGTATGCAGTTGTTATACTATTGTCCTTGCTTGGAGTTTTCATCAGTTAGTCCTAAAGACATGGAAAAACATATCACAGGTATAGCTTAGTTAATTTGATTTGAGTTTGAACTGTGCGGAATAATTGCTTGAATATCAATAACTGACTCAGTTTGTCATTGTAAAATACATTTATATTATTTGTCCTATACCTTTAATACAAACATATTTCATTTATGAATATTTACATTCTCGCAGTGATGTGGTCATGAATAAAGTCAGATGGACGAGGCGTTATATGCAATAGGTAAACTCGTAAATCAAATTTTGTTCATGGACATGTCAATACAAACATGAAATTATATCTATTATAACACAATCACAATTCTGAAGTTAGTTTTATTTCCCTTTTCTGGTTGTAAAAAAGTTTTATTATATTTTTCTGCATGGAAAGTTAACGAACAATTAATGATACTAATTTTGGCGAATTTCTCAGAAAATGAAGCATGTCATTTAGCATGTGGGTTATATGATGTCAAAAGCATCAAAGTTCAGCTAAAGATTACGAATAACAACTCGGAGGAGTTATCTGTGTACACAGCAGTGGTACTGAAATATTTTGAAAGGCTGATTGTCCACAGACAAGTAACAATCTCAAACCTTCTTGTCTGTTGAATTTTGAATAGTCTGCAAAATATTGAAAACAAAATTGATGTTGCTAAAAAACCAAGCAGTATCCTAGAAATAGACTTACTGATGACATGGGATTATTTGAAATATCAGAAAATGGCTAACTTTTTAAGAAACTATTTTCCTCTAGAGATTTAATCCCTTGTCTACGTACAACCTAGCCCTGAAATACTTCTTGTCCCTTCAGCTTAATGGACAAGTCAGGCAGCTTATTTCAGAACCATTGCACAGTAAAACACATGACTATTTTATTGCAAGTAAAGTTCTATGTAATGCCTTCTTATCATATATGCATTTTTAGCCATTGTGTTATAATAATATGCATTTTCTAGAAGTAATGATCAAATATTTATTCATATGAATTACATGAATTATAGAGGTCAATGTCAGGTCAATGAAACTAATCTATATGTGACCTGTCACGCAAAAGGGACCACCTAGGTAGTGTGTAAAGTGCCGACCCTAGTCAGACTGCGCAGACTGACTAGGATCAAAACTTCTCGCACTTTACTTATTTTCTGAATCTGGAATAATTAATCTACCTTCCTATAAAAGAATTTTTGAAATGCAACTTCTTATTTACCTGTTCTAGAACCATTCTCTTTTTCAAATACTTCATGTGATGGTTCACATATGTATTTACTAGGTTTGAAAATTCAAATGCTGTTTGCAGCATATTTCTCCTTTATACAAAGTTTTTGTAGACACTATAGGCTAAGATCAGCCTGCACAGCAGTGCAGTCCAACCTTAGCCTACATTGTCTGCTTTCCATATAACTATTGTGAGAGAACATATGCCAGGTATGTTGAAATTTGTGTCCAAAAAATTGGCTATTTGTTTAAAGATTAATCTGAATTTGCAAGAAAATAGATAATGAAAGGTTATACTATTTTCTAAAATGCTTTTAGGTGGATTATGTAGAAATAACTGTGGATTATGATTTGATAAATTCGCCACCTAACCAGTAAAATTATTATAAAACTCAGGGCTCGTGCTAACTACTCAAATTTAGGGGTCATTGACCCATTGACTATGAATTCCTAGGTGTCAAAACTGATGTTGAAGGGGTCAAAACAATGAAATAAGGAAATAATCAGTAACTATTTACTAGTAATACCCATTTTCTTCTTTAATTTTCTCCTTCATATCTTTTATAAGAGATTCATATATCATCAATATTAAGAAGGAAATTTATGCTAATTAATTTCTTGAATTTGTAGATGAATCAAATGCAATTTTGAAAAATTGAAGGTGTCAAAATAACCCCCTTGATAGAAAATTTTAGGGGTCAAAATTGGATATTTTGAGATTTTTTGGGGGTCAAAACCTTGGTGTAAGGGTCAAACATGAGCCCTAAAACTTCTACCCTGCTTTTGTTAATTCACCCTATCTGACATTATCTAAGTGGAGCCGTAAAAGTGACATCATCATGAACATAGCATGGCACACTTTAAGAAAATCTTTCCTAAAATTTTCACATTTTGTCCCATTTTTGCATTTTAGATATAGAGAAATTGTTTATTTTGGAGGCAGATCTATTTATATTTCATTTTATGAACAACAAAGGCTATATTTTCACTTGTGGCTTGCCTCACGTGAAAATATAGCTTTTGTTGTTATCTCAATAGTAACACTGAAACTAACGCTTATTCTCTATGTGTTTAATTGAAAGTTGGTTCTTATTTTAAAAATATATCTTTATAACTTTACTGATTTTAAAAAATGACATTTGGGTGCTATAGACTTAGATAAGACTGCACATTGGCTGATCTTTGTCTTTAGCTACTGCTGAAGCAGGAACATTCCAGGTCAAATCTTTTACATCTTGTACTTTCAGAGAATCATCCAGGTACTTTCAGGGATATCAGCAATGAAGACAGGTATTCCAGGCTACGCTCAGTTAAAAGGGGACCAGCTTATAAAATGCATGAGCAGGTTATTAGCTGTGAGTCCTGTAAGCTATCATTCAACACACAGGATGAGTATAAAGAGCATCTTAACTCAAAACACGGTAAGAAGCTGAAAAGTAGATACAAGTATGGTCATAAAGTCAGTATGTGGAAATCTAAGTATCATTTAGTCAAATGAGATCATAAGTTCAAATCCTGGCTCAGCAAACATTAAACTTTGCAGTTATGACATTTTGCTTGCGAATTGAGGAATATTATAAATAAAACAACTAAATTTCTAACTTGGAACCCTTCAGAAACAGTTCTAGATCTGCACTGTACTGCAGAAGGCAGTTATATATAACTTATTCTACATCTGGCTGTCCGTATATCCATTTTATTTAAACACAAGTCTTCCATATTTTCTCCAGAATTTATCAAAATTCTATTAGATTTAGAGATATTTGCATTGGTTTTCTTTGATCAGAATTATCAGCAAGTCAGGAAAAGGGACAGCTGTAAGAAAAGCATTCATTGGTTGAAATCTTTGCAGAATTTTCTAAGAGAAAAATTTTCTATATATGCATTATGCGACTTTTTACAGAAATTGGGCGTAGCCATTAAAGCTACATTAATCGCCCAAATATTTGATATTTTTGGTTTGAAAACTTAACATTTTGAGTTATATCTGGTATTACTTCCGCTAATTCATGAAATTTAAAGTATTTATTCACTGTCAAAGAAGCAATCTAAACTTTCAAAGGAGTTAACTGCGCGTGCACTATTGTACAAGTATGGGTCTATCTTGACTCTCACTTAATGTTATATAGAAAAACATGATGATTGGTTGTGTCAGCTTATGATCAATTTATCTCTCCTTAAGTGAACTGTAGAGACTATATTTTCACAACTGGTGTAGCTAAGAGTACAAATACAGCATTTGTTGCTCACCAAATTAAAGAAATTAAACCCATACACAAAAAAATAATTGTTCTATTTTTTTACCCAAAAATTGGACAAATTATGAAAAGTTAAGGATAACTTTGCATACAACACAACATTTCACACATACCCTGTAAGTTGTCAATATGACGACATCATAGTTAAACATTCAGAACATTGCTCTGCTATTTCCGTAAACTTCAACAGACCTTGAATGTATATAAGGTAGATGGGTATGTAAAAAATAGTGCATTTTGTTAGGCAGAAACAGTGTAAGAAAAACTAGCGCGGAACAACCCGCCTGCTTTTTAGATTGATACTTTTTAGAGTATAATTGAGACTCTAAAGATGTCGCATTCTCAAAAATTAAGATTTTTTCAGCCATTAGTAAAAGATCTAAAGGTGTTTAAATAAGGAAGCAATGATTTTACGTCGGTGGCTCAAACAAAAATGTTTTCACTAAAACTTTCAAGTCTTAGCGCCATTTTGACGGGCATCTTTAAGTTTTCCCCAGGTTTTCGTGAAATTTTCAAAATAGTCTGTCTATGTACATCTTAGGTTGAATGTTAGATTTGCTGTATGGTGGTCTTAATCCATAGTTAAATTGGGTCCATTAAAATGATGAAATAAAAAAAAAATGAAATAAGCAAAAGCAGGATTCAATATTTCAGACCAGTGATTTTGCTGTTTGGATAATCAACTCCTAATGTGATGAAATTATTATAACCAAATGATAAACCACTAAGAATTATTCATAATCCATTGGAAAGTTTTATTGAAATTATTCTATTTCAGCTAATCACCCTTTTGTCTGTGGACTTTGTCATTTCTGCTACGGAAGAAAAAGTGCCATGATTAAACACATGTTGAACCATAAAGAAGAGTTCAAATGTAGTAAATGTAACAAAGGGTTCTATGAGAAGACAAGGTTAGATGCACACATGTTGACACATAATGGACACAGACCAAGCCAGTGTGAACTTTGTGGAAACAGGTAAATTAGATTGCATTAGATATACAGTTAAATCTGATTGTATTAAATGTCAAGCTAAGTCTGAGTGTAATAAATGTAAACAAAAATAAGAGGATTAAATGAAAAGATAGATAACAGTGTAATGATTGAAACGATAAATTAGAGTTTAATAAATGTGAAGGTAAATTAAAGTGTATCTAATTTAAACGTAAGTTAGAGTATGATTGATGAAAATATGAATTAGAGTGAATTAACTACTGATGATATTGGCTTGAATCTTGACATGTATGTTCACTGTCACAAGAGCAATCTATACTATC
This sequence comes from Fragum whitleyi, assembly GCA_948146395.1. Taxonomy (NCBI): domain Eukaryota; kingdom Metazoa; phylum Mollusca; class Bivalvia; order Cardiida; family Cardiidae; genus Fragum; species Fragum whitleyi. Next base: position 29,917,008 of record OX411555.1, read on the forward strand.
AAAAGGGATAGGAGCATTTCTGTAATCATGTTCCTTCTACATACAATATTTCTCTACTGGTATTCAGCACCTGTAGTGTTGTCACTCACAGTTCGTGTCTTGTTCCACATTGTTTTCTTCCTTGTAGGATGGCTTCATTTAAAAGATGAAGACAGTATTTGTTGATTTCATGGAGGTATGAACAATAACATAATCACATTGTATGAATATGCAAAGGTGTGATTGGGTTTTTAGTATTATACCTCTACGAAATAAAGAAAATCAACTCTTCATCTCTATCTATATAATATCATGAAACAAAAAAGTAACAATAATGGAAAAAAATTCTTGTAGGATTACTTTTTGCGAGTCCTTACAAAATAGCTGCATTCTCAAAATTATTTTCATTGAAAAATAAAAAAAAAACATTTTTCAGCTAATTAGAATGCATGAAAATTGATGGGGTCACCCATCCAAAATAAAATTATTTTAAATTGCACCAGATTTTCTCGTTGTCACTTTTTTAGATAAAAAAAATCCGGATAGGCTTTAAACTATCTTATCTCTCAGAAAATGTAATGAAAGATCTTATATATCTGTTCCAGGTATTGTGAAGAGAAAAACTTGAAAAAGCATGTGATGTTAAAACACCCAGAATATTTCAAAACTTGTTGGCCTGACTCTAAACTCAGTGTGAGTAATGTGAAGAAAGTGTCGTCTGCCGTCTGTCATGTCTGTGGCATGTTGTGTGCTACAGAGACAAAGTTAAAAATCCATATGAAGAAACAACATTCAGAAGCTTACAAATGTCCTGATTGCGGGGAAGCTTTTAATGAGATAATAAAGTTCAAGAAACACAAACTCTCGCACCAGACTATCGATCTGTCAAATACTGGTGATCGGGCGACAATCAAGGAGGTCAAGATCTATGAAGAGGATCATCCATCTGGTCTGCCATTTAAATGTGGTCTTTGTGAGAAACGGTTTGCTAAAATAGAACGTGTACAGAGACATTTACGTGTGATACATCTTAAATCAGAGGATAAAAAATTTGTGTGCCAAATCTGTAACTGTGGTTTTGTACTGAAGGCAGCACTACGGACACATATGAGACTACACAATAACTCCAAACCGTACCGATGTAGACTTTGTCAGAAACATTTCAGACAACTTGGTCATATCAAAGATCATTTACTTCATCATGGAAAACCGCATTTACAATGCGCTCTCTGTATTAAGAAATTCAAAAGTAAGGGTAATCTAAACAGACACATACAAGTTCATTGTAAGATATTCCCCTTTAAATGTCCTAAGCCAAATTGTTCAGCAGCATTTCCTAATCTATTCTCTTTCCTTTCTCATAGCTCAAATTGCGTGGAACCTTTAAAACCAGAAACAGATCTGATATGCTGTTTCTGTAACAAAAGTTTCAAGGCACAGAACATCATATCTCACTATCACACACATGAAAAGGATGCCAAATATCCATGTGTGGTATGTAATATGTCATTTGAGAGTTATAAAGGATTGTACTTCCACAAGGAGAAACAAAAACATTTTGAAGAGTCTGAATATGATAACCATTGTAACACAAAGATTGCTGCAGACAAAAATGATGGAACTTCTGATGAGCAGACAGAACCAGGTGAGGATATGACACGGGAAGAGTTGTTACGTCAATATGATTATCTAGGAGAGGATGGGAATGATTTACCTGATAAATATGTAGAACTTGAGACAGTACATAATGAAGAGCCTGCTGATGAAGATAAGACTGATGGTGTTGTAGAAGGAGCTGTGATGGACGATACACAAGATGTTGTGGAAATTAAACTAAATGAAGATGTACAAGCACTAATTGGGGGTGATGCTGTTAATGCTCAGGTTATTATTAATGATCTAGGGGAAATAACTGGTAATAGTCAAGTCTACACAGTGACCAAACCTGACTCTGAAGATGTGACTTATTATATACTACAGTTAGATCAGACAGACAGTTAGCAATGAATAAATAAGTCTCAGGGAGATAAATTTTTAGCTCACCTGAGCACATGGTGTTCAAGGTGAGCTTTTGTGATCATTGAATGTCTACTGCCTGTCACCAGATGTCAAAAATTTATATGTTTACACTCTAGGCATTTTGTGATCATTGAACGTCCGTTGTCTGTCACCAGACATCAAAAGTTAATGTGTTTACACTCTAGAGGCCACAAATATAGTCCAATCATCATGTGCTTAGTATAGGTGTCAGGTCACAGGGATGAACCCTAATGAAAGCGGGAAGGGTCAAAATGATATCAAGGGTAAAAGGGTCCTAATGAAAATTTTCTTGTTTATACTCTAGAGGCCTAAAATAAGGTCCAATCTTCATGAAACTTGGTTAGAGAGTTTGTCATGTCACAAGGATGAATCCTATTGAAAATTGGAAGCATCCATTCAATATCACAGGAAAAGGGGCCTTTCTGACATTATTCTTGTTCACACTCCAAAGGCTACAAATATGGTCCAATCTTCAAAAAAGGGCTTGGAAGGGTGTGGTGTGTTTATCCCAGCTGTTTTCAAAGATCACCTTGGTGTCATTGGCATAAATGGTCATTGGTTGGGACAAGCCCTTCTGTAGGTACCAAGTTCAAGGTCATCAGTAAAGGTCAAGGTCATTTTTTAAGCTCAAATTTCTTTTAAAAAATAATATTGGTCATAACTTTTGAACCGTAAGTCATAGAGCCATAATACTTCACATGATCATTGGTTGGGACAAGACCTTTCTGTAGGTTCCATGTTCAAGGTTGTCAGTCAGGGTCAAGGTCATTTTTTTAAGCTCAAATTTTTTCTAAAAAAAATATTGGTCATAACTGTTGAATGGTAAATCATAGAGCCTTCATATTTCACATGATCATTTGTTGGGACAAGACCTTTCTGTGGGTACCAAGTTCAAGGTCATCAGTCAAGGTCATTTTTCAAGGTCATATTTGTTTAGAAATTCAACCTTGGTCATAACTTTTGAATGGTAAGTCAAATAGCCTTCATATTTCAATTGATAATTGCTTGGGACTAGACCTTTCTGTAGGTACCAAGTTCATATATTTGCATTTGCCCTCTTGCAGTGCTCTTGTTTCACTATAAAATCTTTAAAATTCTTCTCCTCCTAAACCATTTTGCCAATTTCAATGAAACTTGGCATGGATGTTCTTTGGGTGACCCTTTACTTAAATTTTTGTAAGAAATTTTGATTGACCCCCAAAAGACATAGCTTATTTTCACTATAAAACCTTTATAATTCTTCTCCTCCCAACCCATTTGGCCGATTTCAATGAAACTTGGCTTTGATGTTCTCTTGGTGACCCTTTACTTAAATTGTTAAAGAAACTTTGATTGATCCCCAAAAATAGGTATGGCAGGGCAGGCTTATTTTCACTTTAAAATCTTTAAAAATTCTTCTTCTCCCAAACTATTTGGCTAATTTCAATGTTTGGCTTGGATGTTCTCCTACCGACCCTTTTCCTAAATTTGACTGCACTAAATATGGGCATGACAGGGTGAAGCTTATTTTTACTATGAAATGTTTCCAAGCCTTCTCCTCCCAAATCAAAGGGCAGATTTCAATAAAACTTGGCATGGAAGTTCTTTGGGTGACCCTTCACTTAAATTGTGAAAGAAATTTTGATTGACCATCAAATATGGGTGTGTCAGAGCATGGCTTATTTTCACCATAAAATGTTTAAAAATCTTTTCCTCCAATACCATTAGGCCAATTTCAATGAAACTTGGCATTGATGTTCCTTGTGTGACCCTTTACCTAATTGTTACAGAAATTTTGAATGACCCCTAAATATGGGCCTGGCAGGGCGGGGCTTATTTTCACTATAAAATCTTTAAAAATCTTCTCCCAAAACATCGGGCTTATTTAAATGAAACATGGCATGGATGTTCCTTGGGTGACTCTTTACTTAAATTATATGAGAATTTTTTATTTATCCCTCAATTATGAATGTGACAGGGCAAAGCTTATTTTCACTATAAAATCTTTAAAAATCTTTTCCTCCCAAACCATTGGTCCATTCTCAAAAAAACTGTGCATGAATGTTCCTTGGATGACCCTTGGTATTATTTGTTCAAGAAATTTTGATTGCATTTTAAATATGGGCGTGGCAGTGAGAGGCTTTTTTTTACATTTAAATATTTAAAATTCTTCTACCCTGTCTTAGGATCAATTTTAATTATACTAGGCATGAATTTCCTTAGGTGCACTTTTACTTAAATTAGTCTAGAAATTTTGATTTGCCCATAAATGTGCATGTGACAGGGTGGGGCCAATTTTCAGATTAAAATCTTGAAAAAATCTTCTCCCAATCAATTGGAATAATTTCAATGAATCTTGGTATACATGAATGATTCTTTAATTAAATTGTTCTACCAATGAATGGTCTACTAATTGCAATCACCTAAATGTTTGTAATAAGATGGCTAAAGGGTATGCAGGTTAACAGTGATGGAGTATTTTGGTGCAATGTGGGCCAGACCCATCTAATAATTTTGAAAAGTTCTAAAGAGATTTCAAAGTGTTGTTTTCAATCAAAGAAAGCTTTGTTTAATGAAAGTCTAAAGATGTTAAAGCCAGTGGAGTGATATATTTCCTCTTGGGTCTCTTGTTCAGTTATATCTCAGCGGTTGGAGCACCTTACAATGGATTCCTGGTATTTCTTACACCAGTACAACCGTTACATCCTTTCCTAGCTTCCAGCTGCCATCCCACATAGGTCTACGATTTTCAACCCATTAATGGGAGACAAATAGTACACTCTTTAAGGCACAAATATGTTCCAATCTCTTAAAACTTGGTCAGAATGTCTGTCAGGTCACAAGGATGAACCTTATTAGAAATGTTGGGTCCCATACAGGGGTTATTTAAATGACTATCATAAAAATACAATTATGAATGTTGCTGAAATATTGGCCTTTGATTATCATTAATTTAGTCAAAGAGCCAAAATTGAGAGATTTAGGACAATCATGGTCCTCTTATAATAACGAAGTCTCCACAGTGACTTTGAAGGTTTGACCTTTTATCTATGACAGAGAAGCCACACAGACAGGTAATATAAATTAGTCTGGTCTAGGGGAAAATAACTATTAAAAATGAAGTCTACACAGTAACCGAGATGACCATCATCATTCTGAAGATGCGACTTTTAGATGTTAGAACCTCACCAAGACAATTCTAATGAGTTACAACATTATAAAATTCAGTTAAAGTAAAGTCAAGACAAGAAAAGTCCATTTTTAAGAGATTATACTATTTAGCTCACTTGAGCACAAAGCTGGAGGTGAGCTATTGTTATCATTTAATGTCCGATGTGTGAAGTCTGTCATCCGTCCTATTAACCTTTTCTCCACCTGGTAGGCCAATCTAGATGAAACTTGGCAGGTATGTTCAGAGTCTATATTATTCAAATAATGAAAATTTGACCTCATTTCTGTTTGCCACAGCAACTTAAAGAGGGGGAATAGGAAAATCTTCAAAAATCTTCTCTTCTGAAAACCAGAAGGCAGACAGTCTTCATATTTGGTATGTAGCATCACCCAGTGGACCTCTACCAAGTTTGTTCACATCAAGTGCATGGGTTCATATTTGGGTTCTGCACAGGCACATCCAATTTAACACAGGAACAAAGAGGGAACATTTTTTTCCTAATACCAGAAGGCATAGGGCTTATATATAAGTTATGTAACACCATCTTATGAATTATAGTTAAGGTTGTTTTTTTTTTGCCTTTTAATGGTCAAATTTAGGCTCTGTATGGGTATTTCCCATGATACATTGAAACAGAATGACATCTTTATAAATCTTGCACTGAAAGGAAAACATAGTCAACCTAAAAATGTTTGTAGCATTCTATTAAGGAAGATTGATCATATCAAACTCCCAAGGTCATATTATTTAGGCAAGGTCATTGTGCATCTAACTGAACAGAGAAGTAAATCAGGAAAATCTTTCAACAATAATCTTCTCTGTATTCAATTCAGGGCATTGAAAAAAGATGTACATATTTTCTCCTTATAAGTGAACATCTGCCAATCTCATTCATGTGATGTCCCAGTGGTTAACCCTTATCATGTTGACCCAAAATATTCCTGCTGTAGCAGGAGGCACAGACAAAGGTCAGCCTGCACATATGTGCAGTCTGAACTCTGTCTTTACCACCTGATTTTCCCTTTTTTCAAGCATAAAAGTTTGAAAAATAATACATTTTCACAATGAAAAGTGACTCACAATTTGGAAAACCAGTGCTTTCAGATTTTGATGCAATTAAACTGAGGATTTTATTCAGCATGATAAGGGTTAAGAAGACTTAAGTGGTCAAGGTGAGCGATAAAGGACTATCATGGTCCTCTTATTTTAAAAAGACTTTTGACAATGGTCTCTTGATAAAGAATTTGTCTCTTACCAATGGGTTGGTAATTGTAGACCTACGAGAGATGTCAGCTGGAGGCTAGGAAAGGATGTAATGGTAGTTCTGGTGAGAGAAATACCAGGAAACCATAGTTAGGTACTCCAGCCACCGCAATATAACTGAATAATGTTGAAAGCGACGTTAAACTCCATTCAATCAATGAATCTCTTGATAAAGGCAATTGATTAATTGCTTTAGCAAGATGTCAGTCGTGCGTCGTCCTTCGTCCAAATTTCTTTAAACATCTTCTCCTCCTAAACCAGTGGGCCAATCTTGATGAAACTTGGCAGGGATGTTCCTTGGGTCAAGCTCTACCAAAGTTGTTCAAATAATTGAAATCCACCCTTAACTTTCCCTTTACCCTTAACAAAAAGGGTGAAAATATGAAAATCTTTAAAAATCTTCTCTGAAACCAGAAGGCAGACAGCTTTCATATTTGGTATGTAGCATCATCTAGTGGACCTCTACCAAGTTTGTTCATATCAAGACCTTGGGTTCATATTTGGGCTTTGCCCGGGCCCAACCCTTTTTATATAGAATCAAAGAGCCAAAATCTTTAAAAATCTTCTTCTCTGAAACCAGATGGCAGACAGCTTTCATATTTGGTATGTAGCATCACCTAGTGGGCCTCTACCAAGTTTGTTCATATCAAGACCCTTGGGTCACATTTGGGCTTTGCACAGGTGCATCCCTTTATCTCTTATGAGCACGAAGGGTAAAAAAATGAAAATCTTCTAAAATCTTCTTCTATGAAACCAGAAGGCAGACAGCTTTCATATTTGGTATGTAGCATCATCTAGTAGACCTCTACCAAGTTTGTTCATATCAAGATCCTAGGATCATATTTGGGCTCCACCCGAACGCAACCCTTTTTACATAGAATCAAAGAGCGAAAATCTTTTAAAATCTTCTTTAATCGAAACCAGAGGGCACACTGCTTTCATTTTTAGCTCACCTGAGCACAAAGTGCTCAAGGTGAGCTATTGTGATCACTCACCGTCCGTCGTCCATCCATCGTCCGTCCGTCCACTGGGCCAATCAAGCTGAAACTTGGCAGGGATGTTCCTTGGGTGAAGCTCTTCAAAAGTTGTTAAAAGAATTTAAATCTATAAATAACTCTGGTTGCCATGGCAACAAAAAGGCTGAAAATAGCTAAATCTAAGAAAAAATTCTTCTCCTCCTAAACCACTGGGTCAATTAATTGAAACTTGGAAGAGATGTTCCTTGGATGTAGCTCTTCAAAAGTTGTTAAAAGAATTCAATTTTATCAAAAACTCTGGTTTCCATGGTAACGGAAAGGTTGAAAAATGGCTGAAAATGGCTGAAAATCTTAGAAAAAACTCTTCTCCTCCTAAACCACAAGGCCAATCAAGCTGAAACTTGGCAGAGATATTCCTTGGGTGAAACTCTTTAAAAGTTGTTAAAAGAATTCAATTTTATCAAAAACTCTGGTTTCCATGGAAACGGAAAGGTTGAAAAATTGCTGAAAATGGCTGAAAATCTTACAAAACATTCTTCTCCTCCTGAACCACATGGCCAATCAAGCTGAAACTTGATAGAGATATTCCTTGGGTGAAGCTCTTCAAAAGTTGTTAAAAGAATATTATTTCATCAAAAACTCTGGTTTCCATGGTAACGGAAAGGTTGAAAAATGGCCGAAAATGGCTGAAAATCTTAGGAAAAAGTCTTCTCCTCCTACACCACAAGGCCAATCAAGCTGAAACTTGGCAGAGATGTTTCTTGGGTGAAGCTCTTCAAAAGTTGTTAAAAGAATATTATTTCATCAAAAACTCTGGTTTTCATGGTAACGGAAAGGTTGAAAAATGGCCGAAAATGGCTGAAAATCTTAGGAAAAAAGTCTACTCCTCCTAAACCACAAGGCCAATCAAGCTGAAACTTGGCAGAGATGTTTCTTTAGTGAAGCTCTTCAAAAGTTGTGAAAAGAATTCAATTTCATCAAAATCTCCGGTTTCCATGGTAACGAAAAGGTTTAAAAAGGTTCTAAAATCTTAGAAAAACTTCTTCTCTTCCTAAACCACTGGGCTAATTAAGCTGAAACATGGTAGGGATGTTCTTTGGGTGAAGCTCTACCAAAATTGTAAAAATAATTTCATTCAATCAAAATCTCTGGTTTACATGGTATTGGAAATGTCAAAATATTGCCAAAAATATCAGAGAAGGTTAATCTTCCCCTGAACTATTTGGCATATCTTAAACATGGCAGGGATATTCTTAAGGTTTATGTCTACTGAACTTGAGTTTAATTCCATCAATAGCTTTGTTTGCAATTAAAAAGAAAATCAAATTGCAGTAGGAGGAAATTAAAGTCAGTTTCTTTTAAATCCGCCCTAAATGTACATCAGATAATTTCTGGTATTTATAACATTGTTGACAAGTTACGAGTTGACTTACTCAGGTGAGCGATATAGGACCATCATGGTCCTCTTGTTGGTATGTAGTTTCATCTAGTGGGCCCCTAACAAGTTTGTACATATTAAGACCCTTGGGTCATATTTGGGCTCCACCCGGGCGCAACCATTTCAACTCATCTGAGCACGAAAGGTGAAAATAGGAAAACCTTCAAAAATCTTTTTTTGAAGCCAGTAGGCAGACAGCTTTCATATTTAGTATGTAGCATCATCTTATGGACCTTTTCCAAGTTTGTTCATATCAAGACCCTGGGTTCACATTTGGGGTCCACCCGGGTGCATCCCTTTTTACATAGAATCAAAGAGCAAAAAGGCATATCTGTCTTGCTCTTTGCTGAAAACGTGCCATGGTAGTGATCTTAGGCAATTATCTTCTTTTTGACATCTGCCTATCTAATTAATATGATGTCCCAGGGGTCAAAGAGACTCAGGTGAGCGATCTAGGACCATCTTGGTCCTCTTGTCTGTCTGTCCCCCCAAATAAATTTTACATTTAAGGTGGAAGAGGACAATAGCGTTTTTTGAGATAAGTGCAAATATATTGGTATCTATGGAAACGTGTTAGGGCTATGTCAATGGTGTATGATTTTTAATGTTCAATTTAGAATTTACATTACCATGACATCGTTAAAATGATGATTTCGCGTGTTTTTCACCAATGACCCTACGGGTTCTTAAACCCTTACCCTGATCATATTTAAGGGGATTCAATTCAATAGAATACACTAAAATGAAGTTGAATGAATTGGGAACATTGGCGTTTAATCAGAACATTGTTATATTTAAGATTAGATACACAATATTGAATTAAAGTTATATTTTCAATTTTTGGCGGCCCGAAAAAATAGCTTCAAAATTATTTTTAAAAAAATTGGCCTGAAATTTCTTTGAAATTTGATATTTTTTTGTCCAGCTTCCTTTTAATATGCTCGCATATTTTTGTGATGTTTTACCATACGGAATTTCTACGATTGGGCATCAAAGTTTATTACTCTAATGTCGAAAGTTGGAAAAAGACAAACGCGGTACCTCGAAAAATTTGCTAAATTCTTTTGACAGACTTCACAAAAAGTATTTATTTGATTTCTTTATATAGAAAAATCAAATGTCAAAAAGATTTTTCGTGTTTCATAAACATGAATAGAGGTTTTCCCATTTTATTTGAAATATTATCAGTGCACCCTCAAATAGTCTTTGAATGCGCTAATAAGAGGTAATTTTATAACATCGAGCTTCTGAAATTATTTATCAATGTAGAGTCTTCATATTATTGTCGAAGTAAAACTTATTGAAGTCACTGATTGGCAACACAACTGTTAGTTAAATTCATGTGTACCGGGAAGTTCTCGGTGTATTAGAGTAAAATTTTGAGGGCCCTGTCCTCAAAGACTTTTATACACGTCTGTGAATTTACTTCTTTTTATTCCAATAGGTCGCAAAAGCATTCAAACAAACATAGGAAAATATTAGGTGTAATTTAATCGTCGATGTCATAGTTTTAATCCAGATTATAAAAAATCTGAACGATGAAAGCTTTTAAAACTTTTCCTGTTCATCGAACTAGAATTGTAGAAAATAATATAAAAGATTAAACAAATTTCATCGAGCCAATTTTTTAAAATTGAGTTAAAAGTGAGATTTTTGGAACTGTAAAAAATGTGAAGATTGATTTCAAGCAACTCATATGTCTATATTTTTAGTTAAAAAAAGTGTTATTATGGCATTTGTGTTTTGATTATTCATTAAACTTCATTTTGGTATAATTTTTGTAACAAAAACCTCTTGTATAAAATCACATTGCACATTTAAATGGGGGAAGGGTAGTTTGTGAAAAGCGCACCAAATCATCATTTTTACGACGTCATGGTAACGTAATTTCCAAATCAAAAATGAAAAAATATATGCCGTTCAGATCACACTAACTCTGAGATTATATATATACCAAAATTTAATCACTTATTTCAAAAAATGCTATTGTTCTCTTCCACCTTAACCTTTCGATTTTCCATTTATCATTGTAGAGTCTTCATATTACAAGTATGTTGCCTGTGAAAAGACTTCAAGGTCATCAGTCAAGGTCACAATTGTGGAAATTTAAACTTAACATTGAATTTTTTTGTGCTCTGAATTTAATTTCGTTTTGCTTAACATATTGTATCAAACTCATGTATCTGAAAAATGGCAGTGGGCCAACTTATTTCTGACCCGTATCCTACCCGGGTATAGACCGGTCCTACTATCAACTATCAGAATAGCCTATTCTAGGCTATTCTAATAGTCGATAGTCGGACCAGTCTAGAGGTGGTAGCCTGCTGTCTGAGAGAAACTCTGATACAGCGGGCAACAATACCTGCCGGGGGGGGTCAGAAATAAGTTGGCCAATATGCAATTTCTCACATATTACCCAATGTTACTGTTACAGTTCTATATGTCCCGTATTCAGATGCTCTATATTACGCCAGTATGCTGTTTAAATTTAATGAATGTCCAGGGTTTGACAGTTACATTGTCCAGGGTTCGACACTAACAGTGTAGATCCCAAAAAATTAGGAGGGATCCTGTAAGCTCTAGCAAGGGATTCCTTAAGGATCCTTAAATTTTCTTAGAATTTGGATGTTTTTTTTTTTTCAATCAGGATGAACTATTTCCTAACCAAGGTTCCACAACTCCACTTTTTTCCTTACATTTGTAAGAAAAAGGTGGAGTTATAGATTTTTAGTTGGGAAAAATATTTGAATATTTCATTAATTCCATGCTTCTTCTTGCTATTTATTTTTAAAAAAAGTCTGTGTGGAAAGGGATCCCTAGTTATCTAGAGAGATCCCTGCCAAAACAAGAAGGCATTGAAAAATGGTATGTGTTGACTATTGATGTCTGTATGATCATATTCAATTAGATTGTCATATTTATGGAAGAAGGCTTATTTTGTTTTGCATTGTTTTGCTTGACATGCTAAAGACCAAAGATGATACTATTGTTTATGGTGTTTTCTTTAATGCTTTTCGGTGGTTTATCGAGAAATAACTGTAGATTATCACTTGATAAACTCACCGCAAAAGCAGTGAAATTATCAAAAACTTTTACCCTTCTTTTGTGCATTTCATTCTATCTGACGTCATCTATGCGGGGCGAAATAAGTGACGTCACAATAAACGTTGCATAACAATCACATGCAAAATGACGCGCTTTAGAAATGTGTCCTAGAACTTTCACTTTTTTTTCCTCATTTTTGCATTAAAGAAATAGAATAATCGTTTGTTTTTCGTGTAAAATCGATTAATATTTCATTTCGTGAAAAACAAAAGCTATATTTTCACTCGTGGCTCTGCCACTCGTGAAAATGTAGCTTTTTTTGTTCACTCAATGAAATATAAATCGATCTTACACTGAAACAATCAATTATCCTCTATTTATCCACTTTTAGCTCCACTGGACTTAGTCCAGTGGAGCTTATGTCATGGCACATTGTTTGTTGTTAGTCCATACGTATCAAATTTTACAGAAATGATCCTCAGGATATTGTATTGCAGATTTTTTGTTTAATTCTGATTTGGTTGATTACAGGGATTCTACAGGCTGTCGTGTCACCAAAAAATGTGCCCCAAATGGTGAAATATGAGAAAAAATCTTCTCTTAAACTATTGTACAGAGTTCAACCTTATTTCACCAGAATGATCTTTGGGACAAACTCTTTCAGTTTTCTTCATTAAATTGATCAGGTTTTGGTTTAAACCTTTCTTTTTTACATCAATTGGGAAACAAGTTCTTACAACTTCATTAATCCCTCTCGATTTTGCTGATTGTACAACTAGGCATAGGATATGAGTCATCTTATGTATGTCTGTATTAAGTTAATTGTAATGGTTGGTAGATGATTGTCTTTGATTCTGGCATCATGATGAACCCTTGAGCCTAACCTTGACCTTTGACATGCTTTCTGAAATATTGAATTATTAGCACTAGGACTGTGTTAAGTCACTGTCTTAAGTCAATAATATAGGTTGATAGATGATTGTCTTATTTCTTCTGGCATCTTGTTGAACATTTGACCTAGATCTTGTCCTTGTATCTTCTTTCCTAAATATTGAATTATGAGGTAAAGCACAATATTATAGTACTAATAAATATTTGAAGATGATTGTCTCTGATTCTGGCATCATTTTGAACCCTTTTTTGAACTACCTCCTTATATTGATATTTTATGGGGATAGGACTGTTTTAAGTCTATAAGATAGGTTGCAAGATAATTTTAATGTCTTTGATTTTGGCATCGTGTTGAACCCTTGATCCTGACCTTGACTTTTGACCTACTTTTTATGCCCTGTATCGAAAGATCCAGGGCATATTGTATTACCATTGTCCGTCTGTCTGTCTGTCTGCCTGTCTGTCCAAGAATCTGTCTATCTCTCTGCAAAAGTTAACCAAAAAACTTAACATTGGAAATATCTTCAAGCCTATTCAAGTTACAAGGCTCATATTTGGCATGATGATAGATCTCAATGATTTGCATCTGCTGATACCAAGGTCAAGGTCATTTGACAAGGTCAAGGTCATTTGTCAAAGTCAAATAACTCAAAAACTTAACCAAAACACTTAACATTGCCAATATCTTCAAGTCTATTTAAAATACAAGGCTTATATTTAATATGATGATAGATCTCAATGATATGCATCTGCTGGTTCCAAACTCAAGGTCATGTGACTAGGTCAAGGACATCTGTCAAGGTCAAACTTCTTAAAAACAAAACAACAAAACTTACATTATTCAGTTTATTCAAGCATATTTTAGATACCCTGTCTCATAACTGGCATGATGAAAGATCTCAGTGATGTACATCTGTAGGTATCAAGGTCATGCTTTAAGGTCAAAGTCATCTGTCAAGGTCAACATTTTGAAAAAGAATGCTGTTATAGGGGCATTTGTGTTTCACAAACACATCTTGTTCTAATTTTAATTTTTTGGTCTTGGATTATATTGAATTAATAATTAAGGTTAGTACATGTAAGTCTTTGATTCTGACATCATATTGAGCCCTTGACACCAACCTTGACAATTGACCTACTTTTTAGCTCTACTGACCAAAAGCCAGAAGAGCTATTGCAGTACGGGTTTTCCCATCTGGTTGACTGAGGGTCTGGGTGTATGTCGGTTGGTTAACTTATGCTTGTTCTAGAGTCCACAATTTTAGCTAAACTGGCCAAATTGCCACTGAGGCTATTGTCATGGGGTAGTGACAGTTGTGCGTCCGGACGTACGTCCGCGTGTCCAGTCGTAAACTTTTTCTTTAAAAATCTCTCCTCAGAAACTGTTGGATGAATTTCAACCAAACTTCACAGGAATGATCCTTGGGTGACCCTCTTTCAAGGTTGTTCAAGAAATTTTGATCCATGAAAAACATGGATTTAATGGGCGCGGCTAATTTCCAAATATGGTAAAAAGTGAGTTTTTAGCTCCACTGGCTAAAAGCCACTGGGGCTATTGTCATGGCGTTGTGTCCGTCGTGCATCCGTCTGTCCGTCCATCCGTCTGTGCGTGCGTCCGGTCGTAAACTTTTCTTTAAAAATCTTCTCCTCAGAAACTACTGGATGGATTTCAACCAAACTTCACAGGAATGATCCTTGGGTGACCCTCTTTCAAAGTTGTTCAAGAAATTTTGATCCAATGAAAAACATGGATTAAATGGGCGTGGCTAATTTCCAAATATGGTAAAAAGTGAGTTTTCTCAGATTCTAATCAATGGATACCAATAAAATTTTACATAAATTATCCTTGGGTGACCCTTTATCAGTCTACAAAAAATCATTGTGATCGGATGGAAAATATGCATTTTATGGGCGGAGGTCATTTCTCTATATGTTATATAGTGGAAACTTTGAAAATCATTTTCTCAGAATGTATTTGATGGATATCAACCAAATTTCACTGGAATGATCCTTGAGTGACTCTTTATCAGTCTACAAAATATCATTGTGATCGGATGAAAAAAATGTATTTTATGGGTGGAGGTCATTTCTCTATATGTTATATAGTGGAAACTTTGAAAATCATTTTTAGCTCACTTGAGCACGAAGTGCCCAAGGGAGCTATTGTGATCGATCGTTGTCCGGCGTCCGGCTGTCCATCTGTCTGTCTGTCCGTCACGGCGTCAACTTTTTCTTTTAAAGACATCTCCTCCTAAACTTATGGGTCAAAATCAACCAAACTTGGCAGAAATATTCCTTGGGTGGTCCCTTATGAAAATTGCTCAAATGGAAAGGATCCGTGCCATATCACGGGAAAAGGGGCCTTAATGACAAATTTCTTGTTTTCACTCTAGAAGCCACAAAATACGGTCCAATCTTCATGAAACTTGGTCAGAATGTTTGTTAGGTCATGAGGATGAAGTCTATTGAAAATGGGAAGGATCCGTGCCATTTCACAGAAAAAGCCGCCTTAATGACAATTTTGTCAACAATATCTTTAAACAACATCTCCTCCTAAACTTATGGGTTAAAATCAACCAAACTTGGCAGAAATATTCCTTGGGTGGTCCCTTATGAAAATTGCTCAAATGGAAAGGATCCGTGCCATATCACGGGAAAAGGGGCCTTAATGACAAATTTCTTGTTTTCACTTTAGAAGCCACAAATATGGTCCAATTTTCATGAAACTTGGTCAGAATGTTTGTTAGGTCATGAGGATGAAGTCTATTGAAAATGGGAAGGATCCGTGCCATTTCACAGAAAAAGCCGCCTTAATGACAATTTTGTCAACAATATCTTTAAACGACATCTCCTCCTAAACTTATGGGTTAAAATCAACCAAACTTGGCAGAAATATTCCTTGGGTGGTCCCTTATGAAAATTGCTCAAATGGAAAGGATCCGTGCCATATCATGGGAAAAGGGGCCTTAATGACAAATTTCTTGTTTTCACTCTAGAAGCCATAAAATACGGTCCAATCTTCATGAAACTTGGTCAGAATGTTTGTTAGGTCATGAGGATGAAGTCTATTGAAAATGGGAAGGATCCGTGCCATTTCACAGAAAAAGCCGCCTTAATGACAATTTTGTCAACAATATCTTTAAACGATATCTCCTCTTAAACTTATGGGTTAAAATCAACCAAACTTGGCAGAAATATTCCTTGGGTGGTCCCTTATGAAAATTGCTCAAATGGAAAGGATCCGTGCCATATCACGGGAAAAGGGGCCTTAATGACAAATTTCTTGTTTTCACTCTAGAAGCCACAAATACGGTCCAATCTTCATGAAACTTGGTCAGAATGCTTGTTAGGTCATGAGGATGAAGTCTATTGAAAATGGGAAGGATCCGTGCCATTTCACAGAAAAAGCCGCCTTAATGACAATTTTGTCAACAATATCTTTAAACGACATCTCCTCCTAAACTTATGGGTTAAAATCAACCAAACTTGGCAGAAATATTCCTTGGGTGGTCCCTTATGAAAATTGCTCAAATGGAAAGGATCCGTTCCATATCACAGGAAAAGGGGCCTTAATGACAAATTTCTTGTTTTCACTCTAGAAGCCACTAATATGGTCCAATTTTCATGAAACTTGGTCAGAATGTTTGTTAGGTCATGAGGATGAAGTCTATTGAAAATGGGAAGGATCCGTGCCATTTCACAGAAAAAGCTGCCTTAATGACAATTTTGTCAACAATATCTTTAAACGACATCTCCTCCTAAACTTATGGGTTAAAATCAACCAAACTTGGCAGAAATATTCCTTGGGTGGTCCCTTATGAAAATTGCTCAAATGGAAAGGATCCTTGCCATATCATGGGAAAAGGGGCCTTTATGACAAATTTCTTGTTTTCACTCTAGAAGCCACAAATACGGTCCAATCTTCATGAAACTTGGTCAGAATGTTTGTTAGGTCATGAGGATAGAGTCTATTGAAAATGGGAAGGATCCATGCCATATCACGGAAAAAGGCGCCTTAATGACAATTTTGTCAACAATATCTTTAAACGATATCTCCTCTTAAACTTATGGGTTAAAATCAACCAAACTTGGCAGAAATATTCCTTGGTTGGTCCCTTACGAAAATTGCTCAAATGGAAAGGATCTGTGCCATATCACAGAAAAAGGGGCCTTAATGACAAATTTCTTGTTTACACTCTAGAAGCCACAAATATGGTCCAATTTTCATGAAACTTAGTCAGAATGTTTGTTAGGTCATGAGGATGAAGTCTATTGAAAATGGGAAGGATTGGTGCCATATCACAGGAAAAGGCATCTTAATGACAATTTTTTTGTTTACTCTCTAGAAGCCACAAATATGGTCCAATCATCATGAAACTTTGTCAGAATGTTTGTTATGTCATGAGGATGAACTCATTTGAAAATGGGAAGTATACATGCCATATCACGGGAAAAGGGGCCTTAATGACAATTTTCTCTTAAGAGCTCCAAACGCCACAAATATAGTCCAATCTTTATGAAACTTGATCAAAATGTTTGCCAGGTCACAAGAATGAACTCTGTTGAAAATGGGAAGGTTCATGCCATATCATAGGAAATGGAGTCTTAATGATAATTTACTTGAAATATCAGGTGAGCGATTTAGGGCCCTCAGGGTCCTCTTGTCTCAGAATGTAGTCAATGGATATCAACCAAATTTCACTGGAATGATCCTTGGGTGACCCTTTATCAGTGTACCAAAAGATATTTTGATTTGATGAAAAATATGCATTTTATGGGCGGAGGTCATTCCTCACTATGTTAAATAGTGGAAACTATGAAAATCATTTTTTCAGAATGCAACTGATGGAATCATTTTCCACATCAGTAGAACCCCAAATATCTAAAAATCTAGTCAACACATGTAGTTGCTTTTACAAGAATTTCATGCCTGTGGAGCGACTCAAGCCATTCATGGCTTTCTAGTTTCAATTTCTAATTGATAGATACCAATTACATTTTACAAGAATGATCCTTGGGTGACTCTTTAATCAGTCTACAAAAAAATATTGTGATTGGATGAAAAATATGTATTTTAAGGGTGGAGGTCATTTCTCTATATGTTATAAAGTGAAAACTTTGAAAATCATTTTCTCAGAATTTAAGAGATAGATATCATGAGTGATCCTTTGGTGACCCTTTATAAGTCTACAAAAATTGTTGTGATTTGATGAAAAATATGTATTTAATGGGTGGAGGACATTTTTCTATATGTTATATAGTGGAAACTTTGAAAATCATTTTCTCAGAATGTAAGAGATGGTTATCAATCAAATTTCAATGGAATGACCCTTGAGTGACCCTATATCAGTCTACCAAAAATTATTGTGATCAGATGAAAAATATGTATTTCATGGGCAAAGGTAATTATTTAATATGTTATATAGTGAAAACTTTGAAAATCATTTTCTGAGAATTTAAGAGATAGATATCAACCAATTTCACTGGAATGATCCTTGAGTGACCCTATATCAGTCTACCAAAAATTATTGTGTTCCGATGAAAAATACACATTATTTTATGGGCGGAGGTCATTTCTCTATATGTTATATAGTGTTAACTTTTAAAATCATTTTCTCAGAATGTAACTGATTGATATCAATCAAACTTCATTGGTATGATCCTTGGGTGACCCATTGTCATGCAGCCAAAAATTATTGTCATTGGATGAAAAATATGTCTTTTATGGGCAGAGGTCATTGATCTTTATGTTATATAGTGGAAACTTTGAAAACCATTTTCAACATCAGTAGAACCCAAAATATCTAAAAATCTAGTCAAAATTTTGATTTGCTATTACAAGACCTTCAAGCCAGTAGAACCCGCCACCAAAGGGCAGTTGGTTAGGCATAAGACTTCCAATCTTGAAGTCGTGGGTTTGATCCCCGGTGGCGGCAAATATCCTTTCCATCGTTTGTCTCTCAACAATGGGTTGATATAATCGTAAACCTATGTGAGATAGCAGTCAGAGGCTAGGAAAGGGTGAAATGGTAGTACAGGTGAAAGAAATACCAGGAATCTATTGTTAGGTGCTCCGGCCGCCGCGATATAACTGCGAAATTGTTGAAAGCGGCGTAAAACCCATTCAAACAAACAAACAAACAAATCAAGCCTGTAGAGCTACTCAAGCCATTCATGGCTTTCAAGTTACCAGATTGTCTTCAAACTTGGTCAGAATGATTGGACAATCATAAAAATCATTCCTTTTGAAAATGGATCAGATCCATCAAGTATCATGGGAAAAGGAGCCTAATGAAAATTTAATTATAAAATCCTTGTTAATGCCCTAAAATCAACAGTTTTCATCCAATTGACTTAACACTTGCTCGGAATGATTGTACCTTCATAAGAATGGTTCCTTTTGAAAATGGTCCGGATCCACCAAGCATCATGGGAAAAAGGCGCCATATGAAAAAAATTAATTAGAAAATCTGTGTTAATGCTCTGAACTCCACAGTTTTCATCAGATTGACTTCAAACTTGCTTAGAATGATTGTACCATCAAAAGGATGCTTCTTTTAGAAATTTGGCCTGTTACGTTGAACATAAAGGGAGAAGGGGCCAAATAACAATAAATGATTTTTTTTTTTAGAAAATCATTGTTACCACTCTAAAATCCACAGTTTTGATCTGATTACTTTCAAACTTGGTCAGACTGACTGGACCATCACAAAAATTATTCTTTTGAAAATGGCCCTGATCCATCAAGCCTCATGGGAAAAGGAGCCAACTGAAAAATATAACTGAAAAATCTTAGTCAGAATGATTGTTATACCACAAGGATTTCTTTGAAAATGGGCCTGATCTATCAAGTCTCAAGGTTAAAGAAAAGGGGCCAAATAAAAATAAATGAAAAATTTAATAAGAAAATCCTTGTTAATGCTCTGAAGTCCACAGTTTTATTCTGGGTGTTTTCAAAATAGCTCAGAATGATTGTACCTTATAGAACAATAATGCTTGCTTTCAAAAATGACCCTGATCTGTTAAGCTTCACAGGAAAAGGGGCCAAATGAATATTTAATTAGAAAATCCTTGTTAACGCTCAAGAGTCCATTTTTTTCAACAGATTGTCATCAATCTTGCTCAGAAAGATTGTATCATCACAATTATCACTCCTTTTTTAAATATTTCTGATCGATTGAGTGTCACGAGATAAGGGCCTTATATTTGAAATCAAATTTTGATAATTCATTGGTAACACTTCTTCATATATGCATGGAGGTTAATGAAAATTTCACTTAGAACTCTACATCATGAGACCATGTGCAGGGATCATTTTAGGGTGAGATATTAATAATGATAATAATTATAAAGCCTTTATTTAAAGAGACAACACAGCTGGGTTTACCCAGTCTTCCTTTTGAGCCTCTACAGGTTTTTACAAGTCAAAACATATTTACAATATGGGTTTTTGTTTTTGTCAGAAAAAGTGCAAATTTTAGGTATATTGAGAAATTCTCTAATTTTTCTTTCAGAAATCTCATTGAAACTGGCTTAATGAGAGAAAATTTTCAAAGCGAAATATAATTCAGTGAAAGATTTGGTAAAATTCTCGCTAAATATAATTAATTTCTCATTAAATTTGGCTTAATGAGATATTTTTGCACTTGATATTCCGAGCCAGAATTATCCCTGCATGTGCTTGAAAAAGAGGCCTAAATCTTAACTTTCTTGTTAACTAAAATCCTCTTTTATTTATATACTGTTCACAAAAAGTAGAGGATATTTTAAGTTTGATTTGTGGTATTCTGGTCAGCTTGGGCACCCATACATCTTCAGGGCCCCGTTTTTTAATCATCAACAAAGAAGCCAATTGTTTGATATCATGACAATATCTGACTATGAGACGCAGGGTTTGACAGCAGTCTGGACTCACGTTCTTCTGTTTTCCAGCATACCATTGACTCACTCACGGTGAGCTTTCATTAGACCTCACATTATTCCAACAAAATATGATGCGAATACATGGTAGAGATAAATACCAAATAATTTTTTCGGAGTGATGCTCAACTAAAGTAAGAATCCAATTACAACATACGCCATGTTAAAATAAGCGCTATACCCCTCTCTTCTTAGATGCTGAATTTTTAGGATATGTGTAGCAGAAAAGGGAATTCCATAACTACCACATTATCATGAGACAACTGCTGGTCGACCAAGAATAAGTTAGATTGTCCTAAATTGCTTGCAACTACAATAAGCTTATGGATTAACAGATTATCCCCTACTTTTTGTGAACGGTATAGATACATTCATTTGAAACTTTCACAGAATATTCCATTTCTAGTGACTTTGTGCATTTGTGGCTGTCTAGTTATATGCTGTGTCATGATAAAAGGGGCCTTTATGTATATTTATTGATAACAATACATTTAAACATGGAAGTTATTGAAATTTTCACATAGTATTCTACATCATGTGATCAGGGCCCAAGGTTATAAAAGTTTTCTCAGGCTCAGGCTCAATTTTTACAAAATTTTAAATTTAAATAAATGTATGAAAATAAAAGATAATATTAATAAGTTGTTATAAATAACAACTTATTAATATCATCTTTTATGTTAAGACATTAAAATGAGTAATAAAACAGAAATCCGGCTTAATCTCAAATTGAAATTTGAGAAAATTTTGAATTGAGAGCCTGAATAAACTTTATAACCTCAGGCCCTGGTGATTTCATTCTACATCAGAGAAAAGGAGGCCTTAATGTAATCTTCCTTGTCAACAAAACTCTTTTTAACCCTTCCCTGTTTTACAAAATTTTGGACCTGTCCAAATTCAAAGGTTTTGCAGACGAAAATTTAAAGTGGATTTAACCCTTTGCTGTTTAATCCCTGCTTTTTATGTGCCTGTGATTTTATGATTGAGAAAACAATGTGAAAAAAGAAGAAATTGCTTCTGAAAAGCAATTTCTTCTTTTTCCACACTATTTTCTACCCTACTGAATGGCTATTTTTCAAATTAAATCCACTTTAAATTTTCCTTTGAAAAACCTTTGAATTTGGACAGGTCTAAAATTTCGTAAAACAGGAAAGGGTTAATTAGAAAAATAACCGTTCTGTAGGGTAGAAAATAGTGTGGAAAAAGAAGAAATTGCTTGTCAAGGTGAGCTATTGAGATCACCCAACGTCCGTCGTCAGTCCATCATCCGTCCATCCCTCCCTCAACAATTTCTTTAAAAATCTTGTCATAAACCACTGGGCCAATCAAGCTGAAATTTGGCAGGGATATTTCTTAGGTAAGCTCTTCAAAAGTTCTTAAAAGAATTAAACTCAATAAAAGACTCTGGTTGCAATGGTGACAGAAAGGCTGAAAATTGCCAAAAATCTTAGAATGAAATCTCCTCCTAAACGCCTGGGCCAATCTAGCTGAAACTTGACAAGGATGTTCCTTGGGTGAAGTGCTTCAAAAGTTGTTAAAAGAATTAAATTTCATCATAAATCCTGGTTTCCATGGTAACGGAATGGGTGAAAATTGGCCAAAAATCTAGAAAAAAATCTTCTCCTCCTAAGCCACTTGGCCAATCAAGCTGAAACTTGAGAGAGATGTTCCTTGAGTGAATTTCTTCCAATGTTTTAATAACAATTCAATTTCATCTAAAACTGTGGTTTCAATGGTAACAGAAATGCTAAAAATGGCCAAAAACTGCCAAAAATCTTAGAAAAAATTCTTCTCCTTAACCTCTTGGCCAATTAAGCTGAAACTTGGTAGATATGTTCCTTTGGTGAATTTCTTCAAAAGTTGTTAAAAGAATATTATTTCTTTAAAAACTATGTTTCCCATGGTAACAGATAGGTTGATAAATGGCTGAAAATCTTAGAAATATTCTTCTCCTCCAAAACCACTAGGCTAATCAAGCTGAAACTTGGTAGATATGTTTCTTGGGTGGTGCCTTTCAAAAGTTGCTAAAAGAATTTAATTTCATCAAAAACTCTTGTTTGCATGGTAACAGAAAGGCTGAAAATGGCAGAAATTGTCGAAAAAATCTTAGAAAAATACCTCTCCTCCTAAACCACTGGGCAAATTAAACCAAAACTTGGTAGGGATGTTCCTTGGGTGAAGCTCTACCAAAATTGTAAAAATAATTTTATTCAATCAAAATCTCTGGTTTCCATGGTATTGAAAATGACAAAATGTTGCCAAAAATCTCAGAAAAGATTAATCTTTGCCTTTACTTTTGGGCATATTTTATAAACTTGGCAGGAATATTCTTAAAGTGTAGGTTTACTTAAGTTGTTAAAAGAATTCAATTCTATCAATAACTTTATTTGCCATAAGAAATTTAAAAGATAATCAAATTTCAGTAAGACGAAATTAAAGTCTGTTTCTTTCATAAGCACCCTTAATGTACATAAAACAATCTCTGGTATTTATAACACGGTTGACAAGTTCTGAGGTGACTTACTCAGGTGAGCGTTATATGACCATTATGGTCCTCTTGATTGTTTTCTTCTTTATTTTTTTGACTCTGAATTCTTTAATAATCTTTTCCTCAGAATCTAATTGGCGGATTACAACCAAACTTGGCAGAAGTGCCCTTTGTGTGACCCTCCTCTAGATGTGCTCACGAAATCTGATTTACTCTCAAATATAGGTGCTGCAAGGCAATGCAGTTTTGGACTTAAGCCCAAAAATATGGGTGTGGCAGACTGGCAGGACAGGACCTGTTTTCACTATGAATTTTTCGAATAACATATCCTCAACCACATTGCAAATTTAAAGAAACTTTGCCAGAATGTTAGTTTGGTGACATCCACTTGACTAATAAAATTCAGGTTATCGGGGTTTTTTTGTATGATAAAGAAATAAACAAGAGGGCCAGAATGGCCCTAAACAGCTCACCTGCATTTTATTGGTCTCACCCAAGAAACTTTCTTGCAAAGTTTAATTCACATTTGCCTAGTTGTTGAAGAGGAGGTGTTTTCCCAAGAATTCAAGGAGAAAATAGACCCCTCCCACTTAGTTACTGAGAAGAAGATGTTTAAAGATTACGGGCTCAAAATAAGCCCCAACCCCCATTTTGCCATGGCCAAATTTATGGGCAAATCAGAATTTCACAAACAATTTTTGAAGAGGGTCACCCAAGAAATATTCTTGCAAAGCTTCATTGAAATCAGCCCAGTGGTTCAGGAGGAGATGTCAGTCAAAGATTTCGGGCTCAAAATAAGGCCCTCCCTGTCACGCCCATATTTTGCAATCAATCAAAATTTTGCTATCGATTTTTAAAAAAGGGTCACACACGGAACATTTTTGTTAAGTTTAAATTAAATCAGCCTAGTGGTTCAGAAGGAGATGTCAGTCAAAGATAACGGGCTCAAAATAATCCACGCCCATATTTGGGGGTCAATCAAAATTCCACAAACAACATTTGAGAAGTGTCACCCAACGAACATTTCTGTCAAGTTTGGTTAAATTCGGCCCAATGGTTACTGAGGAGAAGACGTTTAAAGATTTCCGGGTAAAAACTGCCCCGCCCTGCCACGCCCATATTTGGGGGTCAATCAAAGGTAAACGAGTTTTGAGAAGGGTCACCCAAGGAACATTTCTGTCAAGTTTGATTGAATTCCACCCATTGGTTACTGAGAAGAAGATGTTTAGAGAATTGTTGACGACTTCCGACGCACGACGGACAAAAGGTGATCACAAAAACTCACCTTGAGCACGTTGTGCTCAGGTGAGCTTAAAACAATTCAACATCCCAGTGTCTAAAGGTCTTCAGAGCCTTTACACTATAATAGATATTAAAGAGCTGTTTTTAGCTCGGCTGTTTTTGGAGGAAACCCGAAATATTATTATCACCTTGACGGCGTTCGCGCTGGCGTTGTTCCATTCGTAGGCGTTGGCGAGACCAACTTTAACCTTGGCAATATTCCTGTTTCTATTGAAGATATCTTCGTGAAACTTTGCGTGTGTATTCAGCATCAATAGAGCTATTCGGGCTTTCAAGGAAGAAAACTAGGAAAGCTTGCATTATCCAGCACCTACAGACAAGCTTTGGCAGCCATAGGCGGTGTTTTTGTTATAATCCTACTAATCCTTTCGCTAAAATATGAACTCATAAATACGGCTGTCAGACCCACTGGGACGAAAAATAACGCGAAATTAACTCGTTTTTCTAGGACATAAAAATGCTATGTAGCATTTTCTAAACAAGAGCGTGTTTCCTTTGCTCATAAATTTCTTAAGCACTGAGTGGTCACGGGCCAAAAAGCTTGTGTTAAATTTCGACTTTTTTCTGCCAAAACCTCGTAACTACAGCTTTAAACAAGCTGTCGTTACAAGATTTTAGCAGAACACCAACTATTTTCTCATGACAATTAAATGAGTTAGACCACACCACCCACCTGTATTGGGTTATGGCAGATAGGCGTAAATGTGGGTACAGAATTGATATCAAAGAGAGAGCAAAACAACGCATCTACACCTCATTAATGCTGTAGTAACTGTGTTTTGGAAACAAACATGTTCTACAAACATTTACAACAGTTTTCCTCCCAAGGACCAGTTTAATGTCACTGTGCTATCATCAACACGAATGTTTTTGTGTAATTTGATACCTCCGTGGTCTGTTTTATGTGACACCCTGTTAATAAGTAACCTCACCACTAATTAAACTATTGCCTTTATATTTATGTAAACATCGCTTTGTCAGGCAAAAACTGAAGAAAAAAACATCAATTTATAAGCCAAAAAAATGCAAGAGAGGGGGCTTGAATTTTGGCTTAGAAATAATTGTTGCATAATTTTCGGTAAAAATTTGAAGGCAGTGATTTCGTTTGTCAGTGGTCGACAATCATATCGAAAATTTGCTGTAAGTGGGGTCGGGTCAAATGATTAGGATGGCGGATTTTTTGGATCGGAAGGTCTCGAGATCGAATCTCGGCCAGATCGCGAGAATTTTTTTTATCAAAATACTGACTCGATATGTTGCTCTTCGCCACCTAGGTGTGTAAGTGGTAACACGCTAGAGTTGCAAGCCATTGTGCTGGTGCTACAAAAGCGCCAAGTGTTAACAGCTGATTGATTCAATGCTTGTGAATTAGTGTGGTCAAGGACTTAACGTGCTTTTCCACAGAGTAAGATTTATGAAGACAAGAGGACCAGGATGGTCCTAGATCGCTCACCTGAGTCTCTTTGACCCCTGGGAAATCACATTTATTAGATAGGCTGGTGTCAAAAAGAAGATAATTGCCTAAGATCAATACCATGGAACGTTTTCAGCGAAGAGCAAGACAGATATGCCTTTTTGCTCGTTGATTCTATGTAAAAAGGGATGCACCCGGTTGGACCCCAAATGTGACCCCAGGTCTTGATATGAACAAACTTGGAAGAGGTCCATAAGATGATGCTACATTCTAAATATGAAAGCTGTCTACCTACTGGTTTCAGAGAAGAAGATTTTTGAAGGTTTTCCTATTTTCACCCTTCGTACTCAGATGAGCTGAAAGGGATGCTCCCGGGTGGAGCCCAAATATGACCCTTGGGTCATGATATGAACAAACTTGGAAGGGGCCCACTAGATGATGCAACATACCAAAAATGAAAGCAGTGTGCCCTCTTGTTTCGATTAGAGAAGATTTTAAAAGATTTTATGTAAAAAGGGTTGCACCCGGGTGGAGCCCAGATATCATCCTAGGGTCTTGATATGAACAAACTTGGTAGAGGTCTACTAGATGATGCTACATACAAAATATGAAAGCTGTCTGCCTTCTGGTTTTATAGAAGAAGATTTTTGAAGATTTTCATTTTTTTACCCTTCGTGCTCATAAGAGATAAAGGGATGCACCCGTGCAAAGCCCAAATATGACCCAAGGGTCTTGATATGAACAAACTTGGTAGAGGCCCACTAGGTGATGCTACATACCAAATATGAAAGCTGTCTGCCATCTGGTTTCAGAGAAGAAGATTTTTAAAGATTTTCGCTCTTTGACTCTATGTAAAAAGGGTTGCCCCCGTGCAAAGCCCAAAAATGAACCCAGGGTCTTGATATGAACAAACTTGGTAGAGATCCACTAGATGATGCTACGTACCAAATATGAAAGCTGTCTGCCTTCAGGTTTCAGAGAAGAAGATTTTTAAAGATTTTCATATTTTCACCCTTTTAGTTAAGGGTAAAGGGAAAGTTAAGGGTGGATTTCATTTATTTGAACAACTTTTGTAGAGCTTGACCCAAGGAACATCCCTGCCAAGTTTCATCAAAATTGGCCCACTGGTTTAGGAGGAGAAGATGTTTAAAGAAATTGTGGACGACGCACGACGGACGACGCACGACTGACGACGGACGACGGACATTCTATGATCACAATAGCTCACCTTGAGCACTTCGTGCTCAGGTGAGCTAAAAAATCTCTAATCCACGTCTGTGAAATGTTTCTCTTCTGGCAATGTTTCTCGTATTTCGAAATGAAATCAATACAAGGGCGTAACTACCATTACACACATTACGCAAGTGCTTAATATAAATAAATCCTCTTTCGAAAAAATTCGTTAACGAATCATCTACCATCGAAACTACAGCATATTCAAACTGTAGTTACGATGTTTTGATTAATCGCCAACGCTCAAATCATAGAAAAGGGGAGTGGACGGAGGACATTCGTCTATTGTCACAGTCCATATATCGATTACAACATCATAGTTATGCCTATGCAATAGATCAAAGTAATGTCAAAAATACATATTGGGAGAAACAGTATTTAAAGCTGCTCTTTCACAGGTCTTCATAGAAAAATTCAAAACTGGTTCTTAGAGTCGGAAATTTGTGCTTTTTCCAATATTTTAAGAATCGCACATGGGTATGGCACTAATAACACCTTATTTAAAAAAAAAAAAAAAAAAAAAAAAAAAATCGTAGCTTGATTGTTCAAAGCGGCAAGGTCAGTGACGAATCCAGTCTATTTATGTCGATAAATAACTATTTTATATTTATTATTTTTACAAAAAAAAAAAAAAAAAAAAAAAAAAAAAATCCAAAATCAGATTTTCTCAATCAAGAAATAACTCATCAAATTCCCGTGAGATTATGAAATGCAATCTAGCTTATCTGTCGTAGAATACACAAACAAGATGAAGATCGATACATAAATCATAGCTGCTGACAAGATTACAATGTGGCTTATCAGCTAAATCCTGCATGAAGGGACGAAGTTTACGATTCTGCGAATTCCATTAATTGAGATTAATAGCTGACATGCCCCGTCATCGACAGGGTGCTTCGTTCAAAACCTTGATATTTATGAGCTGTCACGCGAAAAGGGACCACCTGAGAGCGCTATCAAATAAATATATGGAAAGAGATTTGGTCCGGCATCGGTGAACAAGAAGTTAGATTTCTAAATGTTTATACCGACAGATAAAATGATAATTCTAAATTCAGAAAATCAATCAAGTTCAAAAAGTTCCAACACTAGTTGGCCTGGGCAGTCCGCGCAGTCTGACTGGGGTCGACTCTTTACGCACAACCCAGATGGTCTCCTTTCGCATTACGGGTCATATCTATGAGCTGTCACACAAAAAGTGGAAACTAGGAGCTCAGTATTGCAGGTATTGGAACGGGGTCGTATAAAGCACAGCTGTACCACAATTTTAAGGTGGTGAATCCGTGAAAGTTCCGCTATGTTTCGGTAGTAATAAACTTTAACACTTCTAACCCAGGTTTCCTAATGATTTAATTAGGTAACCTCGGTCGACATTTTGAAAGATAATCAGTTCCAAAATGTTTCGGAACTAGTACGGGGCTTGGTTCCACTACCTTAATTTGAATTCGTACATTTAATCTACTAGTACTTGTAAATATATATTTGTATCATTTACCTTGTTTTTCCGTTTGTCTTTCTCCAAGTTCAGCGGCGGAACCGGGGTGTTCAAATGCCCCCACCCCTTGTACTACTTTTTCGTACTCATTTAACCCTTTCCTGTTTTACAAAATTTTGGACCTGTCCAAATTCAAAGGTTTTGCAGACGAAAATTTAAAGTGCATTTAATTCGAAAAATGACCATTCAGTAGGGTAGAAAATAGTGTGGAAAGGAAGAAATTGCTTGTCAGAAGCAATTTCTTCTTTTTTCACAATGTTTTCTCAATTATAAAATGACAGGCACGTAAAAAGCAGGGACTTAACAGCAATGGGTTAAGCTGGGAGAAAAAGGGAAAGCTAGATCTGCATTTTCAAGAAATCTTTCTCAAGTATGCCATAAACCGAATTGTGATTTCTTACCTTACGATTTAATCACTTGATTATCAAAACATCGCAACTACAGCATGAACGAAGCTGTAGTTACGATCTTTTTTTTGTACTAATTACATGCACTGTTAACGAAACAAGATTTCATCTGAAAATCCTGATTCCAAAATTCCAGAGTTGGGTTCCGGACCCCCCCCCCCCCCTCTAGATCCGAGCATGATGGGTGATCCCGAAAAACCTAAAAATGACCCAAAATTACTACACTTACGTCCGGGGTACTTTTCAGTTTACGGAAAAGTCCGGGCGATGTTCCGAATGAGCTGCGCCGTGACATCACGGTTATATCGGGTATGAGCACAGTGAAAACGTCACAAAAAGGCAAAAGCTTTTTTTTTATTCGCCTCTTCTGCGCTCATACGACGTTCTTACTACAATGTTCAGAGTTTAGTCAAAAAAGGGGGTTTTGCGAAAGGGGAGATGCAGTTTGACCCCGGGAGCTGTCGACCCCTTAGACTGGTTACCGCCTTTGGTACAGACTGGTTACCGCCTTTGGTACTAATACGCAAGGGCGTAACTCCCATTACGATATTTACGCAAGTGCGTAAAATAAATAATCCTACGTTGAAAAATATCGCTGATGAATGATCATAACATCGAAACTACAGCTTATTCAAGCTGTAGTTGCGATGTTTTGATTATTCACCAACTCTCTAATCATAAAAGGGGAGCGGACGGACGGCATTCATCTTTTGTCACAGTCCTCATATCGCCTTTATCCTATATATTTTTTAGTTGTCGACTTCTGAGTGCTTATAAATTTCAAAGTCCTATGTACGTCTATGATACGTGTTTCTTTAATGCTTTTCGGTGGTTTATCGAGAAATAACGGTGGATTATCACTTGATAATCTCGCCGCACAAGCAGTGAAATTATCAAAACCTTATAACCCTGCTTGTTTTGTGCTTTTCACCCTATCTGACGTCATCTATGCGGGGCGAAATAAGTGACGTCACAATAAACGTTGCATAGCAATCACGTGCAAAATGACGCGCTTTACGAAAATATGTCCTAGAAATTTCACATTTTGTCTCATTTTTGCATTAAAAAAAATAGAATAATCGTTTGTTTTTCGCGTTAGATCGATTTATATTTCATTTCGTTAACAACAAAGGCTATATTTTTCCGCCACTCGTGAAAATATAGCTTTTGTTGTTCAGTCAATGAAATATAAATCGATCTTACACTGAAACAAACGATTATCTTCTATATCTACAACGGCGGCCCGCTCATCGACCCCTTCTATGTGTGTCGCGTTCGACTAAAATTCCGAAATACATGCATTGTTTATTGTAATTGTAATTTTGTTGACAGATCAAATAATGAAAAATCCGTGCCATTTTGTGGTGAAAGGATGTTTATTTATTTATTGTATTTGTTGTTTGTGTATGTGTGTTTTGCATAAAAAAAAATACAAACAGAGTGCTTTGATTACGTTCATCAAATCTGCATTCAATGTGAAAATGTTTGCATATAATAATTTAAACACGATAAACGATATTTTATTGAAGCCTGTTTGTATTTTGCAGGTAATCTCAAGGAACGTTGGTGAACGAATTTTTTACCTGAACGCAGGGCTGGTGATATACATGTATCTAAACCACGCATTTTTTTTCTCGAAATATTGTCCTAGATTACGAAAATTTCCACAATCTGTTTTCTCTCTCAGAATCTGCGATATATTTTCCAACAGATTGTAAGGAAATTCTTGTTTGACATGCCTTTTATTTGAATTTCAAAAAGAAATTTCGATCGGCTGAGAAACATAGGTACGTTGCCCAACAACTTTGATGTTCACGTAAAAACATTTATCTTGTAACTATAGAACTATCCGTGTGATAACATCCCGTATGATATTTTTTATGATATCACATAGTTATTTTTAGAGAAATGATATAATGCGATAATGTTATATTAAGAATTTTCATTCCAGTAAGAAACATCGCCGAAAACTTGACAAATATAGGTTATAAGATAAATATTTAATACGTGCTTAGTGTTGATGAAAAAAATATCTAACGAGGTTGTGAAAATTGATAATTGTCTCGGCACAGCCTTGAAAATTATCAATTCTCCCAACCTCGTTAGATATTTTTTTCATACAAAACACTAAGTACGTGTTATATATGTATGCCGTTGCGTTTTTTTCCTCTCTCTCTCTCTCTCTCTCTCTCTCTCTCTCTCTCTCTCTCTCTCTCTCTCTCTCTCTCTCTCTCTCTCTCTTCTATATCTACCTTGAAAACGATCCGTCTAAAAATGTGTTCCTTGGTAAAGGATTAATGAGATTAACGGCACTGGAAAAGCAGGAAAAGTTATCGATTTCTTTCGTTTGTGGGATAGCACAATGAATTTCCTCCTTAAAAATAATCGGCAAATAAAATTAATATCAACTGGCGGAAGGAAACAACAATCAACAGGTTGCTTTATGTTTCAGTTATGATCCTTCTGATTTCATCATTATACGATTGTTATCATTCAAAATGATCATTCTGTTCAAAAATGTTAATGTAATAAATATATAATACATACTTAGTGTATTATATGAGAAAAAATATATAACGAGGTTGGGAGAATTGATCATTGTCGAGGCTTTGCCGAGACAATTATCAATTCCCACAACCGAGTTAGATATTTTTTTCATCCAATACACTAAGTATATATTATATTTATCTTATAACCTCTATTTGCCTTGTTTTCGTCGATGATTCCAACAGAAATGCAAGTTTCTAAAAATTACCGCATTATATCATTGTTCTAAAAATAACTATGTGATATCATAAAAAAATATCATACGGGATGTTATCATACGGATATTTGTATAGTTGTAAGATAAATCATTATATCTATTGTGATTAATATTGTGTAAATATTTCTAAAAAAAAACACATACATATTGATATACAATATACAATCCCATATTTCGGTGTGTAAAAGAGATGAACTTATGATCTTATCAAAATATTAAAGGAATAGAGAAAACGCTCTTTAAATATTTTTTACGGGCTACCCGAATCCCCATAAAAGTCTTGTGATACATTTACTATTCTAGAAAAAATATGGATATATGCGTATTACATTTTAGGTATGTTATCAAAAACTGCAAGAAATGGGAAAACTGCCTTTAATTTTTTTCACCCTTTTGAAATATCAAATGATTTCTTATTCACAGCGATTAGTTGTCAAAATTTCGCCAAACGAAATATGTGTCCAGAATAGTTTTATTGATTTCAATAATTGACGTAATTTGGCCATTCCTGTGACGGAATTTGACTAGGACATAGCGTATTCAGCCCTGCGTTCAGGATGACAAACGGCGAAAAACTGTTTGCCATTTTTACTCCTCTTTACACGTAAGTGCACGTGCAAAGCGGGATACAATTTGCAAATAGTTTGCACTGTTTGTCATCCTTAACACAGGGCAGAATGTATGAGACGGTAATGAATTATCACTTTCTACATGGCGAGCTCTTGGGAGTGAATGGACTGTCGATCCTGAACAGTTTGCGTATACTACAAGTGGTGTTAGATGTTTCTAGCTTTTGACGTGGTGATCTGTTAAAATCGCATATTACAGTGACCTGCCTTCGTGCTGAAAACGTTCACAAGAAAACTTAAGGCAAATTTCGCATTTGAGCCTGTGTGTGACATTTCCAACAATTTCAAATGTTTGCGAGGTACATACATTGAGTAAGATAGTAAGCCAAATACTGTAAATATACAGTTACCTTATAGTCTACATAAACTTTGAGACCTTATCGTTATACTAAAAGCATAGTAAAGACTCTGGACAGACTGTGCGGATGCACAGACTGGTCAGAGTATTTGCTTTGCGCATATATGAAATTGCTGGAAATCTCATGCACAGGCTCATTTAATCTCGTTGTGCTCGTAAACTAATTGTGAAGCGGTGTAAATTTTTCCAAACGATCGCAAACGCTATTGCATCCTGAACTCATAGCTGCTTTTAGGATGAGGCTGAACAATTTTCGGAGGGCGACTAAAAAAGAAAATAGCTTTCTTTTGTTTAGCCTCGGCTTGAAAAAGGGAAGAATTTCTAGGCAACTACTTGTAGTTTCATCTATTCCACGATGCTGTCTCGGTATCTAATAGTTTTGCAATTTCTAGACATGATTTCTTAGATTCTGATAGATTCGTTTGATTCCTACATTCTACTTACAGCAAAAAGGTTTTCATTAAGGCGACAAACCAAAGGGGGTTAATAAATAATGCAGCCTTTTTTCATCTTTCTGCACTGACCGCTCGTCGAACATATTATTTAACCGAAAAGGGTACCCCGCCGTGACCTAGATTTGCAGGTGTTCAAGAAAGTATATTCAAAGAATGCCGACTCGTAGAAGAGCGGTAACAAGCGGCGAATCCGTGGTAGGGGGCGGGACTTTCTAATTGATCATGATTTGTCATGGGTATCCTACGTAATTTGCATAATTGGTTGACCAATCAGATTATACGTGGACAGTTAATCGCTCAGCACTTTTTTGGTCGGGATGTGTTAGGAAAGCAATTATATCATTTTATCTGCCGTGTTTTATCGTATGTTCGTCGTGTTTTATATTTCTGGATATTTTACCATGGATTTTACTCCTTTTAACGACTATTTTTCTCTATGTGACGTTGCTTGGAAATCTGAATGCACAGAATTACACGGGCATCTTGAGAGTATCATGGGTAGATCTCAGCCTTGTAAAGAAAGAGACAGCGTACATGGACTTTTCTTGGACAACATAAATGTCGACCCACTGGATGAGCTACGCCGTCATGCAATTGAGGAGTTCAGAAGGAACGGTGTAGAATCGGATCTGGACGAGATCGACATGTGTCAACATCAGATCCGCGAAATTAGAGCCAACACTGACGCCAAGGACAATCCCGCAATGGCTTGCTATTTGGAAAACAAGAATAAGAGGAAGGCGAAAAAGTTCTGTGTATTTTGTAAAAACAACGGCGAGCTACCCTCACTTTACCAGAATCATACCTTAAAAGATGCCGGGGGTCGGGTGACATGCCCTGTGCTGAGGAAGTATACATGTCCCCATTGTGGACAAAATGGTGACAACGCCCATACGATCCGATACTGTCCAAAGAATTCCGGTGGTGCTAGCCCAGGACTGATTCTCTTTCTGAACTCTACCAGAGATTCCAGTGGTAGACTCCGGGTATCGAAGGCTCACAAATAGACGTTAACCTCTGGCGTTTACTAACTTAAAGTGCTAGCGCGTTCTATTTGTATAGCGTTCATACAAGTGCTGTCGCAAGACATTGGGAAAATGGAATGTAAAGATAACATTATACCGAACATTTGCAATCAAGATATAATTTATCATTTTGAAATAATTTTTAAATAACCATTGATTTGCAATATTTTGATAGATAAATTGTGATTCCAAAATTATTTAAATTTCAATTATTACTGCACTGAGCTGTAGTTTTGATGTTTTGGCCAAACAAATACATCTCTAAAAACTGATTCCTGTAGATTTGTCCATTCATAGATAACTGTTAACCTTATTTTTGGAAAAATCACAATTGAGGACTCGCTGAAAAAGATTGGATCCAATCAACCTCATAAATAAGGCAAGATATTAGATTAGACATTAGAAATTTGAGCCTTTGCAGGATATTTCCAATAAATTTGAAATGTGCGCAAAGCAAAGAACCTGATCAGCCTGTGCACCCATAATTAGAATTTGTATGTCACATCAATACGATCTTTTTCTTTAAAATATTTATACTGTATTGAATAATTTTTGGTATTTATACACCAATAGTTTGAACAAATGCATGAAAATTGGTGAATATGATGTTTTCATTTATATAAATCAAAACAGATTGAACATCTAATTTATTGTTATAGATAGTATGAAATATATTTGGAATGCAGTTAAATTCAGAATTTGGCCTGTAAACTTGCCATGTTAAATGTATGAAATTGTAAAAATTGGATTTGAACAATTTATTAGCGAAATTTACAAAATTTGGTTAAGAGTTTTATAGTTCTGTTGCATTATATTTATGAATCAAATTAGAACTTTCTATTATATATAGTCCTTACTTAACAATTCTTTTATCAATGGACATAGATCCATAACTGAGCCATACATTGTGTTGAATATATCGAGACTTTAAACCCGGGCCTGAAGTTACGAAACTTTTTTTGTGCTCATCAGCCTTGTCTAAGAATTTTCTCAAATTCAGAGTTTAGATAATTGTATTGATATAAAAAGTTAATATTAATAAGTTGCTATTTATAGCAGCTGATTAATATGATCATCTTTTTGTGTTTATACAACAGAATGACAGCTTTAATCTGAAATTGAAATTTGAGAAAAATCTGAGTTGAGAGTGACAAGTTTTTTAATATTGGGCACTGGTCTTTATTATCCCTGCACTTTCTACTTATGCAGTTAACCCTTTCCTGTTTTACAAAATTTTTGACCTGTCCAAATCTAAAGGGTTTTGCAGACGAAAATTGAAAGTGGATTTAATTAGAAAAATAACCATTATGTAGGGTAGAAAATAGTGTGGAAAAAGAAGAAATTGCTTGTCAGAAGCAATTTCTTCTTTTTTCACAA
The DNA here is from genome assembly GCA_948146395.1 of Fragum whitleyi. Classification (NCBI taxonomy): domain Eukaryota; kingdom Metazoa; phylum Mollusca; class Bivalvia; order Cardiida; family Cardiidae; genus Fragum; species Fragum whitleyi. The sequence continues at coordinate 29,952,659 of OX411555.1, forward strand.
TGTTTTCTCAGTCATAAAATCCCAGGCATGTAAAAAGCAGGGATTAAACAGCAAAGGGTTAAAATACATATATTGTCGTCTCTAAATTGATTGAATGTTTATCAACTTCAGAGTTTCTAATGATAGTTTTTATAACCTTGCATATTGTCTGCAAGAAAAGGTATGTCTAGAAAAAAAAAAAAAAGAATTGTTTGGTAAAAGACAAATACCATACCATACCTCAAATGTGCTGCTATGTAAATACAATCATATATATGTATATTGTGATCTCAATATAATTATTGTTTAATGAATAATAATAATTTTGATTTTATATTTCTGAGTTAGAAAACAGAATTAATTAGGAAGATTAGGCGTTTATTCATTCTGTTTTCTAAGTTGTTTGCTTCACATTGAAAGTTAATAACCGTCGTTTTTGAGCCAAAACCACAGCTTCTAACAAGCTGTAGTTATGAGATTTTAGCAGAACACGGAAGTTATTTTCTGTGCTTGAAACCCTTTTCTGTGTGTACTCATTGTTATCATCTTCTGTCAACATTTCAAATGTTTGATTACCACAACACTTGGTTGGAATGAGAATTAATTAGTTTAAGAAGACAAGTCCTCAGTTCTTCTTGAATAGAGCTCTACCCTTCAACAATTGTGAGCATCGGCATTTGTTTCATAACCCAAATTTTATCAAGTAGATTATTTAAAAAAAACCCCTTTTATGCCACATTTTGAAACAATTGCATGTGGTTGTGAGTAGTCATATGATAGCCATGCTGATTGATGACATGTTATATCAATGACCACCCACAACTTACGCGTTTCTTTAAAAAAAAAACAATTAAAATTATGAGAATGTCTGCTGTTGGTTTGTTTTTATTTTGTTTGTATTTTTAATGTGTTCAAAATACACATTACATGCCTCAAGGAAGTAAAATGAAAGTTGTTTTTAGTTCTTTTTACTTTTTTTTTATTAATAAAGAATTCATCTTTTCAATGTCATTCCTTTAAGTTTCTCAATCTCGTAAGTTTAGTAAAATCGTATGACAATAAAATTTGAACTTTTTGTCTAGAATGAAATAAAAGATTTGTGATCATAATGGATTCATTATTCAGGTCCAAATACTGATAAAGTGCCAATAACTGTGTAGAAGGGTAGGAGGAAACAACTACAATTTAGTAGCTAAGAAAAAAAAATTGTTGGTACAGAAGAAATTGCCTTTCAAATTGAATCGCAATTTCTTCTTTTCTTACAATGATTTGGGTCATGAAAACAAGGGATTGTACTAGAAAGAGCTTTTGTAAATAAGATTGATTTGCACCGTAGATATACCGTATTTCTCCTTATAAAAGCTCCTGTGAGCTATACATAACATGGTCAGAGAGCTTTTATTTAGTATGAATTTTCTGATTAAAAAAAACATTGAAATTGATCATGATGTCTTTGTAGCCCTTGCCTTTAATTTGAGGTGAATTTCCTTTAAACAATCATTCATATGATTGTTTAGAGGAAATTCACCCCAAATTAGAGAAGAAGTTTCAAAATGTTCAGGCATTTGAAATGGCTTTTCTAAGTAAAAATGTAGGGGTGCCACTATTATCGAGGGTGCTATTATTAGAGGAAATACAGTACAAGGGAGTGAGATTTTGGAGAAAAATGTGCTGCTATATCTGACATCACTATAGAGCTGCAAATAGAGGGGGTATTCTTGATTTTGATCAAAATATTTCAAAAGTCAAGGCACAAACCCTTTGTTGCTGGTACTCATTGGAATCACTTTGTCGAGACAATTAAAATGAGTCCCTTGAACATAGGTTTTAATGCAAGATTAAAGATTATACTAGATCAGATTTACCCCCTGTTTTCTGTACCTCCGGTTATTTTGGGACTTTTTCTGCTCCCAAGATTATTTTATATAAATCATACTCAACCCAGAATTTTCTTCAATGTTTTATTGAAAGAAATGTATGAACATGCAGGTAGATCTATAGAATCAAAATCGATTAGAGCGAAAGAGTTGTAACGCCCTATATGTTTATAGGGAGTTACAACTGTTCGCGCTGAGCCATCGATATGTTTTTATTTGAAACAACTGATTAATGATATAATCTTAACTTATATGCTCATACATTTACATGTATTTAAGCAATATAACAGATTTACAGCTTTTAAGCTTCAAGTGTATAGGGTGATAGGGAAAATTCTCAGTTGAGTATATTTTTTTTTATAATCTTGTGCCTGAAGTATTTTATTCGCTTTACATGTATATCTTTTCTTTGAGTTTAACTTTTGTTATGTAAATAAAATATATATGTTTTCATCAATTGTGATTGTATGTGCCACACTATAATTTACCTATTACCAGACAAAGATTGAAAATCGAGGGGTCAGCGCAACACTATTGTAAGTGCCTATAAATATATAGGCACTTACAATAGTGTTGCGCTGACCCCTTGAAATGGATTTTTTGTTTGGCTGTTTTAAATCTTAAAATTTAGGTTATAGTCATCATGCACCCTAATTTTGTCTGTTTTGAGGAAGTATACCCACAACAGTTCAACATTTCCTACGTAATGATCCTTCATAATGTTAAATAACAAAGGTTTCCTCATGACTTCATTAGGAAACCTCAGTTACCACTGTTTAAGATCATTACTTCCAAAACATTGTGAAGCTATTGCGAGTCCCAATACCTTGACAGATGTAGGCTTGCGCTATTGAAACCCATCAAACATTAACCTTAGACATATCTACAAATTCATAAAGATATTTGCTTGAAACTTTTCACGTTTTTAGCTCCACTGGCCATAAGGCCAGCGGGCTTTTTTCATGGCGGGGTGTCTGTGTGTGCGTCCGCCCGTCCATAAACTTTTACTTTAAAAATCTTCTCATAAAGTACTGGATGGATTTCAATCAAATTTCACAGGAATGTTCCTTGGGTAACCCTCTATCAGATTCCTTCCAAAGAATTTTAATCTGTTGAAAATCATGGCTGTAGTGGGCGTGGCTAATTTCCATATATGGTAATAGGTGGCTTTTCTCAGAAACTAATTGATGGATATAAACCAAACTTCATATGAATTATCCTTGAGTGACCCTCTATCAGTCTACAAAAAATTATTGTGATCAGATGCAAAATGTGTCTTTTATGGGCGGAGGTCATTTCTCTATATGTTATATAGTCGAAACTTTGAAAATCATTTTCTCAGAACCTAACTAATGGATAACAACCTAATTTCATTTGAATGATTCTTTAGTGATCCTTTACAAGTCTGTAAATAAATATTGTGATCAGATGAAAAATAAGTGTTTAATGGGCGGAGGTCATTTCTCCATATCTTATATCGTGAAAACTTTGAAAATCATTTTCCTTGAATCTAACTGATGGATATCAACCGAATTCCACTGGAATGATTCTATAGTGATCTTTTATCAGTCTGCAAAAAATTATTGTGATCAGATGCAAAATATGTATTTTATTGTCAGAGGTCATTTCTTTTGATATGTTATTTGGTAAAATATTCAATATAGGGTAAAACAAACTTTTTTCAAAGTTTAAGCAGACAGATTTCAACCAAAAACCATGGTAATTTTAAATCTGTGAATTTGTATCATGCTGCAAAAAATGTTTGATTAGATGAACAGCATGCTTTTTATTGGCAGAGGACATTTCAACATATAAAGTGAATATTTGATCACTTTTGGTATCACCTAAATGATATTTTTTTTTAGACTCATTAAATTTAATAGATATAAAGATTGTAGGTAAGAAGGAACATAAGCTTTGTTGGAAACCAAATGTGTAGAAACATTTTTAGCTCACCTGAGCACGAAGTGCTCAAGGTGAGCTATTGTGATCGTAGAATGTCCGTCGTCCGTCGTCCACAATTTCTTTAAACATCTTCTCCTCCTAAACCAGTGGGCCAATCTTGATGAAACTTGGCAGGGATGTTCCTTGGGTCAAGCTCTACCAAAGTTGTTCAAATAAATGAAATCCACCCTTAACTTTCCCTTTACCCTTAACAAAAAGGGTGAAAATATGAAAATCTTTCAAAATCTTCTTCTCTGAAACCAGAAGGCAGACAGCTTTCATATTTGGTATGTAGCATCATCTAGTGGACCTCTACCAAGTTTGTTCATATCAAGACCCTGGGTTCATATTTGGGCTTTGCCCGGGCCCAACCCTTTTTACATAGAATCAAAGAGCGAAAATCTTTAAAAATCTTCTTCTCTGAAACCTGATGGCAGACTACTTTCATATTTGGTTTGTAGCATCACCTAGTGGGCCTCTACCATGTTTGTTCATATCAAGACCCTTGGGTCATATTTGGGCTTTGCATGGGTGCATCCCTTTATCTCTTATGAGCACGAAGGGTAAAAAAATGAAAATCTTCAAAAAATCTTCTTCTATGAAACCAGAGGGCAGACAGCTTTCATATTTGGTATGTAGCATCATCTAGGAGACCTCTACCAAGTTTGTTCATATCAAGACCATAGGATCATATTTGGGCTCCACCCGGGCGCAACCCTTTTTACATAGAATCAAAGAGCAAAAATCTTTTAAAATCTTGTTTAATCGAAACCAGAGGGCACACTGCTTTCATTTTTGGTATGTAGTATCATCTAGTGGTCCCCTACCAAGTCTGTTCATATCAAGACCTTTGGGTCATAATTGGGCTCCACCCCGGCGCATCCCTTTCAGCTCGTCTGAGCACGAAGGGTGAAAATAGGAAAACCTTCAAAAATCTTCTTGTTTGAAACCAGTAGGCAGACAGCTTTCATATTTAGTATGTAGCATCATCTTATGGACCTTTTCCAAGTTTGTTCATATCAAGACCCTGGGTTCACATTTGGGGTCCACCCGGGTGCATCTCTTTTTACATAGAATCAAAGAGCAAAAAGGCATATCTTACTTGCTCTTTGCTGAAAACGTTCCATGGTAGTGATCTTAGGCAATTATCTTCTTTTTGACATCTGCCTATCTAATTAATGTGATATCCTAGGGGTCAAAGAGACTCAGGTGAGCAATCTAGGACCATCTTGGTCCTCTTGTTTAAATAAGCCTGAGAATACCCCCTGAGAATTGGTCAGTTAAGTTGAATGAAGGGGGACTGCACAAAGAGGACATACAAGTGGTGTAAAGTGGTCCACTGAGGTTCAGAGTGGGAAAAAAAGAGCTGAGTTGAATGCACTCTAAGGCATTGAACAGAATAAATGTATTGGATTTGATATTTTACTTCTTATTATCATTAGTTAGAATTTTGTATTGATGACAAACAATTATTGTGAAGTAACACCCTTAAAGTGGTGTTTAATGAAAAGTTGAAAGATCTACAATCAAAATTTTGTAGATAAATAACCCGTATATTGAGCAGTAACATTCTGTTAGTGTTGAAATTTTTATTTTTGGATTTCAAACAAATTACACTGGAATGATCCTTGTTTTATACCGCCTTATCATCCTCTAATAATCATTATCAGGATATTCAGGCCTGTGGAGCGAATCAGGCGCTCAAGCGCCTCTAGTTTCTCTATCCTAAGGGTAAACCATACTAAATCAACTCCTAATGCAATTTTGTAAGAATTACATGTAAGTGTAAATTGTCCCCTTTTCGAGGCCATGCTCTCTTGTAGTCGCCTTATTCCAGTTCATTGTAATTATTTTAAAAAAAATCATTCTTACTGGGTTAGATGCATGAATAATGAAATATGGTTAAAAAAACCAACAATTAAAATGTAATGAAATGTTCTGGATTAAAAAAAAAAAGAGATTATCATATAGAAAAAAATGTTTGGTAATAGGTTACCTTTGTTGGTACATTTTTTTGAAAATTAATATTTTCTTTACTGATATTGAGGCATAGTTAATACTTAACCCTTTCCTGTTTCTCAATCATAAAATCACACACACGTAAAAAGCAGGGATTAAACAGCAAAGGGTTAAATGTCATTATCATGATCTGCATGAAAACTAAGTAGAATCTATTGTGCTTTTTGTCTTACATATTTAAACTTGGCTGTTCTAAAACTGTTGAAAGCCACTTAAAACTCCATTCAATCAATCAATTCAGATCTATCACATTTCTCTAAACTTCCCTTAGCTACCTTTGTATAGCTTGTACAACAGTGTGGCTAAATCTTTAAGATAGTGGAAGTGTAGAAGTTCTGCAACATTTTGGAAATCATGAACTTTCACAATATTGATCGAGGTTTCCTAATGAAAATCATTAGGAAACTTCAGTTAACACTATTAAAATTCATTACTTCCGAAACATTGCGGAACTATTACGAGTCCACTACCTTAAACCAAGCTCTTGTTAGCTCCACTGGCTGAAAGCCACTGGGGCTATTGTCATGGCGTTGTGTCCGTCGTGCGTCCGTCCGTCCGTGCGTGCGTCCGTCCGTGCGTGCGTGCGTCCGTCCGGTCGTAAACTTTTCTTTAAAAATCTTCTCCTCAGAAACTACTGGATGGATTTCAACCAAACTTCACAGGAATGATCCTTGGGTGACCCTCTTTCAAAGTTGTTCAAAAAACTTTGATCCAATGAAAATCATTGATTTAAGGGGCGTGGCTAATTTCCAAATATGGTAAAAAGTGAGATTTCTCAGATTCTAATCAATGTATACCAATTAAATTTTACATGAATGATCCTTGGGTGACCCTTTATCAGTCTACAAAAAATCATTGTGATTGGATGGAAAATATGCATTTTATGGGCGGAGGTCATTTCTCTATATGTTATATAGTGGAAACTTTGAAAATCATTTTCTCAGAATGTAACTGATGGATATCAATTAAATTTTACATGAATGATCCTTGGGTGATCCTTTATCAGTCTACAAAAAATCATTGTGATCGGATGGAAAATATGCATTTTATGGGCGGAGGTCATTTCTCTATATGTTATATAGTGGAAACTTTCCAAATCATTTTCTCAGAATGTAACAGATGGATATCAACCAAATTTCACTTGAATGATCTTTGAGTGACCCTTTTCAGTCTTCAAAAAATCATTGTGATTGGATGTAAAATATGCATTTTATGGGCAGAGGTCATTTCTCTATATGTTATATAGTGGAAAATTTGAAAATCATTTTCTCAGAATCTAATTTTTGGATATCAACCAAATTTCACTTGAATGATCCTTGAGTGACCCTTGATCAGTGTACCAAACATTATTTTGATTGGATGAAAATATGCATTTCATGGGTGGAGGTCATTTCTCAACAAGTTAAATAGTGGAAACTATGAAAATCATTTTCTCAGAATGTAACTGATGGATATAAATCAAAATTTTTGATATGATCTTTGGGTGACCCATTATCATGCAGCCAAAAATCATTTTGATTTTATGAAAAATATGTCTTTTAAGTGCGTAGGTCATTTCTCTATCTGTTATATAGTTCAAACTTTGAAAATCATTTTCAACATCAGTAGAACCCCATATATCTAAAAATCAAGTCAAAACATTTATTTGCTTTTACAAGAATTTCAAGCCTGTGGAGCAACTCAAGCCATTCATGGCTTTCTAGTTTTTATCCCTTGACAAGGGAGGATAATTTTACAATTCCTCATCCTTATTAATTATGATTAAAAGATTGTCCTATGTTGGACAAGGAAAATTTTAGACTTTCAAAGTACATGTATGTTAAATCTTGTAGCATTTTAAAATCATAATATTAGCAAATTTAGGCATAATATTGTAATGATTGGAGAACTGTATTTGATAGCAAATACATTGTATTCCTTTTTTCACATTGATAATGGCATGGGCGTATCTAGGACTTAGAAATACATATGCACCAAGAAGGCGAAAACCAAAGAATATATAGGAAAAAGGCAAATTGTGGACCGTGACAAAAGATAAATGCCCTCCTTCTACTCCCTTTTTATGATTTCAGCGTTGGTGAATAATCAAAACATCGTAACTACAGCTTGGATAAGCTGTAGTTTCGATGTTATGATAATTCATCAACGATATTTCTCAACACATGGTTATTTCTTTTACACATTTGCGTAAATTGCGTAATGGGAGCTACGCCCTTGATGGCACACCAATAATTGCTGCTGCAAAATTATTGTATGTGTGTATAGAAATCAAGTTGTCAGTGCAAAACTGTTATAAGATCCTACTTTATATAGGCACTGACAATAGTTTTACACTGTGATAATATACAGTGCTCGTGTTCGACCCTCAAACCAGGGTTTTGACCCTCAAAATTCTGAAATATCCTATCTTGACCATTGAAATTCCTCCTAAGGGGGTCATTTTGACCCCCTTGAGAGACAATTCTAGGTTTCAAAACTGGGTTTCATCACTCAAATTTTAATTTTCAATGATGTATCTTGTATACTACTAAGAATTCTACTTATTAATTTCTGACTTGATATTATTTCAAGAAAAGGTCAAATCACACTGGTTAACCTATGCTTCACCAAATCTCTTTTTCAAATATTCATTTTAAAGAGTTCCTAGATAGACCCTTTTCGCATGATGGGTCATTTTTCTGAGCAGCTAATGTACTGATTTCATTCAAACTTCTCAGATGTGATTGGTACAAAGCAGAGAACTGCCATCAAAGCGCAGATGGCAGCACTCATCCTTTCTGACTTATTGGGCCAACTTATTTCTCGCCCGCTTTCGGGTCGGGTGTAGACTGGTCTCACTGTCGAATATCAGAATAGCCTATCCTAGGCTATTCTGATGGTCGATATGTGGACCAGTCTAGAGCTGGTAGCCCGCTTTCTGGAAGATACTCTTATGTTGCGGGCAACAGTACCCGCCAAGGGTCAGAAATAAGTTGGCCCATTGTCTTCCATCCGAGGCTTAACCCTTTCCTGTTTTACAAAATTTTGGACCTGTCCAAATTCAAAGGTTTTGCAGACGAAAATTAAAAGTGAATTTAATTTGAAAAATAACCATTCAGTAGGGTAGAAAATAGTGTGGAAAAAGAAGAAATTGCTTGTCAGAATTTTTCACAATGTTTTTAGCTCCACTGGCTGAAAGCCACTGGGGCTATTGTCATGGCGTTGTGTCCGTCGTGCGTCCGTCCGTGCGTGCGTGCGTGCGTCCGGTCGTAAACTTTTCTTTAAAAATCTTCTCCTCAGAAACTACTGGATGAATTTCAACCAAACTTCACAGGAATGATCCTTGGGTGACCCTCTTTCAAAGTTGTTCAAGAAATTTTGATCCAATGAAAAACATGGATTTAATGGGCGTGGCTAATTTCCAAATATGGTAAAAAGTGAGTTTTCTCAGATTCTAATCAATGGCTACCAATTAAATTTTACATGTTTGATCCTTGGGTGACCCTTTATCAATCTACAAAAAATCATTGTGATTGGATGTAAAATATGAATTTTATGGGCGGAGGTCAATTCTCTATATGTTATATAGTGGAAACTTTGAAAATCATTTTCTCAAAATGTAACTGATCGATATCAACCAAATTTCACTGGAATGATCCCTGAGTGACCCTTTATCAATCTACAAAAAATCATTGTGATCGGATGAAAAATGTGCATTTAATGGGCGGAGGTCAATTCTCTATATGTTATATAGTGGAAACTTTGAAAATCATTTTCTCAGAATGTAACTGATGGATATCAACCAAATTTCACTGAAATGATCCTTGAGTGACGCTTTATCAGTCTACAAAAAATTATTGTGATTGGATCAAAAATATGGATTTTATGGGCGGAGGTCAATTCTCTATACATTGTATGTTATATAGTTGAAAATTTGAAAATCTTTTTGTCAGAATCTATTTTTTGGATATCTATCAAATTTCACTGGAATTATGTTTTGGTGACCCATTATCATGCAGCCAAAAAAAATTTTGATTTGATAAAAAATATGTCTTTTAAGAGCGGAGGTCATTTCTCAATATGTTAAATAGTGAAAACTATGAAAACCATTTTCTCAGAAAGTAACTGATGGATATCAATCAAACTTTTTTGGTATGATCTTTGGGTGACCCATTATCATGCAGCCAAAAATTATTGTGATTTGATCAAAAATATGTCTTTTAAGAGCGGAGGTCATTTTTCTATTTGTTATATAGTTGAAACTTTGAAAATCATTTTCAACATCAGTAGAACCCCAAATATCTAAAAATCTAGTCAAAACAATTATTTGCTTTTACAAGAATTTCAAGCCTGTGGAGCGACTCAAGCCATTCATGGCTTTCTAGTTTCAATCATAAAATCACAGGCACGTAAAAAGCAGGGATTAAACAGCAAAGGGTTAATAATCATAGACCTATGTGTGATAGCAGCTGGAGACAGGATAGGAAAGGATGTAATGTTAGTACTGGAGAAAGAAATTCTAGGAATGCATTGTTTTGTGCTCCAGCAGCCGCGATTAACTGGAAGATTGTTGAAAATAGCGTAAAACCCCATTCCGACAAAAACTAAGCATTGATGTGCATGTTTTATTGTGGTAACGTTCCATTGACTTATGAATTAGTTGTGGAAATCCACTGAATTTCTTCATAGAACAGGGCTTCACACTTAGTGGAGTCTTAAAGTCTGTTGGGACTCATTTTGCAAGAAAGGTCAGTCAGATGGACTCCCAGGATTATACAAGAAAGTTTTAACAAAAAAATGTACAGGGCAATTTTTTCAATACAAAAGTGAAGATTACATTTGCCTGCATATAGTAGTAAACTGGCAGTAAAGAATATCTTTATGGGGGATAAGCTTGTGGAAAAGAAGAAATTGCTTATAACAAGCAATTACCTCTTTTCCCACAATGTTCTCCTAATAACTCTCATAAGTTGAGAGTGAAACGGACTCTACTTTCACAGAAGTTAGTGACGATCCCTGTTGAAAAATTTTGATTACTCAGCTATTTTGTAAACTTCAGCAAAAAGTAGTCCTAACAGAAAATGTCTTCATTGATTGAAAATCTTTACATTTTACACTTCTTGTTTGTTGATTTCATTGAGGTATGAAGCTAATAACCTAAACAAACGCATGCATGAACCCACTTAGTGTATTCATATAGTATGATAAGGGTTTTGGTTTCATACTTCATTAACTTCATTCAAATCTCTCTCCTAAGATTCATTCCATTTCATTCAAAAGTAATTCTGAAATCATTCATGTTGTCAATTTATGATGTCTCTAACTGTTCTATAGGGTCAATTTACCTTCTTGAAGGCATTAACATTTGCAGACACCCGAAACATGGTTTAACGCCTGGGTGCGAAGCACAAGGGAGTTAAAGCATTTTGAGGGTCTCTGCAAATGTTAATGCATGAAAAAATGTGAATTGGCACTTTTATTGCATAAAAAGAAAAACTTAAGTATTAATTAAAAGAAAAATTGCAAAATAATTATGAAAAAAAAATTCTTTCAAAAATGTGTTAATTTCTTTTCTTTAACTTTGTAAAATTGACAATCTGATACAAACCATTCTAAATTACTTTGTAAGCGCTTGATTTAAACACTCAAAACAATTATTAGCCCTATGATATTGTTAAAAATGCTTTGAAATTGTTAATAAACAATTAATATTTCTAATTAAATTGATTGAATAATTCCCTAATTTTACTGGCTTGTGAAGTTTGTCAAGCATCTGATTAAACAGTGAAAGTACATACATATACTCTTTTAAAGGGAGGTAGTGAAACATTGCAATTGGACAAAATATATAATATTTAATTGCCTCCTTTTAATCTTATTCAAAACTCGCTCCTTCCACTCACTTTTTATCATTCCAAATTCATTACTAAATTCATTCACCTTTTCCAAGCACACAATGTTGCTAACTATTGATTTTTTCGTGCCATAGAATTTATTATCATGATTGTAGTTGTCAGTTGATGAAAAATGTTGATTACATTTGTAAAATTTTAATTGTTTTTAGGAGTTTAATTACATTTTATAAGAGTATTAAAGTGTTTTAGTTTGTTTATGATTCCCATAACCAATCAACCTCCTGCAACCCATTTTATTCGAGCCTGCATGGGGTCAACAATGCATAATTGTTTCAATGGGTCTTTTGTAGGTGCGTTTGTGCATCCTTCCGATTTTGTCCGCATGATTTCCTCCTACTGTGGATTTTAAAATTATATAGTCAAATTGTTATTCATCATGAGAGGTTGTGCTACTTGAAAGAGATATACAGATAAATGTTCAATATAAACTTGCAGGCTTTAAAAGACACAGGCTTTTTGAGTCTGATACTCTCTAATAAGTAGCCAAGGCCCCCAAAACTATCTTATGTGAGGCCCAAAGACCCTCTTGAGATCAGCTTCAGAAAAGAATTGAAGACTGTTTAATATAAAGTCAATAAAAAAGTAATGATGTTGACGTTGGGAGAATTTTACAGTAAGCGAAGCGCGAAATTTAGCATGTGTGACATATGGCTTCAAAAGGAATAAATGCTCACGCTGAGATGGCGTTAAGTAAAAGATGGGTGGAGCTATCTGTGAACACAAGTAAAACACATGACATTTTGTGCTCAAGGGAGCTATTGTGATCTATCAATGTCCGGCGTCCGTCTGTCCATCTGTCTGTCTGTCCGACACGGTATCAAAATTTTCTTTAACCCTTTCCAGTTTTACAAAATTTTGGACCCGTCCAAATTCAAAGGATTTGCAGACGAAAATTTAAAGTGGATTTAATTTGGAAAATAACTATTCAGTAGGGTAGAAAATGGTGTGGAAAAAGAAGAAATTGCTTGTCAGAAGCAATTTCTTCTTTTTTCACAAAGTTTTCTCAACCATTAAATCACAGGCACGTAAAAAGCAGGGATTAACATAACATAACATAACTTTATTTGCATAGAATACAAACATATTCATAGCACATGTCATATAATACAAAATTCATACATATTCAAAGTGGATAGGATATAGTAAAATACGTTCAGGTTAACAGAGAAGGTAAGTGCGGGATCGAAAGAATGTAGATGACAACGAGATACTGCTTTTTAATGTGAGTTAGCGTGGCTATTCATTATCAAAATAATATGCTTAAAGAGATAAATCAAATTGATAATTCAGAGATGCCTAGTGACCGTTTGTCAAAACGTCGTAAAAGCATTCTCAAAAGGATATTATTACGAGGTTTTCACAATCGATCTTTACATTTTGTATTTGAAATATTGTAGATAAAAATCTGATTCGAAGTCTAAGTATATTTTTTGCATATTTTTCAATAGGCTTTGATCATTTCATAATTAGTTTGCTCTTTGCTACTAATCCGTGTTAATATAGTGAGATATATAGACTATTATATATATAAACTAAATCAAACAAACTGAAATCAGCATCAATCAATTAGGGTTTGTATGTTCACGTTCTCTAAATGCAATAAATAGGTATTTGGATAAATTTATAAGTGTTCCCGAATTTTCCGTACTCAGAAGTTTATCGAATTTTTGGATGGTTGGCCAGCAATAATAGTATTTTTTAAGATATTTTTGTCTTAGAGTTGTGTATTTAGGACAGACAAGTAAAAAGTGATATTCGTTTTCTACTACACCCATATTGCAGTTGTTACATATTCTGTTTTGTCGGGATTAAACAGCAAAGGCTTAAATGACAATTCCTCCTAAACTACTGAGTCAAAATCAACCAAACTTGGCAGAAATATTCCTTGGGTGGTTCCTTGTAAAATTTGCTAACATGGAAAGGATCCTTGCCATATCACGGGAAAAGGGGCCTTAATGACAAATTTCTTGTTTACACTCTAGAAGCCACAAGGTCAGAATCTTTGTTAGGTCATGAGGATGAAGCCATTGTTGCTCCAGCTGCCGAAATATAACTGAAAAATGTTGAAAGCGGCATAAAACTCCATTCAATCAATCAATAAAACCTTTATTAAAATTTTACATAGCTGTGCTCAGTGGAGCTAAAGTAGAGACAAACTTAACATCATACTCTGAAAAATATAACACAATTTGCATATTATACCACATTCAAACAGAAACAAGAAATGTTTGTAAAACACCAGTGCCTGAAAATGGCTACTAGTATATCAGACATTTGACCATAATAACTGACCTTGACAGAGGACCTTGCCTTTGAATGTGTATTGACGAGATGAACCTTATTGAAAAATACGAGCATTGTCAATAAATAGTTTTGAAGTAAGAAAACAATAAGTTCACTGGTTAAGTTTTCACAGACAGAGAGACAACCTGATACAAGAAAACAATACACCCCAGTGCCCAGTATACAAATATAAATTTTGAAAGCTTTGACAAATTTTTATTTATTTGTAAAATATTTAATTTACTGTTACAAATTGAAACAGATCCAGGATTTTTGTGAAGGGGGTTCAAACATACAAGTAGGGTGGTTCATTTTCCTACAATTAAAACATTTTGATTGAATTTCTCCACAAATATAAAGTAGAGGCCTACTTTGTTTAAACTCTCAACACCCCTCCCCTTTGGAGTTCCTACTGCTGAATATTATGCTAAATAGGTCTTGGCTTTGGGAAGGCACAAGGCCAGCTTATTTTTCAAATATGTTTCATGCCAAAATACTCGATGTTTATCTCAAGATTTCAGACAAGATTCCTTAAAGGCAATTTTCAATTCTAATAATGGCCCTTCCAATCAATATCGTAGATAACTATTCTCTTAACCTTTTCCTGTTTAACAAAATTTTGGACCTGTCCAAATTCAAAGGTTTTGCAGACGGAAATTTAAAGTGGATTTAATTTGGAAAATAACCATTCAGTAGGGTAGAAAATAGTGTGGAAAAAGAAGAAACTGCTTGTCAGAAGCAATTTCTTCTTTTTTCACAAAGTTTTCTCAATCATAAAATCACAGGCACATAAAAAGCAGGGATTAAACAGCAAAGGGTTAAAGGCAATTCTCAATTCTAATAATAGCCCTTCCAATCAATAAATCATAGATAATTATTCTCCTAATCATTCTTTTATCATTAGAATAAATATGGTATATGTATAATACATACTTAGTGTTTTGTATGAGAAAAAATATCTTACGAGGTTGGGAGAATTGATAAATGTCGAGGCTCTGCCTAGACAATTATTGATTCCCACAACCGAGCTAGATATTTTTTTCATACAATACACTAAGTACGTATTATATTTATCTTATAACCTCTATTTGCCTTGTTTTTGTAGATGTTTCAAACAGAAATGCAAGTTTCTAACAATAACCGCATTATATCATTGTTCTAAAAATAACTATGTGATATCATAAAAAATATCATACAGGATGTTATCATAGGGATATTTGTATAGTTATAAGATAATAAAATTTCTCCCATAACATGATAAGGCTTTTTATCATGTCTCTTATATTCTCTTTATCTCTAAAATAGAAATGTTCACAGTAATTTATCATAGAATCATTATATAAAACCAGTGACTGTATCTCCTAGTTGACCATTGTCAGCAATGTACAATCAACTATTATTTTCCAAAAGAAAAAATTTCAAGTTCAAAGAAGTTACAGACAATAATTATCATTCTATGAAATTTTAGAAATCTTTGTTTTGTGGTGAAGAAAACATTTTGGACAATTGAGAAATTGCTAGATCTTAGTAACAAGCAATTCACTTCATTTTCCCTTATTCTTTTAAAGAGATTTACTTCAAAGCATCAAAATGTGGGAATCGAATATCAATTATGATGCTTTAAACAGACTTGTACAATAATAATAATAATAATGCTTTTATTTAAAGAGGCTGCATATTTGGTTTCCCAATCTTCCATATGGGCCTCAAAATATCACATTTACAGAGGTTTTACAAATATTTACACAGTTTTATACACAAATGAAAATTCATTGTTAATCCATTTAAAAAAACAAAAAAAAAAATCCATCTTTATGATGTCCCTGAAGTGAAAAACTTACAAAACTTTGAGGAATCTGAAGAAATGATCCTTGTTTTATACTGCCTTATCATCCTCTTATAATCATTATCAGGATATTCAGGCCTGTGGAGCGAATCAGGCGCTCAAGCGCCTCTAGTTTCTATATCCTAAGGGTAAACCATACTAAATCAACTCCCAATGCAATTTTGTAAGAATTACATGCAAGTGTAAATTGTCCCCTTTTCGAGACCACGCTACCTTATTCCAGTTCATTGTAATTATTTTAAGAAAAATCATTCTTACTGGGTTAGATGCATGAATAATGAAATATGGTTAAAAAAAAACACAACAATTAAAATGTAATGATATGTTCTGGATTCTGGATTAAAAAAAAAGAGATTATCCTATAGAAAAAAATGTATGGTAATAGGTTACCTTTGTTGGTACATTTTTTTGAAAATTAACATTTTCTTTACTGACATTGAGGCATAGTTAATGCTTAACCCTTTCCTGTTTTACAAAATTTTGGACATGTCAAAATTCAAAGGTTTTGCAGACGAAAATTTAAAGTGGATCTAATTTGAAAAATAACCATTCAGTAGGGTAGAAAATAGTGTGGAAAATGAAGAAATTGCTTGTCAGAAGCAATTTCTTCTTTTTACACAATGTTTTCTCAATCATAAAATCACAGGCACGTAAAAAAGCAAGGATTAAACAGCAAAGGTTTAAATGTCATTATCATGATCTGCATGAAAACTAAGTAGAATCTATTGTGCTTTTTGTCTTACATATTTAAACTTGGCCGTTCTAAAAACTGTTGAAAGCGGCGTAAAACTCCTTTCAATCAATCAATTCAGACTCTAAACTTCCCTTAGCTAACTTTGTATAGCTTGTACAACAGTGTGGCTAAACCTTTAAGATAGTGGAAGTGTAATAGTTCTGCAACATTTCGGAAATCATGAACTTTCACAATATTGATCGAGGTTTCCTAATGAAAATCATTAGGAAACTTCAGTTAACACTGTTAAAACTCATTACTTCCGAAACGTTGCGGAACTATTACGGGTCCACTACCTTAAACCAAGCTCTTGTTTTTATCCCTTGACAAGGGAGGATAATTTTACAATTCCTCATCCTTATTAATAATGATTAAAAGATTGTCCTATGTGGACAAAGAAAGTTTTAGACTTTCAAAGTACATGTATGTTAAATCTTGTAGCATTTTAAAATCATAATATTAGCAAATTTAGGCATAATATTGTAATGATTGGAGAACTGTATGTGATAGCAAATACATTGTATTCCTTTTTTCACATTGATAATGGCATGGGCGTATCTAGGACTTTGAAATATATACCCACCAAGAAGGCGAAAACCAAAGAATATATAGGAAAAAGGCAAATTGTGGACTGTGACAAAAGATAAATGCCCACCTTCTACTCCCTTTTTATGATTTCAGCGTTGGTGAATAATCAAAACATCGTAACTACAGCTTGGATAAGCTGTAGTTTCGATGTTATGATAATTCATCAACGATAGTTCTCAACACATGGTTATTTCTTTTACGCATTTGCGTAAATTGCGTAATGGGAGCTACGACCTTGACGGCACACCAATAATTGCTGCTGCAAAATTATTGTATGTGTGTATAGAATTCAAGTTGTCGGTGCAAAACTGTTGTAAGATCCTACTTTATATAGGAACTGACAATAGTTTTACACTGTGATAATATACAGTGCTCGTGTTCGACCCTCAAACCAGGGTTTTGACCCTCAAAATTCTGAAATATCCTATCTTGACCATTAAAATTCCTCCTTAGGGGGTTATTTTGACCCCCTTGAGAGACAATTCTAAGTGTCAAAACTGGGTTTCATCAGTGAAATTTTAATTTTCAATGATGTATCTTGTATACTACTAAGAATTCTACTTATTAATTTCTGTCTTGATATTATTTCAAGAAAAGGGCAAATCACACTGGTTAACCTATGCAACACCAAATCTCTTTTTCAAATAATCATTTTAAAGAGTTCCTAGATAGACCCTTTTCGCATGATGGGTCATTTTTCTGAGCAGCTAATGTACTGATTTCATTCAAACTTCTCAGATGTGATTGGTACAAAGCAGAGAACTGCCATCAAAGCGCAGATGGCAGCACTCATCCTTTCTGACTTATTGGGCCAACTTATTTCTCGCCCGCTTTCGGGTCGGGTGTAGACTGGTCTCACTGTCGAATATCAGAATAGCCTATCCTAGGCTATTCTGATGGTCGATATGTGGACCAGTCTAGAGCTGGTAGCCCGCTTTCTGGAAGATACTCTTATGTTGCGGGCAACAGTACCCGCCAAGGGTCAGAAATAAGTTGGCCCATTGTCTTCCATCCGAGGCTTAACCCTTTCCTGTTTTACAAAATTTTGGACCTGTCCAAATTCAAAGGTTTTGCAGACGAAAATTAAAAGTGAATTTAATTTGAAAAATAACCATTCAGTAGGGTAGAAAATAGTGTGGAAAAAGAAGAAATTGCTTGTCAGAATTTTTCACAATGTTTTTAGCTCCACTGGCTGAAAGCCACTGGGGCTATTGTCATGGCGTTGTGTCCGTCGTGCGTCCGTCCGTCCGTGCGTGCGTGCGTCCGGTCGTAAACTTTTCTTTAAAAATCTTCTCCTCAGAAACTACTGGATGAATTTCAACCAAACTTCACAGGAATGATCCTTGGGTGACCCTCTTTCAAAGTTGTTCAAGAAATTTTGATCCAATGAAAAACATGGATTTAATGGGCGTGGCTAATTTCCAAATATGGTAAAAAGTGAGTTTTCTCAGATTCTAATCAATGGCTACCAATTAAATTTTACATGTTTGATCCTTGGGTGACCCTTTATCAATCTACAAAAAATCATTGTGATTGGATGTAAAATATGAATTTTATGGGCGGAGGTCAATTCTCTATATGTTATATAGTGGAAACTTTGAAAATCATTTTCTCAAAATGTAACTGATCGATATCAACCAAATTTCACTGGAATGATCCCTGAGTGACCCTTTATCAATCTACAAAAAATCATTGTGATCGGATGAAAAATGTGCATTTAATGGGCGGAGGTCAATTCTCTATATGTTATATAGTGGAAACTTTGAAAATCATTTTCTCAGAATGTAACTGATGGATATCAACCAAATTTCACTGAAATGATCCTTGAGTGACGCTTTATCAGTCTACAAAAAATTATTGTGATTGGATCAAAAATATGGATTTTATGGGCGGAGGTCAATTCTCTATACATTGTATGTTATATAGTTGAAAATTTGAAAATCTTTTTGTCAGAATCTATTTTTTGGATATCTATCAAATTTCACTGGAATTATGTTTTGGTGACCCATTATCATGCAGCCAAAAAAAATTTTGATTTGATAAAAAATATGTCTTTTAAGAGCGGAGGTCATTTCTCAATATGTTAAATAGTGAAAACTATGAAAACCATTTTCTCAGAAAGTAACTGATGGATATCAATCAAACTTTTTTGGTATGATCTTTGGGTGACCCATTATCATGCAGCCAAAAATTATTGTGATTTGATCAAAAATATGTCTTTTAAGAGCGGAGGTCATTTTTCTATTTGTTATATAGTTGAAACTTTGAAAATCATTTTCAACATCAGTAGAACCCCAAATATCTAAAAATCTAGTCAAAACAATTATTTGCTTTTACAAGAATTTCAAGCCTGTGGAGCGACTCAAGCCATTCATGGCTTTCTAGTTTCAATCATAAAATCACAGGCACGTAAAAAGCAGGGATTAAACAGCAAAGGGTTAATAATCATAGACCTATGTGTGATAGCAGCTGGAGACAGGATAGGAAAGGATGTAATGTTAGTACTGGAGAAAGAAATTCTAGGAATGCATTGTTTTGTGCTCCAGCAGCCGCGATTAACTGGAAGATTGTTGAAAATAGCGTAAAACCCCATTCCGACAAAAACTAAGCATTGATGTGCATGTTTTATTGTGGTAACGTTCCATTGACTTATGAATTAGTTGTGGAAATCCACTGAATTTCTTCATAGAACAGGGCTTCACACTTAGTGGAGTCTTAAAGTCTGTTGGGACTCATTTTGCAAGAAAGGTCAGTCAGATGGACTCCCAGGATTATACAAGAAAGTTTTAACAAAAAAATGTACAGGGCAATTTTTTCAATACAAAAGTGAAGATTACATTTGCCTGCATATAGTAGTAAACTGGCAGTAAAGAATATCTTTATGGGGGATAAGCTTGTGGAAAAGAAGAAATTGCTTATAACAAGCAATTACCTCTTTTCCCACAATGTTCTCCTAATAACTCTCATAAGTTGAGAGTGAAACGGACTCTACTTTCACAGAAGTTAGTGACGATCCCTGTTGAAAAATTTTGATTACTCAGCTATTTTGTAAACTTCAGCAAAAAGTAGTCCTAACAGAAAATGTCTTCATTGATTGAAAATCTTTACATTTTACACTTCTTGTTTGTTGATTTCATTGAGGTATGAAGCTAATAACCTAAACAAATGCATGCATGAACCCACTTAGTGTATTCATATAGTATGATAAGGGTTTTGGTTTCATACTTCATTAACTTCATTCAAATCTCTCTCCTAAGATTCATTCCATTTCATTCAAAAGTAATTCTGAAATCATTCATGTTGTCAATTTATGATGTCTCTAACTGTTCTATAGGGTCAATTTACCTTCTTGAAGGCATTAACATTTGCAGACACCCGAAACATGGTTTAACGCCCGGGTGTGAAGCACAAGGGAGTTAAAGCATTTTGAGGGTCTCTGCAAATGTTAATGCATGAAAAAATGTGAATTGGCACTTTTATTGCATAAAAAGAAAAACTTAAGTATTAATTTAAAGAAAAATTGCAAAATAATTATGAAAAAAAAATTCTTTCAAAAATGTGTTAATTTCTTTTCTTTAACTTTGTAAAATTGACAATCTGATACAAACCATTCTAAATTACTTTGTAAGCGCTTGATTTAAACACTCAAAACAATTATTAGCCCTATGATATTGTTAAAAATGCTTTGAAATTGTTAATAAACAATTAATATTTCTAATTAAATTGATTGAATAATTCCCTAATTTTACTGGCTTGTGAAGTTTGTCAAGCATCTGATTAAACAGTGAAAGTACATACATATACTCTTTTAAAGGGAGGTAATGAAACATTGCAATTGGACAAAATATATAATATTTAATTGCCTCCTTTTAATCTTATTCAAAACTCGCTCCTTCCACTCACTTTTTATCATTCCAAATTCATTACTAAATTCATTCACCTTTTCCAAGCACACAATGTTGCTAACTATTGATTTTTTCGTGCCATAGAATTTATTATCATGATTGTAGTTGTCAGTTGATGAAAAATGTTGATTACATTTGTAAAATTTTAATTGTTTTTAGGAGTTTAATTACATTTTATAAGAGTATTAAAGTGTTTTAGTTTGTTTATGATTCCCATAACCAATCAACCTCCTGCAACCCATTTTATTCGAGCCTGCATGGGGTCAACAATGCATAATTGTTTCAATGGGTCTTTTGTAGGTGCGTTTGTGCATCCTTCCGATTTTGTCCGCATGATTTCCTCCTACTGTGGATTTTAAAATTATATAGTCAAATTGTTATTCATCATGAGAGGTTGTGCTACTTGAAAGAGATATACAGATAAATGTTCAATATAAACTTGCAGGCTTTAAAAGACACAGGCTTTTTGAGTCTGATACTCTCTAATAAGTAGCCAAGGCCCCCAAAACTATCTTATGTGAGGCCCAAAGACCCTCTTGAGATCAGCTTCAGAAAAGAATTGAAGACTGTTTAATATAAAGTCAATAAAAAAGTAATGATGTTGACGTTGGGAGAATTTTACAGTAAGCGAAGCGCGAAATTTAGCATGTGTGACATATGGCTTCAAAAGGAATAAATGCTCACGCTGAGATGGCGTTAAGTAAAAGATGGGTGGAGCTATCTGTGAACACAAGTAAAACACATGACATTTTGTGCTCAAGGGAGCTATTGTGATCTATCAATGTCCGGCGTCCGTCTGTCCATCTGTCTGTCTGTCCGACACGGTATCAAAATTTTCTTTAACCCTTTCCAGTTTTACAAAATTTTGGACCCGTCCAAATTCAAAGGATTTGCAGACGAAAATTTAAAGTGGATTTAATTTGGAAAATAACTATTCAGTAGGGTAGAAAATGGTGTGGAAAAAGAAGAAATTGCTTGTCAGAAGCAATTTCTTCTTTTTTCACAAAGTTTTCTCAACCATTAAATCACAGGCACGTAAAAAGCAGGGATTAAACAGCAAAGGCTTAAATGACAATTCCTCCTAAACTACTGAGTCAAAATCAACCAAACTTGGCAGAAATATTCCTTGGGTGGTTCCTTGTAAAATTTGCTAACATGGAAAGGATCCTTGCCATATCACGGGAAAAGGGGCCTTAATGACAAATTTCTTGTTTACACTCTAGAAGCCACAAGGTCAGAATCTTTGTTAGGTCATGAGGATGAAGCCATTGTTGCTCCAGCTGCCGAAATATAACTGAAAAATGTTGAAAGCGGCATAAAACTCCATTCAATCAATCAATAAAACCTTTATTAAAATTTTACATAGCTGTGCTCAGTGGAGCTAAAGTAGAGACAAACTTAACATCATACTCTGAAAAATATAACACAATTTGCATATTATACCACATTCAAACAGAAACAAGAAATGTTTGTAAAACACCAGTGCCTGAAAATGGCTACTAGTATATCAGACATTTGACCATAATAACTGACCTTGACAGAGGACCTTGCCTTTGAATGTGTATTGACGAGATGAACCTTATTGAAAAATACGAGCATTGTCAATAAATAGTTTTGAAGTAAGAAAACAATAAGTTCACTGGTTAAGTTTTCACAGACAGAGAGACAACCTGATACAAGAAAACAATACACCCCAGTGCCCAGTATACAAATATAAATTTTGAAAGCTTTGACAAATTTTTATTTATTTGTAAAATATTTAATTTACTGTTACAAATTGAAACAGATCCAGGATTTTTGTGAAGGGGGTTCAAACATACAAGTAGGGTGGTTCATTTTCCTACAATTAAAACATTTTGATTGAATTTCTCCACAAATATAAAGTAGAGGCCTACTTTGTTTAAACTCTCAACACCCCTCCCCTTTGGAGTTCCTACTGCTGAATATTATGCTAAATAGGTCTTGGCTTTGGGAAGGCACAAGGCCAGCTTATTTTTCAAATATGTTTCATGCCAAAATACTCGATGTTTATCTCAAGATTTCAGACAAGATTCCTTAAAGGCAATTTTCAATTCTAATAATGGCCCTTCCAATCAATATCGTAGATAACTATTCTCTTAACCTTTTCCTGTTTAACAAAATTTTGGACCTGTCCAAATTCAAAGGTTTTGCAGACGGAAATTTAAAGTGGATTTAATTTGGAAAATAACCATTCAGTAGGGTAGAAAATAGTGTGGAAAAAGAAGAAACTGCTTGTCAGAAGCAATTTCTTCTTTTTTCACAAAGTTTTCTCAATCATAAAATCACAGGCACATAAAAAGCAGGGATTAAACAGCAAAGGGTTAAAGGCAATTCTCAATTCTAATAATAGCCCTTCCAATCAATAAATCATAGATAATTATTCTCTTAATCATTCTTTTATCATTAGAATAAATATGGTATATGTATAATACATACTTAGTGTTTTGTATGAGAAAAAATATCTTACGAGGTTGGGAGAATTGATAAATGTCGAGGCTCTGCCTAGACAATTATTGATTCCCACAACCGAGCTAGATATTTTTTTCATACAATACACTAAGTACGTATTATATTTATCTTATAACCTCTATTTGCCTTGTTTTTGTAGATGTTTCAAACAGAAATGCAAGTTTCTAACAATAACCGCATTATATCATTGTTCTAAAAATAACTATGTGATATCATAAAAAATATCATACAGGATGTTATCATAGGGATATTTGTATAGTTATAAGATAATAAAATTTCTCCCATAACATGATAAGGCTTTTTATCATGTCTCTTATATTCTCTTTATCTCTAAAATAGAAATGTTCACAGTAATTTATCATAGAATCATTATATAAAACCAGTGACTGTATCTCCTAGTTGACCATTGTCAGCAATGTACAATCAACTATTATTTTCCAAAAGAAAAAATTTCAAGTTCAAAGAAGTTACAGACAATAATTATCATTCTATGAAATTTTAGAAATCTTTGTTTTGTGGTGAAGAAAACATTTTGGACAATTGAGAAATTGCTAGATCTTAGTAACAAGCAATTCACTTCATTTTCCCTTATTCTTTTAAAGAGATTTACTTCAAAGCATCAAAATGTGGGAATCGAATATCAATTATGATGCTTTAAACAGACTTGTACAATAATAATAATAATAATGCTTTTATTTAAAGAGGCTG
This sequence comes from Fragum whitleyi, assembly GCA_948146395.1. Classification (NCBI taxonomy): domain Eukaryota; kingdom Metazoa; phylum Mollusca; class Bivalvia; order Cardiida; family Cardiidae; genus Fragum; species Fragum whitleyi. The sequence continues at coordinate 29,976,925 of OX411555.1, forward strand.
CATATTTGGTTTCCCAATCTTCCATATGGGCCTCAAAATATCACATTTACAGAGGTTTTACAAATATTTACACAGTTTTATACACAAATGAAAATTCATTGTTAATCCATTTAAAAAAACAAAAAAAAAAAATCCATCTTTATGATGTCCCTGAAGTGAAAAACTTACAAAACTTTGAGGAATCTGAAGAAATTGCTTGTACTAGTAGTTCATTCATTGTCCAGATTCAGAAATAATGCTGTTTGATAAAATTAAGATTTAGGGTCTGTTTTACATTTAAATGTTTGACAGAATAAAATGTAGAGAAAGAGACATTTAACTTTCTGAAACATTAGTAACTTAAATGCTCTACTTTGATTTTATCTTATTGATACATAAACAAAGAATTTAAACAAAGAAAGTAAATAGCTTATATACACACAACATAGTAACTATTAACAATAACATACATCCTTTAAACTGATTAGGGTAATTATCTAAGGAAAAAATATATAAGTAAAATGGGTAAACAAATGCTTGTCTTGGTTTATGCCAATTACTCTTACAGATTTACAATGTTCTAATAAGTAAATTACAACATTTGAAACCTAACTTATGTCTTATGAATGCCCTGAGGATATTTCCAATGTATGTAATTGGATTTGAATTTCCTTTTTGAATCTGACTCTCTTACTGATTGAGGTAGAGTATTCCAAAGCTTAGGACTGGAATATTGGAAAGATTTTTCGAAAACTTTCCAACTTAGGCATAGGCACTTTCAAATTGTTGTTTGATGATGATCTTAGTCTTTTGTCCCTTGTATCAGATATTTGAATACACTATGAATAAAGATATTTTGGAGCATTATCTTCATTAATAATTCTGTACATAAGAAAAACTTTTTTATAATTGATTCTGTCACTTCTGTACAAGAGGCCCATGAGACCTCTAACATTCCACTGTAAACTTTCTATCATCAAAAAATTGAACCCTTGAAAATCTGATAGATTTGAAAAATATACCATATGGCACTACATATTATTTCATCAAAAACTTGATAAAAAAAAATCAATAATTCCTATAACAATAGATTTATAAATAGCATTATGTAAACTTATACATGTAAAAAGTAGGATTTCTTTACACATATGTTATTATATAGTCTGGATATGCCTGGGTATCGTGAAATATAACATACATTGCTGGATTATTCACATTATTTGTAACAGAATCATATAGTATATCTGGATTCCCTTGTTGTCTTACAGGTGGTACACGCATTCCTTGTTGTCCATTGGTGTAGTGGCCAACTAACACAAGAGCTCTATACATCCTCTTATGTCCTGTCCCAGGCTCAGGCTTTGCATATGTATTTCTATCTGAATATTGTGCACTAACAGCAAAGTACACCCCTTCTCCATAAACAACAGCTGAAAGGGAAAATGCATTTATCAAAGTAGAATTTTGAGATCAATTTTCCTTATTCAAAATATCTGAATAAATCAAGGGGCAGTAAAAGATTATTGAAAGTGCCTATTAATATACAGTCAATTACAATAGTTTAGTGCTAACCCCTTGCAATAAGCGTTTTAGGGCACATCTATTCCCCTTGTAGATTTTGGCCTTTTTTATCAAATTACAAATATTGTTTTGAAATGTCAAATTTGTAGGATGAAATGGAAAGCTGCATATAAGATATATCTTCCAAACATAACATTTATAGAAGTAACAAAAGTCAACTCGACTGTCACGAAGTGGACTAATACCCCCCTTCAAGTGTTTGTCAATAAAGGAAAGCCATTTTCCATCAAAGGGCCTTTATTCAATCAAATGTCATTGGATCAAACCAAAATATCACTTGCACATTTCTGCTTGATACTGATCACATCTGTGAAGTTTGAATTAAATCCGCCCATTAGTTGCTGAGAAATTGAGCGGACACAAAAAAGCTGACAGACTGACGAGCTGACTCCTAAATACCCCCTATATATAGTTTAGGAGGGATATTTAATAACTGTCAGATATTCTGGTTATGCAGGTATTATGGCTATAACCTTGGAATCTCAATTAACGGCCACACTTATTATGGAAAATGTCATGTACAACTAACTTTGAATTAGGTTGAAAAACAAAGACAACATACCATTTTTTCCACAGTAGCTTCTGTTGTAACCATGGGCTATAATACTCTGGTAAGCATTTACATCAGTTCCATGCCACAATACATGCTCATTCTTTATTCCTGGATTGCTTGCTTCCATCAACTTTCGCTTTGCAGCATACTGTGTGTACAAAGTTTTATTTTGTATTCTGTGTATCTAAATGAAATAAACAGAATACACAATTAACATTACATATTTTGTGATTTTTGTGAGCTACAGATAGAGGGCGTATTTGGGATTTTAATTTAAAATTTTTCACAAGTCCTTACTCAAACCCTTTGTTGTGTGCACTCATTGGAATTGTCTCGACGAGGCAATTCAAATGAGTACCCACAATATAGGGTTTCGTTGAGAAATAAAGATTTTATACTGGAGTTACCCCCTCTTATCTGTAACTCTGTTTCTATCAACCTCTCTCAAAATGTTTGAATCAAAATTTTCCACTTATCAAGTCATAACGTATCACTATTCAGATAAGAGCTTACATCTAAGGGTTATGCAAAACTGTTGACGGTGCCTTTAAATGTATATGCACTTAAAATAGTACTGCATTGACTTCTTGATATCTTTTCATAAACTTAAATGTCTTACCTCAATAATGTTTCGAGTCCTTCCAACAGAGTTTGTGAATTCAGCTACTACATCTGCATACTCCTGAGATGTTGATGCCAGTTTTATCATTCGCAGATTCTCATCTGTACCCATTGGATCCCACTTTTTAGGAGTTTCTATACTTGAAGCTGAAAAAAAAGCGACAATACTGTCATCTTTCTGTAAACAATTATGGCTCACAGTATTTTAAGAATATAATTTCAATAAACCGCAAATTCTCAATTGCTTTTTATGTGGTTTACTGGGAAATAACGGTAGATTATCACTTATAAAATATACAGCCAAAAATTTCAAATATTAATATATTAATAAGTTGTTATTTATAAAAACTAATAAATATTATCTTATTCATGTTCATACATATATTTTAGTAATACAAAAGAACTAAAGATTTTAGTGAGTTTAAATTTGATCAAAATGCAGTTGATAATGAGAAAAATTTTATTGTCTTGCGCCCTGAAACCATACCAAATAATGCCTTTTATCTTATAACTATACCAATATCTGTATGATAACATCCCGTATGATATTTTTTATGATATCACATAGTTATTTTTAGAACAAAGATATAATGCCGTTATTTTAAGAAATTGCATTTCAGAAAGAAACATCGTCAAAAACAAGACAAATAGAGGTTATAAGATAAATATAATACATACTAAGTGTATTGTATGAAAAAATATCTAACTCGGTTGTGAAAATTGATAATTGACTTGGCAGAGCCTCGACAATTTTCAATTCTCCCAACCTCATTATATATTTTTTTCATATAACACACTAAGTACATATTATATATATAAAAGTATCTAGCACTTATACTGATACTTGTTTCAAGGTTAGGAATCTCACAGGTGGTTCCTAACCTAAAACTGGGGCTGATTCTGAAGATTATACTAAATATATAGATATGAGCCTGTGTATGACATTTCCAACAATTTGACCTGTGCAAGAGTTGCAAAAATTATGCAGCCAAGACAGGCTACATTGTGTAATTAGAAGATAGCCTGATTGTCTACACATACTTGGATCCTTAATTTGCCACAAATTGCATTGAAAAGACTCTGGCCAGACTGTGCAAATGCACAGGTTGGCTAGAGTTTTTTTTGTGCACATTTGAAACTGTTGAAAATGTCATACACAGGATCATATAGTAGGTACCATGGTTGAGTACAATGTGACAATTATGACTCAAAAGTTCAATTGGCCTCCTCCACATTATAAAAGATCTCTTAAATATATTCTTATTCATCAATATAATTCATTCTTATCTTATAACTATACAAATATCTGTATGATAACATCCTGTATGATATTTTTTTTATGATATTACATAGTTATCTTTAGAACAATGATATAATGCAGTTATTGATAGAAAGTTGCATTTCAGTTAGAAATATTGACGAAAACTAGACAAATAGAGGATATAAGATAAATATAATACACACTTGGTGTATTGTATGAAAAAATATCTAACTCTGTTGTGAGAATTGATAATTGTCTCGGCAAAGCCTTGACAATTTTCAATTCTCCCAACCTCGTTAGATATTTTTTTTATACAAAACACTAAGTACATATTCTATGTTATTTCTCCAGTTATTAATTTGGTGACTTACCAGCAATGATATCACGCCTCATAACAACATACTTGACTTTAGGACTCTCTAGATAAAACATTTGCATCTGCTGAAAGTCAATCTCAAAATCTTCCTGTTTAGTGTCGTCTGTAAGTGTAAGATTATTCTCCTTATTTTTGTACGCTGTTTCTATCTTTAGAATGTCCACGTCTGTAAACTGTTTACTAGTAGAATCTGTATCAATCCAAAACCACTTGACAACATTTGTAAGAAGTTCCGCATGTTTCTTCTCGTGAACAATTTTATCGAAGGCCCTGAACTCTGTATAAATGGTATCCTTCACAGCCATGACATTGTTTAGAAGACCCTGTATTTTGATTTCACCAACGTCTTGATCAATCTCTATCCTTACATTGTTCTTCTTGGCAACCTCAGTTATATTATCAACCTGAAAAACATCATATATATCTGTTACACGTTATTGCTTCATAACTATATAGCCAAGAAAGGAAAGGATTTATATATATGTGATCGTCAAGCCAAAAGGGACTATCTGGGAAGTGCGTAAAATGTTGACCCTTGTCAGACTGCACAAATTGCGCAGGCTGACTAGGGTCGAAACTTTTCGCACTACACTGATTTTCTGAAACTAAAATAATCAATCTACCTTCCTGTGAAAGAATTTTTTGAAATGCGACTTCTTGTTACTTGAACCAATCTCTTTTTCAAAAATGTATTTTACAGAATTTCCAGATGGTCCCTTTTCACATGACAGGTCACATATGTATAATAACCCAAATAATCATAAACTTTTTTTTTTTACATTGTCATAAGCAAAATTAAATTTTTTAGGCTTAAAATGTATATTTTGCATAAACCATAACTGGTACCTTCCTATCATATGTGGTTAGATTTAGAACACAGGTCTAAATGAATAAATCTGAAAAGATCTTTGGCAGTTAGTAGTGTTAATCAGGGTTTCCCAATGATTTTCAACATTTGGTCTACATTGTGAAAGATCATGAGTTCCAAAATGTTGTGGAACCATTATGGATCCAATACCTTTAAGCCATACATATGTATATGTATAAAAAACTGGAATTTTTAGCAACAAAAGAACAATGGTATCTTTATTAGAAATATGTATGAGTAAGCAAATAAAAACATCTTTGGACAGGAAAGCTAAAGATGAATGATTTTATACATGAGGTTCTCATATCAAAAGAGGCTACCAGAATACTTTTATTAACTTTTGTGTGGGTATATCATCCATAAAAACTTGCATTTCATGCTTTAAGGCTGCTTGCAAAGACAAAAAGAACTACCATGTAATATGAATACTTTCGTTTTTTTCTGCTTGACAAGTGCAGGTCAACTTTAATTTTTCCTAAAGGGTAATTTATCTTAGTACAGGATATAGCTTGTACTACAAATATATTTTTAATATGACCTACTTCAAAGGAGTGAAATAACCCCGTTGAATATTTTTGATATTACATGAGTGTTAATACACTAGTGGAATAACTATGCAAATGAGCCAATTTTGTAATCATGAAAATGACGTCATAATGTACATATTGTGACGTCACTTTTAAACGGTGTTACAAGTTTTGCGGAAAATTTAAACGTTGAATTTCAAGAATTTTAATGATTTTTTCGCAAAAATTCAAGAAATTACTTGTTTTTGGTCCAGTTTCCACACAGCGTTATCTGTTATAGTTTGTGAACACCAATCATCCTCAATGATTTTCTCAAGTCTCTCGTAAGCATCATCAACTTTGTGATTGCCCTCTGCATAGATGGTAAGCACACATAGGTCGTCAGATTCACTTTGTTTATGCTGCCTTGTGTCAACAACACCATCCAAATCAGGTGACAATTTTTGTAAATCCATCACAGGTTTAGGCTTTCTTCTAAACATCTTTCCTAGCTGACTTAAGATTGATTGGCCTAAAAAATCACAAGAAGACTATGGTGGTCCTTTATCTACTGAGTCTCCTTGACCACATGGACATCAAATGAATAAGATTGCCAGATGTCCACTTCTAGGGAGATAATTAGTACCTTTTTTCAATGCCCTGGACTCTTTTCAGGTTATTGCTGAAAGATTACCTACTTTGTTTTTTCTAAACCCTTCTGGTTTCAGAGTAATATATTTATAAACAAAAAGATCTACAGACAGATTGATAGACAGACAGATGGACAGACATGGTGAACCCAATATACCCCCCTCTACTTCGTAGTTGGGGGGTATAATTATGAAAGATGTCATCCTTCTAGTATCAGAGAAAACAACATGTGTTTGTGAAACACGAATGCCCCCGTAACAGCATTTTTTTCAAAGTTTGACCTTGACAGATGACCTTGACCTTGTCACATGACCTTGACTTTGGTACCAGTGGATGCGGATCATTGCGATCTATCCTCATGCCAAATATTAGCCTTGTATCTTGAATAGGCTTGAAGATATTGGCAATGTTAAGTTTTTTGGTTAAATTTTGCAGACAGACAGACAGATGGACGGACGGACGAACAGACAGAAAGACAACGGTAAAACAATATGCCCCTATCTTTCGATACAGGGGCATAAAAAATGTTTACAGATGTTCCTATTTTCACCTTTTTCATTGCAGTGGCAACCAGAATTAAAGGTGGATTTTCCCTTTTTTCTGACAACTTTGGTTAAGCTTGACCCAAGGATTATTTCTCCAAGATGCATCAAGATTTGCTGACTGGTTTAGAATTAGATGTTTAAACAAGAGGCCAAAGAGGGCCTGTATCGCTCCACAAGGGCCTTTATCGCTCCACTGGCTTAACATCTTCAGACTTTCATAAAATAAAGCTTACTTTAAATGAAAACATTAACACTCAGAAATCTTTCAAGACCTATTTTATAATGATTAACTGGTTCTGGTCCACATTGCACCAAAATACTCAATGAACCTGCATCCCTTTACCCATTTTATCAAACATAAGGTTCAGAAGGAAATGTCGTAAAAAAAATTCGGGCTCAAAATAGGCCCCACCCTGCCACGCCCATATTTATGGACCAACCAAAATTTCTTGAACAATTTAAATAAAGAGTCAGCCAAGAAACATCCTGGTAAAGTTTCATTGAAACTTCAGTGCAAATAAGCCCCACCCTGCCACACCAATACTTGGTGGTCAATCCAAATTCCTTGACCAACTTTACAAGAGGGTCACCCAGGGATGATTTCTGCCAAGTTTCTTCAAAATCTGCCCATTGTTTTGGGAGGAGAATATCTTTAAAGAAAAGTTTATGCATGCACACACACATGACAGACATACTGCCATGACAATAGCTTGCTGGCATTTGGCCAGTGGATCTAAAATCAGGTTGTGTCTAAATGAGGTTAAAAAATGGCCTGAAATTGGATTCAACAAGTAGCCTTAATGACATTCAATGCTTTTTCTCAAAATATGGAAAATGATTTTTTTGACATCTTGTAAATCTGTAAAGCAAGAATTTATGAGCATGAACTTTTGAAAAGCTCATTCAATAACCATACCTTCCATAGAAGATTTAATTCCCTTTATAAATGTTTCCAGCATTGTTTGTTGGTAAATCACAATCCTTATCTCCTGAACAACCTTTGGATCAACACGCTCAGCAACAAACCGACAAATAGACACATACAGTATACTTGCAATCCTTCCAGGATCATGACCCAACACTGTAAATATAACAAATAGAGACAAACAGAATACTCGCAATCGTTCTGGATTATGACCCATAACTGTAAATATAACAAATAGAGACATACAGTTTACTCAAACATTCAAGGATCATGACCCATAACTGTAAATATAACAAATAGAGACAAACAGAATACTCGCAATCGTTCTGGATCATGACCCATAACTGTAAATAAAACAAATAGAGACATACAGTTTACTCAAACATTCCAGGATCATGACCCATAACTGTAAATATAACAAATAGAGACAAACAGAATACTCGCAATCGTTCTGGATCATGACCCATAACTGTAAATATATCAAATAGAGACATACAGTTTAATGGCAATCCTTCCTGGATTATGACCCATAACTGTAAATATAACAAATAGACACATACAGTATACTGGCAATCCTCCCTGGGCTCTGACCCATAACTGTAAATATAACAAATAGAGACTTACAGTATAATGGCAATCCTTCCTGGAATATGACCCATAACTGTCAATATATCAAATAGACACATACAGTATAATGGCAATCCTCCCTGGGCTATGACCCATAACTGTAAATATATCAAATAGAGACATACAGTATAATGGCAATCCTCCCTGGAATATGACCCATAACTGTAAATATATCAAATAGAGGCTTACAGTATAATGGCAATCCTCCCTGGGCTATGACCCATAACTGTAAATATATCAAATAGAGACATACAGTATACTGGCAATCCTCCCTGGAATATGACCCATAACTGTAAATATATCAAATAGAGGCTTACAGTATAATGGCAATCCTCCCTGGGCTATGATCCATAACTGTAAATATATCAAATAGAGACATACAATATACTGGCAATCCTCCCTGGGCTATGATCCATAACTGTAAATATAACAAATAGAGACACACAGTTTAATGGCAATCCTTCCTGGATCATGACCCATAACTGTAAATATAACAAATAGAGACATACAGTATAGTGGCAATCCTTCCTGGAATATGACCCATAACTGTAAATATAACAAATAGAAACATACAGTTTAATGGCAATCCTTCCTGGATCATGACCCATAACTGTAAATATAACAAATAGAGACATACAGTATAATGGCAATCCTCCCTGGGCTATGATCCATAACTGTAAATATAACTAATAGAGACATACAGTATAGTGGCAATCCTTCCTGGGTTATGACCCATAACTGTAAATATAACAAATAGAGACAAACAGTATAATGGCAATCTTTCCTGGATCATGACCCATAACTATGAATATAACAAATAGAAACATACAGTATAAAAGCAATTCTTCCATAACTGTTGGAGATTTCACAAATGTCAAAATTTTCACACAACAAATATCTTAATGACAACAACATCACTATGGCTATGGCAAAACCTGATTTTTAAAAAAAAAAAAACACTCAAGCTAAAATTCTGTTGACCAATCAAAACTCTTAACAACAATTGGATGACTGTTGACCTCTGCTATTTTCCTCATTTTGTTTCCAATTTTTCAATATTGTGCAACTATAATGTTGTATTAAAAGCTGTAGTTACAACATTCAAGTCATCCTCTAAAGATTTGTTTGTTTGTTTTATATCTGTGAACGTTGTATTTTTCAGATAAATGACATTTTATTGTCTGAGTGGTATGTTTGTCAACACAGAGGTCAAGGGGTGGGGCAAGTGGTTTTCTAATTAGAGTCAAAGGGGAGAGAGATCAAGTTGTGACCATCAACATCCGAGGCAAACCAAAATCAGAGGACTTGATTCTGCATGAATTATAAAATATAATAAAATTACATGCAGTATTGGCTTGCCCTGCAACCCCATTTTTATGGGCAAACCAAAATTTCACATAGAGTTATCGTAAAGGGTCACCTAAGGAGCATTCTGGCAAAGTTTCATTGAAATTGGCTAAGGGAATTAGAAGGTGATGTCATTCAAAGAATTCAAAGGGAAAAATGACCCGCCTGCCTAGCCATTATTAATCAGACAAATAAAATCTACAAACAAATTTTGGAAAGGTCATCCCTAGGAACATTCTAGCAAATTTTTATTGAAATTGGCTAAGTGGTTTAGAAGGAGATGTAGTTCAAATAATTCAATTCAAAGTGAAATTGGGTGATTGGCTTTGTAGGAGATACTGTTTAAATAAAAAATGTCCCTCCCCACGCCCGCCTTTTTAGGTTTACCAAAACATCTCGAAATGTTTTTGGAAAGGGTCACCCAAGGAACATTCTGGGACAGATTTGTTCAAATTTTACCAAAGGTTTTTGGAGAGATGTGATTGAAAAATGCACCGCCCTTCCATGCCCATATTTAGGGACTAATTCGCTTTTGAGAACTTTTTTAAAGAGGGTCACCCAAAGACATTCTGGCATAATTTCATTGAAATTGGCTAAGTGGTTCAGATGAAGAGGTTTTAAGATTGTTGACAAAGGAAGCTAGAACTCTCTGTGATCCTGAAACTTCTTCTTGAACATGTTGTGCTCAAATGAGCTAAAAAAAGGAAATGTTAGAGCCATGCATTTTACTTGAATAAAAAAGATAATGTTAAAATTATTTGTAAATTATGATTCATCTGCTGTTCATGTCATATTCTTGCTGCTTTTGTAGACAGTAGACCCTTACATAAACCTGCACAGACATACAGTCTGATTTGAGGCTTTTCTGCCTGCTTTCTACATTAATTGTGAGAAACTTGTGCCTGGCTTGTTCAAATGTTCCAGAAAATGGCAATGTTTTTGAGAAAAAAAAATAATCATATGATAAGGGTTAACCTACCAGTGCCTAAAGCTGGTATAGATATTGAAGTTATTCCCAACCCTTCAGCTGTCTTTAAACAGTCTAATACAACCTGCTCCCAAAGTTTGATGTCATTTGGGGCTGACACAAATATGATGTGGTTACTCTTCAGTTGTCCCGCTGTAGTTACAACAATACCTGTAGACTTCATCTGATCTCCTACAACATAAAAGATGGAATCATTTTTTTACCTGATGAAAAGAGAGGCAAAATTAATAGAGAGGGTAAATTTAATTGACTCTGCTTTAGCAAACAGGTATGGTGTCTACTTAATTTGTACTTTTTTAGAACTCCTGTATCAATATCAATTTAGTCTTAAGAATGGCCATTTTCTTAGAATGAACAGATGCATTAGCAAAAATATGATAATTTGCCCTACATCTTTGTAGGGGGAGGGACAGCAAAATAAAGGTGTGTAATAGAAAAATTTTAAATTACTCTCAGTATGATGAATCCATTTCATAAGAAATTTATACAAGAGGTAAAAAAGGGCAAGAACCTATCACCAGAATTTTAATGGTCTGGTAGAAGTCCAGCAAAATTCTGGTACAGTTTCATAAAAATTGGCCCATTGGTTTAGGAGGCAATTTCAAACAAACATTTCATTGTGAACAAGATGTGTTTTTGAAACACAAATGCTCCCGTAAAAGCTTTTTTTTTCAAGATGTTGTCTTTGACAGATGACCTTGAACTTTTAGAATGACCTCGACCTTGATACCTACAGATGTTCATCACTGATATCTTTAATCATGCTAATTATGAGACAGGGTATCTATAATATGCTTGAATAAACTGAACAATGAAAGTTTTTTGGTTATGTTTCTAACCTTGGAAGATAACCTTGACCTTGTCACATGACCTTGACTTTGGTACCAGCAGATGTGGATCATTAAGATCTATCATCATGCCAAATATGAGTCTTGTATCTTGAATAGGCTTGAAGATATTGTTAATGTTAAGTTTTTTGGTTAAGTTTTTGAGTTATTTGACCTTGACAGATGACCTCGTCACATGACCTTCACTTTTGTTCCGGCAGATGCTGATCATTAAGATCTATCATCATGCCAAATCTTAGCCTTGTATCTTTAATAGGCTTGAAGATATTGGCAATTTCAAGTTTTTTGGTTTACTTTTGCAGACAGACAGACAGAGGAATGGATGGACAACTGTTAAACAATATGCCCCTGATCTTTTGATATGGGGGCATAAAAAAGGCCAAGCCCTGACATCCCCCATATTCATGAGTCAATCAGAATTTTGCACACAAGTTTTGAAAAGGGTCATCAAAGGAATAATCAGGTAAATTTTCATTGATATTGGCCAAATGTTTTAGGAAAAGATGTTGTTTACAGATTTCCTAGAAAAAAAAAGTCCCACCCTGCCAAGTCCATATCTATGAGCAAATCAAAAATTGTTTTTTGAAAAATGTCACCTTAGGAATATTCTTGGAAAATTATTATAAAATTGGCCAGGCAATTTTGGAGGAGAAAAAGTTTTAAGATAAGTGACACCGCATGACAGTCTAAGGAGCACAGGTGATCCTTAAAGCTCCTTTGAGCATGTTGTGTATAGATTATTTGATTCTAGAGGCTTTTAAATTGAGGCTTGGGCACAAAGCTTTTGTAAGTGCTTTTACATATTTAGACACAATAGTTTAGCACTGGCCACTCAAAATGATTTACATACTTTTCTTCTCGCAGTCTTTTTCTATCTCTGGACCTCCTTTGGATAAAAGAGCTTTAGTCACTTGGCCAGCTGTAATGCATTGTATATTACAATATATTAGACCTCAAATTTGTTCAGATTTTGTTGGCACAAATCATTTATACTTAAATGATGATATAGTAATTTATACAGCGGACTAATACCCCACCTACAAGAGCTTATCAATAATGAAAAGCCATTTTCCATCAAAGAGCCATAACTCAGTCAAAAGTCAATGGATTGTAACCAAAATATCACTTTTCACATCTCTGCTTAATATTGGTCATATCTGTAAAGTTTGAATGACATGCACCCATTAGTTGCTGAAAAATTTAGTTGATGTGAAAAAGCAACAGACACACAGACAAATGGACGGAATGACAGATGGACCAACCAATCAACAAGCTGACTTTTATATACCCCTAAAAACATAGTTTGGGGGTGGGGGTTATAATAATATCTTGGTTCTGTGTAAGATCTATTTTTATAATATGATGTACTAGTGAAATATCCAGTTGAATATTTTAATATTACAAGGATGTTAATTTACTATTGGAATAAGTATGCAAATGAGCTAAGAATGTTTCTTTCCCTATCAGGAGTAGATGTGGAGGACAGACCATCAATTGCCCGCATTGAGACAGAGTTATGAAATAGACTTTTTGTCACTCTTAGCTATTATAGATCTAACGTGATCTCCTAGACTTGCTAGTTTGCTGAACTCACTCTAAACATTCTTACAAAAATTATAGAGCAACAGTATCTCACACAACTTTCTTTTAGAAGAAACATGTCAATGAGTTTTTAGCAGACTTGTTACAATGACTAAAATTAGTTTAAAATTAGTTGAACTTGCCTGTGTATATGTAAGGCATTTTTTGTGGATTCTTCCTCTTTTCTGTTGACAAATGCAACAAGTATAAGATTAGCTTTATTTTTGGTTATGAAAGTATGTCTTCTGCAGAGAGGAAGTCTTCCAAGACTTACTCTATTTTGTAGAGAGAGCTTAATTTAAGAAGTTCTCAACAAAGACCCTATATACGTACATGAATTTATCTATCAAGAAATTGTGGCATACATACCATTAACCAAATCCAGGTCTGGGTTAGAGCTTGTTACCACAGCAACTGTATCTTGATCAGTAATGTCCCCTTGTATAACATGTACATTGATTTCACCAATCTGATATTCAGCAGAATCTGCAAGTATAAATGAGTTACATTTCCAACTTTTTCACAATTTAGTGTATAAAGAGCAGACATTTCAAAGCCTGCTCTGCGTTTAGGATAACAAAACAGTGTAAACTGTTTACAAATTATTCCCTGTTGTGCACGCAAGTGCACATCCACAGGCAAACATGAAATTGTAAACCTATGATTTTGATAAAAAAATGAAAATGTGACTCATCACTCAAAAAAGGAGCATCTGAGTAGTGCCTAAAGTGTCCACCCTAGTCAGACTGTGCACACTGCAAAGACTGATGAGGAAAAAAATTTTTACACTTTTTTTGTTTTTCTGAATCTAGAATGATCAATCTACCTTCTTGTGAAATAGCTTTTTAAGTGTGACCTCTGGTTGACCTGTACAAGAACGACTCTTTTTCAAATAATACATTTTATAGGGTTTCCAGATGGTTCCTTTTTGAGTAACAGGTCACAAGTTCATGCGCTTTCAAAGAAACATCTAACCTTTAGAAATGTTGACAACTTTTTTGTTCACTTTACTAATGTCCACATTTGATGTGTCTGTTTTTCCTTGTCTTGTTGTTTGTCCTAGTATGGATAAAAACGTCTGAAATAAAAACAGGGGCCCGTTTTACAAAACATCTTACAATCATTTTTGCGCAAGTCAAAAATTAAAGTTGCATATACAGTAGTTACTAAATATGGAATTCTACCTTGCATCATCTTATTGGAATTGTCTTCTCAAGATGATTCCAATGAGATAATGCATGACGGAATCTAACTACGAAATGAAAACACCAGGTATGGTTTGTGATTTTGATTTACAATTAATTTTGTGGTAATAAGTTTAGTAAAACAGGTCCCAGGTCTTTAAAACAAGACTTCTAAAGTTAACATATTTTTTTACCAGATGGATTAAATTTATGGCGAGTAACTTGAAATTTGACCTTGAAAGTTATTTGAAATATGAAATACCTATGAATATATAGGCACTTACAAAAGTATTGCACTGACCGCTCACTGTAGCACCCTATATGTTTAAAGGCAGTTACAGCTGTTTCATGCCAAGTCATCAATGTACATGATAAACAGACATTGAGTATTCTGGACCGTCATACAGTGAACTGAATGATTTTATGACAGTGGGGAGACAAAATGAGACAGAAATCATTGATTATTAAGTGTGCATTCAAGGCTAAGATCAGACTGCAGATGCACAGGCTGGTTTGATTCTTAACATTATACACAAGTGAACTTATTTGAAATGTCTCGATCGCACAGGCTCAATAAGGGTCAATAAGATTTAACATAATTCAATATTTTCATTTATACAACTATGGGCCAACTTATATCTGGCCCGCTTTCAGGTCAGGCGTAGACTGGTGTCACTATCAACAATCAGAATAGCCTATTCTCAGCTATTCTAATAGTCCATATCAGGACCAGTCTAGAGCTAGTAGCCTGCTGTCTGAGAGATACTCTGATATAGCAGGCAACAATACCCACCCAGGGTCAGAAATAAGTTGGCCCTATGTATAGCTGAAGAGAAATCTCATTCAAGTCTTACCTCATATATTTTGGTATCTTTATGGAAGATGACAAATTTGACAGATTTAATTGAGGTCTGGCCCTTCTGTTTCTTACAGTAGTTAGATACACATATAAACATGGTCTGTGCTACGATGTTGGCCGGGTAATTTTGGGCCCCGGTCCCTAACGCTGGGAAGGCTACAGACTGGGAACCAAGTTTATCTGCTTCCTGTAGACAGTTCTCTACAGATTTCTGTAAAAAACACACATTTCTAGTAAATTTCTACTACAGATTATCAAGAAATGGGCACAAAAACTATTGTAACTGCCTTTAAGTTTACAGACAGTTACAACTTACTATGATTTTGTGCTGAGGAAAGGAATTGACTTTTAGTGTGCTGAGTTTCAAACTTAGCACCAGGAATTTAAGTGTTATTAAGTTTTTTTCCCCTTTCTTTTTTTCTAAAAGATTGATAAGTCAAATGCTGAAATATTTCCTTTAATATTAAGTCTTACACCCGGTAGTAAAAACGTGTCTGGTGTAGAAAGATGTAAGATGGCGCATGTAAACAACAATAATGTGTAAGTACATTTTCAATCGCTAAAATACAAAATAATTTCACTGATGGTGTTTAACAATAGACATTATAACCAACATACTATGTCTAATTTG
Source organism: Fragum whitleyi (assembly GCA_948146395.1). Classification (NCBI taxonomy): domain Eukaryota; kingdom Metazoa; phylum Mollusca; class Bivalvia; order Cardiida; family Cardiidae; genus Fragum; species Fragum whitleyi. The sequence continues at coordinate 29,992,856 of OX411555.1, forward strand.
CTTTTTTTCCCCATTGTTTTCTCACAGGTAGCCATATACACACCTGGGTTGAAAGGAGCAATGTAGAGTAAAATTTTTGCTCAGTAAAGTTACTGAGTATGGGTTTGATTTCAAACTATTTTACAACATACCTCTGTTTGTTTTCATTTTTTCGGCTTATTGTAGTCACACATGTTTGAAACAATCCTAACCCTCATTCAATGAAGTTAACTCAAATTCATCTAAATTAACCCTTGTCATGCTGAACCCAGAATATTCCTGCCTTGGCAGGAGCTATAGACAAATATCAGCCTGCACATGATGTGCAGTCTGATCTTTGTCTATAGCACCTGTTTTCACTTTTTTGAAACCAGAAAAGCTCAAAAAAATAATTTTCAAAATGAATTCCCTTTCACATTTAGTGCATTCAATGCTTTGAGCACTTTGATTTTGTTGCAAATTTGTCAAGATTTTCTATTCAGCATGACAAGGGTTAATATAGGGTCATCCAGATATCCAAGAAAAAAAAACTTTGTAAAAAAGCAAGAAGATGAGTAATTGCTTGTTACAGGTAGTTTTATTGTTTCTCACAATGTTTTTCATGAAAGATGAGTTTAACTTTTCAATAAAAAACAATTTGAAAAGATAGCTGCAATTTTTTTCAAATTGAATCAGTCAAAATTTTGAAGTCAGTTTCTCAAGATCAGTATGATAAGGGTTTTCTTGACTCTTGTGTTTTACATGTTGAACAAACATTTACGTGTTGCAAATGTACTATATGTCCTTTGATATCTTTAATAGCTTTGTGAACAAGAACAGCTTCATTTTATTCGAGTGAAGGTAATTAATAACATTTCTATTTCTTTTATATTCATATTATTCAGCATAAAATTGTATTTCATTTTTAATCATGACTGTAAAATTTGAAAAATTGTTATCAATATTTCTTGATTTTCATTGGAAGTATCCCACTTAAACTTACATAAGCAAAGTTTTACACAAGTCCACATTTAAGGAACTCAGTTCTATAAAACAACATAAATTTGATGCAATTTATTGTAATTTTCAAAATCTGCTTCTTTCTAGGTAAAAACTCATTATAAAATAAGGTTGTAAAAAAGCAGGATTGTGTGGGAATGGCTTAAACATAAAACATGTATTTAAGAGTCAATCCACAATAAGATATTGTCATCAAAGCTTAAATTGAGGAGTCAGTGCAAAATTATTGTAAGTAACTATATATATATATATATTTATACATATATAATGCGACCTGTCACGTGGAAAGGGACTATATAGGAACTTCATTAAATAAATGTTTGAAAACGAGATTGGTTCTAGAACAGGCAAACCAGAGATCCCATTTCAAAAATTCTTTCACAGGAAGGTAGATTGATTATTCTAGATTTAGAAAATTAGTAAAGCGTGTAAAGTGTCGACCCTTGTCAGACTGCACAGATTGCGAAGCCTGACAAGGGTCGACACTTTACACACTTCCAAGATGGTATCTTTTCACGTTACGGGTCATATATATATAGGTACTTACAATAGATTTTGCACTGACCCCACATGATATCCTACCTCCAATGTTTCAACACTTTTTCTGTGATTGAATGGATACAGACAGATGTGTAGTATATTTTTACATGGAAGTTTTCCAGCCGCAGTAGTGGCAACATCACCCACTGATATTCCATTTGGATACTTGGTATTGCATTCATCTTGTATACTGGTACCACCTGCTCTGAGCAAGGCCTTTGAAGCATTGCCCTTTCCAAGGTCAAGGTCATCTGGCACAGAGTTGATAATCACATCAACCTGAAATGTTTTCTTTAATTCTAAAGTTTAAAATTCGTAGCATTTTGTTATTCTCATAATTTGTTAAACCATCATTTTTTTTCTATTTCTATGCTATTATAGTAAGATTTTCATCTAATTGGGAACTTCGGTATGATGTCATAGCCCACTAGCCAATAAAAATGATTGGCGTTGAATCGCCTCGCTCTATTTTATTTATGAAAATATCGCTGAATCTAAATCACTATTTTCGCTTTACTTGAAGAAAACGGTATCAAAACTATACATTTTTGTAAAGTTAATCATTCAAACTTTTCAGAAAACATGTTTTTTTTAGAAGATAACAGGAATTTAGAATTAATATCCATGCTTTGAAAACACCCCTATCAAAAGGGAAAAATATCGATTTGGTTGATTTTCTGCAAACATTAATCATTTGTTTACTGCTCATTTAGCTTGATTTGATTAAATCCTGATTTAATGTTTATTTTTTTTATCTACATTTTGATATATTTGTCACTTAAAAAAATTCATTATAAATGTGTAATCTCTTTACTGGTATATTGGGTTTTTAGCTCTATGTGTATGTAAAAATGGTTTCCAATGCCAACCACTCATATTTTGATGACATCATCAATACCTTTTTCCGAAGTCCCCTATAATCAGGCTCTACCTCTAGACCACAAAGAGAAGAAACTTGTTTAACTGATTTCCAAGCTTAGAGGGTCTATTTTTGTTTGTTTATTTTCTATTATTTATAGTCACTACTGTAGCATATGCCTATACGAGCGACACCCTCAGAATACGGTTAATTGTTACAAGGGATACATGACGAGACTACTGCTGCGATCCGTCAGGGTTCTTTAACATGCTACATGTATTAAGGACTGTCTCATGGGCCCTCGGTTTAATGTTTCATCCAAAAGACAATTAGTTTGTTAGTGTGCCAGCCCGGGAATCAGACCCACGCGATCATCCTTCAATTGTTTTGGAGTCCAGTGCACTAGCGACTGACCTATTCTGGCTGGTCTATTTTTGCATAAGATATCACATGCACCATAACCTATTTGTTACACCATAAATATGTGTAAATTATAAATAATTTTTCTCCCATCGTCTTTTACCATTTTGTTGAGGCAGTGTAAAACTGTTGTAATAATCTATCAATATATAGGCACTTACAATAGTTTTGTTCTGATTCTCCAAAATTACCATCATACCTGTTCTGTTGAAATATTTCCTTTCACAACCTCTATCACAGTATTGCCAAACACAGCACTTGTTACATTCTGAATACTATCACCTCTATATTGTTGTTTGGAGACATTTTGAGGTGATTTATCTCCCTTGTCACCTGGTCCAGGAGCTGGAATAGATTTGTGACCTATCAGACATAGACAGATCAGACCTTCTAGGAAAAGCAGAAAAAGTGTCAACCCTAGTCATACTTTGCAGACTAGCATTGACACTATTTGATATTAATTTAACCCTTGTCATGCTGAACCCGGAATATATGTGAAGTCTGATGTTAGTCTACACCACCTGTTTCTCACTTTCAAACCAGAATTGTCTATAGATTTATTTTTTTCAAATAAAAATTGACCTACAGTTTGGACTTACAGTGCTTTTTGCCCTTTGATTTTAACAGATTTTCTGAATTTAGAAAGATTACTCTACCATCCTATGTGATTATTTCATCATTTATGTGATAATCATAAATAGCTTCTGCTTGACCAATCTTTTCAAATTTTCATTTACAGAGTTTATTTAGGCCTAATTTGCATGATGGATCATATTGCTGAATAAAATTTTTGTTTCAAACAAATAACCAATTTTAGGCACATTTTAAACAGCCTGGCAAATATCAAGGTACAAAGTAGGCAGTGTAAGCTAAGATCAAACTGAACAAGGGGGGCTGATCTTAGTCCTTTTTGGCTTCCAAAGTATTATGAACAATAGGAGTGTGTCTTTAACAGCTTGAGAAAGTTTAATCAATTTGTCAAACTTCTAGAGCAGTAGACTTAGAAATTCATTACTTTAATTTTGTTAACATTGTTACTTGATGAACAATTTTGACTTATAGAATTTACAAATTCAGTGTTTCTGACAAATAAAAAATGATATGGAAAATATAGATAATGACAAAGTAAGATTAAGGAATGCCTTAACAAAATGCTCCGGACAAAAATAATTTAGTGCAATTTGCATGATCAAGAGGAGATACCCCCCCCCCCCCCCTGGTAATTCAGAAATAATGGAGGATAGGGGCTCCAAAATTACAGGTGCACTACTTCATAAGCAAATACACATTATGTATGAATTTAAAGTCAATACATGCCATAGTGTAAGAGAAATGACCTGGACAACAATAATATAGTGAAAATTACATGTTAATGGGGAGTTGATTCAACAACCAATGAGAGAAGTGGCTTCAGAATTGAAGGTGCACAACTTCATATGCAGATACACATTATGTATAAATTTCAAAGCTGTTAAAGGTATAAAAGTCTCTGAGGAGATGAGGATACAAAATTATTACACGGACGGATGGACAGACGAACAACCTGATTCCAGTATACCCCCAATGACTGGGGGGGGGGGTATAAAAACTTTCACAAATGTTTGAGAAATTATATCCTGCTTTGCATTTGTCCTTACATGCAAAGCAGGGAACTATTTCAAACATTCAAAAACATTTTTGCATCCTGAACGAAGGCCATAATGGAAAAATTACCTTGTATCTCTCTGATACCAACAATAGCAGACAGAGCTTTCATGAAGGCATTTACCGTTTTTGGATTGATATCACACAGGTAAACATCCTTAACTGATGAACCTTTCTGAGCCTGAAACACAGGGTATAGAATATCATTATTATTTATGAAATTTAAGACAATATATAGATAGAGAGGTTAATTTAGGGTGAACTTCAGACAATAATGAATTATATAATCTATAGAAATAATAAGAATAATGCATCTTAAAATTATAATGAATTTAGCTTTTTGGAACAATTTGCATGTTGTGAAAAGCTTATTATCTAAAGGAGGAGAAGAGAAACTCAAACGTCTCTATCAATAATTCTTGTACCAATACATAAAGGATATTACTGTTATTTTAAAACAAAGCAAACCTTAGCAATGTTGCATTCAAATCTAAGAACTAAAAGTACTGGACGTATTGATTGTTTGTCAGAATTTATCTTTATCTTTTTTTTTTAACTTTTCTATTTTAAAGATGGTAAAAAGTGCTATAGACAAAAATCAGACTGCACATTTTTGCAGACTGATAAATGTCTCAGTATGACACAGGTTTATGTACAAATGATTATCTCATCAAGCAAATAATAATTGAGCTTATTTTCCTTCAAAATAAGCCTGTTTATTTTAGCAGACTGTACTGGTGTGAAGGGAGACAACCACAAAGGGGTCGTGACGACTTTAATAGGAGGTTGTCTCCCTTGTTTATCAACAACAGCAACAGGTAGTTACTTCCCTTTCTTCCTGGAATTCCAGCAAGGCACTCGCAGAAATTTAATTTGAAAAAGTAATCTCAAATAATCAAAGAAAAGATGCCCAAAACAAGAAAAAATTTGGCAACAAAAAGAAGAGAGGCACCTTATGAAAGGGATCCAGAGGAAAATTCCCCTGAAAAAAATCAGGCTGAGAGGGTTGACCTCTTGCAGCAAGAGGCCCCTCAGGGTAGGAGAATAGTTGATTTTGAAACGATACTTCGGCAAGCCCCAGACATAAATCTCAACAGTATAGAGAGACAAATGCCAGGGCAGGCACCTGATCAAGCTGTAGCCAGCATTTCAGATGCCCCTTCAATGATACGGTGTGGCGGGGATAAGTTGGGTTTGAACATACCAGAACTGTTAAGAATTAAAATAAAACAAAATGTATACATAAATATTGCTTTGTTCCTTAAGGGTAACATTGAACTGATAGAGTCACCAGGTGGAGTATTAGGGATGGATGAGCAATGCTCATTGAGCATGGCCATATCATCTCTAAGCCCACAGGGTCGACTGAAAAAATTCAGTCTATTCAAAAATGGACAGATGCCTTTATAATTTTCTCCAGTATATATCTAGAGGCCCATCCTGAGATGATTCAGGACATACTCCATTACATGTTTGTGATAAGGGAAGCTGCATCAAAACATGGTGATTTCTTTTGGGGAACCTATGATGAGCAGTTCAGGCTGCGACAAGCAAGCCAGTTCATGCCATGGTCGTCCATAAACTCTGATCTTTGGTTGAGGTGTTTTTCTGGTCCTGCCATTAAAGTGACCTATGCAAAAGCAAAGCCCCCTGCATGTATTGACTTTAACAAGGGATTTTGCAAATGGACAAACTGTAGGTACTCACACACATGTGCACAGTGCTCATCCAAAATGCATGGACGTTGGAATTGTCCGTCTAACGCACACCAGGAAAAAAACCCACCAAACTTCTCTTATCGCAATTCCTTTCGGGGGACCCAAAACAGGGGAAACTTCAGGGGCCAATTTAGAGGCCAATACAGGGGTCGAAGGCCATATTAGCCAAGATTTAGATTGTCTAGCTCCATCCCCAGTTAACATTTTTGAACTGAAAAAAGAAGCTGCTTTCTATGGAAATACAGATGCAAGATTTCTGATAAATGGTTTCCAATTTGGATTTTCATTAGAATATGAAGGCCCACGAAAAGCAACAGAATAAAAAAATCTGAAATCAGTTGAATTGCACGCAGATATTGTACGCCAAAAAATAAAAAAAGAATTGGATCTCAAGAGAATTGCAGGCCCTTTTGACTATCCACCTTTACCAACCCTTAGAGTTTCCCCCATAGGAATAATCCCCAAAAAAGCTCCTAACGAATTCCGGCTTATACACCATTTGTCGTATCCTGAAGGCGAATCACTTAACAATTATATCGATCCCATTAAATGTTCTGTTCAATACACAAGCTTTGATACAGCTGTACATATGGTACAAGACCTTGGGAAGGGTTGCGAAATGTTTAAAATGGATATTAAAAATGCCTTTAGAATCGCCACAGGATTTTGACCAATTAGGTTTCAAGTTTGAAGATAAATACTACGTAGACAAATCGGTGCCGTTTGGATGCGCAATTAGTTGTAATCTCTTTAATAGATTTGCAGATTTTCTCGAATTTGTTGTTAAACGGAAGTCGGGATCAAAGAATCTGATGCACTACTTGGATGATTTCTTTGGCGGCGGCAAACCTAATACGGGTAAATGCCAAGAGCTAATGAACTCATTCAAACAGTGCATGGATCAACTGAATGTTCCACTAGCAGACGAAAAAACAGAAGGGCCATCTACGGTTATATGTTTTGTTGGTCTAAAAATAGATTCACTGGCCATGATGGTCCGCCTTCCAAAGTCAAAAATTCAAGATATTCTTTCTAAATTAAATTATTTGTTACTTAAAGAAAAATGTACTCTTAAGGAAATGCAAAGTCTAATAGGATCATTAAATTTTGCCTGCCGTGCCATTGTACCAGGGCGACCATTTTGCAGGCGGCTTATCAATTCAATCTGTGGATTGACAAAGCCATACCATCACCTTCGGATTAAAAAAAGTATGAAAAATGATATGTTGATGTGGAAAGTATTTTTTGATAAATTCAATGGTATAAAAGTTTTTCATGACAGGTTCTGGTCGTCGAACGAAGATGTTCAGCTATTCACAGACAGTGCAGCAGGGAAAGGGTTAGGTTGTGGCATTTATTTTGCAGGAAAATGGGTCGCAGAGCAGTGGCCTGATGAATGGCACAAAGAGGGCTATACTGATGACATAACAGTACTGGAGCTATTCCCAATAGTAGCTGCCTTATTCATATGGGGGCATGAGTTAATTAACAAGAAAATTTGTTTCAGGTGTGATAATACTGCAGTGTGCCATATCATCAACAAGATGACATCAAAATCAGAGTTAGTGATGATACTCCTTAGAAATTTGACACTTAAATGCCTACAGCATAACATTGTAGTCAAAGCAGATCCAATTAGTGGTGTTAAAAATATACTATCTGATGCACTTTCCCGATTACAGGTCAGTCGATTTCGAGCAATGGCACCAGATGCAGATCCAGAACCACACAGCATCCCATCCCATCTTTGGCAGATATTCAAAAAAGAGCTAATAGCCTAATACAATCTAGTATGGCATTAAATACTAGGCTTTCATACCAGACAGCTATAAAAAATTTCTCTAACTTCTGTTCAATGTATAATATGAAAAAAGCATGGCCGGCTAACACTAAACAGATTGTTGCCTTTATTGCATATTGTTTTGAAAGAAATTATGCCCCATCAACAATAGCTTTGTATATATCAGGAATCAGCTTTTACCATAAAATCAATAGTCAGGTAGACCCAACAGATTCATTTGTGGTGAAAAAGATGCTGGAAGGATGCAAACGTTTGCGCCATAAAAAGGACAAAAGGATTCCAATTTCAAGGAAAATACTTTTGGTAATAATAGAAAACTTGAACCAAATATGCACAGATAATTATGAAGTTCTCTTATTCACAACAGCTTTTTCAATGGCATATTATGGTCTATTCCGAATAAGCGAATTAGTAGTATGCTCATCATCTTCCTCAAATATGGCACTCAAAAAAGAAAATGTCATTATTGAACAAGAGCCATGTCGGACATGGCCATCCCCCGCCGAGAAAGCTTGATAGTAAACTGAAGCCTAATAGATTAAGGGTTCTTTAAGAAATTAAGCCCCTACAAAATCTAAGTCTTTAAAATAACAAAGGGCAATAACTCCAAAATTATGCAAGCCAGAGTTATAGTTCTTGTGCACTGCACTCCTCCTCCATGAGATCTATCCACCCATAAAGTTTCAAGTTGATAGCTTTTATAGTTTAGGAGATATGCCCCGGACAAAATATAAGTCTTTAAAACAACAAAGGGCAATAACTCCAAAATTATACAAGCCAGAGTTATAGTTCTTGTGCACTGCACTCCTCCTCCATGAGATCTATCCACCCATAAAGTTTCAAGTTGATAGCTTTTATACTTTAGGAGATATGCTACGGACAAAATCTAAGTCTTTAAACTAACAAAGGGCAATAACTCCAAAATTATACAAGCCAGAGTTATAGTTCTTGTGCACTGCACTTCTCTTCCATGAGATCTATCCTCCCATAAAGTTTCAAGTTGATAGCTTTAATACTTTAGGAGATATGCTCCGGACAAAATCTAAGTCTTAAGAGTAACAAAGGGCAATAACTCCAAAATAATGCAAGCAAGAGTTGCAGTTCTTGTGCAATACACTTTTCGTTTATGAGATCTATCCTCCCATAAAGTTTCAAGTTGATAGCTATTATACCTTAGGAGATATGCTCCGGACAAAATCTAAGTCTTAAAAATAACAAAGGGCAATAACTCCAAAATTATGCAAGCAAGAGTTGTAGTTCTTGTGCACTGCACTTCTCCTCCATGAGATCTATCCACCCATAAAGTTTCAAGTTGATAGCTATTATACTTTAGGAGATATGCTTCGCACAAAATCTAAGTCTTAAAAATAACAAAGGGCAATAACTCCAAAATTATGCAAGCAAGAGTTGTAGTTCTTGTGCACTGCACTTCTCCTCCATGAGATCTATCCACCCATAAAGTTTCAAGTTGATAGCTATTATACTTTAGGAGATATGCTCCGGACAAAATCTAAGTCTTAAAAAAAACAAAGGGCAATAACTCCAAAATTATGCAAGCAAGAGTTGTAGTTCTTGTGCTCTGCACTTCTCCTCCATGAGATCTATCCACCCATAAAGTTTCAAGTTGATAGCTTTTATACTTTAGGAGATATGCTACGGACAAAATCTAAGTCTTTAAACTAACAAAGGGCAATAACTCCAAAATTATTCAAGCAAGAGTTGTAGTTCTTGTGCACTGCACTTCTCCTCCATGAGATCTATCCACCCATAAAGTTTCAAGTTGATAGCTATTATACTTTAGGAGATATGCTCCGGACAAAATCTAAGTCTTAAAAATAACAAAGGGCAATAACTCCAAAATTATGCAAGCAAGAGTTGTAGTTCTTGTGCACTGCACTCCTCCTCCATGAGATCTATCCACCCATAAAGTTTCAAGTTGATAGCTATTATACTTTAGGAGATATGCTCCGGACAAAATCTAAGTCTTAAAAATAACAAAGGGCAATAACTCCAAAATTATGCAAGCAAGAGTTGTAGTTCTTGTGCACTGCACTTCTCCTCCATGAGATCTATCCACCCATAAAGTTTCAAGTTGATAGCTATTATACTTTAGGAGATATGCTCCGGACAAAATCTAAGTCTTAAAAATAACAAAGGGCAATAACTCCAAAATTATGCAAGCAAGAGTTGTAGTTCTTGTGCACTGCACTTCTCCTCCATGAGATCTATCCACCCATAAAGTTTCAAGTTGATAGCTATTATACTTTAGGAGATATGCTCCGGACAAGTTTAGTGACGGAAGGACGGAATGACGGAATGACGGAACGACGGAGTGACGGAACCGGAATGACGGAATGACGGAATGACGGACGGAGAGCATTACTATATCCCCTTCGCCGAAAACGGCGGGGGATAAAAAGATACTAAAGCCATCAAAATCCAGCTAGGCATAACTAAAACCAACCAAACAGGATCACCAGTAGTGTTAAGAATCCCAGTAAATGATGAGACAAAGGAATTTGTGTCAAATGTTGAAAAATATAAATTATTAAGTCCTAAGTCAGCACTTCAATTTCTCTGCCATGCCAATGGCACTCCGCTTACAAGATATCAGTTTTCAGCAGTCCTAGCAAAAGCATGTCAGGCGAGTGGTCTTAGTAACAAGAACTTTAAAACGCATAGTTTTCGCATAGGACGAGCGACCGATTTGGCCTTGGCAGGCGTTCCAGAAGAAAGCATTAAACAAATGGGTCGTTGGTCTTCGAGGGCATACCATAGTTACATTAGAAAATAGATATAAGAAAAAAGCAAACATATTATTTATAATCAAATAATTAAAGTTCTTAGTTTTCTTTTGCAGAAGTATGGATAATCGGAGACTCCCTGGTCAGATGGGCAGGTGCCCAGTTTTGTGAAAGAAACCGCAATAATCAAATACAATACAGCCTTGACTGGGATGGGTACAGCGGTCTAAGAATTGAAAATCTACGTAACAAAATACAACTAGGACTTTTGCAAGGCAAAACCCCCAAATAATCCTGTTACATGTAGGGGGTAATAATTTGGCGAACAACAATCAAGGAAAAATTGTGAGAATCCTAAAGCAAGAAGCAAATTATCTGTTTGAAAATTTTCAAGAGACCCTACTTGTTTATGTTTTTATACTGCCATGTTTGAATTGGTCAAGGGGTGGACAAATTGTGTCATCTAAAGTCATGCACCAGAAGCGCATAAGAATCAACAGAGCCATGGCAAAATTTTTCCTAGCAAAAGATAATGGTAGAGTAACAAGCAAATTCGTTGAATTGATATCCCCCGCCGAACATATTTTCATTGTCAATGGACTTGGTATCAAACTTAGGTACAGGTTATCTTTTATCTACATCAACCTATAGTTTTCAAGAAATAGCGCAGAAACGAATATCACTATGTATGTATATCGCTTAAACAGTCAGGGGCAGTAACTCTAAATTCGACGGTCGGACCAGGTAACCCCGACAATATGCGCATGTCCTCATTGTAGTGAAGCTGTGTGCCAAGTTTCATTGAAATCCGGTATATGGTTTTAAAGAAATAGCGCGGAAACGAATATCACTATGTATGTATATGGCTTAAACAGTCAGGGGCAGTAACTCTAATTTCGACGGTCGAACCGGGTAGCCCCGACGATATGCGCATGTCCTCATTGTAGTGAAGCTGTGTGCCAAGTTTCATTGAAATCCGGTCCATAGTTTTCAAGAAATAGCGCGGAAACGAATATCACTATGCATGTATATGGCTTAAACAGTCAGGGGCAGTAACTCTAAATTCGACAGTCTAACCAGGTAACCCCGACGATATGTGCATGTCCTCATTGTAGTGAAGCTGTGTGCCAAGTTTCATTGAAATCCTGTCTATAGTTTTAAAGAAATAGCGCGGAAACGAATATCACTATGTATGTATATGGCTTAAACAGTCAGGGGCAGTAACTCTAAATTCGACATGGCAAAAACAATATCCCCCCCGAAAAATTTTTTCGGCGGGGGATAATAAATATCAAATCTATAGATTCAGAAACATCAGGTTTCTTTCGCAATGATGGAGTTCACCTGTCCACAGTGGGGAATGAAATGTATATCAACGCAATTTGTGAAGCTGTTAAGTTCTTTCTAAATACAACCGGTTCAGATAAATATTGTGAGCAGTAGCCCTGAAACTTTGGGGGACAAAGCATTAACAAGTTAATGATTTGTTGTGGTGGAAAGTTCTAGGCTACTGGGGTTTGGACAATGTCATTTTTCATATTATTTTGAAATGGCTATCAATAATTTTGGAAATATGATAATGAATTGAATGTAGATGATTCCCCTCCTTAAAGATGGCACAGAGAATACTTGATTTTCTTTGTTGAGAACCAATTTGGGAGGGAGAATCACTATAATTTAGCTTAAGCATATAATAAGCAAGTTGGGTCAGCTCGGAACAGGCAGACCCAGCCTCTACTAAAAGTGATCATGGAAAATTAATTTAGAGCGGAAAACAGCAATATGAAAAGTAAAGCAGTCAAAATGGAAATGTAAGCAGAACTAGGAAAGTAAAGCGGTGATATAAAGCAAATATAGAAATTGTATAAAAGAAAACTTAAACCAGGGATATAAAGCGAATACAGAAAATGGATTAAGGAAACTTAATGTGGTGATATAAAGCGGTGAAAGAAAAAGTATGCAAAAATTATTTACCGGTTCATAGTAAGGCATTGAGAAGGGCATCGAGAAATAATAAATCAGAGATAAAAGAAATAAGTATAAAATTATCGAAAGATTAAGAAAATAGATTAAAACACCATGGCAGACAAATTAGTAGCCAAATGACATTGTCCATTCCCTGGGGGCTTAGAATTTTCAATTCTAATAATTTCCTCATGACAATGTAAGCATTGATTATCAGAGGAAATTATCAGTCAGTTATTGCGGCCATTTTTCTCCATTTTATTCACTGATTTCGAATTTTAATATTATTGTTCATGTTAACTTGATTGTACGACTTTCAAGCTTGGGAGTACCACCAGGCAATTATATGGTTATTTGCATGTCACTAGTTTGTTCAATTTTTGAATCCTAAAAGCTAGACTAGTCCACAGGCAAATACTGGGTTTAAAGCAGTCTGTCTTAAAATAATAAGCTATAAGTTTATTTCCATTTTTCCATACCTGAAAATACTGATGAATAGTAGTTATGATAAGTTCACAAGCTTTGTCCACGGGATATTTGTATACACCGGTACACAGGGCAGGGAATGCTATTGAGTTACATTGGCGTTTGTCCGTCTCAATCAAACAATTTTCAATGGCAGACTCTAGTAATTGAGGCTCTTGCTTATCACCACCACTCCAGCGTGGACCAACAGCGTGTACAATATATTTACATGGGAGATTTCCCGCGCCGCTGACTATAACATCCCCCACTGGTACAGAGCCATTGTTGGCTACATAATCAGAACATTCCTTCTGAATTGATCTTCCTCCTTCAAACAAATGATTTTGATAGCAATTTAACACCAGTTTCTTACCAGTCAAAACATAATCAGAAGATTTTTTCTGAATTGATCTTCAACCTTCAAACAAACGTTTTTCATAGCAATTTTACACGAGTTTCTTACAAGTCTAAACAAGGGCGTAGCTCCCATTACCCAAGTACGTAATAGAAATAAATCCCCTTTCAAAATATGTCGTACTTGACGAACGATCATAACATCAAAACTACAGCTTATTTAAGCTGTAGTAAAATGTTTTGATTATTCACCTACACTCAAATCATGAAAAGGGGAGCTGGCGAATGACATTTATCTTTTGTCACAGTCGAAATATCGCCTTTATCCTATATGGTGGTCATTTCTGAGTGTGTATAAATTTCAAAATCTTAGTTACAACTATGCTAAATGTTAGCAGCAGGCAGACCACCAATGTGTCTCATATACTTATTACAAGCATTATCAAGAATAATATTTACACTAATACCTTACTGTAAGCATCATCAATACATGTATCATTTTTAAAAATACATCTTTTATAATTTGACCAAAAAAGGTGTTCTTTCAATTGCATTTCGTTCAATTACGAGTATGAGAGCTGGCACTGTCAATATCAGCCTGACAGCGCCTCTGCATACTCCTGATTAAGTTCTGAAATACTCTTTGGGAAATAACAGATCATTCTTCTCTAAGGATCTGGCCGAACTCCTGGAGTGTCCTTGGCTGGACCTGGTGATGTATACATAAGATATCTTGTCTATACATTATTGTCCAATTTTAAACACGAACATGAATGTTGGGGGTTTTTTTTAATTGGCTCCTGTAGGACAGCGAAAAAGTTTGGTGCTTAGATAACTTTGAGAAGTATATATAATTGCTGCAGTGATTCAGAACAATAAATAACAGTGTTAAAATGCATATCTACATAAATTCCTCACCAGCTTTAATGATTGCCGCAGCCAGGCCACCAGTGTGTCTCATCTCTTCATTACCAGCATTTACAAGAACATGCACTTTAAGTTGAATCATGTCTCCTCCATATACAATGACCTTAAAAACAAGTAGGAAAATAATTCCAGTCTGTTTCATTGAAAACTTGAATGTTCAGATTTAAGGATGTGGATTTTAAGAAGAGTTAGGGAATAGCAGCTTTTTGGGATGTATTAATATAACAGCTTGATACTGAATAATTATTATTTAATAAAACCTATGCAATACCCTAAAATACACAAAAAGTGTTTTCCAATTACAATAAATACTATTATATAGTAGCCTGATATCTACATGGAACTGCTTAACAAATGTATGAATTTCTGTTCAGTACAGTCATGTGAATTTCCTACAAGTCTAAGATCTACCAATTTTGTCAGAATTTTCTGACAAGAATATGAATGAATTCAGACATAATTACCCTTTGTCCAGTTGGTAAAGTTGTTTCAGCACATGACTGTGTTAGTCCTAGCATCTGTAGGGTCTGTGTTTGATCCTCAGTCCTAGCCAGCTGATCTACAGCCTCAGCCACATGTATAATACAGGGGGTGGTGGTTTCTATACTTTTGATACTCTCCTGGCCTCTAGCAGACTTCAGGTACTGCTGTATACCTGGCTTGTTTAGTTTGTGTTGCTTGGACTTTACTCTGCCAGTAAGGCTGTCAAATATGTTCTTTGCAAGTGATAGTCCTTCTGCTGTACCTTCAAAATGAAAATTAATCAATTTGAAGGTCTTTTGAATAACTATACACCAACATATTTATGTAAATATATATCTTTTCTTCTTTTTGAGAAGAAATATTTCTGCAGAGATTTATTGTGCTTTCAATACAGCATCTAGATTTTCAGAAACAAGGTTATTGACATGAGCATAAAAGCACTGAAAAAATACAAACAACAAACCATTATGAAATGAGATTTAGAAAATAATAAATAGAGAATATTGAATGAGTGGTCATGGAATACCGAATTTATTAAAAGAGTCATCTTTAAACAGATAAAAACGAGGCTGTGCCGAATTTTAATCTTTTTCAGATGACGAGTTTAATAAACTTGGTATTTTATGAGAACAAATTTTATATTCTATTTATAATATGACCCTATTTTTGTGAAAACCCTATTTTCGCGAAAAATCGTCAAAATTATTAAAATTCAACATTTTAATTTTCCGCGAAACTTATAACGCAGTTTAAAATTTATGTCACAATATGTACATTATGACGTCATTTTCACATTATTCCACTAGTGTAATAACACTTGTGTAATATCAAAGTTGTTCAACGGGGTTATTTCTCTCCTACGGCGTAGGATATATTATAACTTGATTTGAAAAATTGTTCATGAAGTTTGTTTGGTGTAAATGATTAGTACCCACCTTGTATGACAACCATATCTGTCTGTTGATAATCAAGTTTAATTTCTGTCTGTTTCTGTAAATCCCTCATTTTTGTGGTTAGTTCTGATTCTTGATGTTTCCTGATGAACATAAGTATATACTTCCCAATACGGATCTCTTCTTTGTAGACAGAATTCTTTGATAAAAACTTTTGAAATATATTCTGTACATTAGTTTCTAAACCTTTTCTCATGCACAATTTGATTGTATGTCCCCTTTTATCCACGACTAAACATTCCTGGAACTGTTGATGAAGTGTCGTCTCAAGTTCAGACCATTTGTCTCTTCTCTGTAGAACTTCCGAATCTTTATCAATATCAAACTCCATCATTGTGTAAAAGCCTTTAAATATATTCTTCTTCCTAGAGAAGTCTTCCCCTTCTTCATTATATACAGTCACAGAACCTTCGTTTAACTCCCAGAGGTCAAGTAGATTACCTTGCTTGAGCTGTTTGGTTATAAGACCAAGTATATCAGAGTTTTCTAGAAGTTTAATGGCTTCTTCTGGCAGTTTAATAATTCTTTCTCTGACCTTCTGTAACTTTTCATATGTTACCAAGACAACATCATTGACTTCTGTCTCTGGACCTGTGTATTCTACCATACATTCCCTTGTGTCAATACACATGTTAACATTTGGATAATCACCAGAGATCTCTTTGTCAAAGTGTATCATCTTCAGGTACTTTACTTTCCATTCATCAAAGTTCTTAGTCTTGGTTACTTTCTCCTTCTTTTTTTCAAGCTCTCTTCTTACTTGATCAAATTTCTCCTGTATTTCATTCTCAGCATCTTTAAATGCTTTTTGAGTGCTTACCATTATGACAGAGTTTTCATCTTTAACTATAAAAACTCCAACTTCATCAGGATAAGATAAAACTACTTCTCCAAGTCTTTTATAAACCTCAAGGAAAATTTCATCATTTGCTGTAAACCTTTTCTCTATGAAAGAATCCATAACTTTTTTCAGTTCTGCTTCAACATCTTCTACCCATGTCTTGGCAAGATTTCTATAACCTTTATCTTGTTTGGTCAGAGTACAGTTTATCTCCACTGGTTTTGTGTTCCAGTTTAATTCTGCAGCGAAACTCTGGAATATTTCAGATAGCCTTTGTCTCTCATTTTCTTTAGAGTTGATAAACTTAAGTTTCCATTCAAACTGGCGTTTTGTAACAAGTTTATCAGGCCTTGACCATGGTTTACTGGATTCTGGTGGAACAGGCTTCCCCAGGCACATGTGGTATGGAGTAACCTTTAAATGTGACCCCATTACTTTGTGATCTTCTTTCTGGCAAACACGGTTTACGACTGCATGAAATACAAAATTTGTTTGGAAAATACAATTGTCATATACAGTCTATATTGCTTGAGAGACCATGTCTATCAAACAACCAGTTTCATTAAGCCACCGTTTCAGAAATCCCCTTCTTTGAATTAAAATGTCTTAAAATGTATATATTATTGGTTTAAAAGTATTGTAAACGAATCCTGTGTTGTTTAAACTCACTGGAATTGTCTCAATGAAACGATTCTTTTGAGTTTTAACAACACAGGATTATATTCAAATTAGGCAAACTTGAAATAAAATCATAGTTCTGATTTGTAAACAAAACTTGTACTAAGCAACCATTCTCTTTAACAAACCCTTTTGGTGGTCCCATAAATGGGTGCCTTAATGCAAGTTTTACTGTACAAGTACAAAGTTTTTGTATTGAGCAATAATTATCAATAATCTTTACCTATTAATTGTTAGTTCATCATTGACTTATAAGCACTATATTACTCCAGACAATAATTAGCCCAATATTAAATCTTTATAACACTGTATTAATAATGCAAATTGTCTTCTGGATCATTGAGAGAATGCACATTACACCAATAATTTGACATAGTGATGGTAGAAATATATAATACGTACTAAGTGTTTTGTATGAAAACTAATATCTAACGAGGTTGGGGGAATTGATAAGTGTTGAGGCTCTGCTGAGACAATTCACTATCTCATTTCCCACAACAGAGTTAGATATTTTTTCATACAATACATTAAGTACATGTATGCATTATATTTATCTTATAACCTCTATTTGCCTTGTTTTCATTAATGTTTCTAACAGACACGCAAGTTTCAAAAAATTAAGCACATTGTGTGATTGTTCTCAAAATATCCATGTGATATGAAAAATATCATATGGGATGTTATCACACAGATATTTGTATAGTTATAAGATTAAGCTCAATACCTTTTGGATCCATAAATGTTATCAAGCAATATTCCTCCTCTAACTGGAGGTCTATATCCTCAATTTCTCCTCCTCCACTCTTTCTGCTATTTTCAAAGTAAAATCTGAGACTATCATGTGTAACTTCCTCTGGGAGGTTAGTGATGAGAATTGTGTGTGACTCTGACATTGGCATAGGGACTAGGAACGCATCCTGTAACTTTCTCTGTTTGCATACTTCAATAATAGTGCTTATATCTACAATATAGAGCATTGTTTATACTTCAGTTACATTTATGGCAGACAATCATTAACAATTGACTAACACTTTACACAAGAAATTCATTTGGCCATTTGTAAAATAAATTCCAAAACAGTACTTATCTTGCCAAAAGTTATCCTATCATTAAACTATGAAAATAAAGAAAAATCTTAGTTTGTGTTTGAAGGCATACTATAAAGTAAAAAACTATTTGTGTTTGCGAAACACAAATGCTGCTGAATTTTTTTTTTATTTTAAAACTTTGAGCTTGACCTTGTCATATCTAGGGGTCAGCGCAACACTATTGTTATGCCTATATATTCATAGGCACTTACAATAGTGGTTCCCTGACCCCTTGATATTATGACCTCTACCTTGATATCAGTAGATGCATATCAATAAGATCTTTTTTCATGCCACATATAAACATTGAAACTTGAATAGGCTGAAAGTAGTTGGCAATGTTTATTGGTTAAGTTTTGCAGACAAACAGGTGACAGACTGACGGAGAGTCAACTTATCTTATGAATGGTTGTGCATAAACAATTTTTATTTATATTTCTAATAATTTCCTGAAATCAAGGGGCATTCAAACGGCAGGTTGTGTTATTCCCTAGCCCACTTGTTTGACAAAGGTTTTTCTACTTACTGATCACAATTTTCCTTGGACAACTAGAGCAAATCTTTGGATGGTACTAGTTAGATCTAAGTGATAAACTAGATGTGTTCCCATTTTCAGACAGCATTTTTTTCAAAACTTTGACCTTTGATCAGTTCTTGATTATGAAGAAGGAATTTTAAAGAAGATAACTGTTTGTTTCAGTGTGAGATTGATTTATATTAGATTGAGTGAACAACAAAAGCTATATTTTTATGAAGTCTTAGTCACAAGTGAAAATTTAACTTTTGTTGTTCACAAAATGAAATATTAATCAAACCTACTCAAAAAAACCCACAATTATTCTATTTCTGTAATGTAAAAATTGCGACAATGTGAAAATGTTGGGGCAATTTTTCATAAAGGGTATCATTTTGCACATGATAACTAAGCGATGTGCATGATGATGTGATTTATTGTGCCTGCATAGATAATATCAAAAGGGGCAAATGAGCGAAAGCAGAGCATCATTATTTGGTAATTTTACTGGTTTGGCAGTGAGATTATCAAGTGATAATCTACTGATATATATCGATAATCCACCAAAAAGCATTTTAGAAAAGCATACCAATAGGCTCCATAAACCTGACTATGCCTCTATCTCTGGCAGCATTGAAGGCAACTGGTGTAGGAGAAACTTCCGTTTTCAGACGAGCTTCTAGGAAGTTTTTCAAGTTCTCCTCACTAACGGTACTTGGGATATTTGTGAACAAAATTTCTGTTTTACTGTAGATGAAAGGTTTGATTGATAGATCACAACCTTCAAGGTTAAATGGAGTGCTTTTTGCCTTTTCCAGTACCATCTCAACAGCTGAAAATTAATTATATGAGTGATAGAAATGAATGAATGAAGCCCTTAAATTCGGAACATCACTCGGCCATTTCTGTAAACTGTAACAGACCTCAGATGTATATAAGGCAGATGGGTATTTAACAAAATTGTTAGGTGGAAACAGTGTAAGAAAAACTAGCATGGAGACACTCAGCGCTATATCTAAATTTATATTTTTTACAGCAAATAACAGCTGAAAAATCTTAATTTTTGAGAATGATGAATCATTCTCAAAAATTAAGATTTTCAGCCGTTTTTTAAGAATATAAAGATATCTATATAAGGATACGATGATTTCACGTCAGTGACTTGAACTAGTAGCGTTGACGACATCAAATGTTTTTCACTCAAAGTTTCGATGGCTAACACCATTTCAACTGAAGTCATTGAGTTTTTCCAAGGGTTGCCCGTAATTTTTAAAGATAGTCCGTCTATGTACATCTGAGGATGATCGTGAGAGTGGTGTTCCAAATGGAAGCGCTTAGTGAGTGATTTTGAATGGTTTTGATCAGAGGAATGGAAGCGCTTAGTGAGTGATTTTGAATGGTTTTGATCAGAGTGATTGTCATTTTAACAATGTTATTATTAACTGTCAAGGTTAGACATTTTAAGGGTAGTCCTAGAGTCTGAGACTCCTTGTGTACCAGTTTGGACTCCTTCATTTTGCAATTAAGGAGTCCGATGGACTTCTAGTATCATATGAGAGTATTTTGAGAAACAAATGCACAGGACAGTTTCCTTTCATCCTTTGTCAAAACTGTAGATCTTCTCACTATAAAACTTGTTGAAATTGCCATTGCATGTATTTGTGATTTTAAAAGAAAATAACCTTCTTTGAGGGGGGGAGAAACATTGTGGAAAAGAAGAAATTGCTTGTAACAAGCAATTTCTTCTATTCCACAATGTGCTCCAAATATAAAAATTTTGACTCCTTACTTTGAGCTTGGACTCCTTGATTTCATATATTAGTAGTCCGGTGGACTCCTTACTCATAGAAGTTAGTGTCAAACCCTGACTGTAAAAGGTCTCCCATGAAGTCAGTATTTATTGTAGAACAATAAATTGATAGTCTTTTAGAAGGAAAAATGGAGCAAAGTCTTCATTATTCTTTTTTCTTTGAGTAAAGATAACATGAGTATAGTCAAGGACTAGTGTTAATGTCGACTCCTGACAGAGGTCTGAAATCAATAATCTACTCACACCCTAATAAACCATTAAGTAGATTCATATATTAATGTATGGTTTTAAGTTTCATGAATTCAAACAATAATCTCTGCAAATTCTATAATTCAATAACATGAAGCTAAAATATTAATTTTAGGATTCACATTGGTACAAACCTGATTTGTCAGTAAATTCAACAAATATACAGCCCATATCTCTGTCTGGGGTCACATTTTTAACTTCCCCATCCACCTTCTGACAATGCTTTTCTAAAAAGTTGATAAGTGTATCTGTACTTTTCTCAAGACAATAACCTTTGACCTGCAATAATAGTTGTGATCTTGAAACATAAATACTCAATATAATCACATTTTCTAGAACTAGATTGAGGACTGTGTAAACTCTGAAATACTAATTGTAAGCACAACTAAATTTGCATATAATTCCAGATTGAAAGGCACCAAGAGGTATGGAAGACTTAAATCAGACTGCACATTTATATGCAAATCTACAAATGTCTACAATATATTCCTGCCAAAACAGAACTATTCCAGGGGCCCCTTTTACTAACGACCTTACGAAAAAAATAATCGTAAGTCAAAATCAAAAATTCATTCATTGTTAGATTCTGCCTTGCAATATCTCATTAAAATCGTCTTTAGAAGACGATTCCTATTAGATGATGCATGAAAGAATTCCATATCTAGTTACTACTGTAGAAGCAATTTTAATTTTTGACTTACGCAAAAAATGATTGTAAGATGTTTAGTAAAACAGGCCCCAGGTTCAGTAAGTCAAGGAGCAGAAATTACCATAATTGTCTTTGTTTCAGTATTTGAAAGTTGTTTAGCAGCAGGCTGCTCATTTTCCATGGTAGATTTTTCTTCATCCTTACTGGTGATGGTTTTGGTTTGTCTCCATTTGTATTCCTCAACATGTATTGGTGTCTTGGACAGAGAACAGGGTACATCAGCATGGACTTGTAGAACTGTCTTTAAATCTGAGAAAAACATAATTGATTACAGGCTTACTTACAGCAACAATTTTTTTGATGCCTGTTAGTATTTTTTTTTAACCCTTTGCTGTTTAATCCCTGCTTTTAACGTGCCTATGATTTTATGATTGAGAAAACATCGTGAAAAAAGAAGAAATTGCTTCTGACAAGCAATTTCTTCTTTTTTCCACACTATTTTCTACCCTACTGAACGGTTATTTTTCAAATTAAATCCACTTTAAATTTTTGTCTGCAAAACCTTTGAATTAGGACAGGTCCAAAATTTTGTAAAACAGGAAAGTGTTAATTTCTTTGTTGAAATTTATTATTTCTTGACTTTTGACAAGGAAGGTTTGAGTCTTTCAATGTATTTAAGAAAAGCAAAATTGTTTTAAGATGGACATGACTCTTTATCTCTTTTTACACATTTAATTTAAATAGACATATTAAAGTACAACAACTTGAACCAATTATTGGAGACATTTCGGGCTGGTCCAAGTTCAAAAATGTTGAAAAAATGACAAATTCAAAAACAAGTCCATAAGATTGTTGAAAACCTTGTCTTTTTTAGTAAATTAAAAAAGTGTAAAGAGAAAATGTTACTTTTAAATGTTCCAGAATGGTTCTTCAAGACCTTTTCTTCAGAATCATTTATTGTGATATTGCAGAAATACTTCAGAAGTTCAATCATTTTATCGATACATCAATACAAGTAATACCTTCATTATTTTTAAAAGAGATAACAGCCTCATTCTTGTCAGGATTATATTGGACATCTTCAACATCAAGGTTTCGTCCAAAATACCTTTTGCTCTCAAAATAGTTTGTCAGAAGATCCACTGAACATGTTGGGGGCAGGTCACTAACCAACAGTTTCACAGGCAGATCTTGAATTATATAGGCAATATGAAAATGAAGTCTTCTGCTATCATCATTACCTTATTTTTCCTTACAACACTCCCTGGAGCTATACATAACATGGTCAGGGAGCATTTATTTTGTAGGCATTTTCTGATTTAAAAAATATTAATCTTTTAAGCCCTTTGCCCTTTAACTTGAGGTAAATTTCCTCTAAACAATCATATAAATGATTGTTTAGAGAAAATTCACATCAAATTAGAGAAACAGTCTCAACAAGTTCTTAAAATTTAGGCATTTGAAGTGGGTTTTCTAAGTAAAAAATGTAGGGGTGCTACTATTAGGGAGGGCGCTATTAATAGAGGAAATACTGTATATCTAAAAGTTTACTTTTCAAATTATTAAATAATGTAAAACATGAATATTACAAAATAATACTGACCTTTTCAATATGGCCGCACAGTAGAACTGTAAACTATGTAGTTCGGAATATTTCTATTTTATAGTTCTTGAAAAAGGCATTTGCCGAAATATTGAAATAGAGATAATAATTTTAAAGTGTTTCTTTTATTCCCTTTGCAATAATTTGTAGACTTGTGCGCAAAATAATAATGCTTACAAACAATTTGATTGCGACCTCATGACAAGTTCATAATCAAACCTTCAAAGAAGTACGACTGAGACCTAAATCTGGATAAACAAAAGGATAATTACATCAAAACTAATGATAATTGCAAAACAAATTCACTAAGAGATATGTTCTACTTGCTTGAGAAATGTTATTTCTTAATAGGCATATAGGCAGTTACAACTGATTTATGCTGTGCCATGGAATGACTTGTTTTCTAAAAAAAAAAACCCTCAGAGTACTAAAAGGTATAATTTTTTAGGATCAGGAAAGGGACAAAGACCTATATATTGTTGGGCAACCACAAACCTCTTGATAGTTGATGGTGGTCACAAAGTAATAGTAAGTCAGTTATTTCATGAACCCCTTCTCATGCTGTTCTCAATACATTCCTGATGTACACAAGGCGTTTCAATAGCTCAGTGTGAAATAGTTGTTACTGCTATAAACATATAGCCAGTTACAACTGTTTTGCACTGTGCCATCAATTTCTAGACGGTATAGATTAATCTTAGCCTTTACTGCATGCTTTCCTCCTATCAAGATTTAATATTCAAATTCAGTAGAATGAGTCTGCCTTATTACCTTCTGGTAATGAGGGTCCTCCAGCATAAATGCTTTTACGTTGACGTGGTCTTGGTACTGGTCTACTTTGTCTTGGTGAAGGCTTGGGAGGCATACTGCTTGACAGCAGAAAATTAAGTCAACCAGGTTTTCTTCTAACTACTTTAAATAAGAATACAAACTTATTTGGAAACAAGATGCCTCAATGATGCCATTTTTCATAAATAGTGGTTTGATACAATATAGAAATCGGTCATAAAAGTGCTGTGAAAGTTTAAATTTTCTACATATTTGATAATAAAAAATGACCTTGACTAATGACCTTGGAAGTTGTGCAAACAGAAAGAAATCCTCATGTGAAATAAATAAGACTCTTCCCTTACCATGAAAAAATTATTGGTAAGGTTAAAGTTTTTGTGGTACAGACAAACCTGAAACAGACGACAAATAGTTAAGTTTATCTGAACAAGTATTTGAGGACATTTCTTTTGGTGCCCCATAAGTATAATTAATCACTTTACACACTGTGTTATCATCTATTAGATTTGTGTATGTAATTTATATAAATTGATATGTTTGATAACTGAGTTATCATAAGTTATCAGTTAACTTGCCCTGTATTCAGTCCATCAGATACAAAGGGACCAAGTCAAATGCAGTTTCAAGTTGACAGAGTCCATCTGGTCAAAAGCTTTCTATCAACAGGGGGGAAGGGGGGGGGGCATTTAGCAAAAAAACTGGCCATCTGGTACAAGACACAAAATAAAATACATGTATAAATTTTCAAGTGAAAAATAAATACAAATTTCCATTTTTCAGGGAGGAAATACCTTTTGATATTCTTAGCTTTAATTTGTAAAAGATGAGATGCAAATACATGTATGTATTGACAGTTGAAGCTATTTTAGCAAAAAAGTCAGTCTGGTACAAGACTCAAAATAAAAAAAAACATGTATAAATTTTCAAATGAACAATAAATACAAATGACCATTTTTCAAGGAGGAGATACTTTAATATTCTAAGCTTTAATTTGGACAAAAAAGAGATGTAAATACATGTACCATATTTCTCCTAATGAACACTCCAGGGAGCTATGCATAAAAAGATTAGGGAGCATTTATTTATTACGCACATTCTGATTTAAACATCATTAGAATTGATGTCTTTTAGGCCTTTTTCCTTTAAATTTGAGGTAAAAATGATTGTTTAGAGGAAATTCATCTCAAATTAAAGAAGAAGTCTCAAAAAATTCCTAAAACTTAGACATTTCAAGTAGGTTTTCTTAGTAACAAATGTAGGGCTGGTACTATTAGGGAGGGCGCTGTTATTAGAGGAAATACAGTATGTATCGACAGCTGAAGCTATTTCCACCAAGATCAGATTAAGACAGAAAAAAAGAATGGACCAAATTAAATGGAAGAGGGTCTAAAAAACACCAATTTGAGGGTTTTTTTTGTTTTTTTTTAAACAGAAAATGCTTACTAAATAAAAGCTACAGGACCATGTTATGTATAGCTCTTCAGAGCATTTATTAGGAGAAATACGGTAGCTTTCATTACACAGCCCTCTCTCTAGAGTCAGCTCATCAGAGAAAGGGTTTTGTCATAACAGATAGGGGTTACCCCTACAACCATATGGTTCTCAATCAACAATAACCTTTTTACTCAAGATTTTCTATTCATAACTATATTTATGGGTATTAATTTCTATATCTTTCCATTTTATGGGAAATTTCCTTTTTTAATGATTTTTTTTAATGTGCAAAAGCATTTTTGTGGATAGCTCACTATCCAAACGGATCTTGGCCCTGACCCTTGACCACCATCATAACACACCTACAAAATATTGAAAAGTCATTTACATGCAAAATACATTTTGTTGTTAAAGGAGCAGTTTTTTTGTGTTTTTTTTCACAAAGTCACCAAGTCGTTGAACAATTTTGGAGAGCAACAGATTGAGATATATAAATAGAAATTATTTTACATGTAAAGAAAATATTTGACCAGCCCGATTAGCTCAGTTGGTAGAGCACCGGACTTCAAAAACATTGGAGTTCGGCAGCGTGGGTTCGATTCCCGGGAGACGTTAAATCGAGGCCTCGTGAGACGGTGCTTTACACAGAGCACGTTAAAGAACCATGGTGGATCTCACCAGTAGTTTCGTCATGTATCCCTGCACTATCCCCAGTAACAACTAACCGTCTTCTGGGGGCGTCGCTCATATGGGCATGTGCTATGGTAGCGACGATAAATAAACGGAAATACACACACACAAAAAAAAAAAGTCATGTAAAGAATTAAGATGTGTGAAATTTAACTAGACAGATGAGAATTGTTTTTAGGGAGAACCACACATCCTGTTTGTAGTAGGTGTTATGGTAGTGGACCCGTAATAGTTCTGCAACATCTCAGCACTTACAAACTTTCACAGGATGACCGAGGTTTCCTAATGAAAATCATTAGGTAACCTCAGTCAACACTGTTAAAGTTCATTGCTTCTGAAACATTGTGGAACCATTACAGGTACACTAACTTAATCTTGGCTAGAGTTATTGTAGCCCTCTTTATGAGAAGCTGATGGAGAGAGGGCCTTGACATCAAACAATGTCTCTACTCTCACATCATCCCACTGTTGGTGCCTTGAGCCCCCAATAAAGGCTTTGGCATCATTTTGTGTACACTTTAATTTTAGCAAGCTAGTAGGCCCACTACCAAAAATATATAGTGCCTAGAGCCCCCAATAAAGGCTTTTGCATCTTTTTGTGTACACTTTAATTTTAGCAAGCTAGTAGGCCCACTACCATAAATATATAGTGCCTTGAGCCCCCAATTAAGGTTTTGGCATCATTTTGTGTACACTTTAATTTTAGCAAGCTAGTAGGCCCACTACCATAAATATATAGTGCCTAGAGTCCCCAATAAAGGCTTTTGCATCTTTTTGTGTACACTTTAATTCTAGCAAGCTAGTAGGCCCACTACCATAAATATATAGTAATTTTATGAGGGATCAAGAATTTTTGTAAAGGGGTTCAAACATATAATTATTCCCTAGAAATACATGATTTTGATAATTTTTTGTTTGAAAATGAAATGGTAAGGGTGAGGAGGGGGTCTGTTTGAACCCCCCCCCCCCCTCTTAAGGGCTCACAAAAGAACTCACATTAGATCTACTAGATCTTGATCTACTGAAGCAAATTATTTTGAGTGTTGTCTGGATCTTCGTTTAATTTGAGCAAGTCCACTACGGCATACCTTGTTTCATAAAGGATGCAGACAAGGATATTAATTTAGATAAAATTGAAATTTAAAACATTTGCATGCAGAGTAAAAAATTTTTTGGGTCTCTATTGATGTCTGTCATTCTCTGAACTCAAAATTTTCCCGCCCTAAAATCATTGAATCATAGCGTTTAGACTTCCGACATTTTTCGTTCGATTCCGTGACCCTCCGTCCAACAGTATGGAACACTCTGATACAATAGAAAATCGACTAGAGTTTAGACGACATCTTATTTATTCTTGTAAGATATTTTACCTGTTAATCTATCCGCCTATGGTTTTGTTGGACAACGTACCGATTTGACTAAGTTAGTCTTTGTGTGAAACACTTCCTTGTTCAGAACTTTGTGTTTCTACTTTCGCTTTCAAATACCGGAAATGCACCCTTTATTTTACGCAAGCAAATTCGTGAACAAAACTAGGATAAGCTTTCTTCGAGCTTGAGTCACAAGAAAAAATTTAATAACGATTTAAAAATTCAATGTCACTGAATTTCGGGGAAAATAATTAAGTAAGGCAACAAAGTTAAGCATAAAATATTTCATATTCATACAAATAACCTTTACATTAGGTATCTTTAGATTAAAATCATTATTAGGCCTACTTATATAATTATTATTAATAAGATAAGCCCGTTGATTGATTTTAAGATTTTTACACCGATAGAGCAAGATATCATCATGAGGTTATGTAGCGCCATTAATAAATCATGCACTACATGGGATAAGACCGTTGGAGGCAAATTCGCTTTAGGCCTAAACAGCAAAGCCGTCGACGTTTTTTAACTAGCGGTCTTTTCGTGTAATTATTCCTAAGACCCACAAGGCTGTATTTTGAAGTGTAAGGCCCCTTGTTTTCAAGAAGACTAAAATACTAATTGAAGTAATCGTTGTTGCTTCGAAACAAAATTTCTGATACATGTTTCTTTAAAAGCATTCGATATGTGATTCACACAAGAAGCTTTTAATATAGCCTACTGACTTGTTTTGGTTACAAAGGCAAAATAACGATGCTCGTGAAATACATGTATCTAAGCATTTAATCCAAATTACCCCATCTGCCTCTAACTCTGTATTATAAGGTCACAAGTCGTCTATGAGATGCCGGGGTATTTTGTTATTTCTTTTTTTATTTTACAAATCTCTAAAATTTAATCATACGTTAACTTAACAACCTAATAATTGACACAGAGTGTAACGTCTTCGAAAGCCAAGGGGTCAGTTAGCTTCACTTCGTGAGAAACAAGGAAGAACTAGAAGCATTTTAAGCACGTAATGGTACAGCCCCTTCGTTCAGGATGAAAATATTCGCAAAAGTTTTGGAAATGATACCACGTTTAACAGATACAAGCACGTGCAAATCGGGGTATCATTTCCAAAACGCTTTCAATCTTTTATTATTATTTATTTATTTTTTTGCATCCTGAAAGCTGGGCAGATATGGTATACTAAAGTTACAAAAACAAAAACAAAAAACACCATCTCCTTACCCGTTTCCAAAAAGACAATTCAACGAATACAATGAATATCCAAAAAAGAAAGTAGGATTCTTCGACTTACCGAATTAGAATTGTACCCCATTCAAGTGCACCTTTAGGAAATCTATCTTTCCATGTAGATTCACCCACCCCGACGAGCTCAGTCGGTAACGTGTTATCTATCACTCCTGGGCTATTAGGTTCGAACCCGGCTTGACCAATTATCATCTGATAAGGTGCACCAGCCGCCGCGATATAACTACAAAAATGTTGAAAGTAACGTTTAACCCAATTCAATCTCAAAATTGACGGAGGGTTACGGAATCGAATTTCGCGTACATTTTTGAAAAGGAACATTCTGGAAAAGTTTCATTGAAATTAGCCCAGTGGTTTAGGAGTAGAAGGATTTTAAATTTGTCACGACACACAACGCATTTTGGACGTCGGACTCAGGGTGATCCTAATGGCTTTCCTTGAGCACCTTGTACTTAGTTGAGCTAAAACCCTGGAACGAAGTTGTCGGACATATCATGACGTCAAGCAGGGGAGATAAGTTAAGGTTTAAAACTATTTGACTTACATCAATTAAGGATACACGTTCTTTCAACTTCGATTCATTCCTCTCGATTCTGCTTTCTGGAAAATTTACCAATACATGCACCGAATGTGTGGGCCAATCAAAGAACCAAGATAGCTATCTGCTTCGGGGAATTGAATTAACGTAACGGATTCTTTTCGACATTTCTACATAACTGTACAATCCACACCAGCCAACCCAAGCGTGGAATGAATTTGTCGATTTGGATGAAAATATGATAGTTTTCGCCGTTTTCGGAGTGTTTTTGACCGATTTCGGAGCTTTTTTGTGTGATTGGAGTGAGCGTTCGAATGGAGCGATAGGTGAGCGATTTAACAAGCAAGACTGTATCACCCTGCCAGAAGATCTAGAAAAAATGGGAAAATGGAGTTTAACCCCAGCAAATGCATTGTCCTAACTATTACTAAAAAGAAGAAAAGGATTTCCTTTGATTTCAGGCTGCACGGACAAGTTCTAGAAACTGTGGACAATGCCAAATACCATGGTATTACTATATCTGGGGATCTTTCCTGGAATAAGCACATTGACAATATAACAACTAATGCAAATAAAACTTTAGGTTTTCTCCGCAGAAACATCCAGACCAAAAATAAGAAGATCAGAGAAACAGCGTACAAAACTATGGTTAGATCCCAGGTAGAATACGCATCAACTGTTTGGAGCCCCTACATAACATCAACAAAGTAGAAAAAGTACATCGTAGAGCAGCAAGATGGGTTCAAAATATTGTTCTTATTATGACATGACCTGCATGCAGAAGGAGCTTGGCTGGCAAACTCTTCAATATAGACGAGACATCACAAGAGTCACCATGCTCTATAAAATTGTTAATAGTTTTGTTGCAGTACCCATACCAACTTATCTTGAAAGACCAGTAAGGATCACAAGACATATGCACACAGAATCTTTTAGACAGATCCACATAAATGCTTCTTACTTTAAATATTCTTTTTTTCCCCTTACTCAGTGATACTTTGTAACAGCCTACCAGAAACAATCGTACAGCAACCTGACATAGCAGCGTTCAAGAAGAGTCTCCATTCTTTTCAGATAGTGAGCCGTCCCTGAATGACCAAAATTGTTTTATCCGCAGATCTTTAAATATAACACTCACAATACTTTTAAATTTTGGCACCCTAACAAATGACTAACAGTTTTTATTCCAGCACAGACGCGCACCTGCCAGTAATACCCGAAGGGGAGTTAGGCAGCATATAGATAGATAGATAGAATAGTTTTGAACGAGGTGAGTTTATGTATAGGCCTATGTGCGTACATGGTAGCTATGCCACTGGTTGGACATCGTGGTATCTTTACAGTAGGTTAAATCCTTGGTCCTGGTCAATACGTGGTCACAAGGTTTTGTCGCCCGCTGACATACTGTTCAGAAGCCTAGACCAAAACATTCCATGAAATCAGCGGTCTTGACCATTACCGCGGATAGCCGCGGGTGCACGTGAGTGACTAATCGAATAATTCAAATATGAGTCACATGGTTCACTAATCAAGTGTACCTCAATGTTATAACCCGTTTCTCAATCGTATCGATTTTAAAATGGCAATCGGTCCGTATTAAAATAGAGAAACGGACCGGTCTATTTTAAAATCGAGATCGAGAATATTTTATCAAAAAACAACTATTCTAATGAATAAATATGTATTTCAATGAACAGAAATCTATGCTCAAATATATACTTTATCTTTAAAATGCATTTTAAGCTGTTGTTTGTATTTCAAATGCAAAAATCACTATACATGCAAAATTAAATGCATTCTCATACTAGACTGGTTCTGCTGTCGACTCATGTATGAAGCTTTTATAATAGACGACAGTGGGACCAGTCTAAAGAGCATACCGGTTAAAAGTGCCTAAACAAAATATTAACATTTAACAACAAAAAGTTAAAACAAGTTGAGTTCCAGAATATCATTTCATTGAATGCATTATACTATAATACTCATTATTCGAGGGAAGTTATACCTTCAATAGAGTTCCGTCGGTGGAATAATAATCTCCATCTTTAAGTAATTAATTCCTTTGAAAAGAATTAGCACAATGAGATTTTATTCACTTCCTTCAGTGTTGTATTTAAATAGAAAAAAGGTACAATAGTCCTATTTGTTCGTCCAGTGTTAATCACTTGAAATTACTAATCGCACTTGTAAACCTGTTAACTTTTAATGTTTACCGATATTTCAAAAATCATCAACTAGACAGGATGTTAAAATTCCAATACACCAGGTGTCAAAATAGATTAGATAATTGGCTTCTCTTTCGGTTTTAATAAACCGTGACATGTATCTTCTGAAGGCGGGAAAAAATCACCCTTGCCCATCAAAAGTGGAATATAGATAATATTTTAGATTATTTAGGCCTAAAAATAGATCCGAAACAAATATAAACTTTTGAAGAAATATGAAAATATATCCAACAATTGTGATTATCAAATAGTATACATGAAGTAATAGGCCTTTCCAGATGAAAATAATTTGAAGAGTGGTTTATAAAAATGACTTATTTAAGAATTTGAAAAAAAACTTATTGGTAATGAAAGAATAATCAAGGATGAAACGACGACGAATGAATAAATCGCGCTGGATTGAACTGATCATGAAATGAAGGACTGAAAACTTAAAAATGAATAAATCAATTTGTTATTCATCTTATAGAAATATCGGGGGGCGTTGTGTTTTTTTTTTTTTTTTTTTTTTTTTTTTCCATCAACCTATAAGATCGTATTGAGTTTATTTTAGCGAAACCATGATAACAATGATAATAAATATAAATGATAACAATGATAATAATAACCACAAACCTATAATAATTGTACGGTCTGCATCATTTAACCCACCCATTGCCAATATCTAAGAAAGTTTTACCGCCGGCGAAAGTGGCCTTCTCGAAATTCTGCTTGCCGACCAGAAATTCAAAGCATACTTGTAATTCTCTATTGATTGTGGGAAACTAAGTAATAATCAAGATAATAGTATATTTTTCTGAAAGATATTTATTTCAGAAATTAAAAAAAAAATTATAGAAAGAAAGAAAGTAAGAATATGTTAAATATGGAAATGAATCCCCATCAAACAAACATAAATCACATTCAGATTTTAAAACAGTCAATCAGTCAATTTTATACTCAATTTTGTTTTATTTTTCTATTTTACTCTGATGACAAACATCGTTTCCTTTCATTTTTGTCTGCTTGTTTGAATGGCGTTCAACCAGACTTTTATATTCCGGGCATATCATGGCGGCTGGAGCAATGGCGATGGATTTCTGGAAATTCTCGGACTATTATTTTCATTACATCCTTTCCTAGCCTCCAGCTGCGATCCAGCTTAGATTTACGATTATTCATTAAATAGAGAGACAATTATCGGAAAGGATATGTGCCGCCGCCGGGGATCGAAACCACGACATCTCGTAGTTAAAGATTGAGATTCTAATTGCGCTATGGCCACGGCTCGAAATGGGCTAATTTGCTTTGAACCTGTAGGTCGTATAACAAAACAAAATTGCACAAAGTTCAATCAAAAGTCAACGCGAATATTTGTCTTTTACCAACTTTCGGTTAGTTGAAAACCTAAATGAGATGAGCATCCGGAAGATCGTATCGGATGGATTAGTAATATTTGTGCGAAATGTACAGAGAATACATGGTCAGCTGACCCAAGTGCTAACATGTAACTTAAATACTGTTAAATGTGGAAATAAACCCCAATCGAACAAGTTGAACTTCAAACAAGTAGAACCATATCAAATAATATTCACATTTTAAAACAGTCAACCGGTCCATTTTACAATCCATTTTAAATTATTTTCTGTACCAATCTAATTGCTAAATTATTTTATTTTAATTACTAGTATTATGTTTTTGTTGTTTGTTTGTTTGTTTCATCGGGTTCTAATGCCGCTGTTAAACATCCGGTCCTAGCACGCCTGCTGGAACACCTTACAATGAACTCCGGCTTATTTTTTTGCACCAGTACTTAAATAACATCATTACCTAGCCTCCAGCTGCTATCCAATTTTGGGTTACGATTATCCACCAACAGCCTGTCCACCAAATGAGTGGAGACAATCGTCAGTCGGAATTACAAAACGCAATGCCGACAGGTTCAATCCCAAGTCCATGCGGATATTGGTCTTTCGCCAACTTTTGGCTTATTGAGACCTTAATAGGATGAGCACCCTGAAGGTCGTACAGGATGTAATAGTAGTAATTGTTGAAATGTACAAGGAATTCGTCACAAGGTTACCCATCTGACACTATATGACAAATATAATGTTAAATGTGGAAAACTAAACCCCCACCAAACAAAACAAGTCTTATTCAGATTTTAAAACAGTCCACCGGTCCATGTAATAATCTGTTTGTTATTTTCTATTTCACTCTGATGACAAATATCCTTTCCTTTCATTTTTGTCTCTTTCTTTGTTCGTATGAATGGGGTTTAGCGCTCTTTTGCAGAGACTGAAACACCTGGCGATGCATTTCTGGTATTTCTCGCACCAGTACTTTCATAAATCTTTTCCTATCCTCCAGCTGCTACAAAACTTTGGTTAACGATTATCAACTAAATTGTGACAAATGTCGAAAAGTGCCGCCGCTGGGGATCTAACCCGCGACATCTCGTAGTTGAAAATATAGAGTGTGATGCGCTACTCATTACGCTATGGCAACGCATCGAAGTGATCTATTTTGTTTCATACTTGTCAGTCGGATGACAAAAAGAAAGAGCGCCAGGTTAAATCCAAAGTCCAAGCAAATAATTGTCTTTCGCCAACTTGTGATTAATTGAATACCAATCACACGAGCACCCGGAAGATCGTTACAGATGGATTAGTAGTATTTGCGCGAAATGTACAAAGAATACATGGTCAGGTGACCCAACTGCTACCATATGACTTGAACACTATTAAATGTGGAAATAAACCCCAATCAAACAAGTCATACCATATCAAATTATATTCACATTTTAAAACAGTCAACCGGTCCATTTTATAATCCATTTTAAATTATTTTCTGTACCATTCGAATGACAAACATTATTTAATTTCAATTACTATAGACCTACAATTTCAAGTGAGTGATCAAAGATCAATTTTACATTGAAAATGATAGGAGATAACGGTTTTTCGGACCTCACTCTTTCTTGCGGAACTATAGTACATGTATTTTGTTTTTGTTGTTTGTTTCAAAGGGATTTAATGCCGCTTTTAACCATCTTTCAGTCCTGCCACGCCTGTTGGAGCACCTAACAATGAACCCCCTAATTTTTTTCGCACCAGTATTTCTATAACATTGCCTTTCAAGAAACTGTTTTGGGTTTCAAGAAACATGTCGTATTGTGAAATATACGATCAAATTTGTGACACATATAGACTAGTCGTACATTTTGCGATTTTGACTGTGCAAGCTTAGGATTTTCTCGAGTTTCATTTTAATAGCTCTGGCAGAGGTTTTAAGCTTTGTACGGCATTTCAATTTTCCAAGAAAAATATAGTGAAATAAGCAAGCCCCAAAAGAAGGGAGGTACCATCATTTTGACGTTTGACTTTGCTCTGCGACAACCGTACGATTGTCGCAGAATGTTTACATAGTGGCATTAATTTGTTATATCTACCGTAAGAACTGACCCTTTTATGATCATAGCAAAAACCATGTGCTGAACCTCCTTGTATTTAACTGTTTTCAAATTGGTCTATATGGCGTTCTGATCCATGCCAAATATAAAGGCTGTTGGAATCTAGGTTTTGCCCCTGGGTACTCCGTCCCTTGTGGCCTGACAGCCATAATAATACCTACATTTATTTTCATAAAGGTCCATGAGCGTCCATACAAAATGTAAAAGTAGTGGGTGTTCTAGTTAAAAAACATATATAATGCGACCAGTCACGCGAAAAGGGACCACTTTGGGAAATATGTAAAATAGATTTTTAAACAAGAGGACCATGAATCCTTCCTTCCTGCAAATCTACCAATTAAGGTGATAGCATTGACCAAGTTTCAAGAAGATCCAGCCAGAAACTTAGGAGGAGTTGCGTTGACAAGAAAAATGGACCCAGAGACTAAGTTTTTAAGGGGCATAACTCAGGCAAAAATCAACAAACCATTAAATCATTCCTTCATGCACATCTACAAATTAAGGTGATAGCATTGACCAAGTTTCAAGAAGATCCAGCCAGAAACTTAGGAGGAGTTGCATTGACAAGGAAAGTGGACCCAGAGACTAAGTAATCAAGGGGCATAACTCAGGCAAAAATCAATGAACCGTAAAATCATTCCTTCATGCACATCTACCAAATGAGGTGATTACATTGACCAAGTTTCAAGAAGGTCCAGCCAGAAACTTAGGAGGAGTTGCGTTGACAAGAAAAGTAGACCCAGAGACTACGTAATCAAGGGGCATAACTCAGGCAAAAATCAACGAACCGTAAAATCCTTCCTTCATGCACATCTACCAATTGAGATGATAACATTGACCAAGTTTCAAGAAGATCCAGCCAGAAGTTTAGGAGGAGTTGTGTTGACAAGAAAAGTGGACGGACGTACGGATGGACGGACGGACAGACGGAGGAAATTATGCAAATATACATCCGCCTCCGGCGGCGTATACGTCCGCCTCCAGCGGCGTATAAAAACCATGATTAAATAGCTGCTACCAGGAATTAAGCTCAGGACCTTTTGGTCAAGAAGCCGACGCTCTGAATTCAAATCAATCTTTGACAGATGAACCATTAAAATAAGACAGGGCAATCACAATAAGCTCAAATGAGGTTAACAAATTTCTTTCTCTAACAATAAATCTCAGCCCAAGATTATAAAACTTTTCTCATTCTCAACTGAAAATATTTCCAAATTCAAATTGAAGTAATAATTTCATTTCAACTTAAATTGTATACTGATCTATACAAGAGGCCCATGATGGTCCTATATCGCTCACCTGTGTATCTTTGTCTAAATTATCTAGTATCAAATTTTCCAGCAAAAGTCGTAATTGTACTTTTAAGACTTTTGGTCTCTATAGAGTGTAACAAGAAAAATATCATGAAAGCTCCTTTTTCCCGTGACACGACACAGATCTTTCCAATTTTCAAAGGATTCATCCTTGTGACTTGACAAACATTCAGACCAAGTTTCATGAAGATTAGACCATATGTGTGGCCTCTTGGGCTTCAAGATGAAAAATGTCATTAAGGCCCCTTTTCCCGTGATATGATATGGATCCTTCCCATTTTCAATAGGGTTAATCCTTGTGACCTTACAATCTTTCTGACCAAGTTTCATGAAGATTGGACCATATTTGTGGCATCTAGAGCATAAACAAGAAAATTGTAATTAAGGCCCCTTTTTCCGTGATATGACACAGATCCTTCCCATTTTCAATTGGGTTATTCCTTGTGACCTTACAATCATTCTGACCAAGTTTCATGATGATTGGTTCATATTTGTGGCCTCTAGAGCGTAAACAAGAAATTTGTCATTAAGGACCCTTTTCCTGTGATATGACACAGATCCTTCCCATTTTCAATAGGGTTAATCCTTGTGACCTGACAATCATTCTGGCCAAGTTTCATTATGATTGGTTCATATTTGTGGCCTCTAGAGCGTAAACAAGAAATTTGTCATTAAGGCCCCTTTTCCCGTGATATGACACAGATCCTTCCCATTTTCAATAAGGTTCATCCTTGCGACCTAACAATTACTCTGACCGAGTTTCATGAAGATTGGACCATATTTGTGGCTTCTAGAGTGTAAACAAGAAAATTGTCATTTAGGCCCCTTTTCCCTTGATATGGCACAGATCATTCCCATTTTCAATAGGGTTCATCCTTGTGACCTAATGGTTATTCTGACCAAGTTTCATGATGATTGGTTAATATTTGTGGACTCTAGAGTGTAAACACTTAAATTGTTGACGCCTGACGACGGACGACGCACGACGGACGACAGACATTCAATGATCACAAAAGCTCACCTTGAGCATGATGTGCTCAGGTGAGCTAAAAAGCAATAATTTATAAGCTTCATATTTTATTCTAATTCACACACTAGAGCATTCCTTCAGAAAAAGGCTTAAATCTTAAGTCAAAACTTGATTTAATTCTCAGTGAAGATGAAAAAGTGTCTTAGAATTTCAAACAATTAAAAACTATCAAAACACAGCTGGCACAAAATGTTCTTTGATTTCCACTCTATACAATCAGTCTATTAGTTGGGTTGTATTCTATGTCAGCTCTTAAATCTGTCTGTGGACTTGAGAACCTGTAGTTTTAACTTCAATCTATCTTTTATAACTTCCCTTATTTGTTGGATTTATACTTCAACAGAAATAGATATCCACTGCATCTATAAACAAAACAAATACTTATTCATAAATCAAGACATACCCAGTAGTTTATTGAAAAATTTGCTCTTCTTCAAACTTCTGCAAACTTCCTGCAACCTTGTAAACCAGTCGAGACCTTCTCACAAGCAAAACCTGTTTGCAAGAAAATTGCCAGAAGTCAAACATTGAAATACGGTATATCTTCTAACAGCTAATTCAGCATTGTTTTATCTTCAAACAACTATTTCAGTGTTAGCCTTTTAACCTTTCCCTAATCCCATGATGTTTGCAACTGGCAACATAGTTTTCAAGGGCCTCCCAAAATGTGCAAATTTTTGTTTTCATACTCTGTTGTTTCTATCCTAATGTTTTGCTCTGTTTTAATTGGATTGAATGGAGTTTAACGCGACTTTCAACATTTTTTCAGTTAAATCACAGCCGCTGGAGCATGTAACAATGGAATCCTGGTATTTCTCTCACCAGTACTACCATCACATCCTTTCCTAGCCTCCAGCTGCTATCTCACATAGGTCTTGATTACCAACCCATTGGTGAGAGACAAATAGTCGGAAAGAATGAGTGCCACCATCAGGGGTCCAACCCTTTACCTCTAGATTGATAGTCCGATGCCCTACCAACTGTGCTATGATGGCGGCTCTGTTTTAATTGGAACTAAACTTAAAAAATTGAATGATTGAATTGGGTTTTGGTTGCTTTCAACAATTTTTCAGTTATATTGCGGATGGAGCACCTAAAAAAGGCTTCCTGGTATTTCTCACACCTGAACTACAATTACATCCTTTCCTAGCCTCCAGCTGCTATTCCACATAGCTCAATGATTACCGACCCCTTGGTACCGACCCTTTGGTGGGAGACAAATAGTCTGAAAGAAAGAGTGTCAACTTCTGGTATCAAACCCTGGACCTCTAGATTGACAATCCAATGCACTACCAACTGTGCCATGATGGTGGCTTAACTTATATAGGCATCAACAACTCTGGCTGTCATTTCTTTGTATTCATTAACAAATCAGCTAATTCAAGGCTAAATCATGTATGTTGATTTCAAAGCTAATGCCTAGAATTTTCAATATCATATCACAGTTTGAATTTTAGATCTTTCTTTCTCCCCTTTTCATTCAAAAATGTACATGTAATTCATAAAAAAAACAATGGTGTTTTAATGTTATAATGACTGGTTTTTGCAATGCACTAAATTACATGTTGATTGAAAAATTGTAACATTGCAAGTTTGTGACTATCATTGCCCACATTACGCAAGTGTGTTATGGAAACAAATTCTCTTTCAAAAAATTTCATTGGTGAATGATCAAAACAGCTTTACCAGCTTATTCAAGCTTTAGTTAAGATGTTTTGATAATTCACCAACGCTCAAATCATAGAAAAGGGGAGTAGGCCTACACGGAGGATATTCATCTTTTGTGACAGTCCACAAATCATCCTATATATTCTATGTTGGTCTTCTTCTGAGTGCAAATAGATTTCAAGATCCTAGATACACCTATGCATTATACAACCAATATAAAAGACTAAATATTGCAGCGATAAAACCGGAGGGGGTTTGAATGCTCACTCATAAAAGAAATCCCAGATCTGCTACAGTGCTTAACAATAATTCTCACTATACATATACATGTACTTTATAAATATATATATATCTTGAGCATGTTGGACAAGTGGCTTCTTTCCTCTAAACTAGTAATCATGGGTTATCTCGCAAGTTAAAAAAACTACTTTGACCAGAAGAGTATTTTTGCAAGACAGTTACAGTAGAGCATTAAAAGTGCGTAGTGGTGGTTTAATTCAGCCAGTGTTTAGTCTGGGATTTCATGGTTGTGGAGGATTTTGACAGCACAAAATTGAAACAATTAAGGAATAACTGGTATTCCATACTCTTTATTCATAGTAAAAAAAATCCCCCAAAATCTAGAAGATATTGGTGTTCTTTGAAAAAAGTGGGGCGATCCCTTATTTCCTCTGCACAGAATAAACACTGATCAACTTTCTTTCTCTCTAGTGCACAATGTAACATTCCTAACCTGCCAAATGCAAAGGTGCATGCAGTACATTAGTGAGTTTTTAGCGGCCCTCAAAAAACAAGAGCCGATGACAAAAGCAACACAAACTTCCTGCGCATAGAATCCTTTAAATGGGTTTATTTTTGTTAATATTTCAGGTACATTAGGACGTTTCATTATTATATTTTATAAAAATCCTCATAATAACAGAGATCTTCCATGCACAATCAAATGAGAAGCCGCTTCTTGGTCAGAAAGAGCTAAGAGGTTTTCGGATGTGACATTTAACCGAGGCCGCGAGTGTCTTG
This sequence comes from Fragum whitleyi, assembly GCA_948146395.1. Classification (NCBI taxonomy): domain Eukaryota; kingdom Metazoa; phylum Mollusca; class Bivalvia; order Cardiida; family Cardiidae; genus Fragum; species Fragum whitleyi. Next base: position 30,032,924 of record OX411555.1, read on the forward strand.
GGACGTCACACGACAATGGGTTTATGCTACGATAGAGATGAAAAATAAAATGAAACACACACATAAACGCATACATAGAGATACATATGAGCTAGAACTGCAACTGTTCAAACTGACAGTTCGACAATTTAAGTACCGTAAAGGGCGCCGTTTCGTACAAGGGAGGTGACTGTTCACCTACGGCAAAATATAAACGGAAAAATGTACCTATGGTCAGTCAAAAATATAAAAAAAATGAGAAAATTTAACTCAAGATATTTAAGAAAAAATGTTTTCAATTAATTTATAGATATCACTTTCAATGAATCGATTAGCAAAGTGGGCGGAGCACTGAAAACGATTTTAAAATAGACCGATCCGTTTTCAAATCTAGAGAAATTGGCAAACGGGCCAAGATTTTAAAACGGGCTATAACATCAATGTTTACATTGAACGTGGACAGCTGTCAACAGTAAAAACTCGAGTCAGTCAGCGAAACAACAGGTAGGACGTTTATAGAATTATTGTTCGCTTATAAATATTTATTTTTGTAACGAAGTGGTATCGGTTACAGCTTTGTTTAGGTGCAAAACGATGCGTTTTGGCCACCGAATCATGTGTTTTCGCGAAATTTCTTACATCCGGGTTGGTATGTTTACTCTTTTAATTACCTTTACAACGTACGTTCTGTGTCAATACATTGTGTGTTTTTTACAACTTCGTTTAACATCTGAAAGCACATTTTAAAGATGTCACCTTTTCCATGTTTTCATTCGTAGTTGTAGAATTAATTAGACCATTTGATTGCCTATTATTCAGTGTAACCGTGAAAGTCGTGCTTGTAGACAAGGTCAAGATGTGATAGTTTATCTGATGTAGGTTTATCTGATACAGCTAGATTGGTTGGCAAACTTGTGGTGGAAAAGCAAAACATAATTCATCATCATCAATTAGGCTGTAAATTGCAAACACCTCTATATTTTGATATGCCCTATGTTTTCCAATGTGCACTCTTTTCATTCAAGATGTTTACTGTCATTTGAGATAGATGGAAAGCATGTCTGTTAATAAATGATACCAACTTATCTTCAGATATAAAAAGATGGTTGTTACTAGATCACATCAGAATGGCACCGCAACAACGACAGACAACGTTCACAAAGTTGACAACCCTAAAGACGGTGATCAGAAGGATACCAGTCTGTCCCCACAAGAACGGAAGATTCTCCTGATATTATTTCTATCACTGGTTATAGATCTGCTTGCATTCACTGTGATATTACCACTCCTACCTTCCTTATTGGATTACTACGGGTCAAAAGAGGTACCATATTTCATAATTTTGAAATTTAAATAAGTACTCACAAACAGGTAGTTTTGAAACAGAATGTATAACCTTTTTCAAATCAAGCATTCTGAAAAATTCTATGAGTGTAGTGCGGTTTTTAAAGCATGAATTAGGATTTCTAAATTGTTTGTTTTCATTTTCAGGATAAGTGGTATGAGTCATTACGAGGGTCGGTCCAATGGTTCAGAGGTCTTGTTGGTGCGCCTGATACACCTAGATGGAACTCAGTTCTTTTTGGAGGTAATGTGTTTTGTCACAAACAACTCGGTTCTACCAAATTTCAAATTTTAGCAACAGAAAATTATTATTGTTATGTACATGTTTGCTAAATAACATTCTCTCAAAGAAAGTGTTATAGGATTAAAAATCAACTCTTGAGTGTAAGTCTTGGTGCATGCTTCATTGTTCATCTTGTCTTGTCCCGTAAATTTTCAAAAATTAAACATGGTTTTCATCATGCAGGACCTGTTGTTATCAGGGAGGACCTGTAATATTGGCACATAGAAGATTGTCCCTTTTTGTCTGATAGGTCACAAGGGCGTAACTACCATTACTCACATTACGCAAGTGCGTATAAGAAATAAATCCTCTTTCAATAAATGTTGTTGATGAATGATCATAACATCGAAACTACAGCTTATTCAAGCTGTAGTTCCGATGTTTTGATTATTCACCAACGCTATCATAGAAAAGAGGAGTGGACGGAGGAATCGCTTTTTTTGTCACAGTCCACATAATGCCTTTATCCTAAATATTTTATGTTGGTTGCCTTCTAAATGCGTATAAATTTCAAAGTCCTAGTCACTCCTACAGGTCACAAGTATTATTGTTTTATTTTGAAACTCACAGAGGAATAGCATTGTTGAAAATGCCTTTTTTATTGACTGTAAGGTTAGAATTATTATTGTAAGTATGAAGTGTATAAAATGATATAAGGGTTAATATGTGCCATCATTTCTTTGTCATCCACAACTAAGAATAGTGTATGCCTTGTTACTGTGTTTCAGGTTTGATTGGTTCCCTGTTCTCGTTACTCCAGTTTATAGCGTCTCCTGTGATAGGAGCAGCATCAGATGTGTATGGCAGGAAACCAATGCTTCTGGTATCTATGGTGAGGTCTTGTATCATAATGAAATATGGTAGTTTTCTCTGTTTACATTTGTCTCCTACCAAAGGGTTGATTTTGAAAGTCTTTTTGCAGGATAGCGTCAGAAGGCTGGCAAAGGATTGAATAGTTGTACTGGTGTGTGAAATACCAGGAACCCATTGTTAGGTGCTCTAGTTGACAAGAAATGACTGCAAGATTTTTAAAAGCATGTTAAATCCCATACAAACTAAATTTAATCATTATGACACAAAAGAAAGTCAGTTTTCGTGCAAGCACTTGAAATTCAAAAAATCACTTAGATACCCACTGATAAAATAAAATTATGGGAGGTGAGTTTCAAAACAGTTTTTGAAGGGTTCTAAATGAGCAAATCAAAGTTCATGTGTAAGTTTAAAAGTATGGAATAATTAAACTTTAACAGTTTATAGAGGATTAATATAAATTAATCATGCAACATAAACAATGAAGGCCATGTAATTTGTAGGCCATGACAATTAACTTCAACCTAACCTGTACCTCATCTATTATAGAAGATATTTATTTATACTTGGTATTTATGCTCCCCATCTCAAGAGCAGATAGTGATGGTTAGATCAATCGATTATAATCAATAATCAGTTGGTTTGGGCTTTCAAAATGTGATAATCGATCAAGAAACTTCATAATAATTATTCAGTTCTCTACACATAAACGAAAGTCATTACGTATTGTTTTTTAAACTAACATCAGTTTGATGGCTCAGTGTGAAACAGTTATAACTGCCTTTATGTTTATAGGCAGTTACAACTGTCTCATGCTGAGCCATGAAGTTTGTAGAAAAATCTGCAGAAAGAGTCTTTAGGGACTGAGTTTTAACTAAACTTTCACAATCTATTCTTCAAAGGATAATATTGGGAGTGCTTCATTAATTTTTAAGAAAACAATTGCACAATCAAGCATGATTTGATTTACTCTTCCAACTAAAAATGATTATAAATTGTAATTTGATACCGATTGCCCAACACTAAGAGCAGATCATGCTGCTAAGCTCTATATACAGTTTTGGAAGAATTATGCCACCTTTTGTACTCAGATCTTCCTAATATGAGGCAACTGCAGCTGAGTGTGGTATTGGCTTGTGGGACTCTTGTTTTCTTTCATTATCTTTAAAGCTTGAAATTAAGTAGAAGGGATATAAAATGTTAAATGTACATATGTATTTGTTTTCAGACTGGAGTAGCTATATCCTATGCGTTATGGGCAATATCACAGAACTTTGGTATATTTGTTATAGCTAGAATAGTGGGTGGGATAAGCAAAGGAAACATCAGTCTGAGTACAGCTATTGTAGCAGATATACTACCTTTACAACGAAGAGGAAAAGGAATGGTAATATATTGTTTAGAATATAATCAAGGGGTCAGAGCAACACTATTGTTAGAGCCTAAAAATATATAGGCACCTACGGTACATTAGTGTTTCACTGACCCCTCTAAATAAAAATAATGTGCAGGGAAATAAGAAGAAAATGCCAAAAGACGCCAAATTGAATACATGTTCATTTGAATTCTTAAAAAAAATGACATTGTGGCTTATTAGTCCCCCACCGGTTACCGGTTGGGGGACTATAGGTTTGCTCGATTCCGTCTGTCCGTCCGTCCGTCTGTCTGTCCGTCCGTCCGTCCGTCCGTCCGTCACGCTTTTGTCCGGGCTATATCTTCTAAACCATATGTGCTAGCAACTTCAAACTTGGTACACTTATAGATCTCATTGAGGAGAAGTGTCATGTTCAAGATCCATAACTCTGCCACGCCCACTTTTTGAGTTATTGCCCTTTGTTGTTTTTACCCTTACATTCTTGTCCGGATCATATCTCCTAAACTATAAGTGCTAGCAACTTCAAACTTGGTACACTTATAGATCTTATTGAGGACAAGTGTCATGTTTAAGAACCATTACTCTGCCACGCCCACTTTTTGAGTTATTGCCCTTTGTTGTTTTTACCCTTACATTCTTGTCCGGATCATATCTCCTAAAGTATGTGTGATAGCAACTTCAAACTTTGTACACTTATAGACCTCAATTAGGAGAAGTGTCATGTTCAAGATCCATAACTCTGCCACGCCCACTTTTTGAGTTATTGCCCTTTGTTGTTTTTAGCCTTACATTCTTGTCTGGATCATATCTCCTAAACTATAAGTGCTAGCAACTTCAAACTTGGTACACTTATAGATCTTATTGAGGACAAGTGTCATGTTCAAGAACTGTTATTCTGCCACGCCCTTTTTTTGAGTTATTGCCCTTTGTTGTTTTTACCCTTACATTTTTGTCCGGATAATATCTCCTAAACCATAAGTGCTAGCAACCTCAAACTTTGTACACTGATAGATCTTATCAAGGACAAGTGTCATGTACAAGAACTGTTACTCTGCCATGCCCACTTTTTGAGTTATTGCCCTTTGTTGTTTTTAGTGTTACATTTTTGTCCAGAACATATCTCCAAAAGTATAAGGGCTAGCAACTCTAAACTTTGTACACATATAGATCTCATTGAGGACCTGTGTCATGTACAGGAACTGTAACTCTGTCACACCCACTTTTTGAGTTATTGCCCTTTGTTGTTTTTAGTCTTACATTTTTGTCTGGAACATATCTTCTAAACCATAAGTGCTAGAGACTTCAAACTTGCTACACTTATATATATCATTGAGGAAAAGTGTTATGTACAAGAATTGTCACTCTGCCATGTCCACTTTTTGAGTTATTGCCCTTTGTTGTTTCTATCCTTACATTTTTGTCCCGTACTTATCTCCTAAACCATAAGCCCTAGCAACTTCAAACTTTGTACACTGGTAGATCTCATTGAGAAGAAGTGTAATGCACAAGAACTGTTACTCTGCCACATCCACTTTTTTAGTTCTTGTCAGTTGTTGTTTTTTATCCTGACATTTTTGTCCGGACCATATCTCCTGAGCCATCAGTGCTAGCAACTTCAAACCTTCAAAATTGGTACACTTATAGATCTCATTGAGGACAAGTGGCATGTACAAGAATCATTCTTCTCCGCCCACTTTTGGAGTTTTAGCCATTGGTTGTTTTTACTCTTATATTTTTGTTAGGGACATTTTTTTCAAAACCTAATGTGCTAGCAACTTCAAATTTTGTATACAGTTATAGATCTAGTAAGTAGGAGATATATTATAAGAAAGGATTTTTTGTTATCCGGTGGGGGGACTCCTGTATTGCATCGCAATACGACATGCACTTGTTAGAATTGAAGTTAAATGTATGTTTCTTGTGAATACCGAATAAATGATTAACTTTAAACTTTTCTCTAAAACCATAATGAAATCAGGCAAAGCTTATGTCAAGGCCAAGGGTCTACACAGTTTCCTGATTATAGCCAATTGAAATTAATAGTATTTGATAATAGTGTAATTAAATTGACCATAGATTGGCCTTTAAAGGGAAATTGTTTAGATATCAATAACAGACACATACAGATGAAATAATCATAGTGTAATTATGTAAAGATCAGAGGTCAGTGTCAGGCCAATGAAAAAAAATGTAGTTGGTAAACATTTTTAGCTCAGCTGTTTTCGGGGAAAACCCGAGGTATTGCTAAAGCCTTGGTGTCGTTGTTGTCGTTGTGCGAAAACTTTGACTTTTTGTGATATCTCTGGGTCTACTGAAGGCATTCACTTAAAACTTGGCACACATGTTCACAATTAAAAGAGCGATCTATACTATCAAGGGGATAACTCTAAGAGATGCATTTTGTGCAAATAATGCCCCTTTTTCAACTTTGATTTTTTCCACCATCCAGCACTCAACAGCTGAGTTTAGGCACCCCTAAATGGTGCTCTTGTTCTATTTACAATTAAATGACACTAAATGAAAAATCATAAACATATTTGTATCTGCTGTAGATGAATGAATCCTATCTGTGAAAATCTTATATATATATTGACTTTTTCAGGCCCTTGTAGGGGTTGCCTTTTCTGTTGGGTTTGTGTTTGGACCCCTAATAGGGGCACTATTTTCCAGATGGGCAAGAGAACAACAAGGAGAGTTTTATGTTTTGCCTGCTCTATTTGCTCTAGTTCTGGCTGTGGTAGACATTGTGTTTGTGGCTGTAGCAATGAAGGAAACTCTACCACAAGGAAGGAGGGTAAGTACTCTAAAATGGAATAAAATGTACACAAGCCTTACGCCTAAAATAAAAAAAACCTATGTGAAACCAGGGCTCCTGTTTGACCCTTAAACCAGGGTTTTGACCACTAAAAAACTGAAAATATCTTAATGTGACCCCTAGAAATTTCTCCCAAGGGGGTCATTTTGACCCCCTTAAGAGAAATTACTACGGGTATGATCATGATTTTTAGCTCCACTGGCTGAAAGCCACTGGGGCTATTGTCATGGCGTTGTGTCCGTTGTGCGTCCTTCCATGCATCCATTCGTCCTGTCGTAAACTTTTTCTTTAAAAATCTTCTACTCAGAAACTCCTAGATGAATTTCAACCAAACTTCACAGGAATGATCCTTGGGTGACCCTCTTTCAAAGTTGTTCAAGAAGTTTTGATCCAATGAAATACATGGATTTAATGGGCGTGGCTAATTTCCAAATATGGTAAAAAGTGAATTTTCTCAGATTCTAATCAATGGATACCAATTAAATTTTACATAAATGATCCTTGGGTGACCCTTTATCAGTCTACAGAAAATCATGGAAAATATGCATTTTATGGGCGGAGGTCATTTCTCTACATGTTATTTAGTGGAAACTTTGAAAATAATTTTCTCAGAATGTAACTGATGGATATCAACCAAATTTCACTGGGATGATCCTTGAGTGACCCTTTATCAGTCTACAATAAATCAATGTGATCAGATGGAAAATATGTATTTTATGGACGGAGGTCATTTCTCTATATGTTTTTAGTTGAAACATTGAAAATCATTTTCTCAAAATCTATTGTTTGGATTTCAACCAAATTTCCCTGGAATGATCCTTGAGAGAACCTCTATCAGTCTACCAAAAAGCATTGTGATCGGATGGAAAATATGCATGGACGGAGGTCATTTCTCTATATGTTATAAAGTGGAAACTTTATGTATCATTTTCTCAAAATCTAATTTTTGGATATCAACCAAATTTCACTGGAATGATCCTTGAGTGACCCTTTATCAGTCTACCAAAAATTATTGTGATTTGATGGAAAATATGTATTTTATGGGCAGAGGTCATTTCTCTATATGTTATATAGTTGAAACTTTGAAAATCATTTTCAACATCAGTAGAACTCAAAATAAGTAAAGATCTAGTCAAAACTTTTATTGCTTTTACAAGAATTTCAAGCCTGTGGAGCGACTTCAAGTCATTCATGGCTTTCTAGTATACTTAAGATTTTCACAAATTACTATCTAAAGTGCTTCAAATTTATTACTTGGTTCATATTATTTCAAGAAACACTTAAAGTTAGTTTTAAATATGCAATATTCTACATAATATTATGATTTGCTTTTTCTGTCGTTTTGACAACTTACAATTCAGATTTGACCCCAGAATGTCTTAGGTTAGGAGTCAATGACTCTGCAATATGTGAAACATTAAACAAATGATACCCCACTTTATATTTGAATTCATATGCAAAGAAGGGTACCATTTATAAAAGGTTACACATCTTGAATGCAGGAAAGATGGAAAAAGTCATAGATCTAGGAGGTTTTCATGTTAAGGGGTAGCGCAAGTCTTAGATTTTTTTATGCCCCCCACATTGATGGATTTGGGAAAATTTATGTTGCGAGTTCTGATTATATGCCCATCTGTCTATCTGATAATGATTTAATATGTGAATTATACGTTTCTTTGTAACTATAACCAAATCTAAGGTACTATGCTAATATTTGATATGCTAAGCCAGCTAGCAATGAGTCACAAGTTGGAAGGTTACCGGTATTTTCATTTAGACCAAAAAATAAAAGCTTTAATCCTTTTCCCCAAAACTTAGGTCATAATCTTGACCTTGAAACCAAACTTTTTCCTATAACTTCAAAATTGAAAAATACAATGCTCATGTTTGGTATAATGCTACATTGTACCAGAAAAAAACAACAACTTCAGCTAGACTGGTTGAAATTGTTTCAAACAAGTTTTAATTTCAGCAGGACAAGGGTTAATCCAAAATTACAATTGCCTAGACCTATTAGATTATATTGAGGCATGGGGCATATATTCATCGTCAAGATTGGAAAAATGAATACCCACAACATAGGGGTTCATTAAGAAATATATAGATTTTAGAATGGCATTGCCCCCTCATAAATACATCTAAGCCAGTAGATATATGATATATATATATATGATATAAGATATATGATGATAATAATATATACAGGATATTGAATAAGTGGTCATGGAATACTGAATTTATTAAACTAGTCATCTATAAACAGATAAAAATAAGGCTGTGCCAAGTTTTTATCTTTTTAAGATGACAAAATTAATAAATTCTGTATTTTATCTTGCTCAAGATGAGCTTTTGTGATCATTGAATGTCCGTCGTCTGTCGTGCGTCGTCTGTCGTCCGGCATAAAAAATCTTAGTGTTTACACTCTAGAGGCCACAAATATGGCCAAATCTTCATGAAACTTAGCCAGAATGTTTGTCAGGTCACAAGGATGAAGCCTATTAAAAAAAGGGAAGGTTCCATGCCAAATCACAGGAAAAGGGGCCTTTATAACAATTATCTTTTTTGTGCTCTAGGTGCCACAAATATTGCCCAATCTTCATGAAACTTGGTCAGAATGTTGGCTAGGTCATAAGAATTAATCCTATTGAAAATAGGAAGGATCCATGCCATATCACAGGAAAAGGGGCCTTAATGACAATTTTCTTGTTTACACTCTAGAGGCCACAAATATGGCGCAATCTTCATGAAACTTGGTCAGAATGTTGGCTAGGTCACAAGGATAAATCATATTGAAAATGGGAATGATCCATGCCACATCACAGGAAAGGGGCCTTAATGACAATTATCTTGTTTATGCCCTAGAGGCCACAAATATGGTCAAATCTTCATGAAACTTAGCCAGAATGTTTGTCAGGTCACAAGGATGAAGCCTATTGAAAATGGGAAGGATCCATGCCAAATCACAGGAAAAGGGGCCTTAATAACAATTATCTTTTTTGTGCTCTAGGTGCCACAAATATGGCCCAATCATCATGAAACTTGGTCAGAATGTTGGCCAAATCACAAGGATGAATCCTATCGAAAATGAGAAGGATCCATGCAATATCACGGGAAAAGGGCCCTTCATTACAATTATCTTGTAAACGCTCTAGAGGCAACAAATATAGCTCAATCTTCGTGAAACTTGGTCAGAATGTTGGTCAAGCCAAAAGGATGAACCCTTTTGAAAATGGAAAGGATCTATGTCATATCACAGGAAAAGGAGCCTTAATGATAATTTTCTTGTTATAACTCAAGAGGCCACAATTTTGGCCATAACATCTTGAAACTTGGTTTGATGTAGAAATGATTTCCCTAATGACATCTCCTTTATGACATCTGCCTATTTAAATGATGTGAAGTCCCAGGGGTCGAAGAGACTCAGGTGAGCAATCTAGGACCATCACGGTCCTCTTGTCTATTTATAATATGACCCAAACTTTTGCAAAAAATCATCAAAAAAAGAAAGAAAAATTCTTGAAATTCATCATTTCAATTTTCCGCCATTTAAAAACTTGTGGCACAATATATATATTATGATGTCATTTTCATGGTTACAAAATAGCGTTGCTATTCCCTCTGAGTTCATTTGCATAGTTATTCCACAAGTGTAATAACACTCGTGTAATGTCTAAAATATTCAACAATTATTTCAATCCCACAACCTAGGTCATATTATAAATAGAGGATATTAAATGAGTGGTCATGGAAAACTGAATTTATTAAACTTGTCATCTATAAACAGATAAAAACTCGGCGTAGCCTCGTTTTTATCTGTTTATAGATGTCGAGTTTAATAAATTCTGTATTTCATTAGCACAAATTTTATATTCTGTTTATAATATGACCCAAATTTTTACGAAAATCTTAAGATTCAAAGTTTTTATTTTCCGCGAAACTTATAACGCCGTTTAAAACTGACGTCACTATATACACATTATGACACAATTTTTGCGGTTACAAAATAGCGTTGCTATTCGCTCTGAGCTCATTTGCATAGTTATTCCACTTGTGTAATAACACCCATGTAATATCAAAAATATTCAACAGGACTATTTCACTCCGGCGAGGTAGGTCATATTATAATATAATGTATTCCATTCTATTATATTTTTTCAGTCCAAGTCTATTTCTACAGGATGGAAGAAGGCTTCAGACCTAATTAACCCAGTCTCACTATTCAAATTTACATCAGTAGAAAAATTATCATCAAAAGGTCAGTCTAAGAAAGATTGTGTTTAAATTATCAGTCTGTAATGTGTTGGTTTCCCCTCACCATTTATTGTGAGATATATTCATCATAGGGTTGATTTTCAAAATGACATGTAAACTATGCATGTCAATGGCTTATGTTGAAGAAGGAATTTGAGCCAGTGCGTGGGATTTCAAACAATTTCAGATAACCGCAAAGCAAAGACTCTGACCAGTCTGTGCATCCGCACAGTCTGATCAGAGTCTTCCCTGTGGGTTTTGTAGATAGATAAGATCTCAAATTGTATGTAGACAGTCAGAAAACTTTATGTTTTTAGTATGTGACTCTCTAGGCTGCTCAATTGTTGCCCCTCACACACATTTCTAATTATTGGAAATGTTACGCACAGGCTTATTTATAAATAACTTCAGGGAGTGTGACGGTAATCTGCCGCTCGCCCTGAGGTTCTTTCAAGATTTGAGGTGGTTAACATCACAAGTTTGGGAATTTTGAAAAACGCTTACATTTTGTAAAACCATGCTTTAATAGACATAGAAAATTGAGGTGATTGAAAATAAAAGGGTTAAAATTCCATGTATTGAAACAATAGCTGTTTGACATATCATCACAATAGAAGGTGAATGTAAGCCACCAGGGCTAGAGGTTTATAAAACTTTTCTTATTCTCAAATCAGAATTTACTCAAATTTCAAATAGAGATTAAATCTGTAATTCTGTAACAATACTAAAATGAATGTATGACTATAAAGATAAAATTAATGATTTGTTATTAATAACAACTTATTAATATTATCTTTTATACACATACAGTTACTTTAATTCTAAGTTTGAAAAAATTCAGAATGAGAAAAGTTTTACAACCCCAGGCCCTGATACTAGATTGTTGATTTAGGAATTTGGATTTATAAGGAAAGATTATGATATACGAGGGGTGATTGATAAATTTGAGTTAATTGTTTAATGCTCATTTTGTATGAGTTGTACAGTAATTAAACTTTAGAAACTGATGGAATGATCACCTGATGACAATATTGGGATGTTATGTAATTGTGACATCAGAATTTATTAAAAAATGATGTCATATTTATGACGTCACAGTAACTGCTAATGGTCGAAGAACAGTTGTCAACATCATTTTGAGAAATAAGGGTGGTTACCAGTACATTAAATCTGATATTTTTTTTCATAAAGAATCAAGAAGACTATTTTTTGCAAATACCTAATGTAAACATTTTTCATTCAGACAGTGCTGTTCATAATTGATTTCACAATATGAACAACTGTAGAAATCTCATGAAAATTTATCTCCCACTTAAAGTGAAATTTATCTCTCTTTTTTTTGCATTTTGGGTACAAGGGTCAATGAAATTATGTAATCCTTGTGACATTTTCTAATCTAGGTAGTCTTTGTAAAAACTAGTGTCTATGGTTACCACCATTCAAGTATATTTGTTGTTCAGTCATAAACTGGTAATGGGGTGAAACACTCTCTGTTTATCAGGTTGGATTTTTTCTGACGTTAAAACTGCTTTAAAATGCGAATAGAATCTTACATGGAATTTAGTGTATTAAATAAAACAAAAAGTTCTACTTCAATGTGTAGGTTGACTTTCCTATGATTCACATTTAAATTCAATTGTAGATATCATTTAGTAACTTTGTATAACTAAAACAGAGGTGCTTTGAATGATGTCATGTGACAGTCATAAGTGCATGTTGTGTACCTGCTCCACTCAAAGTGAAATGTGATTTCAATCGACAGGGTCCTATTGTATGAAGGAACTAACTTCATTTCTAGGCATTCTTAATTGTATTAGTTCAATTTAAAAATGACTCGCATTTATCAATCACCCCTTGTAAAAGTGCATCATAAAAACTCAGTCATATCTAATCATGATAATCATTCTGTTTTTGTTGGCATAAGCTTATAAATTAAGAAAATCTTTGGGTTTTGTAGACTTATCCAAGTAATAGGATGATTCAGACGACAATTTTTAGTTGATAAAATACTTCAAAACTTTATCAAAGTAGGTAATAAACCCGTAAGAAAATGAATAAATTGCATGTTAAAATAGTTTTTGTTTTTTTATAATATATCTCCTAGCTTTTTATTTGAGGGGTATAAAAAACAGTTATATGGGAAACGGAAATGAGAAAAAATCTTTTTAAATTGACATCTTTGGTTTAATCATTAATCATTGAGGGAATGGCTGTTTACTAACTTTTATGAACTTGCAAAATTATTTAAGGTGGTTGACCCATAATAGTTCCGCATTATTTCGGAACTTGTGAACTTTCACAATGTTGACCAAGGTTTCCTAATGAAATTGATTTGGAAACCTTGGTTAACACTGTTAACGTTCATTGCTTCTAAAACATTGTGGAACTATTACTTGTCCACTACCTTAAGTAAAATAAAACAAATTGTAGTACAAATGGTGGCAATAACATATGCTTAACCTACACTAATGTTTGATACAACTAATTAGAACATTTTCTGTTTTATTTCTTTCAGATTTGAAGGAAGTAAGAAAGATAGGAATGGTATATTTTCTGTACCTGTTTTTATACTCTGGACTTGAGTTCACTCTAACATTTTTGACACATAACAGATTGCAGTATGACAGGTACGGTAATTCACTTCTGATACTCAGCACATCATTCAGTGCTACAGATAGAGGGGGCATTTTGGACAAAAAGGATATTGAATGAGTAGGCTGCGCTGAGTTTTTATCTGTTTCAGATGACGAGTTTAATACATTCTGTATTTTATGAGCTTATGTTTTGTATTCTTTTTGTAATATTACCGTTTTTTTAAGCCCCCACATCGATAGATCGGGGGCATATTGTTTTACCGTTGTCCGTCTGTCCAACTGTTCGTCTGTCTGTCTGCAAAAGTTAACCAAAAAACTTAACATTGCCAATATCTTCAAGCCTTTTCAAGATACAAGGCTCATATTTGGCATGATGATAGATCTCAATGATCCACATCCGCTGGTACTAAAGTCAAGGTCATGTGACAAGGTAAAGGTCATCTGTCAAGGTCAAACTTTGAAAAAAATGCTGTTACGGGGGCATTTGTGTTTCACAAACACATCTTGTTTTTAAATTCAAAATTTCAATTTTCCATGAAACTTATAACACTTATAACAATATATACATTAAGACGTCAATTCTCGGTTACAAAATAGCGTTGCTTTTCGCTCTGAGCTCAATTGCATAGCTATTCCACTATTGTAATAACACCTGTGTAATATCAAAAATATTCAATTGGGTTATTTCACTCCCTTGATGTAGGTCATATTATAATTCAAATTAATTTATTTCAACAATACTTGCACAAATCCTATATTATGGGCACTCATTGGCAATACTTTAGATGGTTTGCTAATTGTAACCTACATACACAAAAGAATTTACAGTGTGATTAGAAAATGACAGCTCTTGTATTTGTTTCATTTCAGTATGCAGCAGGGCAAAATGTTTTTCTTCATTGGTTTAGTGATGACACTGGTACAAGGTAATAATTTATTTAGTTTCAGGGGTTGACACTACTTCCTGAGATTAAGGAGTCAATTGGACTCCTAACACATGAAATCATGGTGTCCGAGCTCAAAGTAAGGAGTTCGAATTTTCATAATGCAAGAACATTGTGGAAAAGAAGAAATTGTTTGTTATAAGCAATTTCTTCTTTTCCTCAATGTTCTTCCAAGGAAGAAATTGTTTCTCAAAATACTACAGGATGCAAACAAATGTTGTCTTCAACAATTTTTGTAGTGAAAAGCTCGACAGTTTTTTGCGAGTGTTAGAAAGGACACTGCTCTGCGATTGTTTTTCAAAACTTTCTTATATGACTCTCAGAGTCTATTGGACTCCTTACTTGCAAATGGAAGGAGTCCTAACTGATAAACAAGGAGTCTCGGACTCCCAGACTCCCTTTAGTGTCGAACCATGCTTTCTATATTGATGCTTCTCATTGCATGTAACTGCTGTGCACATAACTTTTGCTGACAGTATAGACTAAGATAGGCCTGCTCTGATGTGCAGTCTGATCATAGTTTACACTGCATGCTTACACCAAAAATATTTTTTGATAATCTTCGAGTCGGACTGGTTACAATCTCAAAAAATGAAAGTTGGTTGAACAGAAAATTTAAATTGAGGAAGAAACTGGTGTAGTCATCTGTTCCTTTCCAGAGTGATACTTATGAAGTCATCATGTTATCATGCAATTTAAACACTAAAATTATGTGGTTTTGTAGAAAAATGTTCTTCGGTTTTATACACAGCCAAAGGTGGGTGTAAATTGGTGTCATTTTTCCAGTCTGTCCTTTTTTCTGCATGTCTGTACATCTGCATATTTTGTGACACAACTACTCCTACATCTCAATGGCTCAGCACTTAACAGTTGTAACTGCAAATAAACAAATAGGTAGTTACAACTGATTTGCAATGAGCGATCGATTTATGGACAGATTTGAATGAATGTTCTTAATGACCAAACTGCACATATTGTCAGTTTTAAGACATATCCAACTGTGTCACAGAAAAAGGTGTCTTGATGTCAATGTTTTTTTAAGGAGTCTGGAATGGGATGAAATTCTACTATATGATCCTAGTCACCTGCTTTTGTGAGTATTGATGGGCTTTTTTAAAAGTGAAAACTTTGTGTTGTGACCCGTGAAAAAGGCTTTGGAGAAGAAATTATCTGTGATGATGCATATTTTGTAATGGGATTGTTGTTGATTAAAGAAATATGTGAAAATACTTGTTTACAATATATGTCATCTGATAATGAGTGAAAGATTTGTAATTCAATTATTTTTAGCTCCACTGGCTGAAAGCCACTGGGGCTATTGTCATGGCGTTGTGTCCGTCGTGCGTCCGTCCGTGCGTCCGTGCGTCCGGTCGTAAACTTTTTCTTTAAAAATCTTCTCCTCAGAAACTACTGGATGGATTTCAACCAAACTTCACAGGAATGATCCTTGGGTGACCCTCTTTCAAAGTTGTTCAAGAAATTTTGATCCAATGAAAAACATGGATTTGATGGGCGTGGCTTATTTCCAAATATGGTAATGAGTGAGTTTTCTCAGATTCTAATTGATGGATAACAATGAAATTTTACATGAATGATCCTTGTGTGACCATTTATTGGTCTACAAGAAATTTTTGTGATCGAATGAAAAATGTGCATTTTATGGGCGGAGGTCATTTCTCTATATGTCATATAGTGGAAACTTTGAAAATCATTTTCTCAGAATCTAATTGACAGATATCATCCAAATTTCACTTGAGTGATCCTTGAGTGACCCTTTATCAGTCTACCAAAAATTATTGTGATTGGATGAAAAATGTGCATTTTATGGGCGGAGGTCATTTCTCTATATGTCATATAGTGGAAACTTTGAAAATCATTTTCTCAGAATCTAATTGACAGATATC
The DNA here is from genome assembly GCA_948146395.1 of Fragum whitleyi. Lineage (NCBI taxonomy): Eukaryota > Metazoa > Mollusca > Bivalvia > Cardiida > Cardiidae > Fragum > Fragum whitleyi. The sequence goes on from OX411555.1 coordinate 30,049,223, forward strand.
ATCCAAATTTCACTTGAGTGATCCTTGAGTGACCCTGTATCAGTCTACCAAAAATTATTGTGATTGGATGAAAAATATGTATTTTATGGGCGGAGGTCATTTCTCTATTTGTTATATAGTGGAAACTTTGAAAATCATATTCTCAGAATCTAATTGACAGATATCATCCAAATTTCACTTGAGTGATCCTTGAGTGACCCTTTATCAGTCTACCAAAAATTATAGTGATTGGATGAAAAATATGTATTTAATTGGCAGAGGTCATTTTCTCTTTATGTCATATAGTGGAAACTTTGAAAATCATTTTCTCAGATTGAAACTGATGGATATCAATCAAACATTTTTGGTATGATCTTTTGGTGACCCATTAACATGCAGCCAAAAATTATTTTGATTGGATGAAAAATATGTCTTTTATGGGCGGAGGTCATTTCTCTATATATGTTAAATAGTTGAAACTTTGAAAATCATTTTCAACATCAGTAGAACTCAAAATATTTAAAGATCTGGTCAAAACTTTGATTTGCTTTAATTTACAAGAATATCAAGCCTGTGGAGCGACTCAAGCCATTCATGGCTTTCTAGTTTAATTGACTGTATTCATTGTATTATATTACAGGGGGTTATGTACGCCGTGTAGCTCGTGGTAAAGAATTAAAGACGTCATCACAGGGCATCATCATTTTGATACCTTCATTCATCATTATGGCATTTGCCACAACAGCCACGTGGATATATGTGTCCCTGGTTCTCTTTTCATTTGGTGAGAATTTATTTTAATCTATAAATCACTTGTGTAGGAGTATAATATGAGCCTGTGCATGACATTTCCAACAATTTCAAATATGCGCAAAGCAAAGACTCTGACCAGTCTGTGCATCCACTCAGTCTGTCCAGAGTCTTTACCATGTGTTTAGTAGATAGATAAGGTCTTAAAGTATATGTAGACCATCAGGTAACTTTATATTTACAGTATGTTGCTGTCTATGCTACTCAATGTTTGAACCTCACTAACATTTCAAATTTTTGAAATGTCACACACAGGCTCATATATTTTAGAGACAAAATGTTTGATGTGGTCATTAACATGGATAACTAGTATAACACACTGTAATTATGTGCTTTGTCTCAGCTAACTTTTCATCATTTGAAAACTAAAGCTAATTGAATAGTACATAAGTCTATTTTAGGAAAAAAGGAAAAGTGAATTGAAAAAAATACAGTGGTGTTGTGACAGCTGGAACACACACCTGAACAACCAAGTATCATCGCATGATAAGCAAAATTGACCTCTATGAAAACGTTTCACTTAGTTTTCAACTTACTTTTGCATAGTTTGCCTTCAAAATATGCATTTGCTATGAAAATTGCACAGTTGTTGAATAGTTTTTCGAAAAATTCTTATTTAAAACCACTGTAGATTGGCGGCTGAAACATTGAAACTCCATTTGAAAAAATTAGTCTCTCACTAATGGGTTGATAGTCCCCGTGAAAAAGGTCTTAAGGTATTCTTAACAATAAGAGGAAAAAACAAATATGCCCTGTAAGTTAATTTCGATGCAAAACTATGTCAGAAAGGTGCAAACTCCTTTGCTCAAGGGAATGCAGTATTATTTGACCAAGGGACTTAGATTGCTCGTTCTCTCGAGTTAATGCAGTTATAACCAACAAAGAAATAGAGGAAGACGTGTCGGGACCGGAGGTGAGCTGGAGCTTTCACATGAATTTGAGTTTACACTAAGCTCCTCAAAAAGGTAAAATGGGCAAGCAGAAATTTAAGGGTTGTTAGATTTCGAAGAAAAATTAAATACTCAAATTGTTGTATAATCAATGACTAAATCAATGCCTGAGTACAAAACAGATTTAAATGCAGTGACAACCGTTTCACACATTCAAATATTTCTTTTTCAGCATCTGCTACTGTTGTGCCTTGTTTAACCACCCTTATTTCCATATATGGTGGTACAGATCAGAAAGGGACCATTATGGGTGTGTTCAGATCTCTAGGGGCTTTAGCTAGGGCTTTTGGACCAGTATTTGCCTCAACAAGTAAGATTATAATAATAATAATAATAGTTATAATAAAGACTTTATTTAAAGAGGATACATTATTGGTTTCCCAATCTTCCATTATGGTCCTCATAAAATTGGTTTACAAAAGCATACAAATATTTACACAATTTTATACAAGATGATCGACAATGATTTACCCATTTCCCAACAATACAGCTTTTTAACACCTAAGGAGAGGCCTTTGGAAACATCATGGGCAGTGAAGAAATGACCTGTTACGGGCACTTTTCCTTAGTCCTAAAAAATTTCCTGCCCAAAAAACTTAAGTGTGTCATAGGCAACTTCTATGAATTCAGACCTGGGGTCTTAATCCTTGTTATCTAGAAATGAGTCAAGGATATTTTCTATTATTATTTTTAATAATCAAAAACACTGTAATAAGATAAGAATGTTGGGTTATCCTAAGTTCCTTAGCTATACCACTGTGTTTTCAATTTCTTTGACAAAAGGAAATAACTTTTGCTGTTTAAAAATATTAATATTACTTTAATATCAAAATTAACGGAAAACAATTTATCGACCAGTATTAATCATTTGTAAAATTTTTGTTTTACATCAAAATTTGAATAGTATAGACTGTTGACAAGATTCATAAAGACCTTTTCAATGTTTTCAGTATATAACTTTTATCATGTTGAATAAAAAGCCTTGACAAATCACATTTTAATCAAAGAGCAGAAACCCCTGTGTTAACTAATAGTGAGTTTGTATTTTTCTGTGATTTTTGCCCTGGCAGGGAGGAGCCTAAGTAACGGATTGTTGCATTTAAGGCTATGATAGATCAGCCTTAATCTATAATTACTTAAAGATAGTTGACATATATAACTCAAAAAGTTAAATTGTAGTTGAGTTACCAAACCCTCATAACTTCAGCTTGTCCAAGCTGAAGTTACGAGGATTTGGTAAGTAAAGATGAAATACGTTAAGATTTTCTAAGCACATTTATCACTTTGGTTCAAGGAATACAGTTATATACATGCGTTAACAGTAATTTCCGACCCAAAATATTTTCAAGTATATTCACTAAATTATGTCATGGCTAAGCCATGCCAGGTGAATTATTATGCAGAATATTTATTTTGAAAAAATTTATTTTGAAAAAAAAAATCGTTAAACTTTTGTGGATTCAAAAGGAAACCTAGGTAGTAAAGGCTTCACATATAACTATATAACTGTATATATATAACTATTTTATTGGTGATTTAGGCCACCGGCCCATAACACAATTCCAATTTAACAATACATATAACATACTGAGTACCAGAAAGAAAAGGAAAAAAAAAAAAAAGAGAAGTACATTAATTATTGAAAACAGGTGATGTTGAAGCTTCAGACAGATCTTTGTCTATTCTACCTTTCAGAGCAGGAATATTTCAAGTAATATAGAAAAATGTATGTTGATTTTAGGGTTCTCCCGTGGTTTTTTCAATGCATGTATATAACTGTATTTTCAGAAATAGATCTCTAAATATTTATTTTCTTTGGTTCCAACAGTATTGTTATTTAAGGAGTGTACTGAATTCTGTAAAGATGAATTCAAGCTGTAGTTACAAGGTTTATGTTGACCAATTATGATAAGTTTTCTGAATATCTGCCCAGAATTAATATCTCAGAATACCTCTAGGTTTGTGAATATTGATTGAATACACAGCCCAGGCCCCACTTTGTATTATAGGAATAAAAAAGAAGGGGGAATTTGTTGAAAATCGTCAACATTCCAAAAAAGATGTAAACCTTTACTCTTTCTCCATATACAAAAATCCCCCATCACCTTCCAAAACAGGTGGATTTTTTTCAAAAGTATGTGCAATCCTCTCTCCTAGAATAGACAGCCTTGACTATACATTGAGCGGTGAGCGCAGAATTATTGTAAAGGCATATCAAGGGTTCAGTGTAAAACTATTGTAAGTGTCTATAAATTTATAGACACTTACAATAGTGTTGTACTGACCCCTTGATATAGAGATAAAGGCTCAGTGTTGAGATGTGTAGGCTTTTCCAACAGTTTTGTATTAACCCTTTAACATGGCTATACATGTAGTATTATTTATCAGTTTCTAGAATAGTAACTATGGTTTATCAGAGATCCAGATAAAGGGAGAGAATTCTTATAAAAACCAAACTCTTCATTACTGGTCACTTAAACCCTATATTGTGAGTACTATGGTAAATGGAATAATCTTAGCAAGATAGTTCCAATGATAACCCACAGGTTGACATTCTCAATAAGGGTTTGAATATTTTAAGATGCAGTAAGAATTTTGCAACAATCTATATATGCTATCAAAATGACTTGTCTTATCCTGATATACTGAATAAAGCAACCAATTCCTTTAAGCAACCACTTCTTAATGATCCATTAAGTGGTTGTTTAACACATGTTTTACTGTATATCAACTCTATTTCAGTATACTGGGGTTTTGGTGCTGCCACGTGTTACATTCTTGGTGCTGTATTATTGGTGATTCCATATATGATGCTACGTCCAGACAAACAGACAAACAAACAGCATTAACTTCAATTATTTTCAGACAAAATTTTCTTACATTATATATGAGCTTCGTTGTTTTGAAGCAATGAGGCAAGCTGTTGTTATCACCTTGGCATGAACTTAACCGATAGCCATGTGTTTCTTACCTAGAAGTATTAACTCAAAACTTTAAAAGTGCTTTCACCCTTACAATATAAAGCCTTGTTATCTTGTTATCAAAGGGGATAACTCTAGAAGCCTTTTCCTAAGAAAAATGCTCCTTGTTGGACACAATTTTTCACTATCCTGCACCTGCAGCCATTTTGATACACATACAATGCCCATTCAGAACACCACTCGGCCAATCTCATAATCAACCTCGGATGTATATAGACGGACTATTTTTAAAAAAATGCGGGAAAACCTTGGAAAACTTGATGACCTTAGTTAAATGGCGTTAGCCCTCAAAACTTTGAGTGAAAACATTTGACTTCGCAAATGCTACTCTTTTAAGTCACTGACGGAAATCATCGTATCCTTATATAAATATATTTAGATTCTTAAATAACGGCTGATAAATCTTAATTTTTGAGATCATTCTCAAAAATTAAGATTTTCCAGCCGTTATTTACTGCAAAAATACAAATCTAAAGATAGTGCTTCATGTACCGCGCTAGTTCTTCTTACTCTGTTTCTACCTAACAAAATGCACAATTTCGTTACATACCCATCCGCCTTACATACATAGGAGGTCTGTTATGGAAATGGCGGAGTGATGCTTCAAATGATAGAAGGCCCTTGTTACTGGTGAGTTTAAAACAACCATAACAAGTAAACATTGTGAGAAAACATGAATTCACTTGTATGGACTGAATAAGTCTTTTATATTCTAAATATGTATCAATTTATTTACTTCCTGACAATTCTAAAATTTTGTGGTTAAGAAAGACAGTCCTCTTTACTCTCCAATAAGGATTATCTTTTGTCTTGATTACTTGGTTATATTATGTTTTTGAAAAAAGAAATTGTCAGACATGCTGTTATTTAATATATATACTTCAGTAATTATAGAAAAAAATAGAGTTATTTTATTCAAATGACTAAATGTTCATGACGAGTGAATGCTCTGAGCTATGCATATTTTTTATAACTGACTGTTGGACATGACTGTAGTGTTTAAGTTTCTAAGCTAAATCCTATATTTTCCTGTCTTGATAATTAGATTTGTTTCTTTTACAATGTTTAAAGTTAAAAAAAAATGGTTTAGTAATTTTTTAGCTCGGCTTTTTTCGGAGAAAACCCGAGGTATTGCTATAGCCTCTGTGTCATCGCCGTTGTCATCGGCGTGCGAAACCTTTGACATTTTGTTATATCTCTGGTTCTACTGAAGGCATTCACTTGAAACTTGGCACACATGTTCATCATCAAAAGAGCAACCCATAATATCAAGGGGGTTAACTCTAGATGCATTTTGTGCAAATTATGTCCCTTTTTCGACTTAGATTTTTTCCCTCCATCCAGCACTCGAAAGCCAGGTGTAGGCACCCGTAGGCGGTGCTCTTGTTTACATATGTGATCCATCATGTGAAGAGGAACCACCTGGGAAACTAAAAACAAATATTTGTAGAAGTGATTGGATCCTGCAAAAGTCAACCAGAAATCATTTTTCAAAATTACTTATGTTTAAAGGTAGATAAATTATTCTAGATTCAGAAAATCAGACAGGAGCAAAAAGCTTCAATCCTAGTCAGACTGTGCAGACAGCAAAGTCTGTCTAAGGGAGACACTTTATACACTACCCTAATGGTCCTTTTTGTGCGATGGATTACATATACCATGTTTGTCTCTGTTCTCCTGCTATTATTTAGATTTGGTTGTCATCTTTTTGTTCATTGAATGATGGAGGTTGATAGGGAAAAGTAAAACATTTTGTGATACATGAAATGTGTATTTGGTAATCATTTTTAGTCTGGCTTTTTCCAGTGAAAGGTATTGCTACAGCCTTGATGATTTCTATATCCTTATCATTGTCATGTAGAAAAATCTGAGTTTGTAAAATCTGTGGTTTTACTATAGGCATACACTTATAACTTAGAATATTTTCTCCATCAAAGCAGCTATCTATAAGGTGTAAAAAATTACAGTCAATCTTGTTTGAGTGACCTTGTCTATTAAGCGGCCATTTTTGATAAGCAACTATTTTCAAAATCCCCATTTTTAAATCAAAATAATGTAAAAAGTAGGTATTGTTGGTCTAGAATTGAAAATGAATTCTTTGTTGTTGAACTCACCAGAATCGTCTCAATTAGACAATTCTATTGAGTTTTAACAACACATGATTACTGAGAATGTTGCAATATCTATAAACAAAACATTATAAAGCGCTCATTTCCTTAACAACCGCTTTTTAGCGGTCCCACTAGTGGTTGCTTAAAATAAGCTTTACTATATTTGTATACAAATTATACCCCTTTTTTAACCTGAATTCTCTCTTCACTATCAAGCACCTACCATGTTTGCCTAGGCAACTGCATTTGGTGCTCTTGTTGGATATCGTTATTGTTAAAGGTAAAAAGTCACAAATTAGTAGTTTTGATATATATCACAAAAAGTCTTCCACAATATGTTTGTTTTTTTCTTGGATTCTATTTCTATGCATGAATGCATTACTAGTCCTTTATCTGATTATACTTTTAAAATACTGATGACTCAGTAGTTGTAACTGCCTATAAGTACATATACATAGGTATTTACATTTGTTTTGCCTTGAGCCATCTATATATGACCCATCATATTTAAGGCTTCCTCCTACGAATTCCTTAAAACAATTATTTATGAATGAGTTTGGGTGTAGCAGAGGTCAATCTGGTGCTGCACTTCAAAGATAAACATGCATTTAGGTAGAATGGCGATTAACCCTTGTTATGCTGAACCCGGAACAAGCCTGTTTTGACAGGAGGTATAGACAAATCAGCCTACACATAAGTGGTCTATACAACTTGGTTTTCTTTTTTCAAACCAGAAAAGTTTATGAACTGAATGGGAACACAATTGTATATATAAACATTTTTTCATCACAATTCAAAGGAGGTTTCTTTCCATGTGATGGGTCACTAATATATATGTTGTATAAAAATGCTGTCTGCTTATTTGATATCACTATGAAAATGTTTTTTTTATATGATTGTTTATTGTTTTCTCTTTAATAGTGCACATTTTACTTTTTCAATCTTGTACACAATTTGTTAAGCAGATTTTATTTTACTTTAGTTGTTTTTTTATCTTGAAATAAAAGCACATATTCGTATTTTTGGGAGACCAAAATATTGCGTTAATGCTTCAGACTGAACATTTTGGTCTCGAAATATTGATATGTTGAATTATTACAAGGACAGATATAATAGTGGTCAAAATTAGACTTACTATAATGTGTTTGTAAGTTTGAAAAACTTGTTGGATAAAGGAGGAAGTGATTGCCTTTCAAACATTTTTATTTGGAAGTCTTTGAAACAAATATTTGATCACAGCTGCTGGAGCACAAAGAATTCCTGGTATTCTAGCACCTGTACTATCAATACATATCCTAGCCTCCAGCTGTTACCGACATCTCACTTAGATTCACAATTATCCACCAGTCAGTGAGAGATAAAGTTCAGAAAGGGCACATGAGGCTGCTGAGTATTGAACCCCTGACCCCATTATTGAAAATAGGGAGTCTGGCATGATACAAACTTTGCTGATTTCATGTTTGAAGGATCAGTTAAATTATGCCATCTTTTCAAAGAGTAAATCTAACAATTTTTGCATTTTTTTTTTTTATTAAATGAAAAGGTGATGGGTTTTTATTGAATACAAAAGGAATTATTCTTTACATTTTCCATTTTACAGATATCTGAAATAATGAGTATTGCAAATTTTATGGTTTAAAACATATCATACAAGAAATAAAAATGTAACATGTACTTAGTGTTTTGTATGAAAAATAATATCTAACGAGGTTGGGAGAATTGATAATTGTTGAGGTTCTGCAAAGACAATGATGCATTCCAACAACTGAGCTAGATATATTTGCTAGATATTTTTCATACAATACACAAAGTAAGTATCAAATTTTTCTTGTAGCCTCTATTTGCTTTGTTTTTGTCGTTGTTTCTAACATAAATGCAAGTTTCTAAAAATAACCACATTATGTCATTGTTCTTAAAATACCCATATGATATGAGCCTGTGCGTTAGATTTCGAACAATTTCATATATGTGCAAAGCAAAGACTCAGACCAGTCAGTGCATCCGCCAAGTTTGTCCAGAGTCTTGAATTTGCATTTAGTAGGTAGATAAGGTCTTAAAATATCAGTAGACCATCAGGTAACTTTATATTTACAGTACATGGCTTTCTACGCTACTCATTGTTTGCGCCTCACGAAAATTTTGAATTGTTGGAAATGTCATGCACAGATTCATATCATAAAAAATATCATATGAGATCTTATCACACGAATATTTGTATAGCTATAAGATTAATTTCTCATATAGTCCCAATTGTCTTCTATAACAAGCAGCCATCAGAGATATATTTGTCTTACACATGTGTAGGATCACAGTCTAAATAATGTCATCTAACACATTTATTTGTGGTATTTCTGTCATCAGAGCATTTCAAAAATTGGTATATAATGTACAACATATTGTTTATGTGAGAAAAAGAATCTGTTACTTGATTTTATTTGAGAATAAATTGTAGGAAAAAAGGAAATTGCTGGGTCGATTAGATGCTTATTTTCCTAATGTTTCTTAACCTAGAATACTCATTCTATTTTTTTTATGAGATGGACTGTTACTTGTGATCTATCACACAATTAATGGCCATCTGGCAATAATATAGTAATGATATTTTGAAAAGAAATTAGATCCATCAGATGTCAACCAAAGATCACATTACCTAGTGGAAACATACAGCCTTTCTGGCATTTGTATCAAAGGAAGGGGTTGATAATCATAAAATTGAATTAGTAGCTAGGGGCTAATAAAAGGATGAGGTAGTAGTACTGGTAAGAGAAATACCAGGAATTAAAAGGTAGATGCTTTAGCTTCAAGCTGTCCTTGAAAATTCTTTTTGAATTGCCCGGGTTTCTGGGCTGCATAATGTCTTTCCATCATGCACACATGAAATTGTTGAAAATGTCATGCACAGGCTGAATTACAATTGAATAAGTCTCAAATCAGGTAGAAACCTAAAAAAAAAAAGAGCTCTTATAAAGCTATACTACATCAACATCATACTCATTGCTCATGTGGATAGGTATCAATAATTCTAGAAAGTCTTTCAAATTTTCTTTAGTTTACTTAACAGCAATAAGGTAAATTTATATTGCAAGATATAAGGAGATTTTGAAAATTGTTATAATTATTTTGTTAAATATTATCTTTTTGGAGAAAATAAACTTTCAAAAGGAAAAAAGACTTTGTTATGATTGTAGCTTGACTGTATTAGAGAAATTCTCAGGTTTTGCTGTAGCCTTGGTAACATCATTATCCAAAGGTTTAAAGAGCTAGAGCCATGGCAAAATTCCAATCCATTTATCTGTCTGTCTGTCTGTCAATCTGTCTGTAAACGATTCTTGTTAACCCTAAAAAGTCAACAAATATCATCAAATTTACTCGAAACCTTTAAAGGATGATTGATTTTTTTAGCTCACCTGAGCATGAAGTGCTCAAGGGAGCTATTGTGATCTATCAATGTCTGGCGTCCGTCTGTCCGTCACTGTGTCAACAATTTCTTTAAACAACATCTCCTCCTAAACTTCTTAGTCTAAATCAACCAAACTTGGCAGAAATATTCCTTGGGTGGTCCCTTGTAAAAATTGCTAAAATGGAAAGGATCTGTGCCATATCCAAGGAAAAGGGGCCTTAAAGACAATTTACTTGTTTACACTCTAGAAGCCACAAGTAAGGTCCAATCGTCATGAAACTTTGTCAGAATATTGGTTAGGTCATGAGGATGAACTCTATTGAAAATGGGAAGGATCTGTGCCATATCACGGGAAAAGGGGCCTTTATGACAATTTTGTCAATAATTTCTTTAAACACATCTCCTCCTAAACTTTTGAGTCAAAATCAACCAAACTTGGCAGAAATATTCCTTGGGTGGTCCCATGTAAAAATTGCTAAAATGGAAAGGATCCGTGCCATATTACGGGAAAAGGGGCCTTAATATCTTTGGAAATGTCCTGCAGATTCAGACTTTTTTTTTTACTCTAAAAAAGGACAATTTCTTAGCTGCCTGTTAATCTATCTATCATATACTTGATTTTTTCTGTATGTCTATCTTAGTAATTTCAACACAAACCCTGGACCGACGTACATGAAAATGAAACTTTCCATAATGAACTTCATTGTGGAACCTTTTTCGCTTCTTCTTGATTTGAGGCTGTTTTGTAAAAAGAACTTAAGCGCTCACCTGAAGCATATAGTTGACTAAGGTAGCAAAGTGACAACACTACTTATTTGAAATTCATAACTGGCTTAACAAAAGTCAAAGATATCAAGAAGACAAACATTTGAGTCAAATATGTTGCCTCTCAAGTTAATCGAGATTAAATGAATTGTCCTAGTTTTTGACCCTCTTTCAAACTTGTACAGGATTTCAAGATTAATGTTCTGACCAAGATGCCAAATGTTCAACCAACAGTGCACACAAGGTTTTTCATAAATTTGACCCCATGATGACATTTTTGACCCAACTTTAAACCCAATTTCAAACTTGACCAAGATTTCATGAAAAAGAAACATACCAAAGTCAAGGTCATGTGACAAGGTCAAGGTCATCTGTCAAGGTCAAACACATTCGTGTTTCACAAACACATCTTGTTTTTCTTAAATTTGACCTCTTGACCCCATTTTGGACTCAACTTGACCCAATATGGTATTTGACCAAGATTTGATGGAGACAAACATTCTGACCAGGTTTCAACACATTTGAGCCAAAAATATGGCCTCTAGAGTACAGAAAGGGTTTTCTAAAAATTTGACCCCTTGACCCAATTTTTGACACCACTTGACCCTATTTCAAAGCTGACCTACATTTCATGGAGATAAACATTCTGACCAAGTATAAAGAAATTTGAGCCAAAAATGTGGCCTCCATATTGCACACAAGGTTTTTCTAAAATTTGACCCCATTTTTGACCTACTTTGATTCGAATTCAACCTTGACATAGATTTTGTGAAGACAAACATTCTGACTAAGTTTCAGGACATTTGAGTAAAAAAATTGCCCTACAGAGGGTACACAAGTTTTTTTTTTAACTCCACTGGCCAAAGCGAGCTATTGTCATGGCAGAGTGTCCGTCATGCATCCGTCAGTCTGTGCGTCCATGTGTAAAGTTTTTCTTTAAACATCTTCTCCTCCCAAAGAAATGGGCGGATTTTAATGAAACTTGGTAGAAATGATCCTTGGGTGGCCCTCTTCTAAAATTGTTCAAAGAATTTTGATTGGCCCCCAAATATGGGCGTGGCAGGGTGTGGCATTTTTCCATTTGAAATCATTAAAAATCTTCTCCTCCCAATCCATTGGGCTGATTTCAATGAAACTTGGCATGCATGTTCCTTGGGTGACCCTTTACTTAAATAGTTCAAGAAATTTTGATTTGCCAATAAATATGGGCGTGGCAGGGCGGGGCTTATTTTGAGCCTGAAATCTTTGAATGGCATCTCCTCCTGAACCACTGGGCCGATTTCAATGAAACTTTACCAGAATGTTTCTTCGGTGACCCTTTACTTACATTGTTCAAGAAATTTTGATTGGTCCATAAATATGGGCGTGACAGGGCGTGGCATTTTTCACTTTGAAATCATTAAAAATCTTCTCCTCCCAATCCATTGGGCCGATTTCAATGAAACTTGGCATGCATGTTCCTTGGGTGACCCTTTACTTAAATAGTTCAAGAAATTTTGATTTGCCCATAAATATGGGCGTGGCAGGGCGGGGCTTATTTTGAGCCCGAAATCTTTGAACGACATCTCCTCCTGAACCACTGGGCCGATTTCAATGAAACTTTACCAGAATGTTCCTTGGGTGACCCTTTACTTAAATTGTTCAAGAAATTTTGATTGGTCCATAAAAATGGGCGTGGCAGGGTGGGGCCTATTTTGAGCCCGAAATTTTTGAATGACATTTTCTCCTGAACCACTTGGCTGATATCAATAAATTTTACCAGAATGTTCCTTTGGTGTCTCTTTTCATTTTTTATTTGCAAAATTTTTATTGTACCATAAATCTGGGCGTGGCAGGGCGGGGCTTATTTTGAGGCCAAAATCTTTGAAAGATATCTCATCTGGAACCACTCAGCCAATTTCAATGAAACTTTACCAGAATGTTTCTTGGGTGACTATTTACTTAAATTGTTCAAGAAATTTTGATTGGTCCATAGATATGGGCGTGGCAGGCAGGGCCTATTTTGAGCCCGAAATCTTGAACAACATCTCCTTCTGAACTGTATGATTTAATAAGATGGATGAAGGGTTGCAGGTTCATTGTGATTGAGTATTTTGGTGCAATATGGACCAGAACCACTTAATCATTATTGAATAGGTCTTATGAGATTTCGGAGTGTTAATGAATTCATTCTAAGTAAGCTTTATTTAATGAAAGTCTTAAGATTTTAAAGCCAGTGGAGCAATACAGGCCCTCTTGGGCCTCTTGTTTTGACTCCTTGACCCCTTTTTAGAGCCAACTTGACCCAATTTCAAAGCTGACTTAGATTTTATGGAGATAAACATTCTTGCCAGGTTTCAAGACATTTGGGCCAAAAATGTAGCTCTTACAGTGCACACAACTTTGTTTTTTTTCACCTCTTGAGCTCATTTTTGACCCCTCTTGACCCAATTTCGATCTTGACCGAGGGCTTGATGAAACAAACATTCTGACAAAGTTTCAAGATAATCAGACCAAAAGGGTGGCCTCTAGAGTACACACAAGATATTGACGGCCAACACATGACTTGACCGAGGTCTTGATGAAACAACATTCTTACCAAGTTTCAAGGCAATCAGGACAAAAAATGTGACCTCTAGAGTACACAAATGATAACGCACAATGCACCACACCACTCCCAATGAACGCCGGACACATTGTGATGACAAAAGCTCACCATGAGCACTTAGTGCTCAGGTGTGCTAAAAAGGCAACATTAAATTTTATGATAAGCACTAAGACTTGTTCAGAGCGCTGCACATCATAGGTCAACCAAAATCTTCTTGTCTAGTAAAAATCATCTGTTGAACCAAGATTTACAAACGTTTTCTTATCTAAATGAGAAGAAGCTGTCGATTTGATACCCAATGACTGGTGAAGATGATTAAAAATAGACAAGAGTGACACACCATCACAGGGAGGGGGTGTTAAATAGTGAATATTACAAAGTAGTGTTTCTAATGTTGAACTAGAAAAGCATGCGGGCATGTCGATTTAGGGTTCAGCTGATTTCGGGTATCCGGGTTCAAAACTCGGTCAATCGTGTAAATATTACATGTCTCTTTAAATCCTGTAGACGATATTGTATGACTATGGAAGGAATACAGGCTGGGAAGAAAGCCGCTGCGTACGCAGCCGTAGATAACCACGTGAAGGTGAGTCAAATTCTACTTTCAGTTTTGATTTCACATGGTCATATCGAAATATGAGAGGTTTATTTTTTTAACTTGAAATGGCACCATCGACTGCCATGTATGATGCAAATCATTTAAGAGATATCAAAGGTACTAGTCTACCGACTATAATTCGTATGGGCTCTAGAAAATTGTTTTGATGGCATTCTTTGTTAATGCTCGGCATCCATGCTAGTAATATTCTTTTGGGTATGACAAAACCTCCCAGGGTGGATGCCTAGTCCTATTTAAAAGACCCGACATACGTTATTTTACATTTTGACTTTTATCGTGTATGTCGGGTCTTATCAGTTTCCTGTTTGTTTCCCCAAGCAAATCCCGATGAAGAAACGGTTCGTTGTTTGGACACAAAATACACATGCTTTAAGAATGAACTGCCAAGCAACCTATATATCAATACAAAGAACAATCAAATATTCGTTGCATGAAACAACTTATGAAACGTGAACTTACCAGATCATAAAATAATCCCAACTGAAACACAACAACCCCATAAATCACATTTTACCGCAATGAACATTGCCGAACATTCCAATTGTGTAAACAAATAAAGCACGTGGAAATGGTCGAACCAATAATAAGAAATATTTCCACCGAAATATTAAAGATTATAAAATGTAAACAATCATAATTTGTAAACAACTGTGACAAAAGATAATTGAATTGTGACAAAAGATAATTGTCCTTCATTATATAATTTTAGCATCGATGAATAATCAAAACATCGTTACTACAGCTTGGATAAGCTGTAGTTACAATGTACTGACCATTCATCATCTGTATTTTCGAGATACGAATTAGTTGTTTTACGCACTTGCGTAATGGGCGTAATGGTAGTTATGCCCTTGTATTTAGACTTAAAATATCGTTTAATACAACGAAACTACACCAATATCTTTATATACCATATGTCGAGACAGTGGAAGTTGCGAATTTTTACCATAGGCATACCGAAAAATTTATCGATTTAATTAGTAACGATAACTGTTTTTCAACATAGATAATGAAAGACACAAATGTCATTTACTGTGAAATAATCTGAAATACATTAAGTACTTCAGCTGAAGAACGTTTATGAACTGTTTGTGTCAGCTTTAATTTTTCGTTTAAAAAATTATCTTTTCGTCATTCTTTTTACTTACCACACCAAGCGCGGTGCATTGTTGGAACAAAATGGCAGCAAATGGATTCGAAATCTTGCAGTGTAAACAATCGATTTGATTTTAAGAAAAGGTCGTTGAAACTTTTGGAAAAACACAGGTCAGAATTTAGTGTTAAGTTAATTTATATTGACCTATCGTACTGTTTACTGTTACAGTTGTTTTAATCGCGAAACAACATTTGCTCACGGGAAAAGTTTAGTAAACTTTTAGACGTTACACTGCAATAACAAAGGTAAAACGTGAAATGTCAGAATAGTAAATATTAAATAAAGAATGGTGCATGTGTAGACGTCTAAATATTTGGACTAGGTGGATGCCCAGTCTGAAACTTCAAATTAAGATCACAGCAAGGTCAAAGGTCAAATAGGTGCATTTTCATATTTAAATCCTCTTTGTGATTTTTTTAATTGCTATACATGCTGTATTATTAATTCAAATTATGCTAAATTATCTGTAAACTGCATCAGAGACATTATTTTATGAAAAAGGCAATTTTTTGTGGATATTTTGACTATTATGGGATAGAAAAATGTTATTTCAGAAGCTGAAAACGATTTATCTCTGAACATTTTGGACATTTCAGTATTTTTATGCCCCCGATAGGGAGGCATCATAAATTTGACTTGTCCGTCCGTCCGTCTGTCCGTCCGTCCGTCATTCCGTCCAAAAACTTTAACATTGGCCATAACTTCCTTATTACTTAACATATTCGCATCATACTTTACCACAACATTCCTTGGTACATTACCTTTCTGTAGGCACATACTTTGGTGACCTTGACCCCTGGATGACCTTGACCTTCAACATAGATTGGCCATAATTTAAAATCAAAGCGGTGTCGGGGGCATTGTCATCTTACAGTGACAGCTCTTGTTTTCAATGTTATATGCTATCATGCTTCAGTCTAATGCATTTCTTAATTTTTGATTGTGTCATCTTTGTTGTGTAAGGGTTTTTGTACACTTAGATTGCATTTTGCTTTTATAAACTTAAAAATTCCGATGGGTAGGCCAATGGAATAAGTTGAACTTGCTCAGTACTTAATACTACGTTTACAGGCTGTAAATTCGTATCATTACAGGTTTTGAATTCTTTTAATATTAAGAAGAGTTCTAGATTTCTGTTCAATAGTTGTGTTATAAGCCTCTCTACAGGAAATTGACATTGAATACCCTGTGGATACTGCTAGCCACTTTACCAGTGAATACAGTGCTACAAAACGACAATTTGAATGCATTTGTTTACCGGACGCTAGACGACGTGCACTCTTTCTAAATAATAAAAAAAGTTTTTTTATATTCTGATAACATGATGAATATGTTGCAATCAGTTATGTTTTTCATATAAAATGTGTGACTGAGACTTGATTATACAATTTGTCGTTTTATCCTGCTGCTTTTATGCTAGTTAGTTGTTAATGTTCACTGATTTCAATCTTTGATTGGTTTGATTATAAATCTTTCTTTTATATTCAGAATTTACGTTACACCAATTATAGACGTTGATCCAGTTACTGTGTTGAAAAGGAAATCTGATGTGTTAAAACGTTCCGTTGATTTTTGCATTATATGTCTGGCATCTAGGAAAGATCTGCTAAGGGTTGATGGCGAGGATGGTAAACAGAAAGTGAGAGAGTGTGTGCGAAGGCGAAGACAGGTCAGAGATGTTGCCAGTATAGACGTGTTAGATAGGCTTGACTCATTGAGTGACACTGAATTGGCATCCTCAGAGATAAAATAGCATAAGAATTGTTACAGCTCATTTACATCCGAGATGCACATTTAAAGGTTGCAGAAAAAAGCAGTGGAATCAATTGTTTCCGAAACAAAAGGCGCCTTAATTGAATTTATTTAGAAAATCTTCGTTAACCCTCTAAAGTCCACAGTTTTCATCGCATTGATATCAAACTTGCCCAGAATGATTGTATTATCACAAGGATGGTTCCTTTCGAAAACGGGCCAGATCCATCAAGCGTCACAGGATTAGGGACCAAATGAAAATAATGGAAAAATTAAGTGATAGAATCCTCATTAACGCTTGTAAGTACGCAGTTCTTATCCGATTGACTTCAAACTTGCTCAGAATGATTGTATCATCACAATGATTGTTCTCTCTGAAAAGGGGACTATATTTGAATTTAAACATTAAGAATTTATTGTTAACACTTTTTCATATATGCATGAAAGTTAATGAAAATTTCACTTATTATTCTACACCATGTGACATGTGCATATTGATGTGGCCTGGTGATTTTAAACTGCGTCCTAGAAAAAGGGACCTTAATGTAAACTTTCTTGTTAACAAAACTTCTCTTTTATTATTTGAAACATTCATTTGAACTTTCATAGAATATTCTTTTTCCCGTGTCTATGTGCATTTGTGGCTTTTTAGTTATATGCTGTGTCATGATAAAAGAGCATTTATGTATACTTGGCAAAAAAGGAAAGTATCTACTTTTAATTTGCCAATATCTTTTACATCTGTATGATAAAAAAGATCAATTAAGGTACCAATATGTTTGCAGCACTTCGTTTGCTCATACACACAACAGCAACAAGTCATTTTAATTTTTTTTTTCAGGAAATGTCCACATCTTTGTTTTCTATTTCAACGTACGTCACGATTTCGGTCTTGAGATTATTTTCAAATAAATGTAACCTATAAAGCTCTGTGGTTAAGAAAATCAAACAATAGTTGTGTTCCGTATCACACAGTATTGAAAGAGACTTAGAAAAAACTTAACCACATGCATTATCTAGACTTGTCAATCGTTGAGTTAATTTTACAGGTTTTAGTTGAAAGAGAAGAATAATAAAAACATTTGCTGACCATTTCTGATAGAGTAGTATTGCTAGGCACCCTTTTAAAACTCGTTTGGGCCTGTGGAAAGGCGTAATGCCAAATGCGGTCATTCACACGGTCGGGTTTGCTTCCTAGCTTCTTAATCACCTTTCCAAAACAGAAACAAAGTTTAGCCTTAGAAAAAGTCAACTTTCAAACCAAGCCGATTGTCATTTCAGTCTCAATAGGTTTACAGAGAGCAATGTTCATTGAAATTCAAAGGAGCCTCTTCCATGAGCATGTGGAAACGTTAATGTAACAAAGCAATACAAATGTTTTACTGTCAAGTAAGAACTGAAATAGAGAATTTTGGGATTTCTTTTTTTTTTCCTTTTTTTTTTTTTTTTTGACTAGAAATGTGCAGATAGAATTTGGTCAATTTGGGCTTCCAAACTGCGTTTTATGTTAGTTTGTGTCCATTTCACATAATATTGGCAGAAAGCAGCAGAAGGCATCAAGTTGTCTCACCAACCCAACCCAAGATACCGTATACCGTCCTGATATTGCAATTGACAAGCATGGAAACTGTCATTAATCAAAAAATAAATTGAATATTTAATTGAGGATCGATGATTTGTTTAAATGATCCTCTCGCTACGCTTACGCAGACAATTGGCAAGCGTCTTCTACAAACATATCAAACTGTTCAAATGTAATTACAAATGATCAGGGTGTGATTTACAATATAATTCATAGAATTTCGGTGTGTATTTTTAAAGAAATCCGGAGTTTTATTGAGTGGATACTTTTTATTTTTGTTCAGTATATATTCTTTGTTAACACAACTCCTTCATTTATACACAAAATTTAATAAAAACTTGACAGAATATTTCTCATCATGTGACCATGGCAACATTTATTTTGCCATTTGGTGATACGACACATCAAGGGAAAAGGGGACTTAATGATAACTCCCTTGCTTACACAACTCTTCTTTTGTTTATAGAATACTCTTGTGTAATAGAACGTCCCTTATCAAGTCAATATGTCCATTTCACAGAGTTTTGGTGATAATATGCAATGTCACGGGAAAAGGGGCTTTATGTCATATTCATTATTTGTTGTTTACACAACTTCTTAATTTATGCATGGATTGTCATAAAACTTAAACAAAATTTTTCTAAGATGACCATGGTCACAACTTTGTCATTTGGTGCAATTATGCAGCGTCATGAATTTCCTTATCAACACAACTCCTTTTGAATTATTGATATATTTTCATGAAACTTTTTTTCTGGTTATATCTTGAATAGCACTACAAAGACATAGGCTTTTTAAAGAGTCAGAAGAGCGGGCTCAGGCCCTCGTGGGCCTCTTGTCACTTATTTACATTTGATTTCGTTCCTATTGTCATAATCTTAAAGATGAAATTATGTACAACAGTTGCACGTATTTGTCAGGTTCCCACATTTGAACGTACTTTACCTGTGACCGCATTCTGACCCGAAATTCGAAACAGACACTTGGTATGCACCCTAACATTGTTTGAAGTAATCTTGAATATTTCTAGCATGGCTATATATGTGTACACTTAGATTCAAGAATGCCTTTGATTATATGTATGTAATAATAAACCTTTTTCTCATGTTCAATCAAAATTTGAACCTCATGTTCAATCAACATTTCGTTAAGTAATGTGCTTTATTTTGTTATTGACCCGAGCGTTTTTTAGCATAAATATGGTAAAATACTGTTTGAAAATGACAAAATAGGCTCTTGGGCAAGCCTCTGTCCATTCCTGATTCAATCTTTGTGACTTCGGTCACATTACTTTCATTTTGTGTTGACGTAAATAATTTTGCTTTAGCTAAAAGCCATTTTTCTTGATTTTTGCACTCACTGACCTTTGACCTCACTGTGGCCTTAAATCGAAAAATTATGCTGGGCATCCACCCCTATCTCGTTTGTAATAGTCTAAGGAACAATTCTAGCATGGATGCCGAGCATTAACAAAGAATGCCATCAGAAGTCATCATAGGATTTAAGGAAGGCAGACTATACTGCATTTTACACTTTGGTGAAGTAGCCAAGAAACGATAAATAAGTTAGCTATCAATTCTGACTGTATGGGCGTGCATCAAAATAAGTTCCCCAATTTACAGTGCTAGACTCCAGAAGTTAAACTTACCCACCACAGATTACAGACGTCAGCTTTGAGACATGATTCTTCTGTTTAAAATCATACATAAAATTGATGACTATGACCCTACAGCAATGTTTTCATTTTCAACCAACCCTCATGAGATCAGAGGCAACCAGAGGTAAAACCAAGGGCCAGTAAATCTATTAGATTGAACTCATTCTCTAATTGTGTCATTAATATGTGGAATGCTCTTCCAGATGGTGTCGTGTGTGCAGATTCGGTTATTGCTTTTAAAAATAGATTTGATAAACTATGGTACATTAAACGCTTCGATACTAGTGACGTATATTGAGACTTGACCAAGCGGTAGACAACAAGATTTGGATGACGAGGGGAAAAACAAGCCATATAGGGCTTAAAGATTTCCCTTTATTCCAAGGTATTCCAAGGTATACCACTTTTCAAGGGTTATCAACTCTGTTGTTTCATTAGACAAAGTGTGGTTAGCAAAAGAGACCACATTTATTTAGCCTATCTGTATGTAGTTTTTGTCACCTAGAGATCTAGAAATATGGAATGCATTTGGGGCATGGGGGTGTTAAAGTCAAACCAGCCCCTCGTCAAACAGGCCCCAAAATCGATTTTCCATCAGTCAAACCGGCTCCTAAAACCAGCCCATAGGTAAAATTAGAATACTTACAATACTTATTGTTTTGTTGTGTGGCTGTCATAATGCTTTCTGTAATTGTCCTAGAAATTTCAACAACTAGAAAGACACAAGTACATTTCAATTGTGAATTCATTTTAATTCTTGTTCAAATTTTGACGAATTGTATTATTGCATTTTTTTTTCTTTTACCAACTATCAAAAGTACTAATCTCAGTATAAATAAGGCTTAATCCTTTAATTTATACGTATGATTTTGTATTCAAGTGAAAATAAAAGATGTTTTATTCGGAAAAAACAGATACATTACCATTGCAGACATATTTGTTGTATTGTTTTGACTGTCTGTAAATTAAATATCTCTTTAACTTAGAAGCACTATATCGATGTAAGTTCCTCTTTGTAAGTAATCATTAACCTTTCACAATGCATATTCATTTAATTCAGCTTTAACATTCAGCTAGAAGTACAACCATGTGGGTCTGGCTGTAATTACATGTACAATTATTCACCTAACTTCTGTTAACAGAACGTCTTTAAGCAAACAAACACAGCATTTTATTTCAAAGGGAAAAGAATAATTTTGTTATTTTAGTTCAACAGCTTTTAATCTAGCATATTATATTTGAAAAATGAAATGCATATGGAGGAAAAATAATTGTTGATTCTTAAATAAATTTAAGGGGCTGGTTTGACTGTTATTTGAATGTGTGGGCCGGTTTGACTTTCTTAAGGGGCCGGTTTGACCTTTTCTGGGCCGGTTTGACAATATTTCTTGTAATAATAGTGCCCTCCCTAATAGAAGCACCCCTTCATTTTTACAAAAAAAACTCTATTTCAAATGCCTAAGTTTTAGGGACTTTGTGAGACTTCTTCTCTAACTTGAGATGAATTTCCCCTAAACAACCATTTATATGATTGTTTAGAGGGATTTCACATCAAAGAATTAGGAAAAGGGCCAAAAAGACATAAATTTTGATGATTTTTTAAATCAGAAAATACATACTAAATAAAAGCTCCCTGTTATGTATAGCTCCCGGGAGCAATTTTTAGGAGAAATACGGTATGTTTCATGATAAGAAACAGGTGAATGAACTAGACTTCAACTCTGATTAAGACCAATTGCTTGATAATAGGACAAAATCCTTACATTTAGGATTTATGTTTATCACTTATCAGTTTGATAGTATTGAATAAAAAGTTCTGTACAAATGATACTGTATCTCTGGTTAGACAAAAATCTGTTGTATATACAAACAATGTTTAGATTTTTTATTGGCTGAATTCTTTGAAATAACCAAGTTTTATATTAAATTTAAAGCTCTTTGCAAATAATTGTGAAATACTACAGTGGATTTCATAGAGCTACAGATAGAGGTGGTATTTTGGATTTGTAATAGAATTATTTCAGCAGTTCTTGCACAAATCCTATATTGTGGATACTCATTGGAATCATCTTGTTACGACAACATAGGGTTTCATTGAGAAACATAGATTTTAGAATGGCATTACCTCCTATTATCTATACCTATTCAAGTGTAGTGATAGGCTGACCCATTTGAACCAAAGTGACTGCAATTCGGTTGAAAGAAATTAAATAAGATTTCTTATCCAGCTTTATATCAACCCTTAAAACAAGTACTCACAACCAAAAAATTTTAGACATGCATAAAACCTTGTTTCAGCTTTCTTCAAAGAAGACACAAAGATCTATAGTATTGGTGTCAGTGTTAAAATTGTACCTGTAAACCAATCCAGCTCTTTGAAGCCTGGGTAGAAAAGATTCAAAAATCATTGCAGATAATGAAGACATTTCCATTAACAACCAATTTCATCATAGTCCACAATGTATTCTTCCCCAAATGATAATTTTTTTTAGCTCACCTGAGCACGAAGTGCTCAAGGTGAGCTTTTGGGATTGTAGAATGTCCGTCGTCAGTCGTGCGTCGTCCGTCGTGCGTCGTCCACAATTTCTTTAAACATCTTCTTCTCCTAAACCAGTGGGCCAATCTTGATGAAACTTGGCAGGGATGTTCCTTGGGTCAAGCTCTACCAAAGTTGTTCAAATAAATGAAATCCACCCTTAACTTTCCCTTTACCCTTAACAAAAAGGGTGAAAATATGAAAATCTTTAAAAATCTTCTTCTCTGAAATCAGAAGGCAGACAGCTTTCATATTTGGTTTGTAGCAGCATCTAGTGGACCTCTACCAAGTTTGTTCATATCAAGACCCTGGGGTCAAATTTGGGCTCCACCCGGGCACAACCCTTTTTACATAGAATCAAAGAGTGAAAATCATTAAAAATCTTCTTCTCTGTAACCAGATGGCAGACAGCTTAAATATTTGGTGTGTAGCATCACCTAGTGGGCCTCTACCAAGTTTGTTCATATCAAGACCCTTGGGTCATATTTGGGCTTTGCACGGGTGCATCCCTTTATCTCTTAAGAGCACAAAGGGTAAAAAAATGAAAATCTTCAATAATCTTCTTCTCTGAAACCAGAAGGCAGACAGCTTTAATATTTGGTATGTAGCATCATCTAGTGGACCTCTACCAAGTTTGTTCATATCAAGACCCTGGGGTCAAATTTGGGCTCCACCCGGGCACAACCCTTTTTACATAGAATCAAAGAGTGAAAATCATTAAAAATCTTCTTCTCTGTAACCAGATGGCAGACAGCTTAAATATTTGGTGTGTAGCATCACCTAGTGGGCCTCTACCAAGTTTGTTCATATCAAGACCCTTGGGTCATATTTGGGCTTTGCACGGGTGCATCCCTTTATCTCTTAAGAGCACAAAGGGTAAAAAAATGAAAATCTTCAATAATCTTCTTCTCTGAAACCAGAAGGCAGACAGCTTTAATATTTGGTATGTAGCATCATCTAGTGGACCTCTACCAAGTTTGTTCATATCAAGACCCTGGGGTCAAATTTGGGCTCCACCCGGGCACAACCCTTTTTACATAGAATCAAAGAGTGAAAATCATTAAAAATCTTCTTCTCTGTAACCAGATGGCAGACAGCTTAAATATTTGGTGTGTAGCATCACCTAGTGGGCCTCTACCAAGTTTGTTCATATCAAGACCCTTGGGTCATATTTGGGCTTTGCACGGGTGCATCCCTTTATCTCTTATGAGCACGAAGGGTAAAAAAATGAAAATCTTCAATAATCTTCTTCTCTGAAACCAGAAGGCAGACAGCTTTCATATTTGGTATGTAGCATCATCTAGTGGACCTCTACCAAGTTTGTTCATATCAAGACCCTGGGGTAATGTTTGGTCTTTGCCCGGGCCTAACCCTTTTTTACAAAGAATCAAAGAGCGAAAATCTTTAAAAATCTTCTTCTCTGTAACCAGATGGCAGACAGCTTAAATATTTGGTGTGTAGCATCACCTAGTAGGCCTCTACTAAGTTTGTACATATCAAGACCCTTGGGTCATATTTGGGCTTTGCACAGGTGCATCCCTTTATCTCTTAAGAGCACAAAGGGTAAAAAAATGAAAATCTTCAATAATCTTCTTCTCTGAAACCAGAAGGCAGACAGCTTTCATATTTGGTATGTAGCATCATCTAGTGGACCTCTACCAAGTTTGTTCATATCAAGACCCTGGGGTAATGTTTGGTCTTTGCCCGGGCCTAACCCTTTTTTACAAAGAATCAAAGAGCGAAAATCTTTAAAAATCTTCTTCTCTGTAACTAGATGGCAGACAGCTTAAATATTTGGTGTGTAGCATCACCTAGTAGGCCTCTACTAAGTTTGTACATATCAAGACCCTTGGGTCATATTTGGGCTTTGCACAGGTGCATCCCTTTATCTCTTAAGAGCACAAAGGGTAAAAAAATGAAAATCTTCAAAAATCTTCTTCTATGAAACCAGAAGGCAGACAGCTTTCATATTTGGTATGTAGCATCATCTGGTGGACCTCTACCAAGTTTGTTCATATCAAGACCCTGGGGTCAAATTTGGGCTCCACCCGGGCACAACCCTTTTTACATAGAATCAAAGAGCGAAAATCTTTTAAAATCTTCTTTAATTGAAACCAGAGGGCACACTGCTTTCATTTTTGGTATGTAGCATTATCTTGTCGGCCCCTACCAAGTTTGTTCATATCAAGACCCTTGGGTCATATTTGGGCTCCACCCGGGCGCATCCCTTTCAGCTCATCTGAGCACGATGGGTGAAAATGGGAAAACCTTCAAAAATCTTCTTCTATGAAACCAGAAGGCAGACAGCTTTCATATTTAGAATGTAGCATCATCTTATAAACCTCTTCCAAGTTTGTTCATATCAAGACCCTGGGGTCCACCGGGGTGCATCCCTTTTTACATAGAATCAAAGAGCAAAAAGGCATATCTGTCTTGCTCTTCGCTGAAAACGTTCCACGGTATTGATCTTATTACTGAAGTTGAAAGACAACTTAGCGATGAAAAATATTATAATCAACTAAACGAAAATCCCCATGAAAAATTCAAGAAAGAAATACAAACAAAAGTTTCAAATATACAAGAACAATGTGTATTAAAAAACTTTAATGATGTTGCAGTCTGTTATGATAGTATTCCACAGTTCTACATATTACCCAAAACTCATAAAAATCATAATGCTAGTTTACCTTTAGGCTACCCAGGTAGACCTATTGTATCCGCATGTGGATCTATTACAGAAAATATATCAGCATTTGTTGATAGTACTTTAAAACCATACATGGAATCATTGCCTTCATACATTAAGGATACTACAGACTTCATCAAAAAAATTAAACAACTTCCAAAATTACCTAAAGATAGTTTTATCGTTACTTTAGATGTAAGTTCTTTATATAGTAACATACCTCATCATGATGGTATTGAAGCATGTCAATATTTCCTTAAACAGGACTGTAGATCAGAGAAATCGGTTAATTGTATTTCTGAATTAATTGAATTGGTTTTGACCAAGAACCATTTCCAGTTTAATGAAAAGGATTATCTCCAAATACTAGGCACTGCTATGGGAACACGTATGGCCCCGTCTTATGCATCACTTTTTATGGGTAAACTTGAGAAAGATTTTCTTGAAACATGTGAAATACAGCCTTTACTATGGTTACGTTTTCTAGACGATATTATCATGATCTGGGATAATAGTGAGTCAGAACTATTAAAGTTTCTAGAAAAACTTAATAAATTTCATGAAACTATTAAGTTTACCTACACCTACTCTAAAACCCATGGCGTTTTCCTTGATGTTCAACTAAACAAATCTAATGATGGGATTTTGCATACTAGTGTATATGAAAAAAATACAAATGTCCATCAGTATGTTGAGTTCTCCTCTTGTCATCCTCTTTCTTGTAAAAAAGGTATTCCTTTTAGTCAAGCTAAACGATATCGCCGCATCACTTCTGACGACAATTGTTTTAAACAAGAACTTAAAAAACTTGAGTCTTATTTTCAAAAGAGAAATTACCCAGCTAATGTATTGTCTGATGCTATTCAAAAGGCATCTAGATTGACTTGTGAAGAAGCTCTCAAATCTAAATCACATGAAAATCAAAATGTTATTCCTTTTGTATGTACATACAACCCTTCACTTCCTAACATAGGAAAAATTATTAACCAATACTGGGGTTTGCTTGAAATTTCATGCAGTGAAAGTGTGCGTCATTTATATAACTCAAAACCTATTGTAGCATTCAAAAGACCAGTTAATATTAATGACAGACTTGTTCATTCAAAATTAAACACATCTCCTGTTTCTTGCAAGGTAACTAAATGTGAAAGACGGCGCTGTTCACACTGCTCTACAATTCAAGAATCTGATAGTTTTGTTAGCACCAGTACATTACAAAGCTATAGGATAAAACAAAACCTTAATTGCACTTCAACTGATGTTATTTACCTTATTACTTGTAAGAAATGCAAAGCTCAGTATGTGGGCCAGACTCACCAAAAATGTTCAAATCGCATGAATAGTCATAAATTTGATATCATGCATTTTCCTGATGTCATTACAAATGTTTCTGAACATTTCAATTCTCCAGGACATAGCATTCAAGATTTTTCTTTCATGCCAATCGAAAAAATTTCAAATAACTGGAAAAGGCTTCTTAAAGAAACACGATGGATGCATATTCTTGATACTAAAGCTCCAGAAGGAATGAATTCAAAGGTTTTATTTTGATTATGTATTTTTGTTTCATGATATTCTAGGTATTAAATACAGTCCATCTTGCTTACAGTTAGTTGCATCGTAAAATTGACATTCATCTTAATCAAAACCAATCTAGATCACTCACTCAGCGCTCCATCCACTAATTCCATACACTCACTCAAATCGATCAAAAACGCTCCAAATTACCAAAAAGTATGAAATCAACGGCCACATTCAAAAAAGAAATATAACTGAAAAAATCGCGATTTCAATAACATAAATGAAATTGTTAGCGTCTGATTGGTTCTTTAAGAAATAGGAAGCAATTTACAGAACTTTTATGCATATTTTATTAAAGGGAGGTAATCAATATCGCTAATTTTGTTCATCCTGAACAAAACTAGCGAGAGAGGATTAACTTCCATTTAATTCAATAAAAACTCGCTCCACACACTCATTCAATTTCATTCCAATATCATTCCAAAATCATTCACCTCGTTAATTTCACGATGTTGTTAACTGTAAGCATCCTCAGTCTATCAAGCGACCATTCTAATTAAACGATTATTTTCTAATAAATACTTTCTTTAGTTCATACTATCTTTAAAAGTTGACATTATTAGTCTCATAATTGTAATTAATGAACCCTATGTTGTTGAGACTCATTAGTATTGTTTCAATGAGACAATTCAAATGAGTTTTGACTCCTTAGGATTATTGAGCAAGTCGTTAAAACATACATATTCAATAACAATTATGTTTCTAATTTATAGGCTGAACTTGTACTGGGTGACCATTCTCTTTGACGACCACTTTTTGGTCGTCAAGTGGGTGGTCTCTTAGTGCATGTTTTATTGTATATAATATTAGATAAAATTGATTGCATTTTAAGCAGGATGTATACTTTTTGTGTTTCTAATTATCAAAATTTTGCCTTTTCATTCATCCTTCTTGCAGTAGATTTTACCCTCTAATATATTTTACTATTTAGGCAATTGGGACCATCTGGATGATATTACTAGGTATCTACACAAGTTATACAGGCTACCTTGATTCAAATTTTTCGCATTTTGCTTTATTTTTCAAGTTATAAATATCATTCTATCATCCTTAACGCGTAAGTGAAATAGAACTCCAAATGACTTCTATTTTAACGATTTTTTTCTATTTTTTTTCTTTTTAAATATAAGTTTTACGGAGCACCCAGATGGTACCTTTTCATGTTACGGGTCCCATATGTTATTTAGTTACAAAAATTATAAGCTCAAAATCATATTAATTCTATGATTTTTTTTTTTTTTTTTTTTTTTTTTTTTTAATTTCATTTTATTATTATCATTATTATTATTATCATTATTATTATTTTCATTATTATTTTCTATTTATTAATAAAATTTAAAAGATATATATACATAGTGGGTAGTCACATAATAATCCTACTTTTTTTCACTATTTTAAAAGTGAATTTAAATATCTAAATATTTATTTATTACTTTGCATTATCTTTCATTTTAACAATACAGTTATTGCAGGCTTTTTTCATCTTTTGCTTTCAAATTGCATTTATCCTGTAATATTGTATCTTTTTAGATCCTGTATCTGTTGATTTATTTAATGTATTGTAATATTGATATTTTTCCGCCAAACTCATTGCCATTTTTTGACGTTGTTGCCGTTGACGTCATGTGACGTTAATGACATCATAAATTGTTATTGTTCAAAATGGTTTCCCTTGAAAAAGGTTTGTTTTAAACCGAAACTAGTCGGGAATAAAAATTAAATTTAAATCAAGTTGGAAGTTTGATCTCTCTTTATCCCTACCCTGGTATTGATCTTAGGCATTTATCTTCTTTTTGACATCTGCCTATCTAATTAATGTGATGTCCCAGGGGTCATAGAGACTCAGGTGAGCGATCTAGGACCATCTTGGTCCTCTTGTTCAAGATTTCACCCACTAATATTATTGTCTGTAGCTTCTTTGAAATTGGAACAGTCTAAATCTATGTTATATAGTTAGGTGTTTATTTTCAGGATAACCAGGTTTTAGGTATTGGGAGTGGAACAACAATTATCAGTGCTGTTGAAAGAATAGGTAGGTGAACTTCTAGCCTTGTAGACGCATTTGCAGAGATTGAACATGGCTGCAGTTACCACATTTTGCTTGCACACTGACCAAATAATCCTTTGATATTTCATTTATTCTGAATTGATAACCATATTTTGCATAAATTTAGAAAAGTTGCAAAAGATAATGACTTGATTGATTGATTGAATGAGAAACAAATCAAATGCTTATGAAGAAAGTATTAGTAATTTGAAAAGAAAACATCAAATATGGGAGAGAATACTTTAGAAAAGACGGCAGTTAACTTGTTAAGGCAGTTTCTTCTTTTTCTACTCTATTTTTGTTATTCTTTCATTGCCTGTTCTAGAATGTAGAGTGTATGGAGGGTTTTTAGCTCACCTGAGCACATTGTGCTCAAGATGAGCTTTTGTGATCATTGAATGTCTGTTGTCTGTCGTCTGTTGTCCAGCGTCAACAATAAAGTGTTTACACTCTAGAGGCCAGAAATATGATCCAATCTCCATGAAACTTGGTGAGAATGTTGGTCAGGTCACAAGGATGAACCCTATTGAAAATGAGAAGGATCCATGCCATATCATGGCAAAAGAGGCCTTAATGACAATTTTGTTAACAGCTTAGAAGCAACAAATATAGCCCAATCTTCATGAAACTTGGTAAGCATACTGACCAGGTCACAAGGATGAAGCCTATGGAAAATGGGAAGGATCCATGCCTTATCACAGTAAATGGGGCCTAAATGACAATTTTTTTGTACACTCCAGAGGCCACAAATGTTGTCCAATCTTCATGAAACTTGGTCAGGATGTTGGCCAGGTCATAAGGATGCATCCTATTGAAAATATGCCACATCAAGGAAAAAGGGTCCTTAATGATAATTTTCTTGTTCAGATTCTTGGGACACAAATATGGCCACAGGGTATTAATCTTATTTAGAAATTATCTTCTTGTTGACATCTGCCCATTTAATTTAATGTGATGTTCCAGGGGTCAAAGAGACTCAGGTGAGCAATCTAGAACCATTATGGTTCTCTTGTTTGTTTGAACTGGACAATATTGCATGAAAAATTTGCTCTTAAATATCAACAATTCCCATGATATTCAGAAAGGACAGAGTGAGGTGCTTCCTCCTACAATAGACACTGTCTATTTAATTAGAAAGCAGGCAGTGTAAACAGAGATCAGACTGCAAATATGTGCAGTCTGATCTCAGTCTATATTGCCTGTCAAAGTTTTTATGTTCAGCAGGAAATGTTATGAACAGCAGGGGAATTGTTTATATTTAGACTCCCACCTACAAAGAAGAGAGGGGTAAATTGGTTTCAGCATGTCTGTCTGTCTGTACATCTGTCTTTCTGTTCATCCGTCTGTAGACCTTTTCGTTTCCGGACTCTAACTCAAGAACCAAGCCACCTAGAGTCATGAAACTTCATACAAATGCTGCTTTTGACCCAAGGAAGTGCCCTTTTGTTTTTGGTTCACATAGGTCAAAGGTCAAGGTCACAGTCAGCCTTTTTCAATTGGCGAAAAGCTGGGTGGGGGTATTAGTCCGCTCTGCGACGGCTCTAATTTGAATTGTTAGTATTTTCCATTTCTAGCTGAAAGATCCAAAAAAGAAAATCTTCATCTAGTCTGCATTCCAACCTCATTCCAGGTTAGTCACAACACAATCACAAATAAAAAAATAATTATTATAATAAATTAAGAAGCTATGCAAATCTAGTGAGATATATGCAGTGATAAGCAAGACAGTCACTAAATAAAAGGGAATTGCATCTATTGGAATCTGAATACATTAAATTTTCTTCCAAGCAATATTTTAAGATACCTTTCACACATTGGAATCATCATCTTCAGAATGAATGATTTATTTTGAAACTGATAAACATGTATGCCTGCTTTCTTTAGTTCATAAAGTTTTTTAATTCCTCAATGGTACACACTTTCTTGTATGTTTTTAAGCAAGATTTTGTATACATGCCATTCTGCTACAAGAGTCAATTACCTTTTTTAGCTCGGCTGTTTTTGGAGAAAACCAGATGTATTTCTATAACCTTGGTGTTGCTGCCGTTGTTGTTGTGTAAAGTTTTGACATTTTGTGATATCTCTGTTTCTACTGGAGGCATTCGCTTGAAACTTAGCACACATGTTCACAATCAAAAAAGCAACCTTTACTATCAAGGGGTAGGCACCGACCGGTAGACGGTACTGTTGTTTATAACTTTATATTTGTCTTAATTCACTTTGAACTCATTCATAAATGATAAATATCTTCTATATATTTTTCAGGCAAAACAATTAATACTAGAAAATAATCTGACATTAGGAACTCTAGAACAGTACTCAAAGGTATGTACAATAAGACCTGGGCCCGAGGTTATAAAACTTTTCTCAGGCTCAACTGAGAATTTTCTCAAATCTTAAATTTAAATAAATGTATGAAAATAAAAGAAAATATTAATAAGTAGTTATTCGTAACAACTTATTAATATTATATTTTATGTTAATACATTAAAATGAGTATTAAAAAAGAATTACAGCTTTAATCTCAAATTGAAATTCGAGAAAATTTTGAATTGAGAATGAGATAAGTTTTATAACCACGGGCCCTGAAACTTAAGAAACTGAAAACCATTAAGTTTCAAAAGGGAAAAGAGCTACATAAAGAAGGGACTATTCAAATACTGATATGATCCATGGCTTATAGTGTATTGTAGACTAAGAAGTGCACCGCCTATGGGTGTCTACACTTGGCTGATGGGAACTGGATGTAGTTAAAAAAATCTTAAGTAAAAAAGGGGCATAATTTGCATAAAATACATCAAGAGTAATCCCCCTTGATATATCAAGTTGCTTGTTTTATAATTATGTAAGCCAAGTTTTAAGTGAATCCCTATAGTAGTACTACAAATTTCACAGGATGTCAAAGTTTGCACACAACGTCAATAATAACGACAATGTCAAGGCTATAGCAGTATCTCTGTTTTTTCCAAAAACAGCAGAATTATTTTACTTCATCTGAGATATGTCTTTTCCTTTTTTGAAGACTTGGCTCATGTTTGGTTTTAGGTAACTTTTGTCGCTACTTATTTTCTTATGACAGATCATTGTCATCTGACAAGATCAAGGGTTAAGAATTAAAAGTACAAGATCACATGTCAAGGTCATAGACCAAATATATACATGTATAATTCTTACTTGCCAGAACAATAGTTTTACAACAATGATGGTGATTTTGGTATTCAAAACTACATATCTTGATCAGTATAAACCCTGATTGTGCTTTAAAGTAGTGGACCCGTAACAGTTACATAACATTTCAGAAGTAATGAATTTTAACAGTGTTAACTGAGGTTTCCTAATGATTTTCATTAGGAAACCTCAGTCAACATTGTAAAAGTTTATCAGCTCTGAAATGTTGGGGACCTATTACAGGTCCACTACTTAAGTTCAAGGTAACTGTAATGGATTATTTATGTTTTAGATAGATGTAGCTATAGACGGGGCAGATGAAGTTGATAAAGATCTCACATGTATAAAGGGTGGTGGGGGATGTCTAGTCCAGGAGAAAATAGTTGCAGGATGTGCAAAGGAATTCTTCATTATAGCTGATGAGAGGTTCTATTTTTTTTAATCTATTACTAATTCTTATGCCCTAGAATCAATTAAAAGGGGGTATTGAGTTTTTATAGTCCTTTTGACTTCTATATGGACCAACATTATGCCAAAAATCTCAGAAATGAATTGAGGAAACGTATTTTTTTCTTGTCATATCATATTTTCCATGACAAATTTTGTTTTTCAGGATTTTTTAATGTAAAATAATGATTTTGTCTGTCCGTCTACATGTTAACTTTCAGCCTTTCATTTCTCCTTGTATCTGTGTTAACTGGAACAGCGAATTGTCTATCCAAAAATAGCTTTGATTTGCATAGGAGCCAAGTCAAACATGAAAGACTTAAAGCTAGTCTTTTTAGTATAAATCGAGTATTTTTATAAAATTAAGTTTGTCAATGATTTTTACCTCCTTTGGATATCAAAATCTGAATATATTTTCTCTTTGTTCAAAAACCTTTTGACCAGTTAATTGATAATTGTTTTTGTCTATTCTGAGATGAATCCCATATTCACATATTTAGACCTATCAAAAAGCATTATTTAATGAAGTTGTTGGGAATTTCACAAGAAAAACTTGATTAGAATGCGAATAATAACAGTACAAATCATAAAATATTTAAGTTTCAGGTGACATGACCGTCGTCATGCTAATGAGCATTTCCAAATAAGGAATAATGGACATTTCTGGTTGGTCCATATAGAAGTCAATCGGACTATACCAGAACGTCCATCTTCAAATACAGTCGAATCTTTGTACAGCAGCCAGTCAAGGGAGAGGGCCAAATAGGCTGCTGTACACAGATTGGCTGCTGTTCACAGTATCCTTAGGGTGGCCATTTTGTCGTAACACTTTTGTTTAGCTCATTACCAAATCGCAAAACTTTAGACTTCACCAAATTCTAAGCAATTCCAAAGTTTTATTTTTAGTGTTTGTCATGCAAAGAATATGGAATTATACCATTTAACATAAAAAATATTGTGAAAACAAGTGAAAATATCCAGATTCAAGCATGCGTATTACTTTCACATGATCCTCTAGAGAGAGGAACTTACGTTTAGAGAGCGACTTAATGGCGAGCAGGTTTTCATCCATTTTAAAGACTTCGAGAAATCAGTTTGCTAAATGTGTAAACAACCTGTAATGCTCAAGATCATTTTATTCAAAGAGCCCCGACAACTGAGAAATTCCATATCCTTTGATTAATCATCATCATTTAAGTAGATCAAATAAATAATAATGACCAATTACACGTCATTTAATTGACAACTTGGGATTAAATCGATAATTGGTTGTTTATAACTTGTACATTAAGATAAAGCGACTTCGGCTGTTTACTATAGTGGTGAAAATAAGTGTTTACTTGAAATTGTAGTTAAAAAGTCCAAAGTAAACCTGAACATATTCAAACCTTATTTGAATCTTTGTTTTGATTACAATTGTTTAAAATGATTTCTGTAACTTAATTCAAATTCACAACTTTATATTCATCTTCGCAAGCCAAGGGTTCTAGCTCCACTTTGTTCGTTTGCTTTATATCATCTGGTTGAGGTTTTCATTTTAGTTTATAGGTATTGTAATCTTAACATCACAGAAAAACTCTGGTTCTACTGACATGTCCAGTAAGAATCATGCTGGTCTTATAAATATTCCAAATATAGTCATGTACACGATGTGTTCATCTTTTATCATTTGGTAAAATTTAGTTGGGTCTGGTAAAACTTTAATTGAACAAGACCCATTGTCCTTCCCAAAAAGATTTATTGATTTCATGAAGTCTTGTAATCTAGTTAATTTTCATGTCTCACAGGAAGAATGTAGAAGAGCTTGGTACAACCTGGAAGAAAGGTATACCAATAGAAGTAATCCCTATGGCATATAAACCTATCCAGGATAAAATACACAGTGTGTTAGGGGGACAGGCAATTCTTAGAATGGCAGAGAGAAAAATGGTCAGTATAAGATCCTGACATGAAATAGAAATGAAAATTATTCATAAAAATAAGTTTCTGAAATATACACTGCAACTCCATTATAGCGCTTAATTAATTATACTGATAATCAGTCACTTTGCTATTGTACATTGCAGGTCATAGGCAAAAACAGGATTTCAATATTAATAAGCAAACCAAGGTCCATAATGAGAAGATATATAGGGGAGAGACTCACAAAGAAAAGTGTCCCACCTCTTTAAGG
Source organism: Fragum whitleyi (assembly GCA_948146395.1). Classification (NCBI taxonomy): domain Eukaryota; kingdom Metazoa; phylum Mollusca; class Bivalvia; order Cardiida; family Cardiidae; genus Fragum; species Fragum whitleyi. The sequence continues at coordinate 30,084,210 of OX411555.1, forward strand.
GGAGGTACTTAAAGGGATCTTTTTTAGTCAATAGACTTCTTACATATTGAGGGTTAAGTGCAAGACTATACTAAGAGTCTACTCAATGCATAGTCTTGCACTGAGCCCTCGTTTATCATGTTCAAATGCAATAAATTTTTTAGGGGTAAAACTCACTCAAAAACATTATCAATTTACATTTGAAAAGTCATTGACAATTTATTATAGTTTAGTTTTTGTATATATATCATGACATTATTAGCCAGTTTTCAATACATAATTCATGAAGTTTATACAAGTATATTGTATTTGAAACTCAATCAGATTTTGATCCCTTTTTCCAGGGACCAATAGTGACAGACAATGGTAATTTTATAATAGACTGGAAGTTTGACTGTGCAGGTGACTGGGAAAAAATTAATACACAGCTCATGTTGATCCCTGGTAAATATGTCATTATAATATTATCTAAAAGAGATCAAACATTTACAAGTAAGTTATTTTCAATTATAACACAATGGCGTAAAACACATAGAAATTACATAGAACTTCATTTGCAAAAAAATCATATTTCATTTGTTTTAACTGTGTACACAGATAGCCTTGCCTAATTTTTACTCAACATCAACTTAATCTCAAACATTGATTCTTTCGACATTATTTAATCGAAATGACGCACTTGCTTTTCTGTGAAATTCTCCCAACGTCAATATCATTACTTTTTCATTTTACATCCAGAAAAAGTGTTTAAATACAATTTTATGTCAAGACGAGGGTAAAGAAAAACTAATTTCAGAATAGTCATTGTGTTATAATGGATATAATTTCATTTTCGCTATGATATATTGATGAATAAAGTCTGATGGGGGGAGGAGTAATATGCAAAGCAAAATCCTTGGTCTCCACCCTCGGATTTTACCTCTTGCACATAACTCCTCCTCCTTCAGACTTTATCATAGCGAAAATGAAATTATTTCACAAATATCTGTACAAATTATATTATGAGTATTAATTTCCTGGATTGAAGGTCTCTGTGAATGTACATGTATATAGGAACTTGAATCTTCTAATATGAATAATACGAGGATTTAAAAGAATGAATGAATGTTTATTTCAAGTAAATAAGTATTTTTAAGTGTCACAAGCTGAATTTTTTCTGCAAAGATAAATTCAAGATCGATGAATAAAATATAGAAAATTGACCTCTGTTTGTTAATTTTTAAATCGGAGATTTATACCGTTTTCCAGAAATCCAGTCTGTTTGACCCACTACATTTTTACCTTTATCTTCTGAGCAATGTGTTCAAACCAAATTATGTGTTTTCAAACACCGAAGAAACGGCCTTTTCAGTCACAATCTACAAACTTTGTTTTGATCTTATTTACTTTTCGACAAATAGAGAAGAGGCTTATACAAAATTTGATGTAATTAACGCTTTTAGTAATTACCAGTTAGTATTTTCAGTGTTTATAACAAGATTTTCGGTTGAGTAAAGGAGTTGAAACGTACAATAGGTTAACTGTAAAATAAATTTGTAGCACTTACAATATTACTGCTCTGATTTTTTTCTCGAACGGTCATTTACCAGTTGTAGGGCTGACAACCAATCAAATTCTGTTATGATTATCACTCGGTCAAAACCCACGCGTAAATTCAGACCACGTGGTAGATGCAAATTGACATCGTCTGCTCGAAATGCGTCAATTAAGTTGTTTGTCATTGGTCAATGGTCGTCTGCACTCTGACAGAGAGCGTGGGAAGTCTACTGGTGGAATGAGTACTGTTGACTATGTGTTAACAAATAGAAATAATTTTGTAATTTTGAAATATTTGATTTCAATGAGCACTCTGATCACGCTCCAATCCTATTTTCAATAAATTCAAATTTGATTATGAAGAAAAATTATTCAACAACAAATAAACCGACAAAAACATACGATAAACTGATATAGGATAGCAGTAAGAGCGATCTATTTTTAGCTCACCTGAGCACAACGTGCTCAAGTGAGCTATTGTGATCACCTTTTGTCCGGCGTCCATGCGTCGTGTGTCGTCAGTCGTCCGTCAACAATTTCTTTAAACGACATCTCCTCCTAAACTACTAGGCCAATTTTAACCAAACTTGGCAGAAATGTTCCTTAGGTGGTCCCCTTTCAGAATTGCTAAAAGAATTGAAATCGGTGAAAAACTCTGGTTGCTATGGCAACCAAAGTTAAAAATTTAAGAAAATCTTTAAAATTCTTCTTCTTCTCAACCAGCAGCCCTACAGCCTTGAAATTTGGTATGGATGATCAGCTCATAGACCTTAATAAAAATAGCTAAAATCATATCTGTTGAGCCACCAGGTGCGGAGCATCAGGGGGGAGGGGGTAGTACTTTGGGTAAATTTTGTAATCTCTAACCTTCTTCTTCTTCTGAGCATGAAGGCCTACCGCCTTAAAATTTTGCATGTATCATCACCTCATAGACCTTAATAAAAATAGCTAAAATCATATCTGTAGGGCCACCAGGTGCGGAGCACCAGGGGGGAGGGGGTAGTACTTTGATGAAAATTTTGTAATCTTTAACCTTTTTCTTCTTCTAAACCAGGAGACCTACAGATTTGAATATTGGCATGGATGATCAGCATATGGACATTTATAAAAGTACCTTAAATCATGGCTGTAGATTCACCAGGTGCATAGCACCAGGGTGGAGAGGGTAGTACTTTTGTGAAAATTTTGTAATCTTTAACCTTCTTCTTCTTCTGAACCACAAGCCCTACAGACTTGAAAATTGGCATGGAGGATCAGCTCATAGACCTTAATATAAATAGCTAAAATCATGGCTGTAAAGCCATCAGGTGCGGAGCACCAGGGGGGAGGGGGTAGTACTTTTGTGAAAATTTTGTAACTTTAATCTTCATCTTCTAATGAACCAGGAGCCCTACAGACTTCAATATTGGCATGGATGATAAGCATAATTATGGTTCTTAAATAAAATAGCTAAAATCATGAATGTAGGGCCACCAGATGCGGAGCATTAGGGGGCAGGAGGTAGTACTTTGGATCAATTTTGAAATCTTTAACCTTATTCTTCTCCTGGATCAGGAACCCGACAGACTTGAAAATTGTCATGGGTGATCAATATATTGACATTAATAATAGCTAAAATCATGACTGTAGGGTCACCAGGTGCTGAGTGTCTTGGGGAGGGGGTAGTACTTTGGATCATTTTTGAAATCTTTAAACTTCTTCTAATGAGCCAGGAGTCCTACAGACTTGAAAATTGGTATGGATGATCAGCATATGGACATATATTGAATTAGCTAAAATCAAACTCAGCCTGTATATCTAGCATAGATTAGCTGATCACAGACCTTTTATGGAAAAAGCTTAAATAAATAATGTCCAGAGGAGGAGCAGAGGGGGGGGGGGAATGATTATTTCAAATGTTATCTGATTGAATAAGTGAAAATCTCTTTTTCTGTGGTTGCATGGACATGCCTAGGTAATAAAGCTTTTTTCTCAGGTGAGCGACCCAGGGCCAACGGCCCTCTTGTTAGAATAACTCATGAAATATCATAGAGTGCTGCTAGATTTAATCGATTGGCCAGAAACCAAAGATATAAATAGCATAGTTGCCGATTTCATGTGTTTCTTGAGGGAAAATGCATTTATAGTATTTGGGAAAACCCAATGCTTGAAAAACAAACATGTTGGTAATCAAAATTGTAAATAGTTTGATGAAAAATGTTTTGTTGCTAAACAGGCTTTTAAACTCTAGAGAGAGGAATAATATTAACAGACAAGCTTTTAGCTTGGTGTGTGCTCATTATATCAACGTAAAAAAATCTGCTAAGAAATAATTTAGACTAGCAGAGGGCTATCGAATCAGCAAACTTTCAAAATCGGACCCACAAGGTTGGATGAGCTGGCCATGTCCTCGAAAAGATGGAGTGTTAAGACAAAAAACTCACAAATTGGGCAAATATTTTACCAACTTTTATTGTCCAAATTTGAGCCCTTTTGATTTGCGAACTATTGCGCTATCCCAGCCTCTCAATGATGTCCGATTTACAGTGCTGACAGCACTTTGATTTTTCATTGAATCACAATAATTTTGTGTAGTCTGATAATGGGTCACCAAATGAACATTCAAGTAGAATTTGGTTGATATCCTTCAGTTAGATTCTGAGAAAAGTGACAAGAGGGTCACTCAAGAATCATTCCTGTGAAGTTTGATTAAAATCTATCCAGTATTTTTTGAGAAGAAGGTTTTTAAAGAAAAAGTTTACGAACTGACGCATGGACAGGTGCACGACAGACACGGCACCATGACAATAGCCCCAGTGTCTTTCTGCAAGTGGAGCTAAAAAGAATAAATTGCTTGTAAGATAAAGCTTATAGTTTTGACATATTTAGCCAAGCTTTCATTCAGTAAGTGTTATTGATGCAGCATCAAAGATTATCAAGATATCAAGTTGTCATGTTATTCACCTGCAAAATGATGTACTTCAAGACTCTCTGTCTGCAAATGTCTTATTTTTGTGGAGCCCACTTGCAGTTAGTGACACATACAAAACATGTAGTTGGTACTGCAAGTCAGCATGTGTTGTCTGAATTTGTTTGTACAATTACTACTACATTTATTGATAATTACAAAGAAAGGAAGTTTTTGACAGCTAGAAGGTCAAGTGCCCCATAACAAAAGCTAAAATTGGTATGGTCCAGTACATATATTCTACAATTAGAGATGATTTTAAAACAACTAAGTATAATATTCTTCATCATGATTAGAAGTACTATTTAAAGAACTATGGTTTAAACCTATTTATTTTACATCGATTGGGAAGCAAGTTCTGACAACTTAGATTAATCCCTCTCGATTCTGCTTCCTGGAAAATTTACCAGTACTCGCGCCAAATTTGTGGGCCTATAAAAGAACCAAGATCCATAGCCGCTTCAGATAGCTCGAAGGGTAAGGTTTTAGGTCTTAGTCAAATGTTGAAATAAAGTTTATCAAGAGTATAGCCCCTACATTTATGGATGGAATTTAAAAATTAATTTGACCAATATTATCTCTGTGGTGAGTAGCTTCACTATGTGGATTGAATTTTCAGATTCTTGAGAGGTAAAGGTCAGATGTCAAAGTCATAAATTGAAATTTATCTTATTCGAAGCATTTGAGCCACATGGATTTCTTAAAGATTTGAAAAAAATATTCTCCATTATGAGAGGTTCAAGTTGCTGGCCAATTTAAAGGTCAAAATTGTGTTGGCTCGATAAAAAATTGTCCTTAGAAAATCATCTTGTTATATTTAGGATATAGAATTTGTTCCTTTTGTGTAATATCAACACATCTTTTCTGTGGACAACAAAAGCTATATATCGGCATTTGGCTGTGTCCCTTGAAAATTCATGTAAAGCTTTTTGAAATTATCAAAAACTTATACCCTGCTTTTGTGCATTTCATCCTATCTGACGTCACCTATGCAGGGCGAAATAAGTAACGTCACAATGAACGTTGCATAGCAATCACGAGCAAAATGACGGGCTCTACGAAATTATGTCCTAGGAATTTCACATTTTGTCTCATTAAAAAAAAAAAAATAGTTTATTTTTTTAGTAAGATCAATTAATATTTCATTTCGTGAACAACAAAAGCTATATTTTCACTGAAAATATAGCTTATGTTGTTCACTCAAATAAAAGATAAATCAATCGCACAATGAAATAATCAACTATCCTCTATATATTTTCTGTATTGCAGGTGTTATAGATACTGGATTATTTGTAAAGATGGCAAAGAGAGCTTACTTTGGAAAGGCAGATGGTTCTATAATGACAAAGGACACATGATACAATGTGCTGATATTGTTGATGGGGGATCAAAACCTCGTAACTACAGCTTGAATAAGCTGGAGTTACGAGGTTTTGACCCCCCCACTGACGACATGCTGTATATGGGTTGTGTTCATCAAAATCATGTTGTAAATCAATGGTAATCAGAAAATAAGAATCAAAGTGGGTTAAATAAGTGTGGTTGTATTCTGTGATAATTAATCAAGGTTTCAGTGAAAAACGTCTGTAAATTCCTATATATCTTTGGGCACTTACAGTAGTTTTTCTCTGAATCGTGGAAATACTAAAGAAGTTGGAGTGTTGGTGTAAAATAAACCTTGTTCAAAGTTTTGAAGATGTTCATAGTTTTGAATAGGTACATATCTATAATGGCTGAGGTTACAAGTTATTGTCCATCTCTAGAAGGAGATCAAAATTATCTGTGAAGTTAGCTCTAAAAGCGTTCTCATTCTCTTAACTGTATCCAAGGATGTGGAATTCCCATACCCTACCTGTCCAACATAGGCTTTTCTTCCTGCGGACAAGTACATTTCTCAAGACCTCATGTCCATGGACAAGTTAGTACCTAGGCAAAACTTGAGTGGTACTAAATAGGTCTGAAAACTCAGCATAATGCTTGTATCAGTGAGAAGAGAATATATTTTATGAAGAAATCGAGGGCTGAACGCAACATAGGGCTAACTTCATTTTTCAAAATTTTACAGGAGACAAATAAAACTTTCTCATTTGTGCAAATAAAAAATTATTTTGATTATTTTTGTAAATTTAATCATAAAATATTCTATCTAATTTAATCAAAGATATTTTTTATTAAAATAATTTATTAAAAAAGAGATATAAGAACCTTTTTGAGATAGATCTGTCTGGCAGTTATATATTTCCACTTTTTAAAAAATAAGTTAATGCAAAATAGATCTAACTTAAGTTAGGCCTATGTTGCATTGGAAATAAACAAATAGTATAATATTTTATCAATTCAAAATAGGTCTATCTGGAAAATTCTCATTTCATTTCTGTAATTTGGTGACAAAAATATAAAATGAATTTAAAGGTCATGTTATTTACTCATGTATAGTCCGTTTGACTTCTATAAGGACCAACGTTTTCATCAACACAAAAATGCATTAGTAAAAATGTTTTTATTTGGTATGATCTGAATTTAAGCTTAATACCATTTCAAAAATTAATGTTTGAAAATAAAATAGTTTATAAATAATGATTTAGTCTGTCTAGTTAATGTTTATCTTTTTGCATTTTTCACTCTTAAACACAAGGGGTGGAGAAGGCTGTTTAGTGGTGAAAAATGTCAATATATAGTAAAAACATGTGGTTTAATAATAAATTTTTGACATAGTGATTGACCATTATACCTTATTTGGACAAGCTTATTAAAATTTCGGCGGTCACACTCGTTTTAAATTTGAATATCATGAGATTTGTACCATTATAACTCCCCTTTCTACTGGGGTTTCCTCGCGAAAATAGCAACTATTTAGTATACTAATCTATTTTGATTGGTCTGAATAAGGGAGTATGGGGTTCATCTCAAAACAGATATATGTCATATCAATATCTGGTCAAATGATTTTTGTACAAAGGCAAGAAACAATCATTTTAATGTCCATGAGAAGTAGATAACACTGACACAATTTATTTAATAAAAATAGTCGATTTTATACAAAAACGGCTCACTAAAAATCATTCACTTTTGACCCCACCCCCTGTGCAAATCAGAACTGTTTTGGGAGAAACGGTTCGCTGTTCCGTTTATCATAGGAACATTTAGGTATGATAGGCTTGGAGTTAACATGAAGACGGACGGACAAAGTCATTATTTTACTTTCAAAAATTCTGAAAACCATAATAATAATAAAAATAAGTTTTCACCAATTCATTGAAAATAATTTTTGCCAAATGTCCACATAGAAGTCAAACGGACTATACTAATTATTTATTAACATTATTGTATTACAACCTGACTGTAACTTGCAAAATGTTAAGATATTAACAAGCATCAATATAATCGTCTTCATGGAAAACAACTTTCTTCCTGTAGGCTACATGAGCTTGATATTCAAACTATTCATTTCTATTAAAATCCTATGCAAAATATCTATATTTTTCCGATGGTTTGCGGTGAATTATTTGATTTTTTGTGTAATTAGCATTTGATAATTTCACCATTGAAACAGTTGAATATCAATATTATAAATTGACTTTTTTCAAAGATTTATACAACTGTACTTTCTTTCATATTACACTATTTGTTGTAATCCCAGCAAGATCAAGTATACCGGTAAATACAGTTGTTATCATGTACAAAATGACAATGTCATGATTTATCGTTTCTTTTTATCCAAAGATTTATACATTTCTTCTCACAGTGACTTTTGCATGGAAAAATTTAGATTCCTTCACTTTTTCTGAGTGTGTAAAACCAAACATTCTAATTCATTTAAAATGTAAATACAACGAAATAAACCTTTTATAACAGCCAGCCAATTTAGAACATACAACTTCCAAATTACTTTACAAATTATAAATCTTTTAAAAAGTCCACCTTGCTTTGAGAGCCACAATAGAACACTTCCCCTATTAAATTTATTTACCAATAAGGGATTTCTTTAAAGCCTCTCTTGTCTATAAAAGAGACAATCTAGAAAAAATCCTCTAACTTTTTATTACCCCACATCGATAGATTGGGGGTGTATTGTTTGTACCATGTCTGTAAGTCACCAAATTATCATTAAAATTGGCCATAACTTTTGATTGATTGGTAGCAGAGTCTTTATATTTCACATTATTTCAAATGTATTGCTTTTGACAAAACCTTCTGTTGATACAATTTTCAAAGTTTAAGTAAAATTCAACCTCTTTTAAAATATATCTACAAACTTTAACATTGGCTTTACCTCTACTTTCAATATTGTATCAAAACCACTGTATCTCAAAGATAAGCAATGTGAAACAGGCTTGATTAAGTAAAATGATTATAATTTCAAATGAGAATCAGTAAACCTCTTCTCATTGTAATTTCCATGGGGCTACAGCAGGATGAGGATATCCTGGGCTTTGTATGCCAAATGTAGAATAGGATTAAATCGAACTTATCATCAGAGAAGATTCCAGTCATTTCTGAAGACCAAAAGGTTGTGTACTGATTCTGTTCCATTTATACAAGAAATTAAATCTCAAGTTAACTCTCTGAGCTTCTAACTACTGAACTTGGTTGTTCATCTGGCTTAGTCTTGTTCAGATCACATAGCATTCTTCAGTTGAATCTAGACTCCTGACAAAATTCTGGGACATCTAAAGTTAATGCTTGGAAGAGGGATGTTAAGCATTTTTGGATACTTAAATTGCAAACATACTCCATTAAATAAGAAATTATTGATAAGGATCCCTTTGATACCTAGACTTCTCTAGATAGTTTCTATTTTTGACAATAAACATCTAATTATAGAAGTGATTATAAATTACATGGAATTATTATTCATTTAGCAATGAATCTTTCTTATGATGATGATTCTTGGATACTTTAAGAAATTCTATGCTCTGAATGTTTGCTTTTCAAATACATAATTACATGTATTTTTATTGTATTGACATCTTGGGAAATCAAGATTATTTTACTTTCTGATTGTCCTAGGTGTCAATTCAATTTAATAGACATCACTGACCAGTTTTCTGTTAACTTTTACACATCATTTATATATTGAGTCAACTTATTGTATATTCTGGTTTTACCATCCCATCTATAACTACTTTCTGAATTGCCCTGAGCTGCAATGCTAAAATTATCTAGAAAAGTTAGTCTTAATGTATATTGACAAAAAACATCCATGAGGACAAAAGAATTTCCAGGCTTTTGATAAAATCTACATAATATTTAAATCAATCTGGAGTTCCCACTTAATTCATCATTAGATCAATATATCTTAAACATTGTTTAAAACAGCTGCCATATCAGTGCCTTCAGTGCTTTGATTATTCTTACATATTACTATGTGACCAAACCACAAGTGAAATGGAATCAGCATAAACAATATCTATCGAATTTATAACTGAATGAAAAACATCTAATAATAAATTCTGTTTACTCATTTTATATCTCAAAGAAAGCATAATTTTCAGCATTTTAGTTGTTTTATTTGTTTGTCTTTTATGAGGAATTTCAATAACTCTTAATCTTACCTTTCAATTGAGAACAAATCAGTCTCAAGAATTTCTTTGAATCAGGATTTTTTTTATTCTTTGGTAATAAAGGGTTGTGCAGAAACTTACTTATTCTGTTGGCATTGACATATTTGAATTTTTTAGTTTTTTCATCGAAATGAGCATTCTCATTTGCAAAACAAGGTAGCAAATTTTCAAAGTGTACACACTTTACACTGCTATATGTCTAATTATGAAAAACAACAAAGGACAAGAACTAAAATGAAAAGCAAAATAGAGTAACCATTCTTGCATGGCACTCTGTCATCATGAGAGGAACACAACAGTCCAATGTGATGTCAATTAGACATAAGGTGACAGAGTTATGCTCTGGACAAAGAAGTTGATGCTGCCCGCCTGTTGCCAGGGTGATCACACAACTTGTCCCGACTTTCAACAGGCATATTAAAATTATTAATTTCTCCATGAATGCCATGTCCAGTAAAATTTAATTTTGTATGATTTCACAAAAGAAGTTCCACTTTAATCTGTCAAGGTTGGTTAAAATTAGCTTTTTTCCTGGAAGCTATATAAGTTTTGAAAAAAAAAAAATAGAAAGAATTTGTTTCATACCTCCATGAAAACATATAAAAACTGACCAAAAAATTCTCTTCATCTCATTAATATATGTAATATTGTTTGAGACTGCTTTAGTTAGACCTGTTTATCCTAAAAGTTGGTAATGAAGCACAGGATTTATACATGCAACATAGGGCTAACTTGAGATAGCCCTATGTTGCATTTAAAAAAAAAGTTAAAATGAGATACGCCAAAATGCCAAATTACATTTTTGGCCCCTTTATTGACCCCTTTGAACCTTAATATTTTGATAGGGTGTGTATATTATGAAATTAAGTAGGAAAATACAAAAAAGTCATTTTTGAAAAATTATCAAGTTAGACCTGTTTTGCGTTCAGCCCTCGAAATGCTAAAACCCAGGATTTTCTGCCTAAAAATGTTATAATGTTTTCTCAATTTTAAGGTCAGCTATTTTTGGAGAAAACTCAAGGTATTGTCATTACCTTGGCGGCAGTGTTTGCGTGCACATGACATGTTCATTTTATCCCGGACAAGTAGAAAATAACATCTTACTTGTCTGGAGAAAAGTGGAGGAAAATCTGTATTTCCAGGGTTGTGGAATTTTCATGCCCGACTTGTCCGACATGGGTTTTTGAGAAAACATTATAACATTTTTAACATTTTTAAGCAGAAAATCCTGGGTTTTTCTACCTGCGGACAAGTACTTTTCTCTATGCCACTTGTCCATGGACAAGTAAACATCATGACAATCATTAGAATGGTACTAAACATATCCAAGAGATTGATTATCAAAATGTTAATATCAAAATGTAGAAAACATTGTTTTCAATCAAGAAAATGATGGAGTCCAGCATTTTCTTCATTAAAAAAAAACAACAATGTTTTCTCAAAATTGATCAATATTATTTTTTGTGGACAAGTTTTTTTTTTTATCCTGGACAAGTAGAAATGCATCTTTTACTTGTCCGGGGACAAGTGGAGAAATTTTGTATTTCCACACCCCTGATTTCCACACCGCTTTTGCTATCCAGCACCTACATCTGAGAGTATAGTGCGGTTTTATTGACTTGAATCTGACCCCTACTATTTAGGTGAATAAAAATATGATTATTCCTACTTTTCTTTGCACGTGCTTTCATAGGAATGGATAACAAACGATATTGAATGTACTATACATTTTTGTTTATTGATAAAATATGTCGGTTATTGTTATTTAAGCATTTTTTCCACAGAGGTCAAAATCGGGTCAAATTAATCAGGCTAATGCACATTCACATTGAGGGTTCAGCGCAAGAGTGTACTAAGTGTATATACAATGTATACATGTATACACTTAGTACTCTCTTGCACTTAACCCTCAACATATACATTATGGTGTTCTGTATCTGCCTTTACATTAGTTTATGATTTTACAAGATGCAATATGTGATTTGATTTACAGTAATAAGATAGAAACAAATCAGTTCAAAAGTAGGAGACATTGTCAAATTTGTGCAGAGTATGTGCTCAGTAGCAAAATTATTACAATCCAACTATGTGTATTTATTATGTGCTCCAATCTTTTTTCATCTCATGATAATCTGTCAAAACTATCTCCTTTTAGAATGCCTTGGATAAAAACCATTACTAGATTGTAAAAGCGTTTACTTATTTTGATTTGAAGAGGTTTGCTCTGTAGCCTCATTGTAGAGGACAAAGGTAATTGAATCTGTGTACAACATTTCAATTGTGAAAATATAACTTTTATGTTCACCCAGTAAAATATAAATTGATATTACTTAAAAATAAAAAAAAAGAAAAATTATTTTGTATTTTTAATTCAAAAATGAGACAAAATGTGATAATTTGAGGAATATCTCCTAGAGTGTGTCAATTTAAATGTGATTGCTATGCACCTTCATTTCTTTATTTTACTCCGCTTAGAGAATGAAATGAACAAAGGGTGAAAATGGGAGAAATAAACAGAAGTAGGGTATTGGTTTGGCAGTGAATATCGAGGGTAAAGGGCAAGACTGTACTGAGTGTATGTACAATGTTTATACACTAAGAACAGTCTTGCATTGATCCGCCCAAATATCAAATAATAATCTACCATTTTTTATACGCCCGTCGAAGACGGGACGTATTATGGGATCACCCGTGACGTCCGGCGTCCGGGCGTCCGGCAGCGTCCACTTCTTTGTCCGGAGCATAACTCTGTCACTTGAAGTCCGATGGACTTCAAACTTGGCAATTATATTCTTCTCATCATTGCGGAGTGCAGTGCACAAGAACCATAACTCTACCTGGCCTATTTTTTGAGTTATTGCCCTTTGTTGTTTTTCAGACTTGAATCTTGTCCGGAGTATATCTCTAAAACTATAATAGCTAGGATCATGAAACTTCATGGGTGTATAGATCTCACCAAGGGGGAGTGCAGTGCACAAGAACCACAACTCTACCTGGCCTATTTTTTGAGTTATTGCCCTTTGTTGTTTTTCAGACTTGAATCTTGTCCGGAGTATATCTCATAAAGTATAAAAGCTAGGATCATGAAACTTCATAGGTGTATAGATGTCACCAAGGGGGAGTGCAGTGCACAAGAACCACAACTCTACAGGGCCTATTTTTTGAGTTATTGCCCTTTGTTGTTTTTCAGACTTGAATCTTGTCCGGAGTATATCTCTAAAAGTATAATAGCTAGGATCATGAAACTTCATGGGTGTATAGATCTCACCAAGGGGGAGTGCAGTGCACAAGAACCATAACTCTACCTGGCCTATTTTTTGAGTTATTGCCCTTTGTTGTTTTTCAGACTAGAATCTTGTCCGGAGTATATCTCTAAAAGTATAATAGCTAGGATCATTAAACTGCATGGGTGTATAGATATCACCAAGGGGGAGTGCAGTGTACAATAACCATAACTCTGCCTGGCCTATTTTTTTAGTAATTGCCCTTTGTTGTTTTTCAGACATGAATCTTGTCCGGAGTATGTCTCTTAAAGTATAATAGCTAGGATCATGAAACTTCATGGGGGTATAGATGTCATCAAGGGGGAGTGCAGTGTACAAGAACCATAATTCTACCTGGCCTATTTTTTGAGTTATTGCCCATTGTTGTTTTTCATACTAAAATCTTGTCCAGAGTATATCTCTAAAAGTATAATAGCTAGGATCATGAAACTTCATGGGTGCAAAAATTATTCATTCAAAATAACCTCAGTTCTATTCAAATCCCCAGTTAATACTAAGCAGTGTGACGGGCGTATCTTGTGACAATTTGGCACCTTGTTTCAAATAATCCAAGGAAAAGCATCAAAGCTTTAGTGGTACAAATGAATAAGTGGACCTCCCTATCATATTAATGGTTTTAAACTAGTTTGTTTGAATGTGGTTTAACACCACTTTAACTTATTTTTAAGTTATATTGCTGAGCACCTAACAATGGATTCCTGGTTTTTCTTACCACATAGGTCCAAGAATATCGACCCATTGGTGGAAGACAAATAGTCGGAAGGAATTAGAGCCAAAATGTTGAAATATGTGGTTGAGGGTTATATATCTGTCAGACTGCTCAATAATTTTTTTTTTACAATCGAACCAAAGATTTACATGTACTTGAAGAAATTTTGATAATGATTATTTCATTATCATTGAAAAGAACCATTTGATAGTAACAAAAAGCTTAGGTACTGCTCAGGCTAAGGACTGCCCAGGGATGTTCATTCTTGCTTGTAATAGAAAATAAATTGGTTTGTCTACTTTGATGTATATGTATTTTTCATTAAGTAATTCCAGCTGACCTCTGTTGCATGATGTCTCCTATTCTCAACATTTTGTTTAAATAATTCAAATATCCTCATTGTAGCAACCAAAACCTTGCAACTACTTATTTATGGGATTTTGCTACCCATTGATATTACCTCACTTGTTAAATGATGATATATCTAAAGTAAACATTTCAGCTGAAAGAAGATCAATGCAGAGTGAAACTGGTTCATTTAATACTCAAATGGTCAAATTGACGTGATATGCAAAATTATTGTAAGTGCCAAAGATGGCACCAAATCCTCCAAATGCCATGTTGTGTTGATGCAAATTGTGTTCATTGTATGATTAAATTTCTCATTAATTCCATATTCCATGATGTTTTGTTGATTATTTTGCCCTCTTCTGATGTCTCAATAATTCCTCTTATCATGCTGGAGGGTTGAGATGATGCAGGGCTTGTGTTAGAATTTGATATTGGGGAGTCATTGACTCCTCACCTGGAAATTCTGGGGGTAAAATCTAAATTTAAAGGGGTCAAAGCGATAGAAATGTAAATCATAAGTAGAATTTTGCATATTTCAGAGTCACTTTAATTGTTTCTTGTAATGCTATGAAACAAGTAATTGATTGGTAGAACATAAGATAGTAATTTGTGAAAATCTAAGGCATAAAACCATGTTTAGACCCCTAGAAATTTCTCCCAAGGGGTCATTTTGACCCCCTTGGGAGAAATTTCTAGGGGTAAAATTAAGATATTTTCATATTTTGGGGGTCAAAACCCTGGTTTAAGGGTCAAACACGAGCCCTGTGATGTCCAAAAATACTTGTGTTACTGTCACACTTGTACAAACCAAATCAAATTTATTTTAAATACCATATCTATTTCTATGATGTTCTAGTTATAGCCCACCACTTTATTATACCCCCACCTACGTATTAGAGGGGGTATATTGGTTTCACCATGTCAGTCTGTCCATCTACCCATCTGTAGACCTTTTGGTTTCCGACCTCTAACTTTAGTACCAATGAACCTAGAATCATGAAACTTCATATGAATGCTACTTATGACCCAAGAGCCTTTCATCAATTTTTGTTTCTCAACTCTAACTCGAGAACTAAGCAACCTAGAATCATAAAACTTCATGCTAATTTTGCTAGTGTCCTATTGTTTTGGGGTCAAAGGTCAAGGTCACAACCAATGTGTTCAATTTTCGTTTACAGTTAACTCAAGAACCAAGTGACCTAGAATCATGAAACTTCATGCAAATGCTGCATATGATTCAAGGAAGTGCCCTTTTGTTTTGAGGTCACATAGGTCAAGGGTCAAGGTCGGTCAATAAGTCGGTCTGAATTGAGATGTTTAAAGATTTCAGGCTTAAAATAAGCCATGGCTATATTTGGGGGGGGGGGGGGGGGTTCTATCAAAAATCCACGAACAAGTTTTAAGAAGGGTCACAAAAGGAACATTTCTGCCAAGTTTGGTTGAAATCCACCCATTGTTTCTTCAGGAGATGTGAAAAGATTTTGTGGTAAAAATAAGCCCTGCCCTGCCACGGCCATATTTGGGGGTCATTCAAAATTCCAGGTACAAATTTTGAGAAGGGTCACCCAAGGATTATTTCTATCAAGTTTGGATGAAATCCACCCATTGGTTACTGAGGAGAAAATATTTGGTGTCACAATAAGCCAAGCCCTGCCACTGAGAAGACTTTTAAATAATCTGACAACTTCCAATAGACAAAATGTGATCTCAAAAGCTCATCTTGAGCATGTGCTCAGGTGATGTAAAAAAGTTATCAGTTATCCCCCATGATAGTCTGAATAGTACTTGTGTGGTGAACTGAAATGACAAGTTTCAAGAAAGTATCTTTAATAACAACAGAGATATGACCAAGGTTAAAGTTTGTCACGACAACAACAATGCCAACGAGGCCAAGGTGATGGCAATATCTCATTTTCTAGCTTGCATGTTTTCAAAAGAAACCCAATGCATTGCTATAGCGTTGGCAATGTCGTTGTTGTTGTACGAAAACTTTTACATTTTGTGATATCTCTGGTTCTACTAGGGCATTCACTTGGAACTTGGCACATATATTCACTATCAAAAGAGGAACCTAAACTATCAAGCAGGATAACCATAAATACATTTTGCACATATTAAGCCAAGGGCAGATAGCCATATATACTCTTGTTTTTCAAAAACAGTCGAGCTTACAAAAGGGACATAAAGTTACTTTATCATCTCTTTATTATACAATATTCAGAACAATGATATTAACAATCTCCATTCTGATAAAAGTAGGAAACAATATTTGACGGGAAATCATTTTCATTTTACCTTAGCAACATGTCACGAGTAAAACAAACATCAGCTAAATTCCGCAAATAAATATTCCAAAAAGAAATTAAAATAATTGGATTGCAGTACAGAAATAATTTCAGGATAAGCATCAACCCTTTTCATGCTTAGTAAAAACCCTTTCAAGTTAGCATTAAAACCAAAGTGCTGACAGCATTGAATGCCCTTATTGTGAGTTATTTTCGTTTCAGATATATTCCTTAAAATATTTCTGGTATTCAGATTGCGCATATGTGCAGGCTGATCTTTATCTGTACCAGCAGTCAAAGCAGGAATATTCTGGGTACAGCATGACAACAGTTGAAAAATTGTTCCAAGCTTCTTGAACAGTCTTATCAGGCCAATACTCTTCACACTTCATAGATAGTTCTAAAGAGTTGTGAGGACACACAGACCTCCAGATTGAACATATACCCTTTTCCCGTATCTCCATTCTTCTTAATAAGTAAGCAAAATCAAATAGCTTAAATTCAGATTAAACTTACTATTTTTGTACATGTGTGTGTAAAAAATCATTATTCCACCTGGTCATAGCACTTTTATTAAATAAACTAATTCAATTGATGAGAATCCAATTAAATTTTAAACTCTCCCTACTCAAAAATCTGTGGTCGCCAATTTTCTATAAGCCCGTTCTTATGATGTCATTTATCATTTGAGCTAGCTGCCTGCAGTTAATTGGGTCACAACTTCAATGCAGCAACTTATCTGTGCAAAATGCATATCTATGAACACTTTAACACAAAAAATATTTTTTGCATGCGACAAAGTTTCAACCTTTTTTAAGGCACTACCAAAAAATAAGCCATGAATGATTAGTTTCGTAAATAATTCTTGCAGCTTACAAAAATACCCATAATGCACCATCAAATGACCTAATTTTCAACTTTTCTCGGCTCCATGTAGTAGTTAGAATGTAACATACGTTTAGCATTTTGTTTGATTACGTAATGAGATTTCACACCCTAAAATTAATACTCAAGTGCTGCGGACAGCAAAGTAGACAAGAACGGATATATAGAAATCGGGGATACATGGGTCAAAATTGACTCTTTTTCAGTGGGTTCTCACAGGAATCCTTACTTGTTACTGTGAAGATCCTTCTGTATAATCAGAAATCCTTTCCTTCATGTATACAGGTAGAAATTTTAAGGGAGAGCACAGAAAGGTTTAGCCCCATTTCGACAACTTCAATTTGGTCTACTGTATTTTTTTTCCAACCAGTCCCATTTTGTCTACTGTTCCAACTCGTCTACTGTCCCAATTCTTCTACAGTCCCAATATGTCTTCACTATTATTAAGACTGATTACCAAAAAATTACTTAAATTAAAAGATAAAAATTTACTTAAAATAACAAGTTAATTTGCATGCACTTTTGTGCAAAGCCCTTGTGTGTGCATTTCTGTGCAAATCAACTTTACAACGGTCTTCAGACTATTAATTTGATTTGATTTGAATTGGGGTTTTACGTCCCTTTCAACAATCTCTCAGTTATATCGCGACGACTGGAGCACCTAACGATGGATTCCTGATATTTAACACAACAGTACTACCACCACATCCCTTTCCTAGCCTCCAGTTGCTATTCCACATAGGTTTACGATTATCTACCCATTGGTGGAAGACAAATGTCGGAAAGGATAAGTGCCGCGGCCGGGGATCGAACCCTTGCGAATATAGACCCCTGGATTAGAATTCCGGCGCGCTACCAACTGCCCTATTGCCGCGGCTTTCAGACTATTAAAGGTTTAATAAAAGAAAACAAATTTACAGTATTATACTAAGGATTTCTTTAGTGATAAAAAAACAACTTCTTTTTGTAATTTTGATCTTTTAAACAAATCTGACTAGGAAAAATTAGATTTCAATCAAACAGGTTAAGGTGTGAAAAGGCAAATACATGTATCCAGATGCGGAACACAATCCATCTTCTCAACATCTGTCAGCTCTATAGTCTGTAAATGTGTGAAATGTATCAGCAACAAATACCAACATTATTTTTACAATATTGTCCAAAAAATGTAGAGATCATATTTTTAGGTAAGAAAGAAGCATAAAGATAATTTGAAACCTTAAAAAGAACAAAGTATAAAATGTAGACAAAATGGGACACTTGCACAAAAACAGGAGTAGACAAAATGGGACTTGTGCGTAAATTTGTAGATGAAATGGGAGTAGAAGAAATGGGATGTTACCCATAGACATGTATAGGTTAATGATATATTCTAGTATCTTTTCAAGCCAAGGGTTCCGATTCCTCTTTCTTCCTTACAAACATGAGGAACAAATTAGAGTAAGAACCTTGGCTTGGAAAAAAATTCGAACTGAAAGAACAATTTATGGATACAGAAGGATCCTGAAAGAATCCCTTACTTGAGCTGATGGGATCCCTCCTAATATTTTGGGATCCTTGGGATACAGTTTGTGACAAGCCCTGACATTGTTGTTCATACAAACCCTTTGCTAAGGGTACTTGTTCCAAATCATTTTCTTTATAATTGATGAATATTTTTTTTTTTCAGAAGAATGAAGTTTCTACGATGAATGAACTCATATCTCATCCGATGCTTTAAGGTTAAAGCACATATCATGAGGAAAACTAGATATTAAACTCCACAACTTTTACCACACTTTGAATGGTTTTGTCTACTCCCATTTTGTCTACTGTATTATTTTGCAAATGGGACTAGTGTGCAAATTTGTAGACGAAATGGGAGTAGACCAAATGTTGTGTTACCCTTTGAAATTAAATTCACTGATGGTGAACCTTCAATTTTTATCCGGTGTAGATTATAAATATGCACTATCTATATATATTAAAATGTTTCTTTTCTTTTTGATTGACGATAATTGAAATATTGTCTCGAAAGAAATTAATTATATCCCTCGCTTTGATTGGGCATTTATTGGCATCACATTCATAAACACAATCAGTAATCATCTACACTTGGATATCTAGCATTTATATAATTGAAGATAAATTTATACATTTTCTTTGTTTTTCCTCTCTTTATTTGTTATTGTATAACCCTTGGTTGAAGTAGCATAGGTCAATCAATAGATTAATCTCCATACCCACTGATTACAGAATTTTGTGAAATCTCAAACTTATATGCAAAATTCAAGATTTGGTTCATAAAATAAAAGGCAGTGCATTATTTGAAGATCTTAACATAACAACTGCTTCAAAGAGCTCTAGTTTTGAAGTTAAAGTCACCTACTAAAAGTCTTTGATATATGTCTTGATATAACAGGGATCAACATTTTACTTAAGTTCTAATTAAACTTCTTGAATCGCAGGTGCTTTTTTAATTGACAGCTGCAAGCTGTCAAATATGGTGTACTTGTATCCATAAAGGCACTGGACCCATAATTCTTTAGCAACATTTTGGAACTCGTGATCTTTCACAATGTTGACCAAGGTTTCCTAATGAAATCATTAGAAAACTTTGGTTAATATTTTTAAAGTTCATTTCTTTTGAAATGTTGCAGAAATATTAATGGTCAACTACCATAAACTAGTATTCACATGTCTTTTAATTGCATACACTGAGCTTGCAGACATGGTAATGGTGGATTAATTTTTCAACAAACAGTGTCACACTGGTTCACCCTGATAAATCATTTGAATTGAATAAGTCTTGGTCATATCTCTCTGCTTGAACCGTTCTACCACCAAAATATCGTCCATTTAAAGCTTTAACTCCTTTCTCAACCTCTGAAATTAAAACAAAGATCCAATTTTAAAACACTTTCCACATCAACAATTTTTACAGAATGGTTACACTTTCATTAAAGAAGATAAGAGGTATTACAGCCTATTATATCAAATATAAGGTTGAGAGCAACACTCTGTAATATACATGTAAATACAGTTAAAAATTGCTCAAGAGACCACTTCTATTAAGCATTCACCCTTATTTAGCAAACATCCTACAAATTCTATTCACTGTTAGCAAAAACACTAAAAAAGTGGATATACTAATATAAAAATTGTCTATGAATCTTATGTTGTTGGAACTTCCAAAAAGCAATCTGTTGTGAAAATCAGCCATCTTTTTACACAAATTCTTCTTTGCATATCAATCATATAAAAAGAAACTCAGGGGTGTGGACATAGGCATTTTCTCCACTTGTCCATGGACAAATAACAGTCCATTTCCTACTTGTCTAGGATCAAAATGAACTTGCCCCAAATGAAATGAATTTATAAATATCAGGAAAAACATGGTTTTACATGAAGAAAATGCTGTAACCCAGCATTTTCTTTATTTAAGACAATGTTTTCTCCCCTTTGATATGAACAATTGGAAGATTTTTCTCCTGGATCCTTTTAGTATGATATCAAGATTTGCTCTGGAGTTACTTGTCCATTGACATTGATTGATTGATTGAATGGAGTTTAAAGCTGCTTTCAACATTTTTTCAGTTATATCACGACGGCTGGAGCACCTAACAATGGTTTCCTGGTCTTTCTCTCACCAGTACAACAACCACATCCTTTCCTAACTTCCAGCTGCTATCTCGCATAGGTCTATGATTATCAACCCATTGGTGAGAGACAAATAGTCGGAAAGAATGAGTGCCGCCGTCGGGGATCAAACCCGGGACCTCTAGGTTGACAGTCCAAAGCGCTACCAACTGCCCTATGATGTGGTTAGTTGTCCACTGACAAGTGGCCTAGAAAAATGTACTTGCTCGCAAGTGGAAAAGTCCATGTCGGACAAGTCGGGCATGGGAATTCCACACCCCTGAAACTTGTAATACACACTTACCATCCCCACTAGAGAACTCCACAAATATTTTTACAATAACTTCGGCATCCTCCTCCTCACTCTGTCTTTCTTGATAAATGATCACTCGGTTCACCTGCCCATATTTTCCACATTCATCAGTGACCTCTGCCTCTAATTCATCATCCAGGTCCTCTGGACCAACCATATTGCGCAATACCATTACTTTACTCTGCAATAAAAAATTTCATTCTTTCATTCAGTTTGCATTAATCAAGACACATCCTAATGAAAAAGTGATTCAAGCTTAATTTTTGAGTTAGTAATATTTTATGAAAATAACTAAAATAGAATTATATTTTAGTTGCTCATTTAGCTTCTTCAACCATTTTTAAAATGGTCACAATAGAGTGACAAGTCACAATAGATGAGTATTTTATTTTCATCAAATCTGGAAAGATCAAATCATTCTTGCCCCTAGTCATCTTCTATACTCTGTGCAAACTGAGCAGGGTTTATAAAGTTTTGCATTAACCCTTTCAGAAATAAGTACAATATTGCAAGTAAGGAAGGCAACACAAACCCAAAATTGTGACAAGTATTTTTTTCCTGTCCACAAAGTTTTCTGCACTTTGAGACAAAGCTGTTAAAATTTTGTTAATTCATATTTGTTATCCCTTTTTTTTTTCAATATGAGTCAGTCTGAATTTTGTCGTGTTAATAATTTAATTCCAGCTGTTTTCACGAAGATTACTAATTTTCTGAATCTAGAATAATCAATCTACCTACCTGTGAAAGAAATATTGAAATGTGACCTCTGGTTGGCCTGTCTAGAACTAATTCCTTTTTCTACATTTATGTTACAGAGTTTTCAGATGGTCCCTTTTCGCATGACAGACCACAAATATATGCCACCCATTACGTGAAAAGGGACCATCTTGGAACTCTGTAAGATAAATATTTGAAAGAAATTTAGTCCAGCATAGGTCAACCAGAAGTTGAATTACAAAAATTCTTTCACTGGAAGGTAGATTGACCATTCTAGATTCAGAAAGTAAGTACATTGCGAAATGTAACGACCCAAGTCAGTCTGCCCAATCCGCGCAGGCTGACTAGGGTCGATACTTTACGCACCACCAAGATGGTCCTTTGTTGCATGACGGTCACATATTCACTTACTTCTGATTGTCTCATTAGTTTCTGCATGACCATATGTCTGGCATTAGTTCCACTGATCTTCATTGTCTCCTGCTGTTCTAGGGTCTGATTGCCTTCTTCTTCAGCATTCTTTTTCTCTTGTTCTTTCTTTTCTTTCTCTCTCTCCTTCTTCTTCTCCGCAGTGATATCTTTGTCCACAGCTATAGAGATGGCAGCCTGTAGACTATTGCTGGCTGAAGAGGATGATTTAGTGGGAGGCATCATGGCTGAAACTTCAATCAAAACACAAAATATTAATATTGGTTAACTTGTTCAAGGTAGAGGACCCGTAATAGTTCAGCAACATTTCAGAAGTAATGAACTTTATCAGTGTTTACCGAGGTTTCCTAATGATTTCACTAGGAAACCTTGATTAACATTGTGAAAGATCATGAGTTAGGAAATACTGCAAAATTATTACAGGTCTACTTCCTTAAGTGAAGAAAGAGAAAAAGATAGAATGAGTGACTTAGTGTTCTTTTATAATTAACTAACCATTTTATCCCTGTAAAAACACCATAAAAAAAGCTCCCTTATAAAATAGATAACCCTGTAAAATTTGAATCAAAAATTACTTTTTATTTCTTGGTCCAACCTAGATGAAACTATTTGTCACGATCACAAACCTCTGGATAAGTATTTCCAAATGTAATGTGAATCGTCCGGTATTCACATTATCTTTGAAATTTAAATATTTCCTCCTTAAACTAACAAAGATTATCAAAATATTTCAAAAATATTAAACGATTCTAATCAATACTGTGAGAGTTTACAGTACCTTTTGGTAAAGGTTTGTTGATAGGCAAGTTAGCTGCAAGTAACCCAGGTGGAGGGATATTGGCCGCTACAGATGTTGCTTGTCCTAGTGATGCTGGGATAACCAGCCCTGGGGTTCCTAATGAAGCTCCCTCCTGCATCATACTTGAACTGCCACCTAGCTGAGTCGGGGTTGCCAGACCAGGGGGCTGCAATGTAAACCATTTATGCATTATAGGAATGAAACAAAAGTTGAATCCATTGAAGAATTCCATAACTTGTATGAAATATGTGTTGTTTTTAGTAGAAAAAGAGACTGCTAGGTTTGCAAACTAAAATGAACTTGTATGCGACTTTTCCAACAATGTAAATATCATTGCTAAAACTCAGATCAGTCTGGGCTGAACAGAGTGTTTCCCTATGTTCTTCTTAAATAGCTACTGAGTTATAGTCCCTAAAAAAATCAATTAATATTGCATTGCATGGCTGTTAAGACAATTCAATGTTTGACCAACTCCAAAACAAAACATTGCTGGAAATCTTGTGCAGTACCTTAAACAATATATTATCAAACAGCAAAGCAAGTAATGATGTGATATTGGCTGTTAGATATGATAATGACATGGCAAAACCTCGACAAGATAACATTGATTTTTTAAGATACTAACATATCATTCTCTAAATCTATACATACCATTAACTGTTGTTGTGCATCCATGGCTGTTATTTTGGCTGTTACGGCTGCTGCAGCTACAGCTGCTGCTGTTGGCATACTACCAAGGGCAGTTGTTTGTGGTTGGGTCAACACTTCTGGTGGGGTTATTGCCTGGAAAATATTACATGGATTATTGACTATATGATAAGTTAAATATCCATTATTAGAGAGAAAATAGTAGAGTAAACATAATTGGGCCTTTGAATATCATTGTATTTACAGTATCAACTAGAGGCGCTTGAGCGCCTGATTCGCTCCACAGGCCTGAATATCCCGATAATGACTATTAGAGGATGATAAAACTGTTTAAATGAGAATTGAAGTGAATGAATGAGTGAATGTTTATTTCAATTAAATAAGGGTCATATGCTGAAATATTTCTGCATAAAAAACTCATGATCAGTGAATAACATTGAAAATTGACCTCTACCTGTTACACAAATATTTTTCATTTAATCACAATAATTTTGTGCAGTCTGATAATGGGTCACACAAGGAATATTCTAGTGAAATTTTGTTAAGATCCAAATATAAGAATTTCAACACTAACAGAATGTTACTGCACAATATACTGGTACTTTGTCTGCAAAAACTTTGATTGTAGATCTTTCCACTTTTAGTTAAACACGACTAAAAGATGTTACTTCAATTGTTTGTCATCAAAACAAAATTCTAACTAATGATAGTAAGAAGTAAAATATTCAATCCAATATATTTATTTTATTCTGCCCAATGCCCTAGAGTGCAGTCAACTCAACTCTTTCTACCCCACTCTGAATGTCAGGAGGTCAGAACATCATTTTACACTCTGTGCAGATTCACCCTTTGTTCAACTCACCAATTCTGAGCGGGTATTCTCAGGCTACTTATTTCAACTAATGTTTCTATACATTTGAATTTCAACAAAAGTTTTGTTCCTTCTAATCTATAATCATTACAACTTATAAATTTAAAAAGTCTAGAAAAATTCATCATTGAGATGATACCAAAAGGGTGATCAAATATTCACTTTATATGTTATAATACCCTCTACCAATAAAAAAATATGCTGTTCATCTAATCAAATATTTTTTTGCAGACTGATACAACTTCACAGAAATAAAATTTCCATGATATCTAATCCATCTGTTTAACCTTTCAGGATAGTTTGTTTTACCCTATATTGGATATTCCACCATATAACTTATTTTAAGAAATGACCTCTGCCCATAAAAGACATATTTTTGATCTGATTACAATATTTTTAAGAGACTGATAAAGGATTACTTAAGAATCATTCTAGTAAAATTTGGTTGATATCTATCAATTAGGTTCTGAGAAAATGATTTTCAAAGTTTACACTATATATCATATAGGGAAATGACCTCCGCACATAAAATATATATATTTTTTATCCGATCACAATAATTTTTGCTAGACTGATAAAGGGTCACTCAAGTATCATTCATGTAAAATTTGGTTGATATCTATCAATTAGGTTCTGAGAAAATGATTTTCAAAGTTTTCACTATATAACATATAAAGAAATGACCTCCGCCCATAAAATACACATTTTTCATCCGATCACAATAATTTTTGCTATACTGATAAAAGGTCACTCAAGTATCATTCATGTAAAATTTGGTTGATATCTATGAATTAGATTCTGAGAAAATGATTTTCCAAGTTTTCACTATATAACATATAGAGAAATGACCTCCGCCCATAAAATACATATTTTTCATCTGATCACAATGATTTTTTGTAGGCTGATAGATGGCCCCTTAAGGATAATTCATGTGAAGTTTTGTTTATATCCATTAAATTCTGAGAAAAGCCACCTATTACCATATATGGAAATTAGCCACGCCCACTACAGCCATGATTTTCAACTGATCAAAAATCTTTGAAGGAATCTGATAGAGGGTCACCCAAGGAACATTCCTGTGAAATTTGATTGGAATCCATCCAGTACTTTATGAGGAGAAGGTTTTTAAAGTAAAAGTTTACGGACGGACACACGCACGCACGCACAGACGGACGGACGGACGCACACACGGACGACGGACACCCCGCCATGACAATAGCCCGCTGGCCTTTCGGCCAGTGGAGCTAACAAAACCACAGGATATGGGTGGCTGTATAGAACTTGGTAAAGGCTGGTAATTTAACTTGAAAAGGGGCATAATTCTTATTTTTCTCTTATCAAATCTATCATACACTTCTTCCATGTCCCTTAATTCAGATGGTACCATTCAATAGCCTTATTTAGCTTTATAATCTATCCTTTTATCAAAATTAGTTGATATTTTGTCTTGCTTCCACCAATTTGCATCCTGAAATTATTACATTGTCAGTTTAATTCTAAAACCTTATAACTTCAACATAATGAAGATGAATTTACAGGGTTGCAAAGTTGAAAATGATGACAGTGATTAAATACAATGTATCTTGTATTTCAAGTCAACATGGCTTCATCTATATGGGAATAATTAATTTGATTAAGTTACATACCCGTCCAACCCTGAGGTACTGTCCACCTAGATCAAAGAGGTTCATGGAGGCCACAGCATCTGTTGCTGACTGTAAATTATCATACTCTATAAATCCGTAACCTCTGTAACAATACAACATATCTTTTACATTTATATTCATTCAGTAACGCATTCATCTTTGGAACAATCTTACTAACTTCCATGCAAACCTATGTTTTGGAATACTGGAGATAAAAAAACATGTGCCTGACATTTCCAAGAATTTCAAATGTGTGCAAAGCAAGGACTAGCCAACCTGTGCATCCACTCAGTCCTACCAGAGTCTAAACTTTACTAGATAAGGTCTGAAAGTAGAGTCAGGCAACCTAATTATTGCATTGTTTGGCTGTCTAGGCTACTCAAATTTTGCACTTCACACATGTTAAATTGTTGGAAATGTCACACACAGACTTAATATTTAGTTGAAGGCAGTAAAGTAAGTACTTATATTTGAAAGTACAGGATCCTCTTTTGATATTGAACAAGTGTCCTAAGTTGCAAGTGAATGCCTTCAGTAGATCAAGAGATATCACAAAATGTTAAAGTTTTGCATGATTCTGCTGACACCAAGGCTATAGAAACACCCCGGGTTCTCTTGAAAAATAGCTGAGCTAATAAAAAGTCCTTAAATTGTCAACTGCAATTTCTTTCCATATGAATCAGTCTTAAACATCGTTATCCAAAAATTCATACTCAAAAGTTTTTATTGATGAACTTGACAAAGTATTGTAGTCAACAACAAAATGTAGTCAAAAAGCAACACATCCCTTTTAAGTTTATATACAAACAATTTGCTTATTTTAGAGTGATTGGATGAAAACACTTAACAGATACATAAATGCTCTATCATGACAAATTAATTGACCTCCACTCTTCCTGCCTTGGCAGGATGTATAGACAAAGATCAACGTATGCATTCATGCAGAATGATCAAGAATTTTATTGAGCAAGGGTTAAGTTTTGACAAAACATTCAATATAATCAAACTTACTTATGTTTTAATCCACCTTTTGAAGTTGGATCTTTTACTAAAATACAGGACAAGATTTTTCCAAATGCCTCAAATACACTGAAATTGAAGAAAAGAATAACATCACAATATAACCATGACAAGTTATAAATAAATATTTGAATAAAATTCAAAATCAGCTGGTTAAGTTCTAGCTTTGTTTTTCTTCTAATTTCATTAAAAATTACCTCAATTATATTTGTAATACAAACCCAATTTTGGATTGTCTGAATAAGTCATATACAAATTACCTATACATTTGTGACCTGTCATGCAAAAAGGGACCATCTGGGAACTCCGTAATATAAACATTTGGAAGAGATTGGTTCTAGTAAAGGTCAAAGGAAGGTAGGTTGATCTTCCTAGTTTCAGAAAAGTAGTAATGTGCAAAAAGTTTTTGACCCTAGACAGTCCGGGCGGTCTGACAAGGGTCGACACTTTACACGCTACCCAGATGGTCTCTTTTTGTGTGACTGGTCACATTTACTTGTAATCAAGTGGGATAGAAGCCAAGAATGTTAATCATGTTAAAAACTTAACCTTTCTTTGATGTATATTTAACTTATGTGAAGTTCTTTTATTCAACCAAGAAAATACAAATGCATAATGAATACTCATTATTAAACCCGAAAATACAAATGCATAAATTGAATACACATTATTTAACCCAAACTGAAATTAAACTATCTGATACAAGTCAGAGAGTTTATGATAGCTCAAAAGCATTATTGCAAAATATTTTTTTCTTGATTTTTAGAACATGAAAATTCTATAATTACCTACCTTGAAATATCTTTTTCCGTCAAATCTGGATGTATTGAGGCAATGTAAATTCTGTTGTAATTTTTGGCCTCACTGGCTAACTGTTCTATAATTGGCTGAGCTTGAGGCATATTGCTAGGTCTACCAACCTAAAAAAGATTAAATCCCAAATACAGTCAAACCTGTCTTAAGCAAGCACCCAAGGGACATTCAAAAAGTGCTTGCTTAAGACTGGTGCTTGTTTAATACAGGTCAATTTAAGTGCAATTTGTTTATTTGGGAACTCAGTGGCCGCTTGCTTAAGACAGGTTGCTTGCTGCATACAGGTGGCCGCTAACACAAGTTTGCCTGTACTGTACTAATGAAGTTGTTTCATACAGTTTGATACCAAATCATTATTTCATTTTCCAAAATTACAGAAAGCAGTTTTATTTTTTAAATCCTACTAGAGATATAAAGTTACTAGTCTCGTGTTTTCTGAAGCTGTAAAAGGACTATTAATTCAAGTGATATTCTTATTATCTTCATGACTTCAAAAAATAAGTTTTTTAATCTTTTTACCATGACAAGCTTGAAGTATTTGTTCATCTATTTATGACAAGAATTCAATGTAAATTTGAAACAATCATAACTTATTTTATATCGTTCGGAGGTAAATTTTCAAATTCTTAATAGATCAAGTCAATTGAAAGACCATAAAATGTTGTGCATAAGTATGCATATAAAGAGTAAGCTTCCTGAAAATTACTTAACCCTTGTCATGCTGAACCCGGAATATTCCTGCTTTGGCAGGAGCTATAGACCAACATCAGCCTGCACTTATGTGCAGTCTGATGTAAGTCTAAACCACCTGTTTCTCACTTTCAAACCAGATTTGCCAATAGATTTAGTTTTTCAAATAAAAATTGACCTATATTAGGTACTTTCAGTGCTTTTTGCCCGTCGATTTTGATGAAAATTTTCAGCCAAAATTTATTTAGCATGACAATTTTCAAATTTTTCAATCTTAGTACACTTTGAATTCTAAGCTTGTCAGTACAACATTTGACTATTCTTCAAGTTTGCCTTCTATTTAGAGGTGATCTCCTACCTTAATATTTCTACCACCAATCATGACGCCATTCATCTGTTCTAGAGACAACTGGGCAGCCTCCGGGATGTCATACTCTATAAACGCAAACCCTTTATGTTTGTTTGTGATTGGATCCCAGGATAGATTCACACTTTTGATGGGACCAAATGGGAGGAAAGCTTGTTTGATTGTGTCCTCCTTGATTTCAAAGTTGATACTTCCTACATAGATCCTGAAGTAAATAGCAAATGAAAATGTTTGCAGGGTTCGACACTTACTCCTGAGAGTAAGGAGTCCATTGGACCCCTAACACAAGAAATTAAGGAGTCTAAGCTCAAAGAAAGGAGTCCAAATTTTCAAAATGGGAGAACATTGTGGAAAAGAAGAAATTGCTTGTTAAAAGCCATTTCTTCTTTTCCAGAGCATTCTTCTGAAGGGGATTTCTTTTTTCAAAACACTATGGAATGTTTTCTTCTACAACTTTTGTAGTGAAAAAATCTATAGTGCTGGCAAGGGTTGAAAAGGAAACTGCCCCATGCAGTTTTTTTTTTCAAAATAGTTTCATATCATGACACTTGCAGTCCATCAGACTCCTTACTTTCAAATTGAACTAGTCCTGAGTTGTAAACTAGGAGTCCTGAACTCCTGGACTCCCCTTAGTGTCGAACCTTGGTTTAAATTAGTGAGTCCAAGAAACTCTATCAAGTCCTCTTTACTTTGTTTCAAGATACTTCTAGCAGATTAAATTTTTACAGGAAGTTTTACAGGAAGATAAGGGTGTTTCCATTTATTTATAGTCGCAACCATAGCACAAGCACAAATGACCTACGCCCCAAGAAGACGGTTTGTTGTTACGGGGACAGTGCAAGGATACATGATGAAACTACTGCTGAGATCCATTATGGTTCATTAATGTGCTCGGTATAATGCATGGTCTCACAGGACCTCCGTTTAACATCTCTTCCATAAGACAATTAGTTTGTTAGGGTGCCAGCCCAGGAATCCAACCCACACAAACGACCTTCAATTGTTTTGAAGTCTGGTGCTAAACCAACTAAGCTAAGAAGGCTGACATGACAGCAAGCTAATTTCAGCCAAACAGGATTGTTGTTTCATATCAACAGACCTGTTTGGTTGAAAGTAACTTCTAAACTGTATTTAACCAATGTTTTTTTTTACTTTTATGCAACTCGGGCTGATGTGTAAATTAGTGAAACAAAGACAGTTAAAGAGTAAAATTGTATCTAAAATCCAAATGACTTATTTCATGCACAGGCTCAATTGAAAATATGAAATAGACAAGATTCATAAAAATCTGTGAAACAATTATCAAACTTAACCCTTG
Organism: Fragum whitleyi; assembly: GCA_948146395.1. Lineage (NCBI taxonomy): Eukaryota > Metazoa > Mollusca > Bivalvia > Cardiida > Cardiidae > Fragum > Fragum whitleyi. Next base: position 30,114,999 of record OX411555.1, read on the forward strand.
TCATGCTGAATAAATTTTGGCTAAAAATTTTCATCAAAATCAAAGGGCAAAAAGCACTGGAGGTACCAACTATAGGTAAATTTTTATTTGAAAAATTAAATCTATTGACGATTCTGGTTTGAAAGTGAAAAACAGGTGGTGTAGACTACCATCAGACTGCACATACAGTCAAACCTGTGTTAGCGGCCACCTGTATTCAGCAAGCAACCTGTATTAAGCAAGCGGTCACCGTGTTCCCAAATGAACCAATTGCACTGAAATTGACCTTTATTAAGCAAGCACCTGTCTTAAGCAAGCACTTTTTGAATGTCCCTTTGGTGCTTGCTTAAGACAGGTTTGACTGTATGTGCAGGCTGATGTTTGTCTATAGCTCCTGTCAAAGCTCCTGTCAACGCAGGAATTTTCCAGGTTAAGCATGACAAGGGTTAACATATCTATTGATTGTTAATAGTCAAATAGTCAAGATTTTTCAATAATAAAAATTTCAATCATTTTAGAACCTCTTTCATATTCTTTTGACTCAGACAAGTTTCAGAACTTACCTGCACATCAATGCTAAAGCTTGTTGTCTCTGTACTGTGTTTTGGAAGTTCTGCATTTGCTGAAATAGGTTGATAGGAATGTTCAAACAATACAAGTTTAAAAATAAAGATAGTGTTAAGATCAGAATGATAAGAGGACCATGATGGTCATATATCGCTAAGCCATGTATCATTGCTCACTCAATGACTATCAATACAAAGGCCAATTTCAGCAAAAGTAATTATTTCAATTATAAGATAGGGGATAAATAATCTATGCAAAGGACTGATACCATATTACTTCTAACTAGACAAACATCCTGACATAGTTTCATGAAGATTGGGCTATATTTGTGGCCTTTAGAGTGAATACAGGAAAATAGGCAATCAAGGTCCCTTTTCTCGTGATATCAAATGGATCCTTCCAATTTTCAAAGGGTTCATCATTTTGTCATAAGGCAAACTAAATCTTGTAACTAGAGCTAAATAGATGCTGTATATACAGGGTTTAGATTGATTAACTACAATCTAAAATACAAATTTTACCTGATGTTGATGAGCAATTGTCTGTTTAACAAGTACACTCTTTATACTGGCCTCCATAGCATACTTCTTGGCTGACTGTATAGCATCTTGTTGTGAGGATGTCAGTTTTGGTAATGTGAAGGGTTTCAGCTCCCTTTTAGCCCCTGGACCCTCTAAAACGGGTCCCGCCATATCTTGTTGAGGAATGTCATCTGTAAACATCAGATTATAGTGTTACATCATGTAAACAGCATAAGATCAATGGCCCCACTTCTTTTTTCATGTTTTTTTTTTTTTGTTCTTTTTTTTTTTCAAATGAGTTCAATGTTCTTGATATTCATCAAGCAACACTATCGTAATGTTGAGCTATCCAACTTTGATTATTGCTATCTAATAAAAGAATTGCAACCAGAAGATATACTCTGTATTAACTTGAATGACACCATTTGGTTAAAGGATAAATTTACCTATAGTTTTTTTTTGTTTTCTTTTTTAAATTTAAATGGGCTTGTTACAAAATGAGAAAATACAAAAACAATGCGGCAAATAAATTCAGACAGTTTTCACAATGTTTACCGATTTTCTGTTAGTGGCTGAAATGAGTGGTGGATGATTCGCCGGTTTCGTGATATTTTCACCTTCGTCATGAGACATGCCCATGTTATTGCTAGTACATAAAAATACAGAAAAGAAGGAAAACATACATTTAACAATGAAGAGTGCAGTTAATATATCTGATAGGTTTTAAACTAAAATAAAAATCCTGACATTTTTAGCCAGTCAAAATCCGCTCTACATTAATGAAAATGTGCACACAGTCATTCCTATATTCCTCTTGGTTTTAATGTATGTTTGTATGGCCGTTCACGGGATAAAAAGTATACAAGCTGGGTATACTCAACAAAATAAGCACTTTTGGTCTGGTATGCTCACCTGAGATTTAATTTCAGGTGTAAATACTGAATAAAAATATAGCAATTTCATGAGGCCATCATATTTGATTTACCGTCAGTTAAAAAATACATTGAATTTCAGGCCTTAGAGGCCAGCTCTTGTACTTGCAGACAGTTTCTCTTTTTCAAGAAAAAATTTACCCTAACACATTAAATATGAGTCAACTTTTGAGCCCATCATTTTGTTTTAAAGCAAACCTCCAACCAATCTGCAGACTAAAATGATACTTTGCTTACATTTAAGAAACCATTTACTCTGAAATAATGGTTTTGTCTTGCATTGATTGTCATTTATTTGATTTACAACAAAGTTTTGGGAAAGGTCTAGCTAAGATTTTTGCAGGAATTTTACTTAATCAATTCTAAACAGAGACATGTGAAATTGTCAGATAATGAAGGATCACAACACAATCACATGAGTATTGGGTACACTGTCATGTAAGTGGAAGAAGAAAGTATTTTGTATCTATTTTTGTTGTGCGTGTTTTATAGTACAGTTGGGTACTTCATTTCTTTGTATTCATCATAGAATGTTTAATTATATTAAGTCATCAATACATGGCAGTTAATTATTTGAATGAAATGGTACACACAAATCCTCCTTATCTCACACCGTTCATTCATTTACTGTTTGTCTCATACCAGCCCATATTGCCATTATTTTGTGCATTCCCATTTCTATACTCTGAAGTACACTCTTACTCTACTATACATCTACTATTCTTTCTACTTCAATCTGAAATGAAGGATATTTATAAAAGAGAAGAGCCTTGAGCCTGAAAGAGAGAACAAACAACAGAAGGGTCTGTACTGGCATGTCTCTGCTCAACTTCATACCACTTACTCTAAACATCATGTTTTATATTAAACCACTTAATGGAGAATGTCTGCTGAAATATAAGAAACTGGAGAAAGGTTGCACATAAAAAACATTCCATTACTATTACCAGTAACCTTATCACAGCTAACCAAACTTTGATATAAGATCATATATCCAACTTTTTAAGTGAATATTTATATATCTATAATTTGATTACTAATATAAATTTCATTGTACATAAATTATCCCATTCCCAAGATTATTTTTTTGTCAACATTTAGTCTTAATATTTATTCTTTTATTTATTTTATTGTCTATAAAGACAAACTTGAATAGAAGCATTTTCATCTTGCAGACACTACATGTACTTTTTATCATAGGAAAACCATTCCATTTCCTAATTTTTCCTGTTTTCCCTATCATCTAATAAATTATCTTTCAGGTTTTTACCAACTTTTTGACAATCTAGGGACATTTTCATTTTTAACATTAAGGCATGTACTGGCATATAATCCAATAGATGTAAATGGTGTCAAGACTATCATCTTTTTTACATGCCTGAAATGAACGAACAAAAACATCTACAATGGACTGAAAAAATATCTTTTCTAATACTAAATGTTTGTATGAATGTTATTTTGGTCATACCCATGTTTGTTTGTTTCTTAGGTTTTTTCAGTTGCACTTAAGTATGATGTTAAGGTGCTGTGGTACAATTAGGCTGATTGTATACACTTTTATGATAGGTGCTTTATCATAAGAGACATATGACATGCCCGATAACATTTTTTTAACTGAATAAAGATTTTTCTACTTGAAGTTCTATCATAAGAGAAATGACATAGAGTTTAAAGATTTCAGAAAACCCTTCTAAAATCTGTGGAGAATTATTAATCCAGAATCATCCCTTATTAGGAAGAGTCATTGAACAAGCATCTGTCATCAATTCTAGTAGCTTACTCGCTGAAAATATAGAAAAGACAAAAGACAAAATTACATTGGGGTAGTCATAGCAAAACTGTTGGTTTTTTTTTTTTTATCTCATATAACATTTCATTACTATGCAAAAAATTAAAAATATTTTATATTTTATTACTTGAAATAAAGATGGGCTGCCTACAAAAGAAAAGTCAAACAAATATGTTTTACATTTTGTTTTGATGGTATTTTCGCAGTATTTCAGTAACATCAGTGATCAAAGCAGTTATAACATCTAACCAATGCTTCCTATTGTATTTCATATGAGTCCAAGCACAATTTTCCAACGAAGGAAGTAGCAGCTAAAAATATATAACAGCGTTTTTTCTCCTTTGACTGGTATACTAAAAAGAACCCGTCCCCAATGCCGAAAAGTGACACTATTTCCCAAAATCCTGAAAAAAATCCCAGTATATCTAGGTTGAGGACCTTTCCAAACTCTTGAAGTAACAAGAGCTGTCACTGTAAGATGACAATGCCCCCGACACCGCTTTGATTTAGAAGTTATGGCCAATGTTAAAGTTTTTGGACGGAATGACGGATGGACGGACAGACGGACGGACGGACAAGTCAAATTTATGATGCCTCCCTATCGGGGGCATAAAAATTAAGAATCAAACATGTTGTTTCTCACTTTGATTTTAATTTAAATGTCCTTAGAGACCAAGAAAGTTTTATTCTGGAAGTAAATTGTACACATCACTTCATTTTTTGTCAAAAACCACTATAATAAGATTTTTACCAATTTTTGTAAAAATAACACATTTTTCCCAATATGCCTGGTTTCCAACCCATTCCCAAAAGCCCAAGAAAAAACACAGTATAATATTTCATACTGATGAATTCCCAAGTATTTGATGTGATGTGATACAGGAAATGATTTTTTTCCCTCGAGAACAAATCTTTTAAAAAGAGATTCCTCCTGTCCCTTCCTCCCACCCCCACCCTCCCCAACCCTGTTACTGTGATTTTTGTTTCAATTGAATGGGTTTCATGCCGCTTTCAACAGCCTTTCAGTCATATCATGGTGGCTGGAGCACTTATATTGATTTCTGGTATTTCTCACATCAGTACTTCCATTACATCCTTTCCTAGCTTCCAACTCCTATCCCTCATAGGTCTTTGATTATGAACCCCTTGGTAGGAGACAAATAATTGGAAGGACGAGTCCTATCTTTGGGGATCAAACCAAGCACCTCTTGATAGACTGTCGCTCTACATGTAACCAACTGCGCTATGATGGGGCATAGTTGTAACAATCTATCGTTAAATAAACAATATTGTCCTTTTTTTATTCAATTACGAAGTAAATCCAAGTATTTGAATTCAGGTGTGATATCACAATGTTATTTAAGGAAAAATATATCTTTGATATCATTTATATGAATTTGAATTAGGTATTGAGGCACTGAACAAGATTCCATCTTTTTCTAAAAGTAGAGTTATCTTCTCTAACAGTAGAACATAACATCTTTTTTAAGAGAAAATCTATCTACCAGTATTTCAGGTAAAATTATAAATTATATATAATCAGTTAATCACCCAATTTATATTCTATGTTTATTAATACTTAACAAGAGGACCATGATGGTCCTATATCGCTCCCCTGAGTAAGTCACTCATAACTTGTCAACCATGTTATGAATACCAGAATTTGTTTGATATACATTAAGGTTGGTTAAATTTCATCCTACTGCAACTTGTTTTCTTTTAATTTTCGTAAATTTCAACTTTTCTCTTTCCATGGAGTATTCTTTTAACAACTTTAGTAACCCTACACGTTAAGAATATCCTTGCTAAGTTTCAAACTGATTGGCCTCATGGTTAAGGAGGAAAAGAATTTGTTCTAAGATTTTTGGCAATTTATGCAATTTTTCAGTCTTTCTGTAACCAGGGAACTAAGAGTTTTTTAAGAAATTAAATTCTTTTAACAACTTTTCAAGAGCTTCATCCAAAGATCATCCCTGCAAAATTTAAGCTTGATTGGCCTAGTGGTTTAGGAGGAGAAGAATTTTTTCTTATATTTTCAGCCATTTTCGGCCATTTTTCAGACTTTCCGTTACCATGGAAACAAGACTTTTTGATGAAATTAAATTCTTTTAACAAGTTTTGAAGACCTTCACCCAAGGAACATCCCTGCCAAGTTTCAGCTTGATTGGCCCAGTGGTTAAGGAGGAGAAGAATTTTTTCTAATATTTTCAGCCATTTTCGGCCATTTTTCAGACTTTCCGTTACCATGGAAACAATACTTTTTAATGAAATTAAATTCTTTTAACTAGTTTTGAAGACCTTCACCCAAGGAACATCCCTGCCAAGTTTCAGCTTGATTGGCCCAGTGGTTAAGGAGGAGAAGAATTTTTTCTAATATTTTCAGCCATTTTCGGCCATTTTTTAGACTTTCCATTACCATGGAAACAAGAGTTTTTGATGAAATTAAATTCTTTGAACAACTTTTGAAGAACTTCACCCAAGGAACATCCCTGCCAAGTTTCAGCTTGATTGGCCCAGTGGTTTAGGAGGAGAAAAATTTTTTCTAATATTTTCAGCCATTTTCGGCCATTTTTCAGACTTTCCGTTACCATGGAAACAAGAGTTTTTGATGAAATTGAATTCTTTTAACAACTTTTGAAGAGCTTCACCCAAGGACCATCCCTGCCAAGTTTCAGCTTGATTGGCCCAGTGGTTTAGGAGGAGAAGAATTTTTTATAATATTTTCGGCCATTTTGGCCTATTATGTAACCATGGCAACCAGAGTTTTTGATGAAATTAAATTCTTTTAACAACTTTTAAAGAGCTTCACCCAAGGACCATCCCTGCCAAGTTTCAGCTTGATTGGCCCAGTGGTTTAGGAGGAGAAGATGTTTAAAGAAATTGTTGACGGACGGACGGACAGACTGACGGACGACGAGGGTGAGTGATCACAATAGCTCACCTTGAGCAATTTGTGCTCAGGTGAGCTAAAAAGGTATTCATTGAAATGAAGACAAAGAACATCCTTTCCCTGATTATATGAAATCCTAAACCAAAATCAAAGCTTTGGTATTCACAAACAAGATGAAAACAAGAGGCCCAAGAGGGCCTGTATCGCTCCACTGGCTTTAAAATCTTTAGACTTTCATTAAATAAAGCTTACTTTAAATGAATACATTAACACTCCAAAATCTCCTAAGACCTATTTAGTAATGATTAAATGGTTCTGGTCCATATTGCACCAAAATACTCAATCACAATGAACCTGCAACCCTTGACCAATCTTATTAAAACATAAGGTTCAGAAGATGTCGTTCAAAGATTTTGGGCTGAAAATAGGCCCCACCTGACATGCCCATATTTATGGACCAAACAAAATTTCTTGAACATTTTAAGTAAATAGTCACCCAAGAAACATTCTGGTAATGTTTCATTTAAATAAGCTGAGTGGTTCCGGAGGAGATATCGTTCAAAGATTTTGGCCTCAATATAAGCCCCGCCCTGCAACGCCCAAATTTATAGGCCTATCAAAATATAGCAAATAATTTTTGAAAAGAGACACTCAAGGAACATTCTGGTAAAATTTTATTGAAATCGGCCAAGTGGTTCAGGAGAAAATGTCATTTGAAAATTTCGGGCTCAAAATAGGCCCCGCCCTGCCACGCCCATATTTTAAGTCAAATCACAATTTCTTGAACAATTGAAGTAAAGGGTCACCCAAGGAACATTCTCTTAAAGTTTCATTGAAATCGGCCCGGTGGTTCAGGAGGAGATGTTGTTCAAAGATTTCGGGCTCAAAATAAGCCCCGCCCTGCCACGCCCATATTTATGGGCTAATCAAAATTTCTTGAACAATTTAAGTAAAGGGTCACCCAAGGAACATCCATGCCAAGTTTCATTGAAATCGGCCCAATGGTTTGGGAGGAGAAGATTTTTAAAGATTTCAAGGTGAAAAAATGCCACGCCCTGCCACGCCCATATTTTGGGGCCAATCAAAATTCTTTGAACAATTTAAGAAGGGGGCCACCCAAGGATCATTTCTACCAAGTTTTGTTAAAATCCGCCCATTGGTTTGGGAGGAGAAGATGTTTAAAGAAAAAGTTTACGCACGGACGGACGGACGGATGCACACACACACGCACGATGGACACTTCGCCATGATAATAGCTCGCTGGCCTTCGGCCAGTGGAGCTAAAAAACCAGATTGTGTATTTTTTTGCAATTAAGAAACTTGTCAACAATAAGATGTAAACTTTGTGTCATTAGAACTTATGAGAAAAGATTGTTTTTTTATTCTTTTTCATACCTGCAATCTTGGATATTTCATATTTCTTCTACAGTTCTCTTTTATTTTCTCTAAAATAAGTTATTGATAGTGTTTGCCAAAAATGTGTCCCTTAAAAATTAGAAGGTGCTTTTTTTCTCAGTGTAATTCACTGTTTATGAAATTTAGAAAAACGCTTTAAAAGATATCACATATAAGTATACCATCCAAACTGTATTCAAGAAGTAAAACATTTGAACTTTAAGTACATTGTAGAAAGAAACTACACACAAAAGATAATAACAACTCTTTTTGCAGCTCTTTTAGCAAACCTAAGCTAACATACAGCATCAGTGAGTAGGTAAAAACACTGAGTCAGATACATATAGAACAAAAAGTATCAAATATGACCCAGCAATTGCATTTATTTGCTTTTCATTTGTTTTTCTATTCCAATGAACTTAGCCCATCTTTGATAGCATTCTCCTGAAATCCATCTTGTAGATCTGCTGGACGGAATTATCTCCCCTTTACTAGAAGGTTGGCAGTGAGCTGGTGGCTACACGGATATACCTCTCAAAATACAGAAAAGAGAGAAATCGAAATGTTAGTGCCCAGTAATCGAAGAACACTATTTCAACAAGCTTTAAAATTTTGAAGTAAACCATTTCAGTACAATTTTTGTAGTTTTAAGCGACCTTTGATATAACAGATTGCTTTTACATTCATCTATGCTGGGTATTGGCTAGTAAATATATAACTCACTGCTCATCAAAAGTTATTCAAATCTTAATTCAATTTTCTCTATCTATTTCTTGCTCGATAATTCATTGCTTTCATACAGTCTGCCATTAGAAAATGTTTTGGGGGGTCAACTATGAATGCAACAAATTTTTGCAACTTACCTGATTTATATATTCATGAAAGATTTGAAGATTCTAGTAAATAGGAATGTTTGAAAAAGTTTGGAATTGAAACCAATGAGCAACATTTGTACATGTCACATATAAGATTATTCAAACAAGGTAAGAAATATTTAAGGTTAAAATTATCTTTTGGATCTAATGCCAATCAATGGAGACCTGATCAATATCATAATCACATTTAAACAGTTAAGCAGGTCCGTTAGTTTTAACTTTAACAAACACTTGTTACTACAAATCTTCAAAAATTCTATGTCAATGTGTTTTAAAGGATGTTCTTCTTATTCTAAATGATGTGCACAGTTTAATGACCATCTTTGTAAAGCAAGACCGCTGTTATCATTTCAAAGAAAATAAATCAGTTTCTAGGCAAAAATACTCATTAACTAGTACTGTATTCTCAGGGTTTTCACAAGCATCCAAGAGTCAATGACCCTTGAGTCAAAATTTCCAAGAGTCAAAATGAAAATCTCAAAAGAGTCAAACTTTGACAGAATCCTGCATCAACACCACCACCACCCCACCACCCTCCAACACACACCTGAATGAATTTTCAAATTTATGAAAAGGAAGAAAAAAATTAATGAATATATCAAGAAAAGAAAAAAATTAAGTTACAGATCATTTTCAAAAACTCTATAAATAATTTATTATTTCCCCCCCTCTAAGTTTAACACAATTTCCAGCCATAAAATAATTACTCAAAAGAATAATTTAAGACCAACAGATTGTTTTTGTTTTTTTGTAGGTACAATAAAGTGGAAAAAGTTTTGGAGTTCTAATTGCAAAGAAGAGGTTCTAATGATTTTTATTTTTCACAAAAAGAAGCCTTCAACCACGAAAAACCCATGACAATTCACAACTGATCCTCCTTTTGACGTTTACTGACTTACTAGTCTATTGAGATATTGTTTGAATTATAGTAGTGACATCAGAGTAAAAGCAAAGGGTTTTTGGCTAAATTTTGCAGGCATCAGAAGACTGTCAATTACTACCGCCTATGCAAATTTGATCACAGGAGTTTGTAAATTGCCAAGCTAGGTGTTATTAGACCACAAATTAACATTTTTCGACAATATGAAACACTTCCAAAGACTCTTGATGCATGGCTGCTAATTTAGAAGAGTCAAAAAGACACACAAGCTCAGACTCAACTTTGTGAAAACTCTCGGAAGAAAATACTTTCAAATATAATTCTACATTGTAACAGCTGGAATGTGTAGTTGATGTTTTCAACCAACTATTTCCAATAGGATTCAATGAGAGCAGTGCCTTGCCTTAACCAAACATGATCATTAGTTTGTGCACATCCCTTTACACAACTCCTACCTTCTAATTTTGGTTTCTTTGCCATTGACAGCCCACCATCTCCACTTTCTGTACCATTTTGAGTGACAGGCTGAAAAGACAGTAAAATACATATTGATGAATACTACCCAATATCAACATTTCTTCTTTGTAAAAACACTGATTGAGTGGATTCAACTGAGTGAGGACATAGAGCAAAATCAGTTGTTGCTTTTTAGACTACTCTTGACACTCTATGTGACTAAAGCACACACCCCCCCCCTCCCTACGTTAAAACCAGATGTTTTTTCACTGCCTCGATAGCTCAGTGATTAGAGCGTCAGTCTCCTGATACACAGTTCAGGGGTTCAAGTCCTGGTGATTAATGAAGTGTTTCCCTTGGCAAGATATTTAATACTATAGTCACTGCCTCAGTCAACCCAGCTATAAAAGTAGTGGATTCCACTGTATCTCGAATTTTTCACGCAAAAATTGATAACATCCAGAATGAGTACGCATATCTGCCTGCCAGTAGTACCAGAAAGGGGAGTTAAGCGGTATGAATAGAAGAAGTGGGATCTGCACGTAACAATACAGACATTAATCTACAATGATTTTTTCATAATAATGGGATCCTGTTTAACTCTAGGCCTATTTGCCTATGGGTTGAGTTGACCGGTCTGACTTGGTATATCATGCCCCCGCTGCGGTAGGTTCACTGTCAACTCTGCCCGTGAATAACTCGGCCTGTCAACTTGGCCTGTACATAGGTATGTGTGTAATGATGCAATGTAAATTTATATCCCTTTTTTATTATTATTCTTTACAGATACAAAAAATAAATTAATTAATTGTAAGGGTGACTATTGAGTTCAAAATAAGTATCACAATAGTATTGCAATATTAAAAATGCTATTGGAATAGTATTGCCATAGTCAGAAAACTATTGCAATACTATCACAATAGTTGTTTTTACAGAAAAAATAGATAATATACAATGTTAAAGCATCCACCTTTTATTAGACAGTAACTTTATATTGGTCTTGTAAAATGCTGTTTATCTTGTCAATGGCGAGTAAATGATCAAGTTAATTACAGATATTCCCTTAAAAAGAATTGGATTTGACCTCATTCTCTGATAAAAACATGCAGAAAGGCAGCATTATCACTACATTTAGTTCTACTTTCATTTTCAAAAAAAACTATTGTAAACTAAAGATAGTCAGAGGAACTATTGCGATAACTATTGAACTGAAAAAATGCTATCGATCTATTGCTATTGCAAGGTAAACTATCACGATACAGCGATAGTTCGACCTATTTTTACATCCCTAATTAATTGATAAAATATATAAACAAGAGGACCATGATGGTCCTATATCGCTCACCTTCGTATCCTTGTCTCATTTAATAAGCAAATTTCAAGCAAAGGGCGTAATTTTTTTTTCTGTAATATGGCACTGATCCTTCCCATTTTCAATAGGGTTCATCATTGTGACCTGACAAACATTCTGACCAAGTTCCATGAAGATTGGACTGTATTTGTGGCCTCCAGAGTGAAAACAAGAAAATTCTCAGTACAGCCCCTTTTCCCGTGATATGGCACGAATCCTTTCCATTTTCACAAGGGATCGTCCTTGTGACCTGACAAACATTCTGTCCAAGTTTCATAAAGATTGAGCCATATTTGTGGCCTCTAGAATGAAAACAAGAAAATTGTTATTAAGGCCCCTTTTCCCGTGATATGGCATGGATCCTTTCCATTTTCGATAGAGTTCATCCTTGTGACCTGACAAACATTCTGACCCAAGTTTCATGAAGATTTGACAATATTTGTGGCCTCCAGAGTGTAAACAAGAAAATTGTCATTAAGGCCCCTTTTCCTGTGATATGGCATGGATCCTTCCCATTTTTGATAGGGATCATCATTGTGACCTGACAATCATTCTGACCAAGTTTCATGAAGATTGGACCATATTTGTGGCCTCTAGAGTGTAAACAAGAAAATTGTCTTTAAGGCCCCTTTTCCCGTGATATGGCATGGATCCTTTCCATTTTCGATAGGGTTCATCCTTGTGACCTGACCAACATTCTGACCAAGTTTCATAAAGATTGGATCATATTTGTGGCCTCTATAGAGTGTAAACACTGAAATTGTTGACCTGAGGACGACGCACGACGCACGACGGACGACGCCTGACGGACATTCAACGATCACAAAAGCTCACCTTGAGCACGATGTGCTCAGGTGAGCCAAAAAAAAGAAAAAATGATTTGATGGTGAATAGGGTAGTTAGAGTTATTGTAATTTGTTATTTAACTTGTTTTACCATCCAAGCAAAAAAGAAATAGCTCACACGTAAAGCAGGGACTCCCAAAATTTAAGCAAAGATGCCTCTCATAGGGGTGTTGAAATGTAGACGTTTTAAGAAGGACCTAGATGAACATGCAGATGGCTTATTGAGTTTACTCAGCCAAACTTTGACTCCAAAGAAACAAATCTTGACCTCAAAATATTTGGAATTTCAGGTCCTAACATGAGCCCTGTGTACAGTATGATAAGCAGATTGTCCAATAGCATTTTTTTTCAATTTTTCAAAAAAGCTGATTTACAGTTTATCATTGTGTCCTTCTTTATCAGTGGCATAAATTTCTTAAATAGGACAAAAACATTTGACACTAATTTACATAAACAAAACCTTGACAAAAATAAAAAGGAATAAAACCTGTCAAACCTGGTCTAATTAATTGTAGAAACATGGTATTCATAAACTAGAGGCGCTTGAGCGCCTGATTTGCTCCACTGGCCTGTATATCCAAATAATGACTATTAGAGGATGATAAAGCTGTTTAAATGAGAATTGAAGTGAATGAATGAGTGAATGTTTATTTCAAGTAAATAAGGGTCATATGCTGAAATATTTCTGTATAAAAAAAACTCATGATCAATGAATTACAAAATTGACCTCTACCTGTTACACAAATATTTTTCATTTAATCACAATAATTTTGTGCAGTCTGATAATGGGTCACCCAAGGATCATTCTAGTGATATTTTGTTAAAATCCAAATATAAGAATTTCAACACTAACAGAATTTTACTGCACAATATGAGGTGTTGGTCTGCAAAATTTTGATTGTAGATCTTTCCACTTTTAATTAAACACTACGAAAAGATGTTACTTCACAATTGTTTGTCATCAAAACTAAATTCTAACTAATGATAGTAAGAAGTAAAATATTCAATCCAATATATTTATTTTATTCTGCCCAATGCCTTAGAGTGCAGTAAACTCAACTCTTTCTACCCCACTCTGAATGTCAGGAGGTCAGAACATCATTTTACACTCTGTGCAGATTCACCATTCGTTCAACTAAACTCACCAATTCTGAGAGGGTATTCTCAGGCTACTTATTTCAACTTATGTTTCTATACATTTGAATTTCAACAAAGGTTTTGTTCCTTCTAATCTATAATCATTACACCTATTAAATTTAACAAGTCTAGAAAAATTCATCATTGAGAAGATACCAAAAGGGTGATCAAATATTCACTTTATATGTGATAATACCCTCTACCAATAAAAAAGATATGCTGTTCATCTAATCAAATATTTTTTGCAGACTGATACAACTTCACAGAAATAAAATTTCCATGATATCTAATCCATCTGTTGAACCTTTCAGGATATTTTGTTTTACCCTATGTTGGATATTCCACCATATAACCTATCTGAAGAAATGACCTCTGCCCATAAAAGACATATTTTTGATCTGATCACAATATTTTTTAATAGACTGATAAAGGATCACTAAAGAATCATTCTAGTAAAATTTGGTTGACATCTATCAATTAGGTTCTGAGAAAATGATTTTCAATGTTTACATTATATAACATATAGGGAAATGACCTCTGCACATAAAATATTTATTTTTCATAAGATCACAATAATTTTTGCTATACTGATAAAGGGTCACTCAAGTAACATTCATGTAAAATTTGGTTGATATCTATTGATTAGTTTCTGAGAAAATGATTTTCAAAGTTTTCACTATATAACATATAGAGAAATGACCTCCGCCCATAAAATACACATTTTTCATCCGATCACAATATTTTTTGCTATACTGATAAAGGATCACTAAAGTATCATACATGTAAAATTTGGTTGATATCTATTGATAAGATTCTGAGAAAATGATTTTCAAAGTTTTCACTATATAACATATAGAGAAATGACCTCCGCCCATAAAATACATATTTTTCATCTGATCACAATATTTTTTGCAGGCTGATAGAGGGCTCCTCAAGGATAATTCATGTGAAGTTTGGTTAATATCCATCAGTTAGTTTCTGAGAAAAGCCACCTATTACCATATATGGAAATTAGCCACGCCCACTACAGCCATGATTTTCAACCGATTAAAAATCTTTGAAGGAATCTGATAGAGGGTCACCCAAGGAACATTCCTGTGAAATTTGATTGGAATCCATCCAGTACTTTAAGAGGAGAAGATTTTTAAAGTAAAAGTTTACGGACGGACGGACGGGTGCACGGACGCACAGACGACGGACACCCCGCCATGACAATAGCCCGCTGGCCTTTCGGCCAGTGGAGCTAAAAAGATCATATTTTGAATATTTTTCCAAGGTTTATTATGCAGTTATAATACCGTTGATATAAGAAAAAGAATTGTGATGTGTTCCTTTTACCAGATCGGATTGTATAATTTCTAATAAATTTTCCTAGCTTGTTATGTTTCTGAATTCTAGACATTGTTTATAGTACAAAAAACAATATTTCTGACCCCTGACATGGTTGTATTATCATGAGGCCAAAGGTCAATTGATTCTCGTAAAAACACCAAATTACCGGCGATTTGATAAAATGTACCCTGGGTGATTTATCCTAAGTGCAACTGGTTTAAACTTCTTTGTAAGCGTTGATTATTTCATTAGACATAGAAAATTATCATTTTTATTCTTGTGCATTCCCTCCGATTAAATGAACTATGTTACGAAAGTTCAGAAACATAAAAGCAGTAAGAATATATGCATTAAACAGTTCATTTGTTATAAGTGGACAATTGGACCTTGCAAAAGTTTTCACCTGATAGAATTTAGACCAAAGCTTTATTTTTGTATTTTCCAATGAATATGAAGCTGGCATTAGAAAAATATGATTAGACAAAGATCAAAGAAATGATTTTTTTCCTGACCAAATTTCACCTTACTAAGGTAAGTCTCATTTAATCATTTGATTTCATCCATCACATAAATTCCCTCTCAGGCCCCACAGATTAGTTCAGAGTTAATTTCTTGAAATATTGCGTAGGCAATGCAGAACAAGCCTAGTTACGAGCGTATCCAAAACCTAAGCTCAGACAATATTTCTAATATTTAATCCACGAAAGCCCACATATCATACATATTAAAGATATATTAACACAATATAGATATTAACTATGTCAAATAACTCAACATTCCGTTGTACAGTCAAAACTGTCAATAGCGGCCACCCACGGGACAAAGCAAAATTGTCCGCATACGGGAGTTGACCGTTTAACGGAAAATCTCCCCCCCATCCCGCCGCCGGCGGCCGTCGAGACGAACGAAAATTGGCTAATATCATAACTCTATCGGATGGCACCGAATGTGTAGTATTCGTATCAAAAAGATTTTATATCAAAATCGGCAATAGGAGACCAAAACAATGTAAATAATTCTTGAATTGCAGTATTTACGATGTTTTGGTCATTCACTATCAATATGGTCTCACCTGGGGAATGTAATCAGCGTATGTAAACGAGTTGCATTTTGTCACAGGGACCAGAAAAGAATTAAACAAGTGCATGTCGTATTGCGATGCAATACAGGAGTCCCCCACCGGATAACAAAAAATCCTCTCTTATAATATATCTCCTACTTACTAGATCTATAACTGTAAAAGTTTAAAGTTTCTAGCACTTATAGTTTAGGAGATATGATCCGGACAAGAATGTAAGACTAAAAACAACAAAGGGCAATAACTCAAAAAGTGGACATGGCAGAGTAACTGTTCTTGTACATGACACTTGTCCTCGATAAGATCTATCAGTGTACAAAGTTTGAAGTTGCTAGCACTTATGGTTTAGGAGATATGATAGAGACAAAAATGTAAGGGTAAAAACAACAAAGGGCAATAACTCAAAAAGTGGGCGTGGCAGAATAACAGTTCTTGAACATGACAGTTGTCCTCAATAAGATATATAAGTGTACATAGTTTGAAGTTGCTAGCACATATAGTTTAAGAGATATGATCCGGACAAGAATGTAAGGGTAAAAACAACAAAGGGCAATAACTCAAAAAGTGGGTGGGGCAGAGTTATGGATCTTGAACATGACACTTCGCCTCAATGAGATCTATAAGTGTACAAGGTTTGAAGTTGCTAGCACACATAGTTGAGGAGATATGTCCCGGACAAGAATGTAAGGGTAAAAACAACAAAGGGCAATAACTCAAACTAGAAAGCCATGAATGGCTTGAGTCGCTCCACAGGCTTGAAATTCTTGAAATAGCAAATCTAAGGTTTGACTAGATTTTAAGATATTTTGGGTTCTACTGATGTTGAAATGATTTTCAAAGTTTCCACTATATAACATATAAAGAAATGACCTCCGCCCATAAAATCTATATTTTTCATCTGATCACAATAATTTTTGGCAGACTAAGAAAGCTTCACTCAAGAATCATTCCAGTGAAATTTGGTTGATATCCATCAATCAGAATCTGAGAAAATGATTTTCAAAGTTTCCACTAAATAACATATAGAGAAATGACCTCCGCCAATAAAATGCAAATTTTTTCATCCGATCACAGTTATTTTTGGTAGACTGATAAAGGGTCACCCAAGGATGATTCCAGTGAAATTTGATTTATATCCATCAATGACATTCTGAGAAAATGATTTTCAAAGTTTCCACTATATAACATATAGAGAAATGACCTCCTACCATAAAATGCATATTTTTCATCCGAACACAATTATTTTTGGTAGATTGATAAAAGGTCACCCAAGGATCATTCCAGTGAAATTTGGTTTATATCCATCAATAACATTCTGAGAAAATGATTTTCAAAGTTTCCACTATATAACATATAGAGAAATGACCTCCGCCCATAAAATGCATATTTTTCATCCGATCACAATAATTTTTGGTAGATTGATAAAGGGTCACCCAAGGATCATTCATGTAAAATCTAATTGGTATCTATTAATTAGAATCTGAGAAAAGTCACTTTCCATATTTGGAAATTAGCCACGCCCATTAAATCCATGTTTTTTTATTGGATCAAAATTTCTTGAACAACTTTGAAAGAGGGTCACCCAAGGATCACTCCTGTGAAGTTTGGTTGAAATTCATCCAGTAGTTTCTGAGGAGAGGATTTTTAAAGAAAAAGTTTACGACCGCACGCACGGATGGACAGACGGACGGATGCACGACGGACACAATGCCATGACAATAGCCCCAGTGGCTTTCAGCCAGTGGAGCTAAAAATGGGCCTGGCAGAGTAACGGTTCTTGAACATGACACTTCGCCTCAATGAGATCTATAAGTGTACAAAGTTTGAAGTTGCTAGCACACATAGTTTAGGAGATATGTTCCGGACAAGAATGTAAGGGTAAAAACATCTAAGGGCAATAACTCAAAAAGTGGGCGTGGCAGAGTAACGGTTCTTGAACATGACACTTCTTCTCAATGAGATCTATAAGTGTACCAAGTTTGAAGATGCTAGCACATATGGTTAAGAAGATATAGCCCGGACAAAAGCGTGACGGACAGACGGACAGACAGACGGACGGAATCGAGCAAACCTATAGTCCCCCAACCAGTAACCGGTGGGGGACTAATAAACTTCATGTGAGAAAGATGATGATCAAGATTTTGATACCGATAATATTCCTGATTACTAAAAATATATTATTATTCATTAGAGAAGGTGACAATTTCGAGTTCAATCCATGAAAGCATCAATGCGCTAGAGATACGTCGTTTTAGTGTTTATAGTTTCTACAGGGGTGGGTTCCTGTGGATTTGGCGGCAATTTGTTTCACGTGCACGGGATGTAAACAATGATCGGGTTTTCCGGCATGCTTGACGACGTAAGATGACGTCATTTGGAAAATCCCCAGACATTTTCGACAAGCAGCGATGATTCCACGGAATCAACCGATACTAAATACAAAAACGCCAATTTTATTAATTTATTATTTATTTTTCTTTATTTGTGTGTCATTTAATTTCCCTAAGAGAACGCGATTTTTGGTGCAAAGAAGAGAAAAAGCGTAATTCTGATAAAAATAAATACTTCCGGAGCTGACGAAGGGAAGTTCCTTCCGAGTTCAATTCGTTATAAAAATCTTTCGATAGTTCGGGCTATCAGCAATGTTTATGTTAAATAGGTTGGTTTATTGAAATATTAATAATTTGCTACCGTTATCAATCAGAAAATATGCTGGCCGCTCAGATAACACAAATTAGTAGAGGTGTTTATTAGGTAAACGTCACGGTAAATGTATACGATAATCCAGACCCGTTATCGATTTTTCGTTAATCAGCGAGTCACCTGTCATAATTTGATGACTCGCGTGACCGCTTAAGGGGATATAAAATGGGTGCAAATCAGACAATTAAGGGTGACCGCCGGCTGCATACGACAGAATGCCGCTATTCACAGTTACTTTTAAGAGCAAATTTGCGCGGGCGGACCTGAGCTGGCCGCATACGGCAGTGAGACCACTATTATCAGGTGACCGCTCACACAGTTTTGACTGTATTATTATATCAAGCATTATTACTCTTCAGGTATAGAAATGCATTGCTGTTTGCAATAACATTTTTTCCAGTACCCGTACACGAAACCATTCGTTTAATTAATTATCATTATTCTTACTATATTTTTTTTATCAAAATATATTTCAGTGTACTGCAGTCTAATAAGGTTGCGTATTTCAAGCAAAGCATTACATCTATGTATTCAATGCTATTTATAATATCATGTTTATGGATGAATATTCTGATTTGTTTAATCATATTTGATATTTGATTATCTCTTTAAGAGGAATATCCTTGCAGTAATTATAGGAAAAGACCTAAATATATAGGCTATAAGGAATATAAACATATATAAACATTTTTTTTTTTGAAAATGAGTACTGTAGCTTGGAAAACTATCCAGGTTCCGACTGATCCCTGGTTGCAACTAATAATTACTATTCCGTATTTGTAATATATATATTAAATTGCTACAGCTTGATAATTTGTTTCAACTTCCAGTTCACAAGGTTTCAGAATAATTCCCTATATCTTTTGGCATTGTATGATGATTGACTGCTCATGATGGAACAGTGTCTTGCTAATTTGAAAATGCACAAACGTAGCATTATTTGTCATACTACTTCCAACAAATGCCTGATTCGACATTAAAGTAAATGCAGGAATGTACACAGTCTGAAAGTTTAACTAATTGAAGTACTGGTTTGACGCTGTCAACTCTATATGATCTGACTGTGTAATAAATAATTTCAAAAAGTCTTGTAATCGTTCTGAATTCTGTGTTGCTCTATTGATGTATTGTCACACAAATTAAAGCACTTATTCCTACATGCCTTGTTTGTCATCGTTCGCCTTGTAAAAGAGCAACCCATTTTACACTGACTGTATGTCACATGTATGTAATATCTTAATCACATACAATTTTTATTTTTGGTACAAATCAATGTATCCCGGGGAGGCGTGTTCTCAAATTACCAATATGTGTTTATATCTTTCATATACAAAATCCCACTGTAAGAAATACATGTCGAGTAAGTTAAGCAGTATGAATAAGCAATATGATGATCATATCCAGGAGTGTAGATGTACTTCACCCTCACTAAAATTCACTTACCTCAAGCTTACTACCAAATTTATATGGACGTTACATCTAATTTCAGTTGGAAAATTGAAACAAACTTTTGATAATTCTCCACAGGAACGCCATTTCTTAACTAGATTCGTACCCTTATATGTTCAACCCAAAACATTTTTTCCTTTTTTTTTTGTTCATTCCAGAATTGAAATCAAGATAAATTCTATTATTTCTAAATTAGGTCATAGAAATTGATATAGGAAATAAATATTACAAAAAAAGAAGAAAAAATCAAAGCCCTGAAGGGCCTGAAAGTCGCTTCAACAGATGTATTAGTTAAACAAGACTTGCTTTTTATGACCCTATCAGAGAAGGCTTTAAAAAGTATTGAAGGAAATGAAATTGATATTGAATTGATAACAAGAGATGTTTGTCTCTTAAAAATTAGATCTATGAGCAGCAGAGTAATGGTGAAATGCGTTTCTATTAGGGACGTCAAAACCAGGTCTTGTTTGGGAAAGGGTTAAGGATTAGAACCCAATAAATTCAGATTAATTTAAACAAGAAAAATGCAAGTTAAGAATCTAATGTTCGGTTCAAATTATATCTTATTCCTGTGAGTAAGTATACAAATTAATAAAAATACAATTTAAGATTAATAAGGAATACAATATTTCAAACTGCTGTGTAACAACAATTGAAGACAAGTAAGGAAATATATTTCAAACTCCTGTATAAGGATGAGGTTCAAACTCCTGAGTAAGGACAAAATTCAAGGAAGAAAATAATTATGGATCACTCCAGAATATATTTCAAACTCCTGTGCAAGGATATTTCAAGAAAAGGGTAGTTTCAAAAAAAATGAGGGTTTTTCAAAATCTACTTCTAAATATGTTGTAAATCTATATTCAACCAATTTTTTTGTCCAAAAATTTGTATTTCTACATGGTTCAATTGATGGTAAAAAATTTATTGTTTTGAACAAACGATCTAGAAATGGTTGCAGAAAAAGTGTTGAAAAAAACAGGAGTGTAACACTTTTTGTGTGAATTTTTTCAAAAAGTCTTTTTTCAGGAATGAATTGTTACTTAACCTCAAAGTATTAAGTTTGTAAACTTTTACCAAAATAAATTTTGATATCTAACGACAAATTTTCAATATAAAACGTTTGTATGGATGAATGTATAGAGTATGAAATCCTCATTTGTTTTGCATCACTGATCAGCGAATTTTTCCTTGAAATGAACAATACTTTGGATTGATCTATATAATTTTGCATGAAATACTAGAATTATCTTTACTTACTAGTTTACAACCAGCTAACTTAAGTTTTAGGAAGTGTTAAATGTATTCCTCATAAGTGTGCATGTCATACAATACATTTAGTGATGCCATATCTTATACAACCCATGATTAACAGGAGTGTAACATTTTTGACACAAATCAATATTCTGAGTATATTCAACACAAATATTCATATTCTCTGCATTTATTTAAAGAGGACACATGCCAAAGTTGACACCTGTGACGAGTGTTGCAGTGCCAGGAGTCACATATTTTTCAGATGTGATCACAAATGAAAACAGGAGTGTAACACTAGATTTGAATTTAGGATGTCACCTATGTATTGCTTACAAAAACTTGAATTTATCATTGTTACAGATTGAAGTTTCAATATTTAGGGAGAGATTAGTTATTTTTCAAATTTTGATAATTTTTTATCTCATTAAATTCACCGATTGTCTTTATCCGCATAACATTTAGTGAACAAGAGTTCTTATATTGTAAATGTTTCTAAATTTTAACATGAATAAACAAAAGTATTTAATTCAAAGAATTAATATTTTTAAATGTACATCTATACGGCACCACTATGTTTAAAAAAGAGAAAGCTACTGCAGTTTAAACAGATAACAAGAGTAATTCATAAATTGATACAGAAAGTGTTACACTCCTGTATTAAAAACATTATTCTATAGATTAACAGTTTGATACTCAACATTCAGATTATATATGGACAGTTCTAACTTAAGCTTGACATGGATGAGTTAAGTACAACATTACCTATAATGAAAAGAGAATTATTGTCTAAATTTATGTCATCTTCTTGTGTCTCAAACAATAACCAGAGTCTAAATTCTCAAAAGACAGAGTAAGAAAATGAAAATTCTGAGTAACCCTAAATATAATGCAGAGAAATTATGCTTGAAGGATAATTTAATATGAAGCATTAAGAGATCAAGCAGTTCAGATTAACTCAAAGTTTTCTTAGCAAATATAAATGGCATTCAAAATTCAAATCTAGTGTTACACTCCTGTTTCATATTTATCAAATCAGATAAGTATGTGACTCCCCGCACTGTGATGGTCTTTGCTTATGACAACCTTTAGACATAGGTGTTCCTGAAATAATGGCACAGGAAATCTGTAAAATTCATGTTAAGTATTCTCAGAATTCTTATTTACATCAGAAATGTTACACTCCTGTAAATCATGGGTTGTATTAGATACAAGATCACCAAAGGTCTAATATATATATAAGTCATTGCACTGACTGCAAGCAGATAAGTATAGATAACTTTAGTATGTTATGCAAAATATTACTGCTCATACTAAAGTATAGTTTGTTTTACAAAAAGTCACTGATTTGAAATGCAAAACACTAGAGTAATTCTTGTACTGTATATTCACCCACATGCAAGTCTTATGTTGGTAGTCTGCCCTAAGTATAAACTTTTGCTCTGATAAAAGTTAAATAACAATAATTTACACTTTGGTGTAAACAATGCCGAGGAAAGAATTCTAAAGAAATTCATGCAAATAGTGTTACACTCCTGTTTTTTTTTTGTATCAGTTTTACTCAAATAATTTCTAGAATGCTTTTTCAAAGAAAATAAATATAATGTCAACAATTGAATCATACATAAAATACAAATTTTAGGGCCCTTAGAGGTTCATAAATATTGTTAAATAAATACAACGAAAAGTAGATTAATTTTGAATAAAAAATCAACTTTTTTTTTAAACAAAAGAAAAACACGTAACAGCAGATATATTTGTTGTGCAGTGTTCCTAATTTTTATGAATTGTAAAGAAATCATTTAAAGAGTTCTCAAGCTAACACATATTTTTTCAAAGGCTAGAGCCACTTTATTCTTATATTGCTAAGTTAAACTTTAACTAAAAATGTCCAAGATCCATTGTACATGTACAAAAGAAGCTGACCCGGCACATGGAATTTAAAGGACAACTCTGTTCCAGAAGTCTATAAATAATGGTCAATTTCATTCAATTTAATATTTTTCTATCTTTAAATTCATTGAAAAATATTCAATAATCAATGTAACCACTTTAAGTGAATTAAATGGGACCTTTAACATTTAAAACGGGAGTGTAACATTATTTGCTCTCATTTTTATCAAGCTATCTTACATGTTATTTTGACCTAAAATATGCCTTTTTTTTATCTGACCTTACATCCTAAAATTTCTATCCCTTACTTCAATTCATTGACAAATATGATGAGGTCATATGGGCAACTGTGAATTTGGTTGATGCAGTATATAGATTATTTTGTATTTCTGTTTGTATGAAAAGGCTTGTTTTTTTAAAAGAACATTAGAAAAGCTTAGAATTTCATCAACTGAATTTAGTTTCTTATCAGTAAAACAAAATAAAAGTATGTTGTTACCCGTAAATAGAGGAAAACATTAACCTTTTGGATAAAACAAAGAAATGTATACAGGAGTGTAACATTTTCCTTGAATTTAACACAAAACTTTGATGCTCCATATCTTTAAAACTGAAAATAATATCAAAGCGGAGGTTTTTGCTGCATGTTGAACAACTCGTGGTTGTTTATTATGAAAAATGTTGTATTATTATATAAAACAGAGACTGCACAATAGGAACTTTTTTGAACCAGGTCTTAAATTATCTGCATTAATTGGAAGTAAAATGTTGAATTTTTTCTTACAATATCGGCCTGCCCATGTTTTTTTTTAATTCTAAGTAGTAAAGTGCCTGTGGTCATTGTATAACTCAATATGGCATTTTGTAAAGCCTCAGGAACATATTAATTGCATTACCAAATATTCAATTATTTAGAGATTTTTCAATAATTTATTTGAATAAAAAGTTAAATTAAAGAAATATAGTAAGGAATTAACCTAAAACTATTAGGAATCTTGAAATTGGGTATGTCCACTTTAAAGTGAAAAGAAAAATATTGATGTCAAACCAACTTCATTTCTGACCCCTAATTTCACACTTTTGCCTCATTTTTTTTGAAACTACCCAAAAGTAAGGAAATATATTTCAAACTCCTGTATAAGGATGAGGTTCAAACTCATGAGTAAGGACAAAATTCAAGGAAGAAAATAATTATCGATCACTCCAGAATGTATTTCAAACTTCTGTGCAAGAATATAAGGATATGAATCTAGGATAACAAAATTTTCAAGAGTTCTTGGTTGGGAGGAGGGGAGTCATTTGGCTTTGATTAGATGATAATTCCACTATTTTGTGATTGAATGTCTGTATGAAAAAAAAGGCTACATAAGGGGGTGTGGATCAGCAATTGACCTTAATCCAAAGAAAATGTCAGAATACATTTCATGAAAATTAGTCAGAATACAATTTTCAAATTCAGTAAACAGGTAATAGAAGAACTTCTTTTAATGTTCATACAACAATGAATGATTTTAGCAATACCCTCAAACAGCTGTGAATATTATTAGATCTACCTAAAGAAGACCATCAATGCTTCATTATTTTGCAAACTGAAAAGCATTAAAAATAATTTTCTCTAAATGTTTTCCCAAACTAATGTGTTGTTTTTTGGCGAGTTAAGAAACCAATGCATTCGCCGTTCTTTTTTTTTTTCTTTATAGGGATTGTTTTGGAATCATTAATTACCCAATCGGGTGGACTCGTCCACTCGCTACTGCGTTTGAAAAAAAAATCCGTTTGAAAATTTTGAATGAAAACGAAAGTCGGACTTAGTAGATATCGGACATTTACATTCGTCGTTCTATCGTCATGAAGTAACCAGAGAACGTTTTTCACCAGGCAATAACTTCATCAATTCACTTTCTTAGTCATTCAAGTCATGATTTTGAAACTACAATTTATTAACCCTTTACTACACAATCCAAGGTTTTAGTCACCAGAATGATCATCTAAAGGAAAACATTGGTTGAAAAGAAGGAATTGCTTGTAAAATAACATTTTCTTCTTTTATCCCAATGCTTTTTACATTTTTTTATTCATTTTTGGAGATGGGCTCAGTAGATGACAAAACTTTTCCCGGTTCAGTTTAAAACCATTGACTAGTACAGAAGCAAGTCTTTGAAACAGTTATATCTTTTTGCTAGAAGTTAAAAAGCTGTAAAAAAAAATGTTATTATATTTATTTAGACTTTACAAATTCTCAACATATACCGGTAAGTCTATGCCATGATTCTCTGTGCAGATGTTGTCAATTGAGAGAAAAAGAGTTCAGAATTGATATTCATTACAAAAGATTGTATGTTTTAACTACATTGGTTATCTCTTTTTCTTATTTTCTTTTTCAAGATTGAAATAATTAGACTTTCCGAACCACCTGTCTTTTGATTTGTGTTCATTTTTTTTTTACTTCAACACATGTCTGATCAGTAGGCTGATCCCGAGCTTTCTATTTTCGAACACTATCAAACGGAATTAAGCACATGCTCGGCGTTTCAGAGATTCACCGCTAGTGATAACTCATTTCGTATTTTTTCCGGAACATTTCTTTAATTAATAATTGTTTTCACTCAAATTACCGATTTTACAAAAGGTTCGAGACAGTTCGAAGGACATGGACTAATCATTTAATTGTTACGAATAAATCGGGTCGATTATGTTGTCTTACTATTGCCTTCGTCTAATTGGGGCCCTACTCGAATTCAATTACAGGTATATAATTTGTGAATTAACTGCTTCAATCAAAATATTAATGGTTCATATGTTTCATTTATACATAATAATCGCCAAACCACATCGCCGGGCAGAGTCTAGATTCCATTCATTGATAGTCAAGCTCCGCCTACAAGGTCTACGAATAACCGATTACGATTGGCTGTTGGCGTCAATTAACGCCACGCCTACCGCACCTGTCTATCGGACTTCAGATATGGCTATTATCGATTTTTCACGCGACAGTTAATACATGTTATACACAGCCGAGAGGTTACAAGTCGGATTGCGTGCCCCAGAGAAACTCGACGTCCGGTGGAATCCTATGATAGGATTTTTTGTCGTCCGCTAAGAAAGGTTGTCGTCTCAGACGACACTACTGTCGTCTCCGAGAGCCCTGCTGGATCGATATGAGAGCGCGTCTGTATTACTGCGCAAGCGCGAACTATTTTTTCGCTGCTTTCAACGAAAACTTGACTGGAGAGCCTGTCTCAATCTGTCTATATTGACAGTATCGGAGGGTAGCGTAGATTGGGACAGGTTAACCAGTCTAAACGAAAACCCGCAACTGTATATAAAAACAAATTGTGGTTATGAAGTTTTCGTTGAAAACCGATGTGATTCTTTTTCTGAAACGTGTCTGTACTACTGCGTCTGTATTACTGCGCGTAGTGCACTATTTTTTCAATGGTTTACGCAAAAACTCGTAACTGCATATTAAACAAGGTGTGGTTACGGTGTTTTTTGTTTGTTTTTGTTTTTTGAAATTCTTTCTCTGCCTCATAAGGCGTTTAAGAAATATGATGTATATTTCTTCTACAACTTTCATGCGATCGCAAAATGTGGCATTATTTCGTTATGTTTATTACCATAAAGTGCGGATAAGAAATCAGAGATCTACTTTGTCTCAAAACAGAAATACAGAAGACGTTAGGAGGTCCGTCTTTGACCTTGTTTGACCTGTCCCGAAAACTTCGTACGGCCACAATAAGTCGCAGCGCGAGCGCAAGCGACTTAAAAATGAAGAAAAAAAACCTTGTAAAATCAAAGTGCTAAAAGTCCTGTCACAGGCTTCTCTAAACAAATTAGGTATCAACTTTTAAATTTGTTACATGGTTATTGTAGAATAAAATAATGTTCTTAGAGATATTTTTTGGGGAAAGATATGAAACACATTAGAAAATAACTGTAATAGAATCTAGTTTTACTTATTTCAGGAGAAGGGCCTTCCTCATCTTCACGAGTCAAGGGGTATCAAATCGATAAGATCTTCTCGAATACCCCTTGACTGAATGAATAGGTATTTTCTGTACGATTTATTTTTAGCCGGCCAATCAAAAGGTCAAACGCGATTACTGTGACTGCCAATCAGAGAGCTTCTTACAAACGACATCGGTACCTTTTAATCCCTATGGCAACCTGTTGTTTTCCGACGACTGTATAGATAACCCTTCATTCTTGGATAAAGAAAATGCGTCGCATCGAAGACACTCACTTTTTAGTACGTTTTTATTCGATGACAGATAGATTTATAAAATCAACAAAATATAAATCAGTTCCTTTTTATCAAAATGATAGGAATAGTAAGCCGAAATTTTCCTCGTTGTCCACTATGAATGTTTCCGAAGCTCTCTCTCTCCCCCCTTAAATTACATAAAAAATGTGAGTTGGGAATTTAGACATTATCAGGGCTCTCACTAGGGTTTTGAAAGTAGGATTCCAGGAATCCAACTTCAGAAAAAGTTGGATTCCACACAAAAAAGTTGGATTCCATCATTTTGAGGATGGATTTTGTACCGTGCAAAACTATGATATTGAAACTACAATTTATTAACCCTTAACTACACAATCCAATGTTTTATTCACCAGAATGGTTATCTAAAGGAAAACATTGGTGGAAAAGAAGGAATTGCTTGTAAAAACATTTTCTTCTTTTATCCCAATGCTTTTTACATTTTTTTATTCATTTTTGGTGGGCTCAGTAGATGACAAAACTTTTCCCGGTTCAGTTTAACAGTTCCTTTTACAGAAGGAAGTCTTTGAAACAGTTATATCTTCTTTTTGACAGAAGTTAAAAAGAAGTAAAAAATGTTATTATATTTATTTAGACTGTAAAAAATCTAAACATATACCGGTAAGTATATGCCATGATTCTCTTTGCAGATGTTGTCAATTGAGAGGAAAAAGTTCAGAATTAATATTCATTAAAAAAGATTGTATGTTTGAATTGCATTGGTTATCTCTTTTTCTTCTTTTTTTTTTTAGATTGAAATAATTAAACTTTCCGAACCACCTGTCTTTTGATTTGTGTTCATTTTTTTTTTACTTCAACACATGTCTGATCAGTAGGCTGATCCGGAGCTTTCCATTTTCGAAATACGTTATCCGACGGAATTACGCACATGTACGGCGTTTCAGAGATTCACCGCTAGTGATAATTCATATCGTAATTTTCCGGAACATTTCTTTAATTTAATAATTGTTTTTACTCAAATTACCGATTTTACAAACGGTAAAAATGATTCGGGACAGTTCGAAGGACACAGACTAATCATTTACTTGTTACGAATAAATCGGGTCGATTATGTTGTCTTACTATTGCCTTCCTCGCATTGGGGCCCTGCTCGAATTCAATTACCGGTATATAATTAGTGAATCAACTGCTTAAGTCAATACATTAGTAGTTCAAATGTTTCGTTTATGCATAATCGCCAAAACACATCGCCGGGCAGAGTCTAGATTCCATTCATTGATAGTCAAGCTCCGCCTACAAGGTCTTCCAATAACCGATTACGATTGGCTGTTAGCGTCAATTAACGCCACGCCTACCGCACCCGTCTATCGGACTTCAGATATGACTATTATCGATTTTTCACGCGACAGTTAACTTACGTAAACAATCAAATACATGTTATACACAGCCGAGAGGTTATAAGTCGGGACGCGTGCCTTAGAAAAACTTGTCGTCCGGTGGAATCCTTTGATAGGATTTTTTGTCGTCCGCTGAGAAAAGTTGTCGTCTCAGACGACACTACTGTCGTTTCCGAGAGCCCTGATTATCTTTCACACGTTTTGTATTTTTGCCGACTAACAAAAATAACACGAAATGATTTTGAGAAAATCTATCCCCCATATTGTTCCGTAGAAGAACATTTTTGATAGCCTTCTCTCTTCCCCCCCCAAATGTATGAATTAAAACAAGAGCTGTCACTGTAAGATGACAATGCCCCCGACACCGCTTTGATTTAGAAGTTATGGCCAATGTTAAAGTTTTTGGACGGAATGACGGACGGACAGACGGACAGACAGACGGACGGACGGACAAGTCAAATTTATGATGCCTCCCTATCGGGGGCATAAAAATAATAAAATTAATGGCCATTTTTTTTTTTTATTGAAAGCAAATATATTTCTATACTACATAGAATATAGTCAACGGGCGGCAAAACTACTTAATCATAACTTGAATAAGCTGTAGCCACGAGATTTTGGACTACCCCACATTAAAACACGTATAACTCATATATATTAGAGACAAAAATCAAATAATCCCTTTTTAATTACAAATACATGTGTAATTCGATTTGGATTGGACATTGTGCGTGATTGCTTTGTTTTAAACGTCGTGAATAAGTTGTTTCATAGCAAATCTAAGTTTTAAATTTATCGTAACATTGTGACTACCTGCAATATGGGTACTTTTCAAATTAAAATTAATTCAAATAAATAAACAAAAAAATAAATAATGAAGACAAATTATAACAATTAACAAAAAATTGATTAATTCTTCGGCTCCCACGATATTCTCACACGAGATTTATTTTACACAGATAGAGGATTTTTACTAAAAAGTGTTCTATTATTTTCTTTCTTTATTTATTTATTTTCATATTTTATTCTCTTTATTTATCCTGTCATTTAATGTGTTTAAAGAAAAGTCTGCTGGAAAAGAAGGAGAAAAACTCCTGAATAAAAGAATTCATATGAAAATTCAAGTAAATTATCATTTCTAAATTATTTCTATTTATAAGACGGCTTAATTATTGAATTTATTCCAAATTTTAAATTTCGTGTACTTCAATATAGATGCATTCTACTATATTGGAGTATGCCATCGATAAGGTCTAAAACATTGAAAACTTAAATAGGTATTGATTGATTAAATAACTTGAAAATTCAAATAAACATTGAACAATCGTAATACACTGTCATCGAGGGTAGAAAAAAAGAATTTGAGAACCTTTCAATGTACCATCAAATTATTAAAAAGATATATTGTCATTTGAACAGATATAGGAAATGGTCTGGTCAATACTCCAATCGACCGGTCGATTGCCAACCCTGATAGGAATTTCGATCAGTTTTTGTGATTGTGTATTTCAGTCTTGCTAAGTGTCACAATTACCTAAAACTGAAGGGGTTAAGCGCAATTCTAAATTTGGAAAGTAGCCGCGGGGTATATTGATCTAGCATACCTCCCGTTGTCGCACCTTTTTGTAAGAAGGTTACTGATTGGTCCGCCTCGTTTTCCGTTCTGTGAGGTCACGCGTACAGAAATTACAGATTCAATCAGCCAAGGGTAAGATAAGTAAAACTTTCGTAACCCTTGGCTTGACAAGATGGGCCTTCCTCAATCATACAAGGACTTCCCAAGGATTTTAAAAATTCCTTATATACATTATTAAAAAGAGACATATAAAAGTTGACAATACATGCAGTGCTGTCCTTGGAACTCTCAAATATATGAGCATAACACAGCCTAAATGCAGTTGATTTACTGTTTTCTTTGACTCTTTAATTTAATTTTCTTAAATATTCCAATTTTGTTCATTTCTTTTGTAATAGTCTTTTAGTATACAGTATATTCTATTTAAGGGAAGGGATACAAGGGGAAGGAGGGAAGGGGAGGGGGGTATTTTTAAGCCATCATGCAAAATTTTATTGATGATTTGGGAGTTAAGTTATTTATGAGATGCTATAAAGGTGTCAAAGAAAAAAAGTTCAAATCAAATTATATATTCAGCAAAACAGAAGTTCTGCTTCACAAATATCAAAATCCTTATCCAGTAAAACCACTGTAACCATCCTTTATTATTAACAGAAATACAAAGTAATCTGACAATATAGCCGCGCGCATATGCCACTACGCCTTCAAAATTTTCTGGGGAGAACCCTGAGTATTCTGTATCAAAACAAATAATTCTCGACGTAAGTACCTGTTTTCATTCGTGGAAGCAACTGCAATTCGAATTTTGCGACAATTGCTTGTATTAGGTATTCGCAGGTATTAGATATACACACTATATTTGATAAAAAATTGAATTAAAATATTTATGAAAAATCTCAAACGAAAATCCATACCACATGATACAATTTACACATTGATTAACTATCTGTCAAGTATGCCAATACACCTGTTTACTAGGCTATACACTATACAACCTGTATACAGGCCAAGTAAAGGGTCGAGTTTTACACGGGCCGAGTTGACCCACACCTTACAGAACATTTCGGGGAAAAAACACAAAACATTTCACTAGTTTATATGGAATCGGGGGTGAAACATTTGTATTCCAACTAACAGAAAACTGGACTTATTCATATGCTGTCCGTGGCCATTCTGAATCTGGTGAAAACGACTTTTATCTTCACAAAATGGCCGTGGCCGAAGGACGTCGGGACCGGCACCACATACGTATAGAGGAGTATGAGGGATTAAAACAACTGAGATACAACAAAACTTATTGTATTTACTTCTATAGGAGGTGGAATATATGGAGTATACTCTGCTTCCATCTTCAAACTTGCGGCAACAGCAGGGGATAAAAATCCTAAAGACGCCATTTTCTGTTTCTAATTAACTACCAACAATGAATTGAATGGGAGGAAATGAACTTTTTTTGTACGAAAGGGCTTTTCTTATCCCAGAGACACTAGTTTTGACGCCAATAAGCAATGCATTAGAAATTCAAAACATGAAAAAAATTATACATTAATGCACTTTAATGAAAAGTTGCAACAGGTTGATCTGACTTTAACTCAATGAAAAATATAGGTTTTGCCTGAATGAAACTAAAAATATCCATCCATTTCAGGAATAGAGTTTATTTGACAGACACCTTTTTTGACGCCCTAGATAAAACAGCTCTATAAAATTTACGATGTGAATGAAATGCCATGCTGATTTTTTTTGTCTTTTAATAATTTCACATCGGCACATAAATATAATTAAAATTTCTTTGCTAAAGCATAAATGGCAAGCCATGATACTACGGTATTGCCGATCTTATGATAGATGGGGTTAATATGAAATGACTTCTTTTAAATTATACATGTATACAGCTTTACCCCCTCTGCTTGAAAAGTGACTGAAAAAAAACAAGAGGGCATGTATTGTTCCATTGGCTTAAACATAAGTTAGAATTTGAAAGGGAGAGATATTAAAAAAGAGGACTATTTATATGACTTTAAAAACAAGATGACCTGAATGGCCTTAAACCGCTCACATGAATTAAATTGCTCCAGTGGATCTCACACAAGTAACTTTCTGGCAAAGTTTCATTCACATCTGCCTAGTTGTTAAAAACATGTTATTCCAAGAACTCAAAGTGAAAATAGACCATGTCAATCAGATGTTTATTCCGGCGGTGGAGAATAGGCTATGTTGAGAGATATTCGGTCTCAAAATAAGCCCCGCCCTGTCATGCCTATTTCTATGGCCCGATCAAAGTTTAGTCGGAACGATTTTTAAAGACGGTAACACAAGGAACATTCTGGTAAAGTTTCAATGATATCGGCCCAGCGGTTAAGGAGGCCGGAAATGTCGTTCCAAGATTTCCGGCTCAAAATAAGGCCAACACTGCCACACTCATATTATGATGGGCCGATCTAAAGCCTTCTCAAACAATTTTACAAGCGGTCACCCAAGGAACATTCTGGAACAGTTTCATTGAAATCAGCCCTGTGGTTCAGGAGGTAATGTCGTTCAACGACTTCGGGCTTCAAATAAGCCCTGCCCAGCCACGCCTATATTTATGGACCAATCACAATTTCGCGAACAAATTTACAAGAGGGTCACCCAAGAAACATTCTGGTAAAGTTACAATGAAATCCGCCAAATGGGACAGGAGGAGATGTCGTTCAAAGATTTCGGGCTCAAGATAAGCCCCGCCCTGCCGCGCCTATATTCATGGTCTAATCAAAATTATCGAACAATTTTACAAGAACGTCACACAAGGAACATTCTGGTAGAGTTTCATTGAAATCTGTCCTGTGGTTTAGGAGAAGAAGGCTTCGGGCTCTATATAAGACCTTACCGGCCAAGCCCATATTTATGAGCCAAACGCAATTTAATTAAAAAATTTTGAAGAGAGTCACCAAAGGAACATTCTGGTAAAGTTTCATTGAAATCGGCCTAGTGGTCCAGGAGGATGATGTCGTTCAATAATTTCGGGCTCAACATATGCCCCGCCCTGCCACGCCCATATTTATGATCCAATCAAAATCTAATGAACAGTTTTTGAAGATGGTCACCCAACCCATCTTCACCCAAGGAACATTCTGGTAAAGTTTCATTGAAATTGGCCCAGTAGTTCAGGGGGGATGTCGTTCAAAGATTCCGCGCCCAAAGTAAGCCTCGCCCATATTTACGTGACAATCAGAATTTTGCAAATAATTTTTTTTAAGAAGGTCACCCAAAGAACATTCTGGTAAAGTTTTATTGAAATCAGCTCAGCAGTTCAGGAGCAGATGGTGTCCAAAGATTTCAAAAGTGAAAAAATGCCCAGCCCTGCCACGCCCGTATTTTGGGGTCAATCCTAATTTCTTGAACAGCTTTAGAAAAGGGTCACCCAAGGATCATTAATGCTAAGTTTCGTCAAAATCCACCCATCGGTTTAGGAGGAAAAGATGTTTAAAAAAAGTTTACGCACGGACGGACGGACGCCGGACACACCGCCATGACAATAGCTCGCTTGCCATCGACCAGTGGAGCTTATAATACAGAGACTTTTTAGACACCCA
The DNA here is from genome assembly GCA_948146395.1 of Fragum whitleyi. Taxonomy (NCBI): domain Eukaryota; kingdom Metazoa; phylum Mollusca; class Bivalvia; order Cardiida; family Cardiidae; genus Fragum; species Fragum whitleyi. The sequence goes on from OX411555.1 coordinate 30,149,095, forward strand.
TGATATATTGACAACAATTGCAAAAGATGTGTTAAACAGAAATTAATTAAATCATAAAGTACAAAGTTAATGAAACAAGGTGAAATAACATTAAATGCATGTAGTTAAAATGTCATAAAGATACAGCTTATCTCTTTCGTATAGCAAGTAACGTTAGAACCTTTAAGACAAAAAATTTGAAGAGTTTGTTTCAATTTCGATCAGGAGGCAGTCACTGCATTTTGTTAATTTGATACAATTGCTTCACATCATGAACTTTATTGATCATATCATACTCATTTTCTTTCTAAATTGTGGATATTTTGGACATGAAAAAAATGCATTAAGTTTTATCGAGAGAAAAATATCATACAAAATAAAACTTAAATAAAACTCAATGTGTCATTATTCACCATTTCTTATTATCACAATTACATTTCTAAATGCTGCAAAAAATGTTATTAACAATTATGAACAATATTAAAATTAATGGGGGGGGGGATCTTATCCAAGAGAGACTGAAATAATTAGATGGGATGGTTCGTTTCGAAACCAAAGATTGTATAGACATGTGATATTTAATAAACTGCGTAAGTGGTTAAAATAAAAAAATACACCAAAGTTTGAAATGTCGGTAAATCTGGTTTCGAACGAACTAAATTGAAGTTTTAGACCCTTCAAAGGACGGATATTTTATTAATTTCATGTCCTTTGTGTTGACGTATTACCTGTTCAATACGACGTCTCATTGAGTTGACGTAACGTTCACGGTATACGACCAACGGAGGAATGCGGTTCCATTCCACCCGTAAACCTGCGCCAGCTCCTGCAAATTGTTAAAATTATGCCTGGCCCTTACTTTTCGACCGAACAGATCACAAATATGCTCGATAGGGTTAAGGTCAGGGGAAACGGCTAGCCACGGTAAGATTTCAACTCTACTTGTATTCAAATATTGCCGCGTGATGCAAGCCGTATGCGGACGAGCATTGCCGTGCATAAATACGACAGGAACGTGCTGGCGGATGAAAAGGACAGCTACAGGCCTCAACACCTGATTGATATACTCAGCAGCATTGAGATTGCCGTGTACAAATACCAGGTTGGTTTTCAAATTCCCCGTTTTCCCACCCACACAATAACGCTACTCCGACAGAACCTGTCTCATTCAACAATGCAGGCGAAAGCGAATCATCGGCACTCACCTCTTCTCCTATACTCCCACAATCTGAGGTTAAACATAGACTCATCGGAAAAGAGAGTTTGAATCTACTGACGCCTTCGCCAACGGAGGTGCAGCTGTGCCCAGTGCAAACGAGCAGCGCGATGACGGTGCGCCAGTGTGACCGCTTCCAACGTAAGGTAGTCTGGCTCGTATCGGCCTACGGAGGTGACGAAGTCGTCTGAGAACGATGCTTACACAGTAATTCCGAGCTGTAGCAGTAGCCGCCTGGAGCCTGTGCCAAGAGTGCGTCAATTCAAAATGACGGTCTAATCTGGCGTAAGTAGCCCCTGGCCTGCCACTTCGAGGCCGATCTGCAACTGTGCCTGTTTGCCGGAACCTTGCATGCAATCTCATTAAAATCAGATCCACCATATTGCCTACCGCTACGGCCCTGCCTGTACGTAACGGAGAGATAGCGTAGTGGTTTCGTAGAGATGATTTTAATGAGATTGCCTTGCATGCAGATTATCGATAGTGTTTCTCTTGCAATTAAAAGTACGGGCAACATCGGCAATAGTGGTACCTCAGTCTACTGAGCATCAGCAACGCTTCAATTCGCTGACGTTCGGATAGCCGTTGCATTGCATGTTTTGACTTTTCTGAATTGGTTTTCTGTGTGGTTTTTTTTCGACTCCTGGAGATTGCAAGAATGGAATGAAAGTTAATTTAGTTGATTAAACATTCGACAAGGATTTGCACGGGAAAATCTTATGTTTTGCTTATTTCGGGCGTTAACGTTATACCCGATACTGACCGGATGTGTCCATTGTTAGAAAAAAAAAAAAAAAAAAAACACGCGCGCTTCTCATGGTACAAAAATGAAATGTCCATGACCTATAAAACTGTATTATCTTGACGTGAAAAATGCCTATTTCCTTATGTGTTTGAGTATATATACGGGGCTACTTGAGTACACAGTCTTTAGTATGAAACAAGAAGACCCATGCGGACCGGAGACGCACTACTGAATATATTTTTTTTCTTCTTAAACTTTATTGCTTTAGGATGTTTCAAGAGAATTAGGAAATATTTGAGGACTTAATTATATTAAGGGTTTATGTTTATGAGTATTTGAGTACAAAAAATACAAAGCCCCTTTCCGGTGTTCACATAGTGATCCTAGAGCCTTTCTTTTTTGTTAGGAAGCAAACAAATACATAGATGAACATTACAAAGGACGTCGATAATTAGCTGCAAATAAATAGAGGATAATCGTTTGTTTCAGTGTAAGATCGATTTATATTTCATTGAGTGAACAACTAAAGCTATATTTTCACGAGTGTGAAAATATAGCTTTGGTTGTTCACGAAATGAAATATTAATTGATCTTACACGAAAAACAAACAATTATTCTATTTCTTTAATTGCAAAAATGAGACAAAATGTAAAATTTCTATGACATATTTTCGTAAAGCGCGTCATTTTGCACGTGATTGCTATGCAACGTTTATTGTGACGTCACTTATTTCTCACCGCATAGATGACGCCAGATAGGGTTAAATGCACAAAAGCAGGGTATAAAATTTTGATAATTTCACTGCCTTTGCGGTGAGATTATCAAGTGATAATCTACCGTTATTTCTCGATAAACCACCGAAAAGCATTAAAGAAGAATACCTGTACAATTTCAAACTTAAAACCGCGAGGAGGCTCAGGAGGACTGAGCCACTCCATCTACTCGCCACCATTTTCCCTAGTTGAATTTAATTGAACTTTAAAAATAATAAAATGTGAAACTAACCCGGCCTAGTTAAAAATACCAGAGATTGTTTTGATGTACGCTTAGGATGGTTTTGAGACAATTTTTAATTTCGTCCTTTTGAATTTGATTTTTTTTTTAAATTTCGCATAAACTTTCGACCTTCCTGTTACCATAGCAACCAGAATTATTGATGAAATTAAACAACTTAAGAACATTACAGATTGATTGGCCCAATCATTGAGGAATGAGAATAAGATTTATTTCTAAGATTTTCTTCATTTTTTGGCCCCTCTGTAACCATGGCAACCAGTTTTTTTTATTGGTTTTTATTTCTTTTAACAACTTTAATAGAGGATTATCCCTTCAAATTCCAGATTGAATGGCACATTGGTTGAGGAGGAGATGATTTTTTTTTTAAAGATTTCAACTAATTTTCACTTTCTGTTACCCTGGAAACAAAGTTTTTGAATTGAATTGGCATTGAAAACTTTTTACAAATGTGTTAGATCTTACCTATGGAACATCCCTACCAAGTTTCAGCTTGATTGTTCAAGTGGTTGTAAGGAGGAGAAGAACTTTTTCCTTAGATTTTTGGACTTTCCATTACCAATGGAAACCAAAGTTTTTGGCTCAGTGATTTAAGAGGAGATGCTCAAAGAAATTGTTGACAGACGGAGGATGGACGGTGATTGATCACAATAGCTCACCTTGACTCTTTGCGATCAAGTGAGATAAAAAGCACATGGTAACCAACACACCAAAATGCCTTTATGACATTAGCAAACCTAGGTAGAATTTTATAAGTTTGCAAATGTTTTGGCATCCTGAAGACAGCGCGGACTGATTACAGGAGCTTTGCAGAGCGGCAGATATACACTCGAAGAGTCTTGTCAGTAACTTCGGCTTATCAGTAACCTGAGCTTGAATGAAAGCTAAACAAGAGGACCATGATGGTACTAGATCGCTTACCCGAGTCTCTTTGACCCCTGGGACATCACATTAATTAACCCTTTCCTGTTTTACAAAATTTTGGACCTGTCCAATTTAAAGGTTTTGCAGACTAAAATTGAAAGTGGATTTGATTTGAAAAATAACCATTATGTAGGATAGACAAGAGGGCCGTTGGCCCTGGGTCGCTCACCTGAGAAAAAAGCTTCATTACCTAGGTATGTCCATGCAACCACAGAAAAAGATATTTTCACTTATTCAATCAGATAACATTTGAAATAATCATCCCCCCCCCCTCTGCTCCTCCCCTGGACATTATTTATTTAAGCTTTTTCCATAAAAGGTCTGTGATCAGCTAATCTATGCCAGATATACAGGCTGAGTCTGAGACTTTTAAAGTTTTCTTTAATGAGTTGATCAATCCATGTCAAATATAAAGGCTGTAGGGATTCAAAATTCTCAACAAAGCACTCCCCCCTCCCCCAAGATGCTCTGCACCTGGTGAATCTACAGTCTGGTTCCTGATCCAGGAGAAGAATAAGGTTAAAGATTTCAAAATTGATCCAAAGTACTACCCCCTGCCCCCTAATGCTCCGCATCTGGTGGCCCTACATTCATGATTTTAGCTATTTTATTTTAGATCCATATGCTTATCATCCATGCCAAAATTGAAGTCTGTAGGGCTCCTGGTTCATTAGAAGATGAAGATTAAAGGTACAAAATAATCACAAAAATACTCCCCCCTCACCCCTGGTGCTCCGCACATGGTGGCTTTACAGTCATGATTTTAGCTATTTATATTAAGGTCTATGAGCTGATCCTCCATGCCAATTTTCAAGTCTGTAGGGCTTGTGGTTCAGAAGAAGAAGAAGGTTCAAGATTACAAAATTTTCACAAAAGTACTACCCTCTCCCCCCTGGTGCTATGCTCCTGGTGATTCTACAGTCATGATTTTAGGTATTTTTATAAAGGTCCATATGCTGATCATCCATGCCAATATTCAAATCTGTAGGTCTCCTCGTTTAGAAGGAGAAAAAGGTTAAATATTACAAAATTTTCATCAAAGTACTACCCCCTCCCCCCTGGTGCTCCGCACCTGATGGACCTACAGATATGATTTTAGCTATTTTTATTAAGGTCTATGAGGTGATGATACATGCAAAATTTTAAGGCTGTAGGCCTTCATGATCAGAAGAAGAAGAAGGTTAAAGATTACAAAATTTACCCAAAGTACTACCCCCTCCCCCCTGGTACTCTGCACCTGGTGGCCCAACAGATATGATTTTAGCTATTTTTATTAAGGTCTATGAGCTGATCATCCATGCCAAATTTCAAGGCTGTAGGGTTGCTGGTTCAGAAGAAGAAGAATTTTAAAGATTTTCTTAGTTTTTTAACTTTTGTTGCCATAGCAACCATAGTTATTCACCGATTTCAATTCTTTTAGCAATTCTTAAAGGGGACCACCTAAGGAACATTTCTGCCAAGTTTGGTCAAAATTGGCCAAGTAGTATAGGAGGAGATGTAGTTTAAAGAAATTGTTGACGGACAACGCACGACGGACGACGGACGGACGCCGGACAAAAGGTGATCACAATAGCTCACTTGAGCACGTTGTGCTCAGGTGAGCTAAAAAAAAAAGTGTGGAAAAAGAAGAAATTGCTTGTCAGAAGCAATTTCTTCTTTTTCACAATGTTTTCTCAATCATAAAATCACAGTCACGTAAAATGCAGGGATTAAACAGCAAAGGGTTAAATAGACAGATGTCAACAAGGAGAAAATTTCTACATTAGATCAATGCAATGCAATGTTTTCAGCCAAGAGCAAGAAGGATATGCCTTTTCGCTCTTTGATTCTATGTAAAATGGGATGCACTTGGGTGATGCCAAAATGTTTAAAGAAATTGCTTACGACGGACATTGGATCACAATAGCTCACCTTGAGCACTTCGTGCTCAGGTGATCTAAAACAAGAGGACCATCATGGTCCTAGATCGCTCACCTGAGTCTCTTTGACCCCTGGGACATCACATTAATTAAATAGGCAGATGTCAACAAGGCGATAATATCTAAATAAGATCAATATCATGGAATATTTTCAGCCAAGAGCAAGAAGGATTTGCCTTTTTGCTCCTTGATTCTATGTAAAAAGGGATGCACTCAAGTGGAGCCAAAATGTGACCCCAGAGTCTTGTTATGAACAAACTTGGTTGAGGTCCACTAAATGATGCTACATACTTAATATGAAAGCAGTCTGCCTTTTGGTTTCAGAGAAGTAGATTTTTGAAGATTTTAGCTCTTAAATTCTATGTAAAACAGGATGCGCCCTGATGGAACCCAAATATGACCCAAGGGTCTTGATATGAACAAACTCTGTAGAGGTTCACTAGATGATACTACATACCAAATATGAAAGCTGTCTGCCTTCTGGTTTCAGAGATGAAGATCTTTTTAAAGATTTTCCTATTTTCACCTTTTTGTTAAGGGTTTAGGGAAAGTTAAGGGTGGATTTGATTTATTTGAACAACTTTGGTAGAGCTTGACCCAAGGAACATCCCTGCAAAGTTTCATCAAGATTGGTGCACTGGTTTAGGAGAAGATGTTGAAAGAAATTGTGGACAATGGACATTGTAGGATCACAATAGCTCACCTTGAACACTTTGTGCTCAGGTGAGCTTAAAAATGCATATAGACGACTGGGACCATAACATAGAATGACCATTTGAGTGTATACTGAAAATGATTTTATGCACAACTATACACCAAACAGTCATTTTGGCAAGTTTCAGTTCATTCCAATTTAAATTGTAAGAGGAGTTGCCAACAAAAGCAATATAGTGAATTTCAATCAATTCAAGGGCAGAAAATACAAGAAAGATCCAAGCTTTTTAATTTCTGAGGTCTAATAATCAACTAAATATCAGAGATACATTATGGCAAGATTCAGTTCAATCCAATAGAATTTGTAGTTGTGCACACACACACCCCCAAAAAACTGCAATTTTAAGCTAAATTGTTAAGTAAAGGGCAGATAATTCAGGCACAGCTTGACATAACAAAGATTTTAGTCCTAAGTAAGACTAGACATCCTACAGTCATTATGGCAAGTTACTGTTCATTCCCATTCAAAATGTAGGAAAAAGTGAGCTCACAAGAAATGTTGTTTTTCTTTCAATTCAAGGGCAGATCATGATAACTCAAGAATGACAGGAGTGATTTGAATTTCAAATGTCTTTCATATGGACTAATTGTGCTAAGTTTAAGCTCATTCCCATTGATAGTTTTGGAGGAGTTGCGCACCATATTACCAATGATTTCATTCAATTTAGGGGCAGAAAATTCAAGAAGAAAAGGGCAGATTATTCAGGAACAGCTTGACATATCAAATAAATCTTAGTCCTAAGCACAATTAGACATCCTAAAGAGTCGAGTGGCAAGTTTCCATTCATTCCCATTCAAAATGTAGGAAAAAATGAGCTCATAAGAAATGTTGTGTTTTGTTCAATTCAAGGGCCAATAATTCAAGAATGACTGGAATTTCAAAAATCTTATACACAACTAGACATCATAGAGAGTAATTGTGCCAAGTTTCAGCTCATTTCCATTGATAGTTTAGGTAGAGTTGCGCACACAAAAAACAGTGATTTTCATTAAATTCAAGAATCTCATTCAAGATAACTCAAGAATTACTGGAGCGATTTGAATTTCAAAGGTCTTATGCATAACTACACATCATAGGGAGTAATTGTGCCAAGTTTCAGCTAATTCCCATTGATAGTTTGGGAGGAGTTGCTCACACAAAAAATTGCTAACGGACGGACAGACAACCGGGGCCATAACATAATATGACCCTTGGGCATATGAAAAACAAGAAAGGCAAATTTTCACAATTTCAATTTTTTAATTTTCTCAACTAACCAATTTATCATCATTGCCAACATAAACATTCACCAGAAAAAAATGCATACAAAAATGTGTTTACTATATAAAAAATTGTACAGAGTCAAAAAACTTAACATACTTTTGATATAATGTTGCATTTCACCTGAAAAAAGATACTGACTTGTAGTGGAAGTAAAATGTCATCTTACTTCATGTACCATCAGAAATAATTTAAGATTGTAGACCTGTAAAAGTTCCATGATGTTTTGCAGTTTATGAACTTTAAGGTTCATGTAAAGAGTTTGAGACCCAATTTTAAGGACACTTCATTAGCCGAGAAAAAGCAGTATGGTCAGGTATATTATATACCAAAATGAAGGTATTCATGAGCACAAGGAGTTAAGCAACATAAGACCGCCATAGCTATAGCGGTATAGGCAAAACATTGTGGAAAAGGGTCATTTTGTTCAGAACAAGCAACTGCACGACGGCTGGATAAAACTGCCCCATAATTTAACAAATTACAGTCTAAAGTACTATCCAGGTAGTGCTACAAACGTTGATATAAATCTCAGTCTCAAAAGGCTCTTTTGAAACAATCAATTTCCATTTATTTTGTCAACATACATGTCAAACCGGTTTGGTCTGTTTTCAAAATAGATGCTAGGTATGGTGCAACAGCACACCATTATATTGTGAGATAGTTTCGGCGATTTATGTCAAATTATAGTTTTTGAATTCAATGATTTATAATAGATTACTATATATTTATCATCTGTGAAATAGAAATTGTTATATTGCTAAACAACCTTACAGGTATATAAACTATTAATGTCCATTCATGTTGTGATAACACACCATACCTTAAAAAGATCTACACGATTACAAAATTAGAATGACATATATGACATATGTGTTTATAAAATAAGTCAAAATAAATTGCTTGCATAACTTCGTTTTGGGCTCGAGTTTTATACCAACGTTTGTAGTACTACCTGGGTCGTACTTTAGACTGTAATTTGTTAAAATATGAGCAAATTTTATCCAACAGTCATGCAGTTGCTTGTTCTGTACAAAATTACCCTTTTCCACAATGTTTTGCTATACCACTATAGCTATGGCAGTCTTATGTTGCTTAATTCCTTGTGCTCATTAAATAGCTTCAATTTGATATATAATATACCTGGACATTTGCCTTTTTCTTGGCAAATGAAGTGTTTTAAAATTGGGCCTCAAACACTTTACATGAACCTTAACAGTGTTAACTGAGGTTTCCTAATGATTTCATTAGGAAACCTCAGATAACATTGTGAGAGATCATGAAATCCGAAATATTGCAGATTTATAGCAGACTCATATGGGGGTTTACTACCTTAAGACTGATCCATGTGGAAATAAGTTATTGACAACATTTCAACATCCAGACATATAGTAAAACAAGATAGCAAGAGTGCCAGAGTCTCAATACATGCTGTCACATATTTGTGCCACAGAATATCACCTAACCCCTACAAAATGGGCAAGGTCAACTGATGGGAATATTCTGTGAACTGTTTAATCAATTCATTGAATGGAGTTTTACGCCGCTTTCAACATTTTTTCAGTTATATCGCGGTGGCTGGAGTACCTAACAATGGTTTCCTGGTATTTCTCTCACCAGTACAACCACCACATCCTTTCCTAGCCGACAGCTGCTATCTCACATAGGTCTACAATTATCAACCCAGTGGTGAGAGACAAATAGTCGGAAAGAATGAGTGCCGCCGTCAGGGAGCAGTTCATCCAAACCCACCCATAATTGCAGCATTGTGTTCTCAAGATGTCAACATACATACATATATGAAGGCTTTTAAAAATCATGTGATTGGAAAGATTGTTTGTCTTAAGTTAAATGTCTTCCTGTAAAATGTGGTTTTATAAACTTAATTCTTTAGACTTCAGAACTTCATTGTGTAGGAATGGATCAACTATGAACAACACATTATCTCATTTAAATGCTTAAAAGACAAAATCTTTAAAGGGATATCTCTAAAACATTTTAATCAAGAGCACTGCCTATGGGTGCCTACTCTCAGCTTTTGAATGCTGGATGGTGAAAAAAATCATAAGTCCAAAAAGGGGCATAATTTGCACAAAATGCACAGAATGCATCTACAGTTATTCCCATTAAAAGTATGGGTTGCTCTTTTGATGTGTGCCAAGTTCCAAGTAAATGCCTTCAGTGGAACCAGAGATATCACAAAAGATCAAAGTTTTCGTACCATGATGACAACATCAACACCAAGGCTATAGCAAACAAAAGCACCAGCATGAATTGCAAAAGTTTACTGTCAGATGCCTTATAGTGGACCAAAATTGTTGGTTGAAAAAGGAACAAAGTTTGTCCACAAATGAATTGAAAGTTATCCCCTTGGTTGTAAAGGTTTTTACCTTGGTGAAATTGCAATTTTATTGGAATCCTTTCATTAATACCTGTTTTTGCATGATGACATCAATGCTACCAATACTGATGACAATGAAAATGACAACATCAAAGCTTAACCCTTTCCTGTTTTACAAAATTTTGGACCAGTCCAAATTCAAAGGTTTTGCAGACGAAAATTCAAAGTGCATTTAATTTCAAAAATAACCATTCAGTAGGGTAGGAAATAGTGTGGAAAAAGAAGAAATTGCTTGTCAGAAGCAATTTCTTCTTTTTTCACAATGCTTTCTCAATCATAAAATGACAGGCACAAAAAAAGCAGGGATTAAACAGCAAAGGGTTAAGCAAAACTTTGTGTTTTCTCCAAAACCATTAGAGCTTAAAATAACCACCCAGATTTGTCCAACCAGGGTCATTATTTTATCCCCTCTCTTGCTATAATAACACATCCACTTTCACAAGTCTGGGTCCACATATGATCTCTATATGGTAATATATTTGACACATTAAATTAACAAAGCACTTTTTGATGCATTAGCACAATTCTTCAGATTTCATAGCACTATGTTATAATCTCTTTTGTAAAATTAACAAGAGTTAACAACATTAAATAATAAATGATGGTATTCTTTCAAATATACTGAATAGACTCTAAGGTTGTTCTTCCTTTTTTCTCATAAATATTTTTGGAGTTTGATTACAAACTGAATTATATATATTCAAAGTGCCTCTCCCCAATATCCAAGTCCCTTTCAAGCTGCTAAAAGCATATTTCTCTTGTACCAAAAGATTTGGCAGGCTATATAGACGAATATCAGCCAGAAAGATGTAAAGTCTGACCTTAGCCTAAACGGCCTGCTTTCAACTTTATAATTGTGGGAAAGGAGGTGTTCCAAAAGTGCCCACGCATGGATTTTCATGAAACTTTGCAAATACATACTACACATTAAATGTACCACAGAACAAACTTTCATTTGTCAATATCTCAAAAAGAGGTCAAATTACAGCCCCTTGTCTTAATCCATGTTGAGGTAAGTGGGTGGGGTAATTTAATATGCTATAATTTCTTTTTACTTATCAATTTTTGAATTGTTTTTTATGTACTGTAAAGTTTATAGTCATTATAAAGATAATGTATATATAAATGGCAAGTTTTACGTTGTTTGGCGAATTTTTATACTCTTGAATATAAAAATTGCTTATTTTTTTAAAAAAATTGAGGTGAATATAAATTTTGAGGGCATTGATTAGTACCTTCTGATGCTAGTCCAGTTTAGTTACTCTTCAAAAAATAAGTTCTACTATCCTTCTTTCTTGTTTAAAAATTTAAAGAAGATTGAAAACCGGTAACATTATTTTTTATGCTAATAAATGCATATCTTTAGTTTCAAAATTCATCCAAAATCTTGTATTATGTCCTGAAATAGACATTATTTAAATGTCTATGCATTTATCTTTATACAAATTTGCAAATAATAAATAGTCAAGGCATCTACTGCATAAGATTTTTTGTATCACTAAACTGGGTCAAGTTACAGCCCTTGCTTTACCCCAATGTTGAAAGAGTGGGTGGGGTAAGATGAAAAATATAATTAACTTGATTTTCTCTAATCCTTGCAAAAATTTCAATAGTATCTTACAGTAAGTTTTACAGAATTTGTTTGTTATTTGCCTGAGTTGAAAAGAATAGGAAAAATATTGTGTGCTAGTGACTGGCTATCTATCTGTCTGTCTGTCTGTCTCTTAGATATTTGCCTATCTGTCTGCACATCATAAAAAATGATATTTGCCAATTACTTCAATCCTTTTCTAGATACACTACTCATATGTGACATCATAATGAATCAAATCACTTGAGATCTAAAATCTCTGAGGTCAAGGTCATCCATGTTTAGGTAAGTGGATGGGGTAGTTTAATATGCTATAATTTCTTTATACTTATCAATTTATGCATTGCATATGCATAGTTTTCATGTACTATAAAGCCTATAAAAGTGATTAAGATAATGAATATATAAAATGAAAAGTTCTTTGTTGTTTGATAATTTTTTACTCACTCAAAAATAAAAATTGCTTAAAAGTATGTACATGTATGTATACACATTCAAGTTCTATATCCAATTTCACCTAAAATGTTAAACTTAGCAAAAATAAACAAACATGCGAGCCTATTCAAGATATACAATGTTTATTTTTGGTTGGATATATGGTCTCAGGTTAACACATCCAGTAACTTGATGATAGTCTTACATGTGCAAGGTCATTGTCATCAAAAAAGATTACACTAAAATAAAAAACAAAAACTTAGCATTTTTGTTTATTCTATGTTTGTTTTTAGCTCAACTGAACACGAAGTGCTCAATGTAAGCTAATGTGATGGTAGAATGTCCGTCGCCAGCGTGCGTCGTCCACAATTTCTTTTAACATCTTCTCCTCCTAAACCAGTGGACCAATCTTGATGAAACTTTGCAGGGATGTTCCTTGGGTCAAGCAAGCTCTACCAAAGTTGTTCAAATAAAAGAAATCCACCCTTAACTTTTCCTTTACCCTCAACAAAAAGGGTGAAAATATGAAAATCTTCAAAAATCTTCTTCTCTAAAACAAGAAGGTGGAAAGCTTTCATACTTGGTATGTAGCATCATCTAGTGGACCTCTACCAAGTTTGTTCCTATCAAGACCCTGGGTTCATATTTTGGCTTTGGTGCAACCCTTTTTGAATAGAATCAAAGAGCAAAAAGGCATATCTGTCTTGCTCTTGGCTGAAAACAGTTCATTGTATTGATCTTATGTAGAAAGTGTCACGTTGTTGACATCTGCCTATTTAATTCATGTGATGTTCCAGGGATCAAATAGACTCAGGGGGGCGATCTAGGACCATCATGGTCCTCTTGTTTTTAAGATGCAATACTCCTTTCAGGGTTTATGAAAGATTTACATAATATGTTTATGCGTAACCTTATGATATCATCGACCAGGCCAAGTATAAGTATCGTGGCCAGTTATGAAAAAATAAGTATATAAACAAATTATTATAACAATAAATTGTGTTTTTTTTTATTTGAATGGCAACGGAAAAGGGGCCGGTAATATCCTCTAGGAGACATATTTGAGATTTTGCTGTTGTTTTGCACCACTCTTTGTCGGTCTGTTCATCTAATGAGGAGAAGTACAGTTCACAAGAACCGTAACTATACTCATCATATTTTTTGAGTCATTGCCCTTTGTTAATTGACAAGAAATAGGTCATTGGCCTGCTCTTATGGGGGCATAAATATTTTTAAAACATCTTTTGTTTCTTTTTGGTTTAATGTCCTAATTCTGTCCCAAATGTCTAAAAGAATTACCATAAACTATTTGGTTGAATTTGATTAAAATAAGCACAATTCTAGATCAGAAAGAAACAGAAAATATGTCATTTGTCGCAACTCGAGTTTAAAGCTTAATGTCTTACTTTCACTAAATTGGCTACACAATATCTCTTAAACTTTTTAGTTTAATTATAAATGTAATATTTAGATATGATTTAACGTAATAGGGAACTGTATCGTTTCTTGATTTCTAGCTCACCAGAGCACAACATTCCCAACGGGAGCTTTTAGGATCCTTAGTCCGTCGCAGGTCGTGCATCATGTGACTTCCGTCTTCCAAATTTCTTAAAACTTCTTCTCCTCCTTTACCCTCAAGGCAATTTCGATGACACTTTGCCAGAACTTTCCTTGGGTAACCCTTCTCAAATATAGTTCGCAAAATTCGGATTGGCCCATAAATATGCCCATGGCTTTTTTTTCACTATTAAATCCTTGAACAACATTTCCTCCTGAACCATCAAGCCAATTTCAATGCAACTTTTCAAGAATATTGCTTTGGAAACCCATTGCAAACATTGTTCTTGAAATTGGCATGAAAATCTGTTTGACTTGGCGGATGAAAAAAAAATCACCTTTTTAACCAATATACCAATTTCAATAATTTCTATGCTGACCCTTTTCATTGAATTACATCTCAACAACTAGGCTAATTTCTATGAATCTTTGCCAGAATGTCACTTCAAGGACCAGTAACACTCAGGTGATTGATTTAGTTTCATTCTTTCCCCCTTGTTTACAAACAACATTTGCCTTAAGACCTAGGAGAATCATTTATTTACGAAGGAAAAAGATTCTTTCAAATTGTATTATCGTTATAGTAGTATTTCTTATTTGAATTAAGACTAGGGGTCAGCACAGACATTAACCCTCGGACCGGAGGCAAGTATATTTTAGGAAGGACTAGTACATGTATCAGCAATGCCGGAATGTTGCAGGTCCTTCAGGAATGTAGTGATTGTTCATCTTCATTTGTAAACTTAACAAATTCAAATATATAAATTGCCTATCCAAAAAATCGACATTTTCATTACCCAAGGGAAAACACTGTATAAAAAGAAGAAAATGCTTGTAAAAAGAGATTCCTTCTTTTACCACACTGTTTTTCCTTTCAAAGTTTTTCATTTCATAACCTACAGATCTATTAAATTTTGATTTATTGCTAAAAGTGTCTCGCGTTTTTTTGGAAGGAATCTTATTACTAAAACGGACCTGTAAAACATAGAAAAAGTAACTTCTACAGGATTGTGACAGAAAATACTTAGTGTCAAATCCTACCCACCATCCTCATATGTGGCATTGACCTTCAAACATGACCTAAAGTAAGGAACCAACTGAAATGAGTTTGTTTGAAAGAAAATCTGACATTGACCTTCACAAATGACTTTGAGTTAGGAACAAACTGAAAAACATTTGTTTAAAGAAACTATAATTGAAAATCAAAATATTATCATTCATTACTTTTGCAAAGTATGTTCCCCAGGCTCAATGAAGTTTTTTTTTATTTATAACAATGACCTTGATAATTAACTTTGACCTTGACAGTTGATTTTGACTAATGTTTGTAAATAGGCTTTGTCACAAAGGACCTATGTGTGAAATATGAACACCCTGTCTACAGCCGTTGAAAAGTTATTCACACTTTAAGATTCTCCGATGGGTGAAATCTATTCCTTACCCCACCCACTATCTTCTACACCAAGAGATTTTCGACTAACTTACCGGTTTTCGATTTCAATGAAACTTTCTGTAAACATTAAAAACATATGTATCTTAATTTTAAAAAAAGTTTGATAACTGGACTAGAGCTACAACCTAAAAATTTTAACCCTTTAACTCAGAACATCATTTCATTTTTTTCAAATTTTCACGAATTTTTCAAGAACTTTTTGGGCTATCTATTAGGAGGAAACAGAAATAAGATCCCAACCTATATAAAAACATATAGGTACCAATTGTCTTTTAAATCAGTAACAAATTCTTTTAACAGATTCCAAAATTTCCTTGCAAGGTGATATTTTTTCCTGGCACCCCTTTGCATTCGATACGATGTGCTTTCGGGTACTTTATGGTCGACCCTCTTTACTCAGTTTGGAAAAAAAGTCATTTCCTTGAACAGTATACCCAGTACTACAATTACCCACAATATCATAAAAATCTAAGCGTGGGCACATTTTACTATATATTTGGAACACCCCCTTTGTAGAAATGTCCCTAAAATTTGAAATTTGTTTGAAATAAAAATTTTCACTATATTTGAAGCTTAACAGAATATTGGTATCTTTTAGTAACAATAGTTAGCTAGCCCAATTTCTGTTTGTGAAATTCTGGATCTTTTCGGTAATGATACTAATCTAGTAATTTCATTTCCCCAATAAACAAACATTGTGACATAAGGGATGTCTGTTCTCCAAGTTTACCTTGATTTTTAGTCCACACCCTCTTCGTAAATGAGCAATGACAAATTGAAAATTGCCATTTCTTAATGTCATCAGCATCCCCCCCTTCATGATAACGCTTTCCATTTTGTCATCATAATAGGTTAATCCTAATTCAGGTAGTGGACTATAAGGAAAATTGAGTACAATCAGACATGAACCTTCCAATACGATAGAAAATATGTGAAAAGAAGAAATTGCTTGTTACAAGCAATTTCTTCATTTCCCATATCCTCTCTGAAAATGAAACCATTTGAGTGTAAATCTTCGACTGCTCATGAAAGGATTTACAATCAAACTTTGCAGATTTAGATCAATTATGAGAGAAAGTTGTTTGTTGTTTCTCCCTCCACTCCGCCCCCCCCCTCCCCCTCAAAAACTAAGGTCCTACGGGGACATGGTGTCCGTTTACATTCTCATCCAAAGACCAGAGAAGGGAGATTGTAGCTACACTGCCACAACATAACGACTGCTATAAATTCATCATATCTAGGGAAGCTGTGGAAGATGATGGACTGTTGTTTCCTGTAGATTTGAGTGAGTCGTTCACATCCCGACGGAAGAGAGATAAATTCTGCGTAAATCTGCAAAGACATATATAATATAATTTAGACAAGAGTACAGCCTACAGGTACCAACACTCTGCTGCAGGTGCAGGATAATGCCGAAAATCTAAGTCAAACAAGGGGCATTATTCCAACAACAAGAGGGCCAGAATGGCACTAAACCACTCACCTGAATTCTATTGGTCTAGTTGAACCCATCCAAGTAACTTTCTGACATAGTTTCATTAACATTTGCCTAATTGTTGAAGAGGAGATGTTATTCAAAGATTATAAAGTGAAAATAGACCCTGCCCACCCATTCTTTACTGAGGCCATTCAAAATGAGCCCACCCTGCCATGCCCATATTAATGGGCAAATCAAAATTGTGCAAACTAATTTTCAAGAGGGTCATCAAAGGAACATTCTGGTAAAGTTTCATTGAAATCAGCAGTGGTTAAAGAAAAGATGTTCAAATTTGGCTCAAAATAAGCCCCACACTGCCACACTCATATTTTTAGGCTGATCAAAATTTCGCGAATACTATTTTGGAAAGAGTCACTCATGGAACATTCAGGTAAAGTTTCATTGAAATTATTCCAGTGGTTCAGGAGGGGATGTCGTTCAAAGATTTCAGGCTCAAAATAAGCCACACCTATATTTATGTGCCGATCAAAATTTCACTAACAATTTTATAGAAGGGTTATCCAAGGAACATTCTGGTCAAGTTCCATTGAAAATCGGCCCAGTGGTTCAGGAGATGTTGTTCAAAGAATTCGGGCACAAAACAAGCCCTTTCCCGCCATTTGTGGGCCAATCAAAATTTTAGCAAACTATTTGTGAAAAGGGTCACCTTAGGACCATTCTGGTAAAGTTTCATTGAAAACGGCCTAGTGGTTCTGGAGAAGATGTGGTTCAAACATTTCAGGCTCAAAATAAGCTCCACCCTGCCCCGCCCATAATTATAGGCCAATCAAAATTTTCCGAACAATTTTTAAAAAGGGTCACCAAAGGAATATTCTGGTAAATTTTCATTGAAATTGGTCCAGTGGTTCAGGAGGAGATGTCCTCAAAGATTTCAAAGTGAACAAGATGTGTTTGTGAAACACGAATGCCCCCAGAACAGCATTTTTTTCAAAGTTTGACCTTGACAGATGACCTTGACCTTGTCACATGACCTTGACTTTGGTACCAGCAGATGCGGATCATAGAGATCTATCATCATGCCAAATATGAGCCTTGTATGTCACATACTTTGGGAGAAAAGGCAAAGGTTAAGTTTGGGTAAGTTTTCGGGCAGACGGACAGACAGACGTACATGATTTAAACAATATGCCCCCGATCTCTCGATACGGAGGCATAAAAAATGCCACGCCCTGCCATACCCATATTTAAGGGGCCAATCAGAATTTAACGGACAATTATTAAAGAAGGCCACCGAAGGAACATTCGGGTTAAGTTTCATTGAAACCAGCCCAGTGGTTCAGGAGGAGATGTAGTTCAAAGATTTTGGGCTCAAAAAAAGCCCAACACTGCCATGCCCATATTTATGGGCCAATCAAAATTTTGCGAACAATCTTTACTAAGAGACACCTCACATTCTGGTAAAATTTCATTGAAATTAGCCCAGTGGTCAAGGAGGATATGTCTTTCAAAGATTTCAAAATGAAGCAAGATGTGTTTGTGAAACACGAATGCCCCCGTAACGGCATTTTTTTTTCAAAGTTTGACCTTGACAGATGACCTTGACCTTGTAAAATAAACTTGACTTTGGTACCAGCGGATGCAGATCATTGAGATCTATCATCATGCCAAATATTAGCTTTGTATCTTGAATAGGCTTGAAGATATTGGCAAGGTTAAGTTTTCGGACAGACGGACGGACAGACAGATGGACAGACAGACGGACATGAGTAAAACAATATGCCCCCTCTCTCTCGATACAGGGGCATAAAAATGCCACACCATGCCTCGCCCATATTTATGGGCCAATCATTATTTTAAAAGAGGGTCACCATTGGAACATTTTGGCAGTTTCATTGAAATTTGCCAAGTGGTTCAGGAGAAGAAGTTTTTAAGATTGTTGACGACAGAGGAAGGACTCAGGGTTATCCTAAAAGCTCCCCTTGAGCACATTTTGCTCAGCTGAATAAACATTGTCGTGGAAATTACCTCAGAAGATTATCTATGAAGCTTCATCCAATTAGGCCCAGGAGTTCCAGAGATATGAAATCTGTCGGACAGATGCCCATACAAGCCAGCAACTATATGCTCCCCCGAAAATTCTTCAGGGAGCATAAACATGCAGTGAGCTATCTTACCTATCTCTATTTTTGGTGAGTAAAGATCTTTCTATTCCTTCCATTAGATTGTCAAAACATTGGACCATGGTTTGTTGTTTATCCTGAGGCTGACTTGAAATGATGTTCCCTCGTAATTTATCAAAGTACTGAAATAGTCAAATGTGATAAGTGAAAGAAAAAACACCAAAATCCATCCCTCATTGGGGGCCTAGGAATCAAATTAATTGAAGATGACACATCAAGATTAGGCTGTACCTTTTCTAGGGAGTTACAGGCTATGGTTATAGTCACAGGAGTATGTGCTAAGTTTCAGATCAAAAGCATTAGAAGAAACAAGAGTTAAGACATTTCAGCAGATGTGTATCCATGAGGTCTAATATCATGCCAAAAATGAGGCTTTTATCTTAAATAGTTTTGAAAATGTTAATTTTTTTGCTTAGATTTTTGAGTGATTTGACTTTAACAGATAATAACCTTCACCTTTTCACAAGATCTTGACTTTGGTATCAGCAGATGAGTATCATTCAGATCTATCATCATGCCAAATAATGGGCTTTTATCTTGAATAGCCTTGAAAATATTGGCAATGTTAAGTTTTTTTGTTAAGTTTTTGAGTAACTTGACCTTGCCAGATGACCTTGTTTTTGGTATCAGCAGATGCATATCATTCAGATAGAACATCATGCAAAATATGAGGCTTGCATCTTGAATAGGCTTGAAAATATTCGCAATGTTTCAGTTTTTTGGTTAAGTTTTGTTGACAGAGACAGACGGACCATGGTAAAACAATATGCCCTCCATCTTTAGAAGAGGGGTCATAAAAATGTATATTTCTACATAAATGTACAGTTTAAACTGTGTGAGTGGTCACCTGAGAATGGTGGCCAACTCAGGATCTGCCGGCACAAATTTGCTATTTAAAGTTACTGTGAATAGCGATAATCTCTAATATGCAGCCAGCAGTCACCTTTAATTGTCTGGATTCAACTCATTGTATATCCCCTTAAGTGGTCCCGCGAGTTATCAAATTATGACAGGTGACTCACTGATTAATGAAAAGACGATAACATGTCTGGACTATCACATGCATTGACCATGATGCTTACCTTATCAACATGTCTAGTAATTCGTGTTGTCTGGGTAACAAGCATTTTATAGCAGTAACAGTTTATTAATATTCTGATTAATCAACCTATTAAATCTTAACATTGTCGTTCGTCCAAACTATTGCAAGATTTTTTGACAGGTTTGTCTCGTAGGGGGTGTTCCTTCATTAGCTTTGAATTACATTTTTTATCAGAATTAGCATTTTTTCTCTTCTCTTCGCAAAAATGCAATGACCCAGAAAAAAAGAAAAATGCATAACAAATTGATAAAATCACCGTATTCGTGTTAGGTATCGGTTGATGCTATGCAATAATTGTGCATGTCGAAAATGTCTTGAGATTTTCCAAATGACGTCAACAAACGTCGTCAAGCTACCAGAAAACCCCACTTTGCATAGATCCCACCCATATGAAAGAAATTGCCATCAAGTCCACAGGAAGCCGCTATGAAAAATATAAACACTAAAAATGTCATATCTCCAGCCTATATATACTTTCATGGAACTCGACCTGGCCTCTTTCTCTTAAGAATAATAATATATTTTAAGTAAACAGGTGTAAAAATCTTGCTTATAATGTTTCTCACATGAAGTTTGATTCTTTTCTGGGCCCTGTGACAAATGCAACTCGCTGCTGCTTAAATAAAAGAAAATATTCCCAAGGTAGAAACATAATGATAGTGAATTACCAAAGCATTGTAAAAACCACCGATTCAAGAAATGTTTAAATTTTTTTGGTCTCATATTGCCGATTTTGATATGGAATACTTTTGATATGAACACTACATTTATGGTGGCCCATGATGGCTATCTGATGGAGCTATGACATTAGCTAATTGTTATTCGTCTCAGTGGCTGCTGGAGGTCGAGGGTATATGTGTGTATTTTCCACTAAGTGGCTAACTGCCGTATGTGGTCAATTAAGCTTTGTGCCCTGGGTGGCCACAAATGACAGTTTTGAATGAACTTTGATGGTTCTGTTAGCTTTATTAACCCCTGTTATGCTAATCTCAGATTATTCCTGCTCAGACAGCAGGCACAGACAAAGATCAGCCAGCACATATGTGCAGTCTGATCTTAGTCTGTATCACTGTGACCCAATATACCTTTTCTAATCAGAAAAGATTAAAGGTTACCAATGTCAAAATAAATACTGACTCATATTTAGTGCATCCAGTTCTTGAGCAATGATTTTAATGCAGCTTTTGTCAATTGGTTTTTTTCTTCTCTTATTCCTGATCACATGTAGTCTCATTTATATGTTTATCTTTATTGTCAAAATATTATTGACTAAGGTTTTTGAAAATGGACAATTTCAGATAATTACTTTTCAAGATTTCTACAATTAAAGGATAATTACCTCTTCATTTAACAGGATAAGCCCTAACAATGGGCGTGACATTGACCACTGATTTCTACAATCTTCAAACATTATAATGTTTAAAACTGTCTGTAACATCTGTGAACAGAAAAGATAGTGGTTTGTTATATGGCAGCAAAACAGGATCAAATGTTACTAAATAGATTTTGAATTTTTTATTACATGCTAAATAAAAGCAATTTTGGGAATGAGAAATAGGTAGTAAAAAGTAATTCATTTATTTTCTCATTTCTTCCACCCTATGAATTCTTTTTTCAATTTGCCCACAGTATTTGCTACCAAATAGGATGGTTTTAACTTAAATTGTACCAACTTTTCATTGCCAACTGAAACTGCTTTAAAGTTGAACCAGTCTCAAATTTTAAAAGGCAGTAAAATGTTTCCCTTTGTATGCATTAAGTACCTGTCGTAATAATTCTGGATGTTCTAATAATCTAAGGAAAGCTTCACTTTACAGCATAAGTGTTTGTTTGGATTAGCCCTTACCTTTACAGTCCATGGATTATGCATACTTGTACTTTGATTCTTGAGAAAATATGGTGAAAAAAGAGAAAATAGCTTGTAACAAGCTATTCCTCCTTTTTGCACAATTTTTTCAACAACAATGGATAGTTTTTTATTTCAAATTTCACCCCATTATTTTGTTGTCTGCTGCCTCTTTGAATTTGGACCATTCAAAAATTTGAAAAGAAGAAAAGTGTTAACCTTTTTATGTCATGAGTACCTGTTGTAATAATTCTGGATGATGTTCTAATATTCTAAGGAAAGCTTCACTGACTTGTACAGCATTAGGTTTCTTCTTCTTACTGGTGAGCTTCTTAAACAGGTAGGTGAGAATATTGTCTAATGTTGCACAACACCCTGTACACACCATTGTATCTGGAATTAAATACAAGTAAACACTCATCATGCTGTTCACAACATAATCCTGCTGTTCACTCTGTACTGATATAAGGCTGAACAGAGTTGCAGTTTAATATAAGCCTACACCACCTGCTTTCTACTAAATGGACCTGTGTGTGACATTTCCAAAAATTACACATATGCGTAACATGAAGACTCAGATCAGACTGTACATATGCACAGTCTGATCAGAGTCTTCACTACACACTGTAAAGATAGCTTAGGATCTCATCATTCTGACAACCATCCAACAATATTCAAAATGCAGCGTGTGCTTGTCAATATCTGTCAGTCAGGCACACATGAAATTGTTGGAAATGTCATGCACAGGCTCAAATAATAGTGGGAAAACATAAGCCAGACTGGCTGAAACGCCAAAAATTATTCAGCTTGTTTGAATCAAAACTTAAATTGAGCAAGAAAGAGTTACCAAAAAATTTATAGCTGTTGTTCTCAGATGGATCTGAAAATCAACAAGGTTCTTGGGCATTTGCTAATGTTTGAAATTGAGGAGCCCCGAGATTATCTACAATTAGAGATCAAAATAATATAACCAAAACTCAATTCTGTCTCTTGCCATTATTCTGACAAGGTTTGGTCTAAAGACCAACACAAGCCATGTCAGACAAGGCCATTCCCCGCCATCAAAGCTTGATGATAAACTGAAGCGTATGAGTTTAAAATAACAAAGGGCAATAACTTCAAACTTATGCAGGCAAGAGTTCTTGTTCTTGTGCACTGCACTTCTCCTCTTTGAGATCTATTCACCTATAACGTTTCAAGTTGATAGCTATTTAACTTTTAGAGCTGTCTCATACCCCCACCAGTATTTGCCCAAATATAAGTTCTATTAGTGCAGGATGTGTATGTAACAAATATTGAGAATTAAAGTTATATGCCTGTGATTGATTGTAGGTCATTTGATTCGTAAGTTATAGTCTGGAAACGAAAAGATCTAACAACAAGAGCTGTCACTGTAAGATGACAATGCCCCCGACACCACTTTGATTTAGAAGTTATGGCCAATGTTAAAGTTTTTGGACGGAATGACGGACGGACGGACAGACGGACGGACGGACGGACAAGTCAAATTTATTATGCCTCCCTATCGGGGGCATAAAAAACAACAAAAAATTTACTGTGACCTAGGGTTATAAGCAGCATTTGCATGAAGTTTCATGATTCTAGGTAGCTTGGTTCTCAGGTTAAGAGTCCAAATACAATGAACTTTGACCTATGTGACCCAAAAATAATAAGCACTTCCTTAGGTCATAAGGAACATTTCCATATATATTCATGATTCAAGGTCGCTTAGTTTTTGAGGTAGAGTCCTGAAACGAAAATTGCACAAAAATTGACCAAATAACGATAGGGCACTTCCTTGGATCATTAGTAACATTTCCATAAAGTTTCATTAATGTAGGTCACTTTGTTCTACAGTTAGATTGATTGATTGAATGGAGTTTAACGCCGCTTTCAACATTATTTCAGTTATATCGCGGCTGGGGCACCTAACAATGGTTTCCTGGTATTTCCCTCACCAGTAGAACCACCACATTCTTTCCTAGCCTCCAGCTACTATCTCACATAGGTCTACGATTATCAACCCATTGGTGAGAGACAAATAGTCGGAAAGAAAGTTAGAGTCCGGAAACGAGAATTGAACAAAGGCTGACTGTGACCTTGACCTTTGTGACCCAAAAACAATAGGGCACTTCCTTGGGTCATAAAAAACATATGTATAAAGTTTCATGATAGTATGTCACTTGGTTCTCAAGTTAGAGTCCGGAAACGAAAATTGAACAAAGGCTGACTGTGACCTTGACCTTTGACCTTTTTGACCCAAGACAATAAGGCACTTCCTTGGGTCATAAGGAACATTTGTGTAAAGTTTCGTGATTGTAGGTCACTTGGTTCTTGAGTTAGAGTCTGGAAACAAAAAGGTCTACGGATGGTCGGACGGATGGACAGACAGACAGACAGACATGGTGAAACCAATATACCCCCCTCTACTTCGTAGGTAGGGGGTATAATAACAAAGGGCAATAACTCTAAAATTATGCAAGCAAGAGTTAATAGCTTCCATTCAATAGGAGGTATGCTCCGGACAGGTTTAGTGATGAAATGACGTAGAAGACCATTACTATTTTCCCTTTGCCGAAAGGCGTGGGATAACAAAAGCAAAGCAATATACACAAGATTCTTAAATAAATGGTCATGTATGTATACTTGTAATGGAAAACCATATTTAAAACTCAATAAAACTCATTGTAATGATTCTGTAGAATTTTCACAACATAGGATTCATTTACAATAATTTCTATACCAGTTATTCAGATATTTTGATTTAACATAGGGGATTTTGAAAACAGTGGCTTAATAAAAATGGTCGGCAAATGGACCCGGTCCCTCAAACAATATTGACTTTACAAACATTTCATTTAAAATAGCATCCAGCAATGTCATCTGCAACATCTTTCAATTTGAACAAGTCAAAAATTCAATAAACAGTAAAGAATTAAACCATGAAGAGCAGATTACAGTAAATGATCAGGGGTGTGGAATTCACATGTCGATTGTCGACCTGTCTAACATGGGCTTTCCCGCTTGTGGGCAAGTTCATTTTTCTAGGCTACTTGTCCGTGGACAATTAAATACCAGAGCAAACCTTGATATAGCGTTAAAAAGATCGAGGAGAAAAGTCATCCTATTATATTGTTTGTATTAAAGGGGAGAAGCATTGTCTTTAATAAAGAAAAATGCTTGGTTACAGCATTTCCTAATTAAAAACAATGTTTTTCTCAGTAATTATCAATTCATTTTTTGTGGGCAGGTTAATTTTCATCCTGGACATGTAGGAAATCAACTTTAACTTGTCCATGGACATGTAGAGAAAAGTTGTATTTCAACACCCCTGTAAATGATCAATGTGCTACTCACCTAGGGCAGTCAGTCCCTCCGATATAGTGGATAGAATGTAGAGGAATACTTGAGGTTCTAAATTACTAATGAAAGCCATGTGGTCTTGGGCAAGGGATTCTAATAAACCGTAGTAGTTCTGACTTAACTTTGGATAGTCCTGAAAATTACATGAATATATTTGCTGTAAAAGTAAGAGTTGCACACTTAGTTGTAATATTGAACTCTCCTGTTTCCTATAGTTTCCCTTCAAAAATCCATATTTCTAATTAAGTATTAAATGTATTAGGTAAAAATTGGCACAAGAAGTTGTCTTCTTGTCACGCAGCCTTTGTACACAAATGAAAATTTCTTTTTTCCAAACAAACTAATATTAAATTTTAAGTTTTTTCCATCATGATTTGTACTTTTTGATTGACTGAAAAATTGGTTTCATTGCTCAATGAATTAATTTCGAGAATGTAGCTACTTTGTAATCTTACACTTTAAGTAGCTACAAATTAAATCTGTCTCATTCTGGAGAAATCTTTAAAATTTTGTGTCATGATATTAAACAAGAGATGTTTGTAAAACATTTATGACCCCATAAAAGCAGCCTATTCTTTAATATTCAACAAAGGGCAATAGTCAAAAATATGATGAGTAGAGTTAAGGTTCTTGTGCACTGCACTTCTCTTCAATGAGATCTATCCACCTGTGAAGCTTCATGATTCTAGCTTGCATACTTTTTGAGGACAAAAATGGTCTATGGACGGACAGACCGACCAAGAAGTGCAAAGCAATATACCTCCTCTTCTTCAAGCAGGGCATAATTATAAGAAATGCAAAGAGTATTTTTTAATATAATTCAGTATGAAACTATTAAACCTTATCACAATTTTGTACAAATCTAATTTGTGTATTAGAACAGTGTGATTCTCTTTTCATTTCATTTGTTTTTTTCATTTGGAACCCAAGGATTTCAATTGAATTTTTCAAAAGTTTTGTCATAAAACAATTCCTGTTTTCGATAAAGCTTAACCATTTTTTACTTACCAGTAAGTCATTTTGTGATATGGATAACAATAATTTAACAAACATCGCCAGTGCATTATCTAATGCATCGTCTCCATACAATCGAAATACACCAAAATTGACATAGTTCCCACACAGCGCTGCTCTCAGCATGGAAAAACATATTGAGATACCTTTTAATGTGAACATTGAGTTAAGGATAATTTTGCTCTTTCAACTGCTTCCAAAACTAAGAACACAATATAATCACTTTTGAATATATAGAGGCAATACATGATAATAATCAATTAATATAATGATCAAACTACAATCTTACCCATTCACATTACATACCATCCATCTATGAAATTGACACCATCATTGATTGTTTTTGGGTAACATTGATTGATTGATTCAATATTATTGTTGATATTCATCACTTAAAATGCAACATCAGAACCCAAAGAAGACCCTTAACTTGAAATGGGAGCATCTAAGACAAGCATGAAGTACCAATCCCATACAAACATTGTAGACTATGCATACGGACATTTTATTAAATTTTGCCGTTTTTTTTTTTAATAATTGAGTGGTTATTTTACCTTACCCTCTATATATTAATGTTGGCCTCAGATAGATTTTCTTTTCAAATATATCAATTGAACAAGAGCACTGCCTACAGGTGCCTAAGCTCAGCTGTCAAGGGCTGGATGGTGGGAAAAAATCTAAGTCGAAATAGGGGCATAATTTGCACAAAATGCATCTAGAGTTATCCCCCTTGATAGTATAGGTTGCTCTTTTGATGGTAAACATGTGTGCCAAGTTTCAAGTGAATGCCTTCAGTAGAACCAGAGATATAACAAAATGTCAAAGTTTTCGCACGACGACGACAACGACGACACAGAGGCCATAGCAATACCTCGGGTTTTCTCCGAAAACAGCCGAGCTAAAAAAACTGAGTAGTCCATTTTAACTGAAACTTTTAAAAGGGCAGGACTGCAAAGTGGTCAACAATGCTTCAAAGCCAAAAGGATATTTCATTGGATAAATCCGATCCTTTGGGATTTCACCCAGTGTTAACACCCTGGACCCTGAAAAAGAACAATTGATGAATTTATGACACTTTTAACCACTTCAAATATATGTAAAGAAAAGAATCAAATTGTAATGCATCCGCAGTCTGGTTTGTTTACTTCATCTTTCTAAATGAAAACAGACTTATTACTTGTAATGCTGTAACAATTTTTGCGCAAGAACTAGAGAGTAAGAGATGTCAGCAAAGATGTAGACAAGGGCAGAGATAATCTAGCTGGTAAAATTGTTCTTGTTAACCAGACATTTTGGTAGAACTGTCACTGGTTTAAGGTCTTTCATCATATCCTTCTTTAATGCTTTTCGGTGGTTTATCGAGAATTAACGGTAGATTATCACTTGATAAACTCACCGCAAAAGCAGTGAAATTATGAAAGACTTATACCCTGCTTTTGTGAATTTCATCCTGATGTCATCTATGCGGGGCGAAATAAATGACGTCACAATGGACGTTGCATAGCAATCACGTGCAAAATGACACGCTTTATAAGAATATGTCCTATAAATTTCACATTTTGTCTCATTTTTGCAATAAAGAAATAGAATAATCATTTGTTTTTCATGTAAGATCTATTAATATTTCATTTCGTGAACAACAAAAGCTATATTTTCACTCATGGCTCTACCACTCGTGAAAATATAGCCTTTATTGTTAACTCAATGAAATATAAATCGATCTTACACTGAAACAAACGATTATCCTCTATATAATCAATGCAATAGTCAACCTGATTGCCTTTTATGTATAAGCATGACACAGTATCAGTAAAAAACAGACCCATAACTTACCATCACATGCAATACTCAAACAAAATATGAAGGCTCTATCCCTTAAAAATCCTAAGTTATGGCCAATGTTAAAGTTTTTGGAGAGAAATGGACTACAGACAGGTCAAAAGCAATATGGCCCAAATCTATCTATACAGGGGCATGAAAATTCTTAGAGAGAGGGATAAAAACACAGGGCTTGTGCTGGCTTTCCAAATTTGGGAGTCATTGACCCTTTGTCCGAAAAATTATGGGGGGTCAAAACTGGTTTTAAAGGGATCAAAATAGAGCAAATCACCAAAACTTATCTGTCTTTAAAGTAATCTATATAACTGAATCAACCTAATCAATAAAGTGTAGGGACACTTGTTTCCATTGCATAGATCTTTTGTAATAGCAAAACAATTGATCTATTTAACCTTTTATATTGCTTCGGTTGCACAACTGGAAATTCAGGGAATCGAAATTACCCCTGCAGGAAACTTTTGAGGGTCAAAGTGTGATTTTTGGGAGTCAAAACCCTAGTTTTAGGGTCAAACACGAGCCCCAAAACATATGAATGCTTCCAAATGAGGCATAGTGAAAGGCAAACAACGTCAACACTAAACAGATACAGGTTGTTCTGATTTCATTGGTCTTGTCTGTCCTGTTATTATAATATGACCTACATCACGAGAGTGAAATAACACAGTTGAATATCTTTTATATTACACTGGTGTTATTACACTAGTGCAATAACTATGCAAATGAGCTCAGGGCAAATAGCAACGCTATTTTGTAACCACGAAAATGACTTCATAATGTATATATTGTGATGTCAGTTTTAAATGGCATTATAAGTTTCTTAGAAAATTAGATTGTTGAATTTCAAGAATTTTTGTCAATTTTCGCAAAAATTTGGGTCATATTATAAAAAGAACGTAAAATTTGTGCTCATGAAATACAGATTTTATTTAACTCATCATCTAAACCAGATAAAAACTTGGCCCAGTCTGATTTTCATCTGTTTATAAATACCTCGTTTAATAAATTTGGTATTCTCATTTAATATCCTCTATGTAAAGTACTTACCATAAGTGACTATCATTTTACTAACTTCCCTGAACAAGAGTATACCATTGGGTGAGGACACATCAAACTGAAGTCTTTGAGATCTGTTAAAACATATAACATATGTAAATGTACTTTGTTCCATACCCATAGATTTGTGGTTAGGATAAGGAATTGAATTTTTAGGTTAATTGATTGATTGAATGGGGTTTTTGCTTTGCTTCCAACATTATTTCAGTTATTTTCAGTGGCTGGAGCACCTAACAATGGATTCCTGGTATTTCTCACACCAGCACTACCATTACACCCTTTCCTAGCCTCCATCTGCTATATCTTATAGGTCTACGGTTATGGATCCATTGGTGAGAGACAAATAGTAGGAAAGAATGAGTGCCCATGTTGGGGATTGAACCTGGGACTCAGAAATAAGAATATGGAAACCAGGAGAAAAATAGAATCAAACTTACCTTACAGTGTTAGTCTTTTGTTTCAACTTATCTATGAAGGAGCATAAAATGTTGGAAATTGCAGTAAAATGTAATATAAGGATGGAAATCTTTTTATTCCTTCTTTTTTTTTTTTAAAAAAAAATGCCTTATTCTAACTCAGGACCATAACTAAATTTCAATTTCCTTCTGCGCCAGAAAAAACAGAGTGGCTCTTTCACTTGATTTAAGTGAAGTGTACAAGATCACAAAAAGGTAAAATATCAATCTATAATATAACTGACCTATTTTGCGCCAATTCTGCCATGAGTTTGAGTACTGGTGTTGTAACACTTGGTTCACTATACCAGATTTCTATTGCACGTTGTAATACAGGGGTGTAATTGGGGTATAACCAATCAAACAACATCATGTAACTTGTTTTGGTATTAAATGCAAATGCCACACCCCTCAAGTCTCGAGCTAAACCAACCAGTGTTCTCTGAAAATAAATAATTATACAGTTCACTTTTACTTAGCATCAGCTCAAAGACTGAGTGCCTTTGTGGGCACTTAAAACAGTCAAAACTGTGAGATCGGTCACCTGAGAATAGAGGTCAAACTGCTCTTTAAAGTTACTATGAATAGTGGCAATTTGTCATATGCAGCCCGCAGTCACCTTTAATTATCTGAATTGCAACCATTATATTTCTCCTGAAGCAGTCACGCGGCCCATCAATTATAACAGGTGTCCTGCTGATTAATGAAAAATCAATTGCGCATTTGGATTATCGTATGCAATTACCGTGACTCCTACCTAATTAACATGTCTACTAGTTTTTGGTGTCTGAGCAGCCAGCATAATGATTTGATAACAGTAGCAGATAATTACTTCAGATCCATCAACCTATTGAACCTTTGCATTGCCATCTGTCTGAACTACCACAAGTTTTATTTGAAGAGTTGATCTCATAGCCGATTTCTCTTTGTCAGCTTTGGATTTTTTTCTTTAATAAGAATGAAAATGTTTATTTTTCTCTTCTTTGCACAAATATTTTGCCACTTCAGAAAATTAAATGACACAGAGAAAGAAAATAAATAGATGAATAAAATTGCCGTATATGTGTTAAGTATTGGTTGATTCCGTGGAACAATCGCCAATCGTCAAAATGTCTGGGGATTTTCCAAATGACGTCAACTAAGGTTGACAAGCGATGCCAGAAAACCAGACTTTGTTTTCACCAGTCGCAAGTGAAACAAATTGCCATCAAAACCAAAGGAACCTGCTACTGTGAAAATTATAAGAATTAAAAACATTGTATCTTAAGCACATACTTACATTCATGAAATAAAATCGAAATTGCCACTTTCTTTTATGAATAATTATATTTCAAGTTATCAGGAACATCATCGGTGTCAAAATCTTTTTCATAATTTTTCTCATGAGGAAGTTTATTTTATCCTTTTCTGGACCCTGCAACCATGAAAATGCAAATCTTCACCTGACCAAAAGTTCCTTGTATTTCTCTTCCCAGTCCCCTACAGCACATCCCACAAAGGTTTATGGTTATCAACCCCATGACAGATCTTGGTCAGGATGTGAGGACATTCGGAACATCACTCGGCCATTTCCGTAAACTGCAACAGACTTCAGATGTAGGTAAGGCGGATGGGTATGTAACAAAATCGTGCATTTTGTTAGGTGGAAACAGTGTAAGAAAAACTAGCACTGTAGATTTATATCTTTTACAATAAATAACGGCTGAAAATTTTAATTTTTGAGAATGACATATCATTCTCAAAAATTAAAGTTTTTTCAGTCGTTATTCAAGAATCTAAAAATATTTATATAAAGATACGGTGGTTTCACGTCAGTAAATTTAACGAGTAGCGTTGGAAACGTCGAATGTTTACACTCACAGTTTCGAGGGCCTAACGCCATTTTAACTGATATCATTGAGTTTTTCCGAGGTTTTCCCGTATTTTTTAAAAGTATTCCGTCTATGTACATCCGAGGTTTATCGTGAGATTGGCCGAGTGGTGTTCCGAATGGATGTGAGTAATGAAAGGGGAATGAAAAATACTCATATGTTCCTTGACATAAATGTGAGACCTTGATCAGGAGTTACAGGCTGACAATTAGCTAATAATATTTAGATGAAGGTTCATAAATTCTGACAAGTTTAATTCAACACTTAAAACAATGCCAACACCATAAACCTTTCCACCACTACTGATGCAATGACTATATCATTGACATTGATTTGTTCCAAAACATAAAAATTTCCAATATCGATTGATAAGATTATAACAACTCACCTTTGCTTCTTCAACTTTGATAGGTGTATTTGCACTAGCTAACATATTGCTAACAGTATCAAATGCTGAAATGCACAAATAAAACATTTGTGACTGACCATTCAAAAAGAAACCAAGGAATTAGAAGGATTCTGCTGACTTTCACTTTCGCTTTCTCTTGCAATATTAAGTGCTATATTAGGGAATTCAACTCAAATTGACAAACAAAATGAATACCCATAGAAATACTTCTTTCCGTTTTATTGCGATACAATTATGAGTTGATTTAAACTACATGCTTAGGGGCAGCCCTGAATTATTTGACAGATCATTTATTAAAAAAGAGTGCAAACAGAAAGCAGGGTACGACACAAAGGGGAGTCCAGGAGTCTGAGATTCCCTGTTTACCAGTTGGACTCCTTCCATTTGTGAGGTGTCAGGTGTCTGATTGACTCCAATGGGTCACATCAGAATGTTTTGAAAAACAAATGCACAAAGTAGTGTCCTATCAAACACTTGCCAAATCTGTCGATCTTTTCACTACAAAAGTTGTTGAAGAATACATGTGCTCACATCCTGTAGTGTTTTGAGAAAAAATTCTGGAAGAACATTGTGGAAAAGAAGAAATTACTTTTCCTCTTTTCTACAATGTTCTCGCATTATGAAAATTCGGACTCCTTATTTTGAGGTTGGACTCCTTGATTTCATGTGTTAAGAGACAAATTGCCTCCTTGATCTCAGGAGTTAGTGTCAATCCCTGATAAGCGTGATACAGCAGAAGAGCACCAAATTCCACAACCATTATGTGAAATTTCACATGATTAGGAATAATTGTATAGAAGTTACATTCAAATCCATTCATTAATATTAATATAGGAGTTTCATTCACAAGACGCAGCAGATTATCAACAAACCCTAACAGTGTACAAAAGGCCACATGATGACGAATATTTTGCGAGTTTTCACAGAATTCTGTTAGTAGTGAGGAATGTAGTTGGAATTGTGCTACAAGAAAGGACATACCGTATTTCCTCTAAAAATGGCGCCCTCCTTAAAAAGTAGCACCCCTACATTTTAACAAAGAAATCTCACATCAAATGCCTCAATTTTAGGAACTTTTTGAGACTTCTTCTCTAATTTGAGATGAATTTCCCCTTAACAAATCATTTATATATATATGATTGTTTAAAGGAAATTCACCTCAAATTAGGGTAAAAGGGCCTAAAAGACATCTGTTGTAATTATTTTCAAATCAGAAAATGTATACTTAATAAAAGCTTCCTGGCCGTGTTATATATAGCTTCTGGGAGAGTTTATTAGGAGAAATACGTTAAAAATGTGTAAAATAACTTCTCTAACCTGCTAAAGGCATCATAAACTGTTCAAATTTTTCCTCATCCTCACCGAGGTCAACCATCAGCAGTCTACCTAACGCTGTGTAAAATGTAGTACGACATCGCATATCAGCCATCGGACTATTACCAGCGTTTATACCCAGGAATGGAAAATGATTACTCTATAAGAAACAGACAAATTTGTGCGGATAAAATTATGAACATTTTAATAACATAATAACTCATCTTATTATATAAGATGTATTTGTAAAACACAACTGTCCAACCTAATTGCTTAGTCTGTATATTTGCTGTATGGGGTCTGAGGTCAAGTGGTTAGGACAGTGGCTTTGGGATCAAAGAGTCCCAGGATAGAATTCAAACAGATCTGTTGAATTTTTTCTGAGGAAAAAATTCACTCTATGTTGCTCCTCTCCACCCAAATGTATAAATAGGTACCTGTGACAATGCAAGTCTTAGTGCTGTGGCTTCAAAGTTTGCAATGTGTGAAGAGCCATGATCAGAGGTTAAAGAGTCACATCCCTTGAATATGCCAGGCATAGACAGCATATGAACCAAATTTTAACTTTGATTTTTCATTTTTAACCTTGAAAAAATGACCTTGACCTTCATAGGTGATTTCAATCTTGTGTATGTATTTTGATAAATTTACTTCCATAAGGAATGGAAATATAAGATGAAAGTCATTCAACAGTTATTGCTCATATTTTCTTTAAGTTTTTTAGATGTAATAATGATGACTTTTGAAAATGAACTTGGACTTGATACCAAAAGAAAAGTCTTCATAATGCAATGAAGCTTGTATTGACCTGATATCATCTGTCTGATAACATAACATGCTATCAGACAGTCTATTTTTAGAAACAATTTGCTTTCATTTGAATTTCTTTGATTTTTAAAGTTTTATCATAATTAAGCGCTAAAAATGATTGCATGATAAATAGAATAACATGTAAGTGTCTTGAAATATCAAATGTTATTTGGTCTTGACTGCGAGAAATTATCATGAGACGGCAAAGTTCTCCCAACCTCGACCAGATAACATTGATATTTTAAGACACTTACATGTTATTATCTTTTCCACTAAGGGAATAAATATTCATCACTTACTGTATGATTATTCAGCATGAATTGCACTGCCTCTAACTTGACTAGTTTCCTGACACTACTATAGCCCACAGATAGGTCACTGAGTAATTGTAGAGTTTTAGAAATAATTTGTTCACTACGGCCCCAAAACTTCAAATTGGTTATACTGAAAATAAAAGAGAAGCATTGTTAAATACAAGACTAACAAAATTTCTTGATCTTATTTTGACATTGTTTTATTTAGGATAACAACTGAATTGAGAAATAGTTTTCAATGTAACATGTCTCATAGTTTCTGTTGAATTTCATTTCCTGAATTGAAAGAGGTAATTGTACCTAAATTTACTTAAACTTTTGAAATAGAAGGCCTGGATAACAATTTGTTAAAATTATGTTGATAGAATCTTTATATTGATACCCCTTCAAATATGTTAACTCCATTTATAATATGACCTACGTAGCAGAAGTGAAATAACCCCTTTGAATATTTTTGATATCACACAGGTGTTATTACACTAGTGGAATAACTATGCATATGAGATCAGAGCGAATAGCAACACTATTTTGAAATCTTGAAAATGACATCATAATATATATATTATGAGGGGTCAGTTTTAAACGGCTTTAAAAGTTTTGCGGAAAATTGAAATGTTGAATTTCAAGAATTTTGACGATTTTTAGCAAAAATTCGGGTCATAATATAAATAAAATATGAAATTTGTGCTCATAAAATACCAAATTTATTAAACTCGTCATCATAAACAGATAAAAACACGGCGCAGCCTCGTTTTTATCTGTTTATGGATGACTCGTTTAATAAATTTGCTATTCCATGATCACTCATTCAATATTCTTTATTTCTTAAGCAAACCGCCTTTTACTCTATAAATCTACTTTAAACAATCTACAATGGTCAGTCATATTTCCCTTACCTTATCCCATTTAATCATTAGGTTCACTTCTGAACCCTTATATTTGTTTGTTAGAATTGGGTTTTAAGCCGCTTTCAACATTTTTTTCAGTTATATCAAGATGGCTGGAACACCTAACAATGGATTCCTGGTATTTCTCAAACCAGTACTACCATAACATCCTTTCCTAGCCTCCAACGGCTATCCCACATATATCTACGATTATCGACCCATTGTTGGGAGATAAATAGCCTGAAAGAATGAGTGATACTGTCAGGGATCAAACCTGGTACCTCTAGGTTGACAATCAGATGCGCTAGCAACTGTGCTATGACGGCGGATCTGAAACCTTGAAACTACAGCTTGTATAAGGCTGTAGTTACAAGGTTTGTAAGAAAATTTGCTTCAAATAATGAAGATATATTGCAAGTATATATATCAAATAGTTTTGAAGAAATGTTTTTGTTGTCAAAGTTCTCCACCCTTGCTTTCTTAATACATGAATTGCACAACCTCTTTGGCAATTATTAGATAGCAGACCAAACATTAGGCTACATTATACTCACATTTTACCTATAAATACACTTAACACCATACTTTCATCATTTAAACCTAGTACTTCTGACAATCTTCTGTAAACCTGTAAAATATAACAAGAGCACCACCTATGGGTGCTTACGCTCTGCTGTTGAGGGCTGGATGGTGTAGAAAATCTACCGCTAAAAAGGGGCATTATTTGCATAAAATGCATCTAGAGTTATACCCCCTGATAGTACAAGTTGCTCTTTTGATGGTGAACAAGTGTACCAAGTTATGAGTGAATGCCTTCAGTTGAACCAGATATCACAAAATCTCAGGGCCAGAGGCTCCCTGTATTGTTGTTTTTTCAGTGGGCAACAAGCACTATGTCATGCTGAAAAGATGTTGCAAACTGTTTTCAAATTATGGTCCGCTTAGCATGCAATTGCACGTGCAAAGCAGGGTAAAACTTAAAGCCTTTTTGGAATCCTCAACGCAGGCCTGGGTTCTGGATGAAAGAACAACAACTAGAAATATGTTGACCCTCAAAGTTTTCTCAAGATGACAACAACAACAGCGACGTTGAGTCAACATCAACGTCATCAAGGCTAAAGCAATACCTCAGGGTTTCCCTAAAAAAACAGCTGAGCTAATAATCAAAATTTCTCAATAAAACTCAATAAGTGCTAGGAAAAATCTTTATCCAAGTGTCAAAGAGAAGTGTAAAAGGAAAAGGTTGAGAAAAATTGATGTTTATGTAAGAACTTGTTTTGCACTATGGCTGCATTACTTCTTATCGAAATCAGCTAAACACGGTGATATGGCTTAATACAGAACTGCACCCCATTCATTAAAGTGGGGTTGTGAATTCAATCTCAAGGCAGTTTAAATGAAATATTTCAACTTGGGTTTGTCTATCAGTAATTAGTAAATGGTCTTAAGTCAGAAATGTACATTAAGATTCAATGAAATGATAGAAAATTATGAAGAACCAGGCATGTACACTAGCAGTGAATGTATCTCAGCTCTAGTGATGTAAAAATAAACAAAACGCAAAATTTGCCATGTTACGAAAATTCCTTACCTTCGATGATTTCTGAACTTGATCTCCTACATAGATCTTTCTAAACTGTTCAAAAAAGCTTAATATTGCTAGGTCTAACTTTTCACAACCACCTGTTGATAATCTGGAGTCTGTCAGATTCATTAACTGTAATACCCTGTAATAGAAACAGACCTACCCTTTTGGAACATTTTCTACAATTCATGATCAGTGTAACTTCAATGAAGATGCAGATTTCATGTCTTTTTGATGAAATTTTGAAATCGTTCTCAATTTTGAAAACATAACCAGCATTTTTTTTTTCTTTTTTCAGGATCTCTTCTTAAGATTTTTCTCATTCCTTCAGGTTTAAAAGGAGAAGTTTTTTTGATGTGGTTTATATTTCATTGCTTTTCTGTCCCTATGGCAACCAGACTTTTTGAACAATTGAATTCTTTTATAATTTTGAGAGATGACCAACTCAGGAATATTCCTTTATGAAATTTTGTTAGACATTGGCCCCAGTAAATAAGGAGATGTGGATTACAGAAATAGGTGACAGATGTTGATTATAGGGCTGTAACTTAAGGCCAGATCTTTGAGCGCAGTAAATTAAAGAAGTGGACCAGTAATAGTTCCAACGTTTAGGAAGCAATAAACTTTAACAGTCTTGACCGAGGTTTCCCAATAATTTTCATTAGGGTCAACATTGTGAAAGAGCATGTGTTCCGAAATGTTGCCGAACTATTGGGGGTCTACTACCTTAAAATGCTACATGTTTCCCTCACCTGCATACTAATTCTCCATCCATGGCATCATGTTCATCTGTACTGGCAAACGCTACACGACCTCCTATCACTGCACCAATTATATATACTAACCATGTCAACCGACCTGAAAATATATCAACATGGGTCAGAAACAAAAGATGTTCATTTGTACAAGCAAAGATTTTTCGACCTCCTATCACTGCATCAATTATATACACTGACCTGCATATAGAGTGTATTACGACACTTAGCACTCATTGAATCAATGAGCTTAGTAACATTTGAAGCAAAATGAGTTCATGCAAAAATTAAGACAAAGGGTCAAAATTTAAGGAAAGACTTTCATATAGCATGTGATTTCACATCTGATAGCCTAGGAATATTATGGCATTAGAGATTGTATTGGATTCACTTAGACAACCTTGAATATAGTGCAATGAAAGAAAGTAGATTTAATCTTTTGGTAATTTTACTGGTTTTGTGGTGAATTTCCCAAGTGATAATTTACCGAAAAATCTTGCGAGTCCACTGGAAAGCAATAAAGTAAGTGTAATAGATCTATTTTATCACCTTCTATCCAATTGCAATTGCTGTTTAAGTGAATATGATGTGGTCAGCACAATACTATTGTAAGTGCCTATAAATATATACACACTTACACAGGGCTCGTGTTTGACCCTTAAACTAGGATTTTGATCCCCAGAAATCTGAAAATATCCTAATTTGAGTCCTAGAAATTTCTCCCATTTTGACTAAGGGTCAAAACACAGTTTTTCACAAATTACTTTCTAAAGTTCTACATAGATTAACTGCTTCATCTATTCATTACAAGAAACAGTTAAAGTGACTCTTAAATATGCAAAATTTACTAATGATTTGCTTTTTCTGTCATTTTGACCCCTTTAAATTCAGATTTGATCCCAGAATTCTTAGATGAGGAGTAAATGACTCCCCAATATCAATCACTAACACGAGCCCTGCCTACAATAGTATTTTACCGACCCCCCAAAAATGCAATAACTTTTCAAGTTAATATGAAGTGGTCAGCACAATACTATTGTAAGTGCCTATAAATATTTAGGCACTTACAATAGTATTGTGCTGACCCCCTCGATATGTTAACCACCACTGATATCTACCTTCCTGTACATTGATTTCTGCACCCTGTGTCCCTGATGAAATGATGTCCTGGTATCTCTGAGCTGATTCATCAAATAATTGTACAAGTAATGAGCAAGTCTTATCATATTCACATCTACCTATGGTGGATAACTGTAATAGAGATGTTTTGCTGATCCAAATGTGCTTCAGACAAAGAAAAAGTCTTCATCAAAAAGAATGATACTAAAACCAGGAATTGACCCACTGTTTTTGTATTAAGAAAGTTTTCTAAATGAAGTATGCTCATGATTCTGCATTTCAATAAAATAATTTACAAAATCTGACATTGGTCTCTTTTTTATGAAACAAGTCACATTAACATTGTGTGCATTGAAGTTGTCTTTTTAAAGTTTTTTTCTACTTTTAAACGATGGTATCTTTTATTGATTTACCATTCCATTTATGTGTTACTAATGGTTATGCCTAGGTAAGTTGACACCTTACCTCCAATGTTTAAAGTTGATAAAACTACTCACTTGTTCAAGCTGCTGTGAGATCAAACCATGGTCCTCTAGTGGATCTTCTAAACCATCTCTGTAGTAGATATCAAGGAGCATTCAAAGAGAATTTTGATAATCATTCAATCATCTGGGGTTTTTTTACAAGCCATAAATGTCTATATATTTGCATTTTCTTCCTTTCATAGTCCTTTTCTTTTTCTTTTGACCATATTTTTTAAGCAATAAGTAAACAATTAAAGATAGTCACCAACAGAGGTTTCAATACTTTGCTATTTTCAATAATCCAACATAAATCAAAAGTAGATATACTATCAGTAGGACTTTGTATTCAAAAACATTACAGTTAATATCAAAAACTTTCATTTGTTCAGCACATTTATAAACCCTCAGTACTTATTCACTGTAATGCTATCAAGCTTTAACTGTGAACTTCACCTTCCATGTAATTCATAAACAATTTGCATTTTACAAGAAATCATCAAGTTGTTTAACTTTGTATAGTCATTTTGAAACAACAACTCTCACAGGTACTCCCATAAACACCTGGACGGAAAAGAGAAACCTAGAGATGATTCCTTGCTACTGCTGCCTGGTCAAGATTAATCCTTGAATCTCCTGATCATTTAACACTTTCCTGTTTTACAAAATTTTGGGCCTGTCCAAATTCAAAGGTTTTGCAGACGAACGTTTAAAGTGGATTAAATTTGAAAAATAACCATCCTGTAGGGTAGAAAATAGTGTGGAAAAAGAAGAAATTGCTTGTCAGAAGCAATTTCTTCTTTTTTCACAATGTTTTCTCAATCATAAAATCACAGAACTTGTTTCCTAATTGATGTAAAATAAATAAGTTTAAACTAAATTAAGTACCTGACTACTACGTGTACAGAATCTAGCCGTGATGTGATGTAGGCTTTTGTCACTTCTGGAGTGTATGTCTCTAACATGTGTGGTTCCGACGCTTTCACATACGGCACAGAGGCAACCATCCTCTGCCATAAACTGAGCAAATAATGAACACTATTGGGGGCAAACTGCCACATCTGTAATTGGAAAAAAAAGAAATGTATCTTCTTATCACTAAATCTACCAATGTTATTTATATCAAAAACTTTTATATCGTCATTATATATATTTCAAGTAAACCTTACTAAAGAATAGTGTTATTAAAATATTGAACAGTTCATTTTACAGCCTGTATTTTGTAATAATCTTATAAATATTTTTTCCTTAAATATATAGATGTTAGCATCTCTCAGGTTTCACTCAGAAGAATTGTCATCAGGTTTATATCTGATGTAGGACTTCAGCCTGACATTAACAATGCGGGTGAAAACACAGCAGTTGTTGTTTCAGGTTCTGGAATCCCAATTAGAGCATTGACTTTTTTCTATTAGCAACTTCTTGAAATATTCCACTTACAACACATGATCTAAGACCTTCCAAACTAACATTAAAGACTGATTAAATTATCATATATAATGAAAAGAAAATATAAAACTAATTTAATACTTTGTTCTCATTTTTGCATAAAAATAGAAAAAAATCTGTAGTTTTCTGAGTAAGATCGATTGATATTTCATTTCATGAAAAACAAAAGCTTTATTTTCACTTGTGGCTCAGCCCCTCATGAAAATATAACATTAATTATTCACTCTATGAAATATAAATTGATCTTGCCCTGAAACAAAGGATCTTCTATTTTTTTTTTTTCAAAAGTATTCTGTATTCATATAAACAACCACCCAAAATAATCTTTGATATATTATATAGAGGATATTGAATGAGGAGTCAAAAATACCAAAATTATTAAACGAGTCATCTATATAAAGATAAGAACAAGGCTGTGCCGAGTTTTTATCTGTTATAGATAATGAGTTTAATAAATTTGATATTTTATGAGCACAAATTTTATATTCTATTTATAATATGATCCTATTTTTTGCAAAAAAATGTCAAAATTATTGAAATTCAACATTTCAATTTTCCGCCAAACTTATAACGCTGTTTGAAATGACGTCACAAAATATACATTATGACGTCATTTTCGCGGTTACAAAATAGCGTTGGTATTCGCCCTGAGCTCATTTGCATACTTATTTCACTAGTGTCATAACACCTGTGTAATATCAAAAATATTCAACGGAGTTATTTCACTCCCCCGACATTGGTCATATGATAAACACGAGCACCGCAAGCGGGTGCCAACACTCGGCTGTTAATTATTTCTTAGGCAAATGCAAATCTTTGAACTTGGTGCCTACAGAAAGGTCTTGTCCCCAAGCAATGATCATGTGAAATATGAAGGCTCATTGACTTACCATTCAAAAGTTATGACCAAAGTTAATTTTATTAAAAGAAATTTGACCATGAAAATGACCTTGACTGATGACCTTGATATCTACAGAAAGGTCTTGTCCCAAGCAATGATCATGTGAAATATGAAGGCTCTATCACTTACCATTCAAAAGTTATGACCAAGGTTAAAGTTTGTCAAGCCAACGCCAACCACAACGCGAACGACGACAAGGTGATCATAATACCCCGGGTTTTCTTCGAAAACAGCCAAGCTAATAATTATACATACATTACCTGTAAACTTGTCACTGTAAATTCCGCTATCAATTTAATCACTGTTGTATAATCATCCACTTTCACAAGTTCACCTAATTGATAGTTTGACTTGAGTCGTGCTAACAGACGACAAAATTCATGGTAATTACTAGGATCAGTCAGCCCTTGTACTTGAGGGTTCTCTAAAATGTCTTTCACACCTATCACTATATGATTTAAGAACTTGGCACGTTCACTGTTGTTGAATAATGATCGTCTTACAGACGCAATCTGGACTAAACATGATAATGCCTGAAATGAAGAATATATTTGTCATAATCTAACTCATTACTCAGTGATCTATACTAACTGTTTTTCAGTTGAGTTCCACAGGAATCCCTACTTGTAAGGGCAGGGATCCCTCCAGGTAACCAGGTATCTCTTTGTTATGGCAGGGATCCTCTGTGTTATGGCAGGGATCCCTCCAGGTATCTCTTTGTTATGGCAGGGATCCCTCCAGATAACAAGGGATCTCTTTGTTATGGCAGGGATCCCTCTAGGTAACCGGGTTTCTCTTTTTTATGGCAGGGATCCCTCCAGATAACAGGGATTCAGATTGGCGTCGGCCATCGGCCATTTGCCGAACAAAAGTTATAATGACCGAGAAAAAATGTTAAACTGGGCCATTAGGGCCGAGGGAATAGATGGTTACCGGACAAAAAGGCAGACAAAAATTAAAAAAAAATCAGACAAAAATGGAAATTTCAATCTGTAAATTAATATAAACTCATTCTTCTCTGCTCGAGAAAGTTATCTCAGTGATGCCTGGTTCTGGAATAGTCCATATCAAAAGCCTCATATTTTAAAATCGAACAGTGAATACCGTAACCATTCAACTGGTTGATTCTATATTTAGAAACATGGAATTCCCAAAGTTGTTAATTTTTAATCTAACCATCTTGATGTTCAGCGAAATTAAATAAACACTTTTTAAACCTCACTATCTCTGATTTTTAAATGCAGATGACATCAAGGTAATAGCAAAGTAGCAATTATTTGACTAGTTCTTCGTAGAAATTTTGTGCCAGTGAAACTTTCGTCTGCACAATTTTTGCAGCAGAATATTTTTAAAAATAGTCCTGTTTTGATACCAAACAAGAGGCCCAAGAGGGCCTGTATCGCTCCACTGGCTTTAAAATCTTTAGACTTTCATTAAATAAAGCTTACTTTAAATGAATACATTAACACTCCAAAATCTCCTAAGACCTATTTAGTTATGATTAAATGGTTCTGGTCCATATTGCACCAAAATACTCAATCAGAATAAACCTGCAACCCTTGACCAATCTTATTAAAACATAAGGTTCAGAAGATGTGGTTCAAAGATTTCGGGCTCATAATAGGCCCCACCTGACATGCCCATATTTATGGACCAAACAAAATTTCTTGAACAATTTAAGTTAATAGTCACCCAAGAAATATTCTGGTAAATTTTCATTGAAATTGGCTGAGTGGTTCTGGAGGAGATAATTTTTGAAAAGAGACACTCAAGGAACATTCTGATAAAGTTTCATTGAAAATAGCCAAGTGGTTCAGGAGAAAATGTCATTTGAAAATTTTGGGCTCAAAATAGGCCCTGCCCTGCCACGCCCATATTTTTAGTCCAATGAAAATTTCTTGAACAATTAAAGTAAAGGGTCACCCAAGGAACATTCTGTTAAAGTTTCATTGAAATCGGCCCAGTGGATCAGGAGGAGATGTCGTTGAAAGATTTCGGGCTCAAAATAGCCCCGCCCTGCCACGCCCATATTTATGGACCAATTAAAATTTCTTGAACAATTTAAGTAAAGGGTGACCAAAGGAACATTCTGATAAAGTTTCATTGAAATTGGCCCAGTAGTTCAGGAGGAGATGTGGTTCAAAGATTTCGGGCTCAAAATAAGCCCCGCCCTGCAACGCCCATATTTATAGACCAATCAAAATTTTTTTAACAATTTAGGTTAAGGGTCACCCAAGGAACATTCTGACGAAGTTTCATTGAAATCGGCCAAGTGGTTCAGGAGGAGATGTCGTTCAAAGATTTCGGGCTCAAAATAAGCCCCGCCCTGCCACGCCCATATTTATTGGCAAATTGAAATTTCTTGAACAATTTAAGTAAAGGGTCACCCAAGGAACATGCATGCCAAGTTTCATTGAAATCGGCCCAGTGGTTCAGGAGGAGATGTTGTTCAAAGATTTCAGGCTCAAAATAAGCCCCGCCCTGCCACGCCCATATTTATGGGCCAATCGAAATTTCTTGAACAATTTAAGTAAAGGGTCACCCAAGGAACATGCATGCCAAGTTTAATTGAAATCGGCCCAATGGTTTGGG
Source organism: Fragum whitleyi (assembly GCA_948146395.1). NCBI lineage: Eukaryota > Metazoa > Mollusca > Bivalvia > Cardiida > Cardiidae > Fragum > Fragum whitleyi. Next base: position 30,193,061 of record OX411555.1, read on the forward strand.
AGGAGAAGATTTTTAAAGATTTCAAAGTGAAAAAATGCCACGCCCTGCCACGCCCATATTTAGGGGCCAATCAAAATTCTTTGAACAATTTAAGAAGGGGATCACCCAAGGATCATTTCTACCAAGTTTCGTTAAAATCCGCCCATTGGTTTGGGAGGAGAAGATGTTTAAAGGAAAAGTTTACGCACGGACGCACGGACGGACGCACGCACGCACGGACGCACGACGGACACTCCGCCATGACAATAGCTCGCTGGCCTTCGGCCAGTGGAGCTAAAAATTAGTTTAGATGTATTCTTCCCTTGGAATGAAATATTTGATTCCAAAATATTTAAAAAATTACGTCCTGTTTATCTAAACATAAACAAAAATAATTCGTAGTTGACAGGTTAGCTGTACTAGTAACCGGACAAGCCATTATTAGGATATTTATAGACATAGGGAAATTAATTCAGCAAGCCAAGCAAATCAATTTTCAGCCATCAGAATTAATGATTTATATATTATACTGAAATAGAATTGACAAACAAGTTATGATTTCCAAAAATTAAATCCAGTTTTTTTTATCATTTGTGTGGTGATAATAGTGTGGCAGAATGGGGCATGGAGTCGCAGAAAATCCCCGAGAGATATCATTAGATTTTTAGTAAGGAACTAGACTCCGGCTCCCCATTTATTCATTTCCATCCACCCAACCCTCCATGGATGTTACTCTCCTCTCATGGAGGTGGCCATGCGTTAGGGACCCAATCACAGGCCGGGTAGTCCCACAGGGTCCTATCCCTGTTCCACCAGCCCAGCGTTAGGGACCCAATCACTGAGCTATATCTATATTCCAACCTACAGGGTCCTATCCCTGTTTCACCAGCCCAGCGTAAGTGATCCAATCACTGAGCTATAACCTCTAAACTCTCAACCCCCTTGGCTCAGTGTCCAATCACAGAGCCATACTATACAATGGATCGGCCCTGAGCCTATTCCTTCTCCCGCCAAAAATTAGGTAAAATATATATAGATATTGAGCAATTTATAAAATATTCCTAATAAAATTGATATCCCTCTGGAATTTTCCGCAACTCATGACCAAAAATGAAATAAGTCCTAATCCTAGTACTTAAGAACTGATTTCACTTTTGCTTTAGAATTGTCTTTTCTATCCATTTGTTCTTTTTCACATTTAACTAACAGTACTTATTGTCAATATCAAAACGTAATATTTTCTGTACAGGAAATGTTCTTACCATGAGAATGAATGATACATTTAAATTTACGAACATCAAATAATGCACATACAATTATTTTCATAAAGTCTCTTATTCATTTATATTTTAAAAGTATCACAGAAAACCTAAGAGCGCCCCTTTTCTGGTGGTCTTCTACAATGGTCCTGCAAGTATACAATACATTATCATGTTAAAGATTGAATCTAAACCTATAATTACTTAATAAAACATGCTATACCATACTCTACTATTAAGTTATTAACATATACATATATTCTTAGCCGTCATGCAAAAAAGAGGGAGGGTGGGTGGGAAATTGCATTAATTGCAGTTATCAAAATATTTTTGATGATTGTTCTGATTAAAGCGCCATCTGATGACTAGTAAGTTTCATGCTAATTAATTTCTCATGAGTAACCGGTGGACCGGTCGGTGACAAGGTAAACAAATCCCCTTCAATTTTAGGCAGTAATAAATCGGCCTATTTTGAATAAATAGCCCTTATTATTACATGACGGCTAAAATAGTACAAGCAACATATATATCAAAATTGCTTTAATGAATTATTATCACATTACAAGCAACATATGTATCAAAATGCTTTAATGAATAATTATTACATAATAGTGTGGCAGAATGGGGCATGGAGTCGCAGAAAATCCCCGAGAGATATCATTAGATTTTTAGTAAGGAACTAGACTCCGGCTCCCCATTTATTCATTTCCATCCACCCAACCCTCCATGGATGTTACTCTCCTCTCATGGAGGTTGCCATGCGTTAGGGACCCAATCACAGGCCGGGTAGTCCCACAGGGTCCTATCCCTGTTCCACCAGCCCAGCGTTAGGGACCCAATCACTGAGCTATATCTATATTCCAACCTACAGGGTCCTATCCCTGTTTCACCAGCCCAGCGTTAGTGATCCAATCACTGAGCTATAACCTCTAAACTCTCAACCCCCTTGGCTCAGTGTCCAATCACAGAGCCATCCTATACAATGGATCGGCCCGGAGCCTATTCCTTCTCCCGCCAAAAATTAGGTAAAATATATAGATATTGAGCAATTTATAAAATATTCCTAATAAAATTGATATCCCTCTGGAATTTTCCGCCACACGAACCATGTTCGCCCCAAAATTCCACCAGTATTCATCGTCATTTCATCGAGTCTCCACCTGAACAATAGATACAGGGTAACTTAAGGTTGGTAACAAAACAAAGTCAAACCACATTGGACAGTTCTTCATCTGCCCTTACCTCACCACCAGTATCTTCAAGTGGTATGACTGTTAAATAACTTCATTCATTTTGATCATTATGATCCACATTACAAGTTTATTATTGCAAAACTCATTTAACTAAAACTTATGGATTGCTATTGCAATCCATCACCAGTCAATTTGTTTCCAAGACAATACTATGCTACCTCACATAGGGCATTCAATCTAAGATGTAATACTAACCGTATTAAGCCATGAAAGATAATTTTTTACTCATAGCATCAGTCTATCCCAATTCATTATCTTGTGTTTTCGTATCACAAGTCACCTCTTTAAATCTTAAACATTAAATAGCCCACTAGTGCGCCCAGGAAATGATATCGATATAAACATCAGACAATCTATAATCTGAAATAGACTTAGAAAAATGGTTTTAACAATATGTTATGCAAATGCCTGCTTTAAAGCTGTAAGGAGTTCCTGCAATAAAAATGATTTACAATGATTAATTTCAAAATATCAAGTCAAAAAGAGTATGCAACAAAAACACTTGATTGGATATATTTCCTAATCAAAATCTCTGTTGAGCATCCCGTAAATCACTTGAAAAGCCCACCTGAAATGACTAAAAGTGGTTAAGCAACTTTACTGCATGATTCCGATTGGGAGATGTGAAGAAAGCTATTCTTTACAGGTCCACTATTAGAAAAGAGCTTATTAAACACACAACAAAGTTAAAAACATTTTAAAAGAGTCAAGTTATATATGTATTATTACTTTTTTTTTTTTTTTACATCGTAGATAAACCACAACGGTCATCCTTTGGTAAATGAATCCATTAGAAGAATCCATGGTTCTCCTGATACAATCCAATATTTTAAGTGTACAAGCCACCTATATTAAGTAAAAAACAATGAATCATCAGTAGATCCTAAATTAATATATATTTGTAAACCTATAATCTTGCTTTCACATTTTTCATCAAGTAACCTAGCAAAATAAATACATAAGTGAATGAAATAGTGTTGCATCTACTCGAAGAACATTTTAATTATAAGAAGCAGTTCCATGTACACATCCAGTCTGAAACATTTTTTTTTTTTTTTTTTAAAAGTTAAAGCAATCTGGCTTTATATAGAAAACTCTACTGTGAGAACAAGCCTATCAACGGAAGCTGTATGGTTCCAATTCAAGTATTGGATGATGAATGAATATTGCGTTTAGTGGATATGTTGTATTGAGGCCAGTCTGTTGAAACAAGACACATGTATTTTATAAGAGTGACTGCTTATATAGAATAAGTTCCTCAAATACACCCTGTCTTTAGACAAGGTCAGGCTGTAGGGAAATTATGCTACAACTTGAACCTACATCATCAATAACAGAAAGGGTACAACTAAGCCACTTCTTTCGAAGCAGGTAGGTACACAAGTGCTCCCACTGGAGGGTTAAATCTAATTTTACAGCATGCTTGAACCATCTCTGTAAGAGGGACCAAGAAATGCACCTAAAATTATTAAAGCTATAATTGGGGGAAGGGGGGGGTGCACAACAACATTTGAGAGCTTGGGGAACCCAGGGCCCGAAAATTCCACTCGTCCGCCCTTCCTGCATGATCCTCTCCCTCCTTGTCTATATAAGCAGGATGAGTGGATTTTGCAAAATTTCACTAATGAAATTAATGTATCACTATTTTTTCTTATATAGCAGGACAAGTAGAAATTTCAAGAATTTTCAAGCCCTGGAACCTGAATTAACTAAAGTTTAAACTATTTTCAAGGAGACTCCAGTGAATTCAGGTTGATTTTGGTATATACATCTCATATATTGCACCAGTCTTTATTGTTGAATAATAAAATGAATAATTAAGAGGAAATTAAAAACAACTTTGCAGTAAATGCCACATGCATAAAGTAAAATAGATCAATTGCATGAAATGGGTAATCCAAGTATATTAAACAATAACATTTCGTTGGACTATTAATTATACAGTTTTCCATGACTCATGTTTCTTTGAATATGAACTCCCACAATTATAAATGAAACCCCTCTTTACCTAGTGTGAAGGCATTCATTATATCACAAAGAACCTCATTTAAGAAAGCTGGAAGAAGACCCTTCTATGATTCTTAATTATGAAACTACGCCATTTTAAATAACTGTCTTTGTTGTTCAAGTACAATCATCACCCTATTCCCGATTTAATCAGACATCAAGTGAGACCCCCATACTGATGCTTTTCACAAAAGCTGTTGAAATTATTTATCTTTTTTTTTTTTCATTAAATTGGGTATAAAGAATGAGAAATCAATTACACAGGAAGTGCATTCTCTTTGTTTTTCCTTTTATCTTTTTTTTTTTTTTTTTTTTTTTTTTTAATCTATTGAAGTAAACACAATGTTCAAGACAGACTAATCAGTTTCAGCCATCAAGGCTTTGTACTAAGTGTACCATTTCAATGCAAAATCACTGCATGTATTGCTCAAGGTTAAAAGATTTATCTATTTATTTATTTTTTATTAGTATTTTTATTTCTTTTTTTTTTTTTTTTGAAAGTGCTAAAATTCTACCTGGTCTCACAAAGAACTCTCAGAGTGTAGAGAAAATACAGGTCCCTATTTGTTTACACCATATGTAGTCCGAAAATATGACTAATTTAGATATCAGATGTACTTTTTCAACCAATTCATACTAAGCAGTCTTGTTTTGCTGCTACTTCTGACCGCATAGCTGCCGTATAGCTCCAAGATAATATTAAAGAAACGAGACACTTTGCCAGCTCAGACTTGATGAATAGCCTTATTGTTTACCGGTCAGAGGGTCTGGTAAACTTATTATTTTTACTAGACCAACAAAATTACACTAGACAGAACAATAGTACGCATTTTGTATTAGGCTGGAATCTATGGGTCAGTTGGTCCAGCATTCATGCGCAACTTACGTGAACGGGTTGATTTTTTCGCAGACATGTCGGTGAAACCAACGGCACCTCATGAAGTCTGCAGATCTATAAAAGGTACTCTAAATATTGAGCTCATGTGTTCATACCTGCAAGGCATACAGAACAGACTTGGTGGTTAGCAAATTAGATCATGGATTTTTTGGATAGGAATGTTCATAAAATTAGTTAAAGACTGAGTAAAAGCTGAAGGTCATAAACCAAGGCCATATGATCAAGGCTCCACCATCTTCCTAAAGGATGTTCCTGCCCTGTAAGCAGTATCTGATATACCCTGAAAAATAGGTTTTATTTCAACACTCTCAAAAATGTCTTCTGGCAATGGGCGTTTCTTCAACCTATCATTATGAAAATGCCAAAAATTAAACAACTCCCTGGCCTTCCAAAGTACTTATTCAAGGTTGGGTTCAAATAAGTCTCTATTTTGGACAATTCTCATATTTTTCATAACTCTACAATTCTAAAAATAGCATCGCATTAGGACAGAAATCGGTACTACGATCGAAATCGCATATCAGCCTTTGCTTTGCATTTCCTGCAAAAATAAAACAAATAGAATCTAGATAAATGATTCCATATAAGTAATCAATTTATCAAAATATCCGCTTCTCTTCAGCCTAGCGATAACAAACAGTCGTCCCGCCATTTTCTCGTCCGAGAAAAGCAACCCCATCATTCTTTAGTCAATCCTGCGAGAATTTCCCTCTTCTCTGGCCTATATGAATATTTCTTCATCTAAGTATTCTTCTTTCTATATCTCGGCATCACAAAAAAACCCAACTGTTACTCATAGATCGTTAAAATTGCATTAATTGCAGTTATCAAAATATTTTTGATGATTGTTCTGATTAAAGCGCCATCTGATGACTAGTAAGTTTCATGCTAATTAATTTCTCATGAGTAACCGGTGGACCGGTCGGTGACAAGGTAAACAAATCCCCTTCAATTTTAGGCAGTAATAAATCGGCCTATTTTGAATAAATAGCCCTTATTAATATGAATAATTGACAACCAATGATTATGTGAATTTAATATTTTATTATAGAAAAGACATTCTACCCTTTTATGTAAAGACCCAATTACGGGGTCTTTGATTATTAACAGTCAACCACAATATGCTGAAGGAGACAAGCAAAAAGCAACTATCATATTCAATATCAGAGCTATGGCTTAATTTGATTTCAATTTTGCACTCATAATTTGCAAATTTGTATCTTAACCTTGTAGTATGTCAGAGACCAAAGAATGCATGATACTTATAAGCATTTACAACAAGAGTGCCATCGTCACAAAATACGCCGCCACATTGCTGCTGTTTCACAGAAATAATTGTAGACACTACTTATTTTGACAGAACCAAATTGAAAATGACCAAGTTTCATTTAAATCAAGACAAAAAGTTAGGAGGAGTTGCCTTCACAAGGCTGCAATTTCAATAAGCCCTAGATACTAAGTTTTTAAGGGGCATAACTCAGACAAAAATCAACAAACCATAAAATCCTTCCTTCATGCACATCTACCAATTGAGGTGATAACATTGACCAAGTTTCAAGAAGATCCAGCCAGAAACTTAGGAGTTGGGTTGACAAGAAAAGTGGAACCAGAGACTAAGTTATCATGGGGCATAACTCAGGCAAAAATCAATGAACCGTAAAATCCTTCCTTCATGCACATCTACCAATTGAGGTGATTACATTGACCAAGTTTCAAGAAGATCCAGCCAGAAACTTAGGAGGAGTTGCGTTGACAAGAAAAGTGGACCCAGAGACTAAGTTATCAAGGGGCATAACTCAGGCAAAAATCAATGAACCGTAAAATCCTTCCTTCATGCACATCTACCAATTGAGGTGATTACATTGACCAAGTTTCAAGAAGATCCAGCCAGAAACTTAGGAGGAGTTGCGTTGACAAGAAAAGTGGACCCAGAGACTAAGTTATCAAGGGGCATAACTCAGGCAAAAATCAATGAACCGTAAAATCCTTCCTTCATGCACATCTACCAATTGAGGTGATTACATTGACCAAGTTTCAAGAAGATCCAGCCAGAAACTTAGGAGGAGTTGCGTTGACAAGAAAAGTGGACCCAGAGACTAAGTTATCAAGGGGCATAACTCAGGCAAAAATCAACGAACCGTAAAATCCTTCCTTCATGCACATCTACCAATTGAGGTGATAACATTTACCAAGTTTCAAGAAGATCCAGCCAGAAACTTAGGAGGAGTTGCGTTGACAAGAAAAGTGGACCCAGAGACTAAGTTATCAAGGGGCATAACTCAGGCAAAAATCAACGAACCGTAAAATCCTTCCTTCATGCACATCTACCAATTGAGGTGATAACATTTACCAAGTTTCAAGAAGATCCAGCCAGTAGTTTAGGAGGAGTTGCGTTGACAAGAAAAGTGGACGGACGTACGGACAGACGGATGGACGGACAGATGGACGGAGGGACGGAGAAGATGACGCCAATATACGTCTGCCTCCGGCGGCGTATAAAAACCATGCCAAATTTCCAGACTGTAAGTTTGATTTTTGGTAAAGGTATTGTGGCCTAAAGTTTTTCCGAGTCTAGGACAAAATGGCCTAAAGAGATTTCAGTTTTTAGGCCATTTGTCCTGAGACAATTGTGTCCAATCTGAATCACTGGATAACCAGGTATTTCTTTGTTATGGCATGGATCCCTCCAGGTAACCAGTTATCTCTTTGTTATGGCAGGGATCCCTCCAGATAACCAGTTATCTCTTTGTTATGACAGGGATCCCTCCAGGTAACCAGTTATCTCTTTGTTATGGCAGGGATCCCTCCAGTTATCTCTTTTTTATGGCAGGGATCCCTCCAGATATCCCGGGATCTCTTTGTTATGACAGGGATCCCTCCAGGCAACCAGGTAACTCTTTGTTTTATGGCAGGGATCCATCCAGATATCCTGGGATCTCTTTATGGCAGGGATCATTCCAGATATCCCGGGATCTCTTATATCATTGGCAACTTTAAGAAAAAAATATTTACAAATAATCTTGGCTTATATAGCCTTTAAATAATGGCCAGTAAATACACCTGTTTGTTCCCTGTAGTTTGACAATAATACCAACTTACCATAGGTGAGAGTGATGAAGGGAGGCCTGAATAAAGGTTGAAGAATAACTGTAATGTGGAAAAGTCGAGAAATGCTGAAAGATAAAATGACACCATTTTTACTTTTAAATCAGACTTATATCACAATCATCTTTTTTTTCTGCTGAAAATTTGTTGTTTTGATTTAGTTAGTATTTCTTTTTTAAAATTAAGTAATTCAATGCAAGCTCCATTACTTTTAAGTTATTATTCTTTTCTTTCTGATTGAGTGTGTACCAAAATATTAACTTGATGACTTTATGATTAGAATTTATTGAATAATAAGATAATCTAAGTCTGTTTGGATATTATCTCCTCAGTAGTTCACAATTCAAGCATCTGTTATAATTTATTTCCTTTCCACAAGAATGATTTATCCATTCTCATGCAAAACCATAAATATTCCTGCTCTGTCATGAGTAATAGACAATGATCAGCCTGCACATATTCACAGTCTGATTCCAGTATTTAGTATATATCACCTGAATTTACTCAATAGGGCAGTAGTTAAAAATTCACACCTTCAAATGAAAAACTTTCTCATATTAAGAGCATCTTGTGCTTTCTGTATTGAATTTATTGATATTTTGCCAAGGTTGTTATTCAGATGGGCATAGGACCCTTATCCTGCTGAATTTTAATTGCAAGCTTTAGAACTAGGGTGTCATAGACCCCATTCGGTATTAATTTCTGGGTGAAAACTGGTTTTGAAAGGGTCAAAAATGAGCAAAATATGAAAACGTATCAGTCTTTGAAATAATCTATTTAACAGAGAAAACATAAACAATAAAGTGCAGACACACTTTATTGTTTATGTTGTATCATTTATATAGATCTTTTGCAATAGTATAAAGAAAAAAATTGATCTTTATAATCTTTTATATTGCTTGGGTTGCACTAGAATTTCTGTGGGTCAAAATACCCCCTGCAGGGATTTTTTGAGGGTCAAAATGGGATTTTGGGAGTGAAAAAAAAAATGATTTAAGGGTCAAATACGAGCCCTGAGTTTAGGCTTTCATTAGACTGCTCATTTCAATGGGTCAGTGCAACACTAATGTAAGTGCCTAAATATTAATAGGCACTTATAATAGTTTTGCGTTGACACTCGATTTGTGCAGGCTGATCTTGGTCTATACTGTCTGACAAATATTTGTGGATGTCATGAACAGCATGAGAAGGGTAAATATACCAAGGGTTCAAAAAATACCTGTTCTCCAACTAGTGGGAATCTGTACAGTACAGAGATCATCAGATGATTCGTCTGTTGATGTGCCGATGAAATCAAATGTCAAACAATTGTGAGCTAAACGTAGAGCATTCAGTAATAATCCATGCTGAAAGAGAGTTATTACATGTTCATCAATTTTAAAAGGTTTCTCTTTAGATTTATTCTGACAGTAAATAAAATTAAAATATCATTTATTTTGTCTTTAACCCCATCAGTAGAAAAGAAACAAAAAATAATCAATTATCAATCTTTAAAAAATTTATTTGTTGTCTAGCATCAAAATGAGTTAACCTTTGTTCATCAAGCACTGTTTTGTTTTGACAATTTGTTTAAAGTTGAAATTTAAATTTAGAAAATCCCAGTAAATGTTCATCATTAAAATTTGCTTGTAAATTTACACTTCTTTAAATTTGAATTCCTGTCAAAAGAAATCCAAGGTAGTGAGTGAGAATTTGCTCAACTCTGACAAATATGTTAAATATAATTATGCTACAAGCGCCATATAGAGATGAGATATTTTGGATTTCAGATCAAAGTATTTCAATATTTATAGCAAAAACCTTATATTGTTGGTACTAATTGGAAACACTTCTTCAAGACAAATCCAATAAGTACCCATAACATAGGGTTTCATTAAAAAAGAAAGATTTCAACCCTTGTCATGCTGAATAAATTTTGGCTATAAATTTTCATCATAATCAAAGGGCAAAAAGCACTGAAAGTTCCTACTGTAGGTCATATTTTATTTGACAAACTAAATCTATTGACGATTCTGATTTGAAAGTGAGAAATAGGTGGTGTAGACTAACCTCAGACTGCACATATGTGCAGGCTGATGTTTGTCTATAGCTCCTGCTAAAGCAGAAATATTCCGGGTTCAGCATGACAAGGGTAAAGACTGGCTTGACTCACTCTTGTGTGTACACCTGATGAAACATTACCTGGTTATCATCATTAAAATCCAATGTTTTCATGTTCCCTGCAGCTGTGCGTAATAGTGAACATGATAACTGGAATATTTCAAACAGTTGGGTATCTCTAAATGATGATGATATCTTTCTGTGTTTGGTCAGAGATCTACTAGCTTCAGCCTGCAAAACATAGAGGATACTATAAACAAATATCTAAGACAATGTATCTTCAGTCTAGTCATATATTTTAATCCTGTAAACATACATATAACTGTCTTCCAATTATTTTAGAAAATAAATGCATCAAACTACAGTAATTGCATATTTGAAAAATGGTATCTTTTGTAAGGTGACTTCAAAATATTGTTTATTGCAAATACATGTATGTTATTTCTCTCAAAACATTATGATTTAGGCACTAAATAAAATTGATCAAATAGATATTATTATTGCCTGATCTCCAACATAAATGTATATAGTTGTCTCTATTCTCAACTTTGGACCTCTTTATTGAAAATAATGAGATTTAACCTGACTCAAGATCAAAGCACCAACCTTTTTATCTTAACCCTTGTCATGCTGAACCCAGAATATTCCTGCTTCACCTACTGTTTGTCCCTTTTCAGGCAGATTTGTTCATCAAATTATTTTTTTAAATAAAGATTGCCGTATACCTTACATTCTAGGGCTTACAGTACTATGATTTGAGAGCAATTCTGAAAGAGGATATATCGAGGGTTCGGTGAAAGACTGTACTAAGTGTATATACATTGTATATACACTTAGTATAGCCTTGCACTGAACTCTCAATGTATACAGCATTGTGCTTTGGACGGAGAAGCCCATTCAGGTCAAATAACTTTACCTCACTAATTCTGTTCATTTCACAGACCAGCTGGGAGAGTAACTGTACACCAATCATGACATGCTGTGTAGAACCACTCTGTATAAACTTGCCTACGTCTGTCACAACATTCCTGAACACATACTCATCCTTCAGAACATCAAACCAGCCCAGCTTGGTAATTCTGGCAAACAGCTGAAATAGGATTCATGCAGAATTAACAAAAAGAAATCTCAAGTTTTTTAAGGACTTTTTAAGGACAGAAACTTTTTTTTATTTAAGTACTAACATTAATCTGAATTCATGCAACAAGAGGGCCCACAAAAATTCATTATGGAGATACCATCATACCTATAAGATCATCGAATCAAAGTAGCAGTATGCAAGTCCATTCTAACTTATTGTTGATTAAAGACTTTTTACTTATGAGCCTTCTTTTTAAAGACTCCATATTTGTAATTGACATATATTATTACATTTAAATCTAAACAAAGAAATTGTCATGAAGACTTGGCAAAAAATGTGGCCCCCTTTTTATGGTGTTTTCCAATGGAACCTTTCCATTTTCTAATGGTTTCATCCTAATGAACAAATATTCTGATCAATTTTGTGAAAAGGCCCAAAAATGTGGCCTCAAGAATGCTAACATTAAACAAGGAATTGTTATTTGCTCAAGCTTTCCAGTGAAACTTTTGCATTTTCGATAGAGTTTGTCCTTGTGATAAGGCATACATACTATATTTCATGAAGATTTTGCAAATATTATGTCCTACTGAGTGCTAACAAAGGCTTTATCATTAAGGTCCCTTTTCCCATGATTTCAAATGATGCAACTAATCTTAACTGATTTGTTCTATTTCCCTCTAAACTTTTCCATCCTTGTATTTCAATTTTTTCATGATAAAATGAAATTATAAGTAAATCATTCGATATTTTGTGTCACAAACACATTCATTCATTAACCCTTTCCTGTTTTACAAAATTTTGGACCTGTCCAAATTCAAAGGTTTTGCAGACGAAAATTTAAAGTGGATTTAATTTGAAAAATAACCATTCAGTAGGGTAGAAAATAGTGTATAAAAAGAAGAAATTGCTTGTCAGAAGCAATTTCTTCTTTTTTCAAAATGTTTTCTCAATCATTAAATCACAGACACTTAAAAAGCAGGGATTAAACAGCAAAGGTTTAAACTAGAAATAGACACACAGCATCTAATTTGTAGATGCCAAATGCTTGAAAACTCTGTGGCGGACACTACAAATATCTATATTACCTGAACAAGGGCTTGCAGTACATAGTGTACCAACTTGGGTCTTGTGGCTAAATAGTTGAGAATATAGTTTCCTGGAGAAAGAAAACAATTAGTGAGTAAAAAATACAACTTCTATCTTAAACTAGAGTAACATATGAAGATGCCACATCTCAGATACAGGTGAAGGTTATATTAATTCGTGAAAACTTCTTTGGTGAAAAACAGGCATAATTCTGATGAAAATGTATCTTGTTAACTTCCTTGGGAGCAAGGACTGCACTTGCCGAGTTTGCAGTAAATATCTTTATTAATAATAAAGTTATGTTATAATGACCATAATTGGCAAGACAACTCAACAAGGTGACTACCATAACAAACAGAGATGGCTCATAGCTTATCTTTTATCTTGCTATTTTCGTGTTGTTTATATATTTAATCCCCACCCCCCCCCCCCCCCCCCCCAAAAAAAAAAAACACAAAAAAACTGGATCTATATATAGCAGTCAGATATCTAATACTTAACTAGAAAGCCATGAATGGCTTGAGTCGCTCCACAGGCTTGAAATTCTTGAAATAGTAAATCTAAGGTTTGCCTAGATTTTAAGATATTTTGGGTTCTACTGATGTTGAAATGAATTTCAAAGTTTCCACTATATAACATATAGAGAAATGACCTCTGCCCATAAAAGACATATTTTTCATCCAATGACATTAATTTTTCGCTGCATGACAAAGGTTCACTCAAGGATCATTCCAGTGAAATTTGGTTGATATCCATCTATTACATTCTGAGAAAATGGTCTTAAAGTTTCCACTATATATCATATAGAGAAATGACCTCTGCCCATAAAAGACATATTTTTCATCCGATCTCAAAAATATTTGGTAGACTGATAAAGGTTCACTCAAGTATCATTCCAGTGAAATTTGGTTGATATCCATCTATTACATTCTGAGAAAATGGTTTGAAAAGTTTCCATTATATCATATAAAGAAATGACCTCCGCCCATTAAATACATATTTTTCATCCGATCAGAATAATATTTTGGGAGACTGATAAAGGTTCACTCAAGGATCATTCCAGTGAAATTTGGTTGATATCCATCAATTACATTCTGAGAAAATGATTTGCAAAGTTTCCACTATATAACATATGGAGAAATGACCTCCGCCCATAAAATACATATTTTTCATCCGATCACAATAATTTTAAGGATCATTCATGTAAAATTTAATTGGTATCCATCAAGTAGAATCTGAGAAAACTCACTTTTTACCATATTTGGAAATTAGCCACGCCCAGAAATCAAAATTTCTTGAACAACTATGAAAGAGGGTCACCCAAGGATCATTCCTGTGAAGTTTGGTTGAAATTCATCCAGTAGTTTCTGAGGAGAATTTTAAAGAAAAAGTTTACGACCGGATGGACGCACGCACGGATGACTGCATGACCGACACAACGCCATGACAATAGCCCCAGTGGCTTTCAGCCAGTGGAGCTAAAAATAGAAAGTTCTCTGAAATGTTTTCTGAGAGTTTGCGTAGGGTTAAGTACTTTTCTTTTGAAAAGCTTTAATGCTAAACACTCTAAGTGTATTCAAGATTGCTTGATAGAGATTGACCATGGTGAGTCTGATCAGAACCCTAAAAGCCGAACAGACATGTAACTGTCTTTCTTATAGTTTGCAATTGCTTGACCTTGATTAATGACCAATGTTACCGATAGTTGCTGTCCTTTTGAACACAGATTTTGTTTTTTCTACATATTGTTTGTGATCTGTCACTTCTTTCATCCAGTCTATAACTCTGGTCAAGTGTTGACTAGTAGCAGTTTTGAATACCAAATCTACGTCAATTTGATTTCTGTTACTTACTTATATCTATTCGCTGTTCCAAGGGCAGTGTCATGTTTATTCTGCTGACCATTTTGGTCAGAGTTGTAGCAGCTAACAGCTGTGCATATGGGGACTGCGAAGAAAAGAGAGAAAAGACAATGACAGAGCTTGTCAATTTTAAACAAAAGAAATCAAGATGGGTATGTCAATCACAAATGCACAGACAACAATCCTGTAGAAAGTTTGTCCTTGACAGATAATCTTGAAGTTGTTAGATGACCTCTGGGGCCTTGACATCGGCAGATGGACATAAATGAGAATCATCAAAATAAACATGAGGACTACTAATTGGCAATATTACCGTAAGAATTTTCATAACATTTTGAACAGAAACAGAGACAAATGGGTGGACTATGAGAAAGTAATATGGAGGGATATTTTGATCTGCATAGAAATGGATTTCATACTTGATTCAATAAATTGGCTACATGAGTTGACTATCTACTAGCTCCTAAATCATCCTATATCATATGAGCCTGTGAGTGACATTTCCATCAATTTCATGTCTTTTTTGTGTGTGCTTGTTGGACAAACACTGTGCAGTCTAGACCACCACTTAAGGTATTAAGAATATTCATTGATCTTATCATGAAGCATATAGACCTTATCTACCTTCAGAGCGCATTGCAAGAAGTCTGTGACTGTGTGGCTGCACAGGCTGGCCAGAGTCTTTGCTTGCGCACATTTAAAATTGTTAGAAATGTCATGGAAAGGCTCATATTTATTTCAACAGTTTGAACAACCAAAATCCCATACCTCGGCAGGGCTTTTTTCCCAAAAATTGGGAAGAGGCCCTAGCCTTTCATTTTGGGAAATTTCTTGCGAACTTTGGTGAAATTGGGAAAGTTTTAAGATATACCAATTTTTAAGAAAAACATCTAAGCCCTTATCATATGGCCAAAACAAAGAAATTTATAATCATTATTTCATTTAAAAAGCTCATTACATTTTCTACAATTACATGAATAAAGAGGTTCAGCTTGATTTGTGGCTGAATAATTGGATGAAATAGGGTGTGGCCATCCTACTGATGGAGATGGAATAGAAATTATGTCCACTCGGTTTTGCTCTGATGGTGGATTAATTTATTTCAGTGACTATGTTGTTAATCAACTCCCAAAAGGCTTCTAGACCTGAGCTGGTCAAAATTATTAGCAGACGCTTCAAAGTCGCAAACCTTTTCACCTTGCAAACACTTTTCTTCACCAAGACCATAATTAAACTTTGCATAGCATTATCAAAAGCATTTCTTTTGAATGATTTACTGAAACATATACCTTTTTAAGACACTGTAGACTTACAAATTCAGCTCAATTCATCTAGATTCTAAGTTTCGTTGTTTATGCATATTTGGTTGTTAAAAATTGTGCATGTCAAAAACTGATAGGAATATGTTCCTTGTTAATGAGCCGAATCCCCTTTTAGTGCTATTTACGATTCCCAAACTCCAATCTGATCTAGAAATAAAAGATTTAAAACCCAATGTCTGTATAGTTTAATACTACAAACTCAAGATTTTTTTCTTATTAATCATTTAACAAAAGTAGAGTTCAATTTATTTACAATTTATTAGGAAATAATCGATTCAGTTTCCCACTGTTCTTATTAATCAAGTAAGGTAAACAAAAACTAGCTACCCGCCCTTTACTGTGAAAAGGTTTCGTAATGGGAATCAATCGGATACTAGCCCAATTTAAGTGTGATCTTTCGCATTTCATAAAATGAAACCCTTGACCTTTTCATACAACTTTTTGCTCTCACTTTGTGAATCTCTGTCAACATGCGTTGGGTAGATTGATTTTGAAATTGGGAATTTACGCTGATTTAGGGGAAATTTTCTAGCCACAGTTGGGGAAAAAAAAGAGGCTTTTTGCTATTGAGAAGTCACCGAAGATCGGCCTCAAGTAAAGAAGGAAAAAAAGCCCTGCTCGGGCTTTAATTTCATTATCATAGAATCTGTCTACTCACTTCACTTTTTTTAGCAAGGTTTTTTTTAATTTGTTTTTTCTTTAATATATGACAATAATGCAGGGGTGAGGAAATACATACTTTCTCAACTTGTCCCTGGACAAGTACAAGATGATTTTCTACTTGTCCAGGATCAAAATGAACTTGTCCACAAAAAGAGAGACTGGATAAATTTTTGGAAAACATTGTTTTTAAAACAGAAAATGCTGGGTTCCAGCATTTTCTTTATTAAAAAACAGTGTTTTCTAACCTTTGATACAAACATTAAGCCAATTAATCTCTTTGATCAATTTAGTAGAGTTCCAAGGTTTGCCCTAGTATTTACTTGTCAACAGGCAAGTGGCCTTGAAAAATGTACTTGTCCGCAGGTAGAAAAGCCCATGTCGGGCAAGTTGGGCATAGGAATTCCACACCCCTGAATAATGAATGTTGGCATTTATACTTACATTTCCCCGCTCTAGTAGGAGCTGACATTTACTCAGGCAGTCAGGAGAACTAGCAAATGCAACCAGGGCTTTCTCTGCATCTGCCCTAAGGGTCTGATCAGCTGTCTCATACAGCTGTTTACACAAACTCTCCAGCTGGAGAAGTTCCTGAAAAATAAACCAGGGTTTGACACTAAGTAGTTTCTGCCACCAGCCTGAAGGACCTGTAAGTCCAAAATAATACAGGTCCTCCTTGATAACAATAGGTCCTGCATGATGAAAACCATGTTCGAATTAAAGTAATTTAAGGGATAAATTGCATAAAAAAAAATTGTTGGAAAAAAGGAAATTGATTTTGACATTCGACCAAAAGGTTTGGAATGAGAAAATTCTTGAAGATTTTAAAGTGAAAAGAAGCGCTGCATTACAATGCCCTTATTTTTGG
This sequence comes from Fragum whitleyi, assembly GCA_948146395.1. Taxonomy (NCBI): domain Eukaryota; kingdom Metazoa; phylum Mollusca; class Bivalvia; order Cardiida; family Cardiidae; genus Fragum; species Fragum whitleyi. The sequence continues at coordinate 30,210,541 of OX411555.1, forward strand.
GGGGTCAATCAAAATTCTTGAACAACTTCAAAAAAGGGTCACCTAAGGATCCTTCTAATCAAGTTTCATTGAAATCGGCCAATGGTTATGGAGGAGAAGATTTCAAGTGAAAATATCCCCATTGATCATTCTTGCCAAATATCATTTAAATTTGGCCAATGGTTTGGGAGGAGATTTTTCGCTCCACAGGCTTGAAATTCTTGTAATAGCAAACCGAAGTTTTGACTAGATTTAGATATTTGGGTTCTACTGATGTTAAAAATAATTTTCAAAATTTCCACTATAAAACATATAGAGAAATGACATCCACCTATAAAAGACATATTTTTCACCCAATCACAATGATTTTTGGCTGCATAATAAAGGGTCTCCCAAGGATCATACCAATGAAGTTTGATTGATATATTAAAATTTTTCACTATATAATATATAGAGAAATGACCTCCACCCATAAAATACATATTTTTCAACTAATTAAAATTTTTTTTAATAGACTTGTTGAGGGTCACTCAAAAATCTTTCCGGGGAAATTTGGTTGATATCCATTGGTTAGATTCTGAGAAAATGATTTTCAAAGTTACCACTATATAGAGAAATGACCTATACATATTTTTCATCTGATCACAATAACTTTTTGTAGGCTAATAGAGGGCCACTCAAGGATAATTCATGTGAAGTTTGGTTTATATCCATTAATTAGTTTCGGGTGCATGGAATTACCAAATTATTCAATGATTACCAAATTAAACCAAACTTTAATTAACTTTATTATCATGATTATTATAAGGTTTAAAGTGTTTTAATTAAAATTATTTGATAATGATTATCATTTAACTGAAATATTTACTTTAAAACAAAACTTTTATCTAATTTCCCTATTCAAATGTACACATCTTACCGTCTGATAACACATGAGGACAATAACCAAATTATGGTGAAAATCAATGATAACACGAGGACAATAACCAAATTATGGTGAAAATCAATCAATCACAAGATTGCTCATTAATTTGCCTATTGGTAAACAGGATTATCCTTTGTGAGAAAACATATACTCATACTACATTAGCACAGTGAGCCATGTACCATATTATTGTGAAAATCACCATATTCCAAGATTTCTCATTAATTTGGTATACCGAACCATCCATTATGAGAAACCAATCTGCATTAGCTAAGTGAGACTTGTAATAAGATCTACCAAATTGTTGTTAAATCATGATCAAACAGTTCCCATTAATTTGGTAAACTCACTGGATTATCCATTATGAGAAACCATGAGCTGCATTTAGCTAGAGAACCAACCCATTACCAGATTACTCTTCAATTTCTCTTATATATTAATGACCTTCCTAACACTATCACCTCCCAAGTTCGTTTGTTTGCAGATGACACCGCCATTTACTTAGCTATAGATAACAAGCAAGACTGTATCACCCTGCAAGAAGATCTAGACAAGCTAATGCAATGGGAGAAAAAATGGGAAATGGAGTTTAACCCTAGCAAATGCATTGTCCTAAATATTACTAAAAAGAAGAAAAAGATTTCTTTTGATTACAGGCTACACGGACAAGTGCTAGAGACTGTGGACAATGCCAAATACCTAGGTGTTACTATATCTGAAGATCTTTCCTGGAACAAGCATATTGACAATATAACATCTAATGCAAATAAAACTTTAGGTTTTCTCCGCAAAAACATCCAGACCAAAAATAAGAAGATCAGAGAAACAGCATACAAAACACTGGTTAGACCCCAGGTAGAATATGCATCAACTGTTTGGAGCCCTTACACAACATCCTATATCAACAAAGTAGAAAGCAAGATGGGTTCAAAATAATTTTTCTCATTATGACAGTGTCACCTGCATGCAGAAGGATCTTGGCTGGCAAACTCTTCAATATAGACGAGACATCACCAGAGTCACCATGTTTTATAAAATTGTGAATTGTTTTGTTGCAGTACCCATACCAACTTATCTTGAAAGACCAGTTAGGATCACCCGACATATGCACACAAAATCTTTTAGACAGATCCACACAAATGCTTCCTACTTTAAATATTCTTTTTTTCCTTATACAGTGATACTTTGGAACAGCCTACCAGAAACAATCATACAGCAACCCGATATTGCCGCATTCAAGAAGAGTCTTGATTCTTTTCAGATAGTGAGCCGTCCCTGAATAACCAAAATTGTTTTACCAGATCTTTTAATCTAACACTCACAATACTTTAAAAATTTGCCACCCTAACAAATGACTAACAGTTCTTATTCCAGCACAGACGCGCACCTGCCAGTAATACCCGAAAGGGGAGTCAGGCAGTATATATAGATAGATAGATAATAAACCTGGAATTACCAAATATGTTGTCAACATACAACAACAATCTTAAAAAAAATCGTTTGTTTGATAATTCTGCATACTTATTTCAAATAGAATTTAAATAAAAATTAGTTTGACCCAATACTGATGTTGAATTTAGGATTAATCTGGTAAAAGTTTGCTTTAATTTGGTAATCATTGAATAATTTGGTAATTCCATGGACCGATTAGTTTCTGAGAAAAAACAACTATTCCCATATATGGAAATTAGCCACTCCAACTTAAGCCATGATTTTTAATCGATTAAAAATCTTTGAAGGAATCTGATAAACCAAGGAACATTTCTGTGAAATTTGATTGGAATCCATCCAGTACTTTATGAGGAGAAGATTTTAAAAGTAAAAGTTTACAGACGGACGGACACATGGACGACGGACACCCCGTCATGACAATAGCCCGCTGGTTTTTCGGCCAGTGGACCTAAAATGGGGTTTCTTATAACAAAATTTACAATAAAATTGGAGTTAAATATTTTTTTCGAAAGATCTGTGCCGCACCGGTTGTGCGACTTTGGGGAGAGCAAACGCTATAAAAAATAACATTCTAAACCAACAAAGGGTATACACACAAGAAAAATATATTAGTTTAGTCATCTCGAAAATTGTTTTGGTATGTCTCTCAAGATTTTGATCGCAGTTTCTCAACAAAGCAGCAAATACCCACCTGTTCATTCGCCATTTTTGTTTTCCCTCACAAATTGGTTCGCACTGCGCATGCCCATCAATCGGCGTTATCCAGCCGCTTTCAGATGGTTACACTCCCGCCTGATTTGGCCTTGTTAAATTATATAGTAAATTGGCACATTTTGACAGTACGTAGCTTCTCAAAAAAGTCGTTTGGGCTTTAAAAAATTGCAAGTCTTAAAGAAAATTCTTTGTTCTTGAAATCTATGTCCAGAAAATGCATTCATGAGCGATTCATTTTCCAACAATTTTTAACGGCGCACAACCACCCTAAAATCTCTCATGGTACAAATGAGTTTCCTTTCTTGGGAACCACCATCAAAGGTCAGGCTCTCAGAAAAAATAGTTCCCACTTAGATATATTTAGAACTATTCATGAAATGTAGCAGAGGTCTGGCACATGGGTGAACCTCATTTCAAGCACTTTACTGTTATTTAAACATTAAAACAATGTGGCAAAAGGAGCACACCACATCGGAAGTAATTCAAGACCGGAGCGGATCCAGATGCGACGACTTCGATTTAAACTTAAGGTACCTGCGGACATCTTTCAAGTGCGGGCATCAGCTTAACGCAATAAAAGGGTTTGAAACTCGAAGCCAGCCCCTTTTCCACCCGCCAAAATCGGTTAATGCAAACATTTTCTGAATTAATCGGCCTATTTTTACGAAAAAGTTCATTTTTAAAGTCCAAGAACGCCCGAGCTAGTCTGAGCACATTCAAACAGGAAAAAAGACAAGAAACTCTATCTATTTCGCGATTTTTAAGATTTGACGTTCCTTGATTTCCTTTCGTATTTTGTAAATATCTAGAAATTCATCAAAATTTTGTCCGATGACCTATCATTCTTAATTTGTATTGAATTGAATATTCTTTATATTTATCAAATAAAAAAGATACGGGATAAGTTTTTTCAATAAATTCGATTTTGTGAAGTTGTTGCAACATTTTCTCGTCGAATTTGACGTCGCATAAAAACCATAATTAGTATGCTTGTTTGAGGCAAATCATCTTGAAATAAAGTATTCGTAATTATTTGAAAGTAAGGTTTATTGAAAAAGTAAGGGCTTCACAAGTATCAAATCTGAATGTGATTTTGAGATAAACAAAATAAAACAAAAGAAAAAGACTAAATTTTTCACCCGTTTAAAAAGATAGCCTTTCTTAACATTTGACGCGACGTTGAAATATTATTTGATTTGCGATATCTTCACGGAATCGAATTTTACAATCTAACCCGAAGACACATGTTTTTTTATTTAAAAAATCTTCAGGGGGAATGGTTCGGCAGCAACTTATCTAAATTTTAGCATAGCTAACCGGATAATCTTTTCGAGAAAAGTCAATATTTTCAGTAACTGTACTCGAAAACAGCAACGCAGAAGGAATTTACATTTAATACGCTGCACTTTATTGCTTTTCTTACACTTTTATCTTCACATCAATCATAAGATGACCTCTGGCATCTTTTTACGAGCCAAATTGCGTTTTCGGGATAAAAATCGGTTAATTATTTTCGAAAAAAGTTGACAATTGCTGAAAGAGGGGATCGGTCCCTTCATGGCTTCATGACGTCAACTTTACGTTATGAAATCCCTTTTTTGACCGATATATGAAAGCGGGTATTTCAAAGTCCAGTTTTGTCGCTTAAAGCAAGACTCGACCTAAAATGACCCTGTATGTGTCCGTAATTACCTTAAGTTGTCCATTCAAACACAAGTACAATAGAAGGTGATACTTCTTGAGAACAGCACTTCTGGTTATACTCTGATGTACATCATTTCCTTAAATGTTAATTAGATCGTCTAAAAAGCACGTAGAGATATTGGTCACACTTTTCATTCAAGGATAACATACAATTGTAGCTGCGATGGAATGATTTCTTTATTTAAACAGTGTCTCTATCTCTCGATGTTTTCGTCTTTTTATTTCACTAGAGTAAAAGTTTATATCTGTGTCGAATTTCCATTCAGTCGTTTGTCTTTTTGGTTGTCTGTTTTTTGTGTTTTTTTTTTCTCTTATTTTTTATATTTCATTTTTTTGCATTGTTTAGTTAAATTACGACCCTTTTGTGAAAATGAATAGTCAAAATGAGATAAATCAAAACAAACTATCATATCAAAGTATTCTTTGCTTTTAATTATTTTCAAAGAAGGACAAATGTTTCGATAAAAAACTATAATATTCAGCAAGTAGAAAAAAACTCGGCAATATATTCCATCCAACTTAAATCAAAATTCGGCGTTTTTTTCAATTTTTCAAATTAAAATTCCTTGTCTGTTTTTTTTTTTCTCTTATCTTTTATATTTCATTTTTTTGCATAGTTTAGTTAAATTACGACCCTTTTGTGAAAATGAATAGTCAAAATGAGATACATCAAAACAAACTATCATATCAAAGTATTCTTAAAAACAAATGCTTGTAATTATTTTCAAAGAAGGACAAATGTTTCGATAAAAAATTATAATATTCAGCAAGTAGAAAAAAACTCGGCAATATATTCCATTCAACTTAAATCAAAATTCGGCGTTTTTTTCTTCAATTTTTCAATTTAAAATTCCTTGAGTCGATCGAAATTAGTTTCTTATGACATTTAAGTATTGTTTTGAAACATAAAAGTGTAGTAATTTATTTTATTTAATAGTTATAATCAACTGGTTAATCCAGATAAATTCAATGAAATAAAGAGTGGGTAAAAGAAGGCCGCCCCTCGGTTGCATTGTTATGTATATTTGAAAGAAGAGTACACAAGGGAGATAATTACGTGAAATACCTCTATTCGTGACCAAAGTTTTAATCTACATGGATAAATTTTATCCCGCCGAGAACAATGAGCTTGCATTCGGGGAAACTTTTGCCTCAATGCAGATAAAATTTTGATCTATTTTGATCTCCTTGTAGAGAAAACAATATTCCTGCTGCTAAGGAAAATTTAAATCTCTTTACGGAGGAAAAAATAAACTTTCCTTGAAAAAAACCAAAATATTCTGTGGAGACATTTAAAACTCGCTTTAAGGGGGAGATGCGGACATTGATCTCTCTCGATGCAGACAAAAAATTTGATCTTACACCTGAGTACTGTTTACGTAACTGGAGATGAAAAAACACTGTAAAAATGACCCCCTGCAAAGAAAAAAAATAAACTCACCTCCAGAAAGCGATGATTTTGCCACAGAGAAAGATTATGATATCATTTTGAATTGACTTTGATACACAGATTGTTCTTGATGCCAAGATAAAATTTTAATCTCACTGCATAGAAAACATGATCTCGTGAAAGAGAAATATATTGATCTAGCATAGAAAAAATCTTGTAACGTAGAAAATCTTGATCTTACCGTGCGGGTAAAATAACTGCCGCAGGGAAAACGTTTATCTTGTTGCGGAATTTACTGTTGATAAAAGTTCTGAAATAGTTGCAGAGAAAAAATCTTGTTGTGGAGAAAAAAACTTAATTTGCCTCAGATAAGGAAAAAATGATCTAGCTCTATGGGTGAAGACGTAAATCTCGTGTTAAACGAAATATTCGCTGCGAAGAAATCTTTTTAGTGGTTAAAACCTTCTCTTAATGGGGGGGGGGGGGTGTAAATCACGTTAAGGAGAAAAAAATCTTCCTGCGGAATAAAATGTCATTAGGGGAGACCGGGGCAAGGTGTTACAATTTTCAAACAATTCACAAATTTTCCGACACCATAGCTCTTTTTATTTTTATAACATATGTATCGAAAATTTAACGAATTTCGATCTAAAAATTACTTTAATCAAATAATTTCATCATACTATATAAATTTTATACAAAGGCAAAAAAAAGCGGTAAATGTAACACATTGCCCTAGGCTATTGGGGAAAATTGTTACACCTACCGGGGCAAAGTATTACATGGTATGGCAGTCACCACGAAAACTTTTTCTTTTTGCTTTTTCAATACCGGGATAAACATGAAAGGCTTTTAGGCCAAATATTATTCTAAATCAGACTGAAAGTTTCGCACACACTGACTTAGTCACCCACGACAAAAAAGTGCCGTTCTTGCGCCTAACCACATGTTTCAAGATGTTTCTTTAATAATAAGATACTCAGACCATATCCTAAAATATTTCTTTTTTTCTTTTCCAATTCATAATTTCAACATGCCCGAATATATAGCGCACAAAGCATTTTGAGAAAAGGTGGTTACTCTAGCAACAGGAAATTTATCTTTTTCGTACACCGGTTTCTATTGCATATAATTACATGTTAAATAATTTACAGAAACGTTAAACATCGTCTGAAGCTTCTTTGTAATGCGTTTCAGTCTAATTCTTGTTATCTTGAAATTGAATAATGGCGTTAAACAAAATTTGGGCAAAATGTTACACTGTAACACTTTGCCCCATGTCCTGTGTAACACTTTGCCCCAATCGCAACTTTTCGGAAAATACACTCGTGCAAAGAAAAGAAAGGTTAGTCATACAATAATTGGTACAAATTAGTTAGCTTCTGGATCAGAGTATCCCAAAAAACACATATCTTTTCTTTTTATTGTACTTTTATATCATACGAGGCGGATATTTACGAAGATGGTAAGAATTTACTTTTGTGTCACAAAAATCGTTTTCTGATTCTTCTTATGGACATTCCTATTTGGTGTCTCTAACATACAGCAAAACGTGCATAACCACAAAGCCCTTTTCTAAGAAATAACACTTGGGTCATAAAACAATTTAGTCCATGAGCCAGAATGGGTTTTGTTCCCCCCCCCCCGGGGGAATTTTGTAGACCATATTTTTCTGAAAGTCCATGGTATGTAGAACATTTTGAGACATGTTAGCACTCTGGCGAGTGGGGCTTTTGTAAGATACGTTACTTTAAAGTAGCACACCCCTCAAAATTTTGAAAATGAATTTTAAAAGAGTACCCCAAAAATTGAAGTCAAAATGACAAAAAGTTGACTTTTTCTACATATATTTGTGTTGCTGATTAACTGTAGAGTCCATTTATGGAATATTTTTAAAAATCTGGTCATCTTAAGAGTCGTGATATTGCAGTAAAATACGTTACCCTTAAATTTCATAGAAAACTATGAATATAGAAATAAATTGTCTATCCCTGCCTCACTGGGAGTATTGTTAACATTGCCTGTTTGATAGTCCATGGTATATAGAACATTTTGAGACTTGTTAGCACTCTGACAAGTGGGGCTTTAGTGATATACGTTACCTCAAAGTTAATTACCTAACAAATTTTCAAGACAAGATTTTAGGTTTGTACAGTGAAGAAAATAGTCAAAATGACTAGAAGTGATCTTTTAATTCCAAAATCAATGTTGCTGAATGTATGTAGAGCAAATTCATACTAATACTTTGTAAATAAATCCCCCTTGAAGGCATGATATGGAAGTAAAATACGTTACTTTTGAATTTCAAAGAAAGGCATATAGATATGAATGGTTTTTCCATAGCTGCCCCTTTGGGAAGATTGTTAACATTGCTTTTCTAAAAGCCTATGCAATATTTAGCATTTTGAAACATGTTAGCAATCCGGCCACTGGGGCAAATGAGAGATACGTTACTTTAAAGATACCAACCCATTAATTTTTCATAAAACAATTTCAGTTGTTTGTCTTGTTATAGAAATTACCTGTAATTTAGTAAAAATTAAATGATATTGTGTTTTGTTAATGATATTTGTGATTCTTGAGATATTTGAAGCCCATTTACATTATGACTTGAAAAATATAGCCCTTTCAAGCAATGTATGGGAGTAAAATACATTACATTTAAATTTCGATTTAATGTATTCAAAAGAAATGTTTTATTCATCAATGCTCTACTGAAAGTGTTGTTTACTGTGTTTTTCTATAAGTTTCTATTCTTTGGGAGATTTTAATTTTTTTATGCATCTGGCAATCAAGCTTTTTGCAAAATACGTTACTCTAAAGTAACCAATTTACCCATCAATTACCATAGACTTATTCATATATCATCTGATTGCAATTATTGTAAAATCTCTCATTAACTAAATTAACTTTAAACCACAAATGTTAAAAGTATTTTTAAGGTATCAATATAATTTTGAATCATTTCAAGGCTCATTGTCGTTTTAAAAGCGTGCAAAATATGTTACCATTTATTTATAGGTATAATTATTATTGAGCCGCTATCATAGTTTATGGAAATGCACCAAATTCAATGTTTAGGCAGCTTCCAAACACAATGTTGAGGCAGCTTATGGTTTCTATGTTTGAGACTTTGTTCACTTTTTTAGAATAAAACACAAGTTATATATGTTACTTCTGATGATAAGAGACAGTTTTCGTTGTGAAAAATGATGACCAAATAGATGAAAAAGCGGTTCCTACAATATTTTTTAAGCAATATTTCCATCAATCTAGTACAGAAAAGTTAAAAATATTTCTTAAGAGTTGATCATGATTGTAGCCCAGTTGGTAGCACATTGGATTTGGTAGCGCATTTGTCTCCATATCATAGGTACTAGGTTTCATCAGCCAGTACAAACGAGTTGATTATCATTCATCTCCGCTGTATAAGCATCTAGAGGCTTTAATAGGATGATGTGATGAATGGAATGATGTGTACGATAAATACAAGGAATTCATGGTTAGGTGGATAAGCCACCTCGATAAGAGTGTTATACTGTTAAAATGGCCTGAAAATTCCTTGAAGCATTTTTAAGCTCTCTATTGTTTCCAATTGAATGCAAAGTACATTACATGCAATCCTAGTTTTGCCAAGAAACTGCGCAATTCAGTTCAATACTGAAAATTTACATGAGTATGACCATATTATGTTCAAATGAATAGAACATTGCCATATACATTTTGATTTAGCTATCAAAGAGAGTAATATATGTTGCATTTAAAAGACCTTTTTTTTTTTTAGAAAATCAAACATAATTGCTGATTCCAAAGGACAATTAGATGCAATTGTAATGCTCTTGAACATGATTAGTTCTTACAAAAGTAAAGATTTTAGTAAAACAAAGTAACTTAAAAATACTTTAACTTTGAACTAGATACAAACTACAAGTAATTTTTATGCCGAAAGAAACATATCTTAGATAGAATTAGAGCTTCTTTTATATCTTCACATTCTGAAACAATAAATGAATAATGATAAATTGCTTAAACAATAGGATTTTATCAATATCAAGCCCTCATTCAAATACAACCGAAGACTTGATTCATAAAAATAAAAAATTGCATGATGGGTCTATAAGTTGCATGCTTATAAGAGCTTTATAGGTGTTTATGTGTAAATGGCTGGTGATTTAACATTCAATTTGCATTCCTGTTTGACATTGCTGGCTGACTTTCAATAAACAGTGGTCTCGCGATATCTCGAACACACACGGGACCGATCAATTTGCTCGAGTCATCGCATGATTCGAGTTAATGCCAGTAAGCAATATTGTCCTCTATGAAGACGTTTCACTGCGTGTGAAATTTACCTTTGAATATTTTGCCTTCAAGATATGCAATATGTATGTAAATAACTCCTTGAGGAATAGTTTTGCGAAATATATAACTCTGATTTAAGGCGATTTGTTAAAACGGGCGATTTAATTTGGTCAAATCGTAAGGGTTGAAAAAGGAAAAAATCCACAAAAGTCCATGAAGGCGTCGGAGTCAATGTTAGTAGTATCTATTCTTAGTACATAGGCCATGGAAGTGGCAAAAGTTTAGATTTGGCGATTTTAATGAGAGGCCATATAACAAGCATATTATTTCTTCCTCATAATACTTTTGTAGCTATCGTTGCTGAATGACAAATCTTAGACGTTTTGTCAGCCAGAAGATAGACGAGGTTGCAATTCCTTCTTTTCTCACAATATTTTCCTTAGAGCTAACTTCCTCGGTACCTCAAATAATTAAACTGTTTCCTTAAATGACATCTATAAACTAAGAAAGATGCTTACAAACTTTTTATGATTTTTTTTTCTGGAATGTTTCAAAAAGTTTTTATTTCAGCAGATAACAAAATTTAAGGTGAAGCGGGATTCAAGATAATTTGAAATAGACGCATTTTTCTTTAACCACGTTTTTGTGCCGAACACCCTCGACTGACGACCAAAACATTGAAACTACAGTTGTACTTATTGTAGTAATGGGCATCGTCAATATCTTTCGTTAGAAAGATGAATAATTTACTGAATTTCTCACGAGGATGATTTTCGAAAGACTTTCAAAATGATAATGACACTCTCGACAATAATGTTCGTTTGTTTTATGATAAGTCTCATAATTAGTTTCTGATCATTAAATTCCCGTCATTTAAACCCTAAAATTGAATAAGTGTGGCATACAAAAAGGTGTGAAAGCAAGTCGTCTGACTGATAGAGACCCTGTGAAAAAGGCCTAAAGGTATTCTTTACGATAGGATGAATTAACAAATACGCACTGTAAGTTGATTTTGATGCAAAACAATAGATGTCAGAAAGGTGCGAACCCCTTTGCTCGAAGGAATGCAGTAAAAATTTGACCTCGGGACTTAGGTTGCTGCTCGAGCGATCGAGCAATCGAGCTTTCGAGCTAATGCAGTAATAACCAACAAGAAAATAGAGAAAGACGCGTCGGGACCGGAAGGCCAGCTCGAGCTTTCGCCTGAATTCGAGTTTTCGCCCTCTCGAGGTAATGCGAGACCACTGTACATTTAAATGCAGTTTGTGTCTAAGTAGAGAAAAGAATTGAAAAATGTCCATTCTTATTAATATACTCATGGTTCTTTGGCATAACTCTCATATTTTTCTAATGTGCGCAAGTACAAGACTCTTCTACTAACCATTCAGTTTTATTCTAAGCATTTGGTCAACATTCCAGACAAACAATTTGAAAAAAAAAACATGCAGTAAAACCAAAATATCCATCTATATCAAAGAGAAACAAAAATTTTGATTTAAATGGCTACAGTATTGACACTGAAGTGCATTTAAGATAATTGCGACTTGTTTCATACAAATGGTAACATACGTTACTAGATTATGACCATCGGTATTGTTTCAAAACATCTATAGGCAACAAATAAACCCATGCACGAAATTAGAGATAAATGATATACATGCTTAAGTGACTAAGTAATTTTGAAAAAATAGTTTCAATTAATTAAATTATTTTAGCTGTCATGCTGCATCGTGTGATTGATAGATATGTAATTGCACTGAACAGATATTTCCCTATGATTAAATTAAACAATCGGTATAGTACAAGACAAAGTACATATCTATATCTATCAAAAAAGCCAGTATTTGTATTGAATATTTCAAGATGTTTGTAATTTCTAATGTAAAATGATTATCACGATCTGTGCTGATTTAAAAGGGTGTAGGTATTTTGATTTCAGCAATTTGATATACATGTATTAATGATTTGGCTATTTCAAAATTATGATCTCAAATCTTGTTATCAAATTTTCAATTTTGAGGGATGGGATACTACAAATGATACTAACTTCAATTTGTGTGATTTATCACTTTACATTAAAAGACAATATGTAAAAACTAGCACTTAATAAGAATTTCCTTCTTGGATGTTCCAAAATATAATATTGACTTATCATTTAAGGTCTAAATTTTAATACCATACGTGCTAGGGGATCTTTGATCTTTTGTTAGTCGCGCATTTGCATTCAGTACCGATGCATTTTCTAAGAAACAGAACTGAGAGCTATAAATTCAAAGAATTTTAATCCTTATTGATGAAAAGATAAAACAGTTTAAACGGATTTTGGTAAAATATTTTGAGGTAACGTATGTTACAACATTCCTTTAGAGACATAAAGCATTTGTTGCTATAAGGATATCAGTTATAAATGATATTCTTGTTTTATTATGCATGATCAGAGTAGTAAATTGCACCTGTCATTCTCCTTTCTGTTTATGAATGGCATATGAAATTACATTGTATAAAGGGCTTGAAATGACATGTACTCAAATCTTTTCATTAATACATATAAAACAAGTAATATGCAGACCAATATAAACTATATAAATATGAATTCATCATATTATCTTGTGAATTTTGCCAACAAGTGTTGACTTTGAATATTTTTGGTGCCCAAATGCCAACATCTTTAAATAGGCGAATATTGAGAAACAATTTTGTAATTGTAACATATATTTCACCTTTTTTTCTTGAATCATACAGGATTCTGTGGATGTTTTATCACTCATACTTAAGAATCATGTATGAGATAGTACTAAAAATCGCAATTTGTCCAAAGAATTTCACCAAATTGGAGCAAATTGTAGCATTTAATAAGGATTAAGGGTTGGTGATTTCAAAGTAACGTATCTTGCAAAAGCCTCACTCGCCAGAGTGCTAACATGTCTTAAAATGTTGCTTATACATGTACCTTTCAGAAAATCATAGTGTACAAAATTCCCCCTGGGGGGGGGGGGGAACAGGGGTCCCAGTAGCCCATCTAATTCAAAAAGAAAATATTTCAAAAGTAACACTCTGCCCCGTGTAACACTTAGCCCCGGTCTCCCCTACTTTTGAGAAGCTATAAACCCCTAAGCCAAGGAAAAAAATATATCGCGCTGCAAAGGAAATACATTATCTTGCGGAAGATAAAAATCTTGATTTTGCTACGGAGAATATTTTTATCGTGTTGTGGAGAACTTCTTTTTTTTATTATCTTACTGTGTAGATAAATTTTGATCTTGCTAGGGAGGAAAGTTTGATCTTATTACTGCGGAGAAAAATTACTGTGGAGAAAGATTTTGAACTCGCCCAGGAGAAAAATTTGGATCTTGCTATGAAGAATATAAAATTGTTATTGCTTTGAATATAAAATATTCTTGGTGTGGAGAAATTTTAAAATCGCTTAAGTTAAGTGGTCAAGATTTTTTTAATCTTGCTACAGAAAAAGGAATGAACTCTTTTGATGCAATTCTAATCTCGAGGCAAAGGCTAATTTCTATCTCACTTCAAAAGAAAATTTTTAGTATTGTTGTACAGTGCTTTAAATATTTTGTCTTGCTTGAGGGGGAGGTGATTTAAATCTCGATTGGGATAAAAATTATCTTGCTGCTGAAGAACATTTGATATGACTGAAGAGTACATTTTGATCTTGTTTGGGGGGGATTTTGATCTCGATGTAAAGAAAAAACTTTTGATTTTGTACCTGAGAAACGATTGATATGATGTTGGAACAAAAGATGAATTTCGGACAGAGAGAAATTGTTTTTTCTAGGCAGACAACAATTTTGATCTGGCATCAGAGAAAAAAACTGATCTCGCTGCAGACAAAATTTGATCTGAAACGGTATGGTATTCTTTATGCCGTTGAAGAGATCAAAAAGGATATTGCCGGGGAGAAATTTTTTAACCCATGTGCAAAAAATCCAAACTCACCTCCAAAGAAAAAATCTGATCCTGCCGGGGAGGGAAAATTGACATAAATACTGAAAAATATATATCTATAATAGGGAGAAATATTTTTTCTGCTGCAAAGGAAAAACTAAAACGTCGCTGCAGATAAAAAAAAATTATTGATTTTCCTCCTGAGAAAATTTAGATCGAGTGATGGAAAATCTATTTATCTTACTGCGGAGACAAATTTTGATCCTGCTAGAAAGGGAATTTTTATCTTGCTACAGGGCAAATCTCGATCTCACTGCAGAGGCAACTGTTAAATTTACCGCGGGATAGATCTTGAACAATTGCGAAGTAAAAGAAATGGCGAAGTACATTTTTTTATATTTATGTGGACTAAAACAGATTTATCTTACTGCATAGGGAAACCGTGATCTTTCTGCGCACAATTAATTTTTAACCCAATACAGAGAAATTCGAACTTGCTTCGTGGAGAAAAAATATATTGCTGAAATTGAGACCGAATTTTGGAGAAATTTTGACCTTACAACAAAAGATTACTTATTTTTATCTTTATGCAGATATCATTTCAGAGATCTTCAGAGAAAAAAGTGTTGATCTTGCCCTGGAGAAATAATTGATCTTGCTGCTGGAGATTTTTTTTAATTTACTGTGGACAAAAACTTTGGTAAAACTGCGGAGAAAAAAAAAATGATTCTGCTGTTAAAGAGAACTTGAACTTACTGCGGGAAAAATATGGATCTTATTTTGGAAAAAAAAATGTGTCGGGAACTTTTAAGCTAACTTTTCAGGCGGATTTTGATCTCCGAAGGGAGAGAAAATTTGGTCTTGCTGCAGAGAATTTCTTATATTATTGCAGAAAAAAATGATCTTGCTCAAGAGCTGAAAATTTTGATCTCGCTGTCAAAAATAGTTTTGATATTCCCGCCTAGTGATTATAACTTTCTAAACTTCGGAGCGAAAAGAGGGAAAATTTAGATCTCGACAAGAACAAAAAATAGAAAACTGTAGAATATTTTTTTTCTAAGTTACTGCTGAGAAAATGCTTATCTAGCTGGTCAAAAACTGCTCTCCCTGCAAAGGACAAATAAAATTTTGTAACCGAGAAAAAATTAAATATGATTTTGAAAGAGGTGAAAAAATGATCTCACTGCAAAAGAAAATTTCAAAACGGCTACAAAAGAAAATGTCGATCATGCCGCAAGTATTTCTTTGATATCATTATGGAGTAAAATTTCGACTTTGATGCAGAAAATAAGTTGATATCACTGCCGAGATGGTTTTTAGCTCCACTGGCCGAAGGCCAGCGAGCTATTGTCATGGCAAGGTGTCCGTCGTGCGTCCGTCCGTCCGTCCGTCCGTCCGTGCGTGCGTGCGTGCGTAAACTTTTCTTTAAACATCTTCTCCTCCTAAACCAATGGGTGGATTTTGACGAAACTTGGCCAGAATGTTCCTTGGGTGACCCTCTTTTAAAGTTGTTCAAAAAATTTGGATTGACCCCCAAATATGGGCGTGGCAGGGCGGGGCTTATTTTGACCCCGAAATCTTTGAACGACATCTCCTCCTAAACTATTGGGCCAATTTCAATGAAACTTTACCAGAATGTTCCTTGGTTGACCCTCTTCTAAAGTTGTTCAAGAAATTTGGATTGACCCCAAAATATGGGCGTGGCAGGGCGGGGCTTATTTTGACCCCGAAATCTTTGAACGACATCTCCTCCCAAACCATTGGGCCAATTTCAATGAAACTTTACCAGAATGTTCCTTGGGTGACCCTCTTCTTAAGTTGTTCAAGAAATTTGGATTGACCCCCAAGTTTGGGCGTGGCAGGGCGGGGCTTATTTTGACCCCGAAATCTTTGAACGACATCTCCTCCCAAACCATTGGGCCAATTTCAATGAAACTTTACCAGAATGTTCCTAAGGTGACCCTCTTCTTAAGTTGTTCAAGAAATTTGGATTGCCCCCCAAGTTTGGGCGTGGCAGGGCGGGGCTTAATTTGACCCCGAAATCTTTGAACGACATCTCCTCCCAAACCATTGGGCCAATTTCAATGAAACTTTACCAGAATGTTCCTTGGGTGACCCTATTCTAAAGTTGTTCAAGAAATTTGGATTGACCCCAAAATATGGGCGTGGCAGGGCGGGGCTTATTTTGACCCCGAAATCTTTGAACGACTACTCCTCCCAAACCATTGGGCCAATTTCAATGAAACTTTACCAAAATGTTCCTTGGGTGACCCTCTTCTAAAGTTGTTCAAGAAATTTGGATTGACCCCCAAATATGGGCGTGGCAGGGCAGGGCTTATTTTGACCCCGAAATCTTTGAACGACATCTCCTCCCAAACCATTGGGCCAATTTCAATGAAACTTTACAAGAATGTTCCTTGGGTGACCCTCTTCTAAAGTTGTTCAAGAAATTTGGATTGACCCCCAAATATGGGCGGGCAGGGCAGGGCTTATTTTGACCCCGAAATCTTTGAACGCTATCTCCTCCCAAACCTTTGGGCCATTTTCAATGAAACTTTACCAGAATGTTCCTTGGTTGACCCTCTTTTAAAGTTGTTCAAGAATTTTTGGATTGACCCCCAAATATGGGCGTGGCAGGGCGGGGCTTATTTTGACCCTGAAATCTTTGAACCTCATCTCCTCCTAAACCATTGGGCAAATTTCAATGAAACTTTATTAGGATGTTCCTTTGGTGACCCTTATCTAAAGTTGTTCAAGAAATTTGGATTGACCCCCAAACATAGGCGTGGCATGGCAGGGCTTATTTTGACCCCGAAATTTTTGAATGACCTCTCCTCCTGAACCATTAGGCCAATTTTAATGAAACTTTACCAGAATGTTCCCTTGGTGACATCATATAAAGATGTTCAAGAAATTTGAATTGGATGAGATCCACTTGATCAATAAAATTCAGGTGAGCGGTTTAGGGCCATTCTGGTCCTCTTGTTTCAATCTACATCTAAATAGTTTTCTTTCTTGTAATTTTACATATAAGTTAATTAAGTTCATTCCTTCATAAGTCAGTTTCAACCTAGAAAAAGTCTGAATTCCTTCTGAATGTTGTTCACTTTCATTACCTTCTATTTGCAATATCTCTCTTTCAAATCTTGAGATTTTAAGCCAGTGGAGCGATACAGGCCCTCTTGGGCCTCTTGTTTTTATATTGCTGTCATTAAAAATTTAAACCTCGCTTAAGAGGAAAATGAAAAATTCGATATTGCGACAAAGAAAAACTCTTTCTTCGGAGAAAATAATTTGATCTTGTTGAAGAGGAACTTTTTTTTATCAGACTTTGTAGACAAAGTTTGGACTAGTTGCCTCTTAAAACAATATCGTGTAGAGAATAAAAATGATCTTGCTGTTAAGGGAGAAAATGATCTCATCTGGGAAAAAAAATGCGCTCGCAGTGGAGAAAAAAAAGGGAATTACTGCATAGAAAAATTGGATCTTTCTTTGGAGAAAAATGACCCGGAGTCATTTAACTTTCATTTTAAAGGTGCATATTGATCTTTTTAGGAAGAAAAAAATGATCTTGCTGCATATATCTATCCGCAGCTCTGGAGAGGAAAATTTGATGAGGAAAAAATGAAGAATTTAGCGCGAAATGAAATTATTACTTTATGCTACGGATCATGTCAGATCATGCTATGTAAAAGTGTAAGCCTATGTCACTAAAGATTTTATACAAAGCATTCGCCTTTTAATTGTTACGAAATTTCTTTTGAATGGAGTCCAAAATCTTGCAAATATTTAGGTGCCTAACGATTGGCGAAAACAATTAACGCCCGCATGTGTCCAGAAAACAGTAACCTGCATTGTCCACTCGGGAAACTTCGGCGTTTCTGCGGAAAAGACCTCCTGAATAATGAGGGCACAGACATGAACGCGCGTCATATAGCACGTGGATTTATATATCACAAACTTAACTGAGGATGACGGTGCTAAAAACAATGTCAACGTATGGTTAAAATTGGGCATATTATAATTTGAAAACGTTTTACTGCGTTTTGCTTTCAAATAATAACGTGCCAAAACGATCTCCACAGACGATCGGAAAACATTAAAGGAATATACTATTCTTTAAGCGTATGGGTCAAAGTACCGGCAGGAGCCGAATTACCGAAAAAATGACCAAAAATTACTATACTTACGTCCGAGTTACTTTCCAGTTTACGGAAAGATTCGAGCGATGCTCCGAATGCTACATTGTCATTTGAAGGCTACACAGTGCGTGTTTCAGGAAAGAACGTCCACAAACACTTTTTTATTGCGAACATAGGACTAAGTCAAGTTGTGTTATAGGCCTACAAATAATTACGTGTGGCTTGATAAATTTCAATTTTCCACTGAGTTTATCGCAGAAACTTTTAAAAACACTGTTCTGGCATACTGTACTATCATTGCCCGATTTCTTATGAAGTTATTGTGAGAAGATAGACTATATTTATACATGTACTTTTAAAATACATGAGATATGTAAATGTAAAAATGCCGCACATACCAAAACAGACCAGATCAAGCTTGTATTTTTTAAAAGATGAATGATGAACGATCAAATTTTATATGCCCGTCGAAAGATGGGACGTATACATGTATTATGATTAACCGTGTCTTGCGGTGCCCAATTCTTTACCCGTAGCATAACTCTGTTACCCCAAATGACCTGAAAGTTTGCAGTTATGTTCCTCTCGTTACAACTGAGTACACTGCAAAGAAAGGTAACCCTATATAGAATACAGAGAATACAGTTTTAGTTATTTGCCTTTTTTGTTTTCATACTTGGACATCAAACAGTTTAACGGCCATGTCTTGCTTGTCAACTTGTACATCATATATAAATATACCAATAAGAAGTAACCACCTAGACCATACCATTGAATAAGTATAGACGGCGGGGGGAGGGGGGGGGGAATCAAAGCTTCGTAGTAAATTGGTTGTATTGCAGCGTTTATTATTATTTCTTACAAGTTATACATAGTCTTGGTCAACTGTTTAAATATTTGATCCGTTCTCCAGGAAAACCTGTCTAAATGAGAACAAAATTCACAATAGACCGTTATAGTCCGATTCACTGCTATATGGACCAACCTTTTCATCAATTACATAAAATTACGTTTGAATTAGGGATTTGTATGTAGTAAAATCCTAATTTCAGCTTAATACCATTCCAAAAATATTTTTTGAATATAAAATGGTTTCAAAATAATGATTATGTCTATCAAATGAATGATGTTTTTATGTAATAGTTATATTTCATTTCTGATAATTTACGCGATATAACTTAAGCGGAGCGTCAGCGAAGCGCAAGGTTATACACGTAAATTGTCAGAAAATGAACTATAACTGTTTTACCGATCGACTTAATTTTTCACCCAATAACTCTAGCCCCAGTGATTGTGCGTCAATCAATGACGTCAGTCAATTTTGTTGCGTCATACATTCTTCAATCCAATCGCCGTAAACTAAAAGGGGAGGAGTAAATTTAATCATTATCGCGCTTTCATCTATATTTCGTCATTTGGCGAGACGGGTTCAATGCATTTATTACCCTTTAGTCGCAATTGACGACGAATACCCATAATTATGTTTGTTTTTTAATCTTTTTATCGTGCTTTTTGCGGACGATATGCCTATGGATTTTATTTGTGAGAAAATACGAATTATGTATGGCGCGGTTTTATTGATCTGAATCTGGCCCTTGCAATTTAGATAAATAAAAATCCCTACCCGGCATTCCATATGCTTTCATAGGAATGAATAACAAACGGCAAAAAATGTAATACATGTTTCGTAAATCGATAAGATATGCCGGTAATTGTTATTTGAGCATTTCTTCCAACAGAGGTCAAAGTCGGGTCTAATAAACCAAGGTATACCGCATGATATTCATTTTCAATAATGCTTGCAATAATGAGTTAACTGTGCAATTAAAATGACGCAAAGAAAGCCGTAGTTATAAGCCCTTTGTTCAGGTTGCAAAAACGTTTTCGAAATATACTAATTTGAACCCTTTTCTGCTGATTAGTAGGCCTACACGTTTAAAGCGGAGCAGCTTTTCGAGAATATTTTCGTTTTGATCGCGGGGAATAAGTTTTGGTACCCTATTCAATGTTACATTTAAATGGATCGCGTATATTTTCGAAACTAGCCAGCTTTCACGGACCTAAAATGCTTCAAAGTAATTTAATTTCGCTATTTTTCATACTTAGTTATGAAAACGTATACCCAAGTTAATTTTTCTGCTCCAATGTACCTTTCATATCACTAAACCTAAATACATGGTGTCGGTTATCCATGTTACGAATGTATGGCAATTTCCGCGAAACCCGTTACGATTCTGAATAAATTAGTATTCTTGAATCTTTTAAAAGGGCATATAGAGGGGGGACACTGCAGAATAATAAATTAAAAGTATTATTAAAAGGGATAGATATCAGATCATTTCAACCCTGTCGTCATTTTTATGTCAACTTAAAAGGATGTTACAGGAGGATTCGAATCGGAATCAGTATACGCTACAGATATGTCGATTACAAGTTAAGGGTCCGTTCGAGACCGTTCACCAGACAAGATATGACATCACTGTTTGGTTTGTTCTAAAGTCTCCGCCCATAATGACCTAAAGTCGCGTAGCACACTTATCCGAGTAGATTGTCAGGTTATGCGATATATTTTTTGAATTTCAAATGAAATAGCGGTCGATCATTTGCTGAAAAATTAGGGCGATCGGTAATATTTATTATTATTATTTTGCACGAGGGGTGATGGATGCTGTTTAGTAGTAAGAAAATGTAAACATATAGTAAAAAAAAACGTGGTTTTATACTAAACATTTGATAGAGGAAATGTCCATTATTCCTTATCTGGAAGTGCATATTAGCATTTCGACGGTTAAGTCATCTTTAACTTAAATTTCACGTGATTCGTACCGTTATTACTCGCCTGCTTTAGTTTTCCTCGTGAAAATCCCAACAACTTTGTTCAATAATGCGTTTTGATTGGTCTAAATACATGTATGTGAATATGGGGTTCATCTCAGAATTGATAAAAAACAATTATCAACTTTTTGGTCAAACGTTTTTCGAACAAAGAGAGAACACACTCAGTTTAAACATATTTTATTGCTATCATAACTACATTCATTTACATGATACACTGTTTTACAAATATAAATTTTGAGCAAAAGGGTCTGGCCACAAGTTCTTCATACTTAGATTCGGCCATTCCCTTCATTCTACCTACGTACTCTTTAGTCTTCATGCTAATAAGGTTTAATACTAGTATATCAATTGATGGAATAATATAGAAGACATCTTTGTTCCAGTTATAGAAAAGAGATTCATACAATAGCAATTTGATAGAAGAAAAAAATAATTGTAATTTTGGCGAATCAAACAGCACATGAAAAGGATTTCTAAATCTGTTAAATGTATGGAAATTTTAATAAAAAAGGCGTTTAACTGTACAAAACGTGTATGGTGTCAACCGGTAAATGAGCAAAGCAACACGAATATTTACTTTTGGTGCAACAAACTTTATTGATCGAAGCGTTTTGTTTCCTTTATGAAACTTTGAACGGATTTAAATATGAACACGTTGTCTTCATAACTGAGGTTTTCTGATCCGAATAAGAGAAGATTTAAAGAAAGCGGATGATAACGACGTAAATCTCGAAACATTTTGATTCGTGGTCCAGCGTAGTAAATGCATTGGAAAAGATAATGCTCGACATTTTCGACAAAGAATCCGCAATTGCAAGTAGATGAAGAAGAAATATGGTTGGAATATAAATCGAAATTTAAATTACTACATTTGTTGCGAAGTCTCGTGTGTAAAACCGAAAGTTTTCTAGTTCCTACTAGATAATATTTCGGTACAATTGGAGTTGAGTAGCGATTTAGAATTCTAGATTTGAAAGCTGATAGTGACTGAATAGTTTTGATTTCTTCGGGTAATTCGTTCCACAGAGAAACGGCCGAAGGAAAGAAAGAACTTGCAAAAAGCTCGGTTCGACAATTGATAATGTCGACATCTTGTGAATTTCTTAAATTATAAGCGGTTCTATCATTGACTGTCTGAGGAAATAAGACGCTTAGGTAATTAGGTGCTAGACCATTAACAATTTTGTAAATACATATAAGTTTTTGGTATTCGCGCCTTTCGCGAAGACTAAGCCAACCAATTTCCCTGTATAGATTATTTAAAGATGCAGATCTGGTGATGCCCGTAACTAATCTTGCTGCCTCGTTTTGGATTTTTTCTAGGGTCTCCTTTTCGCGGACCGTGCAGTTGTCCCAAACAATCGATGCGTATTCCAAAATAGGTCTTAGAAATGAAATATAAATTTGTTGCAGAGACTGACGCTTTAGTTTGAATTTCAAATTTCTCATGGATCCAAGAAGTTTGGAAGCAGATGTACATATACTTGTTATATGATCGGCCCACTTACCATTACTGCTCAATGTGAGTCCTAAATGTTTATGGTTACTTACAAATTGAATTTGGACACCATTGAATAATAAATTTGGGGCCTGGACATTTTTATTAGAGAGAAGCATGGCAACTGTTTTTGAAGGATTGAAGGTTACGAGCCATTGATTTGCCCATTTAGAAATCATTTCCAAGTCGTGATTGAGAATAACTTCAATGTCAGGAATATATGTAGCAGAGCAAGCTAAAGAAGTGTCATCAGCAAAAAGCCTAGAAATACTCAACAAATTACAAGAGATGTCATTTACATAAACAAGAAAGAGAAGAGGACCGAGGACCAAACCTTGCGGAACGCCCGCATTTATAGGCCTTGACTTAAATTTTGCTGATTTTACAATGACTGATTGTTTCCGAGAAGACAAAAAATCTGAAAACCAAGCAAGGAGAGAACCGTTTATTCCTAACTGACGAAGTTTGAATATGAGTCCTTTGTGCCAGACTCTATCGAATGCTTTTGAGATATCACAAAAAACCATGCACGTGTTTTGTTTAGAATCTAAAGATGATACAACTTGGTGATAAATCTCGAGCAACTGGTAGACAGTCGAATGACCTCTTAAGAAGCCCGACTGTTTTTCATAAACTAACTGATTTGTAAAAAAGTAATTGTAGATATGCTTGTAGACACACCTTTCCATTAGTTTACCTAAAGAACTTAATAAAGAGATTGGACGATAATTGCTCACAGATGATTTTTCGCCTTTTTTAAATAGAGGATTTACAATAGCATATTTCCATTCACGTGGAAACTTCGCGCCGATAAGAGATTTGTTAAAAAGCTTTGATAGTGGGTTTGATATACTGGTCTTGGTTAATTTTAGAAGCCTGTGACTAATAAGGTCTGGTCCAACAGCTTTATTTACATTTAGATTATGAATGGAGTTTTCTATTTCTTCTGCAGAAATATGAATTTGGCCTAGTCTACTATTTGTGATAAAGGAAAAGGGAGGTAATTCTGCATGACTATCGTCCACAGTCGAAATATTTGAGAAGACATTATTTAAACACTCTGCCTTTTCTTCGTCTGTACAATAAAATTGATCGTTGCCATCTACTGAGACTTTTAAAATAGGTATGGAAGTACTTCTTTTATTCATATTGACCAAATTTCGAATGTGTTTCCATAATTTTTTTGGATCTCCTTTCTGATGAGATGACAGCGATTCGTCAATTTTACTACAGTAGCGTTGTTTTGCTTCTTTAATGAGGTTATTTACCCTATTTCGCACGATTTTATATTTTTCCCAGTCTGATTGTCTTCCATGTCTGGTCACTGTCTTCTTCAGTCTATCCCGTTGTCTGCCCAATCGTCTTATGTTAGAGTCGTACCAGGGTTTGTCGTTAGGTCGTATCGTAACTTCTTTTGATGGAATGCATTGATCCATGAACTGAAGGATCCGTTCGGTGAATCTGTCGCATGCATCATCGATATTCGCCGAATCGATAAAATCCCAATTTTCATTTTCTATCAGATTGTTTAATTCGCGGGAATTGGCGCGGTCGTAGTACCAAATTTTCCTTTTTGAACATGGATATGGTAGTAGAATAGATTTAAGAAAGATAACCGTTGCCTTGTGGTCGCTAATGTTTTGTTCTATATCCAAAGTATCAGCCTTTATTACGTCTATGTCATCGGAAACTAAAATAGGGTCAATGAGAATTGCTGTGTTATTTGTTACTCGCGTTGGCTTAGTGATAACGTTTGTCAAAGAGTTTATGGACATCAGGTGTTTGAGGTGATTACAGGAGGCAGACAGTAAATCCTTTTTTAAATCTCCTACAATAACTATACGTTGGTTCGATTCGAATGCCTTTTCTAATGAGATGTTAAAGTTTTCCCAGAAAACAACAGGTGTATTTGGAGATCGGTAAATCGTGCAAAGAAGAAATGTTGTAGTGTTGTATTTGACTTCGACCCAGATTGCTTTGACAGATTGGTGTTCTAAGTCTTGTCGTCTTTGTGAGAAAATACTGTTTGAAATGTAGACTAGAAGACCTCCTGAGTAAGTCGTATGGTCGCGTCTGTAGATTGTACTGTCGTGTGTCTCGATGGTCAAGTCTAAGTTAGGCATGCTATTATCTAAATGTGTTTCTGTGAAGCACATTATTTCAAAATCCGATAAATGATCTTCTATAAAGTTTATCTTGTTACGTAAACTGCGAATATTTAGATGTAGAATTGAGATACATCCATATGTAGCAGAATTTAAAAAATCTGGTCCGGGATTAGTTTCGATATCACCAGATAAGATCAGCAATAATAAGACTAGGGTAATTAACAATAAGTTACTCGAATTGCGTAAACTTTTAAGATTGAAATAATTCTTCACGCGATTATTTAAGAGAAAATGTAGGAAAATGTTAAATAGGTTAAATGCAAACTGAATGCGTTTGGTTGAGTTGCAGAAAGATTAGAATGGTGACTAATAAACATTTGTCATTCTATAGTTAAAGTGAAGAAGTACGAATATTGACTGGCAATTTACTTTTTAGAGAGGATAAAAAAAAATAGTTTCGACAAGCTACAAATAGTATTTTGGTAGACACATACAATATATGATACAATGCGTTGAAAAAAATATATTAGTAAAAAACTATACAATAATTCGAATTCGTGCTTTTTCTTATTTTCTTTCGTTATCCTGTAGAACAATCAATATACTAAGCTATATAGGACAATAGAATGAATTCGCAAATGTGATGTCTAAAAACGATCGTTAAAATATTCTTTACAATAACTCCATGATAAAGTATAGCATTATCGGTGGATGACCAAAACCTCGTATCCGCAGCTTTTTAAAGCTGGAGTTACGAGGCTTTGATCCCCAAGCAACGATTGGTATCACTAAGAAACATTTCCAGCCAAAGCACTGACGTGGGCAAATGATTATTGTCAATTACAAAATACTGTTTATATTAGAAAAAGAAAGAAACAATTTCAAGAGTTTGAAAGCTTCTACATAACGTTAACCATATGAAAATGCTCGTCTGTTGGAATCGAGAAGATTCACCAAGACATAGTAAAGGGTAATTGATTTATGATATACTGCACGAATTGTTTAAGCTAACGCATACTTTAAAATATCAAGTTCTGTCAGTGTTTCTATTCGATGGAGTTTTTCATCTTTGTCCTTAATCATTATAACGCCATCTTTGACCCATGTCCCGAGTATCACCTTGTCCTTAACCAATCTTCTTGACTGGTAGAGGATTTTGTCCCTAGTATATGTCAAATCTTCGTTGATGAAGATCCCCTTTAGTTCACTATTTTTCAACTGACTCTTTTTGGTATACATCTTTTGTCGCGACCGATAGCTTGTGAATTTGATGATTATATCACGTGGCTTTCCATCATCCCTTTTTTACCGAGGCGATGGCTGCGGTCAATCTCCTCGATGCAAATGCCGGCTTCTATTTCATTGTATATCTCCATAACTTTATCGTCCACGGATTCGTCTGTAGTCTCAGCAATACCCGAGAGTCGTAGGCAGTTTCTTCGGCTGTATTGTTCTGCTTTGTCAATTTTCGCCTCTAAGAGGTTTACTCTGGCTTTCAATTTAACATTTTCCTCCTCTAGAGTAGCAACTCTACTTTCTAGTCCGTCCACAACCCCCTTGATTATACTGCTTATCATGTCCGGTATTTCATGCTTCAACGATTCTCTCACAATGAATGCTATCTGGGAAATATTTTCGTCCGACAGAGTAATACTTGTTGTATGGACTAGTTCTGGAGTGGTCCCTGTCGAAGGGTCTATTTCCGAGACGGATGTAGAATCTGAAGGATTTTCACTGCTCTTTTCCCCTAGGGTCATGTCCTTGGTATCTCCGTGCGCCATGAGTGGTTTCTGCTTCTTTTGATCGAGGGAATCAAGTGGGGAAGATGCTGTTCTTTTCTTTGTATCTTTGCCTGTAGGTGTTGAGTTAAATGAGTCTTTATTCATTCCTCAACTTTTATCGACAGTATACTTCTGATTTTTTCGAGCGTGACTGGTATGCAATTAGTACCGTTACCCTTTATTCTGGAGCACAAAACTAATGAGGCGTATTAAACTATATGCAGTTTTGCGAAAAGATTTTCTCAATTGATAGTTCTTTTCAGAGTCTAAATACCGACTTGTTCTTGTGACGAGTTGATAAAACTGTAGTTACATTATGGTTCCACCAAATAGCAACGCCTATTTCAAAGTTTAACCTTCATAAATCATATTTTTCTTCACTCGATTATCGGAGCGATGTTTACGTATCCATTACCGGAACCGGAGAAAACACTCAGGGATGCTATCCTCAGGAAGTAAATGTCGACAAAATTAATTTTATAAAAAAACTCACTTTTATACTTAAACAACTCTCTTAAAAGCATACACTTTTGACTCAGTCCCTATGCAAATCAGAACTATTTTTGATAGATTATTCGCTGTTCCGTTAAATACAGACACAAGATGGTAAAAGGCTCAGAGTTAACAACAAAATCATTATTTTACATTAAAAAAGTCTGAAAAACGAAATTCTTCGTGGTATTAGATGGAAAATATGATATGACGAAAGAAAAAAATACGTTTCATTAATTCGATTCTGAAATTTTCGGCAAAAAAATGTTGGTCCATATAGAAATCAAACGGACTATAAACTCGAATTCAACAAAATACAATAGATCTATTTATAATTCGTAAAAACAAGAAAAATATTTTGTTTAAAAAAAAAAGGCATAAATGCCTTGACCTCTTCGTGTTACTATTTTCCCACAAACCAAATTTTTTTGCGTTTGAAATAATTGATAAGGAAAACATTCAATATGAAGAAAAAAGGAGATATTTGTTTCAAGCAATTTCTTCTCTTTTCTCAATGTTTTCTTCAATATTTTGCAGCCAATTATGAATTTCAACGCACATTGAATTTACGTCTGAAAATTCTTTGAGATTCGCTTAGTTTAAAATTCTTTGTTTAGTAGCATCTTGGTTAGCCAATTAAAATTACCAAAGGTCGTAATTTAGGCTTTTTTTGAGAACGGATGATTTAGAACATCGCGTCATGCTCATTTGCATTTCATGATTCTCTTTTAGTGATACTTTATGGACACTCCTTGCTTTCTTCCCCGGCGTTGACGGTTCCAATGAGAGGTCTCCAAAGAGACGTAAGAAACGAATATGCAATCTCATTTTCAATTTATTGGTTATACGAGGGCTGTTTGAGGAAAATTAGTCAAAAGTAAAAACAATAAAGTTATCAGATTAACATTTTCAACCTTTTCCCTTCATTTGCTGAAAGATTTTGATCGAATAGTCATTTCGGAAAAATAAACCTTATAATATGACCTCCGTCGCGAGAGTGAAATAATCTCGTTTTATTTTTTTTACATTTCACGAGTGTTATTACACTATTGGAATATCTATGCAAATGCGCTAAAAACGGAAAGCAACGTTATATTTTCGTTGGGAAAATGACGTCATAATCGATTTGTTGACGTCATTTAGTATATGGCATTATATGTTTCGCGGAATAACTTTAATCGATATATATTTATCGTTTTATCACAAAAATTCGAGTCATATTATAGATTGAATGTCAAATATCATTTAATACCGAATATATCACATTCGTTATCTAAAACAGATATTATAACTAGAGGATATTGAATGAGTGGTCATTGAATACCGAATTTATTAAACGAGTATCTATAAACAGATAAAAACGAGGCTGATTAGTCCAGCAGATATTATGTCATGGCGGGTCGTCCGTCGTTAGTCCACGCGTAAACTTTACATTTAAACATTTTCTCCTCTGAAACTACTGGGTAGAATGTCACCAAATTTCACAGAAATGATCCGTGGGACATGTTCTTTTAGATTCTTTAAAGAAATTCTGGTCGGGTTGATACTTTGGGCGCTACGGGCTGACGTGTCACCAAGAATGAGGCGGCCTAATGCTGACTGAGAATAAAAAAAATCTCTGAAACTACAGGTCAAAATTCAACTCAACTTTACAGAAATGATCATCAGGACTTGCTATTTCAGATTCCTTCCTTAAATTCGGATCGGGTTGATACTTTGGTGCAACGGGCTGACGTGTCACCAAGAAAGGGGCCCCAATGGTCAATTATAAAAAAAATTCTATCCTTCGATAAAAAACCCTTCGCGAAATTATGATTGGGTTGGTAACATAAGCAATGTGACTTTTAGACTGGTCCGACTGTAATCTATTATAAAAGCCTCATACATGAGTCGACAGTAGGACCAGTCTATGCGACTTATTATGTCACCAGAAAATGGGCCACCAATGGTGAAATATTAAAAAAAAAATCTTCTCTTAAGCTTTTACACTGAATTCAACCTAACCTCACCAGAATGATCGTTAAATTCTGTATGAGTTCATAACTTAATATCATGGGTGGCAAGGACTGCCGTGTCATCAAAAAACGAGTGAAAATCGTAAATAAATATTCTTCGCTGGAACAACCAATCAGAATTAATCTTTAATTTCACAGGAATTATTCTTGGGACAAGCTATTTCAGATTTCTTCATTAAATTCTGATTGGGTAGATATCATGGGCGCTAAGGGCTTCTGCGTCATCAAAAATGGGCCTTCTAGATCTTTTTATAACCCTTTTCTCTGAAACTACTTATCAGAATTCAACTAAACTTCCCTGAAATTATCCTTAGTATATGCTCTTTCAAATTTCTTTGTTAAATTCTTGTTGGGCAATGAACTTTGGTACTTGAGGCTTTCATTTCCGCAAAAAAGGGGCTAAAGGAAGAAATCAAATAAGCTAACTGTCTAAAACTATGCATAGGATATAATGATTTTTTTTAGGACTGTATTGAGTCAATTATAAAGGTTGGTAATGATTGTCTTGGACTCTGGCATCATGAACCCTTGATCCTGACTTTTGACCTACTTTCTTTAATATTGAATTATTAGGACTAGGACTGTGTTAAGTCAATACTTAAGGTTGGTAGACGATTATCTTTCATTCTGGTATCATGTTGAACCCTTGACCCAGTTCTGGACCTTTGACCTACTTTCTAAAGATATTGAATTATTAGGTCTTGGACTGTATTAAGTCAATAATGGTGGTTTGTAGATGATTGTCTTTGATTCTGGGATCATGATGAACCCTTGACCCATTTTTTTGAATATTGATTTATACAGTGTAGGACTGAAAATAATGGTTGGTTGATGATTGTCTTTAATTCTGGCATCATAATGAACCCTTTACCCAGTTCTTGACCTGTGACCTACTTTCTTAAATATTGAATTAAGAGGGCTAGGGCTGTGTTTAGTCAATACTTAAGGTTGGTAGATGGTTCTTTGATTCTGACATCATGATGAATCCTTGACATTGCCTTACTTTCTTGGATATTGAATTTTTAGGGCTAGGACATTGTCAAGTCAATAATAATGATTGGTAGATGATTGTCTTTGATTCTGACATCATGCAGAACCCTTGACAAACTTCTTGACCTTTGACCTACCTTCTTAAATATTGAATTATTAGGACTACAACAGTATTAAATCAATAATAAAGGTTGGAAGATGATTGTCTTTGATTCTAGCATCCTATTGAGCCCCTGACCTAGACCTTAACCTTTGACCCACTTTCTGAAATATTGAATTATCAGGTCAAGAACTATATATTTTGCCACTTATAAGTGTCTGGGGATAATTGTCTTTTATTCTGGCATCCTGTAGAACCCTTGACCCTGACCTACTTTCCTTAATATTGATATATCAGGTCAAAAACTATATTTTTCCACTTATAAGTGTTTAGGGATAATTGTTTTTTATTCTGGCATCCTGTAGAACCCTTGACCCTGACCTACTTTCCTTAATATTGATATATCAGGTCAAGAACTATATTTTGACATTTATTATTTTTTGGGGGATGATATAGAGGATAATCGTTTGTTTCAGAGTAAGATCGATTTATATTTCATCGAGTGAACAACAAAAGCTATATTTTCCCGCAAAAATATAGCTTTTGTTGTTCACAAAATGAAATATCAATCGATCTTACTCGAAAAACAAAAGATTATTCTATTTCTTTAATGCAAAAATGAGACAAAATGTGAAATTTCTAGGACATATTTTCGTTTAGCGCGTCATTTTGCATGTGATTGCTATGCAACATTCATTGTGACGTCACTTATTTCGCTCCCCATAGATGACGTCAGATAGGGTGAAATGCACAAAAGCAGGGTATAAAATTTTGATAATTTCACTGCTTTTGCGATGAGATTATCAAGTGATAATCTACCGTTATTTCTCGATAAACCATCAAAAAGCAATAAAGAATGTCTTTTATTCTGGCATCCTGTAGAACTCTTGACCCTGACCATGACCTTCTTTCTTAAATTTAGAATAATGATATTGAGGTCTGTATTAAATCAATACATGTAGTAAGAATAACATTTTCACAGACCTTGACCTGATTTCTTAAATCATTTTTTACTTAAATTTCAACTAAAGCAAATAAGTGTTTATTCTGGTTTCCTTGGGCAATTCCATTGGAGCAATACTAGGCCCTCCTGGGTGTCAGGTATTTCTTGTTTGAGCTCTAATAAGCACCTTAGTGAAAAGAATAAGTGAACCGATAGGTTCTGAAATATAAAAATAGCAAGTTAATGATCAGTTTGTATATTTTACAACAGCCCTGGCTGCCATCAAAGGTTTAAATTTGTCACACCAACACCTACATTAACAACACCAATGCCAAGGTGATCATAATACCACGGGTATTCCCGAGAACAGCCGATCTAAGAAATGACACAGGCTTTTTCTATTGCATTAAGGACAAAAATATTGTAGAATCCGTTGAAAACTATTCTTTGAGCCTGTGCATCCACACAATCTGATGAGAGTCTTCAAAATGCACCTTAGAGATTATTTCCCAGTTCTAGTGTCAGCTGTATTGTAGCGTGTGGTGTATTAGGGGTGTTTTTACTACATTGACATACAAGCTAGCTTTTATAGGGACGTAGTAGAGCACTCACCTTGGGATGGAGAGGCCCCAGATTTGAATCCTGACGGAGTCGAATATTTACTTGCAGGTTGCATTTGGCACCCAACATAAATTACCCACATGATGTGGTGGCTATGTGATTAGGTAGTTGAAGATATTGAATTGAAAAGATTCGTGGAAGAATCTTAATTGTTGAGGGTGTGTGTGTAGTGGGCTCGTGTATAAGCAGTGTTTGTACTGCCTTGCAGCACAAGCTAGCCTTTTATAGCGACGTGGTAGAGCACTCGCTTTTGGATGTAGAGGTCCTGGGTTGGAATCTAGACAGTTATCTAATTGCGGGTTACAATAATATCGTCAAATTGCATTATGTAGCTGTAAAGGCTGCTTCATTTCTATCAATCCAACACAAGTGAAATTGTTGTAAATGTCCTGCACAGGCTCATATAGAAGTTATGTCCTTGACACAAGCAGACACACACACACAAGATTGGATCATAGAGTGGAAATAAGTTTAAAAGAAATACAAAGGAGATGAAAACATAACAGTTCTATTTAATTTTTCATTAACAAAGTAACAACAAAATATTTCATGTTTGAGAATCATAACAAGAGTATGCCTGGTTTCAAGTTCAGGTAGTGGACCCATAATAGCTTCGCAATGTTTCGGAAGTCATGAACTTTAAGAGAGTTAACCAAGGTATCCAAATGATTTCATTTAAAAAATCTCGGTCAACATTCTGGAAAATCATGAGTTCCAAAATGTTGCAGAATTATTACAGTTTTACTACCTTAAACAGTTATATTTAATCAAGAGAACTATTGTTCTGTACCACTCAAATCAATTTCCTTTGAGTCACATGAATAAAACAAGGAGGCAAATTGTCACAAGATTCACCCATTGTGGTGCTGGATGCCCAAGCATGAAATAAAAAAAACAAGAGGACCATGATGGTCCTATATTGCTCACCTGAGTTGGTGAGTTCCAAGTTTTAAGTCTTTCAATTTCTCTATAACATAATCATTTACAAGATCAAACAACACAAAGCTTTAACTTCCTTGTATAACAATGTAAGATACTGTGAATTGTTTTGCAAGATCAATGAGAAACATTACTAAAAATTTAGAAACTACTGTTTGATAATCTAGAACCTCATCATCTCTATCTTTAAATGTGGACCTACACAAAGTGTTTATTACGATTTTTGGGTAAAAATTTCTACCATTTTGAAGAAAAATTGCTGAAACAGAAATGACAGTATCAGGCCTAAATGTGTGAGGAAAAGATTTTAAGAACTTCTTTTGAAGAAATGAAGTATCCCAACAACAATGGCTTAATTTTTATCTGAAAGCAATTTACAGTGTTTTATTGTTGGCCATATCACAATTATCAAGGCCAAATTGAAGTATGTATGCCTTGTTGTTTAGAAGAAGTTTGATGGCACTTCCTTTTTTTTTCAAATCTTAAATTCTTGGCTCCACAACACAGTTTTTTTTTTTTGGTGCACTTCATGCTCAGGTGAGCTAAATAACGAAGGGGATATAATTAAAAACTTAAGTCAGGTAGAGTTACAGTTCTTTCACAATGCATTCCGTAATCATGACACAGGCAAGTTTCAAGTCAATCAAACATAATAGGACATAGTTATGGTTCAGATAAAGAAGTGAATGCCGCCTACCCATGATAAGTCCCACCCTTTCATGGGTGTATGATTATTGGATGTCATCTAGGAGATAATTTGTACCTAATACAAATATTCAAGACATTTTCTCAGAGAAGATTATTGCTAAAAGATTTCTTTGTTTCTCTATAAAATGGGATGTACATAGACTGAGCCTGAAAATGTGACCACAGTGGCATTATATGTATATAAAAAACTTGGAACATGTATGAGAACACCTAATGAAGAAGCCAAAATTTGATACCAGGGGCATGATATGAACAAACATAATAGAAGACAAACAGATGATGTTTTATACAATGTATGAAAGCTGCTTGACTCGGTTGTCAGAGAATATTAGAATATTTATAAACATTTCCTTTTCTCCTTTTTTTTTGCTATAGCAACCAAAGTTGGGATTAATTTTTAAAATTATTTGAATAACTTTGGTAGAACTTGGCTTAAGGAACATTCCTACCAAGTTACATATTTTTCTCCTCCAGTTTAAGGGAAATAGATGTTTAAAGAAATTGTAGTCCACAGACATCGGATCCAGGGTTTTTATATAGGGTTTCAATGGCTGCATACATTAGTCGAATAATTAGTCTCATTGTATCCCTATCTTTATAGATAGAGATATATATAATACATACTTAGTGTATTGTATGAAAAAAAATATCTAACGAGGTTGGGAGAATTGATCATTGTCGAGGCTCTGCCGAGACAATTATCAATTCTCACAACCCAGTTAGATATTTTTTCATACAATACACTAAGTATGTATTATGTTTATCTTATAACCTATATTTGTCTTGTTTTCATTGATGTTTCTAACTGAAATACAAGTTTCTAAAAATAGCCGCATTAGATCATTGTTCTAAAAATAACTATGTGATATCATAAACAAGGTGCCAAATTGTCACAAGATACGCCCGTCACACTGCTTAGTATTAACTGGGGGTTTGAATAGAACTGAGGTTATTTTGTATGAATATTATTTGAACCCATGAAGTTTCATGATCCTAGCTATTAAACTTTTAGAGATATACTCCGGACAAGATTCTAGTATGAAAAACAACAATGGGCAATAACTCAAAAAATAGGCCAGGTAGAATTATGCTTCTTGTACACTGCACTCCCCCTTGATAACATCTATACACCCATGAAGTTTCATGATCCTAGCTATTATACTTTAACAGATATACTCCAGACAAGATTCAAGTCTGAAAAACAACAAAGGGCAATTACTCAAAAAATAGGTCAGGTAGAGTTGTGGTTCTTGTGCACTGCACTCCCCCTTGGTGAGATCTATACACCAATGAAGTTTCAAGAGCCTAGCTATTATACTTTTAGAGATATACTCCAGACAAGATTCAAGTCTGAAAATCAACAAAGGGCAATGACTCAAAAAATAGGCCAGGTAGAGTTATGGTTCTTGTGTACTGCACTCCCCCTTGGTGAGATCTATACACCCATGCAGTTTCATGATCCTAGCTATTATACTTTTAGAGATATACTCCGGACAAGATTCTAGTATGAAAAACAACAACGGGCAATAACTCAAAAAATAGGCCTGGTAGAATTATGGTTCTTGTGCACTGCACTCCCCCTTGGTGAGATCTATACACCCATGAAGTTTCATGAGCCTAGCATTATACTTTAAGAGATAAACTCCGGACAAGATTCAAGTCTGAAAAACAACAAAGGGCAATCACTCAAAAAATAGGCCAGGTAGAGTTATGGTTCTTGTGCACTGCACTCCCCCTTGGTGAGATCTATACACCTATGCAGTTTCATGATCCTAGCTATTATACTTTAAGAGATATTCTCCGGACAAGATTCAAGTCTGAAAAAAAACAAAGGGCAATAACTCAAAAAATAGGCCAGGTAGAATTGTGCTTCTTGTACACTGCACTCCCCCTTGGTGAGATCTATACACCCATGCAGTTTCATGATCCTCGCTCTTATACTTTTAGAGATATACTCCGGACAAGATTCTAGTATGAAAAACAACAAAGGGCAATAACTCAAAAATTATGCCTGGTAGAGTTATGGTTCTTGTGCACTGCACTCCGCAATGATGAGAAGAATACAATTGCCAAGTTTGAAGTCAATCGGACTTCAAGTGACAGAGTTATGCTCCGGACAAAGAAGTGGACCCCGCTGGACGCCCCGGGTGATCCCATAATACGTCCCGTCTTCGACGGGCGTATAAAAATATCATACGGGATGTTATCACACAGATATTTGTATAGTTATAAGACAAACTATTGGACTCATTGCCCTAATTCTAAAAATCAGCTATCTTTTACTTGTCTAATTTCAAGATTCTGCATGACAATAGTACTCATCCAGGGGAACAACTATGCCAAGTAATTTTGAGATTTCTTCAATAAATGTAAAAGTTATGCTCAAAACAGTAATGGGACAGTTATGCTCAAAACAATAATGGGACACACACACTGACAGAGCTAGTTCTATATGGTTGAAGAGACAAGACAACAATGGCGCTATAATTGACAATATGAACATGATTGGGCAGCATTAATCTTAAGTTCATAACTCCATCTTTCATTATGCATGTTTCTTGATTAAATTACATGATAATGATAAAACCATTCAGTTAACAATCTTTATAGATTCAACAAATTAAACTAGAAAATCTTGATAATAAGAGAATAACTAACAATCGTTATTAACATATTTATTAGTGATAACAATCCTAACTATACAGTAATTGAGCAGAAACTCACTGACTCAGCAAAGCCTTCGTCATGATAAATTCTTTCAACCTCGACTAGATAACATTAATATTTTAAGACACTATCAAGTTATTATCTATTCAACATCCATCCTGCTGAATTTGAAAATTATTTAAACAAATTTCCTATTGTTTTGGCATACCAACAAGATCAACAGAAATCAATTAGAAGGCAGGCAGCATATGTAAATATCAGACTGCACAACTGTGCAGGCTGATCTTAATCTATACTGTCTGCCAAATCATTGTTCACAACATGAAGAAGGGTTAATTAAAATTCTGCATATAAATAAAATTACTTGGCTTCAGAGGGGGTTCCTTTGAACCCCCACCTCTACCCCCTCTGGATCTGCCAATGACATCAATGGTGCTATAGATGTGAACATGGGCATGATTTGAAAGTGGTGAAATATAATCTGATCCTCACATATCATTAAAAATACTTTGAAATTATTATACAACAACTGATAAAACCAAATAGTTAAAGAATCTTTTCACAATTAATAGATTCAACAATTCTAAATCTTGGATATAAAAGAATGAACAACAACAAGAGATCTTTTAGTGTAAACAATCATGTCTTTCCCCCCTCCCACCGACACATTTACACTCAAATTGGTACAGTTGATAAACTAAAGTTTTGATAGATATCATTTTCACTCATAGATTAATATCTATAGCATTTTGATGGGTCAGTTTGAGAAACAGTTGTAACTGTCTATTTACTTGACTCAGAAAAAACTCATCATGTTAAATTCTCCAAACCAGGGGCCCATTTTATGAAACTTCTTATGACAAAATTTATCGCAAGTCAAAATCACAAATTGTACCTGGTGTTTTCATTCATGGTTTGATTCTGCCTTGCAATATCTAATTGGAATTGTCTTTAGAAGACAATTCCAATAAGATGATGCATTGCATAATTCCCTATTTAGTTACTACTATAGAAGCAAATTTAATTTGTTGACTTACACATCATCAGATGATAGCCAATGAATGCAGATATATGGTAGAGAGCTGAAGGAGAAGGTGATCTTGACTTGATGCTAATACCTCTTTGACTTGATGCAAAGCTATGAATCTGAATTAAATGTATTACAGTTTCTTTCGTCAAGGTAAACATGAAAATCAAACAAATGGGTCAAGAGTTGTAGACAAGGTACAAATTTGACCTTTGACCTCCTTGAACTTTAGAGTAACAGTCTGAATGTGACCTTCAACAAATTGTTCTGAAATTGATAGATATCATCTAAACCTGGTGATAAATGTCTTTGCAACTTAGCTTAATTCTATTTTAATTTGACTCCAACATAAGGTATCGTGATCAACCAGCTGATTGACTGACAAAAGCAAAGCAATACACATCCACAACCCCACTTCGTTTGAGTGGGGGGAGGGGGAAACTTGAATGATAAATTTCAACAGAGATCTGATCATCAATATAACAATTGAAACATTAACAAAATATATAGTTATATATAGTAATCTCATTAACATTATGAAAACAGCCATTAAACACGAGTTAACAATATATTTTAACAAGAATTATCAACAACTGTAAAAAAACTCATCAAGGCTTAACCCTTTCCTGTTTTACAAAATTTCGGACCTGTCCAAATTCAAAGGTTTTGCAGACGAAAATTTAAAGTGGGTTTAATTTGAAAAATAACCATTCAGGAGGGAAGAAAACAGTGTGGAAAAAGAAGAAATTGCTTGTCAGAAGCAATTTCTTCTTATTTCACAATGTTTTCTCAATCGTAAAATCTCAGGCACGTAAAAAGCAGAGATTAAACAGCAAAGGGTTAACAATGAAGGTGTGTCCAACCAGATTTTTTACTAGTAATTCTAGAGGATACAGGGGTTAGTACAATTGTACTAGTATTTCCAAGGGACCCTTGGGTTAGTACAAAATGATAATTATAAGTGGCTATATTCATATGGCATGTACAATAATTTGTGACAACCCCTGAATTGCAGCCCTTGGAGCTCTGAAAATCTGATGAAGTACATGATCCTTCAAAAGAAAATGTGATTATCTAAAAGAAAAACAAGAGTGCCATAGTCACAAAATACGCCGCCACTTTGCTGCTGTTTCAAGAAAATAATTGTAGACACTACCTATTTTGACAGAACCAAATTCAAAATAACCAAGTTTCATTTAAATCAAGACAAAAAATAAGGAGGAGTTGCCTTCACAAGGCTGCAATTTCAATAAGCCCCAGACACTAAGTTTTAAGAGGGCATAATTCAGGGAAATAAATGAGCCATAAAATCCTTGATCCATGTACATCTACAAATTATGGTGATGACATTGACCAAATTTCATTTAAATAAAGACAAAAAGTAAGGAGGAGTTGCGTTCAAAAGGCTGCAATTTCAATAAGCCCCAGATACTAAGTTTTAAGGGGGCATAATTTAGGGTAAAATTAATGAACCATAAAATCCTTCCTTCATGCACATCTACCAATTGAGGTGATTACATTGACCATGTTTCAAGAAGATCCAGCCAGAAACTAAGGAGGAGTTGCGTTGACAAGAAAAGTGGACGGACGGACGTACATACGTACGGATGGACAGACAGACGGAGAAGATGACCCCAATATACATCCGCCTCCGGCGGCGTATAAAAAAGAAAGAATAGCAAAATTCATGTGATTCATAATCATGTTCAGAATCAGGAATCCTTTTCAACATTAACAACAACAACAAAATATTTAAATTATTCTCAATAAATTAAATCAATGATTAAACCAGCCATTTAGAATTTGATTAAAACTATAACAAACAGCTACATATGATGAAGGCTTTAAAACCTTGCTTGAAAATTAATATTTTAGCCTGTGAGTGAGATTTCTAACAATTTCAAATAACAGCAAAGCAAAGACTCTGACCAGCCTGTGCATCTGCACAGTCAGTCCAGAGTCTTCACTATGTGTTGTGTAGAAAGATAAGGTCTCAAAGTATCTGTAGACCTTCAGGTAACTTTATATTTACAGTATGTGGCTGTCTAAACTACTCAATGTTTGCTCCTCATGCTCATTTCAAAATGTGGGAAATGTCACATATATAGGCTCATTGGGTAAGCACAATGCTTGTACCATTAATCTAGCTATGGGCATTGATAGGCCCTGCCTTCAGGATAACATAATATGTCAAAATGTTTTTCAAATTATTCCCTTTGCAGTACGAATGCAATGGGAAGTATAAAATTTTCAAACAGTGTGTCATGTTTTTTTTATTCCTGAACGCAGAGCACAAGCACATAACAACACATGGCTGTTCTGTCTTTGCTTTCCTAAATAATTAGTTTCTTACAGCTGGACTCGGTATTCTCTTATAACATATGAGCCTGAGAATGATATTTCATACATTTTCTCAATTGCAGAAGAACGTCAACCTACAGTTAAGCCTGTGCATCAGCTCAGTCTGATCAGAGCAGTGACTGAGCATTTATACATACCTTCAGACTCATAGTATTTAGCCACAATTGAGAAATATGTTTGTGACCTGTCACACAAAAAGGGACCAACTGGGAAGTGTGTCAAAGATTCTACCCTAGTCAGACTGCGCAGACTCACTAGGGTTGAATCTCTTTGCACTTTGCTTATTTTCTGAATCTAGAATGATCAATGTACCTTCCTATAAAACTCTTTCCGATATCCCCATTCTATTTGACCTAAAGGAGATCTAATCCTTTTCCAAAATATTAAATTTACCGAGTTCCAAGATGGTCCCTTTTTGCTTGACAGGTTATATTTCATAAACTGCGTGGCTGTCCTGACTGTTCATTGTCTGTCCACCATGAACAAATGAAATCATTGAAATTGTCACAAACAGGCTCATATCAACGTCTCTACTGGGTCCGAGGTTAAAAACCTTTTCTCAGGCTCATCTGAGTATTTTTCTCCAATTTTGAATTTAAATAAATGTATAAATATAAGAGATAATATCGATAAGTTGTTAATTATAACAACTAATCAATATTAACTTTTATGTTCATACATTTATATAAGTATTACAGCACAATTGCGGCTTTAATTTCAAGTTGTAATTTGAGAAAAATTTGAATTGAACGAGAAAAGTTTTATAACCTCAGGCCCTGATCTAGTCTTCTGTGACAGTGGTCTTACTCTGTAGTTTTCAATGACAGTGGTCTTAATCTGTAGTTTTCAATGACAGTGGTCTTAATCTGTAGTTTTCAATGACAGTGGTCTTACTCTGTAGTTTTCAATGACAGTGGTCTTAATCTGTAATTTTCAATGACAGTGGTCTTAATCTGTAGTTTTCAATGACAGTGGTCTTAATCTGTAGTTTTCAATGACAGTGGTCTTAATCTGTAGTTTTCAATGACAGTGGTCTTAATCTGTAGTTTTCAATGACAGTGGTCTTAATCTGTAGTTTTCAATGACAGTGGTCTTAATCTGTAGTTTTCAATGACAGTGGTCTTAATCTGTAGTTTTCAATGACAGTGGTCTTAATCTGTAAGTCTTTTGATATAAATCTCTTCAAAAGCGGCATCCTGTCTGACTTGTACCTGTCCTGTAGTGGCTAGAACTGAAACAAGAGGACCATGATGGTCCTATATCGCTCACCTTCGTCTCTTTGACTTCTCCCTTAGCAAAATTAAATACTTGAAAGATCATTAAATGATCATTAAATTTTTCAAAGAAAAACAAAACTCTATTTCTATGATCGCTGCATAAATTTCTATTCTTTTCTAAACAAGTTCATGTGACCTGGCCAACATTCGAACCAAGTTTCATAAAGATTGGGCAATATTTGTGGCCTCTAAAAAGAAAATAGTCATTTAGGCCCCTTTTCCGGTGATATGACATGGATCTTTCGAATTTTAAATAGGGTTCATCCTTGTGACCTAGCCATTATTCTGATCATGCTTTATGAAAATTGAATTGTATTTGTGGCTTCTAGAGCGTAAACAAGATTATTGTCATTAAGGACCCTTTTCCTGTGATATGGCACGGATCCTTCCCATTTTCAATAGGGTTCATCTTTGTGACCTGGCCAAAATTCTGACAAAATTTCATAAAGATTGGGCCATATTTGTTGTCTCCAGAGTGTAAACAAATATTATCATTAAGGCCCTTTTTCCCGTGATATGGCACAGATCCTTCCCAGTTTCATTAAGGATCATCCTTATGGCTTGGCCAACATTCTGACCAAGTTTCATGAAGATTGAGCCATATTTGTGGCCTCTAGAGTGTAAACAAGAAAGTTGTCATTATGGCTCCTTTTCCTGTGATATGGCACGGATCCTTCCTATTTTCAAAAGGGTTCATCTTTGTGACCTGGCCAACCTTCTGACCAAATTTCATAAAGATTGGGCCATATTTGTGGCCTCTAGAGTGTAAACAAGAAAATTGTCATTAAGGCCCCTTTTCCCATGATATGGCACAGATCCTTCCCATTTTCAATAGGGTTCATCCTTGTGACCTGGCCAACATTCTGACCAAATTTCATTAAGATTGGGCCATATTTGTGGCTTCTAGAGTGTAAACAAAAAAATTGTCATTAAGGCCCCTTTTCCCGTGATATGGCACGGATCCTTACCATTTTTGATAGGGATCATCCTTGTGGCTTGGCCCACATTCTGACCAAATTTCAAAAAGATTGGGCCATATTTGTGGCCTCTAGAGTGTTAACAAGAAAATTGTCATTAAGGCCCCTTTTCCTGTGATATGGCACTGATCCTTCCCATTTTCAATAGGGTTCATCCTTGTGACCTGGCCAACATTCTGACCAAGTTTCATGAAGATTGGGCCATATTTGTGGCCTCTAGAGTTTAAACAAGAAAATTGTCATTAAGGCCCCTTTTCCCTTGATATGGCACGGATCCTTCCCATTTTCAATAGGGTTCATCCTTGTGACCTGGCCCACATTCTGACCAAGTTTCATGAAGATTGGGCCATATTTGTGGCCTCTAGAGTGTAAACTCTAAGATTGTTGACGCCAGACGACACACGACGCAAGACGGACATTCAATGATCACAAAAGCTCACCTTGAGCACGATGTGCTCAGGTGAGCTAAAAAAAGAGTTTATTTGTGACAAACTGAATATAATCCTTCTTCACATAACATAAAATGATAGCAGTAAAGGCTCTCTGTAAGAACAATTTGTGATTATCTCTCTTTTATTTTTACAAAAAGCTATGGAAAACTGGACTCATACTTCTTACCAGCGCTAAGTATAAGTATAAATGCAACTAGAACTGTCGCAGAGCGGACTAATACCCCCCCCCCCCCCCCCCAAGCGCTTTGTCAGAATGCAAGTGCTATTAGTGCAGGATGTGTTTGTAACTAATATTGAGGTCATATGTAGCATTTGCATGAAGTTTCATGATTCTGGGTCGCTTGGTTTTTGAGTTAAGAGTCCAGAAATGAAAATTGATCAAAATTTGACTGTGACCTTGACCTTTGACCTATATGACCCAAAAACAATAGGGCACTTCCTTGGATCATAAGCAACATTTGCATAAAGTTTCATGCTTGTAGGTCACTTGGTTCTCAAGTTAGAGTCCCGAAACGAAAATTTAACAAAAATTTACTGTGACCTTGACCTTTGACCTA
Source organism: Fragum whitleyi (assembly GCA_948146395.1). NCBI lineage: Eukaryota > Metazoa > Mollusca > Bivalvia > Cardiida > Cardiidae > Fragum > Fragum whitleyi. The sequence goes on from OX411555.1 coordinate 30,253,403, forward strand.
TGTAACCCAAAAACGTAAGGGCACTTCCTTGGGTCATAAGGAACATTTGTATAAAGTTTCATGATTGTAGGCCACTTGGTTCTTGAGTTAGAGTCCCGAAACGAAAATTTAACAAAAGCTGACTGTGACCTTGACCTTTGACCTACATGACCCAAAATCTTTAGGGCACTTCCTTGGGTCATAAGGAACATTTGTGTAAAGTTTAATGATTGTAGGTCATTTGGTTCTTGAGTTAGAGTCCGGAAACGAAAATTGAACAAAAGCTGACTGTGACCTTGACCTTTGACCTACATGACCCAAAATCTTTAGGGCACTTCCTTGGGTCATAAGGAACATTTGTGTAAAGTTTAATGATTGTAGGTCATTTGGTTCTTGAGTTAGAGTCCGGAAACGAAAAGGTCTACGGACAGACGGATGGACATACAGACAGACATGGTGAAACCAATATACCCCCCTCTACTTCGTAGGTGGGGGGTATAATAAGTGCATAATATGTTGCTGTAAAAAGGCTTAGGTGTGGGAAGGTCAATTGCTTCACGAGTCAGAGTCCCAAAACTTAATAGGGTGTGTGTGTGTGTGTGTAAAATAATCAAGTACATAGAAGTAGAAGACAGGAAAGCTCAAGAACAAACTGCACATCTATGCAGACCGATCTAAGTGTATACTATCTGAAAAGCTTAATAGATATCACCTGCAAATGTACAATATGATTAGAAAGCACAAAATGTGCAAGCTAAGCTTTATCTGATCCTACAAAAATAGGAATAGACCAATTAAGTAAAGATAATGATACTACTTGTCATTATTTAAAATTGTAGAAATTTCAGATTCAAAATCGCTTGAGAATGCAATGAGAACAATCTGTATAAGCAATTTGACAAAAAGAAAAATCAAGCCAAACTTCATTATATTCCAAAAAACAATGGTATGGTTACACAAACAATCAGAATGGTTGTGAGCAGTTTGAATCAAATTTATTGAGAAACTTTAGATCTGTCTTAAAGATGACAACTACCTCTCTTGGGCCTACATGAACTTCTGTTCAATTACTTTTTGCTTGAGTTTTTGCAAGTGCATGAAATACAGACATTTAATGATCCACTATTTGACAAAGTTTGGGTGATGAATTATGCACACTTCAGAAAGAATTCTGGTAGATTGAAATCTATTGTGTACTATGAAAGAACTGAAGACTGTTTAAAACAGTCTTCAATTCATTTTTGAATTTGAATTCTAAATGGTCCCGCAGATTTACATCAGATGGTTTTTGAGAGTTCTGGAAACTTATTTGCAAGTCATAGACTCTACATCAGCGTCCCTTAAAATCATGTCGGAATTTATATTTTCAAACCACCTTTTAATTTTGGATCTGCCTAGTTTTTAGTTGACGAAATAAATATATGGACAGTAATTATCAGGTATTCGAGTACAGGCACGTAACAATATCTCAGGTACCTGGGAACAAAATTTTTACTCATCCCAGCTCTATTTGAGGTAGTGGACCCGTAACAGTTCCACAATGTTTCCTAAGTAATAAACTTTAACAGTGTTAACCGAGGTTTCCTAATGATTTTCATTAGGAAACCTCTGTCAGCATTGTGAAAGTTGATGAGTGCCGAAATGTTGCGGATCTATTATGGTTCCACTACCTAAATACAAACCAATGAGTGCAGTAAAGTTTCTGGCAGCAGTTTTTCTATCACTGACTTCAGGAGGACAGATTGTACTGAAGGCTGTTTCTCTGTTACTTTGGGTCTTTTGAATCTCACTCAATTTACTGTATAGAAAGAAACAATGGTGATATCAATATGGGTGAATTATACTTATGACATAAATTGATTTTTACATTGACCCTGACATCAACACAGGTTTTATAACCTATTTCTGGATGCAAAATCAATGGACATGTAATGATATTGAAGTGGGGGAATTTCACTGAAAAGGAAGCAGGTGATTTAGCTCCTGGGTTATTTGAGGTCAAAAGATGACCTTGAGATTAACAAATGGGCAGAGCTTTCTGAGTCTTTCTATAACAATTTAGGTAAAGGGTTACCCAAGGAACATCCATGCCTTTGGCTAGTGGAGCTAACAATATGACCCTGATTTTTCTATGCGGGGCATAAAAATTCAGTGAAGCTAGATACCAAATATCTAGATGTCTAACTTCTGGTCTCAGAGAAATAGATTTTTTATGGATAAATTTTTAAGCCAGGGACAAGATATGAATAAACTTGATACAAGGTCCATTATATGATGATACCTACTAAATATGAATGCTGTCTGATTTCTGGTTTTGTAGGAAGTTTTTGCTCTTTGTTTTATGTTAAATAAGATGCACCCAGGCTGAGCTCAAATTTTACCCCAGGGTCACAATATAAACAAACTTAGTAGAGGTCCACTCGTTGATGCTTCATACCAAATGTAAAAGCTGTCTACTTTCTGTTTTCAGAGAAGATTTTTGAAGATTTTGGCACTTTGTTCCTATGTAATTTAGGATGCACCCAGGAGAAGCCCAAATATGATTCGAGGGTCATGATATGAACAACATTTGAAGAGGTTCATTAGACAATGCTACAAACCAAGTATGAAAACTGTCTGCCTTCTGGTTTTAGAGAAGGTTTTTAAAGAAATCCCTATTTCCCCTTTTTTGCTGCCGTTGCAACGAGTGTAAAGGCTGGATTTCAATTTTTGAACAACTTTGTTAAAGCTTGATACCAGGCATATTCATCAAGATTGGCCTGCTGGTTTTGGAGGAGAAGGCTTTAAAACAAAATGAGGACAATGTATGTCACATGATGGACATTGGCCAATCACAACAGCTCATCTTGCATTCTTCCTGCTTAGGTGAGCTTAAAAGTCGCATAATTCTTAAGATAGTGGACCTGGAACATTTCGGCAATCATGAACCTTTTCAGCATTATCAAAATTTCCTAATGATTTTCATTAGGAAACCTTGGTTAACATTGAGAAAGATCATTTGGCCCAAAATGTTCAAGAACTATTATGGGTCCACTACCTTTAAAGAATAAATTTGGTTATCCTGTTTCATAGTATGTGTTGCTTTTGTGAAAGAACAAGAGGCCTGTATATGGTATTACTATGCACATTATTTTTGGAATGCATTGATGAAATTTCAAGTTCCTGTGATCTTACATAATAAAGACATCAGCAAAAGCAAAGAAATCACAAAGTGTTTTTTTTTTCTTTTTTTTTTCATTTTACTTATTGATTTTAAGCATATAGAAGTGTAGACATCAATGGATAAAGTATCACAGACACCTTTCAAATTACCTTAGAAAGAAGTCTGGATCATTTTCCAGCAATGATTGATTGCTGACCATAGATTCCTCTGGCAAGTCATACAACAACCTGGATCTAGAAGTGGTCTGGCCTGCTTCTGGGATATCAGAGATGTTTGTATCAGCCTGGGTGTCAGATCTAGAGGACCGAGGTCTGTAAAAATAAGTATAAATAATTTTGTCATTATCAGTCAGTATTAGGTTTTTTCCCTTTTTTTAGTTTTATTGGTGGATCATTGATTAATATCTGTATATTTTCACTTGGTAACCTCACTACCAAACTAGTGAAATTACAAACAAGAGGCCCGAGAGGGCCCGTATCGCTCCAGTGGCATTTAAATATCTATCAATGAGAAACTCAGTTAGACATGGAGGTTTACAAGGAAATTTGTGAAGAGGCCAAAAGATGGACAGAAAAGGTAGGTAAACCCTAATATGATAAGCTGTTTTTCAAAAAAAAAAAAAAAAAATAGTATTGATTCTAAATAGGAAAAGTTTTTTTTTATAAGACAGATACGTCTTGATGGATCTTTTAAAATGAAACAACACTATATATGGCATGGGAAAATGACAATCATTTTTCTGAACATATGCCCCACCAGGCCACATCCATATATGGGTTTATAAAAATTCTGATTGAAGATTTACCCAAGAAATATTATCCTGCAAAGTTTGATTTAAATTGGTCCAGTGGTTTGTTAAAAGAACATTTTTGAGGTGAAAATAAGCCCCACCATGCCATGCCCATATTTGGGGGTAAAAAACAAAATTCTAGAACAACTTGAGAAAAGATCATACAAGAAACACTCATGCCAAGTTTCATTTATATTGGCGCAATGGTTTGGGAGAAGATTTTTAAAGATTTTTATGGTGAAAATAAGCCCCACCCCGCCATGCCCTTATTTGGGGGTTAATCCAAATTTTTGAAAACCTTTAGAAGAGAGCCACCCAAAGATCATTCATGCCAAGTTTCATTGAAATTGGGCCAATGGCTTGGGAGGAGAAGACTTTTAAAGATTTCATAGTGAAAATAAGCTCTCCACGCCCATATTTAGGGGTCAATCCAAAATACTGGAACAACTTTCAGGGGTGTGGAATTCCAATGCCCGACTTGTATGACACAGACATTTCCACTTTGTGGCCAAGTAATGTACCAGAACAAATCTTTTAACAGAACTTAAAAGATTTAGGAGAAATTCGTCATCCAAATGTTTGTATCAAAGGGATTGAATCGGCCCTATGGTTTGCTAGGAGAAGATTTCAACCTGAAAAAATGCCCTACCCTGCCACACTCATATTTTGGGATCAATCAAAACTTCTTTTACAATTTAAGAGGATCATTTCTACCAAGTTTTGTTAAAATCCGCCCATTGGTTTGGGAGGTGTTTAAAGAAAAAGTTTATGTGTTGATACACAAATGATGGACACTCAGCCATTACAGTAGCTCACTAGCCTTCATCCAGTGGAGCTAAAAGTAGATGAATCATTCCGTCTAAGGTTGACAAATCTTTCATGGCAAAAAATATTTTGAATATTTTGAAAAATATTTTAACCATTGGCAAATGACTTTGCTACTCATGAAAGTGTAAACTTTTTGTAGTTCACTAAATAAGAGAAATTTATCTTATATTGAAACAAGAACAATGTCGAACATGGCCATCCCCTGCCGCAAAAGCTTGATAGTAAACTGAAGCCTATTAGATTACGGATTCTTTTTTACTTTAAGAGATTTACCCCCTAAAAAAACTAAGTCTTTAAAATAACAAAGGTTAACAAGGTGCCAAATTATCACAAGATACTCCCGTCACACTGCTTAGTATAAACTGGGGGTTTGAATAGAACTGAGGTTATTTTGAATGAATATTTTTTGCACCCATGAAGTTTCATGATCCTAGCTATTATACTTTTAGAGATATACTCCGGACAAGATTCTAGTATGAAAAACAACAATGGGCAATAACTAAAAAAAAAAGGGCAGGTAGAATTACAGTTCTTGTACATTGCACTCCCCCTTGATGACATCTATACACCCATGAAGTTATATGATCCTAGCTATTATACTTTTACAGATATACTCCGGACAAGATTCTAGTATAAAAAACAACAAAGGGCAATAACTAAAAAAATAGGCTAGGTAGAGTTATGGTTCTTGTACATTGCACCCCCCCTTGGTGAGATCTATACACCCATGAAGTTTCATGATCCTAGCTATTATACTTTAAGAGATATACTCCGGACAAGATTCAAGTCTGAAAAACAACAAAGGGCAATAACTAAAAAAATAGGCCAGGTAGAGTTGTGGTTCTTGTGCACTGCACTCCCCCTTGGTGAGATCTATACATCCATGAAGTTTCATGATCCTAGCTATTATACTTTTAGAGATATAATCCAGACATGATTCTAGTATTAAAAACAACAAAGGGCAATAAGTCAAAAGATAGGCCAGGTAGAGTTGTGGTTCTTGTGCACTGCACTCCGCAATGATGAGAAGAATACAATTGCCAAGTTTGAAGTCCATTGGACTTCAAGTGACAGAGTTATGCTCCGGACAAAGAAGTGGACGCCGCCGGACGCCTGACGTCATGGGTGATCCCATAATACGTCCCGTCTTCGACAGGCGTATAAAAACTGGTAAAATTAGGCAAGCAAGAGTTATAGTTTTAAGCACTGCACTTCTCTTCAATGAGATCTATGCACCCATAAAGTTTCAAGTTGATAGCTTTTATACTTAAGGAGATGTGCTCTGGACAAAATCTAAGTCTTAACAATAAAAAAGGGCAATAACTCCAATATTATGCAAGCAAGAGTTGTAGTTCTTGTGCACTGCACTTCTCCTTCATCAGATCTATCCACCAATAAAGTTTCAAGTTGATAGCTATTATACTTAAGGAGATATGCTTGGGACAAAATCTAAGTATCAAAAATAACAAAGGACAATTACTCCAAAATAATGCAAGCAAGAATTGTAGTTCTTGTGCACTGCCATTCTCCCCCATGAGATCTTTCCACCCATAAAGTATCAAGTTGATAGCTATTATACTTTACAGTGATCAGGAAAGAATTATTTGCAATGGGACAATGTCCCTTAGTTTGCAAACTCAATGTGACATTTTGAAAATCAATGTGACAAATTTCAATTTTTGAAACGCCTTGTGGTTTTATTAACTCTTATCTGTTTGAAACATTGTGCTATTTATAGGCATTTAACATATACATCTGTAATTATATACAGGCTTCAGACTTTCTTGTCTTTGCTATACACATGAACCAATATATATCCCCTCTATTCTACAAGACACATATAAGAATTGCTTTCATTTCATTTTACACACTTTTATATGCATCTTTGATGAAATAAGGCAATTTATGTTTTAAAAGTTTGATGACATGAAATTTCTAACTTCTCTCTGGCAGCATTCAATTTCTTTTCATCTATTTCATAATTTGTAATTAATTTTTCTTTTGAAATGCAGATCAAATATTTGAAAATTTATGTTACATGGTTTAATTTTGCAACCTACATCAAGCATGCATCCTTTCCCCAAATTAGAATATCAACACTTTGGACGCGAAAACCCATGACAATTCAACAAGATTATTTCTTCTTAATCTTTTTTTACTTATTTCCTGCCCTAATATGCATGTAGAAGTCCAATTACTATGGATATTTTTTATTTTCATAGTCAAATAACTTTTAATAAACAGGCGATTACCACCTGTCAGTTGACATTTGCCGACGCTAGGCTTGCATTCAAATTGGAATAAGCTACTTGCCAATAAGGGGTTTCCAAATCTTTTAACTAAATGTGATTAAATATTTTGTGTGATCAAAGATTATTTAGAGTTATTATTTGATAACTTTAATTCATGTCTAATCATTTTAAGATGAAAATAGATTCGTCCACAGACTTTTTGTACTTTTTTTGTAACAAAATTTGAATGGGACAAGGGCGCATTCCATAGTGAAAACAATGTGACATTTTGGATTTTAATGTGACTATGGGGCATGGCGCAAGCCTTTCCCAATCACTGCTTTAGGAGATATGCTCCGGACAAGTTTAGTGACAGAACCTCGGAAGGATGGACGGAGACCATTACTATGTCGGTATGTCCCCTTGCCAAAAACGGGGGGGGATAATAAGAAATATCCCCTTAATCACAGTCCCTTTGATATTACTTTTCAGTGTTTTTCATTCTTGTATACAAACTTTTGCTTCTCTTAGGAAAGAAATATTTACCTAATAATCACAGATAAATATGATAGCCTGTTAAAACCCTAAATCGCTCACCTGAAATTTATTGGTCCAGTGGAACTCATCCAAGTAAGTTTCTGGCAAAGTTTCATTCATATTTGCCTAATTGTTGAAGAGGAGATTAAATTCAAAGATTTTAAATCAAGAATTTACGCTGCCCACCAATTCATTACTGAGGAGACTCTAATTAAGCCCCTCCCTGCCACACCTATATTTCTGGACCAATCAAAATTTAACAAACAATTTTTGAAAAAGGTCACCCAAGGATCATTCTGGTAAAGTCTCATTGAAATTCACCCAGTGGTTTAGGAGGAACTGGCATTCAAAGATTTCAGGCTCAAAATAAGGCCCACCCTGCCACGCCCATATTTATAGGCCACTCAAAATTTCACATTTTTTTTTTAAAAAGGGTCACCCAAAGAGTTTTCTGGAAAAGTTTTATGGAAATCGACTCAGTAGTTCAGGAGGAGATGTCGTCAAAATAAGCCCCTCCCTGCCACACCCATGACAACTTTTGACAAGGGTCACCCAGGGAACATTCTAGTAAAGTTTCATTGAAATCAGCCCAGTGGTTCAGGAGGAGATGTCATTCATAGATTTTGGGCTCAAAATAAGCCCTACCCTGCCACGCCCATATTAATTGGCCAATCAAATTTTTACGAACAATTTCAAAGAGGGTCACCAGTGGAACATTCTGGTAAAGTTTCATTGAAATCGGCCCTGTTTTTCGGGGGTAGATGTTGTTCAAGGTTTTCAAAGTGAAAAAAGCCCCACCCTGCCACGCCCATATTAATTGGCCAATCAGAATTTTGTGAACAATTTTTAAAGAGGGTCACCCAAGGAACATTATGGCAAAGTTTCATAGAAATCGGTCCAGTGGTTCAGGATAAGAAGAGTTTTTCTAAATTGTTGACGACGGACGACGACTGACGGACGACGGACACAGGGTGATCCTTATAGCTCCACTTGAGCACGTTATGCTCAGGTGAGCTAAAAACAGCTACAGTAAAAAGTGAATTAAGCAACCACTTACTGGACCACCTAAAGTGACTGTTACAGTGAATTGTCACTTAGTGCACATCTTTTTACAAATTAGAAACATTAATTTGATTAAATGTGTATATTATTTGGAATTTCAGATAATTTTATGTTGTTAAAACTCAAAAGAATTGTCTTACTGAGACGATTTTAATAAGTCTTATCACCATTGTATTCATTTTCAATATTTTCAGGCCAATAATTTAAAGTTTAAAGATATTTTTTATTTAAAGAGCAGGATTTTGAAAACGGTGGCTGAATGAAAATAGTCGCTTTTTTAAGGCTTGGTCGCTGCAGCTTGATGGACTGTAATTGATTATTCAACTGAATTGTTAAAAGACATCAATGAATTTCCAATGCAAAGGCCTGGTTCAGCAAAAAAATAGGCATACAATACTACTTTGCACTTAACTCATAAATAATGTTAACAAATAAAACACATTCATGCAACAAATGTACATTGAGATTTTTTTTAAAAGGCCAACTAACCTTTTAGAAGCAGAGGTTGACTTTCTACTATCATCAAGTATAAGGGTGTCATCAACATTGGCAGCAATATTCAGTCCAGAAGTTGATGCATCTCTTGGCTGTTCCATAGATGGCGTCTCTATACCTGAACGATGCTGAAAGGAAACAACACTTTTTTCATGGTGAGCTTTGAAATCATGATTGTCTATTGTCTAGTATTAATTATGGGTCATCAACAATTTAGGTATTTACACTCATAGAGGCCACAATTTATGCTCAATTATCAAACTTGGTTATAAAGTCTGTCAGGGATGAGCCAATTAAAATATGAACATTCAATTTGAAAACAACTGAAAAGCTGAATTTATGAAGTTTTCTTTGTTTACACTCTAGATAATACAATTTTGATCCAAACTTCAAGAAACTTAGTTATGGCCAATGTAATAGTGTCTTAATTGAACAAGATGTGTTTGTGAAACACGAATGCCCGCCTAACGGCATTTTTTTTCAAAGTTTGACCTTGACCTTGTCACATGACCTTGACTTTGGTACCAGCGGATGCGGATCATTGAGATCTATCATCATGCCAAATATTAGCTTTGTATCTTGAATAGGCTTGAAGATATTGGCAAGGTTAAGTTTTCGGACAGACAGACGGACAGACAGACAGACATGAGTAAAACAATATGCCCCCGATCTCTCGATACGGGGGCATAAAAATAGTGAGCTTGAAAAAATTATTTTGAATTCACAGAAAGGTCTTGCTACAAGCATTGCACATGTGAAATATCAAGGCTTTATCACTTGCCAATACAAAGTTATGGCCAATGTTAAATTTTTGATTTTTCACAAATTTGACCTTGAAATATGACCTTGACATGACCTTGAGCTTGGTATCAACAGAAAGGTCTTGTCCCAAGCAACCATCATGTGAAATATGAAGGCTCTAACACTTCCCATTCAAAAGTTATGGCCAATATTGAAGTTTTACTTCAAACAATTGGGCAAACATAGTAACAGACAGGCCAAAAACAATATGGCCCCAATCTTTCAATGCAGGGGCATAAAAATTACCATTTTAAATATTTTCTTAGTTGATAAAGAAATGGTTACAATATAGGCCAAACATTTATAGAACTTGGCCAGAAGGTTTATTTGGTCACAATATTGATCTTATCCAAGGTTTGACACAAAGATATTTTTCAACAGCATGCAAGACCTATTTGTCTGAATTCTTACAGGTCCTCTCTCATAAAAACAGGTCCTCCATGAAATCTAAGTTTTATTTAAAACAATTGTCTTAAGGAAGGAAAAACAGCGTTGGAAAAGAAGAAAATGCTTTTTCATCTTTTCTATCAACCTTTTCCTCTGGGTATTGAAAATCCAAATATGGGTATACAACAAATATTTTTTTCAAAATTGCACGATATAGAAAATAATGTTGGCCAATGACTACAGGCCTGGAGGACCTAAAACATGAAAACTTGCACTAATCATCTCCAAAATTCTCTGGTCTTGGGCCCAACATCTTGTGTTATTGTCTGTCCCTTTTAACCCTTATCATGCTGAACCCAGAATATCCCTGCTTAAGATCAGCCTGCACATATGTCTATACCACCTAAATTTCTTTATCAATCCAAAAAGTTTGACAATCAATTATTTCAAAATTAAAATTGATCCACAATAAGTGCATCCAGTACTTCAGCACTTTGATTTTAATGTGATTTTGGCAAGGATTTTATTAAGCATAACAAGTATTAAGGTAGTAGACCAGTAATAGTTCCGCAATGTTTTGGAAGTAATAAGCTTCAACAGTGTTAACTGAGGTTTCCTAATGTTTTCATTAGGAAACCTCATATGACATTGTGACAGATCATGAATTCCAAATGTTGCTGAACTATTACAGATCCACTTAGACTACCATAACATGAGTGATGGTGAAATAGAAGTAAAAGACCCATTAGACACACCAGACTTGAGGCCCCTGCCTCTCTCAAATTCTCCATGGATTCCTCCAGTGTTCTCTTCCTTCCTTTCCTTTTAGGCCCTGAAAAAAACCCATAGAGCCATAAGTTGGTTTATTTGTTTCATATTATTGCATAAAAATGTACAGATTTTTTAACAATAAAGGCATACATTAACATACATAACTGGGTGTTAACGGGAGAACAAGTGGATTAACTAGAACTGTCGCAGAGCGGACTTATACCCGAACACAAGCACTTTATCAAAATGTAAGTACTATTACTGCAGGATGTGTTTGTTACAAATATTGAGGCTGTAAGCAGCATTTGCTTGAAGTTTCATAATTATAGGTCACTTAGTTCTTGAGTTAAAGTCTGAAAATGAAAATTGAACAAAAATTGACAATGACCTTGCCCTTTGACCAATGTGACCCAAAAACAATAGGGCACTTCCTTGGGTCATAGGCATCATTTGCATAGTTTCATGACTGTAGGTCGCTTTGTTCTTGAGTTAGAGTCCAGAAACGAATATTGAACAAAAGCTGACCCTGACTTTGACCTATGTGACCCCAAAACAATAGGACACTTATTTGGGTCATAAGGAACAATTGCATAAAGATTCATGATTGTAGGTTGCTTGGTTCTTGAGTTAGAGTCCGGAAACGAAAATTAAACAAAGGCTGGCTGTAACCTTGACCTTTGACCTATGTGACCCAAAAACAATAGGGCACCTCCTTGGGTCATAAGCAGCATCTGTATAAAGTTTCATGATTCAAGGTCACTTGGTTCTTGAGTAAGGGTCCGGAAACGAAAAGGTCTACGGAGGGACAGACAGATGGATTGATGGACAGACATGGTGAAACCAATATACCCCCCTCTACTTTGTAGGTGGGGGTATAATAAGTTAATTCGGTTAATTTCTGGGTTTTTTTAAACTAAAGTATCCTCAATCTAGTCCTGTACACTTAATCAGTTTCTTTGTCTAACATTTATATAGAGTATAAATAAAGATGTTGATCCCGTTTCCTTGTTAAATTTTGTCATGTCATAAATTAACCAAGCAACGTTTGTATAAACAAAAGTGACAGTGCAATGCTTAACGCATTTTCTCCCACATATTGGTTTCTTTGGAGCTAGAAAAGAAATAAAGATTTAAAACTTGCATTACTCCCACTATCTGTACCTCTCTTTCAGGTTGTCATATTTCAATGAGATGGCAAATTGTCACAAGATATGTTTGTTACTCTGCTAGAATTCCAAATAAAGCTAGGTAGAGTTACAGTTCTTGCACAATGCAGTCCATATTCATGAGAGGAATATAAGTTTTTAGTCAATCGGACATAATGTGACAGAGTTATGCTCTGGACAACGAAGTGGACCCTTTTCTGCCTGTCGGAACACCACAGATAAACACATAATATGTCATGTCTTTCAACTGGCGCATTAAAAAGGATTACATAGGCATGTAAAATGATCATTCTGGATAAGAAATATGCTGAAAGGGAAAAGTGTTGACCCAAGTAAACCTGCCCAGTTTGCACAGCTTGACTGGAGTCAACAGTTTTCATTCTTCTCAGACAGTCTCTTTTTGCTTAACCTTTGTCAGGCTGAATAAATTTTGGCTAAAAATTTTCATCTAAATCAAAAGGCAAAAAGCACTAAAAGTACCAACTGTAGGTCAATTTTTATTTGAAAAAAAAAACAAAAAAAACAACTAAATAAATTGACAATTCTGGTTTGAAAGTGAGAAACAGGTGGTGTAGACTAACATCAGACTGCACATATGTGCAGGCTGATGTTTGTCTATAGTTCCTGACAAAACAGGAATATTCTGGGTTCAGCATGACAAGGGCTAAAATGTATTTTCTCTTACTGTCAGTTGGAGTCACAAATGGTGTTGACTGCTGTACAGGTGCCGGTGGATCAGCCAAGTTTAAGGAGATTTCTGGTTGCTGCATATCTGCTTGTTGTATATCAGGTTGCTGCATTTCTGGTTGTAGTAAATCTAGCTGTATATCTGGAATTTCCATATTTGGATCTGGCTGAAGGTCCAGTAGGCTAGTTTCTCTCCGTTCTACCCTGTCTGTGGTCTGATCCTGGACCCTGTCTAAATCTCTCTCCTCCATTGATACATCTGGGCTCTCTATAGAAGGAAGCTGATCCTCAGGTATTCCAGCCCTAAATACTGCAGCTTTGGCCCATAGTCCAGTAGAAACATCTGGTCGGATTCCTAGAAATATGGGAATAAGATGCATGACATATTAACTTTCATTTTCCTACAACTATACAAATATCCGTGTGATAACATCCCATATGATATTTTTTATGATATCAGGTGGATATTTTTAGAACAATAACATATTGCGGTTATTTTCAGAATTTTGCATTTCTGCATCGACAAAAATAAGGCAATAGAGGTTATAAGATAAATATGATACCTACTTAGTGTATTGCGTGAAATATATCTAATTCGATGTGGAAATTAATAATTGTCTCAGCAAAACCTTGACAATATCAATTCCACCAACCTTGCTAGATATTTTTTTTCATACAAAATACTAAGTATGCATTATATATTTATGTCTTGATCAAAAGCTAACAACTAAGTTAAGGGCCTAATTTAAAAGTTACTTTCTTTAGAACCAAAAATATATACATATAAATCTAGTCTTTAACCAGAGCCATGTCGGACATGGCCATCTCCCGTCGCAAAAGCTTGATAGTAAACAGAAGCCTAATAGATTAAGGATTCTTTTGTACCTGAAGAGATTTACCCCCTACAAAATCTAAATCTTTAAAGGAACAAAAACTGGAAAATTAAGCTAACTAGAGTTGTAGTTAATGTGCACTGCACTCATCCATGAGATCTACCCACCCATGAAGTTTCAAGTTGATGGCTTTTATACTTTAGGAGATATGCTCGGGACAAAATCTAAGTATTAAAAATAACAAAGGGCAATAACCCCCAAATTATGTAAGCAAGAGTTGTAGTTCTTGTAAACTGCACTTCTCCTCCATGAGATCTACCCACCCATAAAGTTTCAAGTTGATGGCTTTTATACTTTAGGAGATATGCTCGGGACAAAATCTAAGTACAAAAATAACAAAGGGCAATAACCCCCAAATTATGTAAGCAAGAGTTGTAGTTCTTGTAAACTGCACTTCTCCTCCATGAGATCTACCCACCCATAAAGTTTCAAGTTGATGGCTTTTATACTTTAGGAGATATGCTCGGGACAAAATCTTAGAATCAAAATTAATAAAGGGCAATAACTCCAAAATTATGCAAGCAAGAGTTGTAGCTCTTGTAAACTGCACTTCTCCTCCATGAGATCTATCCACCCATAAAGTTTCAAGTTGATAGCTTTTACACTTTAGGAGATATGCTCGGGACAAAATCTAAGTATAAAAGATAACAAAGGGCAATAATGCCAAAATTATGCAAGCAAAAGTTGTAGTTCTTGTGCAATGCACTTTCCTCCATGAGATCTATCCACCCATAAAGTTTCAAGTTGATAGCTATTATACTTTAGGAGATATGCTCCAGACAAATTTAGTGACAGAATGACGGACGGAGACTATTACTATTTCCCCTCGCCAAAAATGGTGGGGGATAAAAAGTCTGAGTTATTGCATATTAAAAGAGATTGTCGAAGAGAAGCATTTTTTGTCATCTTCAAAATGACAAAAGTGGAAACAGATATCCAAGAAACAGAATGCTATAAATTTGAAAAATAAATCTGTTGAGAATTGGGAAATGATTCCAATTTTTGGCCATTTTAGATATGAACAAGTACAAAATGTCAAATTTGAACTTATCAGAAATATGAATCAGACAAATGTACTCAATAAATTTGAAGAAAATCCATCAAAAGATGAAGTTAATGTAAACGTCAGCCATTACACTTGTATTCTTAATAGATTGACCAGAGTTATTCCTTGATAAATTTGTTCTAGATAAGCATAGGTGAAAGCACTTGAATTGTTTAAATACCATAGAATGACCTTACAAATTTGAAATTCTAATTTAAATGGCAAACAGTTATTCATGTCACAGTACCAAAAGAAGTATCCATCGGCTTAAGATACAATTTTGGCAGATACTGTATTTCTCCTAACAAAAGCTCCTGGGAGCTATACATAACATGGGGTGGGAGCTTTAATTTAGTGTGCATTTTATGATTTGAAAAAAACATTAAAATTCATGTCTTTTAGGCCCCTCTCTCTTTAAATTTAGGTGAATTTCCTCTAAACAATCATTTATATGATTGTTAAGAGGAAATTCATCTCAAATTAGAGAAGTCTCAAAAAGGTTCCTAAAATTTAGGCATTTTAAGTGGGTTTTCTTAGTAGAAATCTAGGGGTGCTACCATCAGGGAGGATGCTATTACTAGAGGAAATACAGTAAATGCCAAATAATGCATCAAATTTATGATGTTTTCAACATAAAACAAAACATGTCATTCTAATTCTAATTAGAAAATAATTCATACTTTTGGTGGATGGCCTTTTCAATAAAGCCTCTGGCAGCTCTGCATGTGGATCAATCAACCTCTGAAAAATAAGAAAACAAAAACATTTATTAGAATATAAAACAACTTGTTGTTTTTGAAATCCATACTTTAATGTAAAGCCTTACTTCATTCAAGCTCAATTTCATTTAGCCTAACCTGTGACCATGACCTAACAGCTATGTCTAAGTTTATTTCAACAGCATATTTACTTATTATGTTGAACATTTGTTCACAGTTTTCTTGAAATCCAAAATTAAAGAAATTATACTCTGGATAAGCTCAATTTTAATGTTTAATCTTGACAGGTGATTTTGACATTTAAGTATGAATATATCAGTATGGAGTATGCAGTGTAGGATAAGGTCAGTAAGGGTCTAACAACTATTACGCACATTACACAAGTACGTAACAAAAATAAATCCCCTTTCCAAAAATGTCGTTGATGAATAATCATTACATCGAAACAACAGCTTATTTAAGCTGTAGTTTTGATGTTTTGAATATTCACCAATGCAACAATCATAGAAACGTCCACATATCACCTTTATCCTATATATTCTATGTTGGTTGCCTACTGAGTGTGTATACATTTCAATATCCTTGCTCCCCCTATGGTCAGTCTGCACATATGTGAATGCTGATCATTGTCCATAATGTCTTCAAAAGCTTTGAGTTCAGCAGAAATTAGATGCATAGGGGTAAAAACCCATTTTTAAATCATTCAATATAGCCATCGTCTTGTTTGACATTGTCTTTTTTCGACTATGAAAATAATTATAACTAATCACATGAAAAGGAAACATCTAGGAACTCCATAAAACAATCACCTGAAAAATAAATTGATTCCAGAATAAGTCAACTGGATTTCTAATTCATAAACCCTTTCACAGGAAGGAAGATTAATCATTCTGGCTTCAAAAAATATTTGGATTGCATAAAGTTATGACCCTTGTCAGTCTAGGCTGTTAAAGCAGTCTAACTGGAATTGAAACTTGACTTGACCGGTCACAACTATAATTTTGATATTAAAATGTAATTTACCACCTTACAATCTCAAATTCCTGTGAAAAATTTGAAATAATTGCTGAAATAAGTAATTTCAATTTCATCACGGGATTTTGTAAAATAAAAGCCAATGATTAATTTGAAACAAGAGCACCACCTACTGTTGCCTACGCTCGACTTTTGAGTGCTGGCATAATTTGCAAAAATGCTTCTTGAGTTATCCCTCTTGATAATATAGGTTGCTCTTTTTAAGGGTAAACATATGTGCCAAGTTTCAATGGATCGCCTTTAGTAGAACCAGAGATATTACAAAATGTCAAAGCTTCACACGACCACAACACCAAGCCTATAGCAATACCTTGAGTTTTCTCAGAAAACAGCAGAGCTCAAAAACTTATTGTGGTAAATATTGCAAGTTCTTTAGAACCAAAACCAAAGGCGTACAATGTCCCTGATGATGTCACTGCAAGAGGTGAGGTTCTTTCTCATTTCTGTTTTAGGTATTTGTGTTTCTTTATCAGCAAACACCAACTGTCTTCTTTGTC
This sequence comes from Fragum whitleyi, assembly GCA_948146395.1. NCBI lineage: Eukaryota > Metazoa > Mollusca > Bivalvia > Cardiida > Cardiidae > Fragum > Fragum whitleyi. The sequence continues at coordinate 30,270,489 of OX411555.1, forward strand.
TTTTACGTGATGGACTTGGTGTTATTGGTGTCAGTTCTAACTGAAATGATGGTCTCTGAAATAGACACAAGAGATGTTTGTAAAACATTTACGCCCCCCCCCCCATAAAAGTAGGTCAATAGCCTATTCTTTGTCAAACAACAACAGGGCAATAACTCAAAAATATGATAGGTAGAGTTATGGTTCTTGTGCACTGCACTTCTCCTCAATGATATCTATCATTGCATATTTTTTAAGATATGCTCTGGACAAAAAATGGTCTGCGGATGGATGGACCAACTGACCGACAAGTGCAAGTGACCAACAAGTGCAAAGCAATATACCCCTTCTTCTTTGAAGGGGGGGCATAATAATTGGATATTGATTAGCACAAAATTAACTTGTTTCAAGCTTGCAGAAGAAGTCCATCAAGCAGATTGAATAGTTCAAATAATTATGCTTGATAGCAAAATAACTTACAGTTGAAAATGGGCACTATAATTCTTTAGAGGACCTTGATGGTTCTATCACAATAGTGCATAGGCATCCATGGACTTTTAGCCCCTGGACATCGATAATCAATCTAAATGAGCCTGTGTTTGACATTAGAGCCTCTGTGCCACATTTCCAACAATTTGAAATGTGCAGATTACTTGCTTAATTTGTTATTCCAATATTCATTCATTCAATATACTCTATTCCTCACATAGTTTGCCTTGTCTTCTTCAAAAACAACCATAAGGGATATCTTTGTCTTACACATGTGTAAGATCACATTCTGAATGATGTCATCATGACATCATATAATGCATGTTTCACATTATTTCTGTCGTCAGAGTGACTCAATAATTGGTATAACATACAAAATGTTGTGACACAAAAGAATATGACATCGATTTTATTTGAGACAAGCTGATCTTAACCTTGTCTAGAATAGAATTGGTTATTAAGCTCACCAAGGTTTGCAAAATAAAACTTCTATTCTAAACTCAGTTCAGATCAGCTTGTTTCAAATAAAATCGAGTAAAAGATCCTATATGAGCCTGTGCATGAGATTTCCAACAATTTGAAATATGTGCAAAGCAAAGACTCTGAGCAGCCTGTGCATCCGCACAGTCTGATCAGAGTCTTCACTGTGCATTAAGTAGATAGATAATATCTCAAAGTATCTGTAGACCATCAGGTAACTTTATAGTAACAGTATGTGGCTGTCTACGCTTCTCAATCTTTGTACCTCAGGAATATTTCAAATTGTTGGAAATGTCATGCACAGGCTCATATATCCTGTATCATTATGGTTTACTCACTGTTGGCCTCCTGACTAGAGGACTTGTAATGATCTGTTGTGTTACTCCAGGTGAGAGAGGAACTGGTCTGGCTGTAAGAGCCTCTTCACTTCTTGTTCTTCTCTTTGGTGTTTTTTCTTTGGGCTCCTCTACTGTAGATCTGAAGCAAGAAAAACAGGATAGAACACACTACAAAGATTTATTAATTTTGTGGAAAGGGACACTAACACTGGCCCTTGGGGCCCGAGACCTGCGGATTTTAGGGAGGACTGGAAGATGTTATCATGCTGCAGGTCTTTCAAGCCTGTAGATAATGGCAGTGATTAGTATTTGAAATCTGTCCAGTTTTGAAAAAAAAACTGCCTTTCTAAAACTTAAATTTGCATTACCAAAAGGAAAACATTGTAGAAAAAGAAGAAATTGCTTCCAGCAATATTTTCCCTGCAATTTATCCCTTAAATTGCTAAGAATTAAATATGGTTTTCATGTAGGACCTGTTGTTATCAGGGAGGACCTGTAATATTTAAGGCTAATAGGTCTTTCAGGCCAGGGGCAAAAAGAAGTTAGTGTAAAACCCTGGTGGATTACATTTTTAAGCTACATCCTATACAAATGCTGTGAAATATCCCCATGTGTATAGAAAACGGCTCTTATTTTAACCCCATTTATTATTGCTTATATGTATAATTTTATTTCAAATCATTTTTAGACAACTTAGATATGGATGTCCTGTTCGTGTTAATCTACAGAGCACTGAGAAGAAAAAATCGTAGAATTTTAACATTTTCTTTTGACTCCCTGGAACTTGACGAAGCCACTTGACACTTGCAATTTAGCAAAATTGGACAGTTCCCTGGCCATATTCTTAGTGTTATGATTGATTGTTAATTTCAATGGGAGGTACTTATGATAATCATATTCTTGATGGTGTGTATGAGTACATGTATATGCATAACCAAATTTTTCCGTTTTGTTTCTAAAGGTGATTATGTATACACTTTTAAATATGCCTCTAACCCAGGGTTTTCCTTAGAACTTTTTCTGAGGGGGTCATTGTGTCCCCTTGGTTCACAAATAAGGGGGTCATTTCTCCAAATAGGGGGGGTCATAATTTTTATCCCTTTTGAACATAAAATTTAAGACCATCTATTTGGATAAATTGGACATAGATCTATGGTGTGTATGGTATTTAAAAACAAACAACATGTATATGATATTCATTTTAAATTCAAACTTTTATTGTCTCTCATATTGTCTTAATATCTTGCATCATTTAGATTAATATGAATAATTATCAAAAATAACTCTTTTAAGTATTATTTTTTTCCTTGGTTTATAACCCCAAATACTCTGGCTGTTAACAGAAAATCAATATTTTGACCATCATCCCCATTCAACCTGATCATTAATAAATAGTCTATAAAGCCTTTCTGGGTTTAATCCGTTAAGTGCTTGAATTGTAAGAATTGCCCTGAGTTTCTATAGTTTTCACACCTAGAAACAAATGGATTGTCTTGAGGAGTCTGAATGCGAGGGTGACATTTCATTTTTCTGTCCTCTTGATACAGCCATTCATATAGCGAGAGCTATTTTCACAAAACCCCCAGGGTTTGACTGAAGCTTTTTTCTGGCAGCTAGGGTCAGCTTCATAACTAAGATTGCGTTCCGAACTGTCAGATTCCTCGGTACTTATTCTACTTGGGCCTGCTGATGAATTGTTTTGCTTAAAAAAATTGTCAGCTTTGACTGTGCAATGATGCTGTTTACAGCGTTACTAAGTGACGAAGGGTTCTCGATTTCAGGTTTTATTCAATCAACTCGACACAAAATAAAGCAAAAGTTCTATAAAACCAGTCTGGTTAATTTGTTCAGAATGGTTAACATTGTTATACGACTTTTACTCGGTTAAAAACGATCCAGTTTAGCGGTAAAAGGACAGGGACCAGTCTGCAGTATTCTATTCGTCCCCGGTAAGTTTCGAACGTAAACAAAGCTGTTTTTCTGTTTCTATTTTGATTGCGTCCATAGTCGCAGTTATTTAATTTTTTTGCGTAGTTTACATCAAACATGCGTCCAAACGCACAAATTTGGGGAAAACCCTACTCTAACCTATATTTGGTATTGGAGTACAGAAAATAAAATTCTGCTTTGTGTTCAGGATAACAAAACACTGCTGACTGTTTTGTTATCCTAAAAACAGGGCTGTATTCTGTTCTTAGCTATGCAATTGGAGCTTCACTGTTACAAGATACTGTAAATCAAAATGCTTTTAGAAGTACCTGTCAGTTTTAGATTGAGTCTGTTTGGGCTCCCCTGGCTGATCTTGTGCTGGAGGTGGAAGTAGATCAGACACACTCAATCTGGGTTCAGGAACATTTTCTAACAACAAGTCTAGTTCTTGTGGATTCATAGGAGGCAGATCGAGCTCTCTTGGAACCTGTTTAATATGATAAGAAACCCTTTCCTGAAAAAACTTTCTGGAGGATTCGACACTAAGGCGAGTCTGGGGGCTCCTTGATTACCAGTTGGGACTCCTTCATTTTGCAAGTACAGTCAAACCTGTCTTAAGCAAGCACCCAAGGAACATTAAAAAAGTACTTGCTTAAGACAGGTGCTTGCTTAATACGAGTCAATTTCATTGCAATTCGTCCATTTGGGAACTCTGTGACAGCTTAAGACAGGTAGCTTCCTGAACACAAGTGGGCACTAAGACAGCCCTGTTTCAGGGTTTTAAAGCTTTTCCCGAGCGCTTCGAGCAATTCCCGCTTTGCACATGCACATATGTGCAAAGCAAGGTATCACTTTGAAAGCGCTTCGCTAACATTTTCATCCTGAACGCATGGCTGGTCGACTGCAATGATTGAATACTAGAATCATATGTAAATATTGGGAAAATATATGCACAGGGCCGATTCCTTTTCAATCCATGTCAAAACTGTAGATTTTCTTACTACAAAAAGTGCTTAAATTAACATTTGCTAGCATCAGTATACTGGTTGGAGACCAATTCTCGCTGAATACCAGTTCTCGCAAACCATCCCTGTTCACAGTAAAGACAGAAAGGAATTCCTTCTAAATTACAAGTTATGTAGACAACAACTTCTTTAATTCAAAAAAATATTTGTTGTAAATGAATACTCAATGAATCTAAATGAATCTTTACTGGGAAAATGGTCAATTGGTATGAGGCAAGAATTGGTATCCAACCAGTAAGTATTTCAAAAGATCATTTGCTAGTGCTAGCATCCAGAGGTACGTATAAGAGGGGGTAATTCCAATATATCATCTTTATTTCTTAAAGAAACCCTACATTGTGGGTGCGCATTTGAAATGTCTTGGCAAGATGATTTTAATGAGTACCTATGGGATAGGATTTGTACAAGTATTATTTAAATATTCAACTTACACCCAAAATACCCCTTGTTGCTCTGTGCATCTACAAGTATTTTGAAAATACTATCTTTTTTGAGGATGACAATTTGTTGAAAAAAAGTCAGACTTAAGTTGAGGCGGGTGTCCTTGATTTCATTAATTTGGAGTCAATTGGACTCTTCAAGCAGAGAAGTTAGTGTCGATCCCTGTTCGGAGAACATTACGTTTCCCTGATTCAAACTTGAGAAAAAAAATGTGTAAAACAAGAAATAGCTAATGACAATTTCTGCTCTCACAATATATTCTTCAGCATATCATTGATGGGTGATCAAAATCTGTAATTAAAGCTGTAGCTCTGAGAATTTGGTCACTCTTTGACAATAAGAGTGTTTCTTTTTAAAAGTTACCCAGTTTTCATTTCAATCTTTAACCCCTTTCAAATTGGACATCAGTTGAAACAAAATAAATCATTAATGGACTAGCTGTACATCAATTGTTAGTATGGGGTTAAGCACCACTTTCAATATATTGCTGGCATAATTATGCAAATATTCAAAATGTTAAGCTACATGGCATTAAGCCCTCTTTTAGCAAGACACAGCTATGATGATTCAAACTATGAAGTCAACATTATCTCAGGCTCAACAGGGTTTAAAGGGTTGCATGTTTTGCAAGTCTAAGACCCACAAAAAAGGTATCTGGGACCCCAAAAAACATCTGGGCCCGAAGTTATAAAACTTTTCTTAGTTTTAATTAAGAATTTTCTCAAATTTAGAATTTGAATAAATGTATGAGCTTAAATAATAATATTATTAAGTTGTTATTCATAACAATTTAATAATATCATCTTTTAAGTTCATACATATATTAACATATCATTAAAGAATTACAGCTAAAATCACAAGTTGAAATTTCAGTAAATTTTGAGTTCAGAATGAGAAAGTTTTTTAATCTTGGGTCAGGATGTGAGTCCTTAGTACCCTTTAAGGATCAACTTTATGAAAGAATTAAAGTCTGCCAATGGGTCTCACTGTTGAGTTCTTGGGACCCCATTTTGTTAAAGTCATAATCCTATGAACAAAATTTTTGTGAAGTTTCATGAAAACTTGGGGAGATTTGAAAAATTTGAAATAAAGATTTGATGTTAAGTTCCCTTTTCAGTGGTAAGGGATCAAATGCAAAAACTTGAAGACAAACATATGCATTTTGTCATAGGAAGTTCGCATTTGAAGTTTATCTAATTTGGTCCAAGGGTTATGAAGAAATCATCCCGGATGGGCGGATGGATGGACAGACAGTGGCAACTATATTTTTTCCCCTTGATATATGCTAGATTCCTTTAAGAAGTAGGAAAAACAGGATGTGTTTGTGAAACACGAATGCACCCGTAACAGCGATCTCTCGATAAGGCAAAGGTTAAGTTTTCAGGTTAAGTTTTCAGACAGACGGACGGACAGACAGACGGACATGAGTAAAACAATATGCCCCAGATCTCTCGATACGGGGGCATAAAAAGGAAATATAAAATGAGCCTGTGCCTGACATTTCAAACAATTTGAAATGTTCGTGAGGTGTAACATTGAGCTGTGTAGACAGCCACATACTGTAAATATAGAGTTACCTGATGGTCTATGGATACTTTGACACCTTGTCTATCTACTAAGCCCATAATGAAGACTCTGGTCAGACTGTGTGGATGCACAGGCTGGTCAGAGTCTTTACTTTGCGCATATTTGAAATTATAGGAAATCTCACGCACAGGCTCATTATTTTTTTTGGAAATTCAGGCTGAAAACATTGAAAATGTAGACATTCTTCTACAATAATCCTTACCAAGATAGGACTCAGAGGAGTGTTCACTACAACGGGGGGAGGCTCAAGTAAGGTGATCTGCTCAATACTAACTTGTTGCACCTCTCTCTCTGGATCTGAAATGTGTGAGATTATAATGTCATGATGAGGGATGCAACATCTTACATTTGCTTTGAGCTACTAAAGAAAATGTGAATTATTATTATTATTTTCTTAATGTTTACTGGTGGATTATCGAAAAATAACACATTTTTTATCACTTGATAATCTCACCGCAAAAACAGTGTTATTATCAAACAAGATGTGTTTGTTAAACATCAATGACCTTATATGACTTAATCAATCGAAATCAAACCCTTAACTTGTAATCGAGCATATGGAAATGCTTATTGAAGAACTATTTCTGTTTTGTTTCAATACCCCTAACATTCAAATGATATACAAAGCGGAGAATTTTTTAATCTACATGTCAACTAATAGAGAGAGGACTGAAACTGGTCCGATTTTAAAGTTAAATGGAATTTAACCTTCCTGTAACATTTTTCAAGTTTACATACAAAATGATGGCATAGTTGAAACGATTTAGAATCAACCTTTTTTGTTTTAATGTGAATACTTTTATTGAATTAATCTGCAGTGCCCATATCTATCTGCTTTTATCACAGCATTCAAGAATAAATAATTATTTATTCACTCATAATCATGACGGGTCTCCCAAAATTTGCCATACAACCTATGGGTTTAAAACTTGTACCATATCCATTTATTTGGTTTGGTGATATGAAAGAGTACATACAGGCTAAAACATTGGAGCAGGACGGTAAGCTTGGATGGTCTTAATAATCTAGGTATTCAAAAAAAGAAAAAAATTAATTGCATTTATTTGGCCCCTGGAAACTGACTAGTTTCAATAAATTTAGGAGCCGCATTTAAAGATAACATTTAAGTGGGGTACTAGAAATTACCCCGCATTGAAATTGAAAGCGTTTGTGGAAAGGTGCTCCGCTTAAAATGTGTTTTAATCTGCTAAGCAGGGTACAATTAATTCATGTCTGCACATGTTTTTGCAATCTGAACAAGGGGCTGATAACTACGGCTTTTGGTGCACCATTCCAGTTGCCAAATTAGTTACTTGTTGCAGGCATTATTGAAATGAATATCATGGGGTGCATAACTTGTATTTTCTCACAAATGAAATCCTTACAGATGGGCATAAGATAAGTGAATAGCTTACTCAATTGAATATAAAATGCATCATGATAGCTGCAACCATGAGGTATTCATCGCCAAATGTGACTTGATTACATCCATTGAAACCGTCTCGCCAAATAGCGAAATGTAAATGAAATCTCGATAATGATTAAATTCACAAAATTGACAGACATCATTGATTGACGGATAACTCAGTTGAGCTAGAGTTATTTGGTGAAAAATTAAGTTGATCAGTAAAACAGTTATAGTTCATATCCTGACAATTTACGCGTATAACCTTGCGCTCCTTGTCATGCTGAACCCAGAATATTCCTGCATTGACATGTACAGACAAAGATCAGCCTGCACCTATGTGCAGTCTAATCTTAATCTACACCACCTGAGTATCCCCTTTCAAGACAGAATTGTTAACCAAATCAATTTTCAAAAAGAATGATTGCCAGACACCCTTGGATTCTAGGGTTTTCTTTACTTTGATATGAGAGTAATTCTGATTATCTTGTATTTTTTTATATTACAATATGATTACAAACCTGCTTCCCTAGGTTTACCAATAGATCTCCTGGATTCTGTTGAAGATGTTTCTGAGGCTGAACTAAGACCCCAAAACTGTTGCTGAAAAGGAAAATGAAATGTTACAACACAATAAATTATTTAAATGTAACCAAACATGGGAAGAGGGACCATAAGTGTTGACCCTGATTAGATTGTGTAGTTTGCGCAGACTGACCAAGGTGGAAACTTTTTACAAATAATGAATTTTCTGAATCTAGAATGACTTTTACTACCTTCATACATGAGCCTGTGTGTGACATTTCCAACAATTTCACATGTGCGCAATGTTAAGACTCAGATCAGCCTGTGCAGCCCCACAGTCTGACCAGCGTCTTCATTATGCCCTATAAAGAAAGATATGGTCTAAATGCTTCTTCAGATGATCAGTATAATGTATATTCTTATTGCAGTTTGTTGTTGTCTATGCTGCTCAACATCTGTATATCATCCACATATTAAATTGTTGGAAATGTCACACACAGGCTCAAGTAATAATTTCCAAAGTCTTCCTTCTAGTTCCGCTATGCTGGATCTATTCCTTTTTTCAAATATTTATTTTACATAGATCCCAGATCATTCTGCAGTTTTCCTACCAACTCCTTAGGCTGGCTCAGTGTGGAACAGTTGTAACTGCCTATAAACATATAGGCAGTTACAACCGTTTCATGCTGAGCCATCAAACTGATGTTGATTTTGAAAACAATATATAATGGTTTTCATTTATGTGTTAGGAACTGATTAATGGATTTTTAAATTTCTTAGTTGATTATAACAATCAGAAGCCCAAACCAACTGATTATCGATTATAATTGATTAATCTGCCCATAACTAGGTCCCAGATGGTCCCTTTTTTGCGTGATGGGTCAGAAATGAAAGCAATAACTTAACAAGAGCCGTCAGAGACGGATTATGCTCCCTGAATAAGGCATTGTCACAAAAACAAGAGCCATGTTGGACATGGACATCCCCTGCCACGAAAGCTTGACAGTTAACTGAAGCCTAATAGATTAAAGATTCTTTTGTACTTTCAGAGATTTACCTCCTATAAAATCTAAGTATTAAAAATAACAAAGGGCAATAACTCCAAAATTATGCAAGCAAGAGTTGTAGTTCTTGTGTATTGCACTTCTCCTCCATGAGATCTATCCACCCATAATGATTCAAGTTGATAGCTATTATACTTTAGGAAATATGCTCCAGACAAAATCTAAGTATCAAAAATAACAAAGGGCAATAACTCTAAAATTATGCAAGTAAGAGTTGTAGTTCTTGTGCACTGCACTTCTCCTCCATGAGATCTACCCATACATAAAGTTTCAAGTTAATAGCTAATATACTCTAGGAGATATGCTCTGTGGTCAGATTGCAAGGACTCAAATAAGGTGTTATCTTATACAGCTAACATAAAGGTAACAATTATTTTACCCCCTTTTTGCATGACATATTTTTAGACACAAATTTCAAATAGTTTATGGTAAAGGGCATCTGATTTGCTACTCAAATGTGAAATTTCATCAAATTCTGAGCATAAGACTAGGAGAAATGAAAAAATAACTGTATTTTACACGCTAACTAAAGGTAACAAACATCAACACTATATCATAGGAAGTTCACATGGTAAGTTTCATTTGATTTGGCCCAAGGGTTATGGAGAAATAGGTGGTGACCAATGGATGGATGGACGGAATTATGGACCGACGGACAGACGAAGTGGTGGCTATATGCTCTCCCTTTGGGGAGCATAACTAGGGGAAAAATATTTGAAGATTAATAGAAGAAAATGAATGCAACAATTATTTATTTTCTTTATTTAAATTATATCTTTATCACCTTTTTTGAAATTTAATTTGAATTGATGTGTGCAAATTCTTTCAACATGAAGCAGCCTTCAATTTTAATGTTCAGTTGTCTTCTCATTAATACAAGCAAGTTTCACTTTCAAGATTGTTTTCAAAACTTTTTTTTGTGTGGTCATAAAAATTGAATTGAGCAAAAATATTTATCTTCTTTAAGTCTGATTAAATGATTGTAAGTTAAAACAGAGGAGTTACCTTGAGATTACTGTTTCCATCACCAGTAAATTCAGTAATAGTGTCCTGGTTCGTCTCGATCACTATTGAAGCATCAAATTCTAATTCTGGCTGGGTCACAAGATCCTTACTGGAATTTCAGAAAATAAATGTATATGAAAGACCATGAAACTTGATGACCAAATCATTTTCTCACATACAGTCAATCCTCCTCAAGCAACCATGTCTATCAAGCAACCAATTTTGCTATGAGACCGTTTTCAAAAAACTTCTTATGGCAAAATATCTTACAAGGTAGATACTATTTGTCTTTAAACTATGGTTAAATTATCATATGTTGTTAAAACTCAGTAGAAACATCTTATTGAGACAATTACAACATAAGTTCATTGACAAATTAACAATAATACAGATATAAAATCATAATTGTGTTTCTGATTCCCTCAATATCTCACCCCAAAATGACCCCTGGGCCCTATGAGACTGGCTTAATAACATTTTCATTTGAGACTTGGTAAAAATCAGCTTGTCTGAAACAAATCTCATGACAGATCCTATACATCTTGAAGTAACCTGTGTTATAAAATGTTCAACATCTTCATTTTGTCTTCAGTTTGGTTTAATGCCACCAATCAAATGTTGGCTATTTATCAGTTATCACTTGATTTTTAATCCCAGTTTAGACTTGGAAACTTTTTCTTTAGAGAACATGGGTGATATTTTAGCCTAAGCCATTCAGAATAAGGCCCAATTTTGGCAAACAATTAAGCAAATGAGACCCATGACATTGATCTCCACTGCTGACAATTGAACTTGTTTAACATTCCAAAAATGAATAATATTCCCTTATAGTTTTACCTTGGGGGCTCTGTTAAGTCAATGTCATGAACTGGCATCATTTTCACTCTGCAAAACGTGGTGCTTGCATCAGCTGAAAAAACAACAACAACATAATAGAAGACCTGTAAAAACATGAATAGAGATGAATAAATATATCAAATACAGTATATTGAGGAGCCAGTGCAACACTATTATAAGTGCCTATAAATAAATAGGCACTTACAATAGTGTTGTACTGACCCCTTGATATAAACTGCTGCCTTTCTGGATGATAAAACAGCGCAAACTGTTTTCAAATTACAACCCTCTTTGCAGGCAGGTGCATGTGCAAAGCTGAGAATAATTTGCGAATAGTTTGCACCATTTTGTCATCCTGAACATAGGGCAGGTCTTTAGAATAATTGTCTCTGCTGTTTTTAGTCTATGAAATGAATTGACCTTTTGTAATGCCTTGTAACAATAATGCACATATATTTTTGAGCATTTTTCTACATGGTTTGATCTTGACAAGCAATATATTTAAAAAAACTTGAAAACAGAGTGGTTCCATCTCCCACTTTTTTACCATCTCATCCTCTCTTTAAATTACGTTGAGCTAGTGTACCCGTTAAAGTCTGCAGCAATTCAGAAATCCAGAATTTTCACAATGTTGACCAAAAATCATTAGGAAACCTAATTTAACACTGCTAAAGTTACTCCTGAAATGTTCAGGTACAATAACAGGTCTACCAGACTGAGTACCTTAAACATTTTTAATGATTATTGTCAAGAATAGCCATGATTTTCTAAAATATAGACAGAAGTCAGTTCAGTCTACTTAGAGTATCTTGAATATCATCAGGAATTTTTAAAGGTCCCATTATAGGCTTTGGCCATTCAAATATTCTTTTGATAAAGAAAACAATGCTTAATAGAATTTTTAAAATTTAAATAACAAGTCATTTGATATAAGCATTTAGTTTTTTCAATGCTTTTAAACCCTGCTTTTGTTCATTTCAGCATATCTAGGGCTATATAAGCAAAGCTTAAAAGGTAACATCATTATGAACATTGCATAGCAATCACATGCAAAATGACATGCTTTGAGAAAATATTTACTAAAATTATCACACTTTGTTGCAATTTTTGTATTAAAGTAAAAGAATAATAGTTTGGGTTTTTTTTGTAAGTTCAATCAATCTGTCATTTTGTGAACAACAAAAGATATATTATCATTTATGGCTCTGCTACTTGTGAAAATAAAGCATTTGTTATTCACTGAATGAAATATAAATAGATCTTACACTGACACAATTGATTGTCCTCCATAAAAAGACTAGGTGACAGAGAAATACTTACTAAGGAGATAAAAACTTTGCTTCTCAAAAATTCGTACCAGACCAAACATAAGTTGTGCTGATAGGTACAGTGAAAATCTTGGTCTTTTTTCTCCTGGATTTCTGGGTGCCACACGCTTTTCTACATACGCTAGGACATCATCACTAAAGATAGAATTTAAATAAACAAGATGTGTATTAGGGACACCAGTACCCCTGCCACTGCCATACAGTAATTTGATACAATACGGTAATCTAGAGCAAACCTTAACAAGAGGATCATATGGTCCTAGATCACTCACCTGAGTCTCTTTGATCCCTGGGACTTCACTTTAATTAAATAGGCAGATGTCAACAAGGAGATAATTTCTAAATAACATCAATTCCTTGGAATGTTTTCAGCAAGAAGAATATGCCTTTTCACTCTTTGATTCTATGTGAAAAAGGATGCACCTCAGGGTGGAGACCAAATGTGACCCTAGGCCTAGGGACTTGATATGAACACACTTGGTAAAGGTCCACTTGACTAAATGATGCTACATACTAAATATGAGAGCTGTGTGCCCTCTGGTTTCAGAGAAAAAGATTTTTGGAGATTTTCCTATTTTCTCCCATAGTGCTCAGGTGAGCTAAAAGGGATGCGCCTGGGTTGAGCCCAAATAAGAACCCAGGGTCTTGATATGAACTAATTTGGTAACCTTGCCCACTAGATGATGCTATATACCAACTATAAAAGCTGTCTACCTTCTGCTTATAGAACAAAAAGAATCTTAGAGATTTCTCTATTTGATTCTAAGTAAAAAAGGGTTGCGCCTAGGTGGAGCCCAAATATGATCCCAAGGTCTTGATATGAACAAATTCTGTAGAGGTCTACTAAATGATGCTATATACCAACTATAAAAGCTGTCTGCCTTCTGCTTTCAGAGAAGAAGAGTTTTAAAGATTTTTGCTCTTTGATTCAATGTAAAAAGGATTGTGCCTGGGTGTAGCCCAAATATAACTGCCGGGTTTTGATATGTACAAACTTGGTAGAGGTCCACTAGATGATGCTACATACCAAATATGAAAGCTGTCTACCTTCTGGTTTCAGAGAAGATTTATGAAGATTTTCCTATATTCACCTTTTTTGTGTTTAGGGTAAAGGAAAAGTTAAGGATGGATTTCATTTATTTGAACAACTGTGGTGGAGCTGGACCCTAGGAACATCCCTGCCAAGTTTTGTCAAGATTGGCCTACCGGTTTAGGAGGAGAAGATGTTTAAAGAAATTGTTGACGACACACACCACACGACGGACATTGTACTTTCACAATAGCTCACCTTGAGCAATCGGTGCTAAGGTGAGCTAAAAATCGTAATCCTTGGCATTACTAAATTCAATATGAGTCTAGAATTTCCCCATATTTGACCTTGAAAAAACTGTTGCAAAGGGGAATTATTCCCCTTCAGTACATGAAAATGTTCAGGAGAAAAGCGTGAAAATGACAAAATCTAGTGGAGATAGTCAGCAACAAATGATTGTAGGGACTTTAAAATTGCAAGTGCACGACATTAAATACAGATACACGTTATGCATCAATTTCAAATAAGTACATGCAATAGTGAAGGAGGAATGCTCTGGACATCTATAATTTAGTGAAATTGAATTCACATTATAAAGGGGGAGACAATTCACCAATTATTGAGAGTAGTGGCCCCAAAATAACAGGTACACAACTTCACAAGCAGATACAAATTATGTATTAATTTCAGGTCAATACATTCAATAGTGTAGGAGAAATGCTCCAGACAACAATAATTTTATTTAGTGAAAATTACATGTTCAAGAGAAGATAATTCAGCAACTAATAAGAATAGGGGCTTCAAAATTGCAGATGCACAACTTCATATGCAGATAAACATTATGTACAAATTTCCATGCTGTTGCTTTAAAAGTCTTTCAGAAAATTACTGGACAAAAATTTGTCTACAAAGCTACTTTGTAGGGGAAGAGGGGGGGGGGTTAATAACCTTGACTTTGATTGATAACCTTGAACTTGGTACCAACAGAAAGACCTTGTCTGATGCAATCATCCTGTGAAATATAAAAGCCAGAAAGGTTCTCTCAAAATCAATACATTTGTGAAATATGAAGACCTTTTCACAAACCAATTGAAAAGCTTTGACCAATGTTAAAGTTTAAGGAGGCTAACTGACCGGAAAAACAGACAAACACACAGGGCAAAAACAATATGCCCCTGATCTATGCCATTGTTAAAAAATATTTTGAATAGCTTACCCTAGTCAAGCTGAATGTGCCACATTGTATTGAAATACCAGTTTAAAGCACTGGATGCAGTCATTATTATTTGATATTTATTTGAAAACAATTTGTTTATACTTTCCTGATTTTAAAAAAAAACACTGGTGGTATACACTAAAATTAGGCTTTCAACAGAGATATTACCAAGGTAAAAGTTTGTCACACCAACATCAACGCAAACAACACCTAGGTTATCATAATACCTTGGGGTTTTCTCCCAAAAAAAGCTAAGCTAAAAATACCACCTGTTTTATTTTTCAACTAGAGCTGTCGCCCCCAAGGGCTGACAAGAATACCCCCCAACACACACACAATTATCTGATCCAACAAATCTTAAAGTAATACACTGCAAATCCATTTTAAAGCTGTGGGTGGGGTCCAAGCAATGAAACAGCAGAAGAAGTGGATTTATTTTGCTATAACGCTGTTGCTGAAGCACCCCCCTCCCGATTTCTCGGGCCTACCCACCCGGCAGCTGAGAAACACAAATAACAATCTCAACAAGAGTGCCATCGTCACAAAATACGCCGCCACTTTGCTGCTGTTTCACGAAAATAATTGTAGACACTACTTATTTTGACAGAACCAAATTGAAAATGACCAATTTTCATTTAAATCAAGACAAAAAGTTAGGAGGAGTTGCCTTCACGATGCTGCAATTTCAATAAGCCCCAGGCACTAAGTTTTAAGGGGGCATAATTCAGGGAAATAAATGAGCCATAAAATCCTTGATCCATGTACATTTACAAATTATGGTGATGACATTGACCAAGTTTCATTTAAATAAAGACAAAAAGTAAGGAGGAGTTGTGTTCAAAAGGCTGCAATTTCAATAAGCCCTAGATACTAAGTTTTAAAGGGGCATAATTTAGGTTAAAATTAATGAACCATAAAATCCTTACTTCATGCTCATCTACCAATTTCGGTTGTAACATCCACCAAGTTTCATTTAGATCCAGCCAGAAACTTAGGAAGAGTTGCATTCACAAGGCTGCAATTTCAATAAGCCCCAATGACTAAATTTTAAGGGGGCATAACTGAGGCAATAAGCCCCAGAGACTAAGTTTTTAAGGGGCATAACTCAGGCAAAAATCAACAATCCATAAAATCCTTCCTTCATGCTCATCTACCAATTGAGGTGATAACATTGACCAAGTTTCAAGAAGATCCAGCCATAAACTTAGGAGGAGATGCGTTGACAAGAAAAGTGGACCCAGAGACTAAGTTTTTAAGGGGCATAACTCAGGCAAAAATCAACGAACCATAAAATCATTCCTTCATGCACATCTACCAATTGAGGTGATAACATTGACCAAGTTTCAAGAAGATCCAGCCAGAAACTTAGGAGGAGTTGCGTTGACAACAAAAGTGGACCCAGAGACTAAGTTATCAAGGGGCATAACTCAGGCAAAAATCAACAAACCATAAAATCATTCCTTCATGCACATCTACCAATTGAGGTGATAACATTGACCAAGTTTCAAGAAGATCCAGCCAGAAACTTAGGAGGAGTTGCGTTGACAAGAAAAGTGGACCCAGAGACTAAGTTATCAAGGGGCATAACTCAGGCAAAAATCAACGAACCGTAAAATCCTTCCTTCATGCACATCTACCAATTGAGGTGATAACATTGACCAAGTTTCAAGAAGATCCAGCCAGAAGTTTAGGAGGAGTTGCGTTGACAAGAAAAGTGGATGGACGTACGTACGGAGGGATGGATGGATGGACGGACAGACGGAGAAGATGACGCCAATATACGTCCGCCTCTGGCGGCGTATAAAAAGGTATAGTAAAATCCTTAAAGTTTCATTAGATCAACAAATTTCATATTTTAACTAATGCCATATTTTAACTAATTTGAAAATAGGAGAAAATAGTGATCTACGCAATCAAAATTAACAATAACCTACATATGAAAAAAAACTAAACCAGAGTTATCGAATCCCTCAGAGTGCAGGACTGCGTCTTTGATGAATGAAAAAATGCCGTAAATACAATTAAATGAATCTGTAGTTTCGACATTTTGATCTCCAGTTTTGGGAAGTTAAGCTATTTCATTTGAAACATGCACTTTGATTGCCAGTTAGTAGATCGTCAGGAAAGAAATACCAGACAAATGCGAAGCGATGCGGTCACCATCATTTTCGCACCATTTTTAGTTTCATTGTTTGAAGACTGCAAGTGGGAAATGTAGTTATTTATAGCTTCCAGTTTATAACTTTGTGCAGTTGTCTATTTAGTGAGGGATAAAAATTAACGATAATAATTCATTTAGGCTAAGAATTTTCAAACTCTGTTAAACATGACTATAATATGAAAAAGAATAACGAAAAATAAAATTTTATCCTCCATTTTTACAAAAAAGCGTAATATTTGTTGAAAAATTTCAATGGAATTTTTGGGCGAAGGACGGTAATAAAAACAATAAATTGGGAAAGGGGCTGATCTCTATTTGAATCTTTAACAACAGCAATAATTTTTCCAGAATTGAGGATAAAAAAAGAGTCTGGCTCTTTTTGCGAAAACATGGCTTCTTCTGAAGTTTGTCAACGCAGATTTAATCACATGCCAGTAAGACTTTTCGGTGTTCAATCGCGTTCCTGCCACAGACAAAGCCCAATTGGTAGTGCATCAGACTGTCAATCTAGAGGTTCTGGGTGTCACTGACGGCGGCACTCATTCTCTCTGACTATAGGGGACTTCGGCACATGTATCGATGACGTCATCAAAATATGAGTGGTTGGCGTTGCCAACCATTTTTACATACACAAAGAGCAAAATATTCAATATTCAAGTAATAAGATTATACATTTCTAATGATATTTTCCAAGTGACATAGGTTTCAAAGTGTAGACGAATCACCGCTCCGTTTGGTTATGCAGTTGTCATCATGTGACAATGTCTTTGAAATTAATACTTTACGTCGAAAGATAACCACCCGGAGAGGCTTATGAATCCAGATAAATCGTAGTTGAGCAACCGAATTATCGAATGTAGGAATCTATTTAAGCTGTATTTACGTCATTTTGGCCACTCAGCAATAAAATATGATATATCTTACCTATTCCTAGTTGATTTGAATTTCAATGCTGCTTTTTTTCCCTTATCTCAGTAACGACATTCACTGATGATCCATGATCTCAGATCGTCCAAACATAGATGAAAGATTTGTACTAATCTTTAATTATCTTAACAACATTAATTATTTTCCTCTGTAAATATTGAGAAGCAACATAAAACTATTAAAATATTATTTAAAACCAAACTTAACTGATGAGAGGAAAACACACACACATTTATAAATAAAGGTCTTATAAGATAATAAGCGAATGTCGCCAGTCACATTAAAGTTGGACGAAACTGCTTTTCGAACACATATTGTAAGGTATAAAAATCCTAACAGGGAATTTTCAAAATGCGACATGAAAAATTATCAGCTGCGCTAATTACACAAACATGTGTCATATATCCATTTGTTACGCAATGATCTATACAAAACGGCGAATCTCCTTGATCTGACCATAACCGGATGCCCTAATCAATATCGTCAATATCAAAATACGGTAGCCGCTTATCACACACACGTGCACGTGTCATAAATATCGCCCATTTCCTATGCAACCGTTTATCGAATTTTCTTTGATCTGGCCGTGACGATGTATCAATCAATTACCCATGTCATTGGTGGCTTTCACTTGGCCCCAACTAGTCTTTAAACATAATGTGTGAAATCTCGGTTTACACATCAAATATTATCTTAAATCAGGCATAGAAATAACATGCTGTCATACAAAAAGTTCCACATGCTTCAAAACATTATAACTAAAGAATAGTAACAGTTAAGATTACAAAGCTCCGAAAGCCATCTCGTTGAAATAATAGATGCAAGAGTCACTCAAATATGCACATTTTTGTAATCTTTGTAAGAAATAGCAAAAATGTAGAATTATTTTAAATCAATCTAATCAATGACAAATCCAAAGAGGGTTTCCAGGGGTTAGGGTGGGTGGGAGGGGATGTCATTTAATTATTATAGTGAAATTCAATCTAAACTGGGCATTAAAAGGAAAAGGCACCCCCTATATTATAAGTTCGAAACCACATTACAGTAATCCTGGATCCACCGGAGCAAAAGATATAAATATTTTCGATATGATCAAAATCAATTGAGCCTGTGCATGAAATTTCCAACAATTTGAAACGTTCGTGAGGTGCAATATTGAGTAGCGTAGACAGCCACATACCGTAAATATAATGTTACCCGGTTGTCTAAAGATAGTTAAGACCTTTTCTAGCTACTAAACACATAGTGAAGACTCTGGTCAGGCTGTGCAGATGCACAAGAGTCTTTGCTTTCCACAAATTTGAAATTGTTGGAAATCTCACGTACAGGCTCATTTATAACTTGCTATAGAAAAATGCTTTTCACTCGTTCGTTCGTTCATTCATTCGATCGTTCGTCCATTCATTCATTCATTCATTCATTCATCCGTGCATGCCTTCGTTCATTCATTCCCCTTTACATGCATCATAATGTTCCATCATACGTCTCAAGTTCTAACATTCTTACGTTATTCATTAATTTGCGTGCTTTTCATTGATTAATCCATCCACCCATCCGTCCATCGATCCGGCTACGCGTCTGTCAGTCCTCCCATCAATCCGTACGTCTGTCCGCCCGTTTTACAATCTTTCAAAACATACGTCCGTCGGTCATGGAATATTCTCAGCATATGAAAAACCTTCAGTTTTGACTCCTTTTATTTGAACGAAGTTTATTAGCGCAATTCAAATACCACTTCACTGTTTTTCACCAAGATGAAAGGGTTGATAAAAAAATCGATAATAACACAACTGGTCATCAAGCAATCTACATACCCTAATTAGGGAATGTCATTAGGCATCTAAGAAGAATTTGTAACGTGCCAAATTATTTAAAGTCTTGCAGATTTTACTTGGATGTATTTTTAATGGTTAATTTTTGAACGAGCGGGAAAGACGACCAATGCCGATTTACCAAACGATTTTGTTTTCATAAACAAAACATAAATATATTTATATAAATTTAAGATTTTAATAGAAGACATTAAATCAGGATTTTATCAAATCAAGATAAATCAGCGGTAAAAAATGATTAATGTGTGCAGATAATCAACCAAATTGATGTTATTCCTTATTGATAGGGGTGATTTCAAAGCAGCGATATTAATTCTAAAATCGTTTAATCTTCTTTAAAAACATGTTTTTTGAAAAGTTCGAATGATAAACTTTTCAAAAATATATAGTTTTGACATCTTTTTTCTCAAATTCAGCGAAAATAGTGATCTAGATTAGGCGATATTTACATTAATTAAATAGAGCGAGGCGATTCAACGCCAACCATTTTTATTGGCTAGTGGGCTGTGACGTCATACCGAAGACCCCTATAAGTCTCTCCCCATTGGTTGATAATCGTAGACCTATGGGAGATTACAGTTAGAGGTCACTCAGTTAGGAAAGGATGTGATGCTTGTACTAGTGAGTTTGGTGCTCCAGCCGTAGTAAAATAGCTATAAAAAGGTTGCAAGTGGCTTAACACTCCATTCAATCAATTGTGTTTCACTGTAAACTTAGCCAAATCTCGACAACTCGATGTATTTAACATGTGTTTGAGACTTCTTACTGAATGTCAAACAAATTGACCAAACAATCTAACCACTTAATCATTCTACGCTATGTCTATCAGCTATCAAACTAGCCAACTCTCTCTGACACCTGGCATGATCGCCACACTTTTCCGTAGGTGTTAAAACATTTGTAATGATTCATCTAGCTTTGTGCCGTATCGATTTTTATCTTGTATTCATCATTTGATCTTAAATCGCAATCAAAACAGCGTTAACGGCAGAACTGGTAAAATCACTGCAGCATCCCAAAATGGTCAACCACCCAAAATTTTGGGAGCCAAGCAGACCCCGCGTTATAACGGATTCAGCAGTCTAACAGATTTTGTTATAATGGAGTTGCAGTGTAATGAGCTTACATTTCTGGGGGTCAGTTAAATTATTGTTAATAGGCACTTACAATAGTTTGGGCTGATCCCTCAGTATTTTGTCTAAAATGAAACTATGTTACTTACCATGATCTAGACACACAAACTGAGGCTATTTCTCTCCTTGTTAGTTTTGACATTCTTGTTGCTGCAAGCCTACAGAGATTGAAGAGAAAACAAGTCTCAAAAGAGAGCCTTTATTGCTCCACTGGCTTAAATATATGTCTACGAATGCAATGAGAAACTCTGCCAGTTTATAAGGAAATTTATGAAGATATTCAAAAGATGGACACAAAAGCTGATAATAGTGAAGGCTGAAACCTTAAATTTATTGTTTAATATAATTTCAAAATATTTATAAGTATCGATTCTAAATAGGAAAAGTTTATTTGTATAAAGATAAAAGCCAACCTGCTATGCCCATGATATTGGCCAATGAAAAATCTCTGGATAACTTTAAAGGACTTTTACTCATGGGAAAATCCTACCAATTTTGGTTGAAATAGGAGGACTAGTTTCTGAGATTTTTTTAGTGAAAATCGGTCTGAGAAGGGGGTCACCCAAGGTACATTCATGGTAAATTCCAGAAAAATTGGTCCAATGGTTTGGGAAAAGAAGATTTTTTAGTGAAAATAAGCCACGCCCTGCCACACTCATATTTTGCAGTCTATCAAAATTTCTTGAACAACTTTAGGAAAGGGTCATCCAAGAAATTTCAATGACAAGAAAACAAGAGCTGTCGGAGGACAGCGAAACTTGACTCTTCCTAGTGCTGGATAGTAACAGCTAATCAATAGCGACATTGCAATTAATTAGCTTAAGAAAACAGAGATATAACCGATATACAACATTTGCAAATAAAAAGTTAACCAAGAATTTTTAAGTCAGAAAAGGGTTAAAATTCCACTAAATTCATTATCAGAGTAATGAATCTTTTTCTGTGGGCTAATGTTATGGTCAAAGAAGCATGTGTAAAGTTTCCAAGCAATAGCTTTAGTAGAAACAGAAATATTACTGATGTACATCAGTTGCACATTAAAACTTAACCAAGATTTCTAAGTCTAAAAATGGTTAAAATTCCACTAAATTCAATACAAGAGAATTGAATCTTTTTCTAGTGGCTGATATTATGGTGATAAAAGCATGTGCAGAGTGTCCAAGAAATAGCTTCACTTGAATAAGATATATAACTGATGTACAACATTTGCACATAAAAACTTAACCAAGAATTTCAAAGACTGAAAAAGTTGAAGATTCCATTAAATTCAATTTCAGAGTAATGAATCTTTGTCTAGTAGCTGATATCATGGTCAAAGATGCATGTGCAAAGTTTCCAAGCAAAATCTTAAGTAGAAATAATGCTATAACTGATGTACAATATTTGCACGCAAAAACTTAACCAAGAATTTCTAAGCCCGAAATGGGTTAAAATTCCACTCAATTCAGTATCAGAGTTAACTGAATCTTTCTAGATGCTGATTTTATGGTCACAGAAGCATGTGTAAAGTTTCCAAGCAAAATCTTTTGTTGAAACAGAAATATTTCAGATATACAGTCAATTAACCAGTTCCGATCCATGACCAGTTCCAGTCCACTTTGAAAAATTTAATAAAAAATCTCTGTTGTCAAAAAAAAAAAAAAATTAGCTATTTAATTTTTTGTGCCCAAAGGCCTATCTATTTCTCTCGCAAAACATATTTTTCAGCAGTAGAAATCATTTAATTACTCCTGAAGCTTGTACTTTTCACCATGTATCTTGTATTAAAGGCCATTTTAGACACCTGAAAAAATGTGTCTCCAGAACATAAACTCAAATTCTGGCTGAAATTAGCATGTCATGAAAGACAATATTTGTTCAATTTGTGCAAAAATACTTATTTAACTGAGGAATAATAAAAATATTGATATCTATTGCTGACAAGCGAGAAAATATGAAGGTAAGCAGAGGTTGACACTAACTCCTGAGATTAGGAAGTCAATTGGACTCCTAACACTTGAAATAAAGGAGTCCAAGCTATAAGTAAGGAGTCCAAACTTTCATAGTTAAAGAAAATTGTGGAAAAGAAGAAATTGCTTGTTTAAAGCAATTTCTTCTTTTCCACAATGTTCTTCCAAAGAAGATTTTTTTTCTCAAAACACTGTTTTCTTCAACAATTTTTATAGTGAAATGACCTACAATTTTGGCAAGTGTTAGAAAGGACACTGCTCTGTGCATTTGTTTTTTCAAAATATTCTCATATGACCCTTGGAGTCCATCGGACTCCTTACTTGCAAATGGAAGGGGTCCAACTGGTGAACAAGGAGTCTCGGACTCCCGGACTCCCCTTAGTGTCGAACCCTGGTTAGTTAGGGTTGTGACTCAACCAGTTCCGGTCCACCTGTTTTGGGGTTGTCTCAAAATGAACATAAAAAAATATTAAAATATTGCCTTGGAATAATATTTTTTGAAGTCTTGAGATATTATTTGTAGCATAGATTGGGCCAAAATTCATTGGAGAAGTATCTGTAGAGATTTTTCTGATGAGTTCTGTTCCGTAACTCAATCCTTGTGTAAGTAACATTCCAATTCTCAAAAATACAAACTGAAAATGCGTTCATACTGGGGAATCGTGTTAAAATCGTTATTAAAATTATTCTAACTTAACAAATATTTGCCATTACCACAATTGATCATCAATGAATAGCATTTCTCACATAAAAAGTATTTTGAAATTCTCCCTGGCAGTGGTGATCCATAGGTTACACCCTTGGTTCTAAACTGGTTCAATTGGACTGGAACTGGTAAATTTCATCACTTCTATTAAGGCAATGTATTTATATCACACTTATTGCAGTGCGTTTAACTATGGCTTGTTTTGAAGAAAAATAAATTATCATTAAAATGATACCAAGGTTTTTATGAAATACAAAAAAATTAGGTCAAGCAGAGCTTTCAAAGTGAAAGTGGACCTGAACTGGTTAACTGACTGTATAATACAACATTTGCATATAAAAACTTAACCAAGATTTTTAAGTTCGAAAAGGATTAAAATTCCACTAAATTCACTATCAGTGATAAATTGACAGGACACCATTCAAATTTTGCTAATTAATATAAAAAACATAAACTTTGACGGAAATAGGACATGGCCGACACCAGGGCACCCGACAAAATATTTGATTGAATTAATAAGAGACTCAAACAGATATTGTCGATTTTCTCGAAATGGACGGGGTACGAAGTGATGATTAGTCAACATTATTACCGTTCTCTGTTGAATGTATGAAAATGTTCAGCGAACCATCAAATACGACTTACCATATTTTACCGAACTTTCCGCCTCGTTTTTGAAGAATCTCTTGACTGTAAAACATGTTTGGTTTCGTAAATCAAAATGATTTCTTTTGAAAAATGGCGCCGTCTATACAATTTTGATTCGGAACATCACTCGGCCATTCCCGTAAACTGTGAGATTGGCCGAGTGGTGTTCCGAATGCAATCGGGAACCCTCGGCGATTCTACGATTGATTGATTAAAACAGCACATGACTTTCAAATAGGCTTTTTGCGGTAAAAATGGGGAATGCCAATCAACTTGACCGCCAGTTTTAAACCTGGACTAGAATTCTGTTTTGTGTTCAACCAAATTATTCAGCCAATGATATCACTTCAATTTTGAAATTTTAAACACATAAACTGTCCATTAGGTAGGTAGTTTATCTGGAACGATCAATAAGAAGCCCCGCCCTTTAGGTTATTTGATGCGGACCGTTTATCAATTCTTCTGTAGTCACTTCCTCTAACTAGGCTATTTTCTTACAATGCCTATGTATTTCACTTAACTGGGTAGTTCAACTAGGCCTACTAGTAAGCTCAAGTAGGGTCTAGGCCTATATTATTCTTATTTTGCGGAAATTTTCATCTCAATGTAAAAATCGCACCTCAGTATGTCTTAACCCACTAAATAAGATTCTTAAGACGTCATAAGAAACTATTTTCAATATCTTGAGTGAAAACATTCCATGTCGTCAAGGCTACTCGTTTTAAGCCAATGCAAAACCTTCTTCGTTTCCTCAATAAGAAATCTAAAGATTCTTAATCAGTCGATTAAAATCTTAATCTAAAAAAACGCTAGGCCTACATCTTAAAAATCTCACTTAGATTCTTCAGAATCTTAGTCTCAGTTATTTCGACTTTTCCTACATGGCCCATTGCGATGATTCACAATCTCCCCTAATAAGCCTTCATATTGACAGGAAACATAATTTTCAGACCACATTCAAAATGTAAACTATGCTTTGCATTTGGCTTTCGGCGCCCGTAACTCACTGTAACCCCAACATCGTGCGGTACCCGAGCGGCGGCATACGTTGTCCATGCGATCATCGCGGGTACCGTACGATGATCGTACGGCGCCGCACTGTTTACAGTGCAAAATCGCACGGTCTCCGCAGAGGCACCTTAACGATTCTTGTGACAATGACATGAAACTCATTGCGGACATTCCACGATTTTCTGAACGCATACGACGTAGAAAAAAATCGTACGGTGTCAAAAATATAATACAAGGAATCGCAGGTTGCGATATCGTACGGCGACCCTGGCTAATGTAGAGTCTGTATTGTACATTCTACAAAAAAATCCTCATTTTAGGGTATATTTCGTGTAGAATGTTATGTACAGCCTCTATCTTATACGTTAGGATCTAGTAAACAAAAAGATACATTTGGGAACCTTTGTTGGATCAAAGTACTAAAAGCCCTGATATTTCGTACATTAAATTTTGTTTGAATGTTGCGTGTTACACGTTCATAAAAAGTTTAAGTATTCAAGACAATATAAATTTCTTTATATCATTTGTGATGTAAGCTATGATCATTTCTATGTCCCCTTCAAAGAACAGGGGTAATATTGCTTTGCACTTGTGGGTCGGTCGGCATTTCTCGAAAAGTATGTTAGCGGGAGACATGAAACTGCACGGGTGGATAGATCTTATTAAGGAAAAGTGAATTGCACAATAACCCCAACACTACTCACCATATTATTTGAGTTATTGCCCTTTGTTAGATTTACAACTTTATTTTTGTCCGGAGTATATCTCATGAAGTATGCAAGCTAGAATCATGCAATTTCACAAATGGATAGATCTTATTTAGAAAAGTGCAATGCAAAATAACTGTAACTCTATATCCGTCCTATCTTTTTTTTTTAGTTATTGCTCTTAGATGATTGACAAAGAGTATGCCATCGACCTGCTCTTTGGGGGAGGGCATACAAGCAAATATTTTGCAAACATCTCTTGTTGGTTCATATATATTTGTATGTGTATTTTACAGTTCACGTATATAAAACTGTTGACAATGACGTCGTTTTATCCTGCAATAATATATTAAACCAGTCAAAGGAAATTAATATATAAATAAATAGAATCTGTGTTTCCTTTCTTCCGACTCATAACATTTATAAATAACCCAAGCGACTTTAAAACTTAAAATTTCTTCACCAGAGATTGAATGAGAAATGACTATGAAAATGACAAAAATCAACCTTATTATAAAAGGCTAGCGGAAAATGAGCAGATCTGACAAGAAGGTAAATATGCGGGTCGATTTTGCCAAAGATGATTATACGAGTTTAGCTTTAGAGTCCGTTTTAAAACCGTAAGTTTGCTCAGGGACTTTACACTTTAAATTATGTGTCGTTTTCGTTTATCCCAAAAGGGCTGGATTGCGTTAAGACGCCTTATCCAATAGATCTTTCGTGAATTGCGTCGTTTGTAGGCCCATTTATTGTTTGCTTCAATGCAACACAAGGCAAATTTCCAGCAACTGGAGACCTATTGAATTTACTGGATTCCCAGTCAGTTTGTTGCATATTCATGCGCCTTTTAATCTACTGCTTGGTTTCGCAAAAATATTGTTTTTCGCATATTGTACATGTCATGGGGTACACAGCATTTGAAGTTTTGCAATTATGCGAACATGTAATTGTATAAAACAGCGCTAAAATGCGACAAGAAAGTCGCATGATATTGCAAGTTTGACACTTGGGTATTTTACACGGTTCAGCATTACTAAGAGTCACTTGTTGCAGCAGTAATTATTTTTGCTCTCACAAGAATGTCTCGAAGTGACCTAGATTTTCGGTATACAACAACTTGTTTCAAAAGTTTAGATTTGGCAAGTCAAGTTGGTACAAAACAAAAGGGATTTCGTTTGATTGTTGAGCAACTTTGGTACTTACGAAGAGATAACTTCGATTGATATCAGCAACTCTTGCGATCGAGGTGGATAAGACCTTGGGCCCGTTTAACCAAACTTCTTACGAAAACATTAATCGCAAGCCAAAATCAAATATCGTTCCTGGTGTTTCCATTCATTGATAGATTCAAGCCTTGCAAGATCCCATTGGAATCGTCTTTGCCAAAGAGATGATGCATGACAGAATTCCATATTTAGTTACTTCTGTGCAGGCTGATCTTCATCTATATTGTCTGCTAAAGCTCGAAAACTGTTCAAAAAAGGAAAAATGTCGTTAACAGCAAGAGAAGTGTTTATTTAATTTCAACGTGAAAATGGAATAATTAGGCTTCAGAGGGGGCGGGGATCGTTTGATCCCCCTAGTCCCTCGAACCCCTCTGGATCCGACATTATGAGAAGTGGACAGAGAAGTGGATGCCGCTCGCCCGACTAAATGCCGGACACCTGCCGCCACGACTGATCACATAATACGACCCGTCTTTCGACGGCCACATAAAAGGCACATAAGAAAATCATCTTAGATCTTATAATTGACAATTGATCGTGTATAACCTTCACCTTATTATTAAATATATATATATAAAAAACGATTAAAAGTACCTGAAACGGTTGATACCATTCAAAAGCTGCAACAACACTACATTGTAATTCACTTAATGTTTTATCTTCCAGAGTTAAGTAAGAATAAAGTCGAGCTTACTATAAAAATGCGACTGTTTACAATACTACGTGAATAATTTGGCTGAATATATCCAAAACATATGTGAAATGGGTCTATTTAAATCTTTCGATAATGAAACCGAAACAGAACCAGAGATTTTAATGTATTTAAATTCTTTTAACAACTTAAGAAAAGTTTCTCCCAAGGATTATCCCTGACTAGTTTCATATTATTAGGCCTAATGATTTAGGAGGAGATTTTTTCTATATTTTTTATACATCCCCTCTCTCTCTCTCGCTCGTTCTCCACTCACTCTCTATCCCACTCTCTCTATAAAATCATACATAAACGGAAGTAAAATATATTATTAGCTGCACCTTGTCCTGATGAAAAAGCATTCGTCGAAGATCACATTTGACTTTCATTTACAAACCTATACTGGCTTAATGCATAATAACGTGCTTCAGCTACAAGTAACAAAGGGGCCATAACCCCAACCTCGTGAAATGCATATAATCTATTCAGTATATGAATATATGTATATATATATATGTAATATATGTATATCTTGTATTGACTTTATGAATAACAGGTGTTTCCTACTTAACAATACCAACAATTAATCGACGTGCGTAATCATAATCACGTATCATGATTCTTAGCTTTCAATATAAATACGATTTACAATCCCCCAAAAGAAATAAAAGAATACAACGAATCCAAAATGAAAAGGAAAGAAATTGCTCGATATAAGCTACTTTATAACTCTTATTGACAAAAATAAAATATTTATAATTATGTGTGCGATTATTTAATTAAGTTTATCATTTGTCAAAAATCTTCTTCTCCAAGACCATAAGGCCAATTTCAATAAAACTTGGCATGAACGTTCTTTGGGAGACCTTTTAACCTTGACCCTTTTCTTTCCGTATAACTATGGCCTTAAAGTAAGTCATCTGCGCTGTGACTGGCATGGCAACTGTTTTGGACATTTTAATCATTTGCCCTGGTAATCACGACTAGTTATGTCGTCGCTCCGTTTCCCTAAGTTGTTATCAGGTATTGATCTATATTAATGTAAATTTACCATTGCGAACCGTTTCATAGTATTCTACAACATCCGTTAAGTGACCAAAATCTTAAAAATTTATCCAAAAATCTACTTTTCTTCTTTGTATATTTATTTTCGTAACATTGTTTGAATGATAAAAAAAACATTTACACAATATCGATCTGGTAATAAAACAATAATTTCATGGAAATTTGCGAAACAGTGAAATGATATTGCCCTCGATGTCGGGTATGACAATATGAACTGTTGCCCACTGCCTTCGTCATCGGGAATCAGCTCAGAAAGCCATCCCAACCACCTCGGGACAACAGTTATCCCTGTATAACAAAACACGATGAAATACTTGCACAAGGACTTTCAGAGACTTGTCAGTACCCATGCCTATTATGTGTCCTAATGAAATAACCAAAGATCAATAGCCACTCCAGGATGAGAGCTAGAGATCTTTTAACCAGAGACCAACTGGAACATTATCTCTCGATCACAGACATAACTTTTTATAAAATGTTTGATTAAGCCCTCCCGGTTCATGACATTTCATTGCTTTAAACAAAGCTTTGGCATATGGTTTCATGGGTATCGAAGAAGATTAGCCTGCACAGATGTGAAGGCTAATCATAGTCTGCGTTGCCTGTTTTCTACAGAATAATTGTGGGATGAACTTTAACAAGACTGGTACAAAAAATGGCAAAATCTAAATACAGCAGACTTCACAAGGGTTTAAGGAAAATACAAATCTATAAGGTTGACATTTTTTTATTCATAATTTAAAAGAGACGATGATATATTTCATAGCACAAAGTTTTGCTCAAATAATAAAATAAATGCATATACAATAAGTTATATATATGACCCCACCAAGCAACTGAAAATAACTAAGTTTCAAAACAGAAAAGTTTATCATGAGATAAAGTCATTCTTTCTCTAGTAATCAAAGGAACAAATTCACAATAAGGGAGTTGCAGACAACAAATTCGCCCCAAAAAGAATGCAAGGAGAACAGTGAAGTTATGGAAACAAACACTTTCTTCTTTCTCAATACTGTTTTCTAACGACTTTTTGCAATAGAATTAAAGGATGGATGATTGATTGATTGAATGGAGTTTAACGCCGCTTTCAACATTATTTCAGTTATATCGCCGTGGCTGGAGCACCTAACGATGGATTCCTGGTATTTCTATCACCAGTACAACCACCACATTCTTTCCTAGCCTCCAGCCGCTATCTCACATAGGTCTACGATTATCAACCCATTGGTGAGAGACAAATAGTCGGAAAGAATGAGTGCCGCCGTCGAAAGGATGGATGAATTTATCTGAATATATGTCCTTTACCAAACTTCAACCACTACATTGAGTTATACTGCTTCTTGCTATTGACCTTCTTTATCTTAGATAAACGATTGGAAGAGAGTTTATGTTTGTTGTTTGTTTTACGCCACTTTCTACATTTTTTCAGATTTATAGAGGCAGATGGAGCAAATAACAATGGATTCCTGGTATTTCTTATGCCAGTACTTCCATTACATCCTTTCCTAGCCTCCAGCTGCTATCCCATATAGGTCTACTATTATCGACCTCTTGGTTGGAAAATTAAAGATGTGTTATCTTAATGTTATGACATGCTGAAACAAGGGAAAAAGAGAAAATGCAGGTTATTAGAAACTTTGGAACAGTGACAAGAATGGACTAAAGAATCCAACTCTAAGGTAAAATTTTAGCAAGTTAAATACATATGAGCCTGTGCATGAGATTGCTAACAATTTCAAATATGTGCAAAGCAAACACTCTGACCAGCCTGTGCATCTGTACAGTCTGACCAGAGTCTTTGCTATGCGCTTGGTAGATAGATAAGGTCTCAAAGTATCTGTAGGCCATCAGGTAACTGTATATTAATAGTTTGTGGCTGTTTACTCAATGTTTGCACCTCACAATATTTAAAATTGTTGGAAATGTCACGCACAGGCTCAATTATAGTTTATTTTGTGAGGTGTTAGAAGTTTGGGTTAGCGTTTTATAAGTCTCAAGTAAAGGTTTTATTCAAGGAAAATTGATTGAAGATTCAATCCTCATAATATTTCTATCTACAACTACTCTAAAGCATTTACAATAAAATAGAATACTTTTATCTTTGCCAAGTCACTAGGCAGTAACTTTCATGTTGTTTGCTCTTATTTTCTTTCTTCAACATTTTAGGGTAAAGCACAAACTTATTGTTAGTGCCTTTTTATCTATAGGCACTTACAATAACTTTGCACTCACCCCTCAATTCACAAAATAATGATGCAGCTTTCAACAATTTTTCAGTTACATGGCAGTGGCTGGAGCACCTACCAATGGATTCCTGGTATTTTTCACACAAGTACAACCATTACATCCTTTACTAGCCTCCAGCGGCTATTTCAAATAGTTCTATGATTATCAACCCATTGATGGAAGACAAATAGTCGGAAAGGATGAGTGCCACCATTGGCAATCGAACCTGGGACCTCTTGATTGACAGTCTGATGCGCTACCAACTGCACTATGACGGTAGCACTACTCCTTCAAAAGCATTTACAACAAAAGAATTTTCTCTTGTATATTTTTATCAGTCTTTGAGTCAATGTTAAGAAATTTTCCTGCTCCAAATACTGCCTTTTCATCTTTTCTACCAAATATTTTACATAAATTAGATTATTAAAATCTGTAAAAGGCAAAGCCTCTTGTGGCAGTGTAAATGTAGTTTATTACAACCTATGTGACTAGACTCTTTGTCAAAGTTGTTCCCGACACAGCATACATGGCTCCATATCACCAAAATTTATCATAAAAATCAAATTTATAATGTTATTCAAATCTTTGTTTCACTGTTAGTTTTGATAGAAGAAAACTTTAATAAGTTCTTGGCTTACTCAATTTTGTTTGATTATTTAATAAATGCAATTGTAAATTTTGAATTTGCTTCTGGTATAATTCATTATCAGCTTCTTTGGGGTTTTTTATTCTTAGAGATAATCAAGACTACAAAAATAAGATGAATTTAAAGATAATGCCTACATAATTTAAATAAATGATCCATTTACTACTTTTGTGAAGAGTATAAATCTAGACTTTAAGAACATGTATACACACTAAGACTTTTTTTGTTACTTTAAATTGACTATACTTTTCACAAATGTAGGCATATGAAACAAGAACTTAAATGATTATTGCACTGATAAGTAATGTTTTTATTTAGTGACATTTTTGTACAAAAAGATAAACTTCAATTTTCATTATACAGTCCTATCAACTGAGACAAACAGGTCACAGGTGAAAAAAATAATAGAACAGAAAGCTGAAATGGAGAAATGACAAATTCAATTCATTTAACTTATTTTTTTCTACCACATTATCTATCCGTCTATTTTTCCTGTATAAACCATAGATTTGCCTTTCTAAACCATCTCAAAAATTATTTAATTCTCTTGGTTGCTATTTTTTCTAGGAATCTTGGTTAAATAGATCTCATTAAATTCAAACTGGTTGAAAATTTAGGACAGGTCGAAATTCAAAGAAGCTGCAAATAGCTTAATTTATAAATTCAAAAGTGTGCTCCCAATTACCAATAGTAGACGCATGCATAATAAAGATAATTATTTGAAAAAAGATATGAATGTATTGTCAGTGAGTGATCATATCATTGTAACTACAGCTTAGCAGAGCTGTAGTTACAATGTTATAATCACTCAATGATAATATACACATATCTATTTTAAAGCTGTAGTTAAGATGTTATGATCGCTCACTGACAATATATGAAATGTACATATATTTTTGACATCATCATCTTTATTACACATGTGCACACCCTTGAAATGTGATGATTCTGCCTAACCATACAGTTATTTTTGAAAAACCACCACAAGTTTGACGCTTGTAGGTTCAATCTCTTACATATATATTTGTTTCAAGGCAATCCATGATTGTTCCTTTTTGTGCAACCAGTAAACCCCTTGATTTACCTTTGCCAGATTAAAATTGCTTTCTAACATATCAAAACAAGCTGTCCATTTTTGCATGAAAAATCACAAACATAATCATATTTTCAGAAATGACACAAAACAAAGAAGTAATTTTATGCCCTAGCTTAAAGTTGACCTTTTACATTAAAACATTCACTACAACCTAAGATTTGGTGAATAATATTAGTGTGAACACATTTCTGGCACCAACCTTTCACCTTTTTTTCCTTTTATTTAATGAATGATTACTGGATCAAAATGACCACATCCTTATCAATGACTCCTTGAATGAGAAAGAAATCTAGGAAGTGTGAAAACATTTTACTTAAGGCATATTTTCTGATTTTAACTGTCCCACATTTGGAATGCAAAAATGTTTGTGAATCTTTAAGAATCGTGTCCTGCTTTGTTCAATTACAACATGCAAAGTGGGATAACACTTTCATATGAATTTTCATCCTGAATGCAGAACTGGTCATTCTATATCATTCTATATGGCATTTTTGTGTGATCACCTTTTTGCAAAAAGGTTTAGTAAGTACTTTATGACAATTTCATACTTCAACCTCAATTTTCTACATAAACTCTCTTGTTGGTTCCTGTTTTTAAAAAAGGGTCACAAATAAAAAGCAAAACTATTTACTTTTGAAGAAAATAAAGTACATGTACTTTGATGAATCTTAGATAAGTAAAGGAAAATAGCATTTAAGGTAGTGGACCCGTAATAGATCTGCAACATTTCAGAACTCTTGAACTTTCAAAGTGTTGACCAACCTAATGGTTTTCTCAGTTAACACTGTTAAAGTTCATTACTTCCCAAACATTGCAGAACTATTACTAGTATACTACCTTAAAAATTTATTCTTAATGAGGAAAAAAAAGAATAACACAACATTCACCCCTTAACCTTACACAAAACTTTAAGCTGAAATTGATAGTTTTTCAATTTGGTTCTGACCATAGATTACAAATATCAAATAATATGCATTTGTTATTTTGACTATAATAAATGACTTCGACAGATGACTTTGCCATCTGCAAAAGCTTATGAATAAAATCATTTTATGAGTTTAACGCAAAATAGTAGTAAGTGCCTAGAAGTGTAGATTCACACTATAACATAGGGTTGATCCATCGATTTTCATTTGATTAACTTGATGTGGTCAATGCTACAAAAAT
This sequence comes from Fragum whitleyi, assembly GCA_948146395.1. Classification (NCBI taxonomy): domain Eukaryota; kingdom Metazoa; phylum Mollusca; class Bivalvia; order Cardiida; family Cardiidae; genus Fragum; species Fragum whitleyi. The sequence goes on from OX411555.1 coordinate 30,304,358, forward strand.
GTGTGTCAGAAAAGTAAGAAACTTCCTTTTAACTGAATAACAGACAAATGTCACTGTTAGAAACATGAGTATTGACCTTGACCTTGACCCTGTCACTTGACCTTTACCTTGGTACCAGCAGATGAGATCTTTTACCATCACCAAAAAAGACCCCACTGTATCTTGAATAGGCTTGAAGTTATTGAAAATATTTTATTTTGGGTTAGTTTTGGCACACAGACAGATGATAGTGAAACAATAGGCTCCCAAATCTTACTGATTAAGGGGCATAAAATGTATCTATTTTCCACATTTTTCTAGCCATAAAATAAAGACTTTACAGAATTTCATTAGATTGAAATTGATGTCTATAACATCTTCCGGTTTGGACCAGTTTAAAATCTTATTGTCTTGAAATGGGTAAACCACAAATTGACACTAACACCAGTCCTCTGGCACTAGACCTGTGGATTTTCGGGAGTTTTTGCAATATTATCATTTTACAGGTCCTTCGGGCCTGAAGTCATTGGCTAACATTATTTTCAAACCTTGCAATAGAACCACAAGGAAGAAATGGAGGGAAAAGAAGAAATTTCTAGTCACAAGAAATTTCTTCTTTCCCACAATTTCCTTCCTTAACCCTTGTCATGCTGAATAAAAAACCTTGGCAAAATTTTATACCAATCAAAGTGCTGAAAGCTCAGTATTTCCTAATTGTGAGTCAGCATTTAGTTTTGAAAATATAATTTCTGAAAATTTTCTGGCTTAAAAAGGAAAATCAGGTTGTGTGGACTAAGATCAGACTGCACATATGTGCAGGCTGATGTTTGTCCATACCTCCTGCTAAAGCAGAAATATTCCCGGATCAGCATGACAAGGGGTAAAAGAGATTAATTGTTAAATGTCTCAAAATTTATATATAGTTTCCATGTAGGACCTGGTATTATCTGGGAGGACTGATAAGAGTAATAGGTCCTGTAATCGGGTGGCAAAAACTAGTTAGTGTCAAGCCCTGTAAATAAACGACCAATGTTTTCTCTTTGTAGTCTTCTCAAAGATAATTAATCCTTGTCAGTTTAGAAATCGGTGTGTGGTTATCTTCACAATGTCATGATCACATGTCGGTGTTTAGCGTAATGGTTGTCTCGAGCACAATGGGTTTTTCTCCACGTAGGTTTGAACGATCATCAAAATGTTTTCCTATGAATAGCTTTGACCCCCTCCTCATTGTATTCCCGTTTAGAAACCCACATCTTCTTGAATGTGTCTAATGATGCCAAAATTGATCCCCTGTAATGAAAAAATATAAACATGTACTATTAGTCAATAGAATGGAAAATGATGTAATGTAAAAAAATCAGAAGTAGGCTTGCAAATGAAACACAATATATCATATTCACTATCTCAAGCTTTGCTTTATTGTGTTGAACAGACAATTACTAATTTTTCTGACTTATTATTTCCTAGTTGCTTCACTCTATAAATATATGACAGTTGCTATAAGGAGAAAATGTGAAAAGTTCTACTTTAGTGTTGATTTCTTAAAATAAGATTAAACTTCTGTCATCTAAAAAAGAATTTCAAAATTTACACACTGGTAAAGCTTAAACATAGCATATGCTTCTCTGTAATGCATTTAAACTCTATGAACGTGGAACGTGTGACTAGAAACTTCCTCTTTTTCAGATGGTTTTTTTTTTTTTCTACTATTTTTTGGTATTTTTCTTTAAGTTTAAAAGTTTAAAAAACATTTCATTTTTTCATTTACATTTTTTTTAACTTGGACCAGGCTTCACCATTAACATGTTACTGGTATACAAAAAGCTTTAGCAGAAAGAATAGTCAAAGATCAGCCTGCATAGATATGCAGACTGATCTTAGCATATACTTTCTGCTTTCTATTTCATTATTATGGTAAACTTACAAAAATAAACCATGACCAAGACTTACCCTATCCATGTTGAATATAATCTTTCTTGTGGTGCTGAAATCTGGAATCAGAAAACATAATCTTTTACTTTTACAGAAAAAGGAGAATTATTCCTTAGTTTTTTATCTAAGCATGTAAAATTCAGGCTAAATGAAACTGTCATACAAAAGACTGTTCTTAATAATAAGAAGGAAAACTGGCACTTGATACTTGATAGTAACAGAAAACGTAAAATTGTCTAGTGTCAGAAAATATACACCTATCAAAAGTAACATGAATTCATACAAAATGGATTCAGATCATTCAGGTTTGAAGTATAAATTTATATTTTTCATCAAGAAATGATGGATTGGTGACATACAGCCTAGAGTTGATAGCAGAGAAGGACCGTTCGATCTGTACATGTAGACTGCAAGACAGGGATCGTTTATCAGGTGTACCAGTAGTTTGAAAATGTTCATATTGCCGCTTAAGGACAGATTGGCTTAATGTAAGTTGCCTGGACAATAATCTGTCTGTACAAATGTGTTGAAGTCATCCCAGAGCCTACTCTACATCCCATGTTCACAGGTTGATCATATGAAGCATGTCGAACAGAAGCCCAAATCCGCACCACATAGGCCCCTGAGTTTATCATCTGGTCGAAACATGTCCAGTTTAATTATCTGATGCTCATGCAAAATGCTAAAATTCTCACAGTACTGATTCTAAAGCTAAATTCGAAAAACTTTCAACGTATATTTTCTAGTTGTGCCATCTTTTAAAGGGCCCTAGGAGCCCTGAAGCTGGACTGCAGTGTTTGAAAAACAATGTCAGGCTATTGCAGCAGATGGTATTGCATCAGAAAAACACAATTTATTTATATATTTTCTTTTATGGTTAGGCATAAAACTTCCGACTAAAGTTATGAAAACCAGAGGCTGGCCCTTAACTTTAGTTTGGCAGTATATTTCTAAAATAACTCTAACTGATTCTTTGATAACACTATGTTTGTGATGTATATAACATAACATGATATAATATATACCATGTGATTATTTGCTGTTCTGATGGAAGTTAACCTCTATGTGTGCTATGCTAGGACATGTCTTTGTTCATTTTTGGTCACAATGGAAACAAGGAAATTATCATTTCCTTTTTAGTGCTATCCATCATACATGAAAAGATGCCCTAGTACAAGAATAGAAACTTTAAATTTTAAGTACCAAAATTACCAAATTGTGATCCTTATTTTCATATTCTTAAATAACTATTTTAGATTTTATTGTTAACCATAACCATTTCTTGTACTATGCATATTCAGTGTTGTGCCTAGGTCAGCATTTTTGGGGGACACAGGTGTCCCCCTATCTTAATTTCAAGGGGACATTTGGAAATTTTGGGGGACAAACTAAAACAACTATTTCTACCTTCTAATTTGAGTATAATTTTCTGTCCTTGCTGGATTTCCATAGCTTCAATGCTGGTTTCAAGTCAAATTCTTTTGGAAATTTCGTTCCTTCCCTTTTTTGTGGAAGAAGATGACTTGGTCATGTCGCTGTCTGCATCGACAGACGTAGACAGCGCTGGATCCGAGGTTTTGCAGCCGTCTCCGTCGATTCAGCGTCGTCTGCTAGTTTTCTACGTTTTCCCGACATCATCTGTCGTTTCGCCATTTTAAATTTAGAAACAATTTTAAGACTGGTTCTCGTTATTCTATATTAAAATCGGCTGAATCGAATGGTAATCTTTTGGGTCACAGTCAAGTTTTTGAAAGTGCGCTAATTACGCGACCGTTTCACAATATTTTACATCAAAATCTGCAAAATTGAATGGTAATTTTCGGTCCACAGTCAAGTCTTTATGGGTGTACCGTGTATGTGTAACAAAAGACAATGCGTGAAATATACCATCATAACAAATATAAACGCCGATCGAGCAGGACTTTTTTCGTAAGTCTATTACGGAAAATATAAGATCAAGGAATTCTGAGCGCGCCCGAAATCCCGCAATGGCTTAGATTTTAGGGGACATTGGGAATAAATTTGCGGGAATCCCGCGATGGCGCGGCCTAGGCACAACACTGCATATTTGTTTTCACTTGTTGAATAAATTCTATTTTTTTTTTTTTTTCTAAATGAGCATGTTAGATTTCTAAGCAATTTCAAATATGCGCAAAGCAAAGACTCTGGCCAGACTCTGACCAGAGTCTTCACTATGAGCTTTGTAGAGATAAGATCTCAAAGTATCTGTAGACCATGAAGTAAATATATTTTTAGAGTTTGTGGCTGTCTATGTCTCTCAATGTTTGAACCTCATCATCATTTCAAATTGTTGGAAATGCTATAAACAGACTCAAATTCTGTCAAGACCTAGAGCAGCATGCACAGATGTGCAGACTTTTCCTAGCTATCACTGATTGCTTTTTGCTTGAATATTGTAGGGAAACTTCAGGCTGGTTATATTGTCTCCAAAATTGGCAATTAAAGGGAAAGAAAATTCAAATTCAGATAATTGAGTTTAATGGCATTCAGTGAAGGAAATCAGGGCTAAATCCTTTGGAAAGGTGAATTTCTCCTTTTAAACCTTAGAAAAATCTGTTTTCCATTTTCCAAAAGAATTGAAAAAAAAAAATCTTTTAAGTAACTGGCTATCAATTTTGTATCAAAATTTTCTACAGATAGTTCATTTCCTGCTAAAGTGAGATTTGTTATTTGACATTGACAATGTTTGGATTGCAAGTTTGTTTAAGAGAGATATTGTTAATGATTATGAATATTATCTAGTTAATTAATAATAATTCTCAAGCAAAATGAATACTTACTCTTATTTTAATATCCTTTGGTGATAATTTCTTAACTTCACTTAAAAGCCTATCACCAAAACCTGAAGATTATAATGAGGTAATTTGTTAAACAAGTCTAAAAAATCTTCATAAGACGATTCCAACTATAAAGAGTTTAAGAGACCAATAATGAAATAACTAATTCAGAAAATGAAATGAGCCAGTGTATGACATTTCCAACAATTTCATATGTATTCCAGGTACAAACATTGAGTGGCCTAGACAACCGCAAATTGCATTGAGAAAATTTTCTTGCAGCCTGAAGAAAGGTTTAGAGCTTATCTATCTTCTGAGCGCAAGTGAAGACTCTGGTCAGACTGTGCAATTGCACAGGCTGGACGGAGGCTTTGCTTAGGTTAGATGTGAAATTGTTGGAAATATCACGCACTTGTTTAAATAACTGCTATTTTCTGGAACTCTACACATTGTGCTTAGCGGATATTCTTTGTTCATGTACACAAAATTCAAGACAGTCCTCATCCCTGAGATGCACAGTGAAGGCTCTGATCAAACTGTTTGTATGCACAGTTTGATCATAGTCTTTACTTAGCACTACTGTCGGGTAGTTAAAACTGATATATTTAATCTCTTATATGAAAAAATGAAAGAAGATTTTTGTTAAGAATAATGGTAAATCATTATGCAAATAATAATCTTGAATATTTGTTATGAAATAAAAAAACAAGAGATGTTTGTAAATCATTTATGCCCCCCATAAAAGCAGGTCAGCCTATTCCTTGTCAATCAACAAAGGGCAATAACTCACAAAATATTATGAGTAGAGGTCTGGTTCTTGTGCACTGCACTTCTCTTCAATGAGATCTATCCATCTGTGAGGTTTCATGATTCTAGCTAGCAAACTTTTCGAGATATGCTTTGGACTAAAAACGGTCGACGGACGGACATACCGATAAGTGCAAAACAATATACCCGCTCTTCTTGGAATTGGGCATAACAAGTTAACACATACCTTTAAATAATGTTGAACCTCCTGACAAGACAATATTGGCAAACAGTGTACGTCTAAGATCCATATCTGACTTTTGTATGGAATAAGTTAAAACTTCATGTATTCCCTCACATTCTTCTCCAATTAAATCGGGTCTAAACAACAACTCTGGGGCTCGGTAACGAGCTGGTCCAATCTAAATGTAGAGAGAATAAGGTTCACTTTTAGCTTAAAAAAATTATACATTGTCCGTAAGTAAAACTAGCAAGATGTTGATTAAAAAACTGTTCAACCAAGCCAACAGCTGCTCATCCCAACATGGCTTATTACTTATCATTTAATCATCGGTGGGAGACAAATGACTCTTGTAACAATGACTTTTGTTAAATGTCAGATGAAAGTTGGCCGTGCCAGGATTCAATCTCACAACCTGGATTGACCAAGGTGTCACTGAAATACTAATAATTAAATTCTATTTGATTCCATCATATTATGTGCATTCTGATTGGTTTAAAATTGGTTTATTTCTCATTGAAAACATTTTTTAGTATGCAGCTGTTTTGTAAGTGTCCACAAAAAGTAGTTCCATAAGAAATCTGTCTAATTATTGATCAATCTTTACAGCTTTGGTTAATATCAAATTATAAGATATGAAGAGAGAATTTTTTGATATCATGGAGGAATGAAACTAAAAACCTTATCACATTTAGATATGCATCCATACATATTCATACAGTGTGATTTGTTATAATTAGTTTCATACCTTCATGAATAAAAAAAATACTCCCATCTCTTAATTGAAAGTGCCTTTATTTCATAGACACTTTCAGCAGGGATCAACAACATTAACTTCTGTAAGAAGTCTACTGGACCCTCAATTTGTGAAATCAAGGAATCAAAGCTCAAGTAAGAAATCTGACATATGATAAATGGAGAAGATTGTGGAAAAGAAAAAATTGCTTGTTACAAGCAAATTCTTCATTGCATCAATTTTCTCCTCCCAAAAGATGATTGTTTCTTTTCAAAAGACTGGCAAATGTAAGCAATTGTTTATGTTTACTTCAATACTTTTTGTTGTGAAAAGATCTACAGATTTGAAATTGGTTTAAAAGGAATCTGCCATGAAACTCATAAGAGCCTGGATGTGAATTGGACTCCTTACTTTCAAAGAGAAAGAGTTCAAACTGATAATCTCAGACTCCCCTTTATGTAATACCCTTTACAATACTTTTCAATAACACCTTAAAATGTGAGAACATACCTCAATACTGCTCCCATCTGGTAGTGTGTACGGAGATTTTTCTACCTCCATTGATTCTTCTTTCATTGGATTGATTGATAAATAACATGTTTTCTGTAATGTACAATGTTTAAATTGACACAATCTTTCTTCCTCAATGAGTTCAAACAATACAAAGTTTCAATGTCACACTATGTAAATTATGGAATGACTTATACTCTTTCAAAATGGTCCATTTTATTTGTCAGATTAAACCAGGAAGAGTAAATTATAGTTAAAGACCTTTAAATTTATATCTATTTCGAAAGTAATGTGTAAAGTTTAAAATCAAATTGAAATCAACTTAAAGTATATAAAATTGATCCATCCTTGATTTTGAAATAGGTAGATTGGTGTCAATGAATAGTAACCAAATATGACCTTTTCAATTAACTTATTCATTCTCCATGTTGCATGAAAACTAGAAGTCATCAAAATGAATGAAAACACTAGGTAGGATTTGTGATTTTGACTTACGATTATTTTTTTCATAAAATTTTAGCACTATATCAAGACTCCAGATAAGGGGAAAAGATGTCACTCTACATGCTTTGATTTCTCATCAAAATGTTATGCGTACTCATTGGATAATAAAACCATTTTAATGACAACCCACAACATAGGAATAGAATGACGTGTAATGATTTCTTTTATTTTGAAAGCAAAATCACTCCCTCCATTTGAAGCTCTGCTACTTACTTCTTTTATAGTTCGAACAATTTCAGTTTCTGCTGAAGTATGGAAGTCAAAACCTTCTTTTCTTAGAAGTAATTTCAGGTATTTAGTTACATCTCGCCCAGCTATATCTACCCTCATTACACTGTGAGGCATGGCAAAACCTTCATAGATAGGTACAGCATGCGCTACCCCGTCACCAACATCTAACACAACACCTGTAGTTCGACCAGTCGCATATCTGGAATGATTTGAAGGGTTTAAGATTAACATCATCAAAATAGGGTACCAAGAACTCAATAGTTAGGCTCAAAGAGGTATTTCCTAAGGTTTCCCTCTAAGTAAGGTTTTCTGTCTATTTCATTTAAGAAATCCTCCTATCTTTTTAAAAAAAAAATGAGAATTTTCACTGGATTCTGCATTACAAGGTATTGAATAGATAAGTACCTCTGGGGTTCAATTTGAGAAAAGAATTGAAGACTGTTTAAAACAGTCTTCAATTCTTTTCTGAAGTTGATCCCTTACGAGGGTTCTTGGGAATTACACCAGCTATTTTTGAGGGTCCTTGTTACTAATTTGTGAGTCTCACACTTGCAAAACCTGTGTCCTTCTAAACCCTGGATTTGTAATTGGTGAAGGTCAGTAAATCAAAAAAGTATATGAATTCACATTCAAACTGTACAAATTTGATTACATTTAGGCATCATGTCTTTCATATTACTAACAATCACTCAATTTTGAAAGACCATGACTGTATATTTTTTCTTAATCTCATTTACCTGAGAATCCTACCAACTTTTTCTTGACAATAATTGATAGAATAAATCAAAGTCTACCATTCATAACAAATACTGGTAAAAGAGTAAATTGCCTTCTACATAATCTAACATTCCAAAAATTAATGGTTGTAAATGCCTATAATACAGTAAATGGGCATTAAAATAGACAATTAATTGTCACTTGTCCATTTCAGTTTTAAGAATGATTAATCTTAATTGTACCAGTATGATGATGTTTTCACTATTTCAACACTTTGTCTAATTTTTGCATCAAATAAGCAGAATAATCCTATGTTGTTTTTCCCATTTAAGATCTATACATCTTTAATGGGAGACTTTGGTGTGTTATCTCCCTTGTTTGCTTTGTAGATTAAATCAGAGGTGTTCCAAAATCGTTAGCGGTCCTTTTAGTAATTTTCCTTGGATTTTATCCATAGTTTCTTTGGAGAAGTTGCAAATTTTATTTTTGTATGCAATTCGTATTTATAATACAGTTTTCAATAGCAAAGAAGAAAAAAAATATTTATTTTACGTCAAATGTATTTTGTAAATTGCACAATATTTGATTTAGAACTTATCTGTATTCTTAAAGTGCAAAGAAAATAAGGATAAAACCCAAGGTAACCACTGATTTAGACCCTTCCTCCTTTAGCAGTATTTCAAGGGAGATATCCCTCATTGAGTGAGCAACAGAAGGTTTTGTTTTTCACTCTGAAGAGAGCTTTGTTATACACTAAATCAGTCTGTGCATCTGCACAGTCTGACCAGAGTCTTCACTTTGCGATTTGTAGATAAATAAGGTCCCGAAATTATCTTCAGACAGTCAGACAATCTTCAAATTGAACTACCTAGCTGTCTTGGCTGTTAAATGTTAACACCTTACAAAAATGTCAAATTGTTGGAAATGTCACTCACAGGCTCAAATTATGACTATTAAAAAAGAAATTTACTCACAAACTAAGAACTGCTTGCATTGACATGAACAATGCTGGCACATTAAATGTTTCAAAAAATATTTCTGCCGCCTTTTCTCTATTTCTTCTTGGATTTAAAGGGGCTTCTGTTAACAATACTGGATGCTGAAAGGGAATTCATTCAAGATATAAAGACATACATCACAAATATGCAACAAGAATCAGCGTACATTATCCTAAATATTTACATTGAAGCTACATGATACATGCAAGATTGAGTCTGTTTACAAATTAAGATCTTTTTTACAAGAAATGCACTCAAGACAAAATATTTAAAAAGGGCCTTTCAGTTATCATGGAAAATGTGTGTCACCTTTTTGCTTTCACCTTTTTTTTGTTTTCTCTGGCCTTGCAAAACATTCTTGCAAGGTTTAACCATGACCAGATTGCTTGAGCCCAGTCATTTAGAAGGTACAAAGTTACTCAATAAATATAGAACTATACTAACCCATCTCATTGCATTTTACCACAGACATTTTTAATACTAGAAAGCCATGAATGGCTTGTGTCGCTCCACAGGCTTGAATTTCTTGTAATAGCAAATCTAAGTTTTGACTAGATTTTTAGATATTTTGGCTTCTACAGATGTTGAAATGATTTTCAAAGTTTCCACTATATAACATATAGAGAAATGACCTCCGCCCATAAAACACATATTTTTCTTCAAATCACAATAATTTTTGGCTGAATGATAATGGATCACCTGAGGATCATACTAATGAAGTTTGATTGATATCAATCAGTAGCATTCTGAGAAAATGATCTTCAAAGTTTGCACTATATAACATATAGAGAAATGACCTCCACCCATAAAATACATATTTTTCATCCGATCACAATATTTTTTGGTAGACTGATAAAGGGTCACCAAAGGATCATTCATGTAAAATTTGGTAGAAATCTATCAGTTAGATTCTGAGAAAAAGAATTTCAAAGTTTCCACTATATAACATATAGAGAAATGACCTTCGCCCATAAAATACATATTTTTTATCCGATCACAATAATTTTTTGTAGACTGATAAAGGGTCACCCAGGGATCATTCATGTAAAATTTGGTAGATATCTATCAGTTTGATTCTGAGAAAATGATTTTCAAAGTTTCCACTATATAACATTTAGAGAAATGACCTCCGCCCATAAAATACATATTTTTCATCCGATCACAATAATTTTTTGTAGACTGATAAATGGTCACCCAAGGATCATTTATGTATAATTCAATTGGTATCCATCAATTAGAACCTGAGAAAGGTCACTTTTTACCATATTTGGAAATTAGGCATGCCCATTAAATCCATGTTTTTCATTGGATCACAATTTCTTGAACAACTTTGAAAGAGGGTCACCCAAGGATCATTCCTGTGAAGTTTGGTTGAAATCCATCAAGTAGTTTCTGAGGAGAAGATTCTTAAAGAAAAAGTTTACGACCGGACGCACGGACGCACGATGGACACAACGCCATGACAATAGCCCCAGTGGCTTTTAGCCAGTGGAGCTAAAAACTCTTAGAAGTGTTTCAGACTAAAAGTAGGCACTGAAGAATTCATCATGAGCTACCATTTTTTTCTATCTGAAAACTTATTCAGGAAATTATTCTGATAAATACTAATTGGAGCAGTGAGAACTCATTAGCAAGGATCATTAGAGACCTTAAGCCCATACTTGGAATGTAGATCTCTTTTACAGTGTCTTATGTAAATATTTGTATCTGGTTAAAGGTAAATTAAAGTAAAGATTAGGGATGGAAGCATGTACAAATTTTACTAATCCAGTAATCGATGACCTTTCCAATCAGGTTCTCGGATAGATTTGACGACTTAACTATTGTCTGTGTTTCAAACATATCTATATACGGTATTGATAGCATATCTTAGGCTGAAATGAAAGTTTAGATGACATTTAATCGATAAGTTATTTGAGGAAAGGTAAAATTACTAAATACATTCTTAGAGAAGAGCATTTCTCTGTGAAATGTCTCGGTGTTATTCGTTATATTCAAATATCGTCTTCTGTAGACAAAAACTAAGTAATTACAATAGTGATAATCTCAAGTTACAATGTTTTGGCATGACAGTAAAGCATTCAGATGATCCGAAGATATCTTGATTATTCAACTGAAAGAGAAATCTAGATTTTTAAAACGCGTTTACTTAAGTCAACATCAAAGGTGTGAAAAATTACTACATTGGTTGACATCTAAAACAATAACTGTTGGCATTTGCCTGATATTTTTGAAACTTATCAACAGTTAAGATGCTCGGTAGACGACCAGTTGCTGCATACTGTTCATTCATTATATAGCATTGAGATAAAATATCAATAAATTGAGAAAATATTCTGAAGAAAAAAAGTTTGGTAATGTTTTTCTACAAATCCATTTTTCTTTCCAATTAATCGATTAGTGAAATTGGTAATCGATACTTGGATGTTCGATCCAGTGCTTGATTAATCGGGTAGTCGTTCCCATCCCTAGTAAAGATGTATATGAACCTTTGCAGCTTGACTTGAGGGTTTAAGCAGTCTTCAATTCTTTTCTGAAGTTGAGCTCCAAAGGGTCCAAGGGACTTGCATTGTATTGTTTGGAGAGTCCTTGCTACTTATTTGTGAGTCTTAAACTCACAAAACGTGTATCCTTTGAAAGGCTTTTAATTGACAACAAAATCTATCACAAAAAAGAAAAAAAGAATTTACCTCTTCTGAAAATGTTTGTAATTGATCTTTGGAGTATATATATTGCCATATTCTTTCCATATCATTCCAGTCTTTAACAATACCATGTTCCATGGGATATCTTATACTTAACAAACCTCTGTGTTCCTGAAATAAAGTTCTTTCCCAAATTAGTCACTGGGTAGCATTTCCAACTATTACAAATGTAAGCAATGCTAAGACTCGGATCAGCCTGTGCATCTGCAAAGTCTGATCAGTCTTCCCTATGCCCCCAATAGATGGCTACCAAGATATAGTTTCTGCTCACTATCACAGAATATTTCAAATGCACTGTTTTGGAAATGCCATGAACAGACTCAAATTATAGTACATCTTGTTTCTTGGTGATCACTTAATTACAGTCGAATCTGTGTACAGCAGCCAGTCAAGGGAGAGGGCCAAATTGGCTGCTGTACACAGATTGGCTGCTGTTCACAGTATCCTTAGAGCGGCCATTTTGTCGTACCACTTTTGTTTAGCTCATTACCAGATCGCAAAACTTTAGACTTCTCCAAATTCTAAGCAATTCCAAAGTTTCATTTTAAGTGTTTGTCATTAAAAGAATAAGGAATAATACCATCTACGTTTAGCCACAGTTTGGACCTGCGTACGACCTACATTGAACTAATTGGCAATAATCCTGGAAGATCGTCCAGATTTAAGCATGCGTATCACTTCATACAATCCTCTAGAGAGAGGAACATACGTTTAGAGAGCGACATTATGGCGAGAATTGATATCAAAAGCAGGTTTTCGTCCATTTTACAGACCTCGAGAAATCAGTTTGCTAAATGTGTAAACAACCTGTAATGCTCAAGATCGTTTTATTTAAAGAGACCCGAAAACTGAGAAATTCCATATCCTTTAATTAATTATCATCATTTAAGTAGATCAAATAAATAATAATGGCCAATTACACATCATTTAATTGACAACACGGGATAAAATCAATAATTTGTTGTTTATAACTTGTACATTACGATAAAGCGACTTCGGCTGTTTACTATAGTAGTGATTATCGATTTTTTCAAACACGACTAATTAAGTCGCGTGTTTTGTCAGATGACCGTTGTATAGGTGTGATATACAGTTGGAATTAGCCCAATTAAGGTGACCGCCGGCCGCATTTCAGGAGATCACAATATTCACAGTGCAATTAAAGAAGGAATTTGCACGGGGGGAAATCGAGTGGCTGCTGTCCGCAGATTGGCCGCTGTTCATAGTTGGCCGCTCACACAGATTTGACTGTATCATCCCTGACTTCTAAATTTTGACATGCAGACAAAATTAAGCTATAGAAAACATTATGGATAAATCAGAAATTGATTTTATCAAGTGATTCCTCCTTCTAACAAAAAATTATCTTTTCTTATCCAAAAACACTCTTTTCCCAAGACGGGTCAGAAATTATCAACTCAAATCAACTCAAATTAGGCTACAGGACACTGGACAGAAGTTAACTAAATTTTGTGGTCAATTCTCCACAGGATTTTAGTTTTTTGCAAATAAAATTGCTGCCAAGTACATAATCTTATTTCACTGACACCCATCGACATTGTTGTGTCTAGACTTTTCCAATAAGTAATAATAAATGAAAGTTTAGTTTACATATTTATGAAGAGGTACAAACCTCTGCCTCTGGTCCGAGAAATGTGTCCCCTTCCAGAGCTCCTGCCATTACACGCACATGTTTAGGTCTTCCAATACTGAAATATTAACAACACCAACATCATGAAAACCTAAAACACATGAACATCAACTCAAATAGTTTGCACAAAAGCGACCAAAATTTTGCAATTCATTGTCTTTTTTACATGCAATAACAAAAGTAATTCAACTAATGATCAATATAATAATCAGTTTCTTAGAAATTATTACGGTACTCTAGGAATGTATTTTGATGTTTTAAATACATGTACCGGTATTTATTGTGCATTGATATTCATAAAATTTGCCATGTGCACTGTATTGCATTTTTCAGCATTTAACTAGCCAGCACTAGTTGAATTCTCAGGATTTGTCAAGTGACTTTGTTCATCCAAGTGATATCAAATATGAGTATCTTCATAACAAATATCGAATATTCTAAATTTTGCCATCAAGTACTGATTAATTGATTTTGATTTTTTTCAAATAAATCATTTAACCCTTTCCCGTTTTACAAAATTTTGGACCTGTCCAAATTCAAAGGTTTTGCAGACGAAAATTTAAAGTGCATTTAATTTGAAAAATAATTATTCAATAGGGTAGAAAAAAGTGTGGAAAAAGAAAAAATTGCTTGTCAGAAGCAATGTCTTCTTTTTTCACAATGTTTTCTCAACCATGAAATGACAGGCACATAAAAAGCAGGGATTAAACAGCAAAGGGTTAACAGAATTTGAAGCCCAAACCAACTGTATATTAGTTACATTGAATAATCGTACAATCAGTACCTCCGGAAGCTCCATTTTAACATGTTTTATAGCCTTCAGGAGTCCAGATAAGAGGGGGGTAAAGTCAGTCGTTAAATCTTAATTTCACTATGAAACCCTATTGTTGTGAGTATTCAATTTAATCGCCTTGATGAGACATTTCATATCAGTACCAACAACACAAAGTTTAAAAAATGACTATCTAAATATTTAAAATTGAAAATAAAAAAAAACCCTCTATCTGTAGAGCTCTTTGAATCTTTGTAGATAAGTAAGTCAATTTAGGAGAAGAAAAGAGGACAATGACTCGTCAAAATACAGTCAATATTTCTCTTGATACGAACTCTTTTTAGCAACCACTCTTATTAAGCGACCATCACAAAAAGTCCCTTCACTGTAATCAAATTCTCCAAAAAGTGGAAAATGTTTATCATTGAATCTTTTGACGTTAGAACCCATTAGAATCGTCTCAATGAGACGATTCTTATGGGTTTAAACATCATAGAATTCATTAAGAATTATGTGACAATCTTTATATGCCATCAAATAACTCATCTTATTTGTCATTAAATTCAGTTTTAAGTGACCATTTCTATCAGCAACCGCTTTTTGATGGTCCCTTAAGTGGTCACTTAACGCAAATTTTACTGTACCTCACACTCCATACTGCCCTCAGGTGAGCTTCAATCTTGTCCCACAAAATTCAAAGTTTGTTCGGCCTAATTTGTCAATTTTGGATCATTTCAAACAATAATTAAGTAGTAGAAGACACTAGAGGCCAAGATCAGAATTATGTCTATGTAGGCCAATCTTAGTCTCTATTTTCTGCCAAAGCTTTTTGTACAGGAGGAAAATGCAGGGAACAGAATGAGAAGGTTAATACAGTCAACTTTTGCCACAACGATCATGTTCTTTTCCACAAAATACGTCATTGTAACAAAAATGTCTGTGTATTGAAAGAACATGAAAATCTATCAATCCAGACCCATAAAAACAAGAAGCCCAAGAAGGCCTGTATTGCTCCACTGGCTTTCATAGATCCAGACTGTCATAAAACAAAATTTACTTTGACTGAACAACACTTTGAAGTGTCTTTTGAACTAAAAATGATTCATACCAAGATTCAATGAAATTAGTCCAGTAGAATGAGAGAAGATTTTTAAAGAACTTTAAGGGAAAATAAGCCCCACCTTGCCAAGTCCACATTTGCTTTATTTATGAAGAGGGTCTCCCAAGGAACATTTCTACGAAGTTTGGTTTAAATCCACCAATTGGTTTAGGATGAGAAGACGTTTAAAAGAAAAAGTTTGCGCATGGATGCATGGACTGACATGTGCATGAGGGACATACCGCCATGACAATTGCTTGCTGGCCTTCGGCCAGTAAACAGCATCTATTTATTCATTAAATCCAATATATTGCATGTACAAAAACAAGGAAACACTGCTTTTCAGTTTGAATCATTCATAATTTCTAATCCTTTCATTGAATTATTAATCTTTAACTTATGTGTCACATATAATATTACTTTCAAAATTTAACTAGAAAGCCATGAATGGCTTGAGTCGCTCCAAGGCTTGAAATTATTGAAATAGCAAATCAAAGGTTTGACTAGATTTTAAGATATTTTGGGTTCTATTGATGTTGAAATGATTTTCAGAATTTCCACTATATAACATATAGAGAAATGACCTCTGCCCATAAAAGACATATTTTTCATCCAATGACAATAATTTTTGGCTGCATGAAAAAAGTTCACTCAAGGATCATTCCGCTGAAATTTGGTTGCTATCCATCAATTACATTCTGAGAAAATGATTTTTAAAGTTTCCACTATATATCATATAGGGAAATGACCTCTGCCAATGAAATACATATTTTTCATCCGATCACAATAATTTTTGGTAGACTGATAAAGGTTCACTCAGAATTTATTTTAGTGAAATTTGGTTGATATCCATCAATTACATTCTGAGAAAATGATTTTCAAAGTTTCCACTATAAAACATATAGAGAAATGACCTCAGCCCATAAAATGCATATTTTTCGTCTGGTCACAATAATTTTTGGTAGACTGTTAAAGGGTCACCCAAGGATCATTCTAATGAAATTTGGTCAATATCCATCAATTACATTCTGAGAAAATGATATTCAGAGTTTCCACAATATAACATATAGAGAAATGACCTCTGCCCATAAAATGCATATTTTTCATCCGATCACTATGATTTTTGGTAGACTGATAAAGGGTCACCCAAGGATCATTCATGTACAATTTAATTGGTAACTCACTTTTTACCATATTTGGAAATTAGCCACACGCATTAAATCCATATTTTTCATCCGATCCAAATTTCTTGAACAACTTTGAAAGAGGGTCACCCAAGGATCATTCCTGTGAAGTTTGGTTGAAATTCATCCAGTAGTTTCTGAGGAGAAGATTTTTAAAGAAAGAGTTTACGACTGGACGCTCGCACAGAAGGGCGGACGACGTACACAACGCCATGACAATAGCTCCAGTGCTAAAAAAGGAGGTCTAAAAACTCCCATTTTCTGTGTATCAAGACAGAGAAAAGATTTACGAACAAATGTATACTTGATCTAAATAAAGTGTATATGAAGGCTAAAGGTGTTAAATGACCCAATTAAACATTACAATAATTTTTAGTTTGCATGTCAAACTTATCAATTATCATCAATTTAAGGTAATATCTATAGTTCTGTATTATTGACCATCTTGACCTAAAATTTTGCCTTTGTATTAAGTAGATTAGGTACTTTCTTTCCCTGAAAAATAATGCCAGTGTCAGAAAACGAGAATTGTGTTAAAACGAATGAACAATGCACTGTGCTAACCCATTGGCAACAAATATACAGTCAAAACTGTGCGAGCGGTCGCCTGAGAATAGCGGTCAAACTGCCGTATGCAGCCAGTTCAGGTCCGCCCGCGCAAATTTACTCTTTAAAGTTACTGTGAATAACGGCAATCTGTCGTATGTGGCCGGCGGTCACCTTTAATTGTCTGGATTGCACTCATTGTATATCCCCTTTAGCGGTCACGCGAGTCAACAGGTGACTCGTTGATTAACGAAAAATCGATAACGCGTTTGGATTATCGTATGCATTTACCGTGACGCTTACCTAATCAACAAGTCTACTAATTTATGTTGTCTGAGCGACCCGCATATTAGTTGATTTATAACGGTAGCAGATTATTAATATGCCGATTAGTAAGCCTATTAAACATTGCTGTTTTCCGAACTATCGAAAGGCTTTTTTGACGGATTGATCTCGGATGGGATTTCCCTTCGTCGGCTCCGGAGGCATTTTTTTTGTCTTTTTTTTTTTGCATCAAAAATCGTGTCCTCTTGGAAAATTTAATGATACTTAGATGAAAAAATAAAAAACAGATTGATAAAATTGCCGTATTTTTATTTAGTGGCGTGGAATAATCGCCGCTTGTCGAAAATGTCTGGGGATTTTCCAAATGACGTTAACTAACGTCGTCAAGCATACCGGAAAACCCGCATTTGTTTACACCCCGCGCACGTGAAACAAATTGCCGCCAAATCCACAGGAACCCGCTTCTCGCATTTATGAAAACTATGGACACTAAAAACGTCGTATCTCAAGCGCATTTATACTTTCATTGAATGAATTCGAAATTTTCACTTTTTCTGATGAATAATAATATATCTTAAATAATCAGGAATATTATCGGTGTCAAAATCTTAAACATCATCTTTCTCACACGAAGTTTATTAAATTCTTTTCTGGTTCCTGTGACAATACATACGCTGTTTATATTCCCCAGGTGAGAACATATTGATCGTGAATGACCAAAACATCGTAAATACCGCCATTCAAGTAATATTTTAATTATTTTGGTCTCCTATCGCCGATTTTGAATGGAATCTTTTTTATACGAATACTAAATTTTCGGTGTGCCATCCGATGGAGTTATATTAACCAAATGTTGTTCGTCTCGGCGGCCGCCGCCGGTGGGGGGGGGGGGGGGCGTATTTTCCGTTAAGCGGCCAACTCCAGTATGCGGTCGATTTTGTCATGTCCCGTGGGTGGCCGCTATGGGCAGTTTCGACTGTATATCGGTAAATGAAAATGTTGTTGTAATAAATGTTTTTAAAACAGAAGTTAAATATATAAAAATCACAATATAATACTTTGTACTTACAAATTTGGGAAGTGGTATTTTGGGACTTGTGCTCCAGCAAAACCAGCCTTGATAATTCCAGACCCCTGAAAAAGGACAAAGGTGAAAACAAGAAGGTTAATGAGGGCCTGCCCACACATTCATTACAGAGGAGACTCAAAAAAAGCCCCACCCTGCCATATTTATGGGCCTATCAAAATTTCGCGAACGATTTTAAAAAAAGGGTCTCCTAAGGAACATTCTGGTAAAGTTTCATTGAAATTGGCCCCGTGGTTTAGGAGGAGATGTCGTACGAAGATTTAAGGCTCAATATAAGCCCTGACCTGCTACGCCCATATTAATGGGCCAATCAAAATTTCGCCAACAATTTTTGAGAAGGGTCACCAAAAGAACATTCTGGTAAAGTTTCATTGAAATCAGCCCAGTGGTTCAGGAGATGTTGTTCAAAGATTTCGGGCTCAAAAAAGCCCGGCCCTACGATTCCCATATTTACGGGCCAATCAAGATTTCGCAAACAATTTTTGAAAAGCTTCACCCAAGGAACATTTTGGTAAAGTTTCATTGAAATCCGCCCAGTAGTTCAGGAGATCTCGTTCTAAGATTTTGGGCTCAAAATAAGCCTCACCCTGCCACAGCCATATTAATGGGCCAATCAAAATTTTGCAAACAATTTTTCAAAAGGTTACCCAAGAAACATTGAGGTGAAGTTTAATTGAAATCAGCCAAGCGGTTCAGGAGATGTCTTTCAAAGATTTCGGGCTCAAATTAAGCCTCGCCCTGCCACATCCAAATTCATGGGCCAATCAAAATTTTGAGAACAATTTTTCAAAGGTTACCAAAGAACATTCTGGTAAATGTCAACTTTTACTCTTTCTCTATGTACAAAAATCACCCATCACCTTCCAAACAGGGGCCCACAGGATTTTTCAAAAGTATGTGCTAAAATGGGCAATCCCCCCCTAGAATAGACACTGTTCCAGGGACTAAGTTGGTGTATATCAACATTCAGGGGTGTGGAATTCCTATGCCTGACTTGTCCGACCCGGGCTTTTTCACTTGCGGGCAAGAACATTTTTCTAGGTTACTTGTCCGTGGACAAGTAAATATCAGAGCAAATCTTAGAACAGTAACAATAAGAACTAGGATAAAAGTCATCCTTATACTTGTATCAAAAGGTAGAAAAAATGTCTTTAATGAAGAAAATTCTGGGCTACAGCATTTTCTTCATTAAAAACAATGTTTTCTAAATATTTATCAATCCATTTTTTTTTGTGGACAAGTTCTTTTTGATCTCGGGCAAGTAGGAAATTAATTTTTACTTGTCCATGGACAAGTTGGGATAATTTATTTTTCCACACCCCTGGTCAACATTCAAGATTAAACAAATAAATTCTTTAAAACATACCATAGGAGTTCTTTTTGAAACATTACAATTAGGCTGCAATGTTGAATATTTGCTGTAATTTCAAATTTCCTTCAATCTAACGCCATTGTTTACTTTGTGACAGAATTCAACCTTTATTCATCGCTCATTGTA
This sequence comes from Fragum whitleyi, assembly GCA_948146395.1. Lineage (NCBI taxonomy): Eukaryota > Metazoa > Mollusca > Bivalvia > Cardiida > Cardiidae > Fragum > Fragum whitleyi. The sequence continues at coordinate 30,324,578 of OX411555.1, forward strand.
CACAAAAACTGAATTTCTCCTACCCTCTAATACCTCTTTAAATTGACCCAATGAAATAGCTAATGTGGCATATTGGTTGGTTATCCCAATTGAAATACTCCCAAAGGAGGAAGAGTTTTATTCAGCGGTTATCTTGGATTTTATCCTTACTTCTTTTGCAACGAACCATCCAAAAAAAGTTGCACAAACCGTCTAAAGTTATAAAATGTTCACTTGACTCTTTTTTATTGACTTTCATAATTTAAATGAACATGTAGACATTGCATGTCTTAACATCAACCATAAGACGTTGCTGATTGTTTGGTGGTCATTAAAAAGTCTCTTTTGGCTTGTTAATTTAATTGTACTTCTGAAACAAGTTTTAAATTGCACAATAATAAATACTGTTTCTTAGGGAATGAAAATACAGCATTAAATTTCACTTTTTTTCTAAGCAAAAAGCCAGGGATGCCGAAGGTATGGTGTAGACCTAGAAATTAATGAGCGCTAGTCTATGCATGAGTCAATTTTCTAGACTATGGCAATCATTCCACAAAGTGATAGCCAGCATTTGGTACTGAGTTAGAGTTTGATCTAATTGATTAAATAGTTTAAGACAAAATAATCAGTCAAATAGACCAAACCATGATTTTACTACAGTAGAATCCTTTCATTAGCAACTCGGATAATAGGGATTTTCGTTTATTAGCAACTTTTCCTCCAGCACAAAACCATTTGTTCTTTAGCCTATGTAAATTTGTCGGATAATCGGAACCCTGATAATAGAAACTCCCGGATGTAGAAACAAATTATTTGCACTAGGACCCTTTTTTATCGGATATAAGAAACTATCGAGAGTTTACATCGGGACATAAAAATATTTACATGCAAATTAACGAGTTTGACCTTGATTTCCCGGCGTCACCGCGAGTCCGAAAGTACACATAGACACGTCAACATGTCAAGTTGTTGATCGCACCTTTACCCGATTCGTAATTGTTATTTGATAGTGTTAATTAAGTGTTTGAACTAATGCTCTGCTTTTCATTTTCTTAATTTTTTCGAGTGTTGCCTACAGTTATTCAGGCGACCGATTTCATCGCGCCTGTCTTCTTATTCCATTTTTTCAATATTTTGGATAAAAGCAAATAGTGTCTGCAAATATCGCCGTGGTTAGAAAAAAAGTCATGAAGTCATTTCATAGCGCCGGAATATTACTTATTAAAATTAAAAAGTATAATCCTTATCAAAATATCTGAGTGATAAAGACGCGAGAAAATCATAAGTTTTCTTGTCTGATCCATTTTCGATATGACGTCACTCTATAAATTTCTTGGGGAATGACCCGACTTCAAACGCACTGCCAAATTCCTGGCCCAGTCGAGGTCGTCTGTGTTTTCACAACGACACGCTTTTCTCTCGTGTGAACCTCGACAGCCTTGTTTAATCGCATAAATAGTGGAATTTAACATATAGCTGGCCTTCTTTAAGAAAGGTAATTTGTTTTCGCAACCCATATTCACATCGGAACTTACCGATAGGCAACCTTGAGGTTTGAAAGCTGTTGGTCCTCTTGATGATTGAATGTAAAGACGTAAATAAATATCAAAACTACATTTTTTCAATGTTCATACAATTAAAAGGGGACACAAAAATATGCAATCGATCGGAACTGGCAAAATGTACACGTATTTTATACATGTATGCCTTGAATCTAATGCCGACGGCGTACTCATACACTTCTGAGATTGGGATACTGACTGAAATGCGATTATTGAATAATAGAAACATCTGCTTAATAGCAACTTTTCTTCTGACAAATAGGTGTTGCTATTAAGCGGATTCCTCTGTATTTTGCAAATGTTTATATTTGTATGGTCCCAAAAATTTCTGATGTACCCAAATATTTGAACCCAGGGGGGACATGTAACCCACTTAAAAAAGTGAGTGGGCATGCTGGGTTTCTATAATATGTGCGCCAATATTGGTATTTGTACAGCACCTAGGGAAGTTAATTTCAAATCATAACTGCACTGATTTTTTCCAGTGACAATTTCATGGGAGTAGAAAAAGGACAACAAAGGATTAAATTTTCTTTGTTTAGTTAGTAAATGACTTAAAATGACAAAAAGCGGTTGTAAGACTACATATACTATTTGGTACCAGATACTGGCCAAAATACTTATCGATCTCATAAAATAAATTATTATCTTTCACCAACCTCCATCATCAGCCATCATCATCGTCACATGATCCATCGATTAAACCCAGCGATTTCATTGGACCACAAAGCGCAATTCTACGGAGAGGACCGAGTTTTACCGAGCCGTTATTCAGGTGCGCTTTGTGGTCCAATGAAATAGCAGGGTTGAAACAAGTTAGTTTGGGGATCACGTGACAATGATGATGGCCGAATCCTTCAAAATTGAGTGAATCTACAAAACTTCGAACGATTTGAAGCTGTATTCTCGGTGTTAACATTAAAAGACGGAGGTTGGTGAAAGATAATAATTTATTTTATGAGATTGATAAGTATTTTGGCAGGTATCTGGTACCAAAGGTGTCCTGTCAACTCGGCCTGTTAAAAACTCGGCCTGTGTAAAACTCGGCCTGTGTAAAACTCGGCCCGTCAACTCGGCCTGTATATAACTCATTATAGAGTTTAGCCTGGTAAACGGATATATAAGCACACTTATCAGATAGTAAATCAATGTGTGTAATGTACTTAAAGGAGGTGCAAATTCACAATTTTTTGTGCTTAGAAAAAAATAATTTGAAAAATAAATTTAAATAAAAGATGAATTAAGTATTTAATTATATCTCATATTTTTACAAATGACATATAATAGTAAAATAACATTATTATTATTAAAAACCTTTTTAAGGAGTGATTATTAATCTAAAAAAAGCTCATAAGGTCCCCAAAATATTAACATTGCATCGCCATACATGTACCTATATAATATATAAACACTGGCCGAGTTAACGGGCCGAGATGACGGGCCGAGCTATTCACAGGCCGAGTTGACTGTGAACCGTACCAAATAGTATATTTAGTCTTACAAGCGCCCTCGACGTAGCTGAGTCGGACCAAGCAATTTCAACCCAAATTCGTAAAACCGACTTCTCTAGCGAGAATCCCCAAACACTTTGTTGAAAAACCACTTTGTTTTTTGCTAGATAAGTATGTAAGGAGTTAGTTAAAGAAGATCTCGTGTAATTATCTTTAGAAGTAACGAAATAACTTGTGTTTTTGTGGGGACCGGTAGATTTTTCTGAATTTGTCAGTTGCATCCCTTGTTATTATATACATGGTGTAAGACATAAAAATCGCTAAAGAAATGCCGTGTGTGTGACTACAGTACATCATTAGGAGGATCCGATATTTAACTAGTTAGTCTCGTGTTTCTATAAAATGTAAATGCATAAAGAAAAAAACTATAGATCCTTGATTGGAACTGCCAGACTTTTGAACAATTGATGTCAACTGTCAACTGAGAAAAAAATCTGCGACTGTAGCTAATGACTCATTATCAGTTTATCGCCTACAGAAAGCAAAATCAAAAGAGCAGTGTCACTGCTTAACTATACAGTGATCCTCACATTGTCTATCACAACAGGCTGGTTTGCTATGACATCATATGACTCCATCTAATTCAATAAAACATGAAATTCATCGGATTTGCTCTGCAGAATCTGTAACCGGAAGTTGAGAATAACCGGAAGTTCGAGAGATAAATTATTCAGACTGGTTTTTGGGTTACTCAAAGAATTGTTCAGGGTTTTATTTCATACCATCCTGGTGCGAAACACTGAAAATGATTATTTTGCTAAGACGTTTTAGAAATGACAAGAGCCTAGACTGGTCCAACTATCGACTATTATAAAGTCGATATCAAATATGAGTCGACCTCAGATGCCCTTGCTGTTCGGTTCACAGTCAACTCGGCCTGTGAATAACTCGGCCTGTTAACTCGACCCGTCAACTCGGCCCGTCAACTCGGCCTGTTTATTATGTATGACGATGCAATGTAAATATTTTGGATACCTTGTGTGATTTTTTGATAATTGATCATTATCAATTAATAAATAATCAATCGTTAAAAGGGTTTTTAATAATAATAATCTTATTTTACTATTTTTTGGCATTTGTGTAAATATAAGACAAAAAAGATATAATTAAATACATAATTCACCTTTTATTCAAATTTATTTTTCAAATTATTTTTTTCTAAGCACAAAAGATGACAAGTTATATGCGTATTAAATATGAAGATCGTAGATATTAGTCATCATTTGTGAATTCGCACCTCCTTTAAGTATATTTCACCGTTGATTAACTATCTGATAAGTGTGCTTATATATCCGTTTACTAGGCTAAACACTATATAAGTTATATACAGGCCGAGTTGACGGGCCGAGTTATAAACAGGCAGAGTTTTACGCGGGCCAAGTTCTTAACAGGCCGAGTTGACAGGACACCTGCTGTTCAAGCTAGTTAATTTTGTAACAAGCAAAATCTTTTTCTCTCTTTTACTATTTGCTTAAATGCATATCCAGTACTGATTTAGCACATTTTTCAAATTTGAATCGCCTGCTTCATTGTATTCCTGTTTTTTCATAGTCCAATATATAAAGTAAAGCCATAAAATTACATATCATGGCGAGGGGTCCCTTTTAATGAAGACGTTAGACTTCATTCAGGGCATTGCCTTGTGATAATAGAGTTTAATATTATCCAGGAATGGGATGGGGATGGGGATCTAACACATTATTTTGCTCTTAAATGAAATAAAATCTAATCAAGCTAGGACTTTTATATAGATACTCACTTTATTGGAATGTAAAATTTAATGTTTTAATGATTTGATTAATTTGATCTTAGCTCAACTGTTATTTAAATGCTTTAGTCAAAATGGTTACATTAAATTAATGCAAGATATTAATAATTTTTCAACACTGATTTATATATTGTGATAGAATCTTTTATAGATTATTCAATATATAGATCATAATTTTTTAGAAAATTTATTTGTAAGTATCATTATGTGATAAAGACTGTGAACGAGCAAAACTGTGATCATCGAACTTAGATATGGAGGAAATTAGACTCCAACCTTTAAAACATTTCATGGTGCTCCAGATTTAGCTTTTCATTTAAATTTTCGTGATGTGTTGATATGTACTTTGTTTATTTATAATTGTCTCATGTATGTTGTATGTCTGTCGGTAAATAGCCATCGCTAATGTTATCTTGTTATATAGATACCGAATGAATTGTATTTGTATTTGGACAAGTCTATCGAGTTGAATGCTTCTGATCCATAATTAACCGCAAAAGCTTAGCCGGGTTATTTTCCGAACAGGAATTAAGAGCATTTGAATAAATATAATGATATACTGGACGCCAAGTTTTTTCTTTGATTTAATTTTTATACCTTGAAAAACTTCTAAATCACCTCTTAAAACATCAATATCTTATTAAGTAATGAGTCTAATTCACATGCCAGTAAAACCCGAAAGTGAGTTAGGCAATAATTATAAATAGATAGATAGATAATTTATGATAGTGTAACAATCATACGGCTAAGACTCCGATTTAACACTTGAATGCACAGTCAGTGTTGTGTGAGTAATATACCATAACGGGATTTTAGAATAAAATCTTTTTAAGGATATGCCTAGCATGTATGGGAAAAGTTGTTTATTTAGCACTTAGATAGGCGCAATTCATCAATTTTGAATATTACATTGGAAATTGTGAATATTTGAAAGAACTTTTCATGTCGAAAAGTAAATATCCGACCATACTTATCAAGAATATTTGAGTCTTTATTGTGACGAGCCTTTAAAAAAGGGAGATCACTTTTTTTGTAAGATTCCCGATACCCAAGTCGATCCACTGGTGTATCATTTTAATCTTAGACTGTTCCAATGGTTTAAACTGGCCAATGCAATAGATGACTTAGAACATTGTAGTAACAGAAGTATTTTTGTCAACAAATGACATAATAGTCCTTTTCCGCAATGTTCACGTTGAAAATTACGCAGCCGTGACCGTGTTTATAACTGATAGTAGCTTTCTATGATTTTATTGCAAAATGTTCCATGATTTATATTTCAGAGTGTTGGTTTGTTTGCAAATTATTCTAGATGGAAATGATGTCATATTTTAATTAAAGAATGCAAATTGTAAACACTGACTTGATATGCTCCTAATCGTCCATTATAGAACCCACTTTTAGTATACAGAAAGCCCTATCTATTGGGTAGAAAGCCCTTTTACATCTAGCATTTGTGGCTTGTACAATTAGCTTTGACTTAAAATCATATGACCATGACCAATTAGGCGGTCTTTTCTTATGGTTTCAAAATCACCAGAGAATAATTCTCAGTTGTTCATATGTTGATTCAACCACGATTCAGTGCGGTTTTGTACCAAGAATCATGTCGGCCTTAATAGCATCAAAAACTTCGTATGGTTCTGCGTTCGTGTACACAATACCACAATTTAACTCCAATAAGCTCGAACGCGGCAGTCTACCCCATTCATTCAACTCTTCTGGTGAAAAGCCAAGCACCTTAGGGGTTTGATATTTTTCATGTGATATTAATCATTGTCCTCTGTAAATGTTGACAAAGTAATGCAATAACGAGACCCATGCGTGCTCCGCCATTACATCGAAATAAACCCCATGCTGTAGGTCTACTTTTAAGAAAGAGGTAACAGATGTTCTAAATCATTCGAAAAATAATTTTCAAAATTTGTGGCGTTGTTGCCCTTTGATCCTGCAAGAAATTCACAGTACTTTTCATTTCATTCTTTATATGGGAAGTTAAAGCTCTGTGATGATTGATCCTGTATATGACTATATCGTCGATGTGATCTGAAATATTGTAACAACAGCTTCATTAAAGCTGTAACTTTGGAATGGATATTTGGAAGGAAACTTTTGTTTTTGTTGCAATCCGACGTATGTCATGAGTCCATAATGAGGGCCGAATCTTACTTGCTGAAATTGTTTGTCTGGTTATATTGAAGGACCCATTTGATTTGGTTGCCTTCCAAGCGTTGTCATGGGAAAAAGCAACTCTATGAAAATGTTCCTATTAGGGCCTACAAGTCAAGTGATCTTTCAACAAGAATTTCCTTTTATTTGACATTGAGACCTAGTACTTGACCCAACTTGATCCGACATAAATTTTGCGTAAGATTTCACCACGACAATCAATCTGACATGTTTATCAGGCAAAAGTTAAGGCCTCTATGGAAAAGGAGCTGAACTAGCAATTTCCTTTGAATCATTCGGCTAATGTTTGTATATAAAAGGTTGCAAATAATTTAAAGATTTTTTTTTGATATGAATGTAAATGTAAATATAAATTTCTTTTGAATCGTTTGACTGACTTTTGTATATTTAAAGTTGCAAAATAAATAAAGGCATTCGCAAGCAAATAATTTTGTCGACAGATTTTTTTTTGTAATTTTAAAAATTTCTTAATGAAAATAGTTATGCAGAAATATGCAAAAAAATTGGCGGTCACCGTATCCGTTTTCGATAATTTGACCCCTGTAAAAACGCCTTTTTACATAAAATTTCACAGATTTTCTATGTAGACAGTAGTTTGTAAATCGATCACAAATTTGCTTAATACCCGTTTTCTCCGACATAAAAGGTTCATTTGATACATTTTTGTAAATTTTCCTTAAATTTCGTCCATGAACCGATGAGAAAGAATGCGAGCGGGCGTTGTAATAATGCGGATATTTTCCGGAATTCGAGTAAATATTTTACCTTAAAATTAAAAATAAGTTAAACTGCTCGACAGTTTTCTTTTACATTTCATACACTTGTAGCGCATTCAAATCCAATCTAGTTCGTACCAAAAAGATTATAATGTCACCGTGTCTATTTTAAGTGAATTACGCTTATTTTCAAAGCAATCGTAGGGATCCTAAATATCGACTTCGGAAATCAACGTTGACGACATCGTTTTGTGCTTATTCGATTAAACACAGCTTCGCGCATTTATTGAACGTCGGTCACATTGTTTCAACTTTGAGTAGCTGTAGTAAAATTATTTTACAGACCTTGGTATTTTATTTTAGTGTTTTCCAAAACTATTTTTTAGTTGATGGATTCGAAAAGTTAAAATGATGGTTATTTGAAAATCAATTAGTGAATGAATAAATACAGTTTGTCATGTCTACGCTCTTTAGAAGGTGATAAAGTTGAACATTTGCCTTCCATTTTAGCCTTGCTTACATTTATCTTACGGAGTCCGTACAGCGTCTGTTAATCCTAAAATAGCGGCGCCCTACAGCTAAGAACATGGTGAAATTTACAAATGGAATGATTTTGGAATGAGTGAATTTTAACGAATTCAACGTTTTTGTTTGAAACTAGTCATTCCTATAAAATGCCGAAATGTTATATTAATAGATCTGTACATGTCTTCATAAACCAATCAATGACTTAAAATTTTCGCTGGTTATTCGAATCAATGCATGATTTGAGTGCTACTAAATTTGGAGCCACCACGATCAATTCCGAGGCGTTATAAATGATTTTGGAGCGTTTTTATCAATCAGTCGTTTGGAACACATGTGATATCTCCCGATCTCGACGTATTCTCCCGATATTTTACCCTTCATCCCGCTTTCGGGAGACCATTTCACCCGACATGAGGAAACTAAGGCTTGAAAAAAAAATCCGGACCCAAAATCACCCTTCACATTGTATATGAAATAAATTATGACGATCAGCAATATTGACCTTCCTCTGAAACAAGATCTGAAACGTTGTTTCCCGATATTACTTAAAAAAAATGTCACAGAGTGGATACAAGTTAATACCCATTCTCTGTAACGACTTAAACAATTTTGGCACACATGGTCTCCGATTTTGATGAAATTTCACATATAGGAAGGGACTAATAATAAGAGAAGAAATTGACAAAAAGAATGTTTTCAGATCGTCTGGTTACCATGGCAACGACCTTCAAAGCACAGAATTTTGCAAAATTAAGCTTTTTTGAAGCGATATGATTTGGTCTTTATATGAAGATGATGGTTATTTTCGTATGTATTTGATAGAATAGGATCTAAAATTTTGAACTAGATCTTTTGTTGTGTCAGTTAGTGTCAAAAATATTGGTTACCATGACAACAAATGTGGCTTATTTTGATAAATTCATCTAAAAATATTGTTTGTAATTTCCTATTTTTCTTCGCTTATGACTTACATTTGATGTGTAGATGGAATTTATTATGTAAAAGGAGCAACTTAGACACAAATTATTTTGTTGTTGTGTGCATTGGTTACTTTGACAACGGTAACTATGGCTCATAATATGGCTGCTTTTATTACTTCTGGGTTATTTCTTAAATTTTTTGCAGCATGATGAACCAATGATGATTATTGGGGCATATCTAATAAAAAGTGCTCTTTCAAAAACCGCAAAAAAAATCATTGGGTATTTTTGTTTCCATGGCAACCATTTTTATTATTTTCTTAAATCAGTTATTTTAAGTCCTTGAAAGTTTACATGTGATAAGAAAAGAGATCCAATCAGCCTCTATCAAAATACAAGAAAAAAGAACAAAAATTATAATAGTTGTCATGGTAATTTGCCGATACAACCCAAAATTAAGCATTTTTTGGGTAATTTTGTAGCCTTTTACCTAAAAAATGAAACCAGTTTACACAACTATTTTGATATATAAGTTAGAGGAAAGTTTGAACTTTATTTAGGGTTAAGAAATATTCCGGTTGCTTAGCGTTGGATACCCGTATCCAAGGAATAAAAATGGGCTTTTGCGCATTTTTACATAATTGTTCCCATAGCAACAGGCTATTTCCTGCAAGTTTTTGAAAAAAAATCTTATATGTCCTAAAAGGTCTATCTGAGCATTTTTGTAAATTATCATAACATTGAATGGGAGTTCAATTATCTAGTCAATTGAGGACTCTTAAGATGTTCTGAAATTGTCTTCATTTATGGGATATGAATTCACGTTGCCATAGCAACGAACACAAAAGTTGTTATTATGTGAATGTTAATGTGGTATTTTCTTGTAAGACAGAAAATAATGTCTGTATTATGTCATAACATTTGAAAAAATGCAAAAATCAATATTTTAGTAGGGTATGTTGTAGGGTTGTTGCTATGGAAACATAAGTAAACAACGTTTGCCCAAAAATATTATTAATTCATTTGAGAGACACATGATGGGGAACTTATATCTTATGTGTTTTTATTTTAGTTTGTGCTGCATTACTGATATATTTGAATTTAAAAACTTGCAAAAACGGACTTTTTCAATCTTTAACGTCTGTTTCCATGGCAACCAGAGGTGATTTAAAGAATTTTTTAATCATATTTTTACCTTTGGGTCAGCCATATCCTCATGTTTAAATTTCATCAAAATTTGAGACATAGCGTGCCACACTCCCTATTTAAAAGTGTAAGTGCTTACAGAGAATTGCTATTAAGCTGTGATTAGGAGATGTAAATCACCTATTTTGAAAAATTCAAAATCGCTGTGAGCACAGTAAATTTCCCCCGTATTTAATATACTATTCCATAAAGCCGCTAAAAAAATCCTCTTTTCGCGGTTAGTGTCATGAAGGAAAAGGTCGAGCATATTATATGCAAAGCGATGCGTCACACGATCTTAGTTAAATTAGGCGGCATCGCGGAAACCCTCGTGTCGTAATGCGTGATGAGTAAAACAAGAAGCGACCATGCTTTAATTTCGACGCAGATATTTATTTAGTAAACCTACGTATGTTTTACGGTCAAATTATTAAAGTAATAAAAAAGTAACTACAGCCGCTTGAGCGCCTGATTCGCTCCACAGGCCTGAATATCCTGATAATGATTATTAGAGGATGATAAGGCTGTACAAAACAAGGAGTATTCAAGTGAAATTTGTTTGAAATCCAAAAATAAAAATTTCAACACTAACAGAATGTTACTGCACAATATACTGGTACTTTGTCCACAAAATTTTGATTGTAGATCTTTCCGGTTTTTATTAAACACCACTATATTGGTGTTACTTCACAATAATTGTTTGTCATCGAAACAAAATTCTACCTAATGAAAATATATGGTAAAATATTAAATCCAATATATTTATTCTGCCCAATGCCTTAGAGTGCAGTCAACTCAGCTCTTTCTTCCCCACTCTGAACCTCATTAGGCCACTTGACCTCTTTGTACAGTCACCCTTCGTTCAACCAAACTGGCCAATTCTCAAGGGGCATCTCAGGCTACCCTTTTCATCTAATGTCTCTACACATTTGGATTCCAACAAAGCTTATGTTCCTTCTAACCTACAATCTTTACACCTATTAAATTTAATGAGTCTAATAAAAATCATCATTAAGGTCATCAAATATTCACTTTATATGTTGAAATGTCCTCTGCAAATAAAAAGCAAGCTGTTCATCCAATTAAATATTTATGCAGCCTGATACAACTTCACAGAAATAAAATTCCCATGATATTTTGTTGAAATTCATCTGTTTAAACTTTAAAAAAAAGTTTGTTTTACCTTATATAATTTTGCATCTGATCACAATATTTTTTGCAGACTTATAAAGGATCACTAAAAAAAATCATTCCAATGAAATTCGGTTGATATACATCAGTTAGATTCTGAGAAAATAATTTTCAAAGTTTTCACTATATAACATATAGAGAAATGACCTCCGCCCATAAAATACACATTTTTATCTGATCACAATAATCTTTTATAGACTAATAGAGATTCACTCAAGGATAATTCACGTGAAGTTTGGTTTATTTCCATCGATTAGTTTCTGAGAAAAGCCACCTATTACCATATATGGAAATTAGCCACGCCCATCTCAGCCATGATTTTCAACCGATTAAAATTCATTAAAGGAATCAGATAGAGGGTCACCCAAGAAATATTCCTGTGAAATTTGATTGAAATCCATCCAGTACTTTATGAGGAGCAGATTTTTAAAGTAAAGGTTTACGGACGGACGCATGGACGCACGGACGACGGACGTCCCGCCATGACAATTTCGGCCAGTGGAGCTAAAAACTGTCTCACGCGTTCTCAAATTGTTTTTCAAATTTAATATTTGATATTGAAATTCAAGAAACATCGGACATTCGCTTTTTCAATGCCACGGCGATTTCACCGGATCCTTGCTGGGGTCGTTTGAGAGTTTACACTCAATTTATAAATCTGCGAACGTCTTACTCGAAATCTGCGAACGTCTTTCTCGAAATTGGAATCGAATGGTCTTATCAAGTTATTTGTCAAACACAAATGTTAAAGATTTGAGAATAGAAAAATATGGACTAGCTCTCGTCCATGCATCATTCCGTCAACAATTATTAAAATCACCTAATCTTATCATCGGATATCATACTCAAACTACAAAAGAGATGATCCTAAGGACAAGTCCTTTCAAAATATTTCACAGAATATTGTACATCATGAAGAACTCTGGTTGCCATGGCAACGGAGTGGGATAAAACCCGTCCCAATTACAAGGCCTAGAATTTCATTCTTTGCATAAAGCAGCATTGCATAAATGCAGCATTACCTAATTCTTTACTATCAAACCACTTGAAAGTTCTATCTTATAAAAATGAGCCTTGTGTTTTGGGTTTCTAGACTAAAAGAAATAAAAAAAACTTTAACAATCTAGTCCTAAAATGCAAGGCCAACATCTTTTAAATTTGGTAAGATATTAATTTCCACTGATTATCTACTTAAAAAAACTATTTTGTGGTATCTTGAATAAAAAAAGAATGAGTAACATCTATTTCTCTGAAATTATATGACCAAATTCTGTAGCATTGCAATACTATCCCTATCAAAAAACCTTAAAATGATAACCTTTTTTAGTAGAAAAAATATATATATAAAAGAAACTTTAATGGAAGTTATTATCATCAATTTTTGGTTTGGACGTGCATTATGAACCCCCAACGCGTGTTACGCAAAATCTCTCTATTTGGAGACAAAATCTCTCTACGAAAAGGTCTGAATCTTCCTATGAGTGCCCAAAACCACATGTATGCAAACCGAATGACACGAATGAAGCCCTACGCGAGTGATTCATAATGATTTTGAGTGGGGTCAATTTCAGATGTTCCTAATAACATTACGATTCGATTATCGCACAATTTTATGGGTAACGGAAACCTTGCGACTCTGTCTAACAAAAGATCGGTTAGGCTATCCTATAGACCAAAGTAACAAATAAAAAACAAAACAAAAATACCAAACAAACAAACATGAAGTACAAAATAGACCTTCAATTATACGTGTAAGCATGAAACCAGCCTAAGCTTAGGAGTGACGGGTTTAATAAGCATTATCCGATTCATTATTTGACCAACAGATTAAAAGTATATATTCAAAAAGAATCGGCATATAGGCCTAATTTCAGCAGCATTTGCCTTTAAAAGACTTTGTAACGCTATCAATCTTCGCATAAAGCTGTAAAGGCGCGCCTTTTTTTTCAGGCAACGCTCCGACGTCGTGTATCAACTATAATGACGTCAAGATAATCTGAAAATATCAGTTTCGTTTTACAACCATATCCATCAATTTTAGAAAAAAACTAAGTTATGTCAATTGGTTTTGAAATGTATCGCCGCTATGCGGCGCATCCTTTATGCGCGTATGCCTTTAGATTTTTTTTTTGCTGTAAAAGGGCCTTTAGTTGCCATTTAATTAACTGTTAAGCCATACAATTAGGAAGGAGTCAAGGAGACGAAGGTGACCATCTTGGTCCTCTTGTTAAATATCCCCCTTCGAGACCCATGGGATCCGCCTTTGCACTCTCCAGTTTACATTGAAATAAAGAAGAAAATTGTTCTGCAAAATCAAAGGGTCTAAATATTTCATATTTTACATGTTACACCACGCAACAATACTCGTATACACGTTTTTAAGAAAATCTGCTATGGTCCTAAATGGGCACAGTCCATGTATATTGCAATTTAACTAAAAAGAGGGAAACAAGTGTCATCTTACCTACTTAACTACATTTCAATTTTTTTTTTCTTTTTTTTTTTTTTGCTTTTTTATATGCATGGAAAACATTTTATGATTTTCGATAATTAATAATTTATTTATTTTTCTTTTTTAATAAAATATGGTTATTTTATGGTTTCTTCTCTTATCCTGAATTGTTCGATGTATGACATACATGTAGCTCGTTTCATAAATGTCAGGTATATAAATGATGATGAGGCATTAATTTGTTATGTTGTGTTTTTGTTATTGTTATATACTAAGTTCCAAAAGAAAGTGTGCACTTTTGAATTTTGATTATCTCTGTTATTACACAATCTATCGTCATGAAACGTCGCATGACTATCCTCAAGAGTATGTGCAAGCGATATTTGAAAACAAAAATTAGATTTAGATTAGATATCATAGAACGCAATAGCACCATTCAATGACAAGTTACTGGCATTACAACGTTGAAATTTCTTACGTTGACGTACACGTAACGTCTGCATAAAATTTAAAACTTTTGTTTTGAAATGACTTGGAAAGGTTTCTAAAACTCTATAATACAACATCAACACATAGCTCTTACCAAAGAAAAAGTTTTAAGGAGGTCAAATCTCTACAATTTAAGTTCTGTCTGCGCGTATGAAGTATGTGATACTTTATCCAAACCTTATTTGACTTTTAATTTCAAAAGGTCTTGACTAAAGTATGGTATCAAATTTACTCCCTAATTTTCCGTCAACTTTTAAAAATCGAGAGAAATGCATAAGTTTAAGTGCACACTTTCTTATGGAACTCAGTATATAATGCACATGGCTAATAATAAGGGTCTGATTACAAAAGAGTGCATGTTTAATTGAAATATATAGACAATCAGCTGACTGGTGATTTAAAGGAAAATATACTTTTCTTCATTTAAAGAAGATGTTGCGGGTCGTCAACTGCCTGTTGAAGGGACCTAGAGGTTGATATTGGGGATAAGGTGAAAATACTTTTTTTTTCTTTTTGGCAATGCATTATTAGTTGGGATTAAATCTTCTTTAAATTAATATCGTTTCGTAAACATTGGATAATATAACTGTCACAATATTGTCACTCACGAAGTCCTATCTAAAATGAATCTCATTTTGGTATATCATCAACTAATCTTATACTAAAATCTAAAGCAATACACATGGCTGATTTTTGTTCAATTTTACAGTAAAATGATTCTCTAGTTTGGTAGGGTTATATTAGATTTCCTTAAATTGATATGATGGTAAGCACAAAAAACTTGCTTTTTTCATATTAGAAAAGAATATGTTTTTCATTTTGTTTTAAATACGAGTATTTTCACTGCTATAATATTTTCATCAACGCCTATTTCATTCTGTGTATCACTTATAAAAAAAATGAAAAAGGTTATATTAATCAATATTATTGACCAACGCTAGTTTGTCAAAAATCAGGGAAAAATGAGCAGGTTTTTGACAAATATATTATTCGCTTTATAATGCAAATTGTATGGGGATTTTTTTTCTGTGTTCGACTGGAGCTCACTACATCAAACTGCAATGGTTGAATAGAATAATGTAAGTGCAGCAGCAAATAACTACTGTAGTGACTATGCGCCTTTTTAATTTTTGCCGCACTTCAAACACGTTTAATCGGAAACTGTCCATACATGGCTTTTATTTTAACATCATATGCTGTAATATTACAAATTAATAAATAGAGATGAAATATTTATCAGAAGGCCCCTATCAGTCTGAGAAATATCAAATAAGATAATTAAATGACCTTTCGTTTGTTTTGAGTATTTAACTTCTTTTTCTCCGAGTTATTTAATTCGTATATCTGCTATTTCAGTAACTTATCTATTTCTAATCTTCATGAACCAGAATAACCTTTAAAAAAACTATGAATGGTTTAGAAGCCACTACCAGAAGATAGTTCATATAATATTGAAAATTGTTAACAATTTGTAATATTGGAGAATGGAGTGTAGTTGGAAACATTTCGGGGAAATAAAAGTTTGTTGTTTACAGTCATATCCCTTTCTTAAAATACGTTCTTCCCAATTTAGATATTCTCGTACACAAAAAGTTACAAATTGAACTGATGGGCAAAGTTATCATTCTATATAATTATACATAATGATAAAATCAAGATAATGAAATAAGACTGACGTCTTTTGGTCTTGTTTTAAAGACAAATGGTTAAATGAGAATTTGACATGTGTGCTGCATACACCCACTTATTTCAATTTAAGCCCAATAAGAGAAAAAACCTAACAAGTAAAAATCTGTGTCAATTGATTGAAATTGTTTCACACCGTTTCTAATAGTATACAGGTAATTGTATGATACATGTATATGTATGTATACCTTTGATAGTTTACACTTGTAAATGCAGAATTATATTCCTCTATTTGTGGTTACTAACTCTTGATAAAACTCACCAGAAAAGCCAAATAAATGAAAAAGGTTAACATCTTTATGCATATAAAATATTGACATATACAAGACGTTTCACTACCAAAAAGTAGTGAAACATCTTGGTAGGAAACGCCTGGGTAGGAATCGTCTAAATAGTGAAACGTCTGGCATTCGTCCTGAAATATGCATATTGTTTTAGTAAAATGTTAGCCTACTGTCTAGTATCGACAGTCCCAGGGACAGTAAACAGGTCTTCGTTTTTACTAGAGTAAGTAGCCCTCCTATTTAATTAATCATCCATTGTACTATATCTTCTTCACCTCAATGATCATGCATGTAAGCCTGTTGACACTCCCGTGTACTCTGAAAGTCAGGCTTCCATACCATTTAATATCAATTATCTATCAATTAATATTTAATTAACCTATCTGTAAAATTTTGTTCAATTCCGATGGTAATGTCATCATGAAATTCACGTAAAACAACTGCTAGTTGACCTTACAAAAAAAAAAAAAAACAAAAAAAAAAACAAATGAATTGCCTCCTCAGTTGAATTATGGACGTTTCGTACCATAACCATTTCGTACCAGACGTTTCGTACCATAGGCGAAGACGTTTCGTACCATTGGCGAAGACGTTTCGTACCATAGGCGGAGACGTTTCGTACCATAGGAAAAGTGGTTTCGTATCATAAAATTACCATTTCACGTGTGGTTTTTGGATGACAGAAAAAGGTCAAAATTTATTAAATAATATTCTGTTGATATTTTATCAATTTATAAAAAGATACATGATACATACTTCTCTAAAGTATAGATAATACAAAACAAATAAATATACACAAAAAAGTGGAAGGATGGTGAAAATATTTTTCTATTTATTTCTTTTTATTTTTCTTAATGTTGAAGCTTGAATTTCGAAAGGCGCCTGAATTTCGTAACTTGTTAGCATCTATATACCCGAAAAATCATAAGTTACGAAACAAAACGTCGTAACTAGAACTTAATCTTACTGGAAATGATTTTTTCAATTGCCAAAATTGCTAAAGTTTTCTTTAAAATCTAAAATTATATATTCTTATTATCTATAGTTCGAATTGAACAATGTTCATTTTCCTTTTCCTGGTTATGTATTAACTACTTGACGACGTGTTGCAGTTGCTTCAGAACATTGAATATAAAATCCACCATTCTCTTGTAGTCTCAAAAAACGTATCACCAATCTAATACACTCTCAAAAGCATATCGTTATTTATCAATTAACCAACAAGGCTTATTGCTAACCAGTTGAAAATTAACAGTTGAAGGCAAACACCAAACAATTCATTGTCCATAAATTGTTAATACCAATCTTTTAGCAAACAAGAGTCAAACAACATACCAGCCAATCAACCTATTCACAATTTGGCCTACTCCTTTAAGTGGTATAATGGCAATATACTTTATAGGCTCGCAGCACAAGCAAATACAACTCTTTTCGTGCAATTTTACGTGGAAAAAGTTCAGTTATTTAAGAAATGAACATTTTGAAAATCAATTAGTTTATATTTCCATTTTGGTACGAAATGGTCAATGTTTGGTTCGAAATGGTTAACATATGGTACGAAACGTCTTCGCCTATGGTACGAAATGGTCATCGTATGGTACGAAATGGTAATATATTTTATGGTACGAAATGGTTATGGTACGAAACGTCTGCATACCCCTCAGTTATGATCACGCATCTGAAAGCAAAATTTTAACTTCGTCTTTTGGGGTCGCCAACGTAAAGTAACCTATGCATTGACACTTTGAAAAAAAACAGTGTCCTAAATGATGCATTTTTGTTATTTTTTAGATTTTAAGTGCTACATGGTTTTAGTTTTTCTCAATGCACCATTATGGTCTATGGGAGCTCTATAGCAAAACATATCATGATAAAAGTTAGGTCAATCGAGCTCTCTGATGCTCCTTTTGAGTTTTGCACGGTAATAGAGGTATGCGCGATAATTGACATTTGACAATAAGTGCCCAATATTCCCTCACTCACTCCCAGTTTCCCCTATATAGCACATATATTCCATGACGCATTTTTTCTCCTTGACACTGATTAGGTACATTTTGGACGCGTTTGATTTGTGTTTGCATGTTGTACGTTTCATATTTTTAATTTTTACAAAATAGAAAAAAATGAGCAATATTTTATAATTTTTCTTTTCATGAAATAAATAATTTTAAAAAACAGAAGTAAGAGATATAAATAAATCTAAACTTGTAAGTCATCGTGAACTTAAATTGCGTAGAGCACATAATTTCTCACAACCAGATTACTTCAAAACAAACATCTCTAATTTCTTGCATAAGTTTATCTCTATTTCATAACTATCTTACGCTCATACTTTTCTGACAATGATAGGCGTGAATGTGATGAGGAACTTTACTGGTCATTCAAAGACATTAGCTGGATGCGTAAATGTCTTGCTAAGGAACAGGATTTTGACAGAGTCATGTAAAATGCACTCACTTGTCAGGAATAATCTTAAAGACACTTCTTTCACATTTAACAAATTGAAGAACAAGATTTCGTTAGATGGACCTTCATTCATGCTGAGAAGAGGTACAAATGAAAACATATTCGTTCATGTAAGATTTGTAAAGACTGGATCATCATCAAATAACAGCAACGTTGGTTGGTATGTGGTTGCAATGGTGATAACAATGATTGGTATGTCATATGCAGGTGTACCCCTGTTCAAAATATTTTGTCAACAGTTTGGACTTGGTGGAAATTCAGAAATAGCTAGACAGGAAAACACAGACAAAGTGATTTCAATGGAAAAAATACCAGACAGAAAAATACAAGTAATGTTTGTGGCAGATAGATCGTCTGGATTACAATGGAACTTTCGACCTCAGCAGGACAGTATAGAGGTTTCCCCTGGTGAAACAGCTCTAGCATTTTATACAGCTAATAATCCCACTGATAAACCAATTGTTGGTGTTGCTACATATTCTGTGGTGCCTTACCAAGCAGCCGTTTATTTCCACAAGATTCAGTGTTTCTGCTTTGAGGAGCAAATTCTCAACCCGCATGAACAAGTAGACATGCCAGTATTTTTCTACATTGATCCTGATTATGACAGCGACCCAGAACTAGAAAAGGAGAACAAAATAGTGCTTTCATACACCTTTTTTGAAGCTAAAGAAGGGATGTCCTTGCCTCTCCCAGGCTATAATTAGATTAAGTTTTGTTCTAACACATGTGATTGAATTATATACTTGTTAATTATGGCTTTCTATTAGACTTGTCAAGTAAAATAAGAGATGTTTTTTTAAAATTGTAATAAGCACACAGCTTTTAGCTCACCTGAGCACAATGTGCTCAAGGTGAGCTTTTGTGGTCGCATGCTGTCTGTCTGTCGCCCTTCATGCGGGGTCAACATTTACCTTGTAGACACTCTAGAGGATATAGTTTTGGAATTTTTTTTAAAGTTTTTGAGATTGATTGATGAAAATCGGTCTAGTTCAAAATTGGGTCAAGTGGGGTCAAAAACTAGATCTGATCATAAGGTCTAATCATGTAAAAATGTTGTTCTCTAGAGTACTATATTTTTGGCTCAATCAACCTGAAATGGATCATACTGATTGTCTTGATGCAATCTAGGTAAGTTCGAAATTGGTTCAATGGGATAAAAAACTAGGTCAAAGCCTAGGGAAAAATTGTAGACACTCAAAAATAAAAAATGATTTTGCTGGAAAATGGACCTTCAAATTACATGTAATATCATCCAAGGCAATTCAATCTATCAGGGCTCATTTTTTGACCCGTAACAAGGGTTTTGATCCCTAAAAATCTGAAAATAGCTTAATTTGACCCCTAGAAATTTCTTTAAAAGAGGTCATTTTGACCCCCTTGAGAGAAATTACCAAGAGTCAACACATTGTTATTTTACCTAAGATTTTCACAATTTTTTTTTTATCTTGAGATTTACAAATTAATTGCTTACTTCATATCAATGCAAGAAACAGGTTAAGTGACTCTTAAATTTGCACAATTCTAGATATGATTTGGTTTTTCTGTTGTTTTGACCCCTTTAAAATCAATTGACCCCCACATTTTCTTTTTGAGGAGTCATTGATTGCTCATTATCAAAAACTAACATGAGCCCTGATCCAATAAAACAAGAGTCAGTGTTCCCAAAAACCCTAAAATGGGGGTGATTTACTCCCAAATTGAAGCTTGTACCCCCTATTTTTTCAAGCAGCCTTCTTTGTCTCATAAAGAGAGGGTACATGCATGCTGTAAAATATCCATTTTCACCCCCAGATAGAAGCAGCAGTGGGAACACTGAAGAGTCAAGGAGACTAAAGTGAGTCATGTAGGACCACCAAGGCTGTACAGTCCTGTAGTTATTGCAACTGTAATTATCATGATTGAAGAATAATAGTCAAGTTCACAATGCTTTGTATGACTCAGTTTTTAATAAAATGCTTGAAATGAATAGGGATTTAAGTTTTTTTTAGCTCACCTGAGCACAAAGAGCTAAAGGTGAGCTATTGTAATCACTCACCGTCTGTCGTCCGCCCGCCCATCCGTCCGTCAACAATTTCTTTAAACATCTTCTCCTCCTAAACCACTGGGCCAATCAAGCTGAAACTTGGCAGGGATGTTTCTTCCATGAAGTTCTTCAATAGTTGTTGAAAAAATTTCATTAAAAACTCTGGTTTGCATGGTAACAGAAAGGCTGAAAAATGGACGAAGATTGCTGAAAATCTTCGAAAAACTTCGTCTCTTCCTAAACCACTGGGCTAATTAAATACTATTTTATTCGATGATCAAATTTCTGGTTAACATGGTTTTGGAAATGTCAAAATATTGCCAAAAAATAAAATTATCAGAGAAGGTTAATCTTCGCCTTAACTATTTAACTATTTAACTATTTGGCATATCATTGCAGGGATATTCTTAAGGTTTAGGTCTACTAAACTTGTATTCAATTCCATCAATAATTTGTTTGCAATTAAAAAGAAAATCAAATTGCAGTAGGAGGAAATTAAAATCTGTTTCTTTTAAATCCACCCTAGATGTACATCAGACAATTTCTGGTATTTATACCATTGTTGACAAGTTATGAGTTGACTTTCTCAGGTGAGCAATATAGGACTATCATGGTCCTCTTGTTTTGTTTTACTTACTACATGTATTTAGGTGTTAATGTTGACATGAGGTAGATGAATTGATCTATAGAGATAAATGTTCAAACAGGCTGAAACGCAGCATTCTGTATCCCCAAGGGTTAACAAAAAACACAGAGCTAAAATAAATTTATAATGCCATTAGCTCAGCAACAAACAGTTGTAACTGCCTATAAACTTAAAAGCAGTTACAAATGTTTCCCACTTTGCCTTGGTGGCCTAGTGGTATATGCACTCGACATGTGACCTGGAGGTCTGTGGTTTGAGCCCTTTTTTTGCCGAGGTGTGTTTATGGGAAAATCATTAAAAGTCAGCCCCAGTTCATCCATCTGTAAAATTGGGTAGCAGTGGATTTTAACCACTGCCTCATCAGGATCAGGTGTTCAAGAGCGGTTCAATATTAAACTTAACCCTTGTCATGCTGAATAAAATTTTTTGGCAAAATTGCAACAAAAACAAAGTGCTCAAAGCACTAGATGCACTAAAAGCAATTAGGTATTATTTTTGAAAATTAAATTTTTAACCTTTTCTGTTTCAGAAAATTAAAACAGGTGGTATAGACAAAGATCAGACTGCACATATGTGCAGGCTGATGTTTGTCTATAGCTCCTGTCAAGGCAGGAATATTCCGGGAACAGCATGACAAGGGTTAAGCTTTCGTCACAATTGAACTAAAATGAATTAGTATGATCTTAGTGTTTCCCACTAAGCATTCAATTTGTAAAACCATAAGCAGGTTTAGTCAGCTATTCTATTTAGTATAGGAAAGATGCCAAATGCAACAATTTTGTCTCTTTTTGGATAGCTGCTGTATAAGTGTAAGACAGAAAAAATGACCAGCTTGGATGAATGGGGATATTAAAATCGAGGGGTCAGTGCAACACTATTGTAAATGCCTATAAATAAATAGGCACTTACAATAGTGTTGAACAGACCCCTTGATTTGTAATCCTTTTCTATTTAAGTTTTTTGCACACCTGAGAGCAAAGTTCTCACAGTGAGCATTTGTGATCATTCAATGTCACTATGTTTCATCAGTATCTACTATTCCTTAAAACATATTATCAGCCGAAACTAGTGTGTCGATCTTGATGAAATTTTGCAGGATTGTTTTTCAGGTTAAGTTCCACCAAAGTTGTTCAAATGATTTAAATTAGGCCTTTACTCTGGTTGCAATCGGGCCAAAAAGGGCCTGTATTGCTCCACTTGATTAAAACATCTCAAGATTTGAAAGAGAGATATTGAAAATTACTGAGGAGACTTAAAATATGTCCCACTCTGCTACACCCATATTATTTATGGGCAGCAAAATTTCGCGAACATTTTTTGAAAAGGGTCACCAAAGGAACATTCTGGTAAAGATTCATTGAAAGTGGCCCAGTGGTTCAGGAGGAGATGGGTTCAAAGATGTTGGGCTCAAAATAAGCCCCACCCTGCCACTCCCATATTTCTGGGCCAATCAAAATTTGGCAAACAATTTTTAAAAAGGATCACTCAAGGTACAAGGATCTTGTCAAATGTAGTGGCCTTCTACTAAGAATGTTTATATCAGGTGTTAAAGGTCAATTTGAGCCCAGAGGGGCATCCCGTTTTACAGAAAAATAAAGAAAGAAGTCTTTAATAAAAATCTTCTCTAGCAGGTGAAGGTAGCAAAGATTGTACAGATCTGAGTGTGTAATGTTAGTTCTTGGTGCTCAAGCTAGACCCTTTAAAAACTTTTTCGGATGGTTGCCACCCTCTGCCCTGCCATGGAAATTTGGAGCCCTGCCCTCTTTTCCATCACCAAGCCCAATAATAGCACCTTTATTTGATCCAAAATCTTTCAAATCAGCAATTTAGACAGGTCCACCTTCAATGGAGTTTTAGATGACAATAAGAAGGAGTAATTTGAAATGAAACTGTCCTGTGTGGTAAAAAATATTTTAGAAAACGGAGAAATTGTAAGATTGCTTGTTACAAGAAAATTTCTTCCCAACAGTAAATCACAGGGACTATCCAGAAAAGGGTTACTATACTCATTAAAAAGTTCTTTGACAATAAAACATATTTGAGCCTATGTGTGACATTTCCAACAATTTAAAATTGCAAGAGGTGCAAACATTGAGCAGTGTAGACAGCAACCTACTGTAAATATAATGTTACCTGATGGTGTACAAGTACATGTACTTGATTCCTAATCTACCTTCTTCTCTTGTCAGACTGTGCGGATGCACAGGCTGGTAAGAGTCTTTGCTATGAACATACATGATTGTATATGAAATTGTTTGAAATCTCACGCACATGCTCATTTTTTACTATGACAAAAAAATCTTTAAATATGTAAAGTAAATCAAGGAAGGTGAAGTTTGGGCATCTTTTTACTAAGTATAAACAGAATTACTTCAACGATCTGCAATGGTGCCATCGAATAAGCCAGCTACATCGAAAGTGTCATGCTGAAGCAAGTCTGACCTCTTGAATCTGGTTCCACACTTTCGGTTTGGTGAATCTACGCTGTCTAGTGATTAAAATTGTCTTTGAAGTTGCCATTAGAGTGAAATAACCAAAATATCATTACAATATTTGCTATGCTGAACAAACAATGTTTTTATGTGTGAGGCTTATCTGTCTCTGTTCATATAGTAGTGAGTTGCGTAAAAGTGGTGCCAGATGTTGAAGATGGTTGATCCCCAAACAACAAATTCATTTACAAAGGCTAGTATGACGCAAGAGCTTTGGTGACCTACATCTTTATGACATTCTTATCTTTGTACATTTAACAAGTTTTTATTTCAAATCCCTGCAAAGACGTTTAATACCAAAAACAATTAAGGACTATCCAATTAATCTGAGAGTGCAAATGCTGTTTGAGAATTTTGACGATGTTGTCAATATCCAGAAACAATTTCAAGTAACCCATCGCAAATTGCATGTCATCAAATTTGTCGTCAAATTTCAGAAAAAAAAGATTTTTGAAAGGTGTCAAAGAACTTTTTTGTAGAGTATATTATTAGTCAGGAATCAACACCAACGTCAGGTCAGAGGCCTGTGATTTAGGGAGGACTGACACTTCATTCTTTGTTACAGGCCCTTCTGGTCTGTGAATTTTTCATCCCATTCTAAGTGATCTTTTATGCAGTGTGTTAGCTTTGTGTCTCTAAGAACATCACAAAAACTATGTTGAATAAGAAAAATTTTGCTTGAAACAAGACATTTCTTCTTTTCCACACTGTTTTCCTAGTGGCTGAAACTGCCATGTTTAATGTTAAACTTTTCTCTGAGTATTGAGTTTGAATTGCTCAGGAAAAATTGAAGGCCCTGGTATTCAGAGAAGAAGACCAGTGAAAGTTTGAATCAACTGGTCCTGGAGGCCTATGGCATAAGTATTTTAACAAGAGGACCATGATGGTCCTAGATCCCTCACCTGCGTCTCTTTGACCCCTGGGACATCACATGAATTAAATAGGCAGATGTCAAAGAGGAAATAATTTCAACAAAAGATCAATACCATGGAATGTTTTAAGCCAAAAGCATGACAGATATGCCTTATCGCTCTTTGATTCTATGTAAAACTGGATGCACCCGGATGGAGTCCAAATGTGACCCCAGGGTTTTGATATGAACAAACTTGGTAGATGTCCATTAGATGATGCTACAAACTAAATATGAAAGCTGTCTGCCTTCTGGTTTCAGAGAAGAAGATTTTTGAAGATTTTCCTATTTTCACTCATCATGCCCAGATGCGCTAAAAGGAATACGCCCTGGTGGAGCCCAAATATGACCCCAGGGTCTTGACATGAACTTACTTGGTAGAGGCCCACTAGGTGATGCTACATAACAAATATGAAAGGGGTGTGCCATCTAGTTTCGGAAAACAAGATTTTCTCAGATTTTCGCTCTTTGATTCTATGTAAAAAGGGTTGCACCCGGGTGGAGCCCAAATATGACCCAAGGGTCTTGATATGAACAAACTTGGTAGAGGTCGACTAGATGATGCTACATACCAAATAAGAAAGCTGTCTGCCTTCAGGTTTCAGAGAAGAAGAAATCTGAAGATTTTCATTTTTTTTAGCTCCACTGGCTGAGAGGCCCAGATGCGCCAGGGTTGTCCGTCGTCTGTGCGTCCGTGGGGGCGTCTGTCCGTCCGTAAACTTTTATTTTAAAAATCTTCTCCTCATAAAGTACTGGATGGATTTCAATCAAATTTTACAGGAATGTTCCTTGGGTGACCCTCTATCAGATTCCTTCAAAGAATTTTAATCCGTCGAAATCATGGCTGTAGTAGGCATGGCTAATTTCCATATATGGTAATAGGTGGCTTTTCTCAGAAACTAATTGATGGATATAAACCAAACTTTCCATGAATTATCCTTCAGTGACCCTCTATCAGTCTACAAAAAATTATTGTGATCAGATGAAAAATGTGTGTTTTATGGGCGGAGGTCATTTCTCTATATGTTATATAGTCGAAACTTTGAAAATCATTTTCTCAGAACCTAACAAATGGATAACAACCAAATTTCATTTAAATGATTCTTTAGTGATCCTTAACAAGTCTGTAAATATATATTGTGATCAGATGAAAAATGTGTGTTTTATGGGCGGAGGTCATTTCTCTATATCTAT
Organism: Fragum whitleyi; assembly: GCA_948146395.1. Classification (NCBI taxonomy): domain Eukaryota; kingdom Metazoa; phylum Mollusca; class Bivalvia; order Cardiida; family Cardiidae; genus Fragum; species Fragum whitleyi. Next base: position 30,350,773 of record OX411555.1, read on the forward strand.
TATATAGTGAAAATTTTGAAAATCATTTTCTCAGAATCTAACTGATGGATATCAACCAAATTTCACTGGAATGATTCTCTAGTGATCCTTTATCATAATGCAAAAAATTATTGTGATCAGATGCAAAATTTGTATTTTATTGTCAGAGGTCATTTCTTTTGATATGTTCTATGGTGTAATATCCAATATAGGGTAATACAAACTTTTTTCAAAGTTTAAACAGATGGATTTCAACCAAATATCATGGGAATTTTATTTTTGTAAAGTTATATCAGGCTGCAAAAAATATTTGATTAGATGAACAGCATACTTTTTATTGCCAGAGGACATTTCAATATATAAAGTGAAAATTTGATCACCTAAATGATTAATTTTTTAAATGCACTAAATTAAATAGGTGTAAAGATTGTAGGTTAGAAGAAACATAAGCTTTGTTGGAATCCAAATGTGTAGAATCATTAGGTAAAATAGGGAGTCTGAGATACCCCTGAGAGTAACTGGTCAGTTTAGTTGAATGAAGGGTGACTGCACAAAGAGGACAGTGTTGTATAGTGGCCTTCTGAGGTTCAGAGTGGGGAAGAAAGAGCTGAGTTGACTGCACTCTAAGGCATTGGGCAGATTAATATATTGGATTTAATATTTAACTTTTTATTATCATTAGTTAGAATTTTGTTTTAATGACAAACAATTATTGTGAAGTAACACCCTTATAGTGGTGTTTAATGAAAAGTGGAAAGATCTACAATCAAAATTTTGTGGACAAGGTACCAGTTAATTTTGCAGTAACATTCAGTTAGTGTTGAAATTTTTATTTTTGGATTTTAAACAAATTTCACCGGAATGATCCTTGTTTTATACAGCCTTATCATCCTCTAATAATCATTATCAAGATATTCAGGCCTGTGGAGCAAATCAGGTGCTCAAGCGCCTCTAGTTTACCCTTCGTGCTTAGAAGATCTAAAAGGGATGTGTCCGGGCAAAGCCCAAATATGACCCCCAGGGTCTTAATATGAACAAACTTGGTAGAGGCCCACTAGGTGATGCTACATAACAAATATGAAAGCTGTCTGCCATCTGGTTTCAGAGAAAGGGATTTTTGAAGATTTTCGCTCTTTGATTCTATGTAAAAAGGGTTGCACCCAGGTGTAGCCAAAATATGACCCAAGGGTCTTGATATGAACAAACTTGGTAGAGGTCTACTAGATCATGTCACATACCAAATATGAAAGCTGTCTGCCTTCTGGTTTCAGAGAAAAAGATTTTTGAAGACTTTCGCCCTTTTTGGTAAGGGTAAAGGAAAAGTTAAGGGTGGATTTCATTTATATGAACAACTTTGGTAGAGCTTGACTCAAGGAACATCCCTGCCAAGTTTCATGAAGATTGGCCCACTGGTTTAAGTGGAGAAGATGTTTAAAGAAATTGTGGAAGACTGACGACTGACATTGTACGATCACAATAGCTCGCCTTGAACACTTCCTGCTCAGGTGAGCTAAAAAGTTGGTTCAATTTGAAATGAAGCGATCATCTATGGGAGAAAATATTGTAGGAAAAAGAACAATTGTAACATTGCTTCTTACATGCTATCTCTTGTCAATATTTCAATCTCATAGACTGTCAAGGAGAGGGTAAAATAAGTGATTTTGGAAAACCAAATTCAATAATGAGGCTTCTGCAACCAGATGGGCCCTAGATCTGTCGAAAAGTGGACTTATACCCCCATCAGCACTTTGTCCCAGTTCTATGATTTTTTTTTTAGCTCCACTGGCCGAAAGGCACTGGGGCTTTTGTCATGGCACTGTGTCCATTGTGCGTCTGACTGTGTGTCCAGTCGTTAACTTTTTCTTTAAAAATCTTCTCAGAAACTACTGGATGAATTTCAACCAAACTTCACAGGAATGATCCTTGGGTGACCCTCTTTCAAAGTTGTTCAAGAAATTTTGATCCATTGAAAAACATGGATTTGATGGGCATTGCTAATTTCCAAATTTGGTAAAGTGACTTTTCTCAGAACCTAAAAGATGAATACCAATTCAATTTTACATGAATGATTCTTGGATGACCCTTTATCAGACTGCAAAAAATTATTGTAATCAGATGAAAAATATGTATTTTATGGGTGGAGGTCATTTCTCAATATGTTATATAGTGGAAACTTTGACAATCATTTTCTCAGAATATTATTGATGGATATAAACCAAATTTTACTGGATCGTTCCTTAGGTGACCTATTATCAGAAAAATATGTATTTAACAGGCGGAGGTCAATTTTCTATATGTCCTTCATCAATCATTAATTTTTCTTTGCAGAAATATTTCAGTAGGTAACACTTAAAAACACTTAATTACTTGTTCCCTTGACTTTGATGAAATTGCAGTTTTCTTAAACATCCTTTTCACTGATACAGCAACATATATTGATCATTAAGACTCATTAGATTACAAGAGCAATTTTCAGCTTGATAATAATATTGCATCGTTTTTTGCCATAGTGCGATTTTCTAACTATCTACTAGGTTCAGGTGAGCGATAAAAGACCACCAAGGTCCTTTTGTTTTATGTTCCTTTGAGTTTGACAATACAATACAATACAACTATTTTATTTGCTCCCTTCTTTTTAGGGAAACAGGAGGTAAAATTTGGTTTATATCCATCAATAATATTCAGACAAAATTGCATTTTTCGACTTTATTATTACTATAATGTCCATCATGGTTATTATCACTACAATATCCATCAATTAGTTAATCAATTAGTCAGTCAATTAATTGCTTTCTTTTGCTTTGACCACATTACTGCTTTTGAATTTGTGTTTGCTCTAAGAACCCAAAATATCAAAAAATCTGGTCAAAACTTTGATTTGCTATCACAAGAAATTCAAGCCTATGGAGCGACTCTAGCCATTCATGGCTTTCTAGTTTTTTGGGGAAAGTTCAAATGTGTACTTGACTTTCATGACCCAAAAAATGATAAGGCATTTCCTTGGGTCATTGGCAACAATTGTATATTTTCTTAAATTCGTTCTTAGACTGGAAACGAAAAAAGTTCTACAGACAGATGAACAGACAGACATGGTAAAACCAATGTAACCTCCTCTTCTTTGTAGGTGAGGTGGGGGTACAATAAGTCAATGTCAAATTAATAGCTCCACCTTCTGAAAGCCAGTGATCAATTGTCTTGGTGTTGTAACCATCATATACCTCTCTATAAACCCAGGGTACACATTAAAGGGTGTCTGAGACTCCCTTTTTAGCTTGACTCAAAAAATAACATGCTCCAAATGAGCTTTTGAGAATATCCTTTGTCTGTTGTGCATCATTAACATTTTTTTAAACATCCTTTTTCCACAGAAATCAATGCATGGATTACATTCATTGTGATCATACAATCATTTTGAGAAAGTTTGAAGCAATCGGATAACTAGAAAGCCATGAATGGCTTGTGTCCCTCCACAGGCTTGAAATTCTTGTAAAAGCAAATAAAAGTTTTGACTAGATTTTTAGATATTTTGGGTTCTACTGATGTTGAAAATGATTTTCAAAGTTTCAACTTATTAACATATAGAGAAATGACCTCCGCCCATAAAGGGCAAATTTTTCATAGAATCAAAATAATTTTTGGCTGCATGATAATGGGTCACCCAAAGCTCATACCAAAAATGTTTGATTGAACTATATCAGTTACATTCTGAGAAAATGTTTTTCAAAGTTTCCACTAAATAACATATTGAGAAATGACCTCCACCCATAAAATATATATTTTTCATCCAATCACAATAAATTTAGGTTGACTGATAAAGGGTCACTAGAAGGATCATTCCAGTGAAATTTGGTTGATATCCATTTGTTACATTCTGAGAGTTTCCACTATATAACATATAGAGAAATGACCTCTGCCCATAAAATACATATTTTTCATTCGATCACAATTATTTTTGGAAGACTGATAAAGGGTCACTCAAGGATCATTCAAGTAAAATTTAGTTGATATCCATCAATAAGATTCTGAGAAAATGATTTTCAAAGTTCCCACTAAATAACATATAGAGAAATGACCTCTGCCAATAAAATGAATATTTTCCATCCGATCACAATAATTATTGTTATACTGATAAAGAGTCACCCAAGGATCATTCATGTAAAATTTGATTGGTATCCATCAATTAGAATCTGAGAAAACTCACTTTTTACCATATTTGGAAATTAGCCACGCCCATTAAATCCATGGTTTTCATTGGATCAAAATTTCTTGACCAACTTTGAATGAGGGTCACCCAAGGATCATTCCTGTGAAGTTTGGTTGAAATTCATCCTGTAGTTTCTGAGGAGAAGATTTTTAAAGAAAAAGTTTACGAACGGACGCACGGACGGACGCACGACAACACAACGCCATGACAATAGCCCCAGTGGCTTTCAGCCAGTGGAGCTAAAAACCAAGGGCTCTATAGCGTTAAAGAGGATTTTCTTTTGGCCATTTTTTCTGTGACACATGAGAAATATGGCACATATTCGAAAGGAACCATCAATGTGATCATACAACCATTCTGATTAAGTTTGAAGACAATCTGAAGAAAGCTGCAGGCTCTAGAGTGTTATCGAGGGTTTCATATGAAATTATCTTTCGGCCCCTTTTCTCATGACACTTAATGGATTGGTCCCATTTCCAAGAAGAACCATCCTTGTTAAGGTACATTTTGAGCAAGTTAGAAGACACTCGGATGAAAACTTGACTTCAGCATGTTTACCAGGATTTTCTTATGAAATTTTCATATGGACACTTTTCCTGTGATGCTTGACAAATCGGGCCCATTTTCGAAAGGAAGCATCCTTGTGACAGTACAATCATTCTGAGCAAGTTTGAAGAAAAGTTGATTAAAAAACGTTGTTTTCAAAGGGTCAAGGAGGATTTTCTTATTAAATTTTTGATTAGGCTCCTTTTTTCATTGCATTTGATGGATTGGAACCATTTTTGAAAGGAACAATCCTTGTGGTGGTCCAATTATTCTGACCAATTTTGAATACAAAGGGATAACTGTAGAGCATAAACAAGCAAAAGATAACAGACAGCTAGATGCCAGATGGAAAACCAGTATTGCCACAACACATCTGACCTTTGGTCAGTAGAGTTCAAAACTACAGTATGGATTTTTAGCTCCGAGAATAATCAAGGAAATAAAAACAAACAATCAATGTTTTCTCTAATATCATTTTCTGTGCAAATATGAAATAACAGCATAAAACACCTTGTATATGTTTTCTTACAGCATACTTTCTATACAAAGTCAAAAATCTAAATGCATATTTTGAGGAAAATCTATATTAATAAATATGCATATAAGTTAGGGAAATTAAACAACAAACAATGCATTTCATTCGTATGAAATTATGGCAGCAAAACATGAAACCAAGTAGCAGAAGGACGGCTATGTATCAAAAGTTAAATAAAAATACCTCCTAGCATAAAATAATAACCAGCTGTAAACTCATAAAAAGTGGAATATCTATTAAACCATTCTCCCGCTGGTCATGGCATATTCCTGCTTCACACAATGATTTGGCGGACAGTATAGCGTTGATGTTATTCTAAAACCTCATAACTGTAGCTTGATCAAAGCTGTAGGTACGAGATTTTAGAATAAGAGCGACGATAGACTAAATTCAGCCTGCACAGACATGCAGTCTGGTCTTAGCTTACACTGCTTACACTTTCTTTCTATCTATTATGGGAAAACCATGAGGAAAATTTCGTGAACAGTATAAGGAGGTCTAAGATGATGGGCCAGTAATGGTACTGCATTTCTGATATCATTAGGAAACCTCGATTAAGACTGTGAAAGATCATGCATTCAAAAATGCTGCAAAACTATTATGGGTCCACTACCTTTTGTCAGTATCAGTGTCAAAAGATGAACATTTGTACTTTGTTACAAGGAAACCAACCCGGTTTGACAAAAAAAAAAACAGGCTCCACTGAGATAAGACTTAAAAGAAAATTACACTTAAGAATTTAGGTAAAACACCAGAATGAACTCAATCTTTATTTCCAAGGGTAGAGCCTACTTCTTAAGATCATTAAATTAACATGAAAAGATCCTATATGTAGCATTTCTATGGGTCAGTGCAACACTATTAGAAGTGCCTATATATTTTTAGGCACTAACAATAGTGTTGCACTGACCCATTGATTTGCGACGACTTCACATTTGAATGAAACAGTTGTAACTGCCTAGAAAAATATAGGCAGATACTACCATTTTCTGATGAACCATCAATGTGTGCATGACATAAACTTTGAGCAGTTTAACAACAACACCATGCAATAAGAAAACTCCCTGAATGTCTTTACAGGGTTTATGACCTCATGTATCTAGATCTATAGAGCACAGAGTCAAGACGCTTGTCAGACTGTGCTCCTGATCTATCAATTGGAAGGGGCATAACAAGAGCCTTCGGTGTCATTCCTCAGCTACAGAGGGTGAATTATGCAAAAAAGAAGTACAAAAAGGGATATAACCCTTAAAGAAATGCTGTAAGAGTTATCCCCCTTGAAAATCTGGAAAGCTTTTCTTTTTGAACATGCATACCAAGTTACATGAAGTTACCTGCAATAACAAGGAGATATGACCAAGGTTAAAGTTTGTCGTAACTAAGCGAAGGTTGACAAGGAGATTTTAATTTTTGTCTGAAAATAATCGAGCTAAAATGTTATCCCTTGTAACGCTGTATAAAAACCTTATCAAAATTGCATTAAAATCAAAGTACCAAAAAGCACAAAATCAAATTACGACAAAAGACTGGATACTCTATGTGGGAGTCATTTTTATGTTGAAAACAATTCCTTAAACTTACCGGTATCTGGTCTATAAAAGAAAATCAGGTGGTATAGACCAAGATCAAACTGTACATATGTGCAGGCTGATCTTTGTCCATATCTCCTGCCAAAGCAGGAAGATTCCGGGCTCAGCATGACAAGGGATAAACTTTAAGTTCAATATAAGTCTTAACAACATTTAAAATCACCTTTGTTTGAACAAAGATACCTAAATGTATTGATCTCAATAAATGGTTAAAACATGATTACATATTGTTCTAAAAACAATGTGCATTTCATCAGTAAATTCTATATTAAGGTAGTGGAACCGTTATAGTTCCACAACATTTTGGACCATATGTTCTTTCACAATGTTAAACAAGATTTCCTAATGATTATCATTAGGAAACCTCAGTTTACACGGTTAAATTTCATTACCCTTGATACGTTGCAAAACTATTACGGGTCTACTACCTTAATATGGACCTTCTCATCCCTATGTATACATTCTTTTGACTGATATTCTGATGTCAAAGGCCACAGGAGTAAGGGAAATAAATGTTTCAAATTTATGGTTCCACTTTGCAGTATATCTAAAACTTGCTCTGTGTGGTTTTTGTGGTGTCATCAGGCTTTGTAATGACTTCCTTGATGGCATTTGCCACATATTCGATGTTGGACGTTGTTAATCCACACATGTTGATTCTTCCAGACTTCATGATGTATATGTGGTAATTCTTAATCAGTGCTGCACTTTGTTGCTCTGAAATTGTACACAAGTACTGTACTGTAGAGAGTATATCTTGCTTGAATGAATACCTGACATAAGGAATCAGAGGTGTTTTTACCGATATCAAACCTTGAAAAAACTGAAAATTTTTGCTTTTAAAAGGGTATGTCTGAATCCTTTCAGAAGACTACCAACAGCTTCACTCTAGTCTGCTTATACTTTGTTTAGTGTGTGTAAATTGTCCAGCTCACTTGAGCTACTAACAACTGAGGGTTTAATGTATATGCAAATTCTTATTCTTCAAAAATGCCATCTACATGTTATCTTCATGTTTTTGTTATCCCCATTGAAAATAAAAGGAATATTTGAAATTAAATACATGTATATTACACCAAGAGGTGAACAAACTAGATAAGTTTTCAAAAATATTAAAACAAGAACGAAGAATGACCATACTAGATTAAGAACCAGAACTGTCGCAGATTGGACTTATACCCCCCAATAAGCACTTCGTCAAAATACAAGTGCTATTAGTGCAGGATGTGTTTGTAACAAATGAGGTAATATAGAGCATTTGCATGAAGTTTCATGACTCTAATTCACTTGGTTCTTGAGTGAGAGTCCGGAAACGAAAATTGAACAAAGGCTGACTGTGACCTTGACCTTCGACCTGTGTGACCCAAAAACAATAGGGCAATTCCTTGGGTCATAAGGAACATTTGTATTAAGTTTCATGATTGAAGGTCACTTGGTTCTTGAGTTAGAGTCCGGAAACGAAAAGGCCTACGGACGGACAATTTTTGTCCAGGGGTAAATATTACAGTTCAATTACATGTGGAAAGTTTAAAGCAATAGCATAAGAACAGAGAAAATACAGATAGTAAACACTGGCACATTAAAACTTGACCAAGATTTTTGTCAACAGGGGTTGATATTATTGTCAAAGAAGCATTCGCAGAGCAATTGTATCAGTAGAAACAAAGATATACAAGAGTTGCATGTAAAACCCTAACTAATGCATTAAGCTGATGACTACCCCGAGGTGAAATGGATAAGCCCCCTTTATTAGCTCACCTGAGCACGAGGTGCTCAAGGTGGGCTTTTGTGGTCGCTGATCTCCGTCGTCCGTTCTGCAGAGTCAACGTTTACCCTGTAGACACAAAAACTTTGTAGACACTTCAGAGGCCATATTTTTTGCTCAATCAACCTGAAAATTGGTTGGAATGATTGTCTTGAAGAAATCTATGTAAAGTTCAAAATTACTTCAAGTATGGTCAAAGTAGTCTTGGGGTCACGTTGATAAAAAAAACCTAGTAGACACTATAGAAGCTAAATTTTTAGCTCAATCAACCTGAAAATTGGTCAGAATGATTGCCTTGATGAAAAAGGTCAAGTTTGAAATTGGGTCAAGTGGGGTCAAAAATGTAGTGACAGGGTCAAATCTTCATAAACTTTGTAGACACTTTAGTGGCCATATTTTGTCCTTAATCATTCTAAAAATTTGTCAGATTGTTTGTCTTTATGAAATCTCAGTCTGGTTCAAATTTTGGTCAAGTGTGGTTAAAAACTAGGTTAAGATGTAAAATCTTAAGACAGTTAACTCAGGTTAGCGATTTAGGGCCACTATAGCCCTCTTGTCTAGTTGATCTAAAAATCATGTTGGTGTAAGTGGAATACTAAATTCATTAAGATTTACTCAAACAAAGCCATGTTGTTTTTTTTTTTAAATGACTGATTCAATCAATGCTGTATTTCAAGACTATTTAATAAATGAGCCGGTGCATGACATTTCCAACAATTTCTAATGTACGCATAGCAAAGCTTCTGGTCAGGCTTTGTGGATGCACAGTCTGACCAGTGGCTTCATTATGCACTATATATAAAAAAGATCTTAATACCTTTTCTGCAGGGCAGTCCATGTATATTCTAATTGCATTATGCTGTTGTCTACAATGCTCAACATTTGAACCTCACACAAATAAGGATTGTTGGAAATGTCACACACTGGCTCAAATACCATCTACTTACCTGTTAGTCCTGTATAACTGAACATTCCCTTCTGCTTTATAATATGATCCCAGTTACCAGGACAATTAACCTCTCTCAACTTTTCATGCAACTGCTTCCTCATATGAAGGATTCTATTGGCCATCGTCTGGATGCTGTCTTTCCTGTGAAGGAAGACAAGAGTACACTGATCATCCAATCAATAAGACCGTACTAGGGGTGTTAAAAAACTTGAAATGTGTCCCTTGCACAGTTGCCCCTGCACACACTCGATTTTTACCTGGGACCCATTTGACCTTCAGCTGCAACCTTGACCTTGGGCATACCTGGATGAAGGACTCTCACCCAGAAGAAGAACTATGCCAAGTTATTTTGAAATCCAGCAATAAACATGGAAGTTATGTCACAGACAACACACACACTGACAAACCCACCAGCCCACACATGTCATCCGCAAATAGATATTAATATTTCAATCTGATTCCTCTCTGTCTCTATGAAAGTGCTCTACCATGTCGCTATAAAAGCTAACTGTTACAGTAAGGCGGTAAAACACCCTTTTTACTCAATCCAGCTACACAATCAGAAAGGTAAACTTATATACCAATCACTAATTCATGACAGCGGGATAAAAAACTTCAAAAGCTTAGGTGAGCTTAAACATTTTTGAACATCGATGACTGACAAATGACAAAGTTTTTGCTTAAGTGTAGTTAAAAATCTCTGTCAGCTTATCAATTAAGTTTATTGCTCAAGAAAAATCCTTAAAGCTGCTCTTGCACAGTTTTTCATAGAAAAAATACAAAACTTGTTCTAAGTTTTGGAAATGTGTGTTTTTTTAGACTATGAAGAATGGCCCAAAGCATTGGCACTAGAAACAACATATTTCAATAATTTTGTAACTTATTTTTTCGAAGTGGCAAGCTCAGTAAGGTGTCCAGTCTATTTATTTCTAGTCTATTTATTACAAAATCGTTATTTTCCGTGAATAACCTTTCATTTTTTGCCTGTATTGATATGAAGTTTCTAGCTGTCAAATACTTTAACCTTAATCTTTGATTGAATAAGACAAACATGCCGAATGTCAAGCAAAAATAGTTGGCTTGAAATTGAAGAATAATTTTTTTAGCGTTAGTAGTCACTTTATTTTTTAGAATAAATCTAACCTAAAATCGGGTATATCGGTCTTTCTTTCGATGCATTACCTGATTGAATCTTGTTATTTTAAAGGCTTCAACATGATGGGGTAGTTTATTCTGATTGATTTTACGAAAAATGTTAAAATTCACATTTTCCCAATCTGTGCAAGAGCAGCTTTAATAATTACCATTCTCCGCACAATGTTGGATTATTGAGAACTGCAGCTACAATCCTGGCACCATGACTTGGAGGGTTTGACCACATGGTACGTACAAGGAGTTCCATTTGTGAGCACACTCGGGCCTTTGTATCAGCATCTTTACAAATAACGGACACATTGCCTACTCTTTCATCTGTAAGTCAGATTGTAATTTTGAAGAATTTCTTCAGATTTAAATAAGTGCATCACCTGACAAATGGGCAAATCTAAAACCTACTTTAGTTATGAAGGTAGACAACCAAAAATTAAATATATTGATGGCTCGGTGCAAAACTGTAACTGCCTATAAACATTTACTATATTTCCCCTAATTATAGCGCCCTCCCTAATAGTAGCACCCCTACATTTTTTAGTAAGAAAACCCACTTCAAATGCCTAAATTTTAAGAACTTGTTGAGACTTCTTCTCTAACTTGATGTGAATTTCCTCTAAACAATCATTTATACGATTGTTCAGAAGAATTTACCTCAAATTAAAGGGAAAAGGGCCTAAAAGACAATTAAGAAATAAGTTCAATGATTTTTTTGATCAGAAAAAGAATACTAAACAAGATGTGTTTGTGAAACACAAATGCCCCCAGAACAGCATATTTTTTTTTAAAGTTTGACCTTGACAGATGGCCTTGACCTTGTCACATGACCTTGACCTTGTCACATGACCTTGACTTTGGTGTACAGCTTTGTATGTCAAATACTTTTGGAGAAAAGGCAAAGGTTAAGTTTTCGAAACAGACGGACAGACAGACGGACGGACGGACATGAGTCTCGATACGGGGGCATAATAAAAGCTCCCTGACCATGTTATGAATAGCTACTGGGAGCGTTTATTAGGAGAAATACTGTAGGCAGTTACAACTGTTTCATTCTGAGCCATCAATAACACATATCAGGGGGTGGTTTTACCTTTTTTGACTTATGCTAAAACTAGCAAGTACCTTTATTTCCAAATCACAATTGTAAATTGGCACTAGCAAATTTACTGACAGCTCATAGGAAAGTTTTTTCTTTTATTTTGATTGAGAAACAATTGAGAAATATAAGTAAACACAGACAAAATCTTTAAAAGTCATGTTATGTCTCCTCCTTATTATTTCAAATTGACTTATAGATACAAAGCTCCATATTGACTTCTTTGCAGTTGCTTCAGCAACAATGTTGAAAGAAAATTGTTAAAATGTCTAATACATGTAGTAGCAATAACAAGTAATTACATTTAAATTCTCAAGTAGATATAATACTGAATTTATAGAAATGATAGTTTAACTTAAAGAAATGCTTGTTTTATTAGAATTAAGAAGGAACAAATTGAATATGACAGAGTTGTGTTATTTTTGGAAAACAATTTAACAATCAATTTTGCTGAATGTTTCAACTTGCAAAAAATGCAAATGGTTGTTGCTTGGCATATGTGAGCTTCAATTTTCACTTGATTTCACATATTTTTTTAAAGGACTTAGAACGTACAGATTATTTCTATCACATACACACATTTGAAAGGTGAATTATCATAAAATTTCATCATGTACTTACTGTACAAACCAAAGTTTTTGCTGAATGACTGAGCAACAAAGAACTCAAATCCTTGTTTAATAAACTCTCGACTTGACCATGCATCTTCATCCACCTTTCCTGATATGAATCCTTGATACGCGTTATCCATGACCACAAAGATCTCCTTCTCCCTACAAACTTTAGCAATCTCCCTCCACTGATCCTCAGTGGGATCTACACCTGTTGGGTTGTGTGCTACCGCATGTAAAATAACAACAGATTTGGCTGGTGCTCCCTGAAAATAGAAATCAAATCAGTGTATAGACGGGCAGATTAATCAATTATAATCGATAATCAGTTGGTTTTGGCTTCCAATTGTGATAATGAACTAAGAAATTTCATAATTGATTAATCAGTTCGAAACACATAAATGACAGCCTTTATATATTGTTTTCAAAACTGACATCAGTTTGATAGCTCAGTGTGAAAAAGTTGTAACTGCCTATATGTTTATAAGCAGTTACAACTGTTTCACACTGAGCCATGAAGTTGGTAGAAAATTTGCAGAAAGAGTCTTTAGGTCATAAGTTTTAACTATACTTTCACAGGATGATACTGGCATTGCTGTATTAAGAAAATGGTTGTACAATCAATAATTAGTTGATTTACTCTACCAACTAAATACCAATAATCAATTGTGATTTGAATCCGATTGTCCAACCCTATATCAGTGCTTCTAATACCGATAGCTTTTCAAATTCTTGAGTAATGGATCCATTACTTAATTTCAAAGGGTTAAAACTTCCTTTGAAGACTTAAAAATATTAAAATGAGTGGACAATTAGAAAATTTATTATGCTGATTGAATTCATTAATCATCTCCTTCATAATTTGATGGCTTAGCACGAAACAGTTGTAACTGCCTATAAACATATAGGTAGTTACAACTGTTTCGCGCTGAGCCCTGGATATCTTTATAACACACAGCCAATTATAAGAGGTGAATTCTAAAATCTGTATTTTTGTGAAGGAAATATCTTTTTAACAAAATCATGTCCAAAAAAGTCCATAGTCAGTTTGCAAAGAAGCAATGTTCAATAGTATAGATTTAATTCAGAAGGGCATTAAAGCATTTTGAGGTGCTCTGCAAATGTTAACACCCCCCCCAAAAATGTGTATTGACGCTATTATTGCATAAAAAGAAAGACTTGAGTATTTATTCAAACAGGGATTACAAAATAATTCATAGAAACTGTTTAAAACTAATTCTTAACCCATATAATAAGCAATAATAATCATTAAAGTGTAATTCCAAATACATTCAACAAAACTTTTAAACAGACACCTGTGTTTATTGAAAGATCTTCAGTTTATATAAAGAAAATCCATTATTTATTGATTTAATGATTTAATGATTTAACAATCAATACTGAAGATCTTTCATGAAAATCGTGCCTAAACCCCTAAGATTCAAATTAATTATTATGTGCTTCACAGCACTCTTTATTTAAAAAAAAACAAGATGTGTTTGTGAAACATGAATGCCCCCGTAACAGCATTTTTTTTAAAGTTTGATCTTGACAGATGACCTTGACAGATGACCTTGACTTTGGTACCAGCGGATGCTGATCATTGAGATCTATCATCATGACAAATATTAGCTTTGTATCTTGAATAGTCTTGAAGATATTGGCAAGGTTAAGTTTTTGGGTTAAGTTTTCAGACAGACGGACGGACGGACAGACAGACAGACAGAGGGACATGAGTAAAACAATATGCCCCCGATCTCTCGATACGGGGGCATAAAAAAACAATTTTTAATTTATATATCAAATATTTCAACAATATTCACTCAAATGGTATGTTGTTGGTACTCATTGGTCTTGACAATGTAATTATCAATGTAATTCCAATGAGTACCTACATCACAGTTTAGACATGGCTGAAGAGATATTTGTAAAAAATTTATGCCCCATCCCCCCAATTGCAGGACAGAAATTTAACAAAGGGAAATAACTAATGAAGAGTGAAGAGTTATGGTTCTTATGCACTGCATTTCTCCTTGATGAGATCTAATCACCTGTAAAGTTTCATCCTTCTAGCTTGCACCCTTTTAATACAACAGTGGAAAGACAGTATGTTTTATGTGATCACCAATGCCATCCAGCATCCAGGTATCCAGGCCCAGAGCAAGCACCCATACCCCCACTTCTTTCTCTGGAGTATACCTCTGTCACCTTATGTCCAATTGACTAAAAACTTGGCAGTAATGTTCCTTTATGAATATGGAATGTAGTGCACAAGAACTTTAACCCTACCTAGCTTAATTTCTGAGTTATTCCCCCTTATTGTTTTCCATTCTTAGACATCCAGCAGTGTAATGGGCTTATCTTGTGATAGTTTTCCACCTTATTGACTTATCCTTCAGACAAAAATGGTCTACAGACAGACAGACCCACTAACAAGTGAATACCCCACTTCTTCTTAAAATGGTAGGGATAATATCATAACTCAAGACTAGTATTACTCCCCCCCCCCCATCTAAGACCACTGGACACTATTATTTTCTATCCAAAAAAGATACTTGGTCAATCAAAACTGTTTCCAGCATCATGTCACATTAGAATAATTCATGAATTTTGATTCAGTAATGAAATGGGCCCACCTTTAAGTCGTCCAACATGCCATTGATATCAAGACCTTTGGTAGCAGGATCCCAGTATCTGTACTCCTTAATGTTTGCAAAACCGGCAGACTTGAAAATACCTCGGTGGTTACCTATCAATATAAGGTACAAGATAATAGAGCCTGCTTGTGAGATTTCCAACAATTTCAATTATGAGCAAAGCAAAGACTCTGACCAGGCAGTCTGACCAGAGTCTTCACTATTTGCTTAGTAGATGAATAAGGTCTCAAAGTATCTGTAGACAATCAGGTAGCTTTATAATTACAGTTTTGGCTGTCTGAGCCTCTCAATGTTTACATGTTACAAACATTTCAAATTGTTGGAAATGTCATGCACATGCTCAAATGTTACCTTTACTCACATTTACATGTGAGCAAAGCAGGCATCAATTTTTTTAAAGTTGATAAACATTTTGCAATTGTCGATAAAGGGAAGCATACAGTAATAATCATCTTTTCAATATAATATGAAACAAATTAATCCAGTAATTGACAGAATGCTTCTTTATTTAAATCTTATTCTCATTTGTCTACAAAATATATATGGTAATGAAGACAAAACAAAATGAAAATTGTTATAGGGTGACATTGTAAGTTTTGTTACTGCAGCTTTATCAAATTGTTTTAAAACTAGAACTGTCGCAGAGCGGACTAATACCCCCCACAAGCGCTTTGTCAGAATGCAAGTGCTATTAGTGCAGGATGTGTTCGTAACTAATATTGAGGTCATATGTAGCATTTGCATGAAGTTTCATGATTCTAGGTCGCTTTGTTTATGAGTTAAGAGTCCAGAAATGGAAATTGAACAAAAATTGACTGTGACCTTGACCTTTGACCTAAATGACCCAAAAACAATAGGGCACTTCCTTGGAACATAAGCAACATTTGCATAAAGTTTCATGCTTGTAAGTCACTTGGTTCTTGAATTAGAGTCCGGAAACGAAAATTGAACAAAAATTTACTATGACCTTGACCTTTGACCTATGTAACCCAAAAACAATAGGGCACTTCCTTGGGTCATAAAGAACATTTGTGTTAAGTTTCATGATTGTAAGTCACTTGGTTCTTGAGTTAGAGTCCGGAAACGAAAATTGAACAAAAATTTACTATGACCTTGACCTTTGACCTATGTAACCCAATAACAATAGGGCACTTCCTTAGGTCATAAGGAACATTTGTATAAAGTTTCATGATTGTAGGCCACTTGGTTCTTGAGTTAGAGTCCGGAAACGAAAATTGAACAAAGGCTGACTGTGACCTTGACCTTTGACCTACATGACCCAAAAACAATAGGACACTTCCTTGGGTCATAAGGAACATTTCTATAAAGATTTATGATTGTAGTGCATTTGGTTCTTGAGTTAGAGTTCAGAAACGAAAAGGTCTACGGACGGACGGACGGATGGACGGACGGACAGACATGGTGAAACCAATATACCCCCCTCTACTTCGTAGGTGGGGGGTATAAAAAAAGGCCGACATTTGACTTACTTTTGCAGGAATAATGTGCTTGGTCAATTAATTTTTTAAAGGTTCATTGGCAGCCACTATCTGGTAATTGGTTTTGATTGTTATAGGTACTAGTGATGGGCAGATTTATTGATTATAATCGATAATTAGTTGGTTTAGGCTTCCAATTGTGATAATCGACTAAGAAATTTCATAATCAATTAATCAGTTCCTGGCACATAAATAAAAGTCATTATATATATTGTTTTCGACACTGACATCAGTTTTATGGCTCAGCATGAAACTGTTGTAACTTCATATATGTTTATAGGCAGTTACAACTGTTTCATGCTGAGCCATGAAGTAAGAAGAAAAAAAATCTGCATAAAGAGTCTTTAGGTCATGAGTTTTAACTAAACTTTTACATTCTATTATTCAACGGATGATACTGGGAGTGCTGTACTAATTTCAAAGAAAATGGTTGTACAATCATTAGTTGATTTACTCTTCCAACTAAAAACAGATTATCAATTGTGATTTGAAACAAATTGCCCAATAATAGTTAACAGTAGAAGAAAGGTTAAACATTTTAACCATACCCCACGTAGGTTTTGAAATATAGACAGTGTTGTAATCCAGCTGTTTCTTTAAAAATTCTGCACACAATCTTAGGGCTCCAGTCCCACCTAGGGCTTCAATTCCACCAACCTGAAAATTAACACATTCACAACCAAGCATAATAAATCAGCAGTGACAATAAAAAATGTCTTACTCTTGTTTCACAGAATTAAAAGACTAGATTAATGAATGCCATGAATCAATTTTACATCTTCTAATTGTTTCTTTCAAATAAGGATTTCATTTAATACAGAATTATCCTGCCAGGTTAGGTCAGAATAGCCACCTTATCTCACTTTATATATAGCATAACAGATAAACAGGTTGTAGTTACAACAGGGCCCTTTTTGTAGGATGTTTGAAGAACACCAAAGACACCATCAATGCCATATTTCAGCAATTTGCAACATATTTGACCTTGAAAATGAATTTGACATTGACAGATGACCTTGAAATTGGTAATTTGGCACCAACAAAACAAGTCTTGTTATAAGGAATTGCTCATGTCAAATATGAATATGCCATCACAAACCCAAGGAACAAATCAAAGGGTTAGTGTAATACTATTGTAAGTGCCTATTTATTCATAGGCACTTACAATAGTATTGCACTGACCCATCAATTTTAATAGACCAACACAGAAACAGACAGGTTAGACACAATATTCCCATGATCTATCTAAATTCAACTGTACCTGTAACATACATCTTTATTTCTTAATTAATTTCTTTAAAATATGTTAGTCACATTATATCTACATAGGCGTAACTAGGATTTTGAAATTAATACGCACTCAGAAGGCCACCACCAAAGAATATATAGGATAAACGCCATATATTTCGAATGTGACAAAAGATGAATGTTTTCCCTTTGCTCTCCTTTCAGTTATGATTTGCATGTCGGTGGATAATCAAAACATCATAACTACAGCTTAAATAAGCTGTAGTTTCGATCTTATAATCATACATCAGCGCTGTTTTTCGAAAGAGGATTTTTCTCGATTACGCTCTTGCATAATGTGCGTAATGGGAGCTACCCCAATGATC
The DNA here is from genome assembly GCA_948146395.1 of Fragum whitleyi. NCBI lineage: Eukaryota > Metazoa > Mollusca > Bivalvia > Cardiida > Cardiidae > Fragum > Fragum whitleyi. Next base: position 30,368,965 of record OX411555.1, read on the forward strand.
TTGGTACATTAAAGCGGGGTATAATTTGCAAACAGTTTGCAACATTTTGTCATCCTGAATGCGGGGCATGACTTTTAACTACTATACTTACTGCCAAAACAGCTGGCATATTCCTTATTCAGCACAACAAAGGTAAACCCTTGTCATGATGAACCCTGAATATTCCTACTTTGGTAGGAGGTATAGACAATGACATATGTGCATTACGATTTTAGCTTTTTCCACCCAGTTTTCCATTTTGAACGCGAAAAATTTGAAATTAAGATTTTAAATTGAATTAGTGACTCATATTTAGTGCATCAAATGCTTTCAACACTTTGATTTTGATGAAATTTGGAAATATTTGTATTCAGCGTAAATGTTGTTGAGAACAACAAGGGTTAATTTTGCTCAAATTAACTTACCCTATTTTCAGCCAATATTGGGTTATCTTCTCCTACTAGAAGCCTAACAGCCGCATCTCTAAAGTCTTGTAATCCTGCCACTGGTAGATATTCGTGATTCAGTGTCTCGTCTGCGGCCATCTGAGCTTCCACTGCTTTTACAACTGGCAGAACCCATGGCTTTCCGTCGTCTGTCCTGTATGCTAAAATATATAGAAGATAATCATTCATTCTTTTATGAAAGATCAATCTATCTTTCATTGAGTGAAGAACAAATGTTATATTTTCACAAGTCTATCTACATATCCTAAGTATTTCCCTCCAACTGTTGGAGCATCACCTAATGGTGTAGTCATACATGTACAACGTATAACACATCATACATAGATATTATAAGCAATTAATACATGTTAACAACATTACATATTAAACACACAATTACACACTCGCGAGAAGAGACACAACTACACACTCGCAAGAAGTGAGGCAGTAGAATCCCTGAAAAATAAAATTTTTATCCACTGCTACCCAATTACGGCTGGGTGGACTGAGGCAGTGACTGTAAAGTGCCTTGCCAAAGGACACAAACCGCCACTAGTAGGGCTTAAACATACGACCTTCGGGTTGGGCGCGCCGCTATACCACTTGGGCTATTGGGCCAGTCAAAGTAAAATTGATTTTTCAAAAAACAAAAAAACTTTTATTTACTTTAATGAAAAAAAGGGTGATGAAATTCAAACTTTATAGGACAAAACACATCATATTTTCGAACTATGTATGGGCAAGGCATTTTTTAAGACTGGGAAGTGGCCTGTTGCTCTTAATTTTGGAAAACACTTCTCGATATTGGCATAAGTTTACCATTTGATATTTTATTAGAAAAAAATCTCAAATGAATAATAAATATTGATGAACAATATGATTATTTGTAATTCCTTGATTATAATGAAACTTTACAAAGGTTTTTATTCAGCATGACAAGGGTTGACATAATTAGCTTAAGGTCATTGGTTCCTATTTTCTCCTGGCTTTACATTAGTCAAGTCAATGATCAATGACACACTGGACTGGAATAGCCCTAGTGAAAACTGAAAAGACTGCAATGATTTAAAAGGATCTAAGTTGCAGTGGATATGCAAATCAGAGATACCTGCCTGAGGATATATGGTTATTTATTACATATATAGACAGGGTCAAACCATTCAGGGTTGAGGATCTTTTTCACTGAATGGATCACATATTACAATGCGCTTAATTAGTTCATTACAATTGGTGGCAGCATTTCAAACCTTTAGTTTACTAAATGCTATGATACAACACATCACAACGCCAACAAGATTTAAAGATGGTAACACACCAAATATATTAGACTTAGTATTCACAAATGAAGCAAATATGCTAGGGGACATAACTCACAATGCTCCACTAAGCAAAAGTGATCATGAAACACTGGAATTCATTATCATAACTCAACAAAATTTAATGCTACAGAATAGAGATTCCAATATAAAACTAAACTTCCACAAAGGAGATTACAATACAATTAGGGAGAAACTAGACCTAGTGAACTGGAATGAAGAACTCAATCATGGAAGTGTTGAAGATGTATGGACGAAGTTTGCCGATATACTATCTAAAATAACAAGGGAAAACATACCGGAGTGCAGCTTCAATTCTAGGCATTTCAACACACCATGGATGAATGCTGAAATTCTTAAAGCGGTCAAAACTAAAAGGGCAAAATGGAAAAAGTACAAATACTGTAGGACTGACGGTAACAAAGCTAAGTATGATGAAGCTAAATTAATTGCATCAAAACGAGTAAGGGAAGGTAAACAAAATTACGAAAAAGAACTGGTGAAGAACATCAAAACTAATCCCAAAACATTCTGGCAGTACGTAAGCAAAAAAACAAAGATCAAAGAAACTTTACCATGTCTTAAGGATAATAATGGTCAAATAGTCACAGAAAACTCAGCAAAAGCAACACTACTTAATGAATTTTTCACAAGCGTATTCACCATGGAAGACAAAACAAACATCCCAAATTTCCAAAAGAGAACTAACAAAACTCTTACCACAGTGAATTTCAGTACGGAAATCATAAAAAAACATCTAGACTGTGTCAACAAATCAAAATCTTCCGGACCAGATGGTATACACCCTAAAGTACTTAAAGAGTGTTATGAATCCTTGGCTTATCCATTAAGTATAATTTTCTCGAAATCAATGAATGAAGGCAAAATTCCAACATGCTGGAAAATGGCTACAGTCACACCAATATATAAAAAAGGACCAAGACAAGAAGCATCGAATTATAGACCTATAAGCCTTACATCTGTAATATGTAAAATAATGGAAAAGGTAATACGAGATTCAATTATGTCCTACATGGAAACACATGATCTATATTCAACAGAACAGCACGGATTTAGGCAAGGCAAATCCTGTGTAACACAACTCATAGAAGTGATGGATGACTGGACGGAACAGGTAGATAAAAACAATCACATTGATGTCATTTACTTAGACTTCCAAAAAGCTTTTGACACTGTCCCTCATGAGAGGCTATTTACAAAACTTCAAGGATATGGAATTCAAAATAATTTACTCTACTGGTTAAAGGACTTTCTAACAGGCAGGAAACAAAGGGTGGTACTAAACGGAGCTCATTCTGAGTCAACAAACGTCACCAGTGGTATACCCCAAGGTAGTGTTCTTGGCCCTACACTCTTCACCATCTATATAAACGATCTACCAGACTGCACTCTAAGTAAAACAAAACTGTTTGCTGATGACACAGAGATATATTCTACAATAAAAACTGTTAGTGATCAAAAAAAATCTTCAAGAAGACCTGAACAACCTACAAGATTGGTCAAGCAAGTGGCAACTGATGTTCAATCAAGACAAATGCAAACATCTTCAAATTGGCAAAAGTACTAAAAGTAAATACCAGCTATTTGGAAAAGAAATAACTCAAGACTCAACAGAAAAAGACCTAGGTATCCAAATTGACAGTAAATTAAGCTTCAAAGAACATATAAATATGAAAGTTAAAACAGCCAACAAAACTCTAGGCCTCATTAAAAGATCATTTAATCACATGGATAAAGATATGCTCTATACTCTATACAAAAGTCTTGTACGCCCACATCTAGAATATGGGTCCAGTGTATGGTCAGTAACTTACAAAAAAGAGCAAATCAAGGTTGAAAATGTCCAAAGGCGAGCTACCAAAATTCTTCGCTGTTTAAAGAATAAAACATACAATCAAAGATTACTTCACCTCGGACTGCCATCACTGGAATATAGGAGGAAAAGGTCAGATCTTATCCAAACATTTAAAATAATGAAGGACAAGGACAGAGTCGACAAATCAAAGCTGTTTCCTACCGCCATCCAATCAAATTCACAAACAACCAGAGGACATACAATGAAAATATTCAAAAGATCCTGTAAAACAAATGTAAGAAAATTTAGCTTCACTCAAAGAGTCGTAAACGACTGGAACAGACTGCCCGATAACGTTGTAAATAATACCAGTGTAAATAGTTTTAAGAGCGCTTTAAATAATCATTGGAAAAACAACCCAGTTAAGTTTCTGCCCAGTTGTTTCAGGCCAGAAGCGGACAACAACGGACATAACTATGAAGAAACGGACCAAAAAGGCTCAAGCCTAAGAATGGTTTCTACACGCAGGTAACAGGTATGTCGAACTGTCAGAAATTTGCACCTGCCTGCTATTCAGTGCACTCACAAGACATCAGCTAATGATAATTAACCAGCAAGAGAAACATAAACGAAGTGCTATTCAATAGAAGGGTCATTACAGATAATACTCTACATAAAGGCCAAGAGAAAGACTAGGTATCCAGGTAGAAAAGTTTGGTGAAAGCTCAGAAGGTCAATTTCAATGTCATTCATATACAACACAATTTCTTTTACAGGATCGATGTTCGTCCAATATTTAGCAAATGCATTTTCATCTTTGCCAAATTGAGGATTTTATTTAATAGCATCTTTGGTTTCAATGCAATATTTCGGGTCCAGATTTACCCGCGATGTGTCAAAAAAGGGGCCGAGTAGGGAGGACGAAATCTTGGCTCACCTCCAACGCTCAAATTAACCTTTTCTGGATGTTTGTCTTCTTTAAACTGTGCAATCAATTTAAATACCTCAATCGGTGGAGCGGTCTCAATATTTTCAAAAATAGACATTTTTGTCCAATTCAATGCCGTTTTACCAGTAACTATCAACACCAACTTTGTTTTGTTACGAGAGTTTTCTCCCTTGATCAAAAGCTGGGCTTGAACTACGGTATAATCCGGTATACAATGCTGTCGGCTAACCCTGCGCACTTAAGAAAGTCAAGTACAAAACTCGTGTAAAGATATCGGTTGTACAAAAAAATCAATACACGAATGTACTCGTTGACCATTTTGGCTATGTAAAAGACATTTTATCTAGAACAAAATGTCACTAGAATTACACAATCCGGTGATGACCACAGGCACCGTCGCGGATTATCAACGCAGTTTTCGTCGGCTAAACCTGCGCAGTCGAGGAAAGAACCTAAAATTAATGTTCGCAATCTGTTCAAATTTAAACTAGAACTGTCGCAGAGCGGACTTATACCCCCGACCAGCACTTTGTCAAAATGTAAGTGCTTTAAGTGCAAGATGTGTTTGTAACAAATATTGAGGTCATATACAGTAATCATGAAGTTTCATGATTCTAGATCCCTTTGTTCTTGAATAAGAGTCCGGAAACGAAAACTGAACAAAAATTTAATGTGACCTTGGACCTTTGAAATATGTAACCTAAAAACAATAGGGTACTTCCTGGAGTCATAAGTAACATTTACATAGAGTTTCATGATTCTAGGTCGCTTGGTTCTCGATTTAGAGTCCGGAAACGAAAATTGAACACAAATTTACTGTGACCTTGACCTTTGACCTATGTCACCCCAAAACAATGGAAATTGCAGGTGCACAACTTCATATGATAGGATTTATTACCTAATTTGGTTACTCCCCTTATGGTTACTGAGTTTTGCAATTTTAAATTTTGACTACTCCCCCCCCCCTTCCATAAAAAGTTCAAAATGGTATAACTCTAAAACTAATGACTGGATCAAGATGAAAATTGCAGGTGCACAACTTCATATGATGGGAAACATCCTGATAAAATTTCAGCAAAATTGATATAAAACTGTGGGAGGAGAAGAAGACACAAAATTAGAAAAATGTACCCCCTCCTTAAAAAGTTCAAAGTGGCATAAAAAATGGGAATCTTTTTGCTTTAAAAAACACAAATGAACTTTTTGTTGAAAATAGTGGAATCGATCGAATTTTGAGTATGAAAAATAGGTTGTTCTGCTTTTATGTTTAGCGGCCACGTTCTTAGTTAACATGACGTCATATAGCTGCGCAGCTTTAGACGACGCACATGATTACCCGACATGTGTGTATGTTAAACCGAATTTGAAATACAAAAAGGTGCCGTGTTGAGAGAGCGAAAAGTTTGGATCACGATCAACGTTCTGTGGTCTTTATATATTTGGTTCACAGTCTTCTCTTCTCTGAATATGTCCCTCCTCTCACTAGGAGTACTCATCTCTGGATGATGGTTGGTTCTGTTCTAAGAAATATCTAGGCATCTGTTAAAATAAATAGGTATAAAACATGCAAGGCACTAGGATAATCTATATACAACGAATTATTTTGTTAAATTGCAAAAAAAATGGCATTGTACGTATAAGAGATGGTCAAAATATATACCATAAGATAGAGTTTCAAGTGATGATCATAGAGATTAAGAACAACTTATGTAAAAGCTTAAGGATCTATATTTTACATGGTTTTAAGAGACTCAGTTTTCAAGCGTTTGGCATGCATTAATGCATCCATGATTTCATAAATTTAGTTCAATGTTTTTTAACCTCTTATAAAAAAAATAAAATGAGCGTTTAAAATGTAAAAGTTTGATTTTAACTAGTTGTACTGAAATGTTATATACTTTTTGTAATTTTCAATGTGTGTGTGTGGTTTTTTTTTTTTGTTTTTTTTTTTCATTGAAAACATGTCCCTTTTTTGTTAAGACCCACACACAGACCTTGTTTATTGCACTGTGGCCCATGAAAATTTTTGTGGTATATTATGCATTAAATATAACTTAAAAAAAGATTGATGGCTTGGCTTCCCATTTCTTAACAGTTATGTCATACCATTCCTTATTAGCCTTAACCTGTTGTGTATTTGAAAGCAGAATTTCCTAGTGATGTCTTCTATTGACAGATTGATGTGCTCCATTGTCTTTGATTGGTAAATTTATACAAAAAAAGAGCTATCTAACATTGACTTAGTCAGACTTTCTCTTTTGGTTATATTAGCCTTCCAGAAGGTTTGTCCAAAGTGATGATCTATTAAGGTTTTGAATTCAACTCGGCTCTGATGTCACTCAGGAGTGTGCATCTTGTCAGGATATGGACAACACTGTCTCTTTCTGTTCTGCAGAGTGGACATATTGTATCTGATTCCTTTTTTTTGTAATTTCCGTATATTAGATATGAGCCTGTAATCATTCTTGATTTAACTATTCCCCTTCTAACATCTAATACATTGTGATCCACGGAGTTCTGTGTAGAGTGTATTTTTACTACCTCCAGTTCTGTTATACAGAGATGCATACTTGTTTTGTTTTCTAGATCACATTTTAGTTTTCTGTTCCAATATTCAAAGACAACATTTTTAACAGTTGATCCTCAATGTTTTTGAAAATTTATGCTTTTCTTCTATTATATAGGGTAGATTATAGAAATCTTCATATTCATTTCGGGTGTAAGAGCTGATGGCGGGTAGGTAAACATTTGACAGGATTAAGGATTTTTCTGCATTAGAAATTTGGATATAATTCTTTCATTTAAGGGTTCTATTCTTTTTATGTTTTTGTGAAGAATCTTTGGCCATATTACGCATACACCCTTTTACTCTTTTGGGCATGAGAATTATCTATGGGATTTCTAGAGTCAGAAGAGATTATGTGAAAATCATAGTGTCCAATATAGTTTTCAATTTGGTGTTTTTCAAAGTCCCAGAGCCAATGTTCTGGAAGACATACTATATTTTTTTCTTTGAGTATGTACTTTTGATATGCTAGGGTACCTTTAATGCCTTCAATGTTAAAGGAGACAATTTCTTAGTTTGCCTCTTTTTCGGGCTCATAAACTTGTCTTGGGGCGGTGGTGATAAATGGAGGGTCTTAAAAATATTTTTGGTTTTGTTTTCTACCGACCTTTCCTCATTTTTTTCTGAATGATCCGTTCCCCTGGTACATTTCGTGGTATAAGGTTTTGATGAACCGTACTTCTTGTTGGTTTTCGATGAACTTCCCTATTGTTGGTCAGTTTTTTTATTACTTTGATTGCCCTGTCCATCGGATCTGGGTTGTCTCACCTTACTTTTCTTTTTCTTTTTGGATTGTTCATGGTCAGAACCGGTTCGGTCCACTGTTTGGTTGTTTACTTCTATTCTGACATCTGTGCGATATTGCGCCTGGTCTTCCCCCGTAATCCGGCTTGTTTTCTAGAGTCGAGCTAATTTTCCTTTCGAAATGGATTTTTTAAGTAAACCTCTATTGATGATCTTCTGCTGAAGGGTTCTGTTTGATTACCACATTATTTTTTAACTCAGAGACTTTTTCCAAAGTAGGAATGGATTTATCTGTTCCTCTCGTGTTCGTACAGTCGGTAAGGTGTGGAATCGACAAATTTTCCTTCCTTAGGGTGTAGGTTTGTGATTTGGTTTGGGTTTAATATTGAGTTTTAAGTGGTTGGTTTTGTGCCAGAAACTTGTATGATATTTTATGCATGCCTAGTCTCGACCCAAAGTGCATTGGTTTGGTGGAATGTGAATAGTACTTATGGGGAGTCTGGTCTGGTGTGATTGACGTTTTGATATTGATATTCATTTTGATCTGTAGCATTGTATTCCTTGGATTGTTGCTTGTCAAGAGGTTGCTCTATGTGGGGCTTAATTTTGCATATACATGAGCAGCACGTTTTTGGGCCACCACAACCTCTATTATTGTTCAATTAAAGCGCTAGTTTAGTTGTTAGTGCAGAGAAAATGCTCATGTTTGGTACAGTCTGGGATTCTAGTCCTCTTATTCGGTTTTCTAGTAGATGTATTTGGGTCATATAGTGTAGGTTATTAGTGAAATTTTGTTTATTGCTTTCTGGCATAGGTGTTCTTGATCGATTGTTTTTTTGTCTACATTTCTATATTCTTTTGCATTAGATCCAGGGATTTTGTTTTTCTTTTATTGTTTTTCTAGGCCTGGTATGTATTGTCTTTTGTTGCTCTGATGTTCCATTATTGTTGTGATGTTTTGAGAGTCATTCAGACTTTTTGATTGGTTTGATGGGTGGAGATTCATCTCTGGAAGTGGTTTGTTATTTAAATCAAGGTCATTTAGTTTTTGATCATCAGCGCGCTGTAGTTGATGGAATGAATTTGCCATGAGGTTGTCAATATATCTTGGATTTTCATCATTTCTATGCCGACTGATTCTGTAATTTGTATTGTAGATATAGATCTTTTTTGCCTTTGTTCATCAAGGATTATTTTTTGTGAGCTCTTAAATTGAGGCATTTGATAATTCGGTCTCAGTGCTACTGAGTTTGCTATTTGTTTCTTCTTGAAGGCTTATAAAGTTTATGTCATTAGTACAAAGATCGCAAGTGTATGAAATATCTTGCACCTTCTCATTTATGTCTTTTTTTATCATTCCAATAAAATCGAGGTTACATAAGGGGCATTGAAATTCATCTTTGTTGTTTTTCTTATTTTCTGTAGTCTTTGATTCCAAAGATTGCAGGGTGATTATCTTTGATTCATCATTTGTATCTTCTTTGGTTGTGTCTTCCTTTTCTGTATTTTGGAGTTTTTCTATTGCTCCGAAAATATCTGCGCACTGTTGTTGAAGTTACTGTAGTGTGGTTTTCACCGAGTCTGTCTGTATTCTTCTGTTGCTCTTTTTTGGATATGTTCAATGTTATACGTATATATGACTGAGGTTGTTTTATTTCCAGGTTCTTTGTTACTTACTTGTATATCTGTTTGATGTTCTGAAATACTTTCAAGTATTGGTTTCAGGATATCAGTTTCAAAGAGATCAAGATTTCTGCCATTTATGAGCATAGAGGAGTTTGTGTGGTAGTTAATGGTGTATTTTAAGTATGATTTCGAGTTGTTAGAGTTCTTATTATGCGCTCTGAATCTTTTTCTACATTAGCACCGTTTTTGTCCTTATTAACTTCTAATTTTACGTCATTGTTCTGATAAATTCTTTGATTTCATTGTATTAGCTATATAGAGACTGAAGATTTCATAGGCTGTTGTGCTGAATTGTAATATTAGGTTGTTTCCTGAATTTTAGTGATTCATTATGTTTTCTTTGTTACAGGACTCTAGTTTCTTTATTAGAGATTTATTTTTGTTCAATGTATAATTACGAACATTATTTGGATACCACATATTTAGCTTTCTTATTCGTAAGAGCTTGTATTTGTGGTTAACGTCCTAATAAACTCGGCCTGTGAACAACTCGTCCCGTCAACTCTGCCTGTATATATTATATAGGTACATAGATAAAGATGCAATGAAAAATATATATTTTTAGTCTGTGTACCTTTTTTAGATTTATACTCGCTTGTTAAAGTATTATTTGTTATTTTTGAACTCTTTCGGAAATATGGTTTTTAAGACTTATATCACATTTCACTATTATTATTTGTGTCAATATGAGATAAAATTATGTGTTTTTAATTATTAATTCATATTTACTTTACTTCAAATTTAAGTTTCAAATTATTTTTTTTTTTTCGTATGCAAGATGACAATTAATATTTAAGGTATGTCTTAAACTAAAATCGTATGTTTTTTAACCACAAATAGTCATCTTCGCACGTCCTTTAGGTACAATTTTCACATTGATTAACTATCCAATACGTGTGACAATACTCCCGTTTACTATACACTAGTATACAACATATATACAGGTCGAGTTTTACACGGGGCGAGTTTTACACAGGCCGATTTTTAACAGGCGGAGTTGACAGGGCGGAGTTGACAGGACACCATATATATTATTTAGCTTTCTTATTAGTAACAGCTTGTATTTGTGGTTAAAGAACGTACAATAACCAGTTTATGAATCAACCGATATGGTGCAATGGATCGATTATTTAAGCTCAACTGGCCGAAGGCGGTGTGTCATGGCGGTGTGTCCGTCCGTGCGTGCGAGAATGATCATTGGGTTATCTTCTTCTATTTAAGTTGTTCAAGAACATTGGATTGACCCCCAAATATGGGCGTTGCAGGGGGGGGGGGGCTTATTTCAATTTATCAACCTTCCAAAATCTTCTTTTCAAAAGCATTGACCAGGTTTCAATGAAACTTGTCAACGAAACTTTATATAAATGATCCTCCTATAAAGTTGTTCAAACCCCAAAATATGGGCGAGGTGGGGCCTATTTTCACTTTGAAAAATCATTAAAAAAAATCTTCTTCTCCCAAACCATTGCGCCCGAAAAAAAAGAAACATCGCATTTGTGTTTCTTATGTGATCCTTTTCTCAGGTTTTTTTTTTCTGAAAATTTTGATTGAGTCAAAATAAGTGCGTGGCATAATGGGGCTTATTTTCACTTTAGATATATTCTAAGGGCTACCAAACCATTGGACCAATTTTAACCAAACTCTACAGGGTAATGCTCCTTTGATAAATCTCCTCATAGAAGAAATTTGATTGGACTTATATGGGTGTGGCCTGGCGGGGCACAATGTTCACAAAAATATAAATATAGTATGGTGTTGAATTGTTAAAAATTCATCAAGACATACCTATCTTATGAAATAAGAACTTTACCTATTTAGAATCAATATTAATACAGTTGTTCAGGCAGTAGCGGATAGTTAACGAAATTATCGGAGTATATGTTTTTGGGGATACTAATGTTGTTTACCGATCGTCCTATTTTTTCCTCCAATGAAGGGCCGCTATTTCGTTTGAAATTCAAAAAATATATCCCATAACCTGGCGATCTGCTCGAATGAGTGAGCTACGTGACTTTAGTTCATAAAGGGCGCGGGCTACATTCAAAACTAGACAGTGACGTCATAATCTTGTCTGATAAAATGTCCCGAAAGACCCTTAACTTGTAATAGAGTATTAATTTAAAAAAAGTTTTATGAATTATCTTTTAAATTGTGCTTATACACAAGTGATTACTCACTTAAAAAGGAGAAAATTCTTGAATATGTTTTCTTAATGCTAATCAAAAGAAAATTTAGCTGATACATCAATGATTCTGATAATAGATATTAATCTACATGGTATACAGCAGTAAGAATGAGATCGACGAGTTTGTTCAAACCAAGCATTTCCGTTCTCCATTTTTTCACATTGACATAGAAAGAAAAGACAACAGGGTTGAAACGATATAAAATCTCACTTCCTCTTTAACATGACTACTCTGGATCTTTTGAAAGACATTTTAATTTAGTAGTTCTCAAGGTCTCAATCTTAACAAAATGCAATCAAATGTTCCTATGAGAGGTACATGTATGCAAGAAAATTGTAGAAAAAAATATGAAATGCCTAGATCTAAATCAAGGATTCTAGAGATACAAGTATTTGTCGAAAGAGTGATTCGAAGCATGTTAGGCCTTTGATAGCCAATATCGAAAGCCAACGTGGTCCGTTTAACAGTGACGTATCGGTGGGGAACCAAAACTTGGTAATTACAGCTTTTCAACACACTATGAATGTTTTCTAGTTACGTCTTGTTGAAAAATTTATATAATTGATAGTGAATATGCCGTGGTTTGTTGCTTGCTTTTTTGTTTGTTTGCTTATTTTTGTATAGGGTGTAACACCGATTTCAATAATCAATCAGTTGTATCTCTGAGGCTAGAGCAACTAACAATGAATTCTTGGTATTTCCCAAACCAGTACTACCATTCATTTCCTAGCCCCCAGCTGCTTTCCCACATAGGTCTACGATTATCGATCCATTGGTGGAATAGTCGGAAAGGATGTGTGCCGCCGTCGGGGATGTAAGCCGGGACCTTTTGAATGATAGTCCGTCTCGCTACCTCTGCGTGGCTGAATATGCGATACAAAATCCCAAAATGGAGACACAATGTACACAAAAAAATAACTAAAATAATACAAAACCCACTAGCAGCAACCAGGAGGTTTTGTTTCCCGAACATTTTCAACTGATTGTGTCTCGCCAAATGACAAAATAATTACATAAACCCGATGGAAATTAAACTCGCTCCTCCCATTTTTTGTTTACCTCGATTTGATTGAAGAATGTATGACGCAACAAAATGACTGACATCATTGATTGACGCGCAGCTCATTTGACCAAGCGTTATTTGATTAAAAAATAAGTCGATCGGTAAAACAGTTATAGTTCATTTCTGACAATTTACGCGTATAACCTTGCGCTCCGCTAACGCTCCGCTTAGGTTATATCGCGTAAATTGTCAGAAATGAACTATAACTATTACTTATACGTCAGATAAACGCTCTCTGCACACAACACTAATTAGGTCAATAGCGGATAGGTTCGGGTAATAACGGATCGGTCGTTTAGGGAATGTCTCAAAAGCGACAATGACACTATTTCACCGTTTTGAGGCGATGAAAGAGATGTATTTAAGCGATTTTGGTCCACAAAAGCTCGCAGATTGAACTCAGACAGAAGTTAAGCAAATTTATATTGTTGAAAAAATGGGCAGATTAACAGACTTTGAAAACATTTTGGTGAAGCAGGAAAATAATCATTGGTTTGATCCTACAACCGCGTAGCTGCAATTTTTATTTAGCTCTAAAATTTTAGAATTAGAACGACAACATACTGCTTTAACGATCGTACTTTTGATGCATATCTCACACGAAAAGGGGTAACCAGAAATTCCAAAAAACAAATATTTATCTTAACAAGCCTATAACTTCTTAAAGAAATATTTGTACCAAGACGCATTCGTACAGTTTACCCCAAAAAGATTCGGCTTCGATCATACTATGTAGCTCGTGTTCAATTATTTTATTAAGCATACACATACAATATCCTGCCTGGCTTGGTGATAAGTACAGTGAGCAACAAATTATCCTAGACATGGCACTCGAAGCAGTGTTTTGCTCCCAGACCCGGGCCCAGGCGCGATCAGCCCACTGCCGGCCTAGCGACGGCCACTGAGTCGTCCAAAGACGCCGCTCGAGAGCCGGTAACCTGCCTAGCGATCGATAGGGATTCGGGGCATATTCCGGGGTCTGGCAGCAAAACACTGCTTCGCCGAGAGCCGAGCTGCATTCGTTGCGCCGCAAAAATCGCGACTGGACCGCGTCCGAGCGCGAATCCGCTCTAGCTCCGCCACTTTCTGCCCGGCAGCTTCACCAAACTCGCCACGATTGTAGGGCTTGCATAGAACAATACGAGGGTAGCTACAACATAGGGATCCGTTCATTGGTTCGAGCTATGCATCGAGTGTCTCACTCGCGTGAACATTTCGCCTCGGCGCGATCGGCCAACTGCCTACCTAGCGACGGATAATGAGCCGTCTAAAATCGCCGCCCAAGAGCCGGTAACCTGCCTTGCGATCGATAGAGATACGGGGCAAATTACGGGGTCTGGGATCAAAACACTGCTTCAGGAGCCGAGCTGCATTCGCTGTGCCAGTAAAATCGCGGCTCGACCGCGTCGAGGCGCGACTTCAGCGCGAATCGCTCTTGCTCCGAAGCTATGCGCCGCAGCCCCAACAAACTCGTCATGACTGTTCGGCTTAAATAGGGCAACATGGGGTTACCTACAACAAAGGGATCGGTCAATTGTTTAGAGCCCTGCATCGAGTGTCTCACTCGCGTGGCCATTTCGCCTCCGAGCGATCGGCCCACTGCCGCCGCCTAGTGACGGCCACTGAGTCGACCAAAACCTCCGCTCGAGGGCCGGTGACCTGCCTAGCGATCGATTGAGATGCGGGGCAAATTATGGGGTCTGGGAGCGAGATCTCCGGTTAGCCACGGTCGTTGAGACGTCCAAAGTAACGGACGCATTCACTGCCTAGCGACCGATAGAGATGCAGGGTAAATTCTGGGGTCTGGGAGCAAATACTACTTCGAGAGTCGATCGGAATGCCTTCTTTTTATGTTCGTTTTCATTAAATCAGAAATGGCAAAATCTTTCTAACCAAGTGGTCATTTAAGACTGGTATATATGCAAAAGAAATAGATATGCAAAAGAAAACACATTGATATGATAAAGATGTTGGCAAAAAATACCACAAATGTATTCATATAACTTCACTCCCAAACGGATTTCTAAGGCTTGACAATTGTCACTGACCTTCAAAGTTGCGGATTGATGAAATAACCTCAAAAGTTTATTCTTATTATCAGCACTGTAAAAAAAAAAAAATATGATTATGAAGTATCGTTTGTAATTATGCAATCAATGGACAACTTTTACTTCAGCTTATTAAATTTGCAGTAGTAGGCTTGTGGTTGTCAACAAACAATGCCCATCAGTTAATTTTGACTGGTCAAAATGACAGAGTTATACATTGATGTCACAAGAATGAAATTTGTCATACTGTAACAAATCGGGAATATTCAAGATTTTATGGGCATTAATTTTAAGTTTGTCTTAGTCTTAAACGGCTATAATATTTAAAGAGAAGAAGTCGTTTGTGAGTCCATATTTAGTCATAAAAAATAATTGAACATAGTAAATGTTTAGTGCTCACAGTAATTTGTTGGATTTTAGTGGCTTAAAAAATCAGCATACCCCATTCCGTGTATTGATGCATAACTTTATTTGTGATAAAAGTTAAAATAACTCTTTTAGCATGAACTGACTGTTTCATGTTTTATATTTGTCTTTCCAATGCATTGAGAAAATCTGAATCATGATTTTTAGTTTTTTGACAGTTGATGTTTACTTTGAGACAGCCCCCGTGAAACCATTTCCACTCGCAAGAACTATCCGTTACTGTCCGAATCGGGAGATGTTTTCATCAGGCGATATTTTATTTAATTTTGGACAATTTTCTATCCAGATGTGTTAATATAGTGGGAAATAGGGTAATCTGCAAAATGATACCAAGAACTTGTTGATTAGTTTTGATTAACATGAACATAACACGTCCGAACGCCTGCTATTGCATTTACTCTAGACCTGAGAAATGCAGCTTCCGGTTACCTCGTCTTGGTTGCAGCGAATTGAAAGTACAAAATCAAGTGTAAACAAAGGAGAATTTGGCTAGGAAATCCCTTGAATATTAAATTATGTCATGGTAAAATAAATTTTATTTTAGTATTCCATTAAAAAATATAGAGATCGATTTAGAAACAACCTATCCGCTATACCCCAAAATCCGCTTCTGCCTGAACAACTGTATATAGTTTGAAAAATGGCTTTCCATTGGATTTAGCCTAAACTTTGTCAAACTTTTGGCCTCTTCACAAATTCCCTCGTAAATTTCCTTATCTGACTGAGTTTCTCACGGATAGAAAAAGCCAGTGGAGGAATACAGGCCCTCATGGACCACTTGTTTTCTATAGAAATTGCGAATCATAAATTTGATATTCTACTGAAGAGGTATATATTGTGATCCTCTTAATTCAAAATCCCAGAAGTGATTCGGACCCGTGTAGCCACTCTGGATCTATGCAAGAATAAAAGTGAAGGGATCGTAACGTCGGTTAAGGCCAAGGTAAATAAAAAACTTAGCTTTTGTCTGTATCAAAATCAAGAAGCTTAATTGAAGTTTTACTTGAAATGTATCAGACGCAGGGAGGTCCCATAAATAGTTCCTACTGTTTCCGAAGGCTTTGATGTCGAGTGTCAAATAACTCCCTAGGTCAAGTAGGTTACTGTAAACAGAAACTATCCAAGTCTTACGTATGACACAAGCTCTCATAAAAGGGATCAACCTTGAGAATATCCAAACAAGTAATGTTGCCGCTAGAACTCATTATGGATAGCAATTTGGCACCGAGTCCATGCTGACCGATTTTTAAAAGCAACAACAAATAAATAGTGACATATCTACGCACGTTAATGTATGAATAAGTTTTCATATGCAAATTAAATTCATTCAATAAAAAAACTAGTTTAATTGAAGAGATCTATAACATCATATAACGAATTTCTCGTATCTGTTCGCTCTTATCGCATATGGTCCGCTAATCGTAACTACAGCTTGAGTAAGCTGTAGTTTCGATGATAAGATCATTCCCCAATGAAATTTTTCGAAAGAGCATTTATTTCTATTACACACTTGCGTAATGTGAGTAATGGAAGTAACGCCCTTGCCAACCCTTAGCTTTAGAAGCTGGATAGTGCAAAAAATCTAAGTCGAAAAAGGGTCATACCTCTTAAAGAATGGTGTCAAGAGTTATTCCCTTTTTTAGCCCATATATAATGGTGAGCTATTGTGATCGTACATCTCCTCCTAAACCGGCGGGCCAATCTTGATGAAACTTGTCAGGGATGTTCCTTGGGTCAAGTTCTACCAAAGTTGTTTAAATAAATTAAATCTACCCTTAACTTTCCCTGTACCATTAGCAAAAAAAAAAAGGATGAAAATAAGAAAATCTTCAAAAATCTTCTTCTCTATAACAAGAAGGTAACAGCTTTCAAATTTGGTATGTTGCATGATCTAGTGGACCTCTACCAATTTTGTTCATATCAAGACCTTGGGGGCATATTTGGGCTCCACCCGGGCGCAACCATTTTTACATAGATTCAATGATAGAAAATCTTTGAAAATCTTCTTCTCTGAAACCAGAAGGCAGACAGCTTTCATATTTGGTATATACCGTCATCTAGAGGGGCTCTTTCAAGTTTGTTTATATCAAGACCCTGGGGTCATATTTGGGCTCCACCTGGGCACATCCCTTTTAGCTCATCTGAGCATGATGGATGAAAATGGAATATCTTCAAAAATCTTCTTCTCTGAAACCAGAAGGCAGACAGTTTTTATACATCTAGTATGTAGTGTCATCTAGTGGACCTCTACCAAGTTTGTTCATATCAAGACCCTGTGGGTACATTTGGGCTCAACCCATATGCATCCATTTTTACAAAGAATCAAAGAGCGAAAAGGCATATCCTTCTTGCTCTTAGCTGAAAATATTCCATGGTATTGATCTTATATAGAATGTATCTCCTTGTTGACATCTGCCTATTTAATAGCCATTCTCTGTAAGCATTTACACTTTTACAAGTGAGTGTGGCTTGCCTTGTCTCGGATTCACTTGAAACTTGTTTGATTATCAGACCTTATTGCCCTTATAAGTAAATAAAAGTTTTTTTGTCAATTTGTTTTTAGGTTGCCATGGAAACTAATCTAAAAGTTTTTTTTATAAAAAATGGCAAATATAAGCATGAAAATAGGCATTTTTCGAGCATTGTTATCTTGCTTATTCAAATGTTTACAAAAAATAATCTTTCTCTTATAAATTGCTTTATCCTTACTCAATCATTTGCACTTTTTAAATTATTTCAACTATTTGTTATATTCGATGCTTTACCATATTTAGGTGGGTGGGGTAAGACATTTTTTGAAAATGTCATATTTTGACAATTTCTTGAAGTAAGTTTGAAAAAATGCAGCTAGTTTGAAATTATGTGTACCTACTAAAGAATAAATCAACCATCCCACTATCATAAAAAAGAAAAAAAATTATTGGGATTTTGTCTGTAAAGGTGGTTACTATGGTAACCAGACAGGCACCGTCAAGTTAAAATTTTAGTATTTTTCTATGTATTTTCTTCGTAAAAACACATTATATGCTCAATATAACTGTATTTTTTGATATTCATGTTTGGTAGGTATATAGATGTCATCAATGATAGACAGCCAGAAGTCTTTCACTTAGGGTCAAGGTTATTTGTTAACCATTTTTGTACATTTTTTTAAAAAAGAGATAAAAAAAAACAGTCAAGATAATCTTTTTTCACCTGTCAAAAAGGAAGACAGGCATCAGAGAAACAGATAAATGTCATATTTTTGTGACAAGATAACTTATAATTTTAGTGTTTTGGATAGCCTACTATATTAATTTGTAATTCCCACTACCTAGATGTATTTCAAGTGTTGAGTTAGAAAACAATCCCATCAGATGGTCTATTTTTATTTATTGTGACTCTTTGGCCCTCCTTATACTTTGAACATGGTTTGAGCCTTGTAAACGTCTTGAATTAACAAAGTGAGCTTTTTTATGCTGCATATGGTTGACAAATTTTTTATGGCACCCAATTCTTTTATCTAATTTTGAATGTATGTAAAACAACAAAATCAAGGAATGTCCCTTTTCTTGTAGTTTCAGCTTAAAATAGCTGATTTAATTTTTTTTATATTTTTTTCTAAAATAAATAACAATAATAAGTTTACATTTTTAAATTAGCTAAATTGTAAACAGAATGAATTAATAATTGTGAAATATTGACTGCACATTTTGTTATTTCTATCCGCCATTTTGGATTGTTGCTATGGGATCAAAGGGAAGTAACTCTAAAATAGACTACAAGACTATATAAAAATATACCACATGAAAACAATATATTCTGATTATTAAAGGAATATTTATTAATTTATCTTTCAATTAATATTGACATGTACTGTAAAATCTTCTGCATTGAATTACTGTAACCTCCTGAAAACAGGGATAGTTCATGTATATTATGGCCATTTTTAAGAGTATGCAATTTTCAATCGAGAATTGTGAAAAATTTAGGGTATGTTCCCCATGGGATTTTTAATGTTTTGATAACTAGAACAAGTAATCTATTTGCTTTAAACAATATTTTTCCCTATATACGCTGCAAAAATCTGAAATTTGGATCTGAAATTTGGCATTTTTGCAAACTTCTGACTTTCTATGACCTGTATCTATGGCAACATAGCACACATTTCCAAATGAGTGATATATTTTGTAATGATCTTGTATGGGGATCAATTTGTGCAAGTTTGAACAAAATCTGTTCTTATGCGTGCCAAAAAAGTGTAAGTGCTTACAGAGAATGGCTATTAATTAATGTGATGTCCCAGGGGTCAAAGAGACTCAGGTGAGCAATCTAGGATCATCATGGTCCCCTGTTATAATAGCTCTTGTGATAATGAAAATATGAGTCAAGTTTCATGAAGTTATCTTTAATAACAACAGAGACATGACCAAGGTTAGAGTTTGTAACGTCAATACCAACGCCAACAACTACACAAACGACATCAAGGTGATGACGGTACTTTTGGTTTTCTTGGAAAACAGCCAAGATAATAAAGATTTCTGAGTTTTTGAAAGTATGTTATGTACAGTCTCATATTAGTATAAAACAAACATAAGGTACAGCTTCAGTTCTCTTTAATTCATCAATAAATATTCTCATTTAACAAGGAAATAGACAAGCACATGATTCTGACAAAAACATTTGTTAGGGGTGAAATAAATGTATGTAATGTGTCATACAAAGGAGGGACATCTTGGTAAAGCCACAAGCACAAGAGCGATATCCATCCCCATCCATGAAAGCTTTATAGTAAACTGAAGCCAAATCAAAGGGCAATTACTCCAATTTTATACATGCAAGAGTTGCAGTTCTTAAGCACTGCACATCTCCTCCATGAGATCTATCCACATATAAAGTTTCAAGTTGATAGCTTTTATACTTTAGGAGATATGCTCCAGACAAGTTTAGTGACGGAAAGATTGAATGACAGACAAAGACCATTACTTTATCCCCTTTGCCGAAGGGTGGGGATAATTAACTCTGTTCAGGCTGAGGACAGAGCACTGGTATTTTACAAGCACTTGCATTTACATTTCATAGTGACCACTCTTATTGGGCAAATCTGCTAAAATGTGTGTATCAAAAGTGCCAAGTTATGTTTAAAGCACATTTTTATGCATGTCAGTGAAATGTAATGCATACTTTTTAATTCTCTTAATATTTCTTCAACTCCTTGTGGCATCAATCTCTGATAGGCAACCAAA
Organism: Fragum whitleyi; assembly: GCA_948146395.1. Lineage (NCBI taxonomy): Eukaryota > Metazoa > Mollusca > Bivalvia > Cardiida > Cardiidae > Fragum > Fragum whitleyi. The sequence continues at coordinate 30,389,415 of OX411555.1, forward strand.
ACGTATTTGATAACAGCTTTGATAATCTACCGATTATCATTTGTATGACGGGTCACAAAACCCATACTATTCAGACAAATAAGTTACCAACCACACAAAAAGGAACCATCTTGTAAACACAAAAACACAAACACTGGTAGGTCTGGGTAGAGTAATCTTGCTCACTAGACTGACTTTTTTCTTTTTATCTTATTCTGTGATTCCAAGAAAAAGTCACATTATCCTAGCTATCTTGGGGTTTCTGGTAAGTAGTACCAGCTCTGCATTCTGGATGACAAAACGGTGCAAACTGTTATTAAGGTAGTGGACCCGTAATAGTTCCAAACCATTTCGGAACATATTGATGGCTCAGCGTGAAACAGTTGTAACTCCCTATTAACATATAGGGAGTTACAACTGTTTCACACTAAGCCATGAAATCATGATCTCTCACGATGTTGACCAAATTTCTTAATGAAAATCATTAGGAAACCTTGGTTAACACTGTTAAAGTTAATTACCTCCGAAATATTGCAGAACTATTAAGGGTCCACTACCTTAAACTATAATTTACAAACAGCTTGCATTGATTTTGACATCCTGAATGTAGGGCTGGTCTAGTTGACCTCTGCTAGGCATAATCTCCTTTAATTTGTATGAAAAGAGTTCCTGGATTGTCCTTTTACATGTGATAAACAACACAATTCACCCCTAGATAATTGGAATGCATAAAATTTGACTCTCTATTCTAAATATTTAGACACAATACACATACACATATGAGCAAAATAATCTTGTGAACATACTGTATAGTTCAAGTTAGTTCTAGCCTTAATATGTTTTCAATACATTTGGCAAATAACATTCTAACAATATTTAGCCTGTTATCCATGAAAACATGCTGAAATGACAATAAAATTGATGATAGACGTAAACTCCAAATTTAAAGAAAGCAACATGTCTTATTCATAAATCAAGAAAACAACTGTTAATTTGAGAAAAGATTTTAAAACCTTGTTTTTGTTTGTGTATCCATTTTCCCATAAACTGTAACTTGATGTCAGTTATTTCGCTGCCGCTTATGGTCGTACATAAGTGTTATAATGGCGCATATATCTTCATCCCAAAGATTGCCGTATATCTCTTTGTTGAACTTTCTATGCATCAAAGTTTTCTCTTTGTCCCTCCAAGTTCAACATATAGATAGATGACTGTAAATGGGAAATACATTGAGAAAGATACAGAAATTGCTTGTTTCAAGGAATTTATCCTTCTTTTTCAATGTTTCCTATGTTATCTTTCAGTCTCTCTTCAGTTAGAAATCACATTGAATTAACATCTGCAATGCCTTCAAATTAAGATTTGTCTATTACATTAGTTTTGTAGTATTTTTTTTAGTCAACTAAGACATTTTAAGGTCTATTCATCAACTGTCAACTAGAATTACAGACATGTCATTTAGTCAGGTTTCCTGGATAATACATCATTATAAATATTTGGTCAGAGATTATATAATTTTTCTCATTCTCCACTGAGAATTTTCTCAGACCTAATATTTACATAATAATTAATTGTATGAGCATAAAAGATAATATTATTAAGTTGTTATTTATCTATTCATTTATCTTTTATATTCATATATTTGATACAAAATTATAAACAGAATAACAGCTTTAATCTCAATTTGAAATTTGAGTAAATTCTGATTTGAGAATGGAAAATGTTTATAACTTCTGGCAACTGCTTCATTGTTGACAAATCTGTACATTTTATGCTTCATGGAATTGGATTATAAGATATGAAGAGATAATTTGTTGATTTCATGGGATTATGAAACTACAAACCTTATCACACTTATGCATGAATCCATATTCATAAAGTGTGATTAGATTTTAGTTTCATTTCTCAATGAAATCAACAAATAATCTCTTCATCTCTTAAATGGTATTTGTAAAAGCTTCATGTACATTTTATTTCCTTGTCAAAGAATTTAAGAATGAGTAAATTGAGTTTAACTCTGTAGTGCTCAAATATAAACTAGACTGTCACAAAGTGGACTAATACCCCCCTACAAGTCCTTGTCAGTAATGAAAAGCATTTTCCATCAAAGGGCCATAACTCTATCAAAAGTCAATAGATAGTAACCAAAATATCACTTGCACATCTCTGCCTGATACTGATCACATCTGTAAAGTTTCAATAAAGTCTGCCCATTAGATGCTAAGAAAACTCCCGGAAAAAACACTAGGGCCAGATTGGCCTTAAACCACTCACTTGAATTTCATTGGTCCAGTGGATCTCACCCAAGTAACTTTCCGGCAAAATTTCATACACATTTGCCTAGTTGTTGAAGAGGAGATGTTATACCAAGAATTCAAGATGAAAATAGAATTGGTCCAAACCTACCACGCCCATATTCATGGATCAATTAAAATTTTGTGAATTATTTTTGAAGAGGGTCAACCAACGAACATTATGGAAAAGTTTCATTGAAATCAGCCTAGCGGCTCAGGAGGAGATATTGTTCAAAGATTTCCAGCTCAAAATAAGCCCCATTGGGCAACATCCATATTCATGGGTCAATCAGAATTTCATGAACAGTTTTTCAAGAGGGCCACCGATGGAACACTCTTGTAAAGTTTCATTGAAATTGGCCCAGTGTTTCACGAGAAGATGTCATTCAAAGATTTAAGACTCAAAATAAGCCCCACCTAGCCACGCCTTTATTCAAGGGCCAATCACATTTTTGTAAATAATTTTTGAGGAGGTCACCAAAGGAACATTCTGGTAAAATTTCATAAAAATGGGCCCAATGGTTCAGATGTTGTTCAAAGATTTCCAGCTCAAAATATGCCCCAACCGGCAACGCCAATATTAATGGGCAAATCATTTTTTCATAAACAATTTTTCAAGAGGGTCACCCAATGAGCATTCTTGTAAAGATTAATTAAAATTAGCCCAGTGGTTCAGTAGGAGATGTTGTTTAAAGATTTCACTCTTAAAATAAGCCCCACCCTAACACACCCATATTTATGGGCCAAATAAATTTCAGTTTTTAAGATTGTTGACGATGGAGGACAGACTTGGAGTGATCTGAAAAGCTTCCCTTCAGCACGTTGTACTCTGGTGAGCTAAAAAAGACAGTAGGAAAGACTGATGGAAAGACTGACAAGCTGACTCCTATATACCCCCTCAAAAACAGTTTTAGGGGATATAAATATGTTTATGAATCAAAAGAAAACCTTAAAACTCATCTTCATTAGGATACTCAAAATCATCACCAATAAACTAAGCTTCTTTTTCAAGGTAAAGCGGAAACGAGCACATATCTAGTGTAATTGGCTTCATTTTATTAAAATTTTTAGGATTAAGACTTCTTTCAATGCCATTTCAAACAAAACCGCTCTAAAAGAAACATGAATCTTTCTCAATGTAGCCCTAACACTGTGATAACAGATGATATATCATAAGGTGAGATAATTGACATACATTAAAGCCCTATATCATTACCAACAAGTGTCAGAAAGGCAATATACGCTGCCATGAGGAAAATTTTCAACAAAATTTTTTCTCTTTTCTTTGACTCACTAAGCAAATTCTTCATTATTCACAATGATTTCTAAACCAAAAGATGCAGATTTCTAAAATTTCATAAACTAACAAATATCATCAGCAACAGTCTTGGGGTCAGTGCAACACTATTATAAGTGCCTATTAATATATAGGCACTTACAAAAGTGTTGCACTGACCTCTCTAGTTAATGCTTTAAATTTAGACAAGTCTAAAAATTTTAATGTTTGGTATTCTGTAAGACATATTTTAGTAGGTGGTTTGACCAGAAGATTTAACATAAACTAACAAATATCATCAGCAACTGCTTTAAATTTGGACAAGTCTAAAAATTTCAATGTTTGGTAATTTGTAAGACATATCTAGGTTGGTGGTTTGACGAGAAGATTTAACAAGTCCGAATACGGAGAATCTGGATGGTTGGTCCTCACACTCTGGAATGTTGAATGGAATGCTCGCCGTTGTACATCATCCGTCAGCTGGTTATAGAAGTCCAGGGCTGCCATACAGAATAACTTCTTGTCGCTTGTCTCTATCTTACCCATCCTACTGAGGATGTAGGACAATCTAGTAACAGTTAAGGCTGAGCAGAATCTTAATGTTGTGCACATGTGAAATTGTTAGAAATGTCATGCACAGGCTCTAATAATTTAATATCATTCTTGAGATTTATAAATATATTAAGAGAATTTTTTAAAGCAACAATATAATTCATAATCAAATTCATAATTTTATGTAACCTGGCATTTCAACTTCAAACGTTTTGTAAGCATTTTTTCATGAGATGTTTTCAAATATCTTCAATTTTTGCCAAACGACAAATCCATATGGTGTGTTTGAAAGCATAACCCTGGAAATCTTTGAGATTACAATAAACTATTTCAATGCGATCAAAAATCTTAAGACTTGCCTCATAATCACAGATATACATCTTTATGTTATTTAGTTAAGCTTTCCAAAGACAAAATAGCAATCTTTATGTTACAAACAAGCCATTTTTCTTGTTCTCGAAATATCTTAAATAGCTATTAAATGTTGTTGGAATTCAAGGTGATTGTAAATGGGCTAAAACATGGTATAACATAGATAATTTCCAAGACAGACTTCAATGTTTCTTATACAGCAAAGGATACAGATTTCTCAGCCATGGGTTAATTGACGCACTAATGAAGAAACAGGTTAATGACCACATTGCCATGGCAACAGGAGTCCTCTGGGTGAAATTAGACAGGGATAACATCACCCAGTCCTTCAGTAAACCGTGCTGACGCTGCTCATGTAGATTGCTGAAAACCTGAAAGATATAATGATGAAGGAATTAGTAATATATATGTGACCCTTCACGCAAAAAGGGAACTCTATAAAATAAAACTTAAAAAAAGAGATATGTTCTAGTACAGGCAAACCAGGGTCGCATTTCCAAAATTTCACAGGATGATAGAATAACTATTCTAGAATCTGAAAATTAGTTGATTGCAAAAAAGTTAGACCCTAGTCTATGGAGGTGAATATCCGCAAAAAGTACATGTATAATGATTACATTCTTATTTGCAAATGTGAGTTGTTAATGCATAATGATTACATTCCCAACCATAAAAATTACACCGCATTGCATTGTGTTTCTTACTTCATCATCCATATGCATAGTTCATGTATGCTTATTCCGATTAATAGTCGTTAATGTAGGTTTATTGTATTCTCATTTACGAATATTGCATCGATGATGTATTGTCTTTCTTACTTAATCATTTATACATTTAAGCAAAAAAATTGATGTGTGAAAATCTATGATTGCTTATCGGTATGTATCTTTTATTACTTTAAGTTTTCCCTGAAAATGTTTTATGATATCTAATTTTCTTTTCAATCCGTTACTGATAGTTGAATAACGTAAATTCGGGTACCAGGAAGTAAATTGGCCCTTCTTATTCAAGGGAGACAACTCATTCAAAAACTAATAGCTGCTCCCTAAACGTCGTTCCTCCGAAATATACCGTAATATATAGAAATATACCAAAATACCAAACTATTTTCAGTAAATAGAGTTGTAGAATACCTATATAGAATACCTTTACGATGATAAACTCAGAAACATTTGGAAGTTTACGAGAAAATGTGTTCAAAGGCCAAAAGATGGAAAGAATAGCCGATTCGAGTGCAGTCTAAACCTTTTTATGGAAATCCGTTTTGCAAAATTTATAATACTATTAAATAGGAAAATATTTTTTATAAAATAGATTTGTCAATAATAAAACAATACAACATATAGAAAGGGAAACGACAATCACGTTTTTTTAAATAAGCCCTGCAACCCATATATAGGCCAATCAAAATACTGCTGGGCATAGATTTATACGAGGAATGCTATCCCGCAAAGTTTGGTTGAAAATGGTCCAATGGTTTAAGGGGAGAAATATATAGTGAAAATAAGACCCGCCCTTCCATGCCCATATTTGGAGAGGGGTGGGGGTTCATTTCAAATTTTGTGTACAGCTTTAGAAGAGGATCACCCAAGGATCCTTCATATAACGTTTCATTGAATTCGGGCCAATGGTGTGGGAGGAGATCTTTTTTAAAGATTTGATAGTGAAAAAAGTCCCTCCCTACCACGCCCATATTTGGAGAACAATCCAAATGTCTTTAACAACTTTAGAAGAAGGCAATTTCTGCCAAGGTTCGTAAAAATCCGCCCTTGTGGTTTAGGAGGCGAAGATATTTAAAGAAATTTTCACGCATGGACGAACGCACGTATGCACGAACGGAACTACTCAATGACAATAGCTTGCTTAAACGTGAATTTCTAAATTTGAAGTAAAATGCATATCTCATTAAGCATCAAAAATATAGACATTCGGGGTAAACAAGCTCCACAAAAGCTGTATTTCGGTATTTGATGAATCAAACATATCCATCATTTGCTGTATAGCAAGAAGTTAAAAAGTATCGAAATATTGCCTAAACTAGCGATAGAAATATGCATTTCGTTATTTGATGAAACATACATTTATATCCTCTGCAGTATTGTTTAACGTTGAAAATACCGAAATACAGTCTAGACTAGTGATACTGTATGTATTTTCCGAAGAGATATGCATACCGCACCTGAATAAATATATAGCAAGAAGTCGAAAATACCGAAACACCGATAGTTATTAAAAGGTGTATTTCGGTATTTGATGAATATGCGTTTCCCCTGTACAGTTCACCAAACATTGAAAATACCGTAATATATGTAGAGTCAAAATAAGTGAAAAAGGTTTATTTCGGTATCAAATTATATATATGCATATCTCACCTGTGTAATTCACCAAGATGTCGAAATACAGCCTGAACAAGTTATAACTAGAGCTGTTTGAGCAGTTGATTTTCTCCACAGGCCTGAATCGACTAATATGATAAGACATTCGGTGAATTAAATAATTAGTTTATTGAATGATTTGAATTTTAAGTAAATGAGTGTTTTTAAGTGTCACATGCTGAAATATTTTTGAAAAAACTCAAGACTAATGAATAACCATAGAAAATTGACCTCCGCAATTTAGATACATATTTCCACTTATCACGGTAATTTTGTGCAGCCTGATAATATGTCTCCAAAGGAACATTCCAGTGTTTTGGTTGATATCCATCAGATATATTCTGAAAAGATGATTTCCAAAGTTTCCACTATATCACACATAGAGAAATGACCTTTTTTGTAGACTGATAAAAAAACACTAATTTAGGATCATTCCAGGGAAATTTGGTTGATATCCATCAGATAAATTCTGAGAAAACTCACTTTTCACCAAATTAGGAAATTAGCGACGCCCATTCAATCAATGTTTTTCATTGGATCAAGATTTCTGGAACAACTTTGAAAGAGGGTCATCCAAGGATCCTGTGAAGTTTGCTTGAAATTCATTCATTACTTATGAAGAGAAGATTTTAAAAGTAAAAAATTACGCCCGGACGCATGACGGACTAAGCGCCATGACAATAGCCCCAGTGGCCTTCAGGAGCTAAAAAAGTGTGTCTCGATATTTGATGAAACACGCATATATCACCTGTATAGTGCATTTATAGGTCGAAACTACCACTATCCAGCCTTAAAAAGTTTTAAAAATGTGTATTTCGGTATTGATGTAACACGCGTATCTCATCTGTACAGTTCGTCAAGACATAGACTAACAAGACTGAACTAGTTATAAAAAGGTGTATTTCGGTATTTCAATAAACATTAATATATACATGTATATAACCTGTAAGGTAGAAGACCTTTTCGGTTTGTTTCTGTATATATCGGCTTATTTCGGTATTCATGTGCATTTCGGTATTTCCGTAGACCGCGCGTAACGAAAGGGAGAAGTTGTTAAAGTCAAAGTGATTGAAGTAATTGGCGAGCGACACCTGGTGTCATAATATTACCAACCACATTCGTGTTAATGCCATTCTTATTATTGCATACTTGCTTCATCTTTATTCTTGACTTCATTTGATTTCTTAAATAATCAAGGATAAAGAAGTAATATTAATGAAATCATTATATCAACATAAAAGTTGTCAACACAAACATACACCACTAAATATTAAATGCATACTATGATTGTAAAAGGAATAAACATGAAACCAACACTTTACAACACGCACTTGTAAAATTGGCACATGGGATGACATATACATGTAAGGTGCAAAAATAACGGCAAATAAGCATGTAATGTTCATAGATAAGAATGTACTATAAACGCATAGAATTTTTGCGGATATTCACCTCCATACTAGTCAGACTAGAGTTGACACTTAATGCACTACCCAGATGGTCATTTTTTGCATGGCTGGTCACATAATAATAAAATAATTAGTAGTGTTTTGTATGAAAAAAAATTCTAACAAGGTTGGGGGAATATATAATCAATTCCCACAACCCAGTTAGATATTTTTTCTTACAGTACACTAAGTATGTATTATATTTATCTTATAACCTCTATTTGCCTTTTTTGATTGATGTTTGTTTCTGAATAAAATAACTGCATTATGTCATTGTTCTAAAAATAACCATGTGATATCATGAAAGATATCATAAGGGATGTTATCACACAGATATTTGTATATAAGATAAAATATACACTCATTTAATTGAACTAGATCTGTCCAATACCACCAGCAATTAGGGTACATACTTAGGTCATGGGTAACAACTGTATAAAGTTTCATGATTCTAGGTCATTTTGTTCTTGAGTTAAAAGTCTGGGAACAAAATGTCTACGGACAGATGGACATGGTGAGGCCAATATACAACCCTCTTCTTCATAGGTGGAGGGTATAATGAGCACCACTTTGAACAATATTTCATTCATATCCTGCTATTTGGAGCACATAACTAAAGGGTTTCCTCTATTACTCACATCAGGGCCCGAGGTTATAAAAATTTTCTCATTCTCAATTCAAAATTTTCTCAAATTTCAATTCGTGATTAAAGCCGTAATTCTGTTTTAATACTCATTTTATTTAATTTACATTAAAAAGATAATATTGATAAGTTGTTATAAATACCAACTTATTAATATTATCTTCTATCTAAATACATTTATTTAAATCTAAAATTTGAGAAAATTCTAGGTTGAGCCTGAGATAAGTGTTATAACTAGGGCCCAGTAGTACCAGGACATCTTATCAGAGTATCCAGTTGATCATCCGACTTGTTGTTTTCAAATATCAAACAACTTTTGAGACACCAATATTGAAGTTATTCACAGCTGATAAAAAACTTGGACCTCATGATTAAAGAGTACTGGGCACTACCAGCTGCCCTATTGCTGCTTGATTAATGCATTTAAGACTCAGAAACAGCCAGCGGAATAACTGTTTTTATTTTTTGCAGTTTTATTTACATGTATATCATTAATATACTATGATACAATGATCTGTGCAAGGATGCAATAGTATGCCTCAAGATAAAAAATGGAAGTATTACCTTTGAATATTTTTTCTACCTTTAAATAATATTTCAATTTAACCCTTTGCTGTTTAATCCCTGCTTTTTACGTGCCTGTGATTTTATGATCGAGAAAAAATTGTGAAGAAAGAAATTGCTTCTGACAAGCACAATTTCTTTTTTATCCACACTATTTTTTTCCCTATTGAATGATTATTTTTCAAATTAATTCCACTTTTAAGTTTTGTCTGCAAAACCTTTGAATTTAGACAGGTCCAAATTTTTGTAAAACAGGAAAGGGTTAAATTCAGAGTTAAAAGATTTCAGTAACTTCTTTGAATTTAGACTGTCTATCAATTAATAATCTAGAAATATATATAACAATATGTGTCTGTGAAACACTTCCCTCAAACAAGACCTTCACATATTACCTTGATCATTTTTTTAGTAGATGCAATCAATGAGATCCATCTTCATGCCAGGTATCAGCATTGTATATCAAATAGGCTCGGAGGATTTGGCAATGTTAAGTTTTTTGATTAAAGTTTCACAGACAGATGGACAGACAGACAGGTGGACACCACTGTCCAGTAACACAATATGCTGCTAATATTATCAACAGGGGGCATACATATGATTTTTGCTAACCTGAAAGACAACTTTGGCAATCAGCTGTGGATAAGGTTGTTGACTAGATAGAAACTCTCCGATAACTTTATTCATGATATCCTGGGGTGGGAAGAAGTCAGCTAGAAATGAGGGCAACACACAAGAAATAACCCTCGCTTCATATGGGTAGCCTTTCTTTATCCTAGAAATATTCAAGATAGTAGAATGCAATAATTTTGCAACGTCTCAGAAGTAATGAACTTAAACAGTGTTAACTGAGGTTTCCCAATAGTTTTCATTAGGAAACCTCAGTCAACATTGTGGAAGATTATGAGTTACGAAATGTTGCAGAACTATTACGGGTCCACTACCTTAATATATAAGCATTTAAAACAATTTCAAATATGCTCAGTTAAGACTGAAGTAATATTACTGTGAATGGCAATTATGTATTAATTATGTATGACCCATCATGCAAAAAGGGACCATTTGGGAAGTACAAATAGTTTCTACCCTTGTCAGACTGTGCGATCTACGCAGGCTAACAAGGGTCAAAACTTTTCACAAATAATTAATTTTCTGAATATTGAATGAATAATCTGTCTTTCTATGAAAGAATCTTTCAAATGTGACCTCTGGTTGATCTATACTAGAACCAATCTCTTTTTCAAATATATATTTTACTGAGTTCCAAGATGGTTCCTTTTTGCATGACAGGTCACATATCTTAAACTAAAGTCTAAGCTTAAGAGTCAGACCAGCTGGACCCAGTCTAACCCTCATTTAGAGTTTGACTGTCTCAATAGCTCAGTGGTTAGAGCGTCGGTCTCTTGATCCGAAGGTCTGGGGTTTAAGTCCCAGTGACAGCGAGGTGTTTCCTTGAGCAAGAAACCTAAAAGTCACTGCCTCGGTCCACCCAGCTGTAAATAGGAGGCAGTGGATGAAAATCCATAAAAAAACAACAAAAAAACAACATCACAGGATTCCACTGCCTCCCCAGTTTCTCACACAAAATTGATAACATCTAGAATTAGTCAACCTGCCAGTAATAAGGGGAGTTAGGCAGAAAGTATAGAAGGAATATAATACTAATCACTCATGTTCTTGAAATTTCCCATAATTGGCTAAATAGGTAGTGATTTCTTGGATCAGCAATTATTTTTTACTCAGTAACAATTCTTATTGTATTTCAATGTTTACATGATCTTTATTTTGCTTGTAACAATCTTTCAGTTCTTTCATGCTATAAGACATCCATTACATGTGCTTCCTGGATATCTATAGTACAAAGCTGGGATTTGAAATGTCTGACACGAGAACAAAACTGAATCTAACAGTGTGATCCGATCTACCTTTTTCAATTTTTCTCAAATCTTGAGTCTCTTGTCCTAAATACCGAGCATTACAGGACTCCAAAATGTTTTTTGACTTAGAAATTGCGTTATCATCAGTCTACACTCACTGCTAAAGTCATCTGAAAGCTCACCTATCAACATTTTTACCTCCCATGAAATGATGGTTAAGCTACTGACCTATCAAACAACACAGTGACCCTCTCCATGGCAACAATGAGGGATTCTGGGTCCTGGTAGATATTTGTGGGTTCTTCCATGTTGAAAGTTTCATGTTCTCGTGGTCTAGGGCTATATCCATCATATTGTTTACCTTATTAAAGAATGAAGCATACTGTTGTCAAAGTAGTTATGATGTTTTAGTGGTCAATCGTCAATATCTTTCAGTATAAAGAGATAGGTGAACCTAAATTCTTTGTCAAATAGTAACGATGATTATGATTTTGCTAAGAACTTTAACAAAAAAAGTCATACATTTTTAATACAAGTTGTCTGACACGTCGAAGTCCTATGAAAAAAGGCCTATAAGTATTCTGTACAATAAGAGGAAATCACAAACACGCACTGGTGAAAACTTTTGCTTGAGGGAATGCAGAAAGTAGAGCTGCTTGAGAAGCTGATTCGCTCCACAGGCCTGAATCTACTGATAAAATAAGACTAGAATTCAAGTGAATGAATGAATAAATTAAGGTTTATTTCAAGTAAATAGGTGTTTTTAAGTGTCACATGCTGAAAAATTTCTGCAAAGAAAGATTCAAGATTGATGAATAACATAAAGAAAATTGACCTCTGCCTATCAAATACATATTTTTCTTCAATCACAATATTTTTTTGTAGACTGATAAAGGATCACTAAAGAATCATTTCAGTGAATTTTGGTTGATATCCATCAGTAAGATTCTGAGCAAATGATTTTCAAAGTTTCCACTTAATAAAATATAATAGTGAAATGACATCTGCCCATAAGATACATATTTTTCATCTTATCACAATAATTTTTTGAAGACTGATAAAGGGTCACTCAAGTCTCATTTTACCATTTATTAGCAAAGGCCATTAAAGCCTTGTTTTTCATTGGATCAAAAATCTTTAAACAACTTTGAAAGAAGGTCACCCAAGGATCATTACTGTGAAGCCTTGTTGAAATTCATCAAGTAGTTTCTGAAGTTAAGAGTTTTTAAAGAAAAAGTTTACAACTGGAAGCACAACAGACACTGTGCCATGACAATAGCCCCAGTGGCTTTTGGTCGCAGAAATAACCTTCAAGGAAATAGAGGAAGACACATTGGGACAGGAAGGCGAGTTAAAGCCTTCGCATGATTTCAAGTTCTCGCCCTCTGGAGGGAACATGAGACCACTGTATTTCAAAGTGTTGTTTCATACTGGGTAAATGTATAAAAAGTTTGCTTCTTACAGTAACACTAACATGTATATTACAGGTGAAGCAGGTTGAGATTAAAAGAATGACTTACCTGAGTACATACAGGTAAATAGAAGCCCTAATGCTGCCAGAGATCTTTGAGGGCTGGGTAAACATAATCTAGAAGAAATACATATATCCAGTAAAAATATTAATTGAGTCTATGTGTTATGTTTCCATCAATTTCAAATGTGCACCAAGTACAGACTCTGGCCGGCCTGTGCATCTGCACAGTCTGACCAGGGTCTTCACTTTGCACTTTTTAGATAGATAAATTCCAAAAGTCTCTTTAGAAAGTCAGGCAAACTTCTAATTATACTACGAGGCAGTCAAGGTTGGTTAATGTAGGCCCATCACACACATGTCAAATGGTTGGGACATGTCATGCACAGGCTCATTTCGTTAAGGGAGACTACTACAACAGACCTGCACAGCATTCCTGTATAAATAAAATGCCTGGAAATTGCACCACGAAAAATGATCTTTGTCTCAGTGGTTAGAACTCTTAACTCTTAATCAGAATTTCTATTTTGAGTGTGTTCAAGGCCTTCCAGCTTCATGATTTAACAATTCTTTGTTTTAAACTTATCCTGCCTGTAAATTAATATCAGAGCTACTGGTTGGAGACCAATTCTCGCTGCTTACCAGTTCTTGCCAACTGAACATTTTCAAAGTAAAGACACAATATCTATTTAAACCAAATTATTTGCTGAAGAGAAGAAGTTTTTGCTTAAGTTACTTGTAATTTAGAATGTTTTCCTTTCCATCATTACTGTGAACCGGGATGGTTGGCAAGAAATAGTACTAGTCAAGAATTGGTCTCTAACCAGCACAGATAGGAGGGGTATTTTGTTTTTCTAATTTAAATATTTCATTATTCCTTACTTTAAAGCTTTGTTGTTGGTACTCATTTGAAATGTATTGTCAAAACGATCAAAATGAGTACCCATAACATAGGGTTTCATTCAGAAATAAAGATTTAAGACCAGCTTTACACCCCCCCCCCCTCCCTCTTATCTGGACCCCTGAATACTTCAACTGTTCAGATTATACTGGTTCCAAGTGCCCAGAATCATTATCAGAATCATTATCATGGCTATGCACAAGTACAGCATAGAATTTCCAAAATGACAAGCTGTATTAACGACAATTTGGTCTCAAATAGAAAATGAGCTGTGTGTGACGTTTCCAACAATTTGAAATATGAATGAGGGACAAACAATGAGCAGTGTATATTGCCACATACTGTAAATGTAAAGTTACCAGAATGTCTACCGTTATTTTGAGACATTATCTATTAAGAAAAACGCATAGTGAAGACTCTGGTCAGACTGTGCGGATGCACAGACTGACCAGAGTCTTTGCTTAGTGCACATTAGAAGTTGTTGGAAATGTCAAATATCTTCAGCCCATTTTTCATATAAAATTATAAAATCCATTGAACTTGCAATTACATGACAACTAATAAGATAATTTTCCAGTTTTGAAATGGAAAATCAGCAAACAAGATAACTTATACCCTGGGCTTCAAGATCTACGGAACATGTATGTATGTATACCTATCTACACTGAGTTTCACAATCATTTCAGCATCACTGGGCAGTAACACATCTGTCAAGAGAAGTCTCTCCATGCCTTTCAAAATGGTCAAATATACAGATGTAGAAACACTGTCTTCACTACTGGACGCCATTGATATAGCCATCTGAAGATAAAAGAAGAATTCTATGAACACATCTGTCAAAAGAAGTCTCTCCATGCCTTTTAAGATGGTCAAATATACTGATGTAGAAACACTGTCTTCACTACTGGAAGCCATAGATATCGCCATCTGAAGATTAAAGATGAATTCTATAAACACATCTGTCAAGAGAAATCTCTCAATGCCTTTCAAGATGGTCAAATATACAGACATAAAAACACTGTCTTCACTACTGGACGCCATTGATATAGCCATCTGAAGATTAAATAAGAATTCTATAAACACATCTGTAAAGAGAAGTCTCTCCATGCCTTTTAAGATGGTCAAATATACAGATGTAGAAACACTGTCTTCACCACTTGATGCCATAGATATCGCCATCTGAAGGTTATAGAAGATTTCTATAAATATATTTGTCAAGAAGTGTCTCTCCATGCCTTTCAAGATGGTCAAATATACAGATGTAGAAACACTGTCTTGACTACTGGACACCATTGATATTGCCATCTGATGATTAAATAAGAAATCAGTAAACACATCCGTCGAGAGAAGTCTCTCCATGCCTTTCAAGATGGTCAAATATACAGATGTAGAAAAATTGTCATGACTACTGGACACAATTGATGTCGCCATCAGATGATTAAACATGAAAGAACTAAACACATCTGACAACTGCAGTCTTTCCATGCCTGTCAAGATGGTCAAATATACAGATGTATACTTAACTCTGAAAGAAAAGCCCAAAAGATATAAATTAAAACAATTTAAAGCTTTAATATGAATTTTATTCTTTCTTTGTTACTTTTGGTAGAACAACCATATAGCCACATGTATGGGCTGAAAAATGATGCAACCAGAGACCATTTTTAAAAAATACGCCTAGCGTGACAACACCATGAAAAACAAGATTTGTTTGTGAAACATGAATGCCGACGTTACAGCATTTTTTTTCAAAGTTTGACCTTGACAGATGACCTTGACCTTGTCACATGACCTTGACTTTGGTACCAGTGGATGTGGATAATTGAGATATATCATCATGCCAAATATTAGCCTTGTATCTTGAATAGGCTTGAAGATATTGGCAATGTTAAGTTTTTTGGTTAACTTTTGCAGACAGACAGACAGACAGACGGACGGACAGACAGACGGACGGACAATGGTAAAACAATATGCCCCCGATCTATCGATGCTGGGGCATAAAAATATGATTTGATGTCTGCATCTTGTTTTCACAGGAACAAGCACACAATAAAACACATGGTTTGTTGCACTGGTCTTTGATTTGATTTTGATTTGAATTGGGGTTTTACGTCGCTTTCAACAATCTCTCAGTTATATCATGACAACTGGAGCACCTAACGATGGATTCCTGGTATTTCTCACACAAGTACTACCACCACATCCCTTTCCTAGCCTCCAGTTGCTATTCCACATAGGTTTACGATTATCTACCCATTGGTGGAAGACAAATGTCCGAAAGGATAAGTGCCGCGGCTGGGGATCCAACACCGTGCGACTGGTCTTTGAAATTCAATTGGAAAAGTGTTCGGTGAACTTAAACATTTATACAACCATCCTTCAAGTTTTAGGAACCTTTGAAGTTTAAATTGATAGAGCAATGCATTATTTTATTGGCTTGCATCTGAAGACCCAATTTTTACAAGTTAACATTCTTAAGTAACATTTAACATCAGTGTGAATTTAAATATTTTGAAATGGTTTATTGCTATGTCTCTCAACGCAAATTTAAAATCTTCAACAAATCTTCATGTATTAGACCAGCAAGTGAAGGGGACATGTTTACTAAAAAGGCATTGCTATGAAAGGAACATGGAACCCAACAGTAAAATGATCGGTCTACAAAAGGTAGTAAGTTTTGACAGGTATTAAAATAAACAAAAGGATTAAGAGGGCCTGTATGGCTTGTAACATCTCTAGACTTTCATTAAACAAAGCTTACTATGACTGAAAACAACACTTTGAAGTCTCTTTTAGAACTATTTTATGATTTACTGGGTCTGGCCCACATTGCACCAAATATAACTCAAACACCATTAACCTGCATACCCTTTTACTATCTTATTGTAAATATAAAAGGATTGCAATAAGTATATAATTCATGACTAGGACAAATTAAGGAAAGGTTCATTTATGGAACAAGTATAACAAGTTTCAGTCTAATATGGCCAATTGATTTGGAGGAGACTTTTTGAGATTTTAAAGTTTTAATTGGCCCTGTCCTTTCACACCCACATTGGTGGTCCCATCAAAATTTCATGGCCAATTTAAGTAAAAGTTTACATAAGGAATATTCATACCCAGTTAAATTCAAATTGACCCAAACAGAGGGAAGGAGAAGAATTTTAAAAATTTAAATATGAAAAAAAACAAAGCCCTGCCCTGCCATGCCAATATTTAGGATCTTCTGATCACAAATTGCAGTAGGCTGTATACAAACATTAGGTGCCACAACACTTAGGCTTAAAACTCTCATAAGTAACACATTTCTGCACCTTGGTTGAGAGGAGCAACAAGGAATAAACATTCTTCTCTGACATTTCTGTTGGTACAACCAGGATTCAACCTAGATACGTTTGATCCTAAAGCCACTATGCTAGCCATAAGGTCAAGGACCCCAACCATTTGGTATATTGCAAATTTCAATTTACAGAGGTGTAGATTGTGGTAACACAGTTCTAACATTCAAACAATTTGACATCCCATTGAAAACTTATATCTGAAATAAATCCCGTGTTGAATAATCTTGGATGAGTAACAACAATATAGAGTTCAAGCATAGGGTTCCAAAGAGTACCCAAAACAGAGGATCTACAGCATTATCTTCAATAATATGATTCTAAATTGAGCCTGTGCACGACATTTCCAACAATTTCAAAGGAGCACTTAGAAAAGACTCTGGCCAGCCTGTGCTTCCCCAAAGACTGTCCAAAGTCTTTACCTTGCACTCTTTAGATAGATAACACCCTTTTAGACCTTATCTATCTATAAAGTGCAAAGTAAAGACTCTGGCCAGCCTGTGCTTCCCCACAGACTGTCCAGAGTCTTTACTTTGCACTCTATAAATAGATAAAGTCTAAAAGGGTGTTTAGACAGATGGACAATCTTTTATCTGTGCTGTGTGGCTGTCTGGACCGCTCAATGTCTGTGACCCAAGACATGTCACATGCTGGCTCAATTAAAAAATTACCTGTAGAATCTGCTGTGGAAACTCTGAATCCTTCACATCAGAGCTGTAGTTCTCTAGAATATAAAATGCTGTTGCCCACATGGTCAACAGGTACTTCTCACTTGTCACTGGTTGTCTGTTAAGACAGAAATATATGTTGCTAAAAAGTTCAATACCAAATTACAATTCATGAATAGTTCAAGACAAGGATATGGAAAGATTTTTTAATAGAGAGAAGTCTTGGATGTTATCTTAGTATTTGTCTAAATATTATAACCCATTCAATTTCAATGCCAAACTGCTAAAAAGTCCATCATTTTAAATGAAATTATTACAAGAGTAAGGAGATAATGAATATCTACTGTCATATACTCTTAAGTATCTTAAATACAAGCTAGTTCTATATTGAAAATCGGTTTAAAACTAAACCAGATGCATGTTGGTTCATACTTCATAAAATGAAAGACCATGAATGGATGAAGTTTTCTCTTAATATGAGGATTGTTCAAAATTTGTCCAGATTAGGTCAATTAATCATTAGATATGTATTGTTATGCAGAAAAAAGAATATGCATATGAACAGGACATCTTATATGTCCAAGCATGCCAAAATGCCAAAGAAGATGAATGATGTATATTGATTATGCACCCAAACAAAAATACATTGGTATCAGGTGGCGGCCCAGAGTACATAACAACCCTTAAACATTACCTTGATACTAGTGTAAGATTTTTCAGTATAAACTCTGTTGTCAATGGTACCAGTTGCTTGGTAACATCAGGGATGCCTGCCTCCAGTAGATACAATGTTCCATGTAATGTTGCTGTTTTACTGGGTAGGTGTGTACTCTTGTATCCATTGTCTATAATCTTGATTAGCCTCTCTGCTGTCGTGTTATCCTGAAGAAAGAATCAATTGGGTATTTTCAAACTGGTACACAGGATTGCTCACACATTCCTAAGTAATTATGATATTTGACCTTGCCTTGATGAATTGAAACAAGAGGCCAAACAAGAGCTTCGCAGAGTGGCGCATATACGCCAAATGGGGCTTGTCAGTAACCTTGGCTTGTCAGTAACGTGAGCTTGGATGATAGCTAAAAATATTTCAAACAGACAGACAGACAACTGGTGCCATAACATAGTATGACCTTTTGAGTGTAAATTGAAAATGATTTAGGCACAACTATATGCCAAACAGTTATTTTTTAAGTTCAGTTCATTCCAATTCAAAGTGTGACGAGTTGCTCACAAAAGAAATATAGTGAATTTCAATCAATTCAAGGGCAGATAATACAAGAAAGACCAAAGCTTTTTGAATTTATAAAGTCTTATGCATAACCAAATATCAGGGTTACATTATGGCAAGATTCATTTCAGTCCAATTAAATTTATTGGAGTTGTGCACACACATGCACAAAAAAAATCTGTAAATTTAAACTATTTTGTGAAGTAAAGGGCAAATAAATCAGGAACTACTTTAAATATGAAAATATATTTAGTCCTAAGCACAAAAAGACAACCTACAGAGTCATTGTGGCAAGTTTCCTTTCATTCGCATCCAAAATGTAAGAGAAAATGAGCTGACAAGAAATTTTGTTTTTCATCAATTCAAGGGCAGATAATCCAAGATAACTCAAGAATGACTGGAGCATTTTGAAATGAAAAGTCTTATGCAAAACTAGACATCATAGAGAGTAATTGTGTCTAGGTTCAGCTCATTTCAATTGATAGTTAAGGAGGAGTTGCACACAAAATACAGTGATTTTTGTTTAATTCAAGGGCAGATAATTCAAGATTTCTCAGGAATAAATGGAGCTATTTGAATTTCAAAGGTCTTATGCACAACTAGACATCATAGGGAGTAATTGTGTGTAGTTACAGCTCATTCCCATTGATAGTTAAGGAGGAGTTGGGCACACAAAAATAGTGATTTTCGTTATATCCAAGGGCAGATAATTCAAGATTTCTCTGGAATGACTGGAGTGATTTGAATTTCAAAGGTCTTATGCACCACTAAACATCATAGAGAGTACTTGTGTGTAGTTACAGCTCATTCCCATTGATAGTTTAGGAGGAGTTGCGCACACAAAAATTTGTGCACACAAAAAACAGTGATTTTCGTTAAATTAAAGGGCAGATAATTCAAAATTTCTCAGGAATGACTGGAGCGATTTGAATTTCAAAGGTATTATGCACAACTAAACATCATAGGGAGTAATTGTGCCAAGTTTCAGCTCATACCCATTGATAGTTTAGGAGGAGTTGTGCACACAAAAAATTGCTAACGGACAGACAGACAGACAGACGGACGGACAGACAGACGGACATGAGTAAAACAATATGCCCCCGATCTCTCGATACAGGGGCATAAAAATACAGGCCCTACCCCGCCAAAACTTTGGAGTCAATAAAAATTTCTTCAACAATTTGAGAAGAAGGTCATCCAAAGAACATTTCTACAAAGTTTTGTTTAAATCAGCCCATTGGTTTGGGAAAAAAGGTGTTTAAAGAAAAAGGTTATGCAAGAATGGACAGACAAATCGACAGACAGATGAACAATGGACACACCACTATGACACTAGCTCTGGAGCTAAAGATTATAGCTTTCATGTCTGATTCCCAAATTTGACTATTTAATATTTTCATTAGTGAACCAAGTGTTGAGAAGCGAAATTTGCCTTGAAAATGGAATGTTTGCCACAAGTCTAATATTAAAGATTCATCAACACAAAATCTGATCAAAATTTAAATTCTCATATAATCTTGAATGATATAGAAGATTGAAAACAGAAACTATTTGTTTTCAATACTTTTGTTGTTTTAAACACATTGGGCCTCTCTTAAACAACAATCCCTTATGAACTCTGAACATTTTCTATATCATGTGTCTATACTATTGATATGTCTGCTTGTATGGGGTTTAATGCCACTTTCAACATTATTAGTGATATCACAATGGCTGGTGGACCTAGCAAAGGATTTCTGTGGTTTTTAACACAAGTACAGTCAATCCTGCTCAAGTGACCACCGCTATTAAGCGACCATTTTTATTAAGCGACCATTTTCAAAATTCCCTTCTTTAAATAGAAATATCCCAAAAAGTAATTATTGTTGGTTTGAAATTGTTTAAAATGAATCCTATGTTGTTAAGACTTGACAGAACTGTCTCAATGAGACTATTCTATTGAGTTATTACAACATAGGATTCTGCAATAATATGCATATTCAATATAAAGTATGTTTCTTATTTGTGAACAAAATATGTATTAAGTGACCATTTTCTTAAACGACCACTTTTTGGTGGTCCCTGTAATGGTCGCTTAAAATAAGTTTTACAGTATTTCACAATAGTTCATCTGATCCATCTGCTGCTCAACCCACTTATGACTTGTGTCAAGTTGACTTTTGTCAAATGACAAACAGAGCAACAGAGAGTGGGGTATTTTTGATTTGAAATCGAAAAAATTCAAAAATTGTAACAAATTCTAATTTGAGGGTACTCATTGAAATTGTCTCACTGAGACAATTCAAATGAGTACCCACAACAAAGGGATTCAATTAGCAAAAAATAATCTAGACTGGAATTACCCTCTATTATCTGTACCTCTGGTCAGATGATAGTTGGCCGAGCCAGGTTTCAATCTCATGACCTCAGAATTGACAGCCCAATCTGTTGCTGGTGAGCTATTAGGGCTAAGCATGATATCAACCAAAAGACCTTTGTAGAATTTTCATGGTATGTTTGGTTATCCCAGTAACTAAGGTTTAAAAAATATGGTAGCTCAAAAACTGACAATAAGTCATGAAGATTCTAAACTAGAATTGTTGGTAGAAAAGAACTTTTTATTGGAAACAGACAGGGTGTAGATGGAATACCTTGGTAGAGAAGAAAGAAGGTGGAATGTGGGCTGTGATGTGGACTTATTATCCAAAAGACATCTTTATATTCTAGTGCATTTGTCATCACATATACTTATTTAACTTGACTTGATAAAGAAGTCAGTGCATAGATCAAACTATATAAATCAAGTATATCAATTCAACTTGGTTATGTGTCCAGGGCTTGAAATTACATGTACAAGGATAAAATTCTGGGAGGGAATATCAATGGGTCAGTGCAAAACTATTTTAAGTGCCTAAAAGTATATAGACCCTTACAATAGTTGTCGCACTGACACCTCAATATGGGAACCTGTAATAAAGTTTTGTTAAAATGAAAGTATTAGTACAAGGGCCAAATGAAATTTTCATACATACTGGAGCCTGCTGATTCTTAAGCTGTATTAATAAAGATAAGCAGAACTTGTAAATCATACATCCTTCATGAGCGTTAAGCAAAACAACGCAATTAGTTACATGAGAAAATTTGAAATGGTGTTAAACACCACTTTAACCCTTTCCTGTTTAAAAAATTTTAGACCTGTCCAAATTCAAAGGTTTTGCAGACGAAAATTATAAGTGGATTTAATTTGAAAAATAACCATTCAGTAGGGTAGAAAATAGTGTGGAAAAAGAAGAAATTGCCTGTCAGAAGCAATTTCTTCTTTTTTCACAATGTTTTCTCAATCATAAAATCACAGGCATGTAAAAAGCAGGGATTAAACAGTAAAGGGTTAAACAGTCTTTCAGTCATATTACAGTGAAATTCACTCACTCACATAATAGCACCAGTACTAAGCTGGGGTCTAAAATACAAGGACAAACCTACATGAACAGTGGTATTTCTGGGATTTGAACCAACAACCATTATCTCTAGGATAATTATTAATCAATGGTAAAGGTGGCAGTCTTTTTATCCTAGAGATATATTTCACCATAAGGGGCCCTTTTTTACAGACTCTACAAGCCGTAGCACCAAAGTCATCAGCCTGAGATCTGGATTATAAGAAGGAATCTGAAACAGCATGTCCAAAGTATCATTCCTATGTTATTTGATATAATTCTGACCTGTAGTTTCAAAGAAAAAGAAATTTTCTATTTTTCACCATTCCAAAAGAGGCCCTTTCTGGTGACTGAACAGCCTGTAGCGCCAATGCTATCAGCCTGATCAGAATTAAAAGAAGGAATCTGAAAGAGCATATCCTAAGCATCATTTGTGTGAAATTTTGTTGAATTCTGACCAGTAGTTTCAGAGAAGCAGATTTTTTTATATTTCATCAAAAGTTTCCCTTTTTTGGTGACTAAACAGCCCATAGGGCTCAAGTTATCAGCATGATCAGGATTAGAAAAATAAAATCTGAATGAGCATGTCCTAATTATCATTCCTGTGTAATTTCCTTGAATTCTGACCAGTAGTTTCAGAGAAGGAGATGATCAAAGAGAAAGTTTACGCACACACAGACGGAAGGATGAAGACGCAAAACATACATAGGGCCATGACAAAAGTCTAATAGACTCTGTCCAGTGGAGCTAAAAACTGTAAATACTATGTAAGTTTCTTTAGTAAGAAATAGTTCTCCATCTATTCCTTTTTTTTGTTATACTTTATTTTGGAAATTTATAAACATCAGTAGCTTGGCTAGAAACTCACCACTCCTACAACTCCTGCTGCTTTACATATTCCAACATTGAGATATTGTAAGGCAATTTCATCTTCCCCTGGATGGGCCTTATATACTTCAAACATGGTGTCTAACATCCACTCAAACTGTTCTCTTTCAGCAAACAGGTCTGACAAACTCACAACCTGTAACACATATATAGTTATTATTTTCATGATGATTCATGCTTATATTGATGGCTCAGTGCAAAACAGTTCTAACTGCCTATAAACATATAGGCAGTTAAAACTGTTTTGCGCTGAGCCATTGATATGCAAAAAACCTAATTAAAAATTGAAGAATGCACATCTATGTGTCACCAGAACTATGAATGGTTCTGTATGTCTTCTCCCGGTGATCTTGGCATTAAATTCAATTGGACCATGAGCAAATTAGTATCAAGTTTTATATTCCATTTCAAATGGCTCTAGAGCTGCAGAATGTAGGAGTCTAAGGTTTCATCAAAATGAAAGAAACTAGAACTGCCGCAGAGCGGACTTAAACCCCGCACAAGCACTTTGTCAAAATGCAAGTGCTATTAGTGCAGGATGTGTTTGTTACAAATATTGAGATCATATACAGTATTAGCATGAAGTTTCATGATTCTAGGTCGCTTTGTTCTAGAATTAGAGTCCAGAAACGAAAATTAACTGTGACCTTGACCTTTGACCTATATGACCCAAAATCAATATGGCACTTCCTTGGAGCATAAGCAACATTTGCATAAAGTTTCTTAATTGTAGGTCACTTGGTTCTCGAGTTAGAGTCTGGAAACCAAAAGGTCTACAGATTGACGGATGGACAGACAGACAGTCAGACATGGTGAAACCAATATACCCCCCTCTACTTCGTAGGTGGGGGGTATAAAAAAAACATTTAATGATTTGTGTACATGAAACATGCTTTTATTTTTATTTTTATTCTAATTTCATCAAATTTATCTATCATCCAAAATCCAGATCTAGAAGTTCATTTCTCTCTATTTCAAGTCAAAAATAGTGCATTAGGCATGGCAATGAAATATTTATGAGACATAATACCGATTTGATAACTTCATTCAACAACATGAGTGGAGGTTTTCCATTGTTCCCAGGGACCAGCCATTGTCTATAGAGATCAAGGAGGAACTGTAAACAAGAGTGAACATCTAGTCCAGCCACAGATACTGATGGATCCCTCGGAATGTTTGGTTCAGCTGGACTGGTTGCCATTGTGAGTTGTGTGTTGTCATGGTGAACGGGACTCTCCATTGAATCTGTTGTGTCAGACTCGGAGTGTATGGGATCAAGGACTCCAACAACTGACCAGATTGACTCAATAGATACCTGTAGGAGGAAAGTGATAGAGACAATCATGTGAACCTGTGCATGACTTTTCCAACAACTTGAAATGTATGTGAGGTTCAAACATGGAGAGGCATAGACAGCCATAAATTCTTCAAATAAAGTTACCTGATGGTCTACAGATAATTTGAAACCTTATCAATCTACTAAAAGCATAGTGAAGACTCTGGACAGACTGTATGGATGCACAGACTGGCCAGAATCTTTGCTTTGCGCATATTTGAAGTTGTTGGACAACTTATGTACAGGCTCATATATAAATCTGCCCTGTATTGACGATGACAAAAGGGCGCAGACTAGTTGCAAATTATAGCTGCTTTACAGGCAATTTTGCACACACCATTTTGTCATCCTGAAAGCAGGGCAAAGCAGGGCAGGGTATAATATTTCCTATAATTATATTATGTATACTAAATAAAAGTCAAGGTTAGGCCTGAGCATCAACTTCAAAAATCAGCACACACAAAATACATAAATCTAATGAAACAAAATCCTAATCTGATTTGACAAATCAAGTTTATATCCAGTCATTAGTAAATAACTTCATATTATTCTATACTAAGTTTCTACCTGTCCCAGTGTGTAAGTATCTACAGCCACCTCTCGTTCTAGATTGTAATCAAACTTGTAAGTATCTGTACCTCTTACAGTCACATTCCTGAAATAAATACAACTTGTCATTAAACATAAGGCAGTGAAAGCGTGAAAGTATCTACAGTCACCTCCCGTACTAGATTGTTATCAATTTTGTATGTATCTGTACCTCTTACAGTCACATTCCTGAGATAAATGATCAGGACTCACTAAACAGGACATTTTGAATTTCTTGAAATGTTATCTTACTTTCTTTTACAGGGAGAAAGGTTGCTCATTGCATTTGCTTATGTCTTTTTGCAATCCACCTTGTGAAAAGGGACTAACTGCAAAGTGTGAAAAATACTGACTTGTGTCAAGCTGCGAATACTTCACAGCCTGACAAGGGGCTTGTTTTACTAAACCTCTAACAACCATTTTATGCATATGTCGAATATTAAAGTTGCTTCTAGATAAATAACTCAATAAGGAATTCTGCCATGCATCATCTTATTGGAATAGTCTTCTAAAGACAATTCTTATGAGATATTGCAAGGAACAATCTAACAATGAATGAAAACACCAACATGGGTGGATAGATCTTTGCCTCTGATTTTGACTTACGATTATTTTTTTTTTCGTAAGAAGCTTAGTAAATTGGGCCAAATGGTCATTACTTTTATTCTATGAAAATTTCTAAATCTAGAACTACAATTTACCTTTCTATATTTTGATTTTCTAAATGTCATCCAAAACCAAACTGCACTGGTTGTCTCTTCTATTTTATAAAAAAACAAGATGTGTTTGTGAAACACGAATGCCCCCGGAACAGCATTTTTTTAAAGTTTGACCTTTACAGATGACCTTGACCTTGTCACATGACCTTGACTTTGGTGTACAGCTTTGTATGTCAAATACTTTTGGAGAAAAGGCAAAGGTTAAGTTTTCGGGCTAAGTTTTCGGACAGACAGATAGACAGACAGATGGACAGACGGACGGACAGACGGACCCCCGATCTCTCGATACGGGGGCATAAAAATCTTTCAGAATGTAGTTTTCTCCACAACTGGTCAAATTTATTAGAGAGCATATTCACTTTTATTCTAATACCCCATTCAAAATAGGCCAAAATACTTCTTTTAGTTCCCTACCAGGGTTTGACACTAACTACTTTAAGCCATCAGTCTGAAGGACCCGTCAGCCAAAAATATTACAGGTCCCCCATGATAACAACAGGTCCTGCATGAAAACAGAGTTTGATTTTTTAGCAATTTGCAATTTAGGGGATAAATTGCAAGGAAATCATAGTTGGAAGAGAATAAATTTCTTTTGATAAGCAATTTCTTCTTTTTATCCCCCGCCGTTTTCGGCGAGGGGATATAGTAATGGTCTCCGTCCGTCATTCCGTCATTCCGAGGTTCCGTCACTAAACTTGTCCGGAGCATATCTCCTTAAGTATAATAGCTATCAGCTTGAAACTTTATGGGTGGATAGATCTCATGGAGGAGAAGTGCAGTGCTTAAGGACTACAACTCTTGCTTGCATGATTTTGGAGTTATTGCCCTTTGTTATTTTTAAGACTTAGATTTTGTCCGGAGCATATCACCTAAAGTATAATAGCTATCAGCTTGAAACTTTATGGGTGGATAGATCTCATGGAGGAGAAGTGCAGTGCTCAAGAACTATTACTCTTGCTTGCATGATTTTGGAGTTATTGCCCTTTGTTATTTTTAAGACTTAGATTTTGTTGGAGCACATCTCCTAAAGTATTAAAGCTATCAACTTGAAACTTTATGGGTGGATAGATCTCATGGAGAAGAAGTGCAGTGCACAAGAACTACAACTCTTGCTTGAATAATTTTGGAGTTATTGCCCTTTGTTATTTTTAAGACTTAGATTTTGTCCGCAGCATATCTCTTAAAGTATTTAAGCTATCAACTTGAAATTTTCTGGGCGGATAGATCTCATGGAAGAGAAGTGCAGTGTTCATGAACTATAACTCTGGCTTGCATAAATTTGGAGTTATTACCCTTTGTTATTTTTAAGACTTAGATTTTGTCTGGAGCATATCTCCTAAAGTATTTTAGCTATCAACTTGAAATTTTATGGGTGGATAGATCTCATGGAAGAGAAGTGCAGTGTACAAGAACTATTACTCTGGCTTGCATATTTTTTGAGTTAATGCCCTTTGTTATTTTAAAGACTTAGATTTTGTAGGGGGTTAATTTCTTAAAGTCCTTAATCCATTAGGCTTCAGTTTACTATCAAGCTTTCTCGTTGGGGGATGGCCATATCCGACATGGCTCTTGTTCTTCAATGTTTTCCATGGAGTAATGCAAATTTTAGCATTGGAAAGGCAATTATTTTTCAATACATGATTGTTTTGAAATACTAAGTACTGCCATTAGCTTCAGGCCTGAAGGACCTGCAATATGGTAATATCTACCAGTCCTCCCTTAATCTACAAGTCTCAGGCCAGAGGACTGGTGTTAGTGTCGATCCCTGCCTACAGTCTTAAATTTGATAATCTGAAGGAACATACCTCTCTGATGACAGTCTCTGTACCTCATTTTCTACCATCCCTCTTATCACAGTTAGCTTCTTACCACATCTAAAAAAACAAAAATACACATAGAGGATATTGAATGAGTAATCAGTGAATACTGAATTTATTACACAAGTCATCTATAAACAAATATAAACATTTACACATAAGCAATGATAAATGAACTATTTCATCACAATAAAAAAATCTATTGGGAAAAATATTTTTTCACAGATAATTGACCTAGATACGGACCAAGACCTCATCAGATAAACTTAAGAGCTGATTATTCATGAAATACTGGAAGGTGGAAATGTTACGTTTTCGTAGATTTCATTCAGAAAATCAATGGATTTCAGAATGGCATTTCCCTACTTATCTAGATCTTTGTATAAACACGACATTACCCTACTTATCTAGATCTTTGTATAAACCTTGCATTACTCTACTTATTTAGATCTTTGTATTAACATGACATTACCCTACTAAGCTAGATCTTTGTATAAACCTGGTAGTACCCTACTTATCTAGATCTTTGTATAAACATGACATTATCCTACTTATCTTGTTCTTTATATGATAGAATGTATTACCTTGTATGTAGGAATCCCAAAGGTTTATCTCTGGGTTGAACATCAAACACCCCATGGGCGGGGTCTCCAGGGGTGGGGACGATCATGGTGTGCATCAACATACCAGTGATGGCTCTCACTGTCAGCACCATACAGTGAGTCCTCTCTATATCCTCCTGTATGACAAATAGAGGATATTGAATGAGTGGTCATGGAATACCGAATTTATTAAACAAGTCATCTAATAAAGATAAAAACGAGGTGGCACCGAGTTTTTATCTGTTTAAGATGACGAGTTTAATAAATTGGGTATTTGATGAGCACAAATTTTATATTCTATATATAATATGACCCGTATTTTGGTGATAAAATGAGAAAATTACATTTATCAATTCATGTTATTACGCAAAACATATAATGCGGTTTGCGAAATGACGTCAGCAGATCCTTTATGACATCATTTTCCTAACAGAAAATATAACGTTGTTCTTCATTCTTTCCTCATTTGCATACTTATTCAACTAGTGTAATAAACACCCATGTAATATCAAAAATATTCAACTTGGTTATTTCACTCCCGCGACGTAGGTCATATTATAAAATACAGTAAATTAAAACTTCAAGTGACCACTAACTAGACCATCAAAAAGAGGTTGTTAAAGAAAATGGCGGATTTATACATGTTTTTGTTTACAAATAAGAAACATACTTTTTCATTGAATATGCATATTATTGAAAAATTCTCCATAATCCTATGATGTTAAAGCTCAATAGAATCGTCTCATTCTGACAATTCTGGTGAGCTTTACTAACATAGGATTCATCTTTAATAATTTTTAGCCCAACCATATCTACTTTTTAAGATTTTTTTATCTAAAGAAGGGGATTTGGAAAACATTTGCTTAATTAAAATGGTCGCTTAATTAACATGGTCACTTGAGCAAGATTCACTGTAATTCTATTCCATCACATATAAGACAATTTTGATGTTAACAAAAAATCTTGGTATACTAGGAAATACTAAATCCCTTGAAACACATATAAACAATGCAGATTCTAAACTGGTTTTAAAGAAATTTATAAGTGACTTACAAGAAATAGACCTAGCCGTTAACCTCAAATGAACTTTTGATTATGAAGTAATTTCATTTTCACATTGATGTGTCCAAGAATAAAGTCTGATAGAGGAGGAGTTTTATGCGAAAGGTAAAATCCAAAGGCATGGACACATCAACATGAAAATGAAATTATATCCATTACAACATGATCAAAATTAAGAAAAAAAATTTATTGCCTTTTTTAAAACCCTTTTCTTCATGTAAAAGTAATGATATGGGAGAATTTCACTGAAGGTAAAGCACGCTATTAAGC
This sequence comes from Fragum whitleyi, assembly GCA_948146395.1. Classification (NCBI taxonomy): domain Eukaryota; kingdom Metazoa; phylum Mollusca; class Bivalvia; order Cardiida; family Cardiidae; genus Fragum; species Fragum whitleyi. The sequence goes on from OX411555.1 coordinate 30,419,099, forward strand.
ATGTGGGTTATATGACATCAAAAGCATCAACGTTCCCCGCCAAAGATGACGCTGAGTAAATAAATGGGCAGACCTATCTGTGTACATAGTTATAACACATGACATATGAATTTTATTGAAATAAAGTTCTATGTAATTTCTTCTGATTTCATATGTATTTCAAGCATTTGTGTTTAAATTTAAGATAAACACTGATAAACAACAATCAAAATAACTCCCACCTGATATACGAAAATTCTTTTGAACTAGAAAGCCATGAATGGCTTGTGTCGCTCCACAGGCTTGAATTTCTTGTAATTGCAAATCGAAGTTTTGACTAGATTTTTAGATATTCTGGCTTCTACTGATGTTGAAATGATTTTCAAAGTTTCCACAATTATAACATATAGAGAAATGACCTCCGCCCATAAAAAGACATATTTTTCTTCAAACCACAATAATTTTTGGCTGAATGGTAATGGATCACCCAAGGATCATACTAATGAAGTTTGATTGATATCCATCAGTTACATTCTGAGAAAATGATTTTCAAAGTTTCCACTATATAACATATAGAGAAATGACCTCCTCCCATAAAATACATACTTTTCATCCGATCACAATAATTTCCCAAGGATCATTCATGTAAAATTTGGTTGATATCTATTAACTAGATTCTGAGAAAATGATTTTCAAAATTTCCACTATATAATATATAGAGAAATGACCTCTGCCCATGAAATACATATTTTTCATCTGATCACAATAATTTTTTGTATACTGATAAAGGGTCACCCAAGGATAATTCATGTAAAATTTAATTGGTATCCATATATTAGAACCTGAGAAAAGTCACTTTTTACCATATTTGGAAATTAGCCACGCCCATTAAATCCATGTTTTTCATTGGATCAAAATTTCTTGAACAACTTTGAAAGAGGGTCACCCAAGGATCATTCCTGTGAAGTTTGGTTGAAATCCATTCTGTAGTTTCTGAGGAGAAGATTTTTAAAGAACAAGAGCCGTCAGAGACGGATTATGCTCCCCGAATAAGGCATTGTCACAAAAACAAGAGCCATGTTGGACATGGACATCCCCCGCCAAGAAAGCTTGATAGTAAACTGAAGCCTAATAGTTAAAAGATTCTATGTACTGTCAAAGATTTGCCTCCTATAAAATCTAAGTAATAAAAATAACAAAGGGCAATAACTCCAAAATTATGCAAGCAAGAGTTGTAGTTCAGGTGTATTGCACTTCTCCTCTAAGAGATCTATCCACCCATAAAGATTCAAGTTGATAGCTATTATACTTTAGGAGATATGCTCCAGACAAAATCTAAGTATCAAAAATAACAAAGGGCAATAACTCCAAAATTATGCAAGCAAGAGTTGCAGTTCTTGTACACTGCACTTCTCCTCTATGAGATCTATCCACCCATTAAGTTTCAAGTTAATAGCTATTATACTTTAGGAGATATGCTCCAGACATAATCTAAGTATAAAAAACAAGAGGCCCAAGAGGGCCTGTATTGCTCCACTGGCTTAAAAATCTCAAGATTTGAAAGAGAGATATTGAAAATAGAAGGTAGTGAAAGTGAACATCATTCAGAAGGAATTCAGACTTTTCCTAAGTTGAAACTGACTAATGATAGAATGAACTTATTTAATTGATATGCAATATTACAAGGAAGAAAACTATTTAGATATCACTTTGAAACAAGAGAACCAGAATGGCCCTAAACCGCTCACCTGAATTTTATTGATCGAGGGGATCTCATCCAATCCGAATTTCTTGAGCAACTTTAGAAGAGGGTCACCCAAGGAACATTCTGGTAAAGTTTCATTGAAATCGGCCCAATGGTTCAGGAGGAGATGTCATTCAAAAATTTCTGGGTCAAAAAAAGCCCCGCCCTGCCATGCCCATATTTGGAGGTCAATCCAAATTTCTTGAACAACTTTAGAAGAGGGTCACCAGAGGAACATTCTGGTAAAGTTTCATTGAAATCAGCCCCATGGTTCAGGAGAGGATGTAGTTCAAAGATTTCGGGGTCAAAATAAGCCCCGCCCTGCCACACCCATATTTCAAGGTCAATCCAAATTTCTTGAACAATTTTAGAAGAGGGTCACCAGAGGAACATTCTGGTAAAGTTTCATTGAAATTGGCCCAATGGTTCAGGAGGAGATGTTATCGAAGATTTCAGGGTCAAAATAAGCCCCGCCCTGTCACGCCCACATTTGGGGGTCAATCCAAATTTCTTGAGCAACTTTAGAAGAGGGTCACCCAAGGAACATTCTGGTAAAGTTTCATTGAAATTGGCACAATGGTTCAGGGGGAGATGTCATTCAAAGATTTCAGGGTCAAAATAAGCCCCTCTCTGCCACACCCATATTTGGGGGTCAATCTTAATTTCTTGAACAAGTTGAAAAGAGGGTCACCCAAGGAACATTCTGGTAAAGTTTCATTGAAATCGGCCCAATTGTTCAGGAGGAGATGTCATTCAAAGATTTCAGGGTCAAAATAAGCCCCGCCCTGCCACGCCCATATCCGGGGGTCAATCCAAATTTCTTGAACAACTTTAGAAGAGGGTCACCAGAGGAACATTCTGGTAAAGTTTCATTGAAATCGGCCCAATGGTTCAGGAGGAGATGTCGTTCAAAGATTTCGGGGTCAAAATAAGCCCCGCCCTGCCACGCCCATATTTGGGGGGTCAATCTAAATTTCTTGAACAACTTTACAAGAGGGTCACCCAAGGAACATTCTGGTAAAGTTTCATTGAAATCGGCCCAATGGTTCAGGAGGAGATGTCATTCAAAGATTTCGGGGTCAAAATAAGCCCCGCCCTGCCACGCCCATATTTGGGGGTCAATCTAAATTTCTTGAACAACTTTTGAAGAGGGTCACCCAAGGAACATTCTGGTAAAGTTTCATTGAAATCGGCCCAATGGTTCAGGAGGAGATGTCATTCAAAGATTTCAGGGTCAAAATAAGCCCCGCCCTGCCACGCCCACATTTGGGGGTCAATCAACATATCTTGAACAACTTTAAAAGAGAGTCACCCAAGGAACATTCTGGCCAAGTTTCATCAAAATCCACTCATTGGTTTAGGAGGAGAAGATGTTTAAAGAAAAGTTGACGCACGCACGGACGGACGGACGCACGACGGACACCTCACCATGACAATAGCTCGCTGGCCTTCGGCCAGTGGAGCTAATAACAAAGGGCAATAACTCCAAAATTATGCAAGCAAGAGTTGTAGTTCTTGTGCACTGCACTTCTCCTCCATAAGATCTATCCACCCATAAGGTTTCAAGTTGATAGCTATTATACTTTAGGAGATATGCTCTGTGGTCAGATTGCAAGGACTCAAATAAGATGTTATCTTATACAGCAAACATAAAGGTAACAAACATTAAACTCCCTTTTTGCATGACATATTTTTAGACACAAATATCAAATACCTTATGGTAAAGGGCATCTGATTTGCTACTGAAATGTGAAATTTCATCAAATTCTGAGCATAAGACTAGGAGAAATGAAAGAATAACTGTATTTTACGCGCTAGCGTAAAGGTAACAAACATTTAGCCCCCTTTTTCCATGATATTTTTTTTTTACGTTAATTTCAAATTGTTTATAGTAAAGAGCATCTGATTTGCTACTCAAATATGAAATTTCACTAAATTCTGACTGTTACACTAGGAGAAATTTGGGAAAAACTGTTTTTTACCCTAAGTCCCCTTTTCCCGTGACAAGGCCTCAAATCCAAAAACCGTCACAGATGCATCATCACTATATCATAGAAAGTTCACATGGTAAGTTTCATTTGATTTGGCCCAAGGGTTATGGAGAAATAGGTGGGGACGAACGGACGGACAGACGGAATTACTATTTTACATGCTAACGTAGGGTAACAAACATTTAGCCCCCTTTTTCCATGATATTTTTTTTTTTGTTAATTTTAAATTGTTTATAGTAAAGGGCATCTGATTTGCTACTCAAATATGAAATTTCACTAAATTCTGACTGTTGGACTAGGAGAAATTTGGGAAAAACTGTTTTTAACCCTAAGTCCCCTTTTCCCATGACGAGGCCTCAAATCCAAAAACCATCAAAGATGCATCATCACTATATCATAGGGAGTTCACATGGTAAGTTTCATTTGATTTGGCCCAAGGGTTATGGAGAAATAGGTGGAAATGGATGGACTGACGGACGGACGGACGGACGGACGGATGGACGGACGGATGGAATTACGGACGGACAGACGAAGCGGCGGCTATATGCTCTCCCTTTTGGGAGCATAAAAAGTTTGCGACCGGACGCACGGACGGACGGATGCACGACGGACACAACGCCATGACAATAGCCCCAATGGCTTTCAGCCAGTGGTGCTAAAAACAATTGTGACCTGTCAGGCGAAAGAGGACCATCTGGGTAGTGCATAAAGTGTGAACCCTATGCATGACTGACTAGGGTAAAAACTTTTCGCAATGTGCTTAATTTCTGTATCTAGAATGATCAATCTACCTTCCAGTGAAAGAATTTTTTAAATGCGACATCTAGTTGACCAATGCTGGACCCAATCTCCTTTTCAAATATTTATCTTACAGAGTTCCCAGATGGTCCCTTTTTGCGAGATGGGTCACAATTAACAAGAGGCCCAAGAGGGCCTGTATCGCTCCACTGGCTTTATCATCTCAAGATTTGAAAGAAAAATATTGAAAATTAAAGGTAATGAAAGTCACAAGCATTCAGAAGGAATTTTGACTTTTTCCTAATTGATACTTATTTACAAGCTATTCAGAAGAGAACACATATAACTAACATGTAAAATTACATGGAAGAAGACTTTTTATATATCACTTAAAAGAAACCTATCACACTTATTTTACTCAAAATTATTCAATAAATTTCATTTCACCTATTACCTGACAATTTTGACTTTGATTGATCTGAATTCCAAAAAATCTTAGCAGACTACATAAAGCAAAGCCAAATAATGCAGAAATCATTCATAGAAAATGAAAAATTGCAAATGAAATCATCTTTAGCTACAATGTTTGACTGGGAAAAGGGGGCAATATGCTAGGGGTATTCATAACAAATTATAAGGAAAGGAAGTAATGAGTGTTTATTTTTATCACTTAATAAACTGCATTGATCTCCCTTGATCTATGTTATATAAAATGTCAAAGAGCTACAGATAGGAGGGATATTTTGTTTTTCAAATCTAAATATTTCATTCTTCCTAACTTAAACCCTATGCTGTTGGTACTCATTTGAAATGTCTCATCAAGATGAGTCAATTGAGTACTAACAACATAGTTTCATTGGCAATAAACAATTTTAGACTGGATTTACCCAGTCTTATCTGGATCTTATATTCCTATGATTCAGATATGCATACACTTACACATTTACATCTCTTTGAACAGACTTAGAGTGTTTAAATAGTGATACATTCATACTTTCATAAAACAAAGCTGACTGATAGAAAACAAGACTTTGAAGTCTCTTTAGAACTATTTTGTTATGATATATTTGGTCTTGACCCCATTGCACTGAAATACTCAATCATGACTAGCCTGCATACCCTTTACTTTAATTCTTTATACCAAAATAAAGGTGATTGCATTAAGTAGACTATTCTTTACATACTAATTTCAGGTAGAATTTTAGTAAATGGTCATCACCTAAGAAACATCCATGCTAAGTCTCATCATTGAAATTGGCCCAATGGTTCAGGAGGAGATGTCATTCATAGATTTCGGGGTCAAAATAAGCCCTGCCCTGCCACGCTCATATTTGGGGGCCAATCCAAATTTCTTGAACAACTGTAGAAGAGGGTCACCCAAGGAACATTCTGATAAAGTTTCATTGAAATTGGCCCTATGGTTAAGTAGGTGATGTCGTTCAAGGATTTCGGGGTCAAAATAAGCCCCGCCCTGCCATGCCCATCTTTGGGGATCAATAAAAATTTCTTGAACATCTTTAGAAGAGGGTCACCCAGGGAACATTCTAGTAAAGTTTCATTGAACTTGGCCCAATGGTTAAGGAGGAGATGTCGTTCAAAGATTTAAGGGTCAAAATAAGCCCCGCCCTGCCACGCCCATATTTGGGGGTCAATCCAAATTTCTTGAACAACTTTAGAAGAAGGTCACCCAGGGAACATTCTAGTAAAGTTTCATTGAAATTGGCCCAATGGTTCAGGAGGAGATGTCGTTCAAAGATTTCAGGGTCAAAATAAGCCCCGCCCTGCCACGCCCATATTTTGGGGTCAATCCAAATTTCTTGAACAACTTTAGAAGAGGGTCACCCAGGGAACATTCTGGTAAAGTTTCATTGAAATTGGCCCAATGGTTCAAGAGAAGATGTCGTTCAAAGATTTAAGGGTCAAAATAAGCCCCACCCTGCCACGCCCATATTTGGGGGTCAATCCAAATTTCTTGAACAACTTTAGAAGAGGGTCACCCAAGGAACATTCTGGCCAAGTTTGGTCAAAATCCACCCATTGGTTTAGGCAGAGAAGATGTTTAAAGAAAAGTTTACGCACGCATGCACGCACGACGGACACCCCGCCATGACAATAGCTCGCTTACCTTCGGCCAGTGGAGCTAAAAATTGATTGGTCAATATAAAGCCATTTTCATTTCTATATCTACAGTGCAATTGTAATCATATTTTATTTTCAAGGATATTTTAATTGTGCTTTGACAACGTCTAAAAGGATTCTATTCATTCCAATACAAAAATGACATACATTACCCATGGGATATTTATACAGATAAAATCAATAGCGTTTTGACCAACCTCTGTAGAAATCTGTTCATCTGAAGACACAGGGTTAAGTAGACCCAACAGGCTCATCCATGTTTCTTCAAATTGTTGTCTGGAGATCCAACCTATAAACCAACAAGATTTATTTGTAAGACCTTATGTGATTATATCCCAGCACCTTACCTTTTCATATTTTTGATGTGGATAGTTGTCTTAGTTGGTTCAAAAGCTATTACTAGCAAATGATTGAATGTTAAACTATCTAGCAGATTTAATAAATCTTATCTTGACATTGACCTGCTGATGAGACCTTGATCTTGTTTGAAGATAGATCTTGTTTGAAGGTAATAAGTTTTGATGAGAAAAGCTTGCATACAAAATATGAATAAAAATCTAAACTTTAAAGCTGTAGATGTTATTACAAGACAAGACAAGGTATATAGACAAAGGATTTACTTTCCAATTTCATTTTAGGGTTTAACTTACACCCAGTATTTTTCAAATTACTAGGCTGTTGCAAGTGTGGCTCCTGTCCGCTATCAACAAATAAGACAAATAAATTCCTTTAAATATGATTTTCAAGGCTATTCTTCAGAAGCAATCAAGTTAATCCGAATTTCAATTTTCAAAAGAATTCAGTTAAACCTTGAAAGACAGAATAAACTCCTTATGTAACTAGAAATAAACATATTATCACTTAAGTTTTTAAACCTCATAACCACATCCTAATCAAGCTGAAGTTCCAAGGTTTTTAAAGGAACAATGTTTATCACCATAGATGTCAATGCTGTGTGTATTATGTGTATTAAGCTGTAGTTACCAGGTTATAGAATTGAAGGGACAATATTTCTCATCAAAGATGCCAATCCTGTGTATGTAATATCAAGCTGTAGTTACAAGGTTTTTGAATTAATAAGACTATTAACTCACCAATAGTGTTTATTCTGTGTATGAGCTCCTTTAACACCTCCTGGTCAAGCATCAAGTCCACAGGTAGGGGAGGTAACTTTGTGTTTGGTTCCCCACTAGTGACAGGGAGCCAGCCCATCTTCCAGACAATGGGTGGGGTACGTGCATAACTGTTCAGGACAGGCATCCTTGAAAGACCTGAATAGAAAGGAAATATACCCTTCTCAAACTAAACCTGGAATTATCCTGCTTTGACAGGAGGTATAGACAACTGTTTTTCCTTCTTAAACCAGAAAAATTTCAAACTTGTTTTTTCAAAATAAATACTGATTCACAATTAATGTAGATCTATCCAGTGCTTTGAGCACTTTGCTTATAATGAAACTTTGACAATGTTTTTATTCAGCGTGACAAGGGTTAAGTTCCTTTGTTTGTTCTTTACTACCACTTTGACTATACAGGTATGTACAGTGTCTTGTCATTTCATTCATTTCTTTATCAACATTGTATCTTACAAAGACCATCAGCTATTTTTGGATCAAATAGAATATGCCAGAACAAAAATTATTTGCCAACAAGTTGTGAAGGAATAGGCAATCAAAGAAAAATAATTCTATGAGATCCCTATTCCTTTTATTAATCTGTAAATCAATATATTAGTTGCAATAAAATATTTTTTTAAATCTATTGAATTAAAATGCTTTCAATTAAACAACTTAGCTAAATTCATTATATATTGATTTTCTTCTTATTGTCTAACGAGTGAACTAAGTATGCATCTTATGAAAAAGAAGAGAAAACACATAACATACCTATGGCTACATTATAAACAAGACTAGATAAAGTGTTGGGTAGCACTATTTCTGACCTCCGTAGTGAAGAGGTCCTATCGTGTAAAATAAATTGCACAAGTTCCGATATCGCATCACAGGCAGACGTTAGATGATGAAAATCTGAAAAGAAAAATTCACAAGTTGATTTTAAAAACTTTCATTAAATTTATACAAATTATTTTTCATAGATTTACAATGCAGTAACCTGCAGTGCATTCAGGATACCAAAACGTGACAAACTGTTTTCAAATTATACCCCACTTTGCACAAAAGTGCATATGCAAAGCAGGGTATAATTTGCAAACAGTTTGCAAAGTTTTGGTACCCTAAACAGGGGGCTGAGTTTTTACTAAACTAAGAGCTTGCTATAGATCAAAACAAGCTGTTGCAATCTTTTTTCTGTAATCTTTCAGTGGTTGATCAAATGGGGTTTAAGGGGATTCAAAAGAATTCCTTCTCTAGCCTAATCCTTTCTATTTATATAAAAATTGATTCTGCCTTGCACTATCTCATTGGAATCATCTACGGAAGAGGATTCCAATGAAACGATACATGGCAGAATTCCATATTTAGTTACTACTGTAGAAGCAACTTTAATTATTGACTAACATAAAAAATGATCGTGAGATGTTTAGTAAAACAGGCCCCTATTTCCCAATCATGGGATTTTGCCTTCAATGCCTTGTTTTACTGGGATAACTATAAACCTATAAGGGAGAAGCAGCTGGAGGCTTGGAAAGGATACAATGGTAGTAGAAGTTTGAGAAATACTAGGAATCCATTGTAAGATGCCCAAGCTGCCAAAATTATTCAACTAAATATGTATTAAATATAAGTAAGACTTACCATCTGACTGAGTATCAGTTGGGGTATCATCTGTTCTTGAGTGTTCACAGAACTGTTGACCAGGGAGTATACACACTACAAAAAATAGAGGGGGGTCAATTCAAAACAATTGTAAGTCTTCTTGACTTCTAAGTAGTGGACCCTTAAAAGTTCAGCAACTTTTCAGAAGTAATGAGCTTCAACAGTGTTAACCGAGGTTTCCTAAGGATTTTCATTATGGTTGTTGTACATGACACTTCTCTATATTGTGATCTATAAGTGCATAAAGTTACAAGTTTCTAATACTTACGGTTAGATATGCTATGACAAAAATATCAAGGTAAGAATAACAAAGGGCAATAGCTTAACAAATAGGCAAGCTAGAGTTATGCTTTTTGTATTTAACACTTCCCCTAATTGTTATCTATTATTGTATAAAGTTTCAAGTTCCTAGCACTTACAGTTTAGGAGATATGCTCTGGACAAAAGTGTGAAGGATGTACAGACAAACTCAAGCAAATCTATATTCCCGAAACCAGTAACAGATGGGAGTCTAATAACTAGTCAAGAGGAATAACCATTTCATATACAGATCCCAGATTCTGCACCCCCTGTGCTTTTACACATTAGAAAATAAAAAGCAATTTCTTCTATTCAAATTATTCTCTAATTACACCATCTTTCAATAATCATCTGCATCATCTTTTTTTTAAAATATTGAAAAAAAGATAAAGGGTTAAAAATGTACTTACATGCAGACACAATTTGTCTCACAGACGTGGTTAGTGAGCAGACCCAGGTCACATGATCTTTTTGACCAATGAGAGCAGAGAGTTGTAGACTCTGCAGAACTAGGTTGACAAATTTGAGACTGGCGTGTAACTGTTCTGTAGTAGGAAGTTGATTATGACACATCATCCAACTGATACACTGTAATATAAATTTTGACCAATGAGAGCAGAGATTTGTAGACTCTGCAGAACTAGGTTGACAAATTTGAGACTGGCGTGTAACTGTTCTGTAGTAGGAAGTTGATTAAGACACATCATTCAACTGATACACTATAATAAAAATTTTGACCAATGAGAGTAAAGAAAGGTAAACTCTGTAGAACTAGTAAGGACGTAACTCCCATTACGTAATTTATGCAAGTGTGTTAAAGAAATGATCCTCTGTTGAAAAATATCGTTGATGAATTATCATAACATCTAAAATACAGCTTATTCAAGCTGTAGTTAAGATGTTTGGATTATTCACCAACGCTCAAATCATAAAAAGGAAGCGGAAAGAGGGCATTCATCGTTTGTCACAGTCCTCATATATTGCCTTTATCCTATTGTTCTTTAGTTGTCGCCTTCTATAAATCTAAGGGAAGTAACCCAGACAAGCCGTCTACTGAAGTTCGTATAAATTTTAAAATCCTAGCCACACCTATGACTAGGACCATGTATTCATGGTAATCATTGACCCCATGCTACAGTCTAGAAGGTAAACAGGCATGACAACAAAGCAGCTCTTCAAGATGTACAAGAGTTCTGCGCCAGATCCAGTATTTTGGTAAAAGGGGTTTGTACATATGAAAAAGAAGGTCGCTTTCCTAGTATATGTACTACACAATTTAACCCCTTGTCTACTGAATTTAAATTTTGTTTAAACAATTTCCCTATTTTTGACATATTAAGAAGCCTATCCCATGAATTTTTTCCACAAAAAAAGTAGAAGGCAGACAACATCCTAGGATACAACTGTGCAGGCTGATAATAGTCTTTACTGTCTACCAAAGCTTTGTTCATAATTAGAAGTATCTTAAACAGGAGAAAAAGGTTTTATTGAAATTCTGTATGAAAATGAACTATATGTGCTTTAAAGGGGTTTTGTTTGAACCCCCCAAACACACTCTAGATTCACATAACTGTGTAGGCTCATCTTAGTCTATACCATCTATTAAAGCTTGTTCAAAAAGGAATATATGTTGAAAAGAAGAAGAGTTCATTGAAATTCTGCATGAAAATGAAGTATTAGGACTTCAAACAGGGTTTGTTTGAACATCACTTATCTGTAATTGATTTTCTACGAAAAAAATACATTTGAGGGACAAATAGCTCCTTTTGATAGCAGCTTCAGCTTTACAGCAATTTAAATCTTTAATACATAGATCTTGTTATCAAAAGGATTCTGCTGCATTTACAACTTTACCTTATACTTAATTGATCTATTATCCAGGAAAACCTGCCTATGATATTACTTGGAAATGAGCCAGTGCATGACATTTCCAACAATTTGAACTGTGTGTTGGGGGCAAACATTGAGTAGCATAGACAGCCTCATACTGTATATATAAAGTTAGCTGATGGTCTACAGATACATAGAGACCTTATATTTGTTCTAAATGCATATTTAAGATTGATTTATTGAATGGAGTTTAACACCGCTTTCAACATTTTGGCATATTTAAGACTCTGGTCAGTCTGTGCAGATGCACAGGCTGGTCAGAGTCTTTGGTTTGCGCATATTTGACATTATTAACAATTATCTTAAAGTCTTATACAAAATCAAAGAATTCAATCATTTATGAGTGCTGAAATTGAAAAGCGAAAGAAAAGTATTGTAGAAAACATTGACAAAAAGAGGGCAATTTATTGAAACAAGAGCTGTCAGAGGACAGCAAAGCTCGACTATTCCTAGTGCTGGATAGTAACAGCAAATCAATATCGACATTGGAAATTCAATAAAATGAAAGTCAAGAGAAAAGAATCTTTGTCTAGAGGCTGATATTATGGTCACAGAAGCATGTGCAGAGTTTCAAAGCAATAGCTTTAGTAGGAACAGATATACAACTAACATAAAACATTTGCACGTAAAAACTTAACCAAGATTTTCTAAGGCCAAAAAGGGTTAAAATTCCACTAAATCAAATATCAGAGTAATGAAACTTATTCTGTGGGCTAATATTATGGTCAAAGAAGCATGTGTAAAGTTTCCAAGCAACAGCTGTGGTTGATATAGAGATATTCCACAAATACAACATTTGCACGTAAAAACTTAACCAAGAATTTCTAAGTCCATTAAGGGTTGTAAATCCACAATATTCTATACCAGAGAATTGAATCTTTATTAAGAGGCTGTTGTTATGAACATTGAAGCATGTGCAAAGTTTGAAAGCTATAGCTTTAATAGAATTAGAGATAAAACTGATGTACAACATTTGCACGTAAAAACTTAACCAAGAATTTCTGAGTCTGAAAAAGGTTAAAATTCCACTAAATTCAATATCAGAGTAATAAATCTTTGTCAAGAGGGTGATATCATGGTAACAGAGGCATGTGTAGAGTTTCCAAGCAAAAGCCTATGTAGAAATAGAGCTATAACTGATGTACAACATTTGCACATAAAAACTTAACCAAGATTTCTAAGTCCGAAAAGGGTTAAAATTCCACTTAATTCAAAATGAGAGTATTGAATCTTTGTCTAGAGGCTGATATTATGGTCACAGAAGCATGTGCAAAGTTTCAAAGCTATAGCTTTAGTATAAATAGAGATATTACAGAAATACAACATTTGCACGTAAAAACTTAACCAAGAATTTCTGAGTCTGAAAAAGGTTAAAATTCCACTAAATTCAATATCAGAGTAATAAATCTTTGTCAAGAGGGTGATATCATGGTAACAGAAGCATGTGTAGAGTTTCCAAGCAAAAGCCTATGTAGAAATAGAGCTATAACTGATGTACAACATTTGCACGTAAAAACTTAACCAAGATTTCTAAGTCCGAAAAGGGTTAAAATTCCACTTAATTCAAAATGAGAGTATTGAATCTTTGTCTAGAGGCTGATATTATGGTCACAGAAGCATGTGCAGAGTTTCAAAGCTATAGCTTTAGTAGAAACAGAAATATTCCAGATAAACAACATTTGCACGTAAAAACTTAACCAAGATTTCTAAGTCCGAAAAGGGTTAAAATTCCACTAAATTCAATATCAGAGTTATGAATCTTTGTCTAGATGCTGATATTATGGTCACAGAAGCATGTGCAAAGTTTCAAAGCAATAGCTTTAATAGAAACAGAGATTTTAAACACTTGCACGTAAAAACTTAACCAAAGCATTACGCCGACGCCGACGCCCGGGTGACTGGAATAGCCCCCCTATTCTTCGAATAGTCGAGCTAAAAACAATTTTTCTTCTTTCTCAATGTTTTTCTTTTTGGTTGCATTCAAAGCATGAAAACTCCATGGTTTTGTTTTTTTGAAAATGGCAAACTGGTACAAAGTATTTAGTTTTCTTCAATATATAAAATATGTATTCTTTTAGTATGAGGACAATTATCACATATTTATAAAATCGAAATTTAAGTCTGTTGTTTATTTTTTGTCTTTCAGGCAGATTTTCTTGGATAACAGATATCATTTATTTTTGCAGAAAGGAAGAGCTTGGCAATCAGTTCTTACCTCTAAACAAAAAACACAAAATCTGCATACATCAGTTTGAGATTCTAATGGCACTTTTGGTTTCCATGGAAACACAGATAAGGACACTAAATATTCCACTAAACACAACACTAAATGAAACAAAATTTCAACTGATGATGTATCAGTAAAGAAGTCTTCAAGTTTCTCGTAATATCGAGTCAATCTCCCATGAGTTATATCACTAAAGTTGACAATCTGGTGGGGGACAGGAAGGATATTTATAATGTTATTTATATGTCTCATCAGGGTCAACTGTGAGGCCTGGAAGAGGGGATCAAGTGTCCATTCTAGCTGATGGGTCTGTTCTGTCGAGATGTCCATATCTCGGCTGTATCTCTGTAGCGTCTTTAACCCACCAAGGGACATACATTCACCCAGAATTGACAAATGGAATTCCTGGAGAAAAAAAATTACACTTATTTTCATTTTCTATCTTATTACCCTTCTTTTCAATCAATTTATTTATCTATTTATTTGAATTAGATTCAAAATCGCTTTCAACAATCTTTCAGTTATATTGTGGCAGCTGGAACACCTAACAATGGATTCCTGGTATTTCTTACACCAGTATCACCATTACATCCTTTCCTAGCCTCCAGCTGCTATTCAATATAGGTCAACAATTATCAACCCATTTGTGGAAGACAAATAGTAGGAGAGAATGAGAGCCACTGTCAGGGATCGAACCACAGACCTCTAGATTGACAGTCCTCTGTGCTACCAACTGTGCTATGATGGCGGCTTCTTTTCAATCAAAGCCAACACCTTAAAAGTTTTATCTTATAAGACAAAGGTATTGTAGTTGATGGTGGTAATTTTCTATAAAACATGTTTTCTTCTTTCCCATCATTCTATTTTTTCTTCTTTTTTTTCAAATAGTTTTTTTTTTAAGATAAGTGAATTGTGAGTTCAGAGAAAAGCATAGTAAAAGTATTCTGTATCATAAGCTGATTTCCGTACGTAGTATCTCAGATAAATTCATGGTGTTGATCATGGCAGGAGGTATAGACAAAAATCAGCCTGCACATATGTGTCGTCTGTTCTTAGTCTTTAACCACCTGTTTTACCATTATAACCCAATGGGTTGATTATTGTAGACCTATGTGAGATAGCAGCTGGAGGCTAGGAAAGGATTTTATGGTAGTACTGGTGTGAGAAATACCAGGAATCCATTGTTAGGTACTCCAGCTGCCACAACATAACTGAAAATTGTTGAAAGCGGCATAAAACCCCATTCAAACCAAATCAAACCATTATAAATCAGGATAGTTTAAAAATTATATTTTGAAAATAAATACCAACTCACAATCAGAAAATCCAATGCTTTCAGGACTTTTGATTTCACTGCATTTTTGCATATATTTTCTTTTAATCAGCATTACAAGAGTTAGTATGAAACAAAATTTACAGATTACTCAAAGATGAACGATATTTAAAATCATACAGATAAATGAGCATCATCTACAATGTATAAGAGGCAAATGTCTTAAGGTAGTGAACCCGTTATAGTTCCGCAACATTTCGGAGCTTATTATCTTTCACGATGTTGACGGAGGTTTCCTGAATATCATTAGGAAACCTTGGTTAACACTGTTAAAGTTAATTATGTCCTAAATGTTGCAGAACTATTACGGGTTCACTTCCATAAGACCTGTTTTTGCATAGCCAGACTACAATGATTGATGGCTTTATTCAATATATTTACCTTAGACATCATAACATCAAGCATATCTGAATAGTCTAGATACTGAAGTAAATTTGCACATTCCCGAATATTTGGTGCTAATGTAAAGCACTGCTCTCTCACCAGTCCCATGTAGAAATCCTGAAAACAACAACCAAATCTTGAATTATTATATAGTTCAGAAACTGACATACATTTGACACTTCTGAATCTCTGGTGTTGAATCTATCACTTATTTCAATTAGAAATCCTAGACAAGGAAACCTAAATTTAATTACTTGATTTGCACAATACTTATGGGGAGCCCAAAACACTAAAAATAAGTTTTTACATTACAGAGTGCATCGCAGATAACTTTGCTCTCTAACTAACCAAGAAAAACAAGAGGCCCAAGAGGGCCTGTAATGCTCCACTGGATTAAAAATCTCAAGATTTGAAAGAGAGATATTGAAAATAGAAGGTAATGAAAGTGAGCAGCATTCAAAAGGAATTCTGACTTTTTCTAAGTTGAAACTAACCTATGAAATAATGAAATTATTTAACTAATATGTAAAATAACAAGGAAGAAAACTATACAGATATCACTTTGAAACAAGAGGACCATAATGGCCATAAGCCGCTGACCTGAATTTTATTAATCGAGTGGATCTCATCCAATCCAAATTTCTTGACCAACTTTAGAAGAGGGTCACCCAAGGAACATTCTGTTAAAGTTTCATTGAAATCGGTCCAAAGGTTCAGGAGGAGATGAGGTTCAAAGATTTCGGGGTCAAAATAAGGCCCGCCCTGCCACGCCCATATTTGGGGGTCAATCCAAATTTCTTGAACAACTTTAGAAGAGGGTCACGCAAGGAACATTCTGGTGAAGTTTCATTAAAATTGTCCTAATGGTTCAGGAGGAGATGTCGTTTAAAGATTGCGAGGTCAAAATAAGCCCCACCCTGCCACGCCCATATTTCGGGGTCAATCCAAATTTCTTGAACAACTTTAGAAGAAGGTCACTCAAGGAACATTCTGGTAAAGTTTCATTGAAATAGGCTCAATGGTTCAGGAGGAGATGTCGTTCAAAGATTTTGGGGTCAAAATATGCCCCGCCCTGCCACGCCCATGATTGTTTAGAGGATATTCATCTCAAATTAGAGAAGAAATTGAAAAAAATTCCTCATATTAGGCATTTGAAGTGGGTTTTATAAGTAAACAAGATGTGTTTGTGAAACAGGAATGCCCCCGGAACAGCATTTTCTTTTAAAGTTTGACCTTGACAGATGACCTTGACCTTGTCACATGACCTTGACTTTGGTACCAGCAGATGCGGATCATTGAGATCTATCATCATGCCAAATATGAGCCTTGTATGTCAAATACTTTTGGAGAAAAGGCAAAGGTTAAGTTTGGTTAAGTTTTCGGACAGATGGACGGACAGACAGATGGACAGACAGACAGACGGACATGAGTAAAACAATATGCCCCGAATCTCTCGATACGGGGGCATAAAAATGTTAGTGCGCTTCTATTAGGGAGGGTGCTATTATTAGAGGAAATACAGTAGTACACAATCAAAGACCAGTGATTCATTTTGCTGCGCATCCTACATCAAAGATGCACATATTACTCAAAGGACTCATATTTTTCAAATATGTCAGTCCCTTGAATCCCAAATTTTAATCAATATTTGTTGTTAAATCTTCCATATTGAAGTGTGAAAATGACTAACATACCAGCCAAACAAGTTATTTTAGCACCTGTGATATAAAATTCAAAATGATTTGACCCAAAGATTAGATCAAGCTCTTCATTTATTATCTTAATGTGCAATATTCCTACAGGCTTTATACCCATGTGTAGCTGAGATCAGGTCAGGACTCATTGTTTCATTTATTCGAGTCCTAGGGACCCCTTCTTTGAAATTTCAAAATGAATTACTGAAGACTAATCAATCCTGTAGTAGGGGAAGTTGTGATCCTAATATTTCATTCCACTTCAAAAGCCTTTATTGTGAGCACTTACCAGCCAGACATTTTAAAGGTTTCAAAAACAAGGGATGTTTGTAAAACATGTATGCCCTCCCATTAGAGCAGGTCATTGGCATATTCTTTGTCATTAATAAAGAGTAGTTACTTAATAAAATAAGATGAGTAGAGTTACAGTTCTTTTGGACTGCACTCCCAGGTGATACAATCTATCCACTTGTGAAGTTGCACGATTCTAGCTTGCATACTTTTTGAGATATGCTCCAGACAAAAACCAACTAATAAATGAAACAAAGGGCAATAACTCAAAAAATAAGCAAGGTAGAGTAATGGTTCTTATGCACTGCCTAGAGCTAGATCTATCCACCCATGGAGTTTCATGACCATAGCTATTATACTTTCTGACATACGCAACGGACAAGAATGGACCGACCAACCAACAAGTGTAAAGCAATATACCCCCTCTTCTTCCTCCTTAATGTGATATATCCACCCATGAAGTTTCATGACAATAGCTTTAATACTTTTTGAGATATACCCTGGATAAACTTCAACTATTAAAAAAAAAAAAAAAGATGTGTTTGTGAAACACTAAGGCCCCCGGAACAGCATTTTTTTTTAAAGTTTGACCTTGACAGATGACCTTGACCTTGTCACATGACCTTGACTTTGGTGTACAGCTTTGTATGTCAAATACTTTTGGAGAAAAGGCAAAGGTTAAGTTTTTGGACAGGTAGACGGACAGACAGACGGACAGACAGACGGACATGAGTAAAACAATATGCCCCCAATCTCTCGATACGGGGGCATAAAAAAGGGCAATAACTCAACAAATGAGCAAGGTAAAGTAATGGTTCTTATGCACTGAACTATTCCTTGATGTGATATATCCGCCCTTGAAATTTCATGACCTGAGCTATTAGGAATAGCTAAGAATGGTCTACAGACGGACGGACTGACCAACAAGTGCAAAGCAATGTACCCCCTTTTCTTCAAAAGGGGGGCATAACAAATAAGGATTTTTAACCTACCTTATCCATATTGGCATCCCCAGAATTCAGTGAGAGTTGTTTTAAGGGATGACCCCCCTCTACAGATTTAGGCCCTGTTTTATCATCTGTGATTGAGTCTCTAAACTTGCTCAACAGGGATAGTAATCTCGCATGTCTGGAACAAAATAATACTATATAGAGGATAATTGTTTGTTTTCATGTAAGATACATTTATATTTCGTTGAGTGAACAACAAAAGTTGTATTTTCATGAATGGTTACTTAAACAGGTAAAAAACATATTACTCTCCCGTGAATTATTGTAACTTTTCTTGTTCATGAATAATAAAATTTGCAATTTGACAAATGAGATATTAAGTTCATTGTCAATTTTCATTGTCATTTACACAGGTTTTACTGGAGAACGGATCCAATAAATACTTACTTCTTGGTTAATTTATTCAGAGAAATAAATTTTAACAGTTTATCTAGGTCATCTAAAGGTAACTGCTTCATCTTTTCCTGAAATAAAATAAACAAGGTAAATTATATGAAACATCTTGGCCTCTGCAAAATGTTCGATTTTAGCAAAGTGAGAATTATTTTGAACCTTGGCCTGACAAAAACCTAATTGATAGAGTTTCAGGATTCCAGGATTTGATGGGAGACAAACAGTCTTACTTAGTTTCAACAAATTCCAGTAAAAAGATGTTGTATCTTGGTTGCAAACCAGGTTTTCAAAAAATTTGATCCCTTGACCTCAATTTGACCCCACTTGACCCATTTTTGAACTTGAAAGAGATTTTATGGCAACAAACATTATTACCTTGTTTTAAGATATTTGAGTAAAAAATGTACACTCTAGAGTGCACAAAAGATGTTAACTAAGTAGCACAACAGACGACGGACACAGCTAGATCCCAAAAGCTCTACATGAGAATTCTGTGCTCAGGTGAGCTAAAAAAGATACTATTTTTTTATTTGCTTTGGAATTTATAGATGGCTGAAATAATCTAAAACTATAATATATAACAAGCAAACCTGAGGAGCTTCAGCCAACAACATTTCTACTCTTCTACAAGCTATGCTATCACAACTCCTTGCCACAGCTAGATGATGGGTGTTTAAAAACTTGTCAATAAGCAGGGTCAACAAGGCACCACTCTGGGAGAAATGGATGGCGTCCAAACATTTTAGAGCCTTCTTGACTACAGAGGGTGGGGTAATGTCATCCCATCTGGCATGTATAGCCTGGATAAACAAACTGCTGGCAGCAGAATTACGGTGTATAGCACTGAAATATGCAGAAATGTATTAATATTTGGGACCCATCACTCAAAAAGGGGCAACCTAGGAAGTGAGGAAAGCGTCTGCACCATCTGCTCAAACTGACCAGGATAGAAACTTTTTCATAAATAACTACTTTTCCGAATCAAGATAATACACTGTACTACCTTCCTATATAACTAGTTTTGAAATTAGCCAACTGGTTGACCTATGTAGGATTGCATCCTTTTTCCAGTTTTTTTGCTGACTTCCCAGATGGTCCTTTTTTGCATGACAGTTTACTTTTTCTCGCTCATCTGAGAATTTTAAAGCAGTAAGTATTCATTGTCATAGTACAAAGGCCAATTACAATTAAAGTTTTCTTTTATAAGTTGATTTTAACAGATTTAGGTCTGAGACTCCTCAGTCTAGTCTCTATTCATAAATTAGGCTAGGTTTGATACAAGAACTGTTATTTCTTCATTTTTTCAGTGAAATAGTTGGAAACATTATAGACCAAAGTTGTGTATCTTCTTTTACCATGCTTATTCTGTATTATTATTTACCGGCAGGGGTTAGCTTAGCCGTGATGTAATTAGGCTACTTTACTTTTCAAAAGTTTGAATACTTTCATAAGTTAGCCAATAATTGACCTGAACACGTGTAAATAACTCTATCTTAAAACCAAAAGGATACGCATGCAAAGGGAAAGTGAACACATTTCATCGTTGGGTGACCAAATCCTGGTAACCTCAGCTTGTCTGAGCTGAAGTTTCAGGGGTTTGGTTGCCAACCTTCGATTTAAAGAAAATTGATTATCTATTTAACTGGGTAATAATATAAAGCTGATTTACCTTAACCTTAAAAGCAACTAACCGATACTTAGGCCCTGCAAGGGCATAAATCTTGGATTATATGTAATTCTTTTTCCAAACTTGCGTAATTTACTTTTCAAGATTGTTAATATGTTTACCTTATGAAGTCTTGTACAGGGGACTCCTCACATAATTCTATAAGATCTCTAACATGATTAATGATTACCCATGTCATGTGTTTACCTTATAAAGTCTTTTACAGGGGATTCCTCACATAATTCTGTAAAATCCCTAACATAATTAATGATAACCCATGTCATGTACATGAGTAATGATCACCCATGTCATGTGTTTGCCTTATAAAGTCTTGTACAGGGGATTCCTCACATGATTCTATAAAATTTCTAACATGATTAACGATAACCCATGTCATGTGTTTACCTTATGAAGTCTTGTACAGGGGATTCCTCACATAATTCTATAAAATTTCTAACATGATTAACGATAACCCATGTCATGTGTTTACCTTATAAAGTCTTGTACAGGGGATTCCTCACATAATTCTATAAAATTTCTAACATGATTAACGATAACCCATGTCATGTGTTTACCTTATAAAGTCTTGTACAGGGGATTCCTCACATAATTCTATAAGATCTCTAACATGATTAATGATTACCCATGTCATGTGTTCTGAGTCATTTAAATTCTCACACTGAAAAAAAAGGTAAATAGATAGATAAATATTAGAGAGGGGGATCACAAAGCTGTAAGATAATAAAGGGATTAAATATTTAAAGATGAAATAAAAATAAATGCAATCAATTGACATTTAATTTACTAGGGTACTTTAAATCAAAGACACAGAGAAACCTTTTACAAAAATATCCTACAGTTAGCATTGTCAGTATTAACAAAAATGTCAATGCAATGCATAACACAGGTTTTATTGCACATAAGTTGGTTTGGAGGTAGTTTCAAAGAGTTTCTTTGTTTGAATCAATACTATAGTCTTTATTTTTATGCAATAATTGCGGCAATTTGTGGGTTTTTTTGCGTTAACATTTGCAGAAACCATCAAAATGCTTTAAAGCGCTTGTACTTCGTACTGTGGCCTTTAACCATTTTTTTTGGCCCTTAAAAATGTGAATTGACCCTATAAAAGATAATGAAGTGACCTAATAAGGAACAAAAATTTTTGTAGGCTGATTGACAATTTCAATTTTGCCTTCAGTCCATGTTTTTTCAACAAGCAATGTTGGTATTAACAAAAGTGACAGGGCAAGGCATAACAAATTTACCAGCACATTATTACTTTTGAGCTAGTTTTAAAGGTTACTATGAACTATTTTGCAATTTCTGTTTGAATGAATACTAAAGTCTTGCTTTTCTATGCAATAATAGCGCCAATTCACGTTTTTTCCAGGCATTAACATTTGCAGAGACCCTCAAAATGGTTTATCACCCTTGTGCTTTGGGCGTTCAACCATTTTCAGGGTCTCTGCAAATGTTAACCCCCTC
Source organism: Fragum whitleyi (assembly GCA_948146395.1). Lineage (NCBI taxonomy): Eukaryota > Metazoa > Mollusca > Bivalvia > Cardiida > Cardiidae > Fragum > Fragum whitleyi. The sequence continues at coordinate 30,441,136 of OX411555.1, forward strand.
AAAAACATGAATTAACCCCATAATCAACGACAATTTGACAGTTCTATTATTCTTCCGTGGCCAAAAAAAGGACCAACTCACAGCATAATCACAGAAGAGTATAAGACCACCCCGTCTGAGTATCTCCTGATTAGTGCACTGTTGTTCTCTCTCTGATCCACCATCTTGTGTATTACTTGTACTCTCACTACTGAAATCATACAAATTATACACATTATCACTACATTCGGAACAACACTCGGCCATTTCTGTAAACTACAACAGACCTCTGAAGTATATAAGGCGGATGTATATGTAACAAAATTGTGCATTTTGTAAGGAGGAAACAGTGTATGAAAAGCTAGCACGAAAAAAAAAGCGCTATCATTAGATTGATATTTTTTGCAGTAGATAACGACTGAAAAATCTTATTTTTTGAGAATGACAAATCATTCTCAAAAATTAAGATTTTTTAGCCGCTATTTAAGAATCTAAAGATATGTATATATATATTCACTCAAAGTTTCGTGGGCTAACACCATTTTAACTGACGTCATCGAGTTTTCCATGGTTTTCCCGTATTTTTTAGAAATAATCTGTCCATGTACATCTGAGGTTGATCGTGAGATTGGCCGAGTGGTGTTCCGAATGATTATCACTACTGCATTCATAAATATATAAAGTGACTATAAATGTGTCACAGACACAGATCCCCCTCTCCCCTACTTGATTTTTATCTGTGACCCATTTGACCATCAGCAGTGGCCTTGTCTGGACAAACTCTTTGCATGGCACTAGTACTCACTCAGGGAAACAACTTTTCTAAGTTATTTTTGTCAGTGCATGAGATTTCCAACAATTTCATGTGCACAAAGGAATAATTCTGACCATCCTGTGCACCTGCAAAGTCTGACCAGAGTCTTCACTATGCGCTTAGTAGATAGAAAAGATCTCAAAGTATCTATAGTACACCAGGTGACTTCATATTTACAGATTTTGGCCTTCTAGGCCACTCAATGCTTGCACCTTTCTAACATTTCAAATTGTTGAAAATGTCACACACAGGCTCATTTTTAAATTCATCCATAAATGTAGAAGTAATGCTCGAATCAAGAATGGAAAACACAATCACACAAATCTATCCCACTCTCATACATTGACGGAGGTAACTCTATATGCCCAAAGCCATTCCATGGTGGGAGAATAAAAAGTCTGCAATTTGAGGGCTCAAGCAAAGAATTTTGTAAGTGTAAAAGCTCTTACATTAATTTTGTGGTGACCCCTCTAATGTTAAATTCAGTGAACCCAATCTTCTTTTAAATCATATTTACTAAAAGACTATAAATAATTGTAAACAATGAACTGAACACACAAAATAATTAATTCTAAATACTGCTCTTAAAAGAAAATATCTAAATAGATATTTTATGGTCTGATATTTCTGTTTGATACCACTAGATTCAAAACTAAGGTAACTTAATCATATACTGTTCATCTTAATGTATGAGATATTTTTAGATATTTCATTGGAATTTTTTTTACACAAACAGATCTTAAGCAAAGCATAGAAGAAAAATAAGATGAGGTAAGCCTAAGTATGGTTGATTACTTTTCTATTCTAGATAGGTTAAGATCCCCTTTTCTTAAAATCAAGTAACAATTTCTATTTACTCTCATTAAACAACATTTCTGAAAGTTTAAACCAAGTTTCGGAATGATAAGGTATCAGAATATTGTGACAACACACAATGATGAAGTCCTTCCTTTGATGAGTGATCCTACACAGGTGTAAGATGAGCCTGTATGTGACATTTCCAACAATGTCACATGTGCCCAAAGCAAAGCTTCTGGCCAGCCTATGCAGCCGCACAGTCTGACCAGAGTCTTCACTCTGCTCTTTGTAGATAGATAAGGTCTTAATCCCTCCTCAGACGGTCAGCATATATTCTTTTTCCATTGTAGTGTTGTCTAATGTGCTCATAGATTGTGCCTTGCGTATATGTGAAATTGTTGGAAATATCACACATGGGCTCAGATAAAGATAACTCTGATGGCTGCTTGTTATAGAAGACAGAGCTACAGATAAAAGGGGTATTTTGGATTTCAAATGCAATTATTTCATTTATAACTTGTACATATCCTATTTTGGGGTGCACGTTGGAATAGTCTCATTGAGAGTACCCACAGCTTGGGGTTTCTATGAGCAGGAATGTGGAATTTCCATGCCCGACTTGTCCGACAAGGCCTTTTCTACCTGCCCACAAGCACATTTTTCAAGGCTACTTGTCCGTGAACAAGTAAATATCAGAGCAGATCGTGGAATTGTACTAAAAAGATCTAATAGATCAGTTGGCCTAATTTTTTTATCAAAGGGTAGAAAAATTTGGGGTTTTTTTTAATGAAGAAAATGCTAGACTCCAGTAATTTTTTCCCTGAAAACAATGTTTTCTCAATATTTATCTATTCTCTTTTTGCGAACAAGTTCATTTTCATCTTGGACAAGTAGAAGATCACACTTTACTTATCCAGGAAGAAAATCTGTATTTCTACACCCCTGCAATGAGAAATAAATATTTTAGACTGGCATTTCACCCCCTTATCTGTACCTTGGAGAAGACAAAGGGTTAGTACGAAAGAAATCTAAATCTTTGTTTTAAATTTTATAATCAATTATTTTGGTATATGGAGCTAGTCAAATGAAAGGTTGTTATTTAGTTACCTTGAAGAAGCCATTATGTACTTTTTGGGAGTCTTCATGACGCCACTCCAGAATGACTGGTCACTAAAGTTGAGCAATATTAACACATTACACCACTGTAATGTCAGGGTTGGTTCAAACACTCCGATCTCCAATAAATATGTATTGATATCCTGTATATCATAGAAACAGGCCAATTTCTTTTGGTTTATAGCTTGAATGGAGGCTGTAGCTACCCTTCTAAAGGACCCTGTTGATAAATGAGAACAGAGTCATTTAACCCCTTTGTATATAATTTTTTTTGATCTGAGAATTCCAAAAGGTGTTGCTTACCCCATTTTCAAGATTAACCAGTTTCATTTTTTACCTGAGCCTGTGTGTGAAATTTCCATCAATTTTAAATATGTGCAAATCAAAGACTGGCCAGCCTGTGCATCTGCACAGTCTGACCAAGGTCTTCATTTTGCGCTTTTTAGATAGATAAGGTCTCAAAGTATATGTAGACCATCAGATAACTTTATATTTACAGTAAGTGAATGTCTAGGCTGCTCAATGTTTGCCCCTCAGGCATATTTCAAATTGTTGGAAACACCAGGTACAGGCTCATATATTGGGAGAATTACTCATTACAAGCAGTTGTTTCATTTCTACATTTTTTCCCGTTTTTGTTCAAGAAGAGTTTTAAAATTTGTCATGCTGAATAAAACCCTTAACAAATTTTTTTATGCACTAATTGTGATTCAATATTAATTTTGTAAATACAATTTTTTAATTCTTCTTGTTTAAAAAGGAAAGTCTATGGGTAATGACTTAGATCAGTCTGCACATGTGTGCAGACTGATCTTTGTCTATGCCTTCTGCCATAGCCGGAATATTCCAGGCTCAGTATGACAAAGCTAGAATTTGTAGGAAATGGTTAATTTGAAAACAGATCCTTGATTTTTCATTAAAAATCTAATTTAATTTAAACCTTTACACCTAAAGTTATGCTGCTTACATGTTATTTAGTCAAACAATCATAAGTATTATTTATATCAATACAATAAAATATGCTTACTATCCTGTAAGTTAAATCATTAAAAGGTAACAGATACTTAGATTTTTTATAAAATCAGGCTTTATTGAAATATTTAGAGGATATAGGCAACTGAATTATACATAAAGTGGAAAGAATAGCTATAACCATGATATTGCAGCTTTATTTATTGATAATATCAATTAAGCTTTGTTTTACCAAGAAGAATGATTCCTAAGATAACTGCTTTTGTTTGTTTCATCCAATTTGACATAATCTAAGTAGAGCAAAATGAACAAATGACCTCACGACATTGAATGGTAATTACATGCAAATGACCAACTTTGAGAGAGTTTGCCCCAAAGTTTTAACATTTTGGCTCATTTTTCAATTAAAGAAATGAAATAATTGTTTAATTTTTTAAGTAAGATTGATAAATATTTCTTTGGTGAACAAAAAAGCTGTATTTTCACTTGAAGCTCATCCACTCGTGAAAATATAGCTTTTACTGTTTACTCCATGAAAAAAAAATCTACCTTACACAAATTAGAATGATTACCATATTTCTCCTAATAAATGCTCAGGGGAGCTATACATAACATGGTCAGAGGTTCTTATTTAGAATGCATTTTTTTATATAAAATATCATTAAAATGGATGTCTTTTAGGCCTTTTTCCATTTAATTTGAGGTGAATTTCCTCTAAACAATCATATAAATGATTGTTAAGAGGAAATTCATCTCAAATAAGAGAAGTCTCAAAAAGTTTCTCAAAAATTCAGGCATTTGAAGTGAGTTTTCTTAGAAAAAAATGTAGGGTTGCTACTATTAGGGAGGGTGCTATTATTAGATGAAATATGGTATCCTCTGTGTCCTTTACCTGACTGAAACATGTGAGTGATATACATAAACAGGTGTGAGAGCTGTTGACAGAGGAAGTGGTAGGACTGTCCCTGTATATCTCTGTTTATTGTGGTCAATGTGCAGCCAATCTTTCCAATGGTTTGTAGGAAGAACCTAGCAATATACAAATAGTCACAATTATGTAATTTTGTTGATGGTTTATCAGAAAAACCTAGTAATATACAATTAAGCTAGTGATTCATCAAGACTTGGACGCAACGGTGATGTGTCGCCAAGATCTTTGTGTGGAATGGGTGATAAAAACTGACGTCTAGTTGCCAAATAGTCAGCAAATAATTTATGCATAGGCCAAGATCGGCTACACGTAAGTGAGTTTCACCTTCAAGTTTAAACCTGTTGCCTAATTGGTGACATCTTTAAGATTTGAAGAAAACATTATTGTATCAACAACTATTAGCCTGCAAATGGCCGGGCTTCAGCCAATTTTGTGCAAATCGCAGACTTGGTTTTTTTTTGTCTTTCCTGACCCTTACACTACCATTTGGCATCGATGAAAAAAGGGAATAGCTGACATGTGGGCATAGCAGACTTTTTTATGACTCAAGCATTATTCATTTTCAAAGAAGAAAATGTTCCACAGCAGCAATTCAGTATATGTGTGTAAAACCAGGTAATGACTTTCATGTTATGTTGTAACTTAGAAAATGTACAAGAGGGCCAGAATGGCCCTTAATCGCTCACCTGAAATTTATTGATCCAGTGGAACTCATCCCAGTAACTTTCTGGCAAAGTTTCATTCACATTGCCTAATTGTTGAATAGGAGATTTTATTACAAAGTTTTAAAGTGAGAATAGATGCTGCCCACACATTCATTACTGAGGAGGATCAAAATAAGCCCCTCTCTGCCATGCCCACAACTTATACCCCCCACAGGCACTTTGTCAAAATGCAAGTGCTATTAGTGCGGGACGTGTTTGTAACAGATATTGAGGTCATATGCAGCATTTGCATGAAATTTCATGATTCTATGTTGCTTGGTTTTTGAGTTAGAGTCAGGAAACGAAAATTGAACAAAAATTGACTGTGACCTTGACCTTTGACCTATGTGACCCCCAAACAATAGGGCACTTCCTTGGGTCATAAGCAACATTTGCATTAAGTTTCATGATTGTAGGTTGCTTGATTCTCGATTTAAAGTCCGGAAACGAAAATTTAACAAAGTCTCACTGTGACCTTGACCTTTGATCAGTGTGACCCAAAATAATAGGGCACTTCCTTGGGTCATAAGCAACATTTGTGTAAAGTTTCATGATTCTAGGTCACTTGGTTTTTGAGTTAGAGTCCGGAAATGAAAAGGTCTACGGACGGACTGACAGACGGATTGACGGATGGATGGACAGACAGACAGACATGGTGAAACCAATATACCCCCCTCTACTTTGTAGGTGGGGGGTATAATAAGCCCCGTCCGCCACGCCAATATTTTGGGCCAATCAAATTTTGACAAACAATTTTTGAAAAGGGTTACCAAAGGAACATTCTGGTAAAGTTTCATTGAATCAGCCCAGTGGTTCAGGAGGATTTGTTGTTCAAAGATTTCGGGCTTAAAATTAGTCCCGCTCTGCCACACCCATATTTATGAGCCATTCAAAATTTGGTGAACAATTTTTGTAAAGGGTCATTAAAGAAACATTCTGATAAAGTTTCATTGAAATCTACTAATTGGTTCAGGAGGAGATATCGTTCAAAGATTTTGGGCTCAAAATAAGCCCCGTCCGCCATGCCCATATTTTTGGGCCAATCAAATTTTGGCAAACAATTTTTGAAAAGGGTTACAAAAGGAACATTCTGGTAAAGGTTTCTTTGAAATCAGCCCAGTGGTTCAGGAGGACATGTCATTCAAAGGTTTCTGGCTCAAAATAAGCCCCCCCCTGCTATGCATATATTTGTGGGCCAATCAGAATTTTGCGAATTATTTTTAAAGAGAGTCACCCAAGGAACAATCTGGCAAAGTTTCATTGAAATTGGCCCAGTGGTTCAGGAGAAGAAGTTTTTCCAATTTGTTGACGACGCACGACAGACGACGCACGACGGACTCAGGGTAATCTTAATAGCTCCCCTTGAGCATGTTGTGCTCAGGTGAGCTAATAATGGAGATATCTATATGAATAGATGCACATAAATGTAAGATACCTTGTAATCATTGTGACCCTGCACTGCAGAAAGCATTTTTTTTTTGAAGTTAAATTATACATTTAAAGGTACTTACAATAGTTTTGCTCTGATCCCTTGAACTGTGACCTTACCCTTTGAACTGTGTTCCCAAAAACAATAGGAAATTGTGTGCAGTTTGAGATTCAAGTTTGACTTATTCTTGAATCCATAAACATTTTTAGACACAAGTACAATGATGAAATAAACCTTTGACCTGCATGACTCACAAACTTAACAGTACCTCATTAGGTCATGGACGACAATTGTATTGAGTTTCATGATTCTAGGTCACTTTATTCTTGAGCTATATATTCGAAATGTTTTCATACAAAGTTCAATTGTGACCTTGACCATTGACCTTTATATCCCAAAAACAATAGGGCACTTCCTTGGATCATGGGCAATAATTTTATTAAGTTTCATGATTCTATGTCATGAAGTTTTGGTTCTACAGACATGGTCAGGAAATGAAAAGCTCAATGAACAGATATATGGGTAGACAGACATGGTTAATTTAATATTCCCCCTCTATTGCATAGATGGAGAATATAATTATGAGCCAGTGCGTGACACTTCAAACAATTTCATATGTGCAAAAAGCAAAGCTTCTGGCCAGCCTGTGCATCCGCACTGTGCACTATATAGGTAGAAAACAAATTAATCCCTCATCTGGCAGTCAGTATATATTCTTATTGCATTGTGTCGTTGTCTATGCTGCTTAAAGTCTGTACCTGGCACATGTGTGGAATTGTTGGAAATGTCACACACAGGCTCATATTTCTTAAATGACCATCCCTAACCTTGCCATGACTTCCTCTGGTGACAGACTGTTCACAACTTCCTTTTCTCTTTCCGTCATTTCAGGATCTTGAGTTTTGAACACATGTAATTTGAGCCCTAGTTCATTGATACGAGAGAGAACTACTTCCTCTTTGGATTGAGCCATCAAGACTCGAAGAATTGCCAATACAAGACAAGACCATCGTTGTAGACCAACAGCTGAACTCTGCAAGATAATGAATGATCATGTCAATGGTTTATTTCAACTTAAAAGATGCCAAATATTTCTTACAGTTAAGGAAAAACTTCTCAAAAGGAAGATATAATGATTTCCAAAGCTGCCCAGATTGCAAATTGAGTAATCAAAATACAGTCCAAACTGTGTGAGCAGTTACCTGAGAGGGGGGGGGGGGGGGGGGGGGGCTTCAGAGATATTTTCTGTTGAGTGGCCATCCCCTGTATGTGGCTGATTTTGCCTTGTCCCTTGGGTAGCCCCTATTGAAAGTTTTGAACGTACACTGCATGAATATGAAATGTCATTCAGAGGCTAAATTAAAAATACTAGTTCACACATAAGTAAATCATATCCTAATGCCAAAAAGTTTACCATTATTTATCATCTTTATCTTTCTGTGCCTTTAACTTAAACATTTCTATAAGATATCAATCTGTATTACAAGAAGATCTTTCAATAAATCTATCAAGATTAAGGTTAAAATATATTATGTTTTACAAAGGCTTTTCAAGTAATTCAAATTAGACTATTTTAAGAAATAATCAAATTTTGTAAAAACTTAAAATCAAATTAGTCCATCCATCTGTAATCTGAAGTAAAGCTTACAATATCTGCAGGTCTCATGAGTAAAGTCTTCAATAAGATATCCACAGGTCTGAACACAATTGGTGCTACTGACTCAAATAGTCTGTGAACAACATCCAGGGACACTTGACTGTCCAGCTTCACCTGAATAGAACATAATAAAATCACTATGACTGGTAACATAAACTGCTAATAAGCTTACTAAGAAGTTAACATATTTTTAAGCCTTATCTTGCTGAAAAAAAAATGCTAAAAATTTTCATCAAAATCAAAGGGCAAAAAGCACTGAAAGTTCCAACTGTAGGTCAATTTTTATTTGAAAAACTAAATCTATTGACAATTCTGGTTTGAAGGTGAGAAACAGGTGGTGTAGACTAACATCAGGCTGCACATATGTGCAGGTTGATGTTGGTTTATAGCTCCTGCCAAAGCAGGAATATCCGGGTTCAGCATGACAAGGGTTAAATTAAAATATAATACTATGTAAAGTCATGGTGGATCTACGATTCCTATAACTGGCTCTCAAACTTTGAAATGGGGCAACATATTCCAATTTTATGTTTTTTAATTGAAATCCCCCATAAATTGAAACAAGAGTCTCACAAGGACTTGAGACACTCTACCAACTTTAAGGTTTTCCTAATTTTAATCCGATATTGCTTTAAGGTAGTGGAACCATAATAGTTCCGCAACATTTCAGAACTCATATTCTTTCACAATCTTGAACGAGGTTTCCTAATGAAAATAATTAGGAAACCTCGATTAACACTGTTAAAGGTCATTACTCTTGAAACATTGTATAGCTATTACGAATCCACTACCTTACGGAGAATTTGTCATGTGACATTACCCAAGCGACATTCTCCTCTTCAATTTCTTTTTAGCAATAATCCTAAGGGCTCATTTTTGTAGTGTTTTCATCAACTTTTCACACTGAACCTTATTTAAAACCATATAATCATCCTGTGAAAGTTTCAAGAAAAATTTGATATCATTAATATTTTGGGAACTTCACCAACACAAATAAATTTGAGCTAAATCAATAAGACCCCTTTTTTAGCCTTTTAAGGGGGATGGATCAGTCCCATTTTCAAATGGAAGCTTCCTTTATGACCCTACAATCATTCTAAAAGTTTCCTAAAACCTTCCTTATGACCCTACTATAATCCTATGAAAGCTTTAAATAAATCAAAATATATTTGTTGATTTCTTCACTCAAACAGACAGATGGATGAGGATTAAAGCATCGCTACGGCTCTATTGGTGGGCTCAAACATTCAGCATGACCTTTGGGTAACAGAGCTAAAAATAAGACCAAAGGGATTGGGTTTAAACCCTGAACCCGATCTTGATCCTCGATTGAATGATTAAATCTTAATGGGTAGAACCAGCATTGTATGAGCCTGTGTGTGTGATTTCCAACAATATGTCCATAGCAGAGACTCTGACCAGCCTGTGCATCCACACAGTCTGACCAGAGTCTTCACTATGCATTTAGTAGAAAGATAAGGTCGTAAAGTACTTGTACACCATTAGGTAACTTCACATTAATAGTAGGTGGCTTTCTACGCTGCTCAATATTTGCACCATACGCAAATTTCAAATTGTTGGAAATGTCACACGCATGCTCAAATTAATATTGAAATAACATCAATCCATCCAATGTGCCTGTAGTTTGGTCAATGAAGATAGTATGGTATCTGTAACTTGTCTAGACAATATCTTCCATCTCTCCTTACTCTCACAATGACATTGTTTTAATATCACTAAAATAACTAAGCGCAAAGTGAAGACTCTGGTCAGACTGTGCAGATGCACAGGCTGGTCAGAATCTTTGCTTTGCTATATTTGAAATTGTTGGAAATATCACACACAGGCCCATTGGCTCATTTAATACAGGTTCTGCCTATCAAGATTTAACCCATCTCACCCATAGGCTCAAGTCATTGTTGAAATAACATCAGACTGCTGTACCTGTAGTTTGGTCAATGCAGGTAGTATGGTATCTGTCACTTGTCTTGACAATCTCTTCCATCTCTCCTCACTCTCACGATGACACTGTTGTAAAATCACAACAAACATGTCCACAGCCTCGTGGTACTGGATCAGTCGTAACAACATCGACACTATCACCTCACGCTGTGTCTCCAGATCTTTACTGATGTCAGATTTATTGGCCCCTCGTAGTAGGAATAGATCGTACACTATTGGCTGCAAGGCTGGAATGGCTGAAAAAGATAATCATGTTATTGTTAAATAACAAATACTTAGCACTTTCAGTTTAATACACTTAAAAAAAAAGATTTGATGATTTGAATGGGGATTTGGAAATGGAAATGCAGCTTTTAACAATCTTTCAGTCATGCTGCAGCAGCTAAAGCGCCTTACAATAAATTCCTGATATTTCTGGAACCAGTACTAACATAGAATTATTTCTCTATCCTCAAGTTACAATCCCTCTTAGGTTAGCAATTACCCAACCATTGGTGAGAGACAAATTTTGGAAAGAATATGTTCTGCAGCCCTTTTGACACCAATGACAATGATTGAAGATTAAGGGTCAGATGCTCTGCCAACTGCCTTATGATCGTGGCTTTGAAAGAGAAAGAAATATGGTAGTTGGGTGGCCAAAAACTTGTAACTTCAGCTTGAATACAGCTTATTCATGCCGAAGTTATGATGTTTTGATCCCCCAACTACAATATGCTTCACTGACAGATGTGTACTAGAGTAGCTTGGAATAGTTTTGAAATGAACCTTGTTAGTTCATTGAGTAAGTTTTAAACTGACAGATAAAGATGGACAGACAGATATTTGTGCCTGTGCATGACATTTCCAACAATTTCAAATGTGCTACAAGTAAAGGCCCTGGTCAGCCTGTGCCTCTGCACAGTCTGTCCAGAGTCTTCACTTTGTGCCCTTTAGATGAATAAGGTCTAAAAGAATCTTTAGACAGACAGGCAATCTTCTTTTTTAACTTTGTGGCTGTCCAGGGTGCTCAATGTTTGCAACTCACAACATGTAAAATTGTTGAAAATATATAGCAATAAGCTCTTGCTCTAAGTGATTAAGAGGAATAAAACCCCTCTTATATGTAGGAATAACAGCTTCAACATACACAAATATAGACAAATAAAATGAAATTTGAACCTATATCTTGAATAACTATTTACCATGAGAAGTTGGATGTAATCCACTGGCCATTATTCCATCACATAACTGTATGATTTTTGGCATAGTAATAACTGGTTTACTGTGGAACTTCTCATACGACAACATCACAAGGAAATTGAATATATTGAGTACAAGGATCTCTGAATTTCTGTAAAATATGTAAAACAAATACAACATTTTTTTATATTCTAACTCTTATAATAATACTTAATTTGGTTAAAGCACATTGTTTTTAGAAAAACATTCCTAAAATTTTATCAGAGAAGTGGAAACCTTGAATAATTGTTGAAGTCACTATTTGCACTATTTATTGTATGAACCATTTTTTAAAAAACATTTTCTTAGAGCATTTTGAAATAGAAAAAGTCTTGATAAATGATAATACAGATGTTAAGCCATTATTGAAACATATATTACCAGCCTAATAATGATACACAACTATTTCATTTGATACCAAATAAAGTGACTAGAAAAAGTTGAAAATTTTGGACTATAATGCAAGAGTGCTTGAAACAAACAGAAAACTGAATAAGAAACAAATTGAAGGCTCAGCGCAAAACAGTTTAAACTGCCTATATACATATAGGCAGTTTCAACTGTTTCTGCCCTTACCCATTGAAATGTATCTAACCTAATTTGTCCTTCTTCGATATACTCAAACTGTTTGATGACAAATCCAATGAAGACTTGATCTGAATCTAACAGACAATAGTTGACACGTAGTTGTACAAGCTGTGACAGTAGATCTAACACTTGTTGTTGTAAACTTAGAGAACTGGTTACTGTGTACTGCTTTAGAGCCTTGATAACTAGTGGTTCAAATAGACGGATGTATGATGCTATGGCAGTCTGAAAATGTTAAAATATAAAAAACTTTTTGGCATAAACAATCTGTCCGCGCAGTCTGACAAGGTCAACACTTAACGCACTACCCTGATTGTCCCTTTTCGCATGACAGGTCACATATAAGAAATTTTATAGCATAATAAAACTTTATGGCATAAAAAATTCAAAGGTGCTTAAATATTGAATAATCTACAACAATAATAGTAAGAATTAATTTAATTGTAAGAGATACTAGACATTTATTGAAAGCCTATACACTGCTTGAAATAGGTAAAATTTTATTTTCACTAATTTAAAGTTTGATAGTATTCTAAGGAATAATTCAAGCAAAACAAGAGGACCAAGATGGTCCTAGATCGCTCACCTGAGTCTCTTTGACCCCTGGGACATCACATTAATTAGATAGGCAGATGTCAAAAAGAAGATAATTGCCTAAGATCACTACCATGGAACGTTTTCAGCAAAGAGCAAGACAGATATGCCTTTTTGCTCTTTGATTCTATGTAAAAAGGAATACACCCGCGTGGACCCCAAATGTGAACCCAGGGTCTTGATATGAACAAACTTGGAAAAGGTCCATAAGATGATGCAACATACTAAATATGAAAGCTGTCTGCCTACTGGTCTCAAAAAAGAAGATTTTTGAAGGTTTTCCTATTTTCACCCTTAGTGCTCAGATGAGCTGAAAGGGATGCGCCCGGGTGGAGCCCAAATATGGCCCAAGGGTCTTGATATGATCAAACTTGGTAAGGGCCAACTAGATGATACTACATACCAAAAATGAAAGCAGTGTGCCCTCTGGTTTCGATTAAAGAAGATTTTAAAAGATTTTCGCTCTTTGATTCTATGTAAAAAGGGTTGCGCCCGGGTGGAGCCCAAATATGATCCTAGGGTCTTGATATGAACAAACTTGGTAGAGGTCTACTAGATGATGCTACATACCAAATATGAAAGCTGTCTGTATTCTGGTTTCATAGAAGAAGATTTTTGAAGAATTTCATTTTTTTACCCTTCGTTCTCATAAGAGATAAAGGGATGCACCCATGCAAAGCCCAAATATGACCCAAGGGTCTTGATATGAACAAACTTGGTAGAGGCCCACTAGGTGTTGCTACATACCAAATATGAAAGCTGTCTGCCATCTGGTTTCAGAGAAGAAGATTTTTAAAGATTTTCGCTCTTTGATTCTTTGTAAAAAGGGTTGGGCCTGGGCAAAGCCCAAATATGACCCCAGGGTCTTGATATGAACAAACTTGGTAGAGGTCCACTAGGTGATGCTACATACCAAATATGAAAGCTGTCTGCCTTCTGGTTTCAGACAAGAAGATTTTGAAAGATTTTCATATTTTCACCCTTTTTGTTAAGGGTAAAGGGAAAGTTAAGGGTGGATTTCATTTATTTGAACAACTTTGGTAGAGCTTGACCCAAGGAACATCCCTGCCAAGTTTCATCAAGATTGGCCCACTGGTTTAGGAGGAGAAGATGTTTAAAGAAATTGTGGACGACGGACGACGCACGACTGACGACGGACGACGGACATTCTACGATCACAATAGCTCACCTTGAGCACTTCGTGCTCAGGTGAGCTAAAAACCCTAAGAATTAGAAAATTGTATTTGTTTATGATTTATAGTATTTCAGGGTTTAAGTGGGACATAACAAAACAGGTTCCCAAGGACTCCATAATAAGCCTCATTTGGGTCCATGCTTAAGGTTTTTGAGTTCCAGTTTTTATTAGAGACTATTCTTTTTTAACTAGTAATATGATTGCCTAAATATATAAACATTTTCTGGATTAAGCTACACCAGATATTCTTACGTTTGGGAATCAATTACAGGAAAAAAATTGAAGACAGTAGTCTGCAATTCTTTGCTGAAGTTGATCCCCAGAGGGTCCTAGGGACTCACATCAGATAGTTTTGAGAGTCCTAGCTACTTATTTGTGAGTTTCAGACTCACTAAATCTGTGTCCCTTAGAACCGTGGTTTTTATTTCTTTAGTCATTTATCCAAGTAGCTTGATCAGAGGTAAAGTTACATTTAAACCTACCTTATCTGCCTTACTACTTGGTTTCAAGATGGCAGGAACTTTTCTTTCTACACACTTCTTTAACCAGGTAAGCACTCTATTCAATTAGAATAATACTATAGAATTACAAAATTGGCACAAGTCACACTTAAACGAAATGTGTTTGTTAAACACTTGTGCAACTAGGCACTTTTTATAGCGTGGTTTTACTACCCTGAATCTGATCCCTTCTATTTAGATGTTAAATCTAATTATTCCTAGACAGCTTTGTACGTGCTTTCATAGGAATGAATAAGAAACGGTATTAAATGTATTATTTATTGTGTCAAATTGATAAAATATGTTGGTAATTATTATTAAAGCATTTTTTCCACAGAGATCAAATTTGGGTCAAATAAACCAAGGTATACAAGTTTAATGCACCTTGGCTGATGAATATTTCATTAAATGATGTGTTTCAATTAGATGTACCTTCATGTTAAATATGATCTTTGTACCTAAAGGTAGTGGACCTGTAATAGTTCTGCAACATTTCAAAACCAGTGATCTTTCATAATGCAAACTGAGATTTCCTAATGAAATCATAAGGAAACCTCGGTTAATACTATTTAAGTTCACCGTTTAAATTCTGAAATGTTGTGGAAATATTACAGGTCAACTACCTTAAATACTTTTTGAGATGAATTGACAGCCAGCAAGACATTATATAAACACTATGCCCCTGCTGGTGTTAATGCAGCTAAACTTTTGTGCCCTAAATTAGTTTTTATCTACAGACTGCATAGTAAAGGTTCTGATCAAAATATGTGGATAAAAACATTCCTACAGTCAAAACTGTCAATAGCGGCCACCCACGGGACAAAGCAAAATCGGCCGCATACGGGAGTTGACCGCTATACGGAAAAATCTAACCCCCTCCCCACACACACACACCCCGCGCCGGCGGCCGTCGAGATGAACAAAAATTTGCTAATATCATTACTCCATCGGATGGCACACCAAAAATGTAGTATTCGCATCAAAAAGATTTTATATCAAATCGGCAATAGGAGACCAAAACAATGTAACTAATTCTTGAATAGCGGTATTTACGATGTTTTGGTCATTCACTATCAATATGTTCTCACCTGGGGAATGTAATCAGCGTATGTAAACGAGTTGCATTTGTCACAGGGACCAGAAAAGAATTTATTAAACTTCATGTGAGAAAGCTAATGATCAAGATTTTGACACCGATAATATTCCTGATTACTAAAAATATATTATTATTTATTAGAGAAATTGACAATATCGAGTTTATTCCATGAACGCATAAATACGCTGGAGATACAACGTTTTTAGTGTTTATAGTTTTCACAGAGGCGGGTTCCTGTGGATTTGGCGGCAATTTGTTTCACGTGCGCGGGATGTAAACAAGGTCGGGTTTTCCGGCATGCTCGAAGACGTAAGTTGACGTCATTTGGAAAATCCCCAGACATTTTCGACAAGCAGCGATGGTTCCATGGAATCAACCGATGCTAAACACAAAAACGTCAAATTTATTAATTTGTTATTTATTTTTTTTCATTTGTGTGTCATTAAATTTCATTAAGAGAACGCGATTTCTGGTGCAAAGAAGAGAAAAAAAAACGGTTTTTCTGTAATAAAATGAATACTTCCGGAGCTGACGAAGGGAAATTCCCTCCGAGATCAATTCGTTAAATAAATCTTTCGATAGTTCGGGCTTACAGCAATGTTAAGGTTTAATAGGTTGGTTAAATTGGATTATTAATAATCTGCTACCGTTATCGATCAATTAATTTGCTGGCCGCTCAGATAACACTAATTAGTAGAGGTGTTGGTTAGGTAAATGCATACGATAATCCAAACGCGTTATCGATTTTTCGTTAATCAGCGAGTCACCTGTCAGAATTTGATGACTCATGTGACCGCTTAAGGGGATGTACAATGGGTGCAATTCAGACAATTAAGGGTGACAGCCGGCTGCATACGACAGAATGCCGCTATTCACAGTTACTTTAAAGAGCAAATTTGCGCGGGCGGACCTGGGCTGGCCGCATACGGCAGTGAGACCGCTATTCTCAGGTGACCGCTCACACAGTTTTGACTGTATTTGGGTCATTACTTGGTGCATATGCGCAGAGTAAAGATTTGTTATGCCAAGGCTCATGAAATATGTCAAAGCCTAGGGTTATAAAACTAATCTAATTCTCAAACTTGAATTTACTCAAATTTCAAATTGAGATTAAGGCTGTAATTCTGTAATAATACTGTCGTAATGTTTGAATATAAAAGATAATATTAATTAGTTGGTATTAAAAAAATCATTTCAAATTCTAAGTTGGGAATGAGAAAAGTTAATTAACATCAGGCCCTGAATGTTATTCTACACGTTTTTTTATCCTTTATTTCTTTAGTTTGTTAAGATTTTAATAAATTGCAAGGATAAACAGATATGATGCAAAAGTATCTTTATCAAAGACAATCTTTATCAAAAGAAACAAGAGGGCCATTGGCCCTGAAGCGCTCACCTGATGCATATAGTTTACAAAGGAAGCAAAGTGCTAACACTACTTATTTGAAATTCATTACTGGCTTAACAAAAGTCAAAGATATCAAGAAGTCATACATTTGAGTCAAATATGCTGCCCCTAGAGTGCACACAAGGTTTGTCTAAAATTTGACACCTTGACCCCATTTTGACCCCACTTGACCCAATTTTGATCTATACCGAGATTTGATGGAGACAAACATTGTGACTAAGTTTTGGGACATTTTGGCCAAAAATGTGGCCCCTTGAGTATACACAAGGTTTGTCTAAAATTTGACCCCTTGACCCCATTTTGACCACACTTGACAGAATTTCAAATTTGACCGAGATTTGATGGAGACAAATATTCTGACCAAGTTTCAAGACATTTAGGCCAAAAATGTGGCCTCTAGAGTGCACACAAGGTTTTTATCAAAATTTGCCCCCTTGACCCCGTTTTTGACCCAACTTGACTCAATTTCAATCTTGATGGAGAATTGATAGAGACAAACATTCTGACCAAGTTTCAAGACATTTGGGCCCAAAAATGTGACCTCTAGAGTGCACACAAGGTTTTTCTAAAATTTGACCCCTTGACCCAATTTTTGACCCCACTTGACCAAATTTCGAACTTGATCAAGGGTTAATAGAGACTAACATTCTGATCAAGTTTCAAGACATATGGGCCAAAAATGAGGCCCCTAGAGTGCACACAAGGTTTTTCTTAAATTTGACCCTTTGACCCAATTTTTGACCCCACTTGACCCAATTTTGAACTTGACCAAAATTTGATGGAGACAAACATTCTGACAAAGTTTCAAGACATTTGGGTAAAAAATGTGGCCTCTAGAGTGCACAGAAGGTTTTTCTAAAATTTGACCCCTTGACCCCATTTTTGACCCCACTTGACCCAATTTCAAACTTGACCAAGATTTGATGGAGACAAACATTCTGACCAAGTTTCAAGACATTTGGGCCAAAAATGTGGCCTCTAGAGTGCACACAAGGTAAAGTTTGACGACGGACGACGGAAGACGAACGACGGACGCCGGACGCCGGACAGCAGCCCATCACAATAGCTCACCTTGAGCACTTCCTGCTCAGGTGAGCTAAAAATAGGAGCGCATTTGGCGGTCGGACGACATCTCGGTTCCAGTCCACAACCTTAAGTTGGAGACTTAAGAGAACCTAGTAAACTCTTCAAATTCCAAAAGAAATCTCACTTCATTGGCATTATTGACACAATTGAATTGTTCAAATAAGAATGAAGTAAGTATTCAAAACCCAAGAACCAGCAATTTCTGCACTTAAAGCGCGTATTGACTGTGATTTTAGTTTGTTAACTTTCGTTGGGGGGTTGGGTACCCGAGGGACTTCGGGACGTAGAGCTGTGGGCGTCATTTGGGTGAGACACGACTGGGCAGTGCATGATAAAGGTCACGCATGGAGTGATGGAACTCCAGGAGTGGGCGTAGGCTACTCCGCCAGGGTTGGGCGGGCACCCTTCACTGTGCTGAGCCAGGTCTTGACGCTTGGTTACACACTTGCGATCCCCATAGGTGAAGGGCCGCGCGTTTTATCATTTTGTTACCGTATTTATTTTAATATATCAGTAGCGTGTCACACTTCCGATCAGTGAGATAGTTCTGTGCGAGAGCGGATTGTATTCGTCTATTTCTGAGTTAATCAAACTAAGTCGTTATATGGAAATCCGGTGTTGTTAGTCATTCACTCTACCAAAGTTACGGATACTGCAGAGGTCACCACCCCGTTCGGCGCGACCTGGGTCGGCATATCAAGTTTACCCTAGCAACGTACCCCAGGGTCGTTACAGATATTTTATCAAAAGAAAAACTATATTTCTTGTGAGTATGGTATAATGAATGTATAAAATGCCAATAAATGAAAGGCAATAACAGAATTTTTGTAAGTCTTCTACTAATTAACTGATTTTTTTTTAACAATTTTAACCTTTCTTGTTCAGACTGAATTAATATATACACAAGAAAACACTATGGAAAAAGGAGAGATTGCTACAAGCAATTTCTGCTTTTCAAACAATATTTTGTACCACATTGCACCCATTTCAAACTGCACCTGATTTTATTGTCCTCTGCATGATCTTTGAATTCTAACTATTCATATAATTCTGAACACAATACAGAGATAAAAACAAATTTCAACATCCTTTTTTATGGAGAGCAAAATGTTAGTGTCTTAAAATATAAATATTATCTGGTTGAGGTTTGGAGGATTTATCATGACGAGGCTTTTCCGAGTCATGATAATTTCTTGTAGCCGGGATCCGATAAAATTTATAATTTAAGACACTTATATGTAATACTATTTATCATGTAACCATTTTCAGCACTTAATTATGATAAACCCTTCAAAATCAAAGAAATTCAGGTGAAAAGGTATGCAAATTGTTGACTGCCTGATATCACGTTTTGTTATCAGTATAGGCTTCATTGCCTGATAAAAGCCAATTGCCTCACCCTGTAGTATCCTCATGGTCAGGACTCACAGCCTTGATAGTTGATGCAGCAAGTGTTTGTGTAAACTGGGAGTACGGCAAGGTAAAGGTACTCTGATACAGTCCATCTTTGTTACCAGACAGGCGTGTCATCTTTCCTGATTTTCTATTGGTCAAACTGTTCCACTGACTGTCTTCCCATTGGCTACACAAGTTGGTCCCAAACAAAGACTTCAAAAGCTGTATAAACATATCATAATATCATTTTGGCTGTTATATGACAACTTATTTAACCCTTGTTAAGATAAACTCAGATATTCCTTCTTTGGCAAAAGAAAAAAATTATAATAAGGTAAAAGGCTAAAAAGTAAACATCGGTCTGCATATATGTGCAGTCTGATCTTTGTCTGTACCACTTCATTTTTATCATAAACCAGAAAAGTTTAAACATTCCTCATATCATAATACTGACTCACTGTTAGTGCCCAGAAAGCTTCAGCACTTAGTTTTTTCAGCTATTTGTATTTTAATCAGCTTGGCTAGAGTTAAGTAATCAAAACTGAGATTAGTTTGCCTAAATGGATGGATGCTTTTTTTTTAACAAAATTATTTCCTGTTGTTTCAAAACTTTAGCTTTGCCACTAGCAGCTTGTCCGAGTGCAACATAGGACTAGTAACTTTGCTGATAGTTAGGAATGATGATGATTGTATAAACAACTTATAGATTAAATAGAGGATAACAATTTGTTTCAGTGTAAGATTGATTTATATTGCACTGAGCGAAGAAATTAAAGCTATATTTTCATGAATGGCAGAGTCATGAGTAAAAATATAGCATTTGTGAAATGAAATACATATCAATCATACTTGAAAAAAAAATCATTCTTTTTCTTCAATGCAAAAATAAAGGAGATAAAATGTGAAAATTTCTAGTAAAATTTTCTGTCAGCATATTGCCATGCACATGATTGCTATGCAACAGTAATAATGATGTCAATTGTTGATCTCAGCCTAGATAATGTCAGATAGGGTGAAATGGTTGAAATTGGGTGTAAATTTTTGAAATTTCACTGATTAGATGTGAGCAATAAATTGTTATTTTTATTATAATCCACAGAAAAGCATTAAAGAATTATTGATACGATACTACGTATACAAGAGGACCATGATGGTCCTAGATCGCTCACCTGAGTCTCTTTGACCCCTGGGACATCACATCAATTAAATAGGCAGATATCATAAAGGAGAAAATTTCTACACAAAACCAAGTTCATGAATTTCGGGCCATATTTGAGGCCTCTAGGATGTAAATAAGAAAATTGTCATTAAGGCCCCTTTTCCCATGATATGGCATGGATGATTCCAATTTTCTATAGAGTTCATCCTTGTGACTTAACAAACATTCTGACCAAATTTTAACAAGATTGGACCAAATTAGTGGCTTCTAGAGTGTAAACAAGGTAATTGTCATTAAGGCTCCATTTCCCGTGATATAGCTTGGATCCTTCCATTTTCAATAGGGTTCATTCTTGTGACCTAACAAACATTCTGACCAAGTTTTATCAAGATTGGACTATATTTGTGGCTTCTAGAGTGTAAACAAGAAAATTGTCATTAAGGCCCCTTTTCCCGTGATATGGCATGGATCCTTCCCATTTTCAATAGGGTTCATCCTTGTGACCTAACAAACATTCTGACCAAGTTTCATCAGGATTGGACAATATTTGTGGCTTCTAGAGCGTAAACAAGAAAATTGTCATTAAGGCCCCTTTTTCCGTGATATGGCGTAGATCCTTCCCATTTTCAATAGGGTTCATCCTTGTAACCTGACAAACTTTCTGACCAAGTTTCATGAAGATTGGACCATATTTGTGGCCTCTAGAGTGTAAACAAGAAAATTGTCATTTAGGCCCCTTTTCCTGTGATATGGCACAGATCCTTCCCATTTTCAATAGGGTTCATCCTTGTGACCTGACAAACATTCTGACCAAGTTTCATGAAGATTGGACTATATTTGTGGCCTCTAGAGTGTAAACACTAAAATTGTTGACGCATGACGACAGACGACAGACGACGCACGACGAACGACGTACGACAGACGACGGACATTCAATGATCACAAAAGCTCACCTTGAGCACAATGTGCTCAGGTGAGCTAAAAATGTCAATTAAAATCTTCTTTGTTTAAATTATAACAACTCTGACCCCACACAAACCTGTTGAACACAGAGAACTGTATCTGAAGGTTTAAGGGTGACTGTGGTCCTCAGGTAATTAAGAAATTCTTCAGCATATTTTCCTGTATCTTGTAGACTAGCAACCTCTAAAATCTGTGAGAACACAGCTAGAGTCGTCTTCAACATGGAACAGAATTTGTCTGCGCTGGATAGTTCCAGGGATATCTGGTAAAGAAAATCAAAGATTCTATTTGTGTATCAATCAAATAACTTAATTAGATATCGAAGGGTCAGTGCAACACTATTGTAAATGCCTATAAATATATAGGCACTTACCAAAATGTTGCACTGACCCCACAATATCAAATGTTGTTTTTCTTTTTTTAATTTATACTTGCTGTATAAATTTCAAATTGTTGTAAAACAATTGACCAACAAACATTAAAAGAAATTGGAAACTTGAAATATTCATACTTCACTACAGTGAACACAAGTGATTGACTATCACTCTTCATATATTGATAGTGATGATTTGATTTTAAAGCTTAAGTGATAAAAAATCTAATACATGTATTTACTCACCTTAAAGCTTGAGTAAGCTCCCTTAAGCACCTCATAGAATTTAACATAATGCGGGAATGTATAAAATGTTCCAAGACCTTCCTTCTTGTTCTTCTCTTTGTCAGATTCTTTTTCTGAATATAATAGAAAGTCACTAGATTGATTGATTATACACAGGATGTGTTTGCAAAACACTTATAGCTCAATTATTGGCTGGGCTGTTCTACAAGTTGAGCCTTTATAAATGACACTGATTTAATGTGATGACTTCACCTACACATTAGCAGATGAGTATTTGTAAGAAACATTTAATCCTACCTTTGAGTATTTCATCTTCATTTGAATTGGATAAAAAAATACATAAGACAGAAAGTTAAACTTTGTACAGATAGACAAAAGACAGATTCACAAAAGCACCGCCTACAATTGCTGGATGGTGGATGAAAATCCAAGTAAAAAAGGGACATAAATTTGCACAAATGTATCTACGGTTATCCCCCTTGATAGTAAATGTTGCTCTTTTAATGTTTGGAAAGGATGAGTGCCATTGTCGGGGATCAATAATGAGACTTAAGAATGGACACATGTTAAATAAATTGCCAATGATATTAAGGATTTTGATATGGATGTATGAAAATCGAAAGGAAACAACTTTATCAAATCATCATTTTTTTTATTTTGTACATTTGTATGAACAATTCCATTTACCAGGAAGTCATATACACAGCTCAATGGTTTACCTTAATCTATCAAAGAATGCATTACAAAATTGATAAATAATTTTTTTGATCTTTTTATGCAATAAAATAGTAAATTCATGTTTTTTGGGGTGTTAACATTCGCAGAGACCTTTATAATGCATTAACACCCTTGTGCTTCGCACTTGGGAGTTACAGTATTTTTTCAGTCTCTGCAATTCTTAATTCCCTCAAAAACATGAATCAACCCTAGATTATTAACCTTTTTGAGCAGGTTTTTGTGTTGTTTTATTGTCCTGTGAGGGCGTGGCTGGATTTGATGGTACCTCCTTCTCTCCTTTAGCCTTACGTTTGATTGGACTAAGACTAGGAGCTGTGGGTAAGGAGGGCAGGGCTGACTTCATCTGAGGCGGGCCTGGATGCTGCTCATCTATCACATGTGCAAAGGCATTCAACACCCTGAAATACATCACACTCTGTTTGTAATGAGCCTTAGGGGACATAAAAAATCCTTTTTTATCCAGTTACTGTTATAATCTTTTATTATTCTACCAAAACCATCCTATGAATAGCTTCATTTTAGGTAATACATGTGATGCATCAGGCGAAAACTTGACCACCAAGTAACTCTGTACAACAAATATTAATACAAGATGTGCCCCGTCCACTGCCATTTTCTGACATTTTTAACATATTTGACATTAAAAGATGACATTGACCTTAACATATGACAATGAAGGATAAACCAATTGAAAGGTCTTGTCACAAGTAAAACTCATGTATATTATGAAAGCTCTATCCCTTACCAATCAAAAGTTTCATAAGAAACCTTGGTTTAACATTGTGTAAGATCATGAGTTCCAAATTAATGCAAAAATTTTAAGGGTTCAATACCTTTATTTAACTATCATAAACTATTATCAAAAGTTTATCATAAATCTTATATGAGCCTGTGCATGAGATTTCCAACAATTTCAAATAAGCCCAAAGCACAGACTCTGACCAGCCTGTGCATCCGCACAGACAGACCAGAGTCTTTACCATGTATTTTATAGATAGATTGAGGTCTTCAATTATCTGTAGACCCTAAGGTTACTCTATATTTACAGTTAGTGGCTGTATACAATGCTCAATCTTTACACCTCACGTCAGCGTTTTTTCTCCTAGCTTTAGGCAAGGGTCCGATACTGGACCAATTGGGAAAATTGCGTTGTTTTCTCAAAAATTTGGAATTTTAATTGTGCCACTTGTTTTAAAAACATTACTTTTATTTATATTATTACAATATGTATAATTGAAGTTCCTATGCCTCTATAGTCATATCTTAACTGAAAAGCAAACCAGAGTCCTTAAACAAGGAATCTGAACAAAAAAAAATGACAAAGAATAAGTCTGATTGCTCTAGAATAAATGTTTTATATCAAATCTAGAAATGTCACTGAGTTTTTTGTTAAAAAAAATATCATGGTTAAACCTAAAATGTTGATAAATCAAGTTCTATAACTAGAACTGTCGCAGAGCGGACTAATACCCCCCACTAGCACTTTGTCAGAATGCAAGTGCTATTAGTGCAGGATGTGTTTGTAACAAATATTGAGGTCATATGCACCGTTTGCCAGAAGTTTCATGATTCTAGGTCGCTTGGTTTTTGAGTTAGAGTCCAGAAATGAAAATTAAACAAAAATTGACTGTGACCTTGACCTTTGACATATATGACCCAAAATCAATAGGGCACTTCCTTGGATCATAAGCAACAATTCCATAAAGTTTCATGCTTGTAGGTCACTTGGTTATCAAGTTAGAGTCCGGAAACGAAAATTGAACAAAGGCTGACTATGACCTTGACCTTTGACCTATGCAACCCAAAAACAATAGGGCACTTCCTTGGGTCATAAGGAACATTTGTATAAAGTTTCATGATTGTAGGTCATTTGGTTCTTGAGTTAGAGTCCGGAAACGAAAATTGAACAAAGGCTGACTGTGACCTTGACCTTTGACCTATGTGACCCAAAAACAATGGGGCACTTCCTTGGGTCATAAGGAACATTTGTATAAAGTTTCATGATTGTAGGTCATTTGGTTCTTGAGTTAGAGTCCGGAAACGAAAAGGTCTACGGATGGACGGACGGATGGATGGACGGACAGACAGATGGACGGATGGACAGACAGACAGACATGGTGAAACCAATATACCCCCCTCTACTTCATAGGTGGGGGGTATAATAAATTCGTGGGTTGGACATTCTTGGGTACGAATCAACAGAAAACAAATACATATTCAATCTTATTGTTTTTAAAACAGCTATAAATGAATATTTCTACTAAAATCATAGAAACTTCTTAAAAATATTTTCATAATAGATCATATTCTCAGAGGTTCTACCTGCTGCAGAATGTTTGAAAGACAATTCAGGTTGGTTCTGAGAGGTGCCGAGATCGTGAATAACAGTCAACTTTGTTTACGAAAATTAAACAAAGATAAACAATTATATTTTGGGTTATATAACAGGAAAATAATTTGCTTCAACCATGACCAAAAGCCTTTATTCTATTAAGTATTTTCCTTTAAAATTCATCTTACATCAATTGATAAATAAATGCTAAAAGATCGTCTACTGCAAATGAGGTCCAAAAATCGCAATATCTTGGCTTCACAAAAATATGCAGTTTTGTAATGTGATAACTTCCGAGTTATCCAAATACACTGGGTTCCGTTTCGTAATTGTTTATGCCTATCAAATCGAGAACCATGTGACTAAAATAAACTGATCTTCAGAAATTCCCCTCTTGTTGACAAATTAAAACACAGATATTTATTGCTAAAAGTACTTCCAGGTTTTCCAATAAGAAATAATCAGAGTTTATTTTTACTACAAGAATTAGCTTTGAATTGGGAATTTCATTCTCTCATTTTGGGAAAAAGTTGTAGTTTTTGTCATTGGGAACGGGTCCGTTTACCGTACCCATTCGAAGAAGGAAAAAACGCTGCACATACATTTGTGATTGTTGGAAATGTTACGCACATGCTCATTAATTACAGTCTGTTATAGGACATTTAACTACTGCTTCATTCGTCCTCACCTTGCCACATGGATGAGTAGATGATCTATGAGGGGAACCAGTACTCTATTAGACAGGGCTGGCCAGGAGTTTTCTTCATGATGGTTCTCGGTTTTACTACTGTCAAGTTCCTGTGTTCTCAAACAATTGTAGGCACTTCCTGTTGAAAACATGAAAAATAGGCTTTGAAACATGTAAATATGGCATCATAAATTGAAAATAACTCTTTTGTGTCAATAAAATACCATGTAAGGAAGTGAAAACCTGTATTTCTGTAGATTACTTAATGAAACATCTTGATACAATCAATGAAATTTTAAAAAGCTGGTCTAGCATAAGCTTTTTTTCCTTCTTTAACCAAAACAGTAAGAACTAGAACTGTCGCAGAGCGGACTAATACCCCCCACAAGTGCTTTGTCAGAATGCAAGTGCTATTGTGCAGGATGTGTTTGTAACTAATATTGAGGTCATATGTAGCATTTGCATGAAGTTTCATGATTCAAGGTCGCTTGGTTTTTGAGTTAAGAGTTCAGAAATGAAAATTGAACAAAATTGACTGTGACCTTGACCTTTGACCTATATGACCAAAAATCAATAGGGCACTTCCTTGGATCATAAGCAACATTTCCATAAAGTTTCATGCTTGTAGGTCACTTGGTTCTCGAGTTAGAGTCCGGAAACGAAAATTGAACAAAAATTTACTATGACCTTGACCTTTGATCCATGTAACCCAAAAACAATAGGGCACTTCCTTGGGTCATAAGGAACATTTGTATAAAGTTTCATGATTGTAGGTCACTTGGTTCCCTAGTTAGAGTCAGGAAACGAAAATTGAACAAAAATTTACTGTGACCTTGCCCTTTGACCTACATGACCCAAAAACAATAGGGCACTTCCTTGGGTCATAAGGAATATTTGTATAAAGTTTCATGATTGTAGGTCATTTGGTTCTTGAGTTAGAGTCCGGAAACCAAAAAGTGAACAAAGGCTGACTGTGACCTTGACCTTTGACCCACATGACCCAAAAACAATAGGGCACTTCCTTGGGTCATAAGGAACATTTGCATAAAGTTTCATAATTGTAGGTCATTTGGTTCTTGAGTTAGAGTCCGGAAACGAAAAGGTCTACGGACGGACGGAAAGACGGACGGATGGACGGATGGACAGACAGACAGACATGGTGAAACCAATATACCCCCCTCTACTTCGTAGGTGGGGGTATAATAAATTCTAACTCTCGACACATCTTTTTATGAACAAGAAAAAGTTTTGTAAACATTGTCAAAAATAGCATTGACAGTCACAACCCATTTAGATTTGTTTGTTTTAATGGGGTTTTACACCGCTTTTAACATTATTTCAATCATATTGCAGAGGCTGGGACACTTAACAATGGATTCCCGGTATTTCTCTCACCATATCACCATCACAGCCTTTCCTAGCCTCCAGCTGCTATCCCACATATGTCTACTATTATCAACCAATTGGTGGTAGACAAATATTCAGAAAGGATGAGTGCTGCCAGGGGGGATAGAACCCAGAACCTCTAGATTAACAGTCTGACGCACCACCAACTGCGCTATGACTGTGGATACCACACATTTAGATCTTCTTAAAGATTTTGTTGAGATACAAGATATCTATAGAGGAATTTGTTCGGAATATGTGGATGCATAGGCTAATCTGAGTCTTTACATAGCACAAATGTGATATCTGAGCCCACATCTATAAATACCAATAAAATTGTTTGAAATGCCAGGCTCTTATGATATTTTATCAAGTTATATAATTTGACACTTGTCATGCCAAAATAAAACTTTCTTGCAGAATTGCACTTTTATCAAAGTACTGCAAGCCCTAGAAACCAAGGGTGTAGGGCAAGCTTTCAGTATGAAAATTAATTTCATGAACATCACTGCCTAGAAAGGTTACAAACAGGTGGTGTAGACTAAGATCAGACTGCACAGGGTGTAGGCTGATCTTTGACTATACCTTCTGCAAAAGCAGAAAAATTCCGGGTTCAGCATGACAAGGGTTAATGTTATGTACGAACTATCCTCAACCTAAGCATAGCTGAAAAATATCCAACGCAAGCTGGTGTTGAACCCACACGGACAACAATATTCAAATAATTGGTTTACTAGTCCACTGCACTAACCACTGAGCCAAAGAAGATCTTCCCTGATGCAGGTGTCAAACATTGTATTTAAACCAACAAAGCTATGCAGGACAGTGGTGAGAGTTGTCTCCCAAAACACACTCCCCCTTAAGAGTCATCATATATTGATGACAATAAGCCTATCTAGGCAGTAATGTGCTTTCTGAACTAACTGAGTCAGTACAATGCTGACATAAATGGCTAAATGGCCAATCCCGGACGAGCCCCAATGTTATGTACGAACTATCCTCAACCTAAGCAAAGCTGAAAAATATCCGACGCAAGCCAGAGTTGAACCTATGTGGACAACAATATTCAAATAATTGGTTTACAAGTCCAATGTGCTAACCACTAAGCAAAAGATCTTCCCTGACGCAGGTGTCAGACATTGTATTTAAACCAATGAAGCTATGCAGGACAGTGGTGAGAGTGGTCTCCCATAACATTAACAAGACATAACTGTACCTGCAATTAGATTTCCTGCCAGCTGTAAAGCATACTGGTGTGTGGTAAGGTCTAGTGTCACTGGGGATGAGGTCAACAAAGAGAGGATTGTGGGTAAAGGACCACCACCTGAGCCCGACGTCAACTCCTCCAAACTGAATGTACTGAAATTGAAACATAACAAATCTGGCGGGCTACTGTTTAGTTTTTGTGGGCATGGTATTTTTACTTTGCACAATATGCATCAGTGTAATCATAAGATAATTTAAAATATTCAAAAAAAACATATCATCATCAAGTTATCAAATCAACAATACAACAACATATTCGGGGAAACAATATCATACCAACAAGGTTAATGGAGATGGAATGAACTTCTATAAATCCTGCTCTGCATTCATGATGAACAAGATTGCAAAATGTTTCAGAAATGAGACCCGTCTCACGAAAAATGACCATATGGGAATGGTGTAAAGTGTTGATCCTATTCAGACTATGCTGACTGCACAGACTGACTAGGGTCAGAACTTTTTGAACCATGTTAATTTTCTGGGTCTAGAATGATCAATGTACCTTCCAGTGAAAGAATTTTTGAAATGCCACCTCTTTTTGACCTGTACTAAAACCAAAATCTTTTTCAAGTATTAACTTTACAGAGTTCCCAGATGGTCCTTTTTTGTGTGACAGGTCACAAATGTTATCTTGCTATGCACATGTATTCCTATGCAAAGCAGCTAAGCTGGTACAATTTTCTAAATGTTTTGAAGAATTGTATGCAGGACTTATTTTCCTTCATGTATGCCTTGTACTTATCTACTTATAATTTTCAAATTGTGTTTAACACTTGGTCAACTGGTAGTTGTCTTATTACAGATCTAGCCTCATCCTGCAGAATTTAAATTCTATTTCAAACATAGTACCAATTTTTGTGACATTTCGAACACTCTAGCTAAAGTTTTTCACACCAAATTAAGTAGGAAGCAGGCAGGGTATTTATATGAAGGGGGTACAAACATACATAGAGGGGGTTCCTTCCCCTAGTCTTAAAACAATTTTAACCCTTATCCTGCTGAATTTAAATATTTTCAAACAACTTTCTTATATTTCTTTTTTACAAATCAACAAATCCGTAGATGCTTTTTGCCACAAAAAACAAATAGAACACTGACAATATAGGCTATGATCAGACTGCACAAAAGCTTTGTTTCCAACAAGAATATTTCATGAACAGAAGGAGAAGGGTTAATTGAAATTATACATGATAATTAATCAATTGAGTTTCAGGAGAGGGCTCGTTTTGAACCCCCAAATCCCCTCTGGATCTGCCACTATATACTGTATGCAAAAGTTTTGTGTACACCAGGAATATTATGTGAATTGTATTGTTAGAGTTAAATCTATGAAGATTTCTCACCCTGCATGCTATCATTACAGCACTTGTGAGCTACCATAGATAAAATTAAAATTACCTTGATCCACTAAGTGACCTTGTTGGAGGTCGTCTATATCTGCCTGTAGATTCTTTAGGTATTAGAGGTGCAGGTGGGCCACATCCCCAGGCTTGTGAATGACAGCTCGTTAAATAGTCTTCAGACAGGAGGTACATGGCCTGGCAACAGCCTGACTATGGAAGCATAGATAAATATTGGCTTACAATCATGTCATGTTCAATACTGATATAAATCAAAAGTATTCCTTCAGAGTGAGTACACAATCAGTTTACAAAGGATTGCAGTTTTTGGAGAACATGAAATAAAATTGGCCATATGTGTCAAATTCAAAGATATTATTAAGTTTAAGGATATGAATTACAAACCAATCCAAATTCAACTGACAATTATTATCACTTTCCTTGAAGGTGAAATGGCAGTTATTTCATTTTTTTAATAGAACAATTCTTATAGGGAGATATCATCTTTAGCAAAGGTTCTCCAATGCTAATGTTTGTATTTCATCAAACTCACCATTTTCAAAATTTCATCTTCAAATGTATTCACTTATTTTCTAATATAGCTCTAATCTTATTTAACCCTTTACTGTTTAAATCCTGCTTTTTACGTGCCTGTGATTTTATGAATTAGAAAACATTGTGAAAAAAGAAGAAATTGCGTCTGACAAGCAATTTCTTCTTTTTCCACACTATTTTCTACCCAACTGAATGGTTATTTTTCAAATTAAATCCACATTAAAATTTCGTCTGCAAAATCTTTGAATTTGGACAGGTCCAAAATTTTGTAAAACAGGAGAGTGTTAAAACACCGTCTTTTCTTTCCACAGTGTTGAATTTCAGAGACATGTGTCACAGACAGGATGGCCCTTGAATACTAGATTTTTACCAGTGACCAATTAAATTTCCAACTGTAATCTTTACCTTGTGTATATCCTGACAATTTTTGTAATTCATTCATAAATGGCGAGGTTATCCTCTGGACAAGAAATAATAAGCCCCTCCCCCTTACAGGTGCAGCCATGCACACTCTCACATACAGACAGTAGTAGCTATATATGCCTACCTCCCAACGTTCACGCTGCCGATCGCCAAATTCGCAAATGGCGAATAAAAGTTAATTATGGCTCCAATTTTTTTCATTTGGCGAAAATACATGGCGCCAAAAAAAAAGACAATCCATCTCTTGAGACCAACCTGAATTTTCCTCAAAATATAATCCTCGAGTCAAGTCATTGTCAATCCAGTCAATTATGTCATCAGGTCTGACACGCGACAAACACATTTCCTTATCCAATAAAAGTTTTTATTGACAGCTAACTCAATGACATAAGGTAAACAAGCAGCTCATTGGATGATCGCCAATATTAATTTTCGTAAGGGGGCGTGACTAAATTACACCACATCCTCAGTAATTTGTTATGGTAGGATTTTAACAGAGTAATTAATTCAGACTCGCAGATACAAATTTGGATTATTTATGTCGAAAAACTATCACACTAGTCCCCTTTTACATTTTTCTGACCAATATATTTATCTAAATTGGTCTAAAATGCTCTGATTAATTTTGATAGTTTCACCCTCGGCAGCAGTTCCGCGATTCGGAATCCAAAAAATTCTGGTAAAATTGTATTCTCATACAGGTAGTTTTGAAGGTTCTGCACATGATTTTTGAAAGAATAAAGTAGAATTTGTTTATTTTCACCCAAAACTTACAATTTTTACTGTTGAAAAATCACAATGATGAAATTTATTTTCTGTGCATTTGTACCCAAAAAGTTTCGACCCATCAGATTTAAAAACGAATGTATCTATATTAACTCTATGCTAATTTCAAAAATATAAGTGATTTGTCAATAACACTTTCTTCCCAGACTCTTTCATATCAAAGCACTGAAGTTACTGATGGTTACTGATTCAGTTTTCTTGATTAAAAAAAACTATATAGTATCAATGTGACATTTTAAATTTTATTTTGGAATGAAATTATTCCATGACTTTATTTAGTCAAAACCATTTAAAACAAAAGAAAAACCTGAATGATTTACTAGGCACATTGCAACAACACAATAACTGACAAAAACAATTAAGTTCTTATAATAGTCAGAACAAACAGAAGCCTAATTGAACTTGGCACAGAGTCTCATCAATTTGGCCCAAACTATGATCCATTTGGCCCCAACTTTTTTCATTTGGCGAAAATGATGGCAACAACTTTTTTCAAGCCAGGGAGAACCCTGCCTCCATTTCATGTCAGGGGCATAAAAATTCTACTTACTATCGTATATTTAGTTTGAGCTAGGTTCAATTTAGTCAGTAACAATATCACAATTCTAGACAGGCAACTTTCCACACTAGACTTGATGACCTGTCTAGGGGTCACATGATATGGTTTGACCAATCCCTGAACAGGTGGAGGAGGAGTCTGACACCAGTCATGCATGATAGGAGACAAGAAGCCATCAGTGAAGTTTTTAGCAATGGCTGTAACAGGATCTTGGTGAGGGTAGTCTATACGGTAAAACAGGTGGTCTACAAGCCTGAAAATAAAATATCATATATTAACCTTTATCCTGCTGAATTTTAATCTTGTGTCAGTCAATAAGCCAATTTTCATTTATCTCTAACCCAGTCTGACAAAAGTAATTGCAAAACAAAATATGAAAACAAATTTGAGCCTGTGCGTGACATTTCAAACAATTGTTCGTTAGGTGCAAACACTGAGTAGCATAGGCAGCCACATACTGAAACTATAGTCACCCGATGGTCTACAGCTACTGTGAGACCTTATCTATGTACTAAGCTCTGGTCAGAGTCTTTGCTTTGTGCATATTTGAAATTGTTGGGAATCCTACCTGCAAGCTCAATTGAAATTCATCATCCATCAGTAAATTTAGTCATTTGACCATGTGTTTGACATTTACTAAGATATCACAAGTGCATGAAATCAAAACACTGAACTGGCAATACAGTCACACAGGAAAGGGGTTAATTTGTTGAGTATTTAAGACAGTTGAAAGTTGGTATGTTTACGAAAACTCTGGTCATAGTGTTCAGATATGGGTCTGACATGAAATATTTTTAGAAATGTGAAAGCTTAACCAATTGCATTTTTCATTTATTAATGTTTAAAGTAATATGTTAATTTGCATATGAAGTGCATACAGATTGCAGACATCTAAGAATTATTTTGTATTATTACCTGTTCTCTTATATAAATGTATATTAACTAATTAGAACTGTTTCATAGTTCATCATGATATCTGTCATGTGACCTGTCAACAGTATGAACTGTATGAACAGTAAATAACTATTGCCCTCTGTGTTGAGTATGACATGATGAACTGTTGCCCTTTGCATTCGGTATCGAGCACCAGTTCAGAACGTCATTCCCTCCACATTGGGACAAAAGTTTTCACTGTTACATGAAACTCCATGAAATAACTGTATACTCCTACATTACCTAACTAAGGTGTTTGAGGCAGCAGTTCTCACACGACTGTCATCATCGTCTAAATAGTGTATCACAATATCTTCCAAGATATGCTCTTGCAGCTGCATACTCTGTAATGTCATACAGTTAAAACATAGTAAAATTGATATTCATCTTGATCAAAACCATTCTAACTTGCTCACTCAGGGCTCTATTCATTCATTTGTAACACTCTATCAAACCATTCAAAATGGCTCCAAAATCATTAAAAGGATAAGATCAACGACTTCATTTGAATTAGATATAGCTAAAAAAATGGCAATTTAACTAAGATTATTGAAATTATGAGCGTCTAATCAGTTTTCGAAGAAATATGAAGCTGTTTATAGAACTTGTAAGCATACTTTATTAAAGGGGATAATCAATATTGCTAATTTTGTTCATCCAGAACAAAATTATCAATGTTGGATTACCTCCCTTTACTTTCACTCAAAACTCGCTCCTCCAACTCATTCATTTTCATTTAAAAATAATAAGCTGGCAAAGCATATGCACTAAGCAGAGTTACAGATACAGGGGGTATCTTGAATTTCAAATGAAATCATTTCAATAATAATTGCACATTTCCTACATTGTAGGGTGCTCATTGGAATCGTCTCATTGAGACAATTCACACAAGTACTCACAACAAAAGTTCCAATCAGAAATAAGGATTTAAGACTGGCTTTACCCCCTCTTACCTGTACCTCTGCAAAAAGCCACAAATATCAACTCTATACATAGAAGTTAGAGTTACAGAATAACTGTATGTATGCATATCTATGTTATACATAACTCTAGGTCTGTGACTAAAATCTGTTATTGAACAGTATGTAGTAATATACAGTTCAAACTGAGGTATCAATTACTTGGGAATAGATGCCAAAATATGTATACAGGGCTCTGTTAGAGCTTGTAGGTGTTTTAGTGGTCCCCTAAATGGTCGCTTAACACAAGTCTTACTGTATTACAAGTCCATTTTGGTCCTTAATTTCGGTTTTATTTTTAATCTAATCATTTTGGAAAAACAACTTTTCACAGTAAAGCAAATCAAGGGGTCAGTGCAACACTATTATAAGTGACAATATATCTATTAGCACTTACAATAGTGTTGCACTGATCCCTCAAAATACATGTACCAATCAATGTAAAATGTATAGGAAAGGTACTTACTCCTAGGAAGTTATGTTTCTTTACCGAAGGTGTGCATAGTTGTTCTAGATGAGCCACAATTCTAAAGTCTAGCTTCTGTATTAATTCTAACAACTCAACCTGAAATAATAATAAAATAGCTCTTAATGTTAGTATGTACATATTATACCAACAGAGTAACTCAGTATAATTCATATCATAACAATTTAATTTTTGTTGTATCAACCAATATCTGTGCATTTTGATTGGCTTAAAATTTTGGTTTAATCCCCAATAAAAACAATTTCCAGCATGCAAGTTTTTTGTAAGCTTGCATAATGATTATTCCCTTCATTTAATGAAAAAATCTTAATATATTTGCTTCAGAATATTAAAACATATGATATAAAGAGATTATTTATTAATTTCATGGAGGAATGAAACTAAAGACCAAATCAAATTGAAGTATAAATCTGCTTTGTGTTTTCATACAGTGTGATTAGGATTTTAGTTTCATTCCTCCATGTATAAATAAATACTTTCTTCATTTTTTAATTAAAAGAAGTATATACAAATATATACCCAGGATAAGTTACTTCAAACATTTTAGAGTTGAATTTTAAACTGGTCAGAAGCAGTTTCTTCATCTATTACATTTCCCATTTTTCTGTCTCTAGTGTAATGCTGGGCAATCAGTTTCAAATCACAAGCGATGATGGGTTTTTGGTTGGAAGAGTAAATCAACTAATCATCAATTGTACAATCGTTTTCATAGACATTAATAAAGCCCCCCAGTACCATCCTTTGAAAAATAAAATGTAAAAGTTTAGTTAAAACTCATGACATAAAGACTCTTTCATTTAGGCAGTTACAACTGTTTCATACTGAGACATCAAACTGATGTTTTAAGAGTCACTAGAGGAACATTTCTGCCAAGTTTGTTAAAATTACCGGGGAGAAGATGTTTCATGATTACAGGGCCAAAAATTACCACACCCTGCCATGTCTTTATTAGGGGGTCAATCAAAATTTCACGACCAATTTTGAGAAGGGTCACCCTAGGAACACTTCTGCAAAGTTTGGTTGAAAACAGCCTAATGGTTAGTAAGGAGAAGATGTTAAAAGATTTCAGGGTCAAAAATTGCCCCCTTCCCCCTTTCATGCCCAAATTTTGGGGTCAATCAAAATGTCACATAAGTTTTGAGAAGGGTCACCCAAGGAACATTTCTGCCAAGTTTGGTTGAAATCAGCCTTATTGTTACTAAGAAGAAGATGTTTAAAGATTTCAGGGTCAAAAATTGCCCCCCCCCCCCCCTTCAATGCCCATATTTGGGGGTCAATCAAAATGTCAAGTATAAGTTTTGAGAAGGGTCACCCAAGGAACGTTTCTGCCGCGTTTGGTTTAAATCGGCATAATGGTTACTAAGGAGAAGATGTTTAAAGATTTCAGAGTCAAAAATTGACCTGTCCTGCCACTCCCATAATTGGGGGTCAATCAGAATTCCACGAACAAGTTTTGAGAAGGGTCACCCAGGGAACATTCCTGCCAGGTTTGGTTGAAATCCCTCCATTAGTTACTGAGGAGAAGATGTTTTAAGAATTATTTACAACTTCCAACGCTTGAAGCACATTGTACAACGCATGACGGACACAAGGTGATCACAAAAGCTCACATAGAGCATGTTTTCAGAATATTGAATTTGTGCCAATTAAATACAGAAATAATTAACCTTGTCACCTCACCTAGAACTGATTAAAACTTTGCACAGCCTCAGTTTTTTATGTTTATAGATGACTGGTTTAATAAATTTGGTATTCCATGACCTCTCATTCAATTTCCTCTTTACCATGTGTCTTTGACAAACTTTCCAGTAATTAACAATTGTGACCCATTAGGCAAAAAGGGACCATCTTGGGGAGCATAACATGTTGACTCTAGCCAGAGTATGAAGGCTTACTTGAGTCAAAACTTTTCAAAAAGTTGATTGTCTAAATCTAGAATAATCATTCTAGCTTCCTGCAAAATAATTTTTGAAATGCAACCTACAATGTGTCAAATCCCTTTTTTTTTCAAATATTTATTTTACAGAGTTCTCAAATGTCTCTTTTTCCCATGCCAGGTCACCTTTACACATTGTTTTGTTCTAATCCTGAGCAGTGAACATTACTTTTTAAGATTTCTGTTTTAAATCTTCTATCTAGCAATTGACATATTATTAACAATGATATCCTAATATCTCACCTTGACTAGCCAGTATGAGTTATTTTTCACTTGAAGGAGTTTCAGTAAAGTTGTCAGTGCTATGTCACCATGAACACTCTGTAATAATGGCCCTATACATGTACCCAGTGCTGATATGCCCATTCTGGCTGCCACTGATGAACTGTCTTCACTTACTGATAAAATAATCTCAACAAGTTTGGGGAGGGTGAAATTGTCTGAAATAGAATATCTGCGTGTGAAACACTCAGCTTAACGGAATAATCAAACCTTCAAAAATTGTTTTCATAAACGACCTTATTTGATGACCTTAACATTATAAACTGACACCTGAAGGAAGATACCTGAAGGGTACTGGCTGGAGACCAATTCTCACCATGTACCAGTTTGCACCAATTAACCTGTTACATGGTAAAGACACAAAAGTTTGCACCAATTAAAATGTATCATGGCAAGGACACGAACTCATTTAATTCCATTTATTTTCAGAATAAAAGAAGTTCATGACAACTTGCCTTGTAACCTGGAAGTGTTTCTTATCCATTCTCCCATTCACCCATGAAAAGGGTGAGTTGGAAAACACTGGTATACAGTGAGAATTGTTTTTCAACAAATTCAACAGCTTTACATCTCAAATAGTCTCAAAATAATAGAGAACTTATATTTCATTAAGTTTTCAAGGATGGAGAACTGTTAAATGATGTGTCCCCTATTTTCGAAGAGTGGCCATAAGAAATTGATTGATTGAAAGGAGTTTAACCCTGCTTTCAACATTTTTTCAGTTATATCTCAGCGGCTGGAACACCTAACAATGGGTTCCTGGTATTTCTATCACCAGTACTACCATTACATCATTTCCTAGCCTCCTACCACTATCTCACATAGATCTAGGATTATCAACACGTTGGTGAGAGCCAAATGTTAATATCCTTCGGTCCTTCCATTTCTTTACCTTTAACCAGGGAATAGCTCTGATTTACACAATACAAGATAATAGTCTAAATGAAAAAGTCTACAACTAAAGCAGGGATTTCAAAATTTTAGAAAGGACCCCTAAGATCCCAATTATGGTGTCCTTTAGATCCCATTTTGCTGATGTCTTCCTAAAACTCTGCTTCACTATATTGACCATTTGGAACATTACTTGGCCATTGCTGTAAACTGCAACAGACCTCTGATGTATATAAGGCAGAAGGGTATGTAACAAAATTGTGCATTTTGTTAGGCGGAAACAGTATAATAAAAAATAATGCAGTAACAACCGGCACTGTCTTTAGATTGATATCTTTTACAGTAAATAGCAGATGAAAAATATAGATTTTTGAGAATGACGAATCATTCTCAAAAATTAAGATTTTCCAGCCATTATTTAAAAATCTAAAAGATATTTATATAAGGATATAATGGTTTTTTGCTTCATTGACTGAAATGAGTAGTGTTTGCGACAACCAATACTTTCAGCCAAAGTTTTGAGGGCTTACACCATTTTAATTGACGTCATCGAGTTTTTTCGAAGTTTTCCTGTAATTTTTAAAAAAAAGTCTGTCTATGTACATCCGAGGTTAATCGTGAGATTGGCCAAGTGGTGTTCCGAATGTACATGGATATGTGAAATTATGGAAATAATCTCAAACAGGTACAATTTCAGTAAACCTACTTTGATTGACTTTTCCTTGAGCATGAAGCCATTTATTAAAGTCCCCCTTGCCAGCAGGTAGGACTTTTGCAATAAAATTACCCACAACCACTCCTACAGCCCCTCGCAACTGTGGGTCCGAGTGGCTGCTGTATAACAGGACATCTTGTATGGAAGGGGGGCTGCCAAATGCTGAAATTATATATTGAATTTAATATTATTCAATTTAAGATGATTCCACCAATATTTGTGCATTCTAATTGACTGAAAATTTAGTTTTATTTCTCAATGAAAAAAAAAAATGTACAAGCAGCTATTTTAAAAGCTTGCATGCAAAGTCGTCCCACCATGAGTCTGTGTAGTCCCGCAAGAAATCTGTCTTATTATGGAGAAATTCATCCATTTTTGCTTCATTTTACTGAATTATAAGATATGAAGAAAGCATTTTTTTAATTGCATTGAGGTATGAAACTAAAACCCTAATCACACTCATGTATGAATCTGCTTTGCATATTCATACAGTGTGGTTAAGATTCTAGTTTCATACCTAGAAGAAAATAAAAAAAAACTATCTTCATCTCTTAAATGAAATGATAAGTCTACAAAGGACTATTTATATCATAAGCCATATTAGTCAAATTTCAAATTCAGAGAAAAAAAATAAAGGAAAAAATTGTTTAAGTTAGTAAAAAATGTTTTCAAAAACAGAAAATCTCTTGGAACTGGTTTGTCCATAAGTCCAATTTAATCAGAGCTACAGATAGCAGATACCGATAGAGTGGAAGGTTGTTTTTTTTAGGCAGTGGACCTGTAATAGTTCAGCAATGTTTCACAAATTATGAACTTAAACAGTGTAAACTGAGGTTCCCAAATGATTTTGTTTGAAAACCTCCATTAACATTAAGAAAGATCACGAGTTCCAAAATGTTGTGGAACTATTTTGGGTCGACTACCTTTATCTAAATATTTCATTTGTTCTTGCACAATTCCTTAATTGCATGTACTTATAGAAAAAGTCTTAAAGAGACAATTTAAATGAGTACCCAAATAAAATTACCCCCTCTGACTTTTACATCTTTTACTAAATAGATGAATAGTTTTAACAAGAGCACAGCCTACAGGGGCAATGCTCGGCTGCAGGTGCTGGATTATGCTAACAAGAGCTTCGCAAAGCGGCGCATAAACGCCAGAAGGGGCTTGTTAGTAACCTTGGCTTGTCAGTTACGTTAGCTTGAATGATAGCTAAAAATATTGCAAACAGACAGACAGACAATTGGTGCAATAACATTTAAATATGAAAATATATTTAGTCCTAAGCACAAAAAAAAACAACCTACAGAGTCAATTTGGCAAGTTTCCTTTCATTCCCATCCATGATGTAGGAGAAAATGAGCCAACAAGAAATTTTGTCTTTTTCATCAACTCAAGGGCAGATAATCCAAGATAACTCTAGAAATAACTGGAGCATTTTGAATTGAAAAGTCTTATACAAAACTAGACATCATAGAGAGTAATTGTGTCTAGTTTCAGCTCATTTCAATTGATAGTTAAGGAGGAGTTGCACACAAAAAACAGTGATTTTCATTTAATTCAAGGGCAGATAATTCAAGATTTCTTGGGATTGACTGGAGCGATTTGAAATTTCAAAGGTCTTATGCACAACGAGACATCATAGGGAGTAAATGTGTCTAGTTTCAGCTCATTCCCATTGAAAGTTTAGGAGGAGTTGCGCACACAAAAAATAGTGATTTTCATTAAACTCAAGGGCAGATAATTCAAGATTTCTCAGGAATGACGGGAGCAATTTGAATTTCAAAGGTCTTATGCACAACTAGACATCAAAGGGAGTAATTGTGTGTAGTTTCAGTTCATTCCCCTTGATAGTTTAGGAGGAGTTGCGCACACAAAAAACAGTGATTTTGATTATATTAAAGGGCAGATAATTCAAGATTTCTCAGGAATGACTGGAGCGATTTGAATTTCAAAGGTCTTATGCACAACTAGACATCATAGGGAGTAATTGTGTGTAGTTTCAGCTTATTCCCCTTGATAGTTTAGGAGGAGTTGCGCACACAAAAAACAGTGATTTTGATTTAATTCAAGGGCAGATAATTCAAGATTTCTTGGGATTGACTGGAGCGATTTGAAATTTCAAAGGTCTTATGCACAACGAGACATCATAGGGAGTAAATGTGTCTAGTTTCAGCTCATTCCCATTGAAAGTTTAGGAGGAGTTGCGCACACAAAAAATAGTGATTTTCATTAAACTCAAGGGCAGATAATTCAAGATTTCTCAGGAATGACGGGAGCAATTTGAATTTCAAAGGTCTTATGCACAACTAGACATCAAAGGGAGTAATTGTGTGTAGTTTCAGTTCATTCCCCTTGATAGTTTAGGAGGAGTTGCGCACACAAAAAACAGTGATTTTGATTATATTAAAGGGCAGATAATTCAAGATTTCTCAGGAATGACTGGAGCGATTTGAATTTCAAAGGTCTTATGCACAACTAGACATCATAGGGAGTAATTGTGTGTAGTTTCAGCTTATTCCCATAGTTAGTTTAGGAGAGTCGCGCACACAAAAAAATTGCTAACGGACGGACGGACAGACGGACGGACAGACGGACGGACGACTGAGGCCATAACATAATACGACCCTTCGGGCGTATAAAAATCCAGTTATAAAAAGGGCATAACTCTTACGAAATTCTTCCCTTGATAAACTACATAGCTCTTGTGATGGTGAACATACATACCAAGGTTCTTCAATAACAACAGAAACATGAACAAGATTTAAATTTGTCACACCAACGCCAACGCGAATGACGCCAAGATGATCATAATACCTCAGGTTTTCTCTGAAAACAGCCGAGCTCAATCTGCTTAATATTGAATTCACAAAATATAAAGCTCAGTTAGAATAATTGACTTGTTTTAGCCACATTGGTACATTATCTTTCAAAATATGAAATATCAATTAAAAGGAAATAATTTGTATGTTTATGCATACCTTCCACCTCAGTATAAAACAAAGGTTCCAGTAAGATCTTTGGACATAAACACATTGCACTTCCCACATTACTGAGTGCCAAACTCTTTATACTAACACGGACTTTCCTATCTGGAGTTAGAGCACCTTTCACACCAGTTAACAGAAATCGTCTTGTTATCAAACGGATGAAATAAAGGAGTGGTAACCCTTCAGTCATTGAGCCTATTGCTGAGCTTATATCACTTTCCGTCATATCAGCCATAGGAGATAAAGGTTCAGACAAATCCATATCAACCACAAGTTCAGGATTTCCATTCATGTCTTTGGCGACCTCAAATCTTGTCTCTTCTTGGTGAGTCGGACTGAGGCTTTTTATACTTAGTAATGTCTCCTGACTTCCAATGTTTATATTTGAAAGACTGGATTTTTCTGATCTGTCTTCTTGAATATCCCCTATTTCTACATTGGAATATTCTGTTGCATTTTCTAAATCTGCATTAAACAATAGTCCATCTTCCCTATCTTCCAGCTCTGTAATTGAATCTTTGTCTGCAGAATCTGGATCAGTTAGTTGCGTTGTAATGGAGTCTGCCTCTGAACCATATGCAGATGAGGCCGTGGCAGAAACTCCTGATTGGCTCTTGATATCACATGACTCAGACTCTTCATCCAATCCGGTGTCCTCAGAGGCTACAGATAGTTGACTGGATGAAGGAACTTCAGACAGACCTTTTAAAATAACCAAACAACTGAATTTAAGACTTTTCCAATAAGAAATTGCTCGATTATGAAATAGAGCATTCTGATTGGCTAAAAATGTTTATTCATAATTCTTTGAACATCATTTTGAGCAAAATGTTATTTGAATCCTTGAGTACAGATGAGTTCCCAAAGATAAAAGTCTAAAAATGGCAAGATCTTTACTTATTTGTTTAATGGTACCATATCATGGGAAAAAGAGTTAAAAAAAAATTCTATCCATGTCTCTAGAGTCAAAGATGAGTGAATATGACTTACCATCAGATTTCTTCAAAGTCTGCATATCTTTCTGATAGATGTATGTATCTTTAATAGCCCCGTCACTGACTAGCACCTCTCGTAATGTTGTGGGTGGGGAACGTAGGAGTTGGAGAAGAGCTTCTAGTGCAGCGGTTACAACATTGTGATCTGTATGCCCAGTGTGGTATAATAGAAACTGGTACACCTGATAATAATGTTTATCATATTACTATACAAATATCTGTGTAATACCATCCTACATGTTATTTTTTATGATATCACATGGATTCTTTTTTGAACAATGCGGTTATTTTGAAAAACTTGAATTTCTGTTGGAAACATCGACAAAAACAAGGCAAATAGAGGTTACATACAATACATACTTAGTGTATTGTATGAAAAAGTATCTTACTGGGTTGTGTGAATTGACAATTCCCCCAACCTGCACAATTTTTTTTCATACAAAACACTAAGTATGTATTATATATTTATAATCATACCCATTTCTAATTTACTTTAAATTTTAGACTGGTCCAAATTCAAAGACATTGCAGACAGAAATGAAAAGAAGGTGCAAAGTATTTTGGGAAAAGGGATTTTTTTCTTTTCCACAAAATGTTCATAAAATTTAAATCACAGAGACATAAAATTCATAGACAACAATCCAGAAAATCTTAAAATAAATTCATAGATTCATATATCCTGAGTTCTGTGGGTCCAAAGTCAAATTATGAGCTAGAGCACAGAAATCATGTCTTTGAATGAGCAGACAAACAAATAAAGAGCCTTACTGAATTGGATAGACAGATACACATAGTGAAAGCAATACAATAATGTAGGTCCAGGAAAAACATAGTTAACAACAAGATGTGTTTGTGAAACACAAACGCCCCCGTAACAGCATTTTTTTCAAAGTTTGACCTTGACAGATGACCTTGACCTTGTCACATGACCTTGACTTTGGTACCAGCAGATGTGGATCATTGAGATCTATCACCATGCCAAATATGAGCCTAGTATGTCAAATACTTTTGGAGAAAAGGCAAAGGTTAAGTTTGGTTAAGTTTTCGGACAGACAGACGTACGGACAGACAGACAGACGGTCATGAGTAAAACAATATGCCCCCGATCTCTCGATACGGGGGCATAAAAATGCTATTTATATCAAACTTAATCCAAACTTGTAGCAAGATGAGAAAAGTGTCTCTCAACAAAAATATTTGAAGAGGAAAGGCTGTTGAGTATGTGTTTGCTTACTTACTATGTAAAAGTGGATAAGACCTTTAAATTACAATGGCTAACATATTAGAACAAGATTTTTCAAATCATTAAATGGTTTATAACTTACCATGAGAATTTGCTCAATAGACAACTGCTCTTCTTTCTTCTGTTTGTTTTCCCCAAAACTTCCCCTCATCCCCTCCCCATCTCTCGAATCATTCACCAGCTGTGGAATGATGTTTCTGACACATAGTATAACACCAACAAGCGTGTTCTTGTCTATATCAGACTCAACTGGTAGCACAATATCTGAAATAAAACTTATGTCTTTTCAAAAGAATGTCTAACTATATCAGACCCATCACACAAGAAGGGACCATCTTGGTAGTGTTCTAAGTGTAGCTCCTAGTCAGCCTGCCCCTATTGCGCAGCCGGACTTGGGTCAACACTTTAAGAACTTTGCTTATTTTCCAAATCTAGAATGA
Organism: Fragum whitleyi; assembly: GCA_948146395.1. NCBI lineage: Eukaryota > Metazoa > Mollusca > Bivalvia > Cardiida > Cardiidae > Fragum > Fragum whitleyi. Next base: position 30,485,263 of record OX411555.1, read on the forward strand.
TCAAACTGCCTTCCTGTATAAGATTTTTGAAATGCCACCTTCTGTTGTCCACTATAGAACCTATTTCTTTTTCAAGATGCTTTTCTAAGGCACAAATGCCCCCAAATGCATTTTTTTTAGAAGTTTGACCTTGAATATTAATCATGACATTGTCAGATGACCTTGACCTCAAAGATGAAAAGATGCTCAGTGATGAGAGGAACCTTTATGCCAAAAATTGTAACTTAAAGATATTTTAGTTATGGGAAAAGTACTTGCAGGTTCTGTTTTTGTAAACATACACACAGATGGACAACAGCAAAACAATATGCCCCCATTATATAAAAGCAGGGGACATGAAAAGGAGACAATACTATTTTTTTTAAACATTTTCTTCTCATGCTCAAAAAGGAAGCGCACTTTTGAACAAAAACTAGCCCTCAAAACATTAATAAGACACACTGAGAGTAAGGTTTAGAAATAACTTATGTTGAATATTTCTCCTTGAATGATTAGCTATCACCCATAACTAATTTGAACAGTATAATTAATCAGTTACTAAGGTAATGGACCTGTAATAGTTCCGCAGCAATTCAGAAAGTTAAGAGCTTTAACAGTGCGAACCGAGGTTTCCGAATGATTGCATAAGGAATTCTTGATTAACGTTGTGACAGACTATGAGTTCCGAAATATTGCAGAACTATTAAGGGTCCATTACCTAAATAAAGGACATATACAAATTCACTAAATTTACCCAGTAGATTCATGAGTAAAAAGTTAAGGAATGTTGGAGGACTTCTAGAATATTGACAGACTAGGGTCAGACTGGTAGCTGCTGTCCTTCTACACGATGCCATACTGGACTTCAAATTTGGAATAAAGGCCTTCAGTAAAATCTGTAAATATAGAAAAGATAAACATTCAAACAAGTTGTCACAATAACATTTGCTCAGTCTGATTGGAGTCTTGGGTTCAGGGATCAGCATGACAACGGTTAAAATACACCAGGAATCATTTGCATGACATTGGTACATCTAATAGTTTACAATGAAAATGGTGAATTGAAAATTCTACCAACTATGTTCATAACAAAAGATGTGACAGAAGAGACAATGGTAGGAATAAACTCTCTCAAAATAAGCAGAGTACCAATACCTTTCTTTCACATACATTGCATTATATCCCAGGGATCTATTCAAGCACCAGTTCTTGGGCCCCGTGGCCTTTTAATTTTAGGGAGGACTAGTAGAAGCTGCCATGTTGCAGGTAATCCAAACTTGAGGTGATTGTTTAACTGTATCTCTAAAACCTTGCTCATATTAATTTTTATAAATATACAATTTTGCCTTTTCTCAGACAACTCAGATTTATATTATCAACAGGAAATCATTGTGGATAAAGCAATTTCCTCCTTCCTCACACTCTATTGCTTAAGTATCTATAAGTTTTTTTTAAGGACCTTTTACTATTAAATAAACCCTGTAAAAATAAGAACCATCTTGTCCTGTTGGCTTTTGCAGGGTTTGACAATAACTACTTTTTGCCATCAGCCTGAAGGACCTGTTATCCAAAAATATTACAGGTCCTCCTTGATAACAACAGAACCTAAATGAAAACCGTGTTCAATTTTTAGCAAATTAGGGGACAAATTGCAAGGAAAACATTGTTGAAAAGAAGAAATTGCTTTTGACAAGCAATTTCTTCTTTTTCTACAATAAATTCCAATCGGTAATGCAAATTTATGCATTGGAAAGGCAATTATTCTTCAAAACATTATAGATTTGAAATGCTAAGTACTGCCATTTACTACAGGCCTGAAGAACCTGCAGCTTGGTAACATCTACCAGTCCTCCCTAAAATACATGGGTCTCAGGCCCGTGTACTGGTGTTAGTGTCCATCCCTGTTTTGGCAAAAAATACTTAATGTTAAACCCTGATTATCCACTAACCTTTATTTCAGCATCATTGCCAAATCCCATGAGTGCTGGGGCAATTTTATTCATGGCTTGTAGCAATGTTTCCTGAATTCCTTCATCCTCTCTTTTACAAATCCTCACCAAACATGGCAACAGGTTCACTATGTAAGGTCTGTAAGTATATATCTCAATTTATAATATGAGCTACATCGAGGGAGTGAAATAACCCCATTGAATATTTTTGAATTTATATGGATGTTATTAAACTAGAGATATAACTATGCAAATGAGCTCAGAGTGTAAAGCAACGCTGTTTTGTTATAGTGAAAATGATGTCATATAATGGAGATGATGGCATCACTTTACGAACGGTGTTATATGCTACACGGAAAAAAATATCAATGAATTTTGATAATTCTGTTGATTTATCACAAATAATTGTGTCATATTATTAAGAGAATATCAAATTTGTTTTCATTAATTACCAAATTAATTACACTCATCATCTAAAACAGATAAAAACTCGGCACAGCTTTGTTTTTAACTGTTTATAGATGAATTGTTTAATAAATTAGGTATTCCATGATCACTCATTCAATATCCTCTATGTATGATACATGCAGAGATGTAGAAATTCAGAATTTCTCGAATTGTCCCTGGACAATTAAAAGATGATTTTCTACTTGTCCAGGATCAATAAGAACGTCACCAAAAAGAAAATCAATCAATTTTGAGAGAACATTTTTTTCTCAGAAGAAAATGCTTGATTCTAGCCTCTTTTACAATTTATACCGATATTTTCTACCCTTTGATATCAAGATAATGATAATCAATCACTTACATCTGTTTAGAACAATTCTGATATTTGTCCTGGTATTTACTTATCCATGGTCAAGTGGCATATATAAAAGTAAAACCCATGTTCCCAAGTCAGGCATGGGAGTTTCACACCCCTGATAAATGGGGTTAAAACAAATAGAGGGGTCAGCACAAAACTATAATTGAGCCTGTGTGCGACATTTCCAACAATTTGAAATGATTGTTAAGTTCAAACTCTGAGTAGCGTAGACAGCCATATACTGTAAATATAGAGTCACCTGATGATCTACAGATACTTTGAGACCTTTTCTATCTACTAAGTGCTTAGTGAAGACTCTGGCCAGACTGTGCAGATGCACAGGCTGGTTAGAGTCTTTACTTTGCGCATATTTGCAGATGCACAGGCTGGTCTTTACTTTGGGCATATTAGAAATTGTTGGAAATCTCACACACGGGCTCAATTGTAAGTGCCCACAACTGTATGGGGACTTCCAATAGTTTTGCTTAGACCCCTCAAAATTTCAGACAATATTTTTCAACTAAAATTAATTGAAAGCATGAACTAAAGAAACTATTTGTATCCAAGTGATATGTAATATACATGTGTTTATTTTATCTATTTCCAATATTGACTTTTAGCCACTGTTCAAAGATAGACTGTGAAAATTACATATGACTATTTTTTTCTCCTCTTAATTCTAAATATCCCAAATCTCACAACATTATTCTAGGTAACCAATTAATCGTCCCAGGGATATGATATTAACAAGAACACATAAAAAAGGGTCACCGTTAGAACTGTTGAGACATTTCAATTGTTAAAATCCAATAACCACCAGGATCAAATGATCAGCCTGTACCTGCATTTCTGTGGTTTAATAAGGTGTGCCATTTCAGCAAATCTCCATAGTGCCGCCCTAAGACTTCTAGGAGAACCATTCTTCTTTATCTCCTTATATAACTCCACCTGTAGTCTACCAAGATTTGTCTCTAATAATGTCTACAATAAAGATACCATTAAAGCTCTAATACAACCTTGGGGCACTATTATAACCATCACATTTCTATTAGAAAGGGTTTTGAGTTTATTAGAGGGTAAAGATCTTAAGACTTTAAAAATTGGCCAAAAAATCAGAAATACCGGAGATTTACTCTAACTGCAAAGTTAAGATCAAAACCCATGATGAATAATGAATGATTATAAATTACCATAATGTAGAATTGAGTTTTGCAAGCATTTTGAATACTTGATAGTAATTTCACTTTGAAATCATTTTAGGCATCGAATTAATTAACACAACAGCTTAAAATTTGGTTCGGAAAATGTACATTGACCCATCAGTGACATTTTTGTATTATCATTTCTAGTGGGGATAGAGGTTTAAAAGAGGCTTCAAATTTTCAAAATCTAACAAAAAGCAGCTGATTTTGACGTGCCTTAGTTTTCTATTAGACAGCATTGCCACAAGTAATAAACATTTGAAATATGAGGGCTATATCACTCACCATTGCATAATTATGGCCAATTTTAAAGTTTCAATTATCTAAATTCAGCTTTTGACATAACCTTGACCTTGACCTTTGACCTTGAAATTAGGTCCAACAAAAGAGGTTTGTCACAAGCAATGCACAAGTGAAATATAAAGACTATATCTGTAATCAATCAAAGGTTATGGACAATATAAGTTTTTGCAAGACAAAAAGAGAGCCTATAACATTAAGGCCCCTTTTCCCATGACACAATTTTTTTAATGTAAATTTTCGATAGTTTAAGGTCAAGAAGATCTGATAAGCTACTCAAAAATGAAATTTCATACAATTCTAAGACTAGATAGACTGTGAAAATTAGATATGACTATATTAAGACAAGAAGAAAAGTGGCAAAACACTAATTTTTGCATTATGGACCCATTTTCCATGATGCAGCCTTGAATTGAAAATATTCAAAAAGATATCTTTTAAATTTCCAAAGAAAATTATACATGAAGTTTCATCCAATTAGACCTAGGGGTTCCTGAGATATGACGTCGGACTGACAGATGGATGGATTGCAAAATGGAAGGACAGATGCATGCACCAGACAACGACTATATGCTCTCCCACAAGATTTTTGGGGAGCATAAAAACCATCTTTCTCTGCTCACCTTGATTAACCTGTTTAAACATTCATCCACCACCATACGTATATCTGATTCTGGGTCATCTGTTAGAGCAAGGAATGTTTCCATAGCGATACCTAGGAACTTGGGAAAGTCTGCTACAGTTCTGAAATCATAGATAGGAATCAGTTATTTGTTGTTAGCCTGAAGAACAAGGCTCATGAACATTAGAAATTGGGCCTGTAAAATTAGCATTTTTCAAATTTCTTATGTACACAATAAAACCTACATTTTTCTATTAACCTATACACAGTGTCTTAAATAATGTAAAGAATATTTTCCAAAACCAGACAGTTTCCTTAAAATAACCCAATAAAATAGCCTTAATCCACAGAAATGCCTTATTTCCCCTCAAAATAGTTGTTTAAAGTTACAAAAAATATGATGAGTAGAGTTATGGTTCTTGTGCACTGTATATTCCCTCAATGAGATATATCCACCTGTGAAGTTTCATAATCTGGCTTGCATACTTTTTGAGATATGCTCCGTAAACAATAGGTCTACAGGCAGACCTACCTACAAGTGCAAAGAAATATACCCTCTCTTCTTCAAAGGGGGCATGATTAAATTCTACACACCAAGATGTGTTTGTGAAACTCAAATACATATAAGCAGGGTATTTTTTGGAGCTGAACATGATAGATGATCTTAATAGTTAACCTTGACCACAGTTTCTATAAATATACAAATGTATATTAATGTGATCCACTGGAATACCAAATAGGAGCCAAGTGTCTAAAATAGGCTGAAAGTAATCAAATTATTATGTTTTCCTTATCTATTTTTTACTAATGCTTAACAATGAAACACAACTTTCATCTTGGCAGATGACCTAGACCTTAGAATCAGGAAATATATGATAATGAGATATAAATTATCATTCCAAATAAGAGTGCAGGGATCAACACAACACCAGTCCTTTGGCCCCAGACCTATGGGTTTTAAGCAGGACTGGAAGAAGTTGCCATATTGCAGGTCCCTAAGGCCAATAGATAATGGGCATATTATTTATTAATCTATCCTGTTTTGAAAAAAAGGTTCCCAATCCAATACTCAATTTTTCCAATAACCTTTCAAAACCAATGTGGAAAAAGAAGAAATTGCTTGTTACAAGCAATTTCTTCTTTTCCCACACTGTTTTATACATTTTACCCCTTAAACTGCTTAAAAAATAATTAGAGTTTTCAAGAAGGACATGTAAGATTTAATGCTAATAGGTCCTTGAGGCTGGTGGCAAAAAGTAGTTAGTGTCAAACCCTGTGAGTGTGCAAGATTTGTATCTGAATTAGACTCATTTGGACAATGATAATACTTTTTGTTAAGCTTTGTAAAAAGACAGATGGACAATGTTACAATTTTTTCCATGTGCAAGGGTCATAATGATGAAATGAATTAAATATATAAAGCAGCTCTCCAATTTTCCACAATAATTGGACAAAGAAACCCAAAGACTTGTACTTTTTTACTTGAAATTATTGCTTGCACTTCCTCAGACAAGTCTAAAATTGTGTTGTCTGGCAAAAGTATAAAACTTTAAGACCTTTATGACAGACAACTGCAAATTTGCTAGGTATTTTACATAGATAAGCATTGAGAAAGATTTACCTCATACTTGGAGAGCAAATACAATCTGCTATAAGGTTACAGTTTGTCATCTTCTCTTTTTTACTAAGTGGCTGGTCTTTCTTCCTGCAAAAATAAAGGTTTATTTAAAGGAAGTGAACCCGTAATATTCAGCAACATTTCGGAACTCATGATCTTTTACAATACGCACCAATGTTGATGGACACAGTGACAACTAAAATTGAATTATTATTACATTTACATAATTCATTTCTTTGGTAACGGGTTGGTTCTTTCCTTTACATTCCCAGAATAATGTCACTGAAATTTCATAATCGGAAAATGTTGCAGATAAAGAAGGAACTACAAATTTCTCCTTTTTCCACACCCTTTTTACCACATACTTTATTTATCCTAATAAACGCTCCTGGTAGCTATACCTAGCATAATCAGGGAGATTTTACTTAGTATGCATCTTCTGATTAAAAAAATCATTAAATTGATAGCTTTTAGGCCCTTTTCTCTTTGATTTGAGGTGAATTTCCTCTGAACAAAAATATAAATGATTGTATCGGAGAAATTCATCTCAATTAAGAGAAGAAAACTCACACAGTTCCTAAAACTTAGGCATTCAAAGTGGTTTTTTTTAGTTACAATATTAATCAAATTAGCCAAGCTATTCCAGTATATGTCATATACATTTTTTAAGTATATTGTAAAATTAATGGAAGCTGAATGTTAAATTGGTAACTGTTGATTTACTGTTCTGACAAAAAACAACAAGAGGACCATTGGCCCTCTAACGCTCACCTCAGCCATTAAGTTGACAAAGGTGGCAAAGTGTCAAAACTACTTATTTGAAATTCATGACTGACTCAACTATAGTCCGAGACATCAAGAACACAAAGATTTCAATTATATTTTCAAGACATTTAAGTCAAATATGTTGCCTCAAATTGCCAAAAAATGTGGCCTATAGAGTGCACACAGGGTTTTTTTAAGATTTGATCCCTTGACCCCATTTTAGACCCCACTTGACCCAATTTCGAACTTGACCAAGATTTGATGAAGACAAACATTCTGACCAAGTTTCAAGACATTTGGGCCCTATATGTTGACTCTAGAGTGCACCAAGGTTTTTTTTTAAAGATTTGACCCCTTGACTCCATTTGACCCAATTTCGAACTTCACCAAGATTTGATGGAGGCAAACATTCTGACCAAGTTTCAAGATATTTGGGCCAAAAATGTTGCCTCTAGTGTGCACATAAGGTTTTTCTAAGACTTGACCCTTGACCCCATTTTTGAACTCACTTGACCCAATTTCAAAATTGGCAAAGATTTGATGGAGACAAACATTCTGACCAAGTTTCAAGACATTTGGGCCAAAACTGTTGACTCTAGAGTGCACACAAGATTTTGATGGACGACCAGATGACGGACAAAGGACACAGCTTGATCACAATAGCTCACCATGAGCACTTCATGCTCAAGTGAGCTAATATTTGAAAATAATTTCTAACTAATTGCCTAACAGCTAACACTACAATAACTTACTTGACAACAACATCTTCCACCGATCCTGCTGCTGGCTGAAACACTTTCAGGGCCTCAAAGGCCTTGATTAGCTTTTCTATTGTAGCCATTATGTCTACCTTATTTTGACTTCTGCTTCAAAAAGAGGGTAGTCATCATTCTGAAAAAGAAGAAATGATACATGAGAAACTCAGTCGTCAGATATGGAAGTTTACAAGGAAATTTGTGAAGAGGCAAAAAAGATGGACAGAAAGTGTAGGCTAAACTTTATGTGGAAATCCGTTTTTCAAAATATATATTAGTACTGATTCTAAATAGGAAAAGTTTTTTTATACCATAGATATGGCTTGATGGATCTTTAACAATAAAACAATACTATATAGGTGTCAATAACAATCATTTTTGTGAACATGATATGCCTTGCCAGGCCACACCTTAATATGGGCCAATCAAAATACTGCTAGGAGGAGATTTACCCAAGGAACATTCTCCTGCAAAGATTGTTTAAAACAAGAGCTGTCACTGTAAGATGACAATGCCCCCGACACCGCTTTGATTTAGAAGTTATGGCCAATGTTAAAGTTTTTGGACGGAATGACGGACGGACGGACAGACGGACGGACAGACGGACGGACGGACAAGTCAAATTTATGATGCCTCCCTATCGGGGGCATAAAAAACAAAATTGGTCCAATATTTTTTTTTTTTTGGGGGGGGGGGGGGGGGGGGGGGGGCGGGATTTTAAAGTGAAAATAAGCCCAACCACACCACACCCTTATTTTGGGGTCGTTCAAAATTTCTAGAACAACTTGAGAAAAAGGATCATCTAAGAAAAACTCATGCTATGTTTCATTTGTATTTGGGTGTATGAATGGTTTTGGAGAAGATTTTTTTTTTAAGATTTTATAGTGAAAATAAGACCTGCCCTTTGATACCCTACATTTTTCTAGAATCAATCAAAGTTTCTTGAACACTTTAAGAAGAGTTTCACTCAAGGAACATTCAAGCCAAGTTTCATTTTTTAGCAGAGGGTCACCCAAGGAACATTTCTGCCAAGTTAGTCAACCTTTAGTCAGTTTCAATGAGATTTCTGGTAGAAAATGGAGAGAATCTCTCAATATCTCACTCCAAAATGATCCCTGGATACTTGTTTAAAAGTGTAATTTTGATAATTTGACAACTACAATTATATATGTGAAACTTAAATTAAATTACATCTGTGATAATTAATATGATCTACAATTGTTGAAACTATATGGTATATGTGTACATTCGCATATAAATCAATCAATTAACAAGTGTAACCGGTGCCTACGCCCAGTTGTTGAGTGCTGGATGGTGGAAAAAAATCTAAGTCAGAAAAGGGACATAATTTGCACAAAATGCATATATAGTTATCCCCTTTGATATTTTAGGTTGCTCTTTTGATGGTGAATATGTTTGCCAAGTTTCAAATTAATCCCTTCAGTAGAACCAGAGATATCAAAAAATGTCAAAGCTCTTCGCATCACAACAATGACACCAAGGCTATAGCAATACCTTGGGTTTTCTCCGAAAATAGAAGTGCTAAAATTTTAGACCATGTCAGTATTCATTTGGAAAACCATTTGCCATATAGTCTAAATGGATTTGAAATTTCGTCACACTTGATGACTTCACAAGGAAACAACAAAAAGGTACCTTGGTCAACTCTTAGCTTATTCCAAGTTAATGAGATAACTTGGTCTGAAAATACATATATTCTTACCATATTTTTTTCGTAGACAGGACAAGATAAAAGTAATAAAAAGCCACATTTATCGTATTGAATCAACATTTCTATTCAGAAAAAGAAAATCTCTTTCATTTGGTGACTAGAGTAAAATCTCTTTGCATTGCCATTTTAAGGAGAATATTATCAACTGACCAATTACCGTGTTTTTTACCTTTGGAGTTTGATCTCTCTTGGTCTAGGTTTTGTTTTTTTTTTTCTCAAAATTTAAAAAAAGGTAAACCAGCCCTGCCCTGTGGTTAATTCAAATTGATATTGAATGTACTACACTAAGTTTGGATAATTCAATATCCATTTGAATTAACCATTGTTGGTTTCTAAATACAACTCTTGCATTGGTTGGGGAATCAATAAGAGCATTGGTGAATTCTGCAAATTCACAAATTGAAATAGTCTCAATAACAAGGAGAGCTGTTTCATGTAATCACCAGAAAAACAACTGTAAGAAAAGTTGACAGCTATTGATTTTAAAAAAGCCAAAAAAGTTTATAATCGTGTTCTATCCGAAAGACTATCATATCCGAACTACTTTTCCTTTTAATTTATCCATGGAACAACTTAAGAGTGTGACAGCGGTTACAGAGCTTTTGTAAATAAAAATTAACAAACAAGCGGAAATATAACTAAAAGGGGATGAAGAATGCTCTGTTTGAGGGTTCACCTTTCGACAAAAATTCCAAATTCTCAGATAAAAGAGACATCCAGCTTCTTGTTTACCGATTCTGGAAATGAAACCGGAAGTCACGTGAACAATCAAAGTACCTAACTAGCCAAGCGTTCTCAATGCGAATACGTTTGCGAATGTTTTGAAATGAATACCTCTTTGCACGAAGTTGCACATTTAAGCGGGTTATCAGTTTTCAACTTTTCGTGAAAGTTTTTCATGTAACTGATTCTTCATATCTGAATTTCTATAGGGGAGACCGGGGCTGGACATTCCGACTTATTGTTTCCGGGGAATTCCTAATTTTCCGATTAGTAGACGAAAAAATGTTGTTCTCACGAATAATCAAAGTAAAATCACAGGCATAGATTTTACAAAAAACGTTCATCTTACTTTGCAAGTAGGGGAGACTGGGGCTAGTTGATAATTTTTATATCAGTTCTCCGGGTCACAAGTTAAAGGACAGTCCCAGTAGTCAGTGACAAACCGTTTAGTCAGTACTATTCAGGTTCATACACGTCGATCGCTTCCGTCTGTGCAAATCTGTTTTTAATTCAGTTATTATCCTAGTTTGTTTGTCACCCCCTTTATTTCCTTCATGTCTCAGTGGCGTATCCAGGGTTTTTATATCGAGACCGTGGTCGTTGTCGGTCTAGAA